>CM041292.1:90221690-91512531 GCA_023052935.1 Piezodorus guildinii
CATTCCTTTTGTAATTGACAAGAAGAACGTAACTGCTATTAGGCTACATACATCGCTATAAAAGGAGATCTTTAGTATAAACTAAAAGTAAACAAAATTCGAAGGGCTTAGAGCAGTGTGACATCTGCACAAGTCTTATATTTTCGAAATGATTATTATTATTTTTAGATGAGGAAGATGGTTGGGGGTGCGGTCATAAAATAGAAACACACATTTAAAACAAGTGCAATTTTAATATGTGCCGACTTTTCGGCCTAAATTGTGGGCCTTCACCAGAGTTGACTCTGAGACGGTGTCTAAAGAAGTCACTCATTATTAAAAACTCCATCATTATTACTTTTATTATTTTTTTTTTTTTTACAAATGCCATATACCTAGCACTGTATGCTGTGCTTGGGTCTCCTCCAATTTGAGGTTCGTAAAGAAAAAAGCTAAGAGACGGACTGTGCTGACAGTGAGTTTAAATTAACTTTTAAATAAAATATTGATCGTTTTTAAGAAGCATCAATAATTATTAATTATTATAACAAATATTTATCGTATACTATAAATTTATTTACTTCTAAAAAAAAAAAAAATTGTTTATTCAAACTTGCCCCTGGCATTCTTATGATTTGTTATTTCATAAAATAATATACACTTTATTTTTAGTAATAAAATAAAGAAAGAAGTTAAAATTCGATTTAACAGGTGGTAAAACTGAAAACATAACCTGGAAGAGTTAGAACCTCTTCGAATCTCGATGTTTAGTTGTTAACGGCTGTGTTGTGTCCTTTAAAGTTGTTTAGGTTTAAGTCTTACATTAAAAGTTTACATTGCAACTGATATCCATTTGTAAGTAATATGAGTAATAGTGTGGCACTTTTTGCGTGTTCGAAGTGTTTCTCGAAGCATCCGTTTGAAGAACTTTCGTCAGGACAGCAGTTATGTAAAGTAAGAATTTAAACATCATTCTAATGTAAACTACTGAATTTTTATTTTTAATTGATCTAATTTCATCTGATCTCTTTTAAATTTCATTTATTTGGGGTGATTGCATTTCCTAAAATCCAAGGTTCTAGAAATAAATAAATTTATATTTTAGCTTATTATTGAAAATCACGGTTTTTTGTTATTTTTCAACAATGCTTGAACTAATTCAGAATTTTAATTTATTTTCCTGTATTTTCATTTCTCATCATTTGTAAGGAATACTAAATTTTATACTGTTTATTTGTTTTTAAATTTATTACTTCAGTGGGTTTAGTTTTACAATTGTAATATCTGATCATTTATTCATCTAAGTCCTCCCACTTTTTTTTAGCCTATGAATAAGTTTTAAAATTGTATAAAATAATTTGTATTAATAATAGTTATTTCTGCCACACAATTTTGCCTATTTAATTTCCTATAAGTTCTATTTTAAAGTGTTTTTTTAATTTTTATAAATTTTACCATTTGATTAAATGCTATTTTGGAATGATACCAGTGAGTTATTTTAAGTGTTTTGATTGTGCAAATGACATTTAACCACCTGTTTGAGCAGTGATTTTTTATTGCTATATTATATGAAGCATGCAATGTATCAAGCCTTTTAGTAAATATTTATTATTCTAAAGTGCAATATTCTGGTGACTTTCAACTGTATAATCATGTATTTAGAAATGTGTACGTCATCCAAGTATGTATGTGTGCATGTCATATATTTTGTATGTTTTCAGTTTTATGATTTTTTGTATTTCAATTAAAATCATGTTATTAATTTACTCTCTCCATTTACCATCACAGCCTTTTCAGTGTTTTATTATATTTAAGTTGATAAGACATATTTAATTATTTGTTTGTGATTGATATAATTTTTACTCGAATCTTGGAAATAACTATGCTTTCTTTCCTCTCCTTTTACCTCATTATTTTTTATTGAAATTTCAAGATGTTTTCGCTGCTAGTAGGTAATTATAGAATAAAAAAAAATCTAACTACATTCCATAAGTTTGTACTTATAATTGTAATTGAACTATATATTATTTATTTTGAAATCTAAACTATTCTTTAAAAGCTTGGCTTTCAGATGAAGGTCATTTTTTCAATTTTTGGCACCAAGCATCACCGTAAACAGTGACCTCTTGGAAGCATTTTCCTTATGAATCATTGTTTGTTTTCTGTCTCATTTAAGTTGAAAGTTTATTTATATTGGTGACAAGATGGTATTGCTCGTAAGTTACTAATTATAAATATTATTTTCAATGAATAGAGTATTTAATTTTATACTGTTGGTAATTAATTTACCAGAGTTCTAAATATGTTAAATTATAAACATATTATTGGAGTTCCTTAGATTTTTTTTTAGTGTTTGGAAAACAAATAGAATTTCCTTCAATTACGTTAAAATTGTTGGTCGCTCTTTAGAGTTTTTTTTTATTTATTACTATTCTCTTAAAAGCATTTTTATTTGTAAGTAAGATACATACCATAATTTAGTCAAATAAGTTTTTTTATTTATTTTAAAAGCCAATGTTTGGTCACAGACATGTGAGTCATTATCAGGTTTAAAAGTAGTCTATTCCTTTAGATAGACCATTGGAATTTTAATTTACCTTATCTCTTTATGCACTTAACACTTATAGATTATAAAATTAGGCTTAACACCAGATTAAGATGTTGAACTCTTTTTGAGGGAAATAAATTATGCATGTCTTCTTTTGTTTATATTGTTTTGGTCATCTCAAGATGACAAACTGTCCTAGTATAAACAGTTTAAAATGGACCTAGCAGACAAAACAAATGGAAAAATCCTGCAGCTTTGAAAAGTGGCTCAGTAAATAAATCTACTACTAACAATGATGAAAATAAGTGGGTAGGAGAACTTTTATCAAAACAAAACGGCTGATGTTAACAAATTGAGAGAATTATCCTAGAGTAAGAACAGTGACATTGGTGCCAAATAAAAAAAAAAAAAAAATTACATAATACTCATGACGAAAAACTGTGGATGGATTTTTTCTTTTATTCTATATTTAGATTCTTTGTTGAAAGGTGTAACACAAATTTTGTTTATTATTGAAAATCACTAATAAAAATTAGTCATTAATTTATTAATTTAAGGCGTTTTTAAAGTACTATTAACAAATACTGTCTTCCTCTTATTATATAGGACTTTTTAACTTGATTTTACCTGTCCTCTTCAAAGATTTTGATGAAATCTTTAAAAATTTGTAACTTTTATCCTGCTCCTGCAATTTATCTTGACATATAGAGGAGCTAAGGTAGAAACTAGACAGTATATATATTTGAATCATGGAGACCAGGATGCTGAGATATTTACAAGGTTTTTTTAAGAATGGAATTGTGGCATAATCATGTACATACAGTGAAAATAATTATACAATTTTGTTTGTGATTCTTGTTTTGCATGTAATTTTATTGCATTTTTTATAAATACTAGTATACATTTTTTTTTTTAAGTTACGAAATAATTATTTTTAAAAAAATTAATTATTATTAAAAAAAAAATTATCAGAGGGAAACTTTTACAATACATCAAAATTCATTCAGAACAAATAACATATAAATGTATGATTTTATACTCAGTAAAAAGTTTTCATTAAAAAAAAAAAAAAAAAAAATACAATGGTCAGTGTAATTGTTTTGATTTGGCAATGATTTAAGATTGAATACAAATTAGACCATACTAGAGATGTTTTGTGACACATTGAAATGATTTTTGTAAATTTTTCTTTCTATGATCTCTTCCTAGATTGTTTACCTGTTTAATATATTTTGTTGAATAATATAATATACTCAATTTTAATATTTACTACATTATATTTTCCTCTAGTGAAAATAAATTGTTAAATAAAATAAAACACCGAAGTGGTCCATGGCCTGCTTTAACTTCAACAGGTACTACCACAGCTCCATGCTTAACTAAAACTGCCACTGGATGTATTTCCTCTTCCATTGTGTTCTTGGTTGACCTTTTAGGTTGATCCAGTGGGTGAAATCATTTTTAAAGTCTTCCTTCTTGCTTCATTTATTCAGTTGACATGCTATTACCATTTCAGCCTGCCGATTCTTTCTGTGTTTGACAGATGAAGATTGTTATGTAGGTCCTAGACCTCTTAACTTTTCCACTTTGCAATACCCTGTATTCACCTTCCTACATTCCTAATTACACTGTCTTTTTGAACCTGTCCAAATCACTGTGGACTTATTTAGCGTCCAGGTTTCACCTCCATAGATGAGGACAGGTATGATGGGGTTTTTGAACAATTTATATTTACAATTAATGAATTAATATTCGTCATATTGTTGTTAGAAAACCAATGTTTTAAGAAGCTATGCCTGATTTTCTTTGTGAAGATATGTAGAATCTTAAATAGTCTTTTCTTTAAACATTTAAAAATTAATGTTTTGAATTCTTTTAAAATTCGTGGAACTAGCTTTTTATAAATTATATTTGTGATTTCTTAACTAATATTTTTAATCCTATATTTTACTGCAGATATTTTGGTCTTATATGTGTTTAGTATTTAAGTCTTACATGTCATTAAATAATCTATGAAAATAATTTCCCAATCTTACTTATTGCTAAAATGTATGTTTTCTTTAAATTGTAAGAACTGGTTTCTCCATACTGCTTTATCAAAGGAGCTTTTTATTTATCTAATATTATATCTAACAAATGTTCTTTCACGTTTTCAGGATTGTAGAGGTTCTTTTCCTATAGTAAAATGTACATATTGTAGGTCAGAATTTCAGCAAACTAAGTGAGTAGTGATTTCACTGTTGATAATTGCAATAACTTTTAATCTGGAAAGTCGCTTTATTTTAATTTTATTTTTATGTTTTAGCAAATTAAGTACAAGTACAATATGTAGTAAATGTGAGCACAACGTAAAACAGTTTGGTAAGCCTTCTGCTTGCGAATATTGTAACATCATTGCAGCCTTTATTGGCAACAAATGTCAACGATGCACTAATTCTGAAAGAAAATATGGACCTCCAGTTACCTGTGAACAATGCAAGCAAAAATGTGCTTTTGACCGAAAAGATGATGACAAAAAAGTAAGAATTTATTATTGTTCATTTATTTTTTCAATTAAAATAAATATGCCTTATTTATATTTTCTTTTAATTTTGAGTAGCTTTACTGTTCTGATAATTCTGAGTAAATGTTCCATATATCTGGTAAATACCCATTTATTTAATATGCTTAAATTTAACATATACTATATCTCAAACAAAAAATATTGGGCAATGTGCTGTTTCTCAACTTAATCTTAATTAATTGCATATGCCAAACTTTTAGGTGTGAAGTTACTAAAAAAATAGAATAAAAAGGTTCTTTATTTAGATGTTTTTAAAATGTTCATTACAATCATCAGAAATTATTTGTGTTTAGACATTACAAAATTAGGCTAAAATGTTTAAAATGTTTTAAAAATATCTTGGCAAGGGTTCAACAAATAACTTTGCACAAATTATTCCAAATACTTAGCATGAGAATCATAAGTAAATATTAAAGTATCTAATCATTTGAGATTAAGAATAGCAAGTAAAAAATAAAAGTATGCACTATTTTAACTAAAAACAAAAAAAATGTTTTTCTTCTGGGTACATAATACTTTTTCATTACTTCTAAAATTAACCATTTATAATTAGTTGAAATGATTAGAGATTAGAGTTTTGGGAGGAAAGGATGTGCTTTATTTATGATATAAATGAAATTAAAATTAAAAAAACTTTGCCATGGTTTAATAAAAACTACACTAATAAAACTTTATAAAATTCCAAAAACAAATTCCTTTCAGTTTTGATTTTATCATATAATAACAGTTCAGTAGTTTCAATATTTATATCTTCTGTTTATGAAACTTTTATGATTATTTTTGCTACAAAATTTAAATGTGGATATAATTAGTTGACTGTTGAGAATTACTGGAAGGAATTAGTCTGGGTGGCGGTCATTAAATGAAACAACTGAATAGTTTCAACTATTTTATTGTTTGCCAACGTTTTGACCCCCATTGTGGGTCATCATCAGGGCAGAGTTTTTTTCCACTCGACTACCAGATGATGACCCACAATGGGGGTCGAAACGTTGGCAAACAATAAAATAGTTTAAACTATTCAGTTATTACATTTAATGACCACCACCCGGACTAATTCCTTCCAGTACAAAATTTAAATGTATGAAATTTGTTTGAAGGAGAAAAGTTGTGTGATGAGCACACCAGATTTGTGCTGTATCCTCAATTAACACTTCTTGAGATTGTGTTTTAAAAAATCTCAAGAAGTCAAGAATACCTAAAATAGAATGAAATATTTTTTAGCTCACATTGTTTCAAAACAATTATGGTAATTCACTGAATAATTTGAGCCATGTAACTCAAAAATCTGTTGACTTGTTTGCTCAAAAAAACCCAAAAAAGCAGTAGTTACTCTCAAACCGGCCCTGTTAAATATATTTGATAAAGTAGTTCACAGTATTTTTAACTCTTGATTAACTTATCCAGATGAGTAAATTTTTAGTTAACCATGCTCGGTGCAACTGGGCCTCATTGTTTGAAAAATAACCCTATTAATATGAGACTTCAAAGTTTAAAATGGGTTGAATAGATCTCTAAAATAATTATTTAATATAACCTCACATAGCCAGGCTAAACATGTTACCTCATTGTGGCTTTTCCTAAGTGTGAAAATAAAAATGTTTAAAGTGTGAATTCATTTTTATTTGAACAGGTTAGAAATAATTTAGTTATAAAATATTAATAATTCTAGCTATTATGCTTGTTAATAACTTAACTTAGGAAGGTTAGTTTCTATTTAATCTCCTTTTTTTCCTCATACTTTTCTCAAGGAAGCTCCTACTTGACTCCTTTCCTCATATTTTTCTGTATACATTTTTATTTAATGAACCTCTTTAATTTTTCAAGGTGGATGGAAAACTACTTTGTTGGCTGTGCACATTGTCATTTAAAAGGGCATTGGCTAAAACAAAACAATCGGATGCCGATAGAAGAGCCCAATTAAAACTAGCCGCTCAGAGGTCAAATAAAAATCGAGAAAATAGGTAAAATGAATTCTTTTTTTAGTTCATTTAAACAAAGTGTTTGAAAAATAATTATATTAATTTTGGTATGTTTAAAACTCAACTTAATATTTATATACATTATCGACACCCCATCGCCAGAAAGGTTTAAAATTATTAATATCTTGTGATTCAAGATCTTGAGAACTTACATATATATGTTCTTTTATTGAAGGTTTTGATGTACCATGATAGTTATTCATCTTCCCAAAATGCTATAAGGTTCCGTATGGCTTTATACTGAAAAAATGTAAATTATGAGGATCAAAATAAAGTTTTTATTGTTGCGGTTTTCCTATTGGCTGAAATAACAGAATAAGTAATTACAGCCAGGTACAATCCTGGGATCAAGAGAACAGTGCTCTTATCTTTGCTAGACATACCTGTTCTCTTTTGCATTAAAAGAAATTAATACCTTAAATCATTCATTTTTCAGCCTTATAATTCTGCATGAGCATTAGTTTATTTACTGGTAGAAGCATCACAGTTTTGCATCATAAATCTAGTGCTATGTATATGTTTATTTATTAATATATCTTCATTTAGAGACTTTATTTTATACAAAACTCTTGTAAACACAATAAAGATATTTTTTCTAATTAAAATGACATTCTTGAAGAATGTGTAGTATTGTTCTATATTTTTACTTTCACTCACCTATGTATGAAATATATAGTAAGGGAAAGTATTGCGATCGTTAAAATTTTCAAATTCCAGTTTTCAACGGAAATACATGTTATAGTGTCCCCTGAGTCGAAATAACCAAGTCCCGCAAAAAGGTCTGTGTGTGTGTGGGTGGGAACTCCCTTGCGTAAACAGAAAATCCTTTGAAACTGAAATTTCATATTTAAAACGACTTTATGCCTGAGACTTTACAAAACCTTTTTCATCAAAATCAGATTAACAGAAGAGCCACTTTATACCATGCATTTTGCTACTTTTTAACGATTTTCTCAAAAACGGCTCTGACGATTTTGATTAAACTCGCTATATCAATGTAAAATTTAACGGGCTTTAACATTTTGTAGGTTTATTCTGATTGAAATAGTCTGACAGGGCTTAAATGCTGATATTTTTAATTTTCCTCCTCTAAAGTTCCTTTAATCTTGTCAGCATTGATAAATAACAGCTAAATATGCAGGTTGAGCCAATTTAAAAAACAACTAGAGGCGAAAAATGTTTTTTTAATACAATTTTTTGTTTTTGAACATCAGAATAGTAATATACCTTTATGATATACCGTTGGAAAACTAAAGATTTTAGAAAAAATTATATCTCATTCAAAAGCTTCTAAAAGTTAACGGAGAGTGATGAAAAGCCGATTAAACTAAGTGATTATTTTAGATAATAATATAATCGATTTTTTAATAAAACATGTTCTATAGAAATTCCATTTAATTAATTCTTTAATGGTTTCTCTCATTTTTATCTCTTTCTATATTTGAAAATTCTTTAGTCGCTTTTAAAAACGGAGGTAAGTAAAATTCGTGTGTTGCCCGCACCAAATTTTTTTCCCTTGTTCTGTTTTAAGAATAGTTTGACATTTTAGATATAGGAATCGGTATTAACTATCGTTTGAAGGTTGTCTTATGAAAGATGAAGTTGCATCCTTTGTTAAACTGTTGAAATGGTAACGAAATGAAGATCATTATCAATCTGTATAATAGCATAACCTTTACCTTCTAAGTGACTCCTCTCTTCTCTCCTAGCTAATTTATTCCAGTATAAACCATTAGTTAACTTAACATTTGACATACTGGTCTGATTTCTGTTTAAAGAATACTCAACCCTCACTTGTTTGGTTTCTTCTTCAGTATAATCCAATGAAGATATATATTTGCAGTACTGATTGCTTTAACACGTTGGACCCGGCAGCAAACTTCCTGTGTGCCCTGCGTCGGTCCCTGACGACTGCCACTAGAATTTTTGTTTTACTGGCGTCGGTCCGTGATACCGATAGTGTTAAAGTTAAAAAAATAAAATTAGTCTCAATCAAATGAGATCAAATATGATTTTAATGAAATTTATTGAAACACTAAACAAAAATGTGGCTTACCTTTACGCATATTATAATACGTAACAACTTTTTTGGTAATATTTGTAGCTGTCTTACAGTCAGCAGTCTGTCAGTCTGACTGTCTTAGTCAGCATACAACATTGCATCGCTCACAGGCTGCTGACCGAACGGAAAGGACAGCAAATTCGGTGCCGGGCTCAACATGTTAATTATGCCATTTTAATAATTTAAATGAGGGTAAATAAAATGTATACTGTTATTATTTTTTTTTTTTTTTATGATTCATAACAATTGATGTTAAATTAGTAAATTTGGTCTTTTGAAGTTAGTTTCCTTATGGTTTATATTTCCATGAACACCTTCACTGCCTTATCCTATGCCAATATCCTTTTAATACTATCCTCATACAGTATCCATATTTTGTACTTATCTAAGATAATAATTTTCCTATCAGATACCTGCTAATCGCTTTAAATATTTTGAAACTTTTTCTCTGTATTATTTTTACTCATTTAAATAAAAATTCTATCATGTTCTATTTGACAGTTATTAAACCTGTTTTCATGTAGTGCTTGTTTTTGTATTTTTGTCTACCCTGGATGATATTAAATTGAAGTTCTTTTCTTCATCAATTTTAAGTGATTTTTCTCGGTAAATATCTCAAAATACACGATTATATGAAGGGCATTGAAAGTGTTGATGAAGTACTTACAATATTTTTCCTTATAATCATTTAATTCTCCATTGTACAGGTTTAATAGCAATAGATTTCAGTCATGGGCCTCTGAGCGAAAATTTTTTATTACTGTTAAAAAATCGAAATCCTCAAGAGATGTTCAGTACATTTCAGAAAAAAACACAATATCTCAAACAATTCTCACCGCTAATAATAATGATTCCTGTGATGAAGAAAAACGGTGAGGCATATGATTTTTTAAATTTAATTCTTTAAAGAAAAGTATTAGCATAAGCATTTATATTCTCTTTTTGTTGATTAAAATACAATTATCCAAAACATATTATGAACAGGATACTGTTTATAATGTCATATTTAATCCTTATAGTCTATGTTTATAGCTTAACCAATCTTACTACATATGATTTTAATTAAATAGTGAAAAATCAGTTCCACCTTTACATCAAATTATTCTGTTCTTGTGGTTGCTCCTTTGTTCGATTTCTCAGCTCACCATAAGTTTTAAAATACTCATAAACAATTATTTTAAACTCTGTGTGCAAAAAGTGAACAAGTTCAAAATGATTGACCATATAACAAAGTAGATATTAAATAGTTTAACACATTCTGCCTCTGATTCATTTATGCAATATATTGTATTGAGGCCCCAAGAATGGAGTTATATATGGGTAGCTGTTGGCTTAATCTGGCCTTGCTTGATAAATCTCATGCTTATCTCATCCTTTAGTAATATGGCAGCTAATACTTTTCCTCGTCTGTGAAAAATGGTCTTTTAGACATGATATTATTATTTATTTATTATGTTATTTATATAGCGTTTATTATTATTAAGGAAATAATAAACACTTTGCTGAAATAAATCCGCTCTCCTTTCGAATAGAGGTTTAAAAAAAAATCTTAAAACCGTTGTTTGCTAGGCCTTATTAGGACTCTCTGGGACACCTGAACTTATCCTTAATTTTCAGTCACTCCAAATTGTCATTTTGACAATTAACTAGGGAGTCATCTGAAACATGATATTTTTATCTAATCTACTTTTTATAATTAACATTGTTTTTGATAAACATAAGGATTTATTACCCAGTTATTTCTCTTACTCTGTTTTTTTATTTTTTTAAAAATATTCTTTGCCTGAAAAATATATTATCAGTTACTTATTTGTTTACAGATCATCGAGAGGTAGTTCTACAAATAATAAAAGGTCATCTAGCAATAGATCAGATCCAGCTAAGTTGGAAACTGGATTAGAGGCATTGCCACCCATGGCCAAAGCGATGAGAACTAACCGGCCTCCTGGTGATCTTGTCGACCCCAACTCCTCTGACCATGTTGTAGCTATGACTCAGCTAAAAGAACAAATGGCGTCACTCCAGAAACAAATTTGTCAAAAAGATGCCCTCCTTCTTACAAAAGATAAAACAGTAAGTTTCATTGATGATATTTTAGTAATTTTGGCAGTAAGTTTCTGAAGAAAATGCCTTCTTTTTAAAAACCAAAACAATGGTTTTATAATGGAATGATAATACATATTGGTCAATTTATCTAGCAATATCTGATCTTAGATTAAACTACTGTATTATTATTATTAATTATTCAATCTTGATGTAATTTTTCACAAAAACTCGTTTTCTAAGTTCGAATTGTGATTATTTCAAATTGTTATATTGATTGGTTCGTAAGAATTAATTCATATGGAGCATAGGGTTTCTACTATAGAGTTATGAGAGTTATGTAAAAGATCTACAATTTATTAGGGATTTCTTGTGATCCATTGTTTATTTCATCATCGATTGCGATAGACCTTGGTGGTCTTACAGATTGTTTACTCACAAAAAATGTATTTATTAATCTTATTAGGAGTTGTTTACCATTTTTCAAGGCAATAATAGTAAACATACTATTGGCAGCCAAAAGCACACATTCTCTGTCATGATGTTTGCAAAACATATTGTAGACTACATTAAAATCTAATATTATTGCATATTAACCTTTGACATCAATTTTTAATCAAAGCTAACACATCTTATCTAAAGCTTCATATTCCTATATAGTTCTGGAGTTTTAGCAATCACTGATACACATTAGATTTTAGACTACTTTAATTTGTATTGCTTGATAAATAAGTAAACATTTAAATAAGGAAACTGCTTTCCTTTCATTGTACTGAGCTAATCTGTCATTTTTAAAAATATCATAAAGAGTCCCTGATGAATATAGAAATTTTAAATGAGATTAGGACTGATTTTCCACAGATCCAATTTATGTTAAAAGAAAAAGATTTATTTAATTTTTTATTTGACAAATAGCTATTTTAGAATTATGTACACATAATATTCTGCTCGAAAAAATTTTTTTTAATCACTGCAATGAGTGCTATAACCGATAGCTCGGATGTTGTAGACATTATTGTTGTGCATCTTGGAAGTTAATAGAAGATTAGACATGATCTATGGAAAAGTTTGGTTTCACAAATCAACCAAGTAAGTGTGTATATTATTTCTATTAATATAAATATTATTTTATTTATATTATTATTGAGTGCCTTTTCACTTATTAAGGAAAATATAATTCATACGATTTTTGTTTATTGAAACGAGATTGCCTTATATTTAAGTAATTTCATATGTTGAACTTACACTCATGCAGCATGCAATGGAGAAACGAGCAGTGAAATTTATTGGTTAAAAAAAAAAATGTTAGACATAACCCACCAACACTTACTGAACATGGCAGTAAATCATGAAAGGAGAAGTATTTTGCTTTAAAATGTGATTGTGTTTGTAATTAGAAGATTTGAGAAGTGGTAATTATTATTTTGCCTGAGTATAATTAATAAAGCTACATAAAAATTTAATGAACTTTATCATGAAGAAAAGAGTTGGTATTGTGGTGCTCATATTCTAAAGTTATTTAAAATAAAAATGAAAACAAAACATACTCTGAACGACAAATAAAAATCAGTTGTTTTTTTTTTTGGGGGGGGGGGAGGGAGGGGGACCTGTACCTCCACAACCCATGAAGGGTCTTGGGCTGAGTACATATAGAGATTCGTACTGTTTTTAGGCCAACGGCCATGCAATGAGGTGATAAGGCCTTGATCACACTCAGCGGCCAGGTTTTTTCCCAAACTTGGGTACACACTTGAAGAGGGGGAATCTGCCCCAGGATGGTCTCCATACCCTAGAGTCCTCCTCCGGCTGAATTAACAGAATAAATATTATTCTGCCACAGCCGGGATTCGAACCCAAGACCCGGGGAACAGTAGACTAGTGCTCTAACCACTAGACCACGCTGCTTCCCTTTTTTTTGGAAAGGGTTTTCTTAGGAAGAAGCCAAAAAAAAAAATGATGAGTAAGCCTTTGATGCACAAAAAAATTCCAAATTATTTTTTATTTTTTTTTTTTTATTTAAATATTTTATTGATATTTACAACTGTACATACAATATATACAACAAGTAAATGGGCTAATTGACACTTATGGGCGTGATAATGTCTTGTGAAGAAACTACCCAGTGGTAGCACTTCAAAGTCAATTTAATTAAAGTAGGTCTCGAGGCCATCGTCTTTTCAATCGCCTCGGAGGGTTGTCAGGAATAGATGGGAATGATAAGTTGCGTACAAGAGGATTCGTGTGGGTTGGGAGTTTGGAATGAAAAGAGGAGTATCTGTTTCGGGCTAGTTCTGCGACAAATGGGATATTTAGGTCATTATGGATGATTTTATTCGTAACGAAATAAGGAGCATTTAGGATTTTGCGAAGGATTTTGGATTGTAGGGATTGAATACGAGAGGAATTAGATGGTTTAGTAGAGCCCCAAAGCTCGATTCCATATGTCCAGATGGGTCTGATGATGGTAACATAAATGAGCTTTTTGTAATAAATTGGAAGTTTTGAACGTTTGTCTAGTAAGTGTTGTAGTAATCGGTATCTACGGGCAGTTTCTTGTCATTTAAGTCGCGTATGGGGATTCCATGTAAGACGTTTGTCAAGATGGAGTCCTAGGTAACGGATTTGTTCAACAGGTATGAGTGGGGTATTATTAAAGGATACAGTAGGGCAGGAAGTCATCGGTTTGCGACAAAGGGTAAAGGTAATTTGGTGGGATTTGTTAGGATTTATTTTAATCCTCCAGTTCTGACACCATTCCTCAATGGCTGTGATGTGAGACTGAAGGGTTCGGGATGCAGCGGATGGATCATTATGTACAGATAACACACAAGTGTCATCCGCATAAGTTGTGAGGACAGTGGATGGATGGAGTGGAATATCAGCTGTATATACCGTATAAAGGATGGGACCTAAGATACTACCCTGAGGTACACCTGCAGACTGAGAAAAGATGGAAGAGTAGGAAAGGTTATGATTTACTTTGAAGGTTCTATTAGTGAGGTAGGAACGGATTATCAAGTAGTATGTTGCGGGAAGGAATTGACGGAGTTTATAAAGGAGTCCTGGGTGCCAGACTCGGTCGAACGCTTGTTCCACGTCGAGAAAAGCACCCGTGCAATACATTCCGCGCTCCAATGTGGAGGATATAACATCCACCACACGGTGGCATTGCTGAATTGTAGAGTGGGATGTCCGAAATCCAAACTGGTGGTCAGGAATGACGTGATGCATTTCTAGGATCGGGTAAAGGCGCTTTAAAATGAGTTTTTCTAGAATCTTGCCCATGATAGGTAAAAGGGAGATCGGACGGTATGAGGATGGATGTTCAGGAGGCTTTTGAGGTTTTGGGATCATTTTGATTATTGATAGTTTCCAAGGTTCAGGGAAATAGGTGGTTCGGAGCGTAGCATTGAATATGTAAGTGAGGTAGAGGATTGCTTTTCGAGGGAAGCGTTTCAGGATGTAGGATGTGATGAGATCATGACCAGGAGCTTTTTTAATACGTAATTGGTGGATAATGTTAATTATTTCAGAAGGATGAAAGGCTTTAGGAGGAGGGGACATTTGGAGTGGAATAGCTAGTTCTGCTTCAATATGGTCAATATGGGTTGGATTGAGGATTTCAGGATGTAGATTAAAAATTTTGTAAAGATGTTCACCAAATATTTGAGTTTTTTCCTCATCTGATCGAGACCAGGTAGAAGATTCGGTAAGGAGTGGGTGATTAAAGGTTTTAAACTTGAGCAGATTTTTGGTTATTGTCCATAAAGATTTGTCAGTAGGTCTTAGGTTTTCTGTGAAGTTCTGGAAAGTTTGTATTTTGAATTTTTTAATTTCTGTTTTGAGTTTGTTAGTTAGATGAGTATAGTATGCTTTGTCGGACGGGTATCTGGACCTATGCCACTTAGCCCTTGCTCGCCGTTTCTCTGCTAATAATTTTCGGATGTGATGTGGTAAGTTAGTGTCGCGGGAATAATTATTTTTGGGATGAGATGAGTTGTTGTTAAGTGCAATACCTATTGTTCTTGTTAGTTTTTCGATTGCAGAGTTAATTTGTTGTTCTGTTTTTAGTGGAATCTTTAAGTCGAGTTCGTTTTCAAGATCAGAGCGAAAGTTGTCCCAGTCAACATGTCCTGTAATTAATGAAGGAGGGAAGGATTTAGGAATAGGGTCTGAGTGCAGGAGAAGCAGAACTGGGCTATGGTCTGAGGAGAGGTCTTCTAAGGACGTTATTGTAGATTGAAAGGTGGGAATTTGGGATGTGACGAATATGTCAAGAATATCAGGGTGCTTTTTTATAGAAGTAGGCCAGTATGTAGGATCTTTGGGTGATAAGACGGAATAGCTGTTGGAAGTGGTGATTTGGGAGAGAATCCTGCCACGAGAGTTGGATGTTCGGCATCCCCACCGTTGATCTTTGGCGTTGTAATCTCCACCAGCAATGAAGCGCGGACCAAAGGACTGAAATAAGGAATCAAGTTGGTTAGAGGAGAGGGAATTGCCAGGAGGGCAATACACAGCTGAGATGGTTATGTTAAATGGACGGCAGGATAAGGTAATAGAAGTAGATTGGATAGCGTCAGTTGGAGTAGAAGGAATCAGGGAGTGAGTTAAGGAATTGTGAATAAGGATACAAGAGCCAGCGTGGGATGTTTTGTCAGGATGATCTGATCTGTAAGTGATGTAGTCACGTATGTAAAAGTGTGAATGAGGAGTGAAATGGGTTTCAGTGATGAGGGCAATGTCTATATTATTGTGGTGAATAAATAAGTCAAGCTCGTCCCGGTGGTTAGTCAGTCCGTTAGCGTTCCATAATAGAATAGCCAGGGTCTTCTTACTCATCTTGGGATAGTGAAGGGAATTGCAGAAAGGAGTCTTGTAAGGAGAGTAATAAGCGGATTAATGGTGTTTTGGAGATCCTGAAGGAAAGATGAAAGGATAAGAGTAATGTCAGATGGATGTTGGTAGGAATGGGAGTAGAAGGGTGTCTCTTCAGGAAGAGGGTTCATCTCCCTGGGTAAAGGTTGAACCCTTCTTTGAAATTGTTGTTTAGGTTCTACATTTACAGGATTTTCTAGTGAGTGGCTATCCTGAACTGTTGATATGGATGAAGGTGGAGCCTTGGGGGTAGTCTGAGGGATAAGTGGTGGTAACTTAACCCTTAAGGATGCGTTTTTTGGGTCATTATTGGGTAATTTGAATTGAGGATGGGAGTTTTGAGGTTGAGGATGAGGTCTTTGAGGTAGTGGATGGGTATATTGTGGATGACCATAGGAAGACTGGGACGGATGATGGGATGGCTGAGGCTGTGATGAGGAGGTCTGAGGCGATTGAGGTTGGAGTGCATGTTTAGTGGCCACGTGAGAATAGGACGTAGGCTTGGATTTGAGCTCGATGGTCGTTGCTTCTCTTCGGACCCTGTTGGAAGCTGCATCACAGGTGTGCTCTTGATAGACGACCGTGTATTTCATTTGCTGGCACTGCGTTCCTTTGGGTTAGAGCGGCTGCATGTAAACTTTTTTGCCTCAGTATGGTTTTATAAACAATGCATCCTCTATAGCTTGCTGGATGTGCTTCACTACACAAAGCACATTTTGCGGGGGAGTCCCTTGGTTTCTGACAGGCTACAGAAGAGTGAGACTCTGCGCATTTTACACATCTAGGAGGATGGTGGCAATAACTTTTTGTATGCCCAAGATTTTGGCAGTTTGTACATTGTACAACTTCTGCTCTCAGCCTAGGCTCCTCAAATCTGATGCATGAATATAATTATCTATTGACCTGGAAAATTTCGTGATTATTAGGTGCTGGCTCTAGGTCGACAAAAAATAGTGGCAACGGATACCTTTCGGCTGGATGAAGGACACATGACACATGTCTCACATTGTATCCTAGTTCTTCGATTCCGTTCTTGATGGCTTCAGTGGGAGTGGTGTAGTGAAGACCCCTCAAAACTACGCGGTATGTTTTGTCTTCTTTCAGCTGATAGCAGTGAAAGTCGTACTGGCGTTCTGTTAAATGTTTGACCAATCGTTTATAAATATCTTTGCTGGTGGTATTTATTTTTACATCTTTTAATCTGGAAAAACATTTAAAATTGGTTTGTCCAATAAGAGCGGAGATTTCCTGGCCAAACTTTATGAAGTCTTGAATATTATTAACGTAAATAGGTGGTGGCTCGGGTTCGTTGAATTCTTGTGGTGCTGAAGGCGTAATAGATGAATTATTGATGGCTGCAAGGTTGTTTTTGCTGGTAGGTACGTCCGAAGAATTGTTTTGAGATTGAATTGTGCTGGCTGAGGTTGAACTCTGATTTTGATGTGCTGATGGCGAAGCTGGTTTCGCCTTCGATTTCTTTTTTTTTTTTTTTGTTAGGAGAATTCTCCGTAGAATTCGGAGTCATATTTCGATTACGCTTCTGGAGTGTTCGACGAGTTAAGTACTGCGAGTCAGTTTCGCTCACTTCACTGAAGACTGTGTCATCGTCGGTATCCATCAATGAATTTTTGTCCGTGGACATTTTAATGATATATAATTAAATTTAAAGAGAAAAAAAAATAAAGAAAAGAAATAGTTAACTAATAACTTCTTTACAACCACATACACATAAAAGTTGAATTTAAAAAAAAAAAAAAATTATATGAAAACATTTCTAAAATTATTTCTTAAAAAATTAATTATTTATTATTAATTTAAAAAAAAAAATTAATTTAAATTAAATTAAAAAAAAAAAAAAAAAAAAAAAAAAAATTCTCTGGTATCGAACTCGTAACGTTCGGAACTATAGGTCGGAGCGCTGCCACCGAGCCACTGGCGATCTGATAAGAGACCGTCGTAGTGAGTGATAGCCTATAACAGCCCGACACAGGCGGAGCCTGCTTGCAACGTGGTCGTACTTCTAGGCTACGAACACTGTGAAAAGGTGACTGTTGATCACTCACCTCACCCAATTATAGCATATAATTGATCACTGTCTTTAATTTATAGTGTTTGTAAACTTTGACAATAATCCGTTAGCTAATACCACAGTTATACGTAAGTTAGTGGGGAGTGATAACTAAGCGTGACTTTAGTTTCGGCCATGACACTGGTACTCTCCAAATTATTAAATTTAATAAAAATTATTTACTTGGATACCTGCTCAGGTGGTTGAAGAAGTTCTTTTACCCTTTCCCCTGTTAAAAAACGTACTATCTTTTTTTGCTCTCTCCTGAGAACTGTAAAAATTTTGCCATATTAGCATTGTCTCTTATAATAATTTTAATCAAATTATGGCTTTTGGAAAGAAAGAAAATTGGAGTATGTAACAAAGTCATATTAGACAAAAGTTATAGTGCAATAACTTTTGTCTAATATGAAAGAAAAACTGAACAATTTTTATGAAATCTAAAGCAAGATTAAAAAAATAAATGGGATTTTTTCAAGATCCTTTTTAAATGTTTAAGAACTTTAGCAACATAAGTCGAATACAACAAAACTGGGTGTGAAAAAGAAGTGTTGAATGTCATAGAAAAAAATATCGATAACCTTGCTACTTTTAAGGTAAGTTGACTCCACTATTTTTTTATTTTATTTTCTACCCTGATATTTATAGGTAGCTTAGGCCTGCTTTGAATAATTATTTTGTTTTAGAAGCTGATAATGCTGAAACTGATGAAGAGATTGATAATCTCATTTTCTCCCAACAAGGATTGTTACAGTATTATTATTTACAAACTTCCAGACTAAAAAAATATGCCACCCATAAATAAACTGAAATTGAAGAAACAGAGACCTACATGGGTTAAGATGGTTGGTTTTGATTAAGAAATTAGAGTATTAAAAAGCTTAGAGTTTGATCGGTTTAAAATTAAAACATGAGAAGACTAAACAAAATGATGAGCATCCAGTTTAGGGATTTTATGATCAAGTTGGATTTGAGGGAAGGAAGTAAGAGGGTTTATTTTATTTTTTACTGACTTAATCACTAGCAACTTTGACAATGCTAGCTATTTTCCTCCTTTGTAATCCTCTATTGCTGATATTTATAGCTCCACAGTTGTTCTCGTTACAATATATGTCACTGTATCATCATTGTTTTGTCTGTCCTCAAGTACAAACTCTTCATTCTGTATTCGTTTGGCTACATCGTGCAGAATAAAACAACAAACAACCAGCAATCCATTGACGAAAAACCTTTTCTGTTTCATTTGTATTTCATGGTGCAGTATAGAAAAGCATTGTTATATTTATATTGGAAGCGATTCATTCAAGTTGGACTCTACAGGATCGCTTGGATGGTAAAGATATGTGATTTTAAACTGTTCGTATTGAGCTGATTTGTTATTATTCTGATTTCCTTGTTATGACATCATGGGTTTAACAACATATTCAATGGAAATTATTATTTATTGAAATCACAGGACTTCTTTTAGATGATAACTAAATAACAATAATAATAGACCATTGTAATAGGTAGGACTTTAATAGATATTGTTAACTTGAAACAGAATACAAAACTTATTATATTAACAAGCACGTCATTAAAATGAAATTTTTTAAGGATACCTTCTTCCAAGTTAAAATCACACCTTGCAAAGAAAGTAAATAATTTCCGAAATACCACCTAGCCCCAAACTTAGTTGAAAACAACAGATAAGGAATCACTTTGAAACATAAAAATATGCTGTAAGAGGATGTATAGTAATTTAAAAGTTATGTAAGCCAAATGATTATAAAATTTAAAAGTTGATGACATATCTTTCTCTCCCCATTAATTGAAATTTTATTGTTATTGATATATTTTTAATTTGAGTGCTAAAGTGGATCATTTTGTAAATAAGTCTTTCTGTGAGACTCAGTTCTTATTTGGCACTCTTTCAATCAAAATGAAGTTGAAATGTGAAATACAAGTACATCATTACTATTTTAAAAAAGTGTACCATCAAAAACTATTTGTTTTTTCAACCGGATTTGAAGAGGAAACTAACAGTAGAAATTGTCAGCGAGGACTTAGATGATTCTCCAGATTTTTAAAGTGGCGACACAGACTTGGTGTGCTCAACCATGACTTTGTTGTGACCTTTGGAACTTGCTATAACAAATACTCTAAGTTTTGGAGAGGAGATACCTGACTTTGATGAACAGATAAATTTTAGCTGGAGCAGGGCAATGACCAGCTTCACGTAAGGAAAAACGAGTTCAAATGGATGCCATCTAACTTTCAATGCACCTATCCCACATGGAATTTTATCTTTTCTGAACAATAGCCCAATTTCTGCATGTCAAAACATTTCACACATTGGAAGAGGTCTAAATGGCAGTGAAAGACTTATTCTAGTAATAACTGTACAAGTGCTGGCAGCAAGAGTACTTGCAGGAAATTGACCAGTTGGCTGTGGTTCAATGGAAACTAATCAAATAACATAATGGATTGTAACCACAGTCAATGTTGTTACTGCAGTGCAATAGAAGAGTAGTATAGTACGTAAATAATTTAAAATGTATTCAAGAAAATGAATATGAACTTGTTAAAAATATATATGATGAATTGATAAAAAATAAAAGAAGTTATAAATGATGAAATAAAACAATAGTAAAGTATTATGAAAGAAAAAGTAATTAATATAAGTAGATAATTTGATTGTATGATGTATAATATCAATTGTAGTAATATATGGTAGATTACAGAAATAGAACTAGATATACTTAATATTTTATATTGAAAATATTGTTGTTTTCTGTAACTTTGTTATAATTTAATAAATTTTCAAGTGGATATGGAAATATTTTATTATAGTAAAGAAGTTATTGAGGTATTCAGCATAGGCCTAACCGCAGGTTTATTTAATTATTTTTTGGGCATAATTTCTAAATGGAATAATTTTATTTTTGCAAAGTAAGCAAGGTTCTCTTAAACAATCCTTTGGATTTCTAATGTTATTTAACGATGAGCCAAGAGAAGTTAATTTTTGGATTTTTTAAAAAATTCCTATTTCAATGTATGAACATTATCTGTTTTGATTTAAAATCTTTGGCAGTGCAGTTAAAAACAGCTCAAAATACGAATTAGTAAAATTTGTTGTTTGTTTGTTTATTCGTTTAACGTCACTTTTATACTGCTATGGCTAATTGGACGATTAGTAAAATTTTATATTAAATGATTTACCATCTTTTGTTTTAGTCCTAATTGGCAGAAATAATGTTTCTTAATGTAATTAATTTTTTTTTTTAAATACTCATATAAGAAAGCTAGAGATTTTGGGAGGGGAAGGGAGGAGGGAGAGGGAAATATCTTTAAAACAGAGCTGTATAACGTAATGGAGAGTAACAAAAAGTGCATTAATATAGTGTCAGTTGTAGGTAATAATTTTTATTGTTAACTTATGTAATCTAAAATAAAGGTTTTTATCGAAACTCAGCATGATGTTTTTTATTTAACTTTAAGTTAATTTGAAACATTTAAAATTGATTTCAAGAAGGGATGAAAGTGATAGTTATGTTAAGTGCTCTCAATATTTTTATTTTTAGACAACGCATTGAGTCCTTAGTGTCTAGAAGTTAGGTATTAATTTTCCTCTATCCATCCAGAATAGTATATACATTTCAATTTTTTCTCTAATATAATTTTTATATTGAGAAGTGGGGTGCTAGGGCGCTAGGGCACTGGGCTACTTATATAAGTCCCAGGTTTGGTCCTGGCTGCGCCAAGATAATTATTTATTCTTATTATCCAACACCTTTCATGAATTGTATTTACAGTTCCCCTCCCCCCTTTGGGTTAATCCAACCTTATAAAAGGTACTAATTTTGTTTTGATTGTAACTATGAATTTTCCATGCTACATGTCATTAGAAACCATGTTTTTTTTGTTCTAAATGCCACCAAATATTTTTTGTTTTTTCCGAATTTAAATGTATTAACTCTATTATATTGTGTGTTTTCTTCAGAAACAAATATAAATCATTCCTTATTTTTGTATTACATGTATTACTACTGTGGAAAATGTTTATTGTTAACAATAAAGTTGATAGCATGTCATTTATTTTTAATGTATTCATTTAAAAATATAGTTGTTTATAAATGTATAACTGTTGTTTAATATTATTTAGGAGTCTTATAAATTCTCTGTATCCTTTCTGTATGTTTATATGTTCTGTATGGGTTAACGTAAACTTGTTGAAGACAAATAGATTTTAGAGTATTTCTTGAAACCCTAGGACATACCTGGACTCGATCTTGCTTGGCTGAATTGGGACTGTTGTGATTCTGTCATGTATTCTTTCCTCTGTTATCATGTGCTATATGGGTCGAGTGATATGCAATTTTGAATTCTATTAACCTGATATTCTCTAAAAGCTCTTGTCGTCATGTGGGGAAGTTTGGCTTGCTCTCCTAAATATGTTATATGCGTTATTATTACCTGGTGTGATTTTTGTATAATTTTATGTTTTTTATGCGTGTATAACTGAAGTGACTACTTTAAAACTAATGCGAATCTTTAGCTATTTGTGCAATAACTCTCATATAAAGTATAGCATATGTGAGGAATGAGAACTGATATAAAGTTTGATGGGAAAGTTGGACTTGGCCCCTTCAATGATAGACTGGGGAAAAAAAAATTAAACCTTGATTGTAAATTTTTAAAATTCTGATTATAGCTTCACACATTACATGTATAAATGTAAATACTCTTGGTTTAGAAATCTTGAATGTATCCTTCAAACTTCTAAAGGAATCTTCAGAAGCAAGAACTAAAGAGTAGTTACAACCTTAATGATGATATCAATACTCTCAAGTTTATATTTTACTACTGATACTAGAAACTTATCAAAATCAGTTTATGGCATTATTTTTTCAAATCTTTTGTTATCTTGCAGTGTTAGTCTAGCCTGTTAACTATGACATGGTAAATTGTTAGCACTGAAGAGCCTCTGTATCGACCATCTTTTCCATTTTTGTTTATTTTGATGCATTTAATGGAATCAAAAGTGAAACAGATCTAATTAAAAAAATAGATCTATATGGGCTGACTCCTGAAAGATTTTGAGAAGTGCCTCTTGTGCGGATGAGGCTCATTGTTGCTGGACTCCGTGTCTCATCCATTGATGCCTTAAAAATCTGGACTGCATTCTTTTCAAGATGATAGCCTGATAAATTTGAGATGATTAAGAAAGTTATAGGAGTTCCGAATCAAAGAAATTGTCTGCTGTGTTTTTTGAGATTCTGGACGCTTGGAAACTATTTAGATTTGTGATGTTAGAAGGATAGTTTATTTGGAAGATGGCATTGAGTTGAAATGGGTACCATTAACAAAAATAATATTAATAATAAATAATAAAAAATAAAATAAGAAAGTATATGAGGATTTATGTGTGGCTGAAATCTTTCATCATTACTTTTTGACTAGAGTATATGATGCGAAACAGCCAGTGTGTTGCATTTTACACAATCTATTTAAAAAATAAATAAAATAAAACTTAATAAATCCTTAAAAATTAATTCGTGAGATTAGCTTTCTCTTGTAATATTAGTTCACCTGAAACATGTAAATTGGGGGTTAATTTAGTATATAAGTAATCAAAAGGTAGGTAGCAATGTCTGATTCCAAAAATAAAAGTAATAGTACATTTCTTCATTTATTTTCTTTGTTTTTTTGTGATATTTCAATATGATTAGATTTTAAATTATATCATTTTTAAAGTATTTCTAAATTAATTTTGCAGATAACAGAATTGAAAGCTCAACATTTCACCAATGAAACTGAATTGAGAAACAAAATGTTGAATACTGAACGAGAATTTGAGAAGAAAGTAGAAACATTGTCTTCCAAAATCAAGCAGTTGCAAAAAGAAGTTGCTACCTTATCAAAAGCGAATAAAAATAATAAGAATAATACCTTATCCAGTGGCGCTGGAAGTGGTGGAAGTGGAACGGATAGTCCTCTACCTTAAAACTATCTCAGTTAGATTTAGTTATTGTTCAAATTGAAATACATGGATATCTCAGTTGTTTAAGGACGTATTCAGGTCCAACATGATTTTTAGGCTAGTTAATTTCTAAAAAGGAAAGTTTCCTCTAAAATGTATTTATAATTTTATCTAAACGTACAAAGCAGTATTTTTGTCATGTGTGAGAATTCAAGTTTTATTTTGTAGTAAAACTAGTACTAATTATTTTGGATGATTGAAAGATATGATTCTCAAGCATTCTCCGTACCATAAACATTGTTAAGATTAGGTTTTAGTGATTAGTTCATTTGTATTTTATCCTACCATAGTGTGTCTCACTAATAAAACGCTCATTGTTTAAAAATATGACAAAGTATATGAAATTATATTTTTGTACTAATGTATAACTTCTTTTCAACCTTTTAAAATTTTATCTATTTTGTATAATTGTGAAATTCCAAAAAAAAATGTGAATTGAACATTCGCAAATTGCTATCATTCTAGTGTACGTATATCATGTCAAATAATTTTGTTTTGAAAGTGTTATTACGTATTTTTAATGAATTTATTATTATAGCGAATAAAAAGAAACTTTAATGTTAATAAATATTTTTCTTTAAAATTTAGTACGAAGTCCTTAATTATATGCTGGAACATAATAAAGGAATGAATATTAGAAGATCTTTTTTTGCTTAACTTATTAATATTTTAAATAAAAATGTGAATAATTGCTGCTTTCTGAAGCAAAATGAGTTATTTTGATCAGGTATTTTATAGGAATCACTGAAATATTTTATATATATATGATAATTTTCAAATCATATAGTTTAATTGTCTTATAGTAGATTATTTTTTTTAATTACTTATAGCTATTAGAATAATAAAGATCAACTTAAAACTTATTTACAAAGGTCCTAATTGTATAAATGTTTAGTTTTAGCTAAAAAATATTCTAAGGGTAATACTTATAAGAATTTATGCAATGGTGTTATACCTGCCATGTATTTGTGTTTGAATATTTTACATACATGTATGCGTAAAATGTACATGAAACTGTTGAAATTAAGGCTTATTGTCTCAGGTTAATTTAGAATATACGAGTAGCATAATTTTATTATGTTTTTTAAACTAACTAGTAGAGAAATGATCATATCACAACTTGTTCCATTTTTTAATTTATTATTTTATTCATTTTTTAATACATTTTAGTTCATTATTATTGGTATTTAATTTAATTTAACTTTAGTAGGGTTGAATTAAATTATATTTTACTGTGCCAACAAATATATTTCTTTTCCCAAAAGTCAAATATTTTTTATGCTGAATTAAAGATAATTTCAAATAAGCATTAAAGTCTCTTGTGTTCTATTAACTTTATTTAGGAACACTGAAATGTTAAACTATTTTGTTGTATATTTTTCCTCATTAAATTGTTTTAAATAATTTTTTAGAATACATATTTATTTCATTTTGAATCTAATTGGTTCTCTTTTCCCTTCTCCCCACTATATTTGATAACAGATAGATAAATACCTGATAGGTTATGAACTCCTGCTCAAGTAGTTGCATCATAACTGCTGAAGGTTATAGTAACCAAATGTATTGTAAAAATTGTATGTTTCATTATTTTGTTATACTATTGTTTTTTAAGATATTATTATTTTATTTTTTAATTTGATTTTATTGTTGTGCTTATAAAACAGTTACTTTGTTCATTTTATTTTTTTTATTGTTATTTTTTAAAATAATTTATATGTGATCTGTATTATTCTTTATTTAACCATATTTAGCCATTTGTTGTATGAATATTAAGATTATGTCAGAATTATTTTTTCAGGATTATTTAAAAGATGGTCGTAACTTTAAATATACACCATTTATTCAAGTATCCGGTTGAAACAGTTTTAAAAACGTATCTTAACAAACATGAATCTTCCGATAGCAATGTAGAAAAAGTTGAAATCGTTTCTTCTTCTCAAGAAGGTAATTTATATTAAATTGTGTTCTCTTTCTACCCTACTTTAGTATAAATATTTTATTCTGTTCCAGCTTATAAAATACATTAATTGTTATTTTATTTTACCTAAAAATTAAATTTACAAATAACCGATAATGATCATGATTATGATTTTATTGATGTACTTATTTCCATCTGAGATTTTATTTACTAAACATTTTCCTAATTGTTATGTCAAGTGGTAAATTTTCTGTACAGAATTTATATGGTTTGTGTTACGTTGATAGCTGAGTAACAACTTTGTATTTATGCATAACATGCACTAATTAATTGGTCAAATGTTCAACTAATAGCAAAATAACTTCTTTATATTCTCATAAAATACCATTGTATCTGCTTTAGTTTTGCTGTATTTGTGACTTATTGGTTTGAAAAATAAAGTAATAAAATATTTTACTTTCTCCTTTATTTTCTTTGTGTGTGTGTTTAAATTTAATATCTTGACTATTATGCTCTTTGAGGAGTCAATTTTATTAGTATCAATCTTTGCAATGATTTTGCTTGTTCACCTAAATGATGTGATGTGCTATTGAATATTGTGATTTTAGTATTGAATATTAAGGCATTTTATCCTCTTAATCTATTATGCTATTTGAAATTAAAATTTATTTTATTTATACTAATAAATTGTACTTTATGTATAAATTTGCTATTGCTTCTTTAAGATGCTCGGTTATATATATTCGTCTCTCCTCCCCTTATTCAGTTTGTATTTATATTATTGTTTATTTTTCTTTTTAATTAAGGGCTAATTTATTCATAGATTTTGATTATTTCTTTTAACGTTATTAAAAAATGTTAATTTGTTATCATAAAAATAACTTGTGATAGTTTTGTATTGAGTTTGAGTATGAGTTCATAATAAATGCTTAGTGTGAAGTTGATCGGTGGAATAAATACCCTGTCTTCGAGTTCGATCATATATATTTTAAGCGAATTAATCTTTTTTAAAAAACATTAAAATGTTTTATTTACTTTGTTTCTGTTATTATTTACATTTTCATTTAATATGAGAGGCATATCTATGTTAGGTTATTTAATTAATTCTATGTTAGGTTATTTAATATTAGGCATACAATTAATTTAGGTTTTGATTCTGTTTGGCTCATATCTGAAGTATGTCAGGTGACGTTTATAGTATTTTAACAGGAATTTTTTAATCTTCTCTCGTTTTCTCATTTCCAATAGTCACTTTTTGTTGTATCTGCTCTTTTTTTAGCTATCATAGGTCAGGACAACAGTATTTTACATCTACATTTTCTCTTTTTTTCTATTTAAAATCATCCAATCCTCACAATTATTTTGTCACAAGGTTAATTTAAATAAAAAGTTGGAATATCTATCCACCGATTTTGTTCTTTGAATCTGTTTATGTCAACCGACAACTCTTTAATAATAGACCTCATTAAATATTGACCGTTTCATATATTTTTAGAGATTTATCTTTCCCTGTAGATTATCAGAACAAGAAGCAGTCTTGAGGAAGAAAGCATTATAAAATTAACTAGTATTGGATTATCTAAGTAGGAACTTAGCATCAGCTGATGGGCCCTGCCTTGCTTGGACCCTCTGGGCATTGAGAGAAAGTTGTAGAAGGTATGGCAGTTCATGGGTAGTGACAACAGGTCTTAACTCAAATAATCTCCATAGGAACAAATTCAAAATCTAAATGTGCAGTTCCCATCAGATGTAGAGATGTCTTTTTTTTTTTTTTTTTTTTTTTTTTTCCCTAACAATTGTTAAAAGAGCTAGTTGTATTGAATGTATTTTTTATTTAGGAAGTAATGATTTTTTAGTTGTTTCTGGTACAATGTAAATAAATAATTCATGAATTGAATTAGCTTTTGTATGATAAATTAACTATTGTGAAAAATTTGTTAAGCGCAGAGCTGGTCAGTTCAGAATTTTGGTTTATTATTAATAATAAACCTTTGTGATCGAGCAAACAAATTAAAAAAATTACTCCCCCTCAAAATTTGAGTGCTTACGTTTCAGGATGCGTAGAACCCGAAAAATCCGTTTTTCCTAGTTTATAAATAAATACCAAAAATTTAGTCCGTAGTGTTGTCATAGAGAAATAAATTTCATACAAAATAAAAAAAGATTTAGTGAAATTGGTTCAGAATTAGCAGATAATATTTATTGCTTTTCATGTTAGTTAATTGCCTATTAACAGCTATAGAAACAGTTATATCTTAGTATAGTTATTTGGAAATAATAAACCATTGTATATTAATTTGCAGTGTTTTTATATTACTACTTAAATGTTGGAATGAATTTATTCTTGATCTAAACATTTACTATTTTATATTTTGGTGTCAATTTTCAATTATAAAGCAAGAAGATCACTTCCTCTCCTCCAGAAATATCAAAACCGCCACTGTGTTATATAGTGTGATACACTTTTTAAAAAAATCATCTTTTATTTAGTTATCTAATTTTTATTTTATTTTCTTACCAATTTAGTTTTAGCCAACTAAAACTTAATTGGTTGTGAGGGTAGCTTAGTGGCCAAGGCAAGAGGCTATTAATCTTAAGTTCCTGATTTTAAATAAATCTAACTGTGGTAGGACAATGATTAATCAGTGGAGAGACTGTTGGTCACCTCTATCCAACCACCTTCATACAAAACTGTTGGCTTGGAAACAGAATACATTTTTGCTATGCACTGAACCTAAGACCTTTGCTGAATTTTAGTGATACGTTTTTTTTTTTTTTTTTTTTTTTTTTTTTTTACTTAACTACACCAACAAACTCAGATAACTGTCCTGAATCTATCCTCTGTCAGTATTACTCACTGTTTATATTGGCAGCCCTAACTACTGCTGCAAAAATACTGGTAAATATTCTACCCTCCTTCAGACAAATATTTTCAATTTGTTGAAGTCTTGTGTAACAATTAAAGCCATATCTTTTTTGACAAGTTTAAAACATTCATGGCTAGGTTTATAGGTATGTAACAATTTTTAGAGCAAAGGTTTAACAATTTTTATGCATAGTGGTTTTCAAAGTTATTTAGAACACTTGAAAAATTCCCTCCTATCAATTTCAGCCCTCCTATTATATTCAAAAAGATCTTTAAATCATGCCTATAATTAGTCAATTTATGCAGGATAAAGGAAGTAATAATTTGCAATGAAACTCTTGAGATCTCTATTATTTCTTGAAAAACCTTTTATGAACAAAGATGATGAAAGAGGCCTATCCTAGAATGGCACTGCGTTATACAAATAGAAATCTGAGAAAGTCAGAAGACATCGCGGAGATATGAAGCCTGAATGACAATTGTCTCATTAACATGGCTGCCTGTATTGCAACGTGTCTCTTTCGGAACTTGAAAGCCATAGACTATTGAACGTTTAGACTGGCAGGTGTAGAATTCAAATAGCAAAGACTGCCCTGCCGTACGGTTATGATAGTATGGAATATTCTTGTGTTTAATTTTTCTTGGGTTCTGCAACTTGAAACTTCTCTAAACGCCAGTGCTCCCTATCTCTGCAGTCCTCTGCGAAGCCACTGACCGCCACCCCATCCCTCACACTCTTCACGTTTTGCGGGGTCTCCCTCGTCTTCGCTTCTTCTGCGGGGAATACTTCATAATTTTATATAGCCACAGCGTCTCGTCCACCCTCATGATATGGCCGTAGCACATGAGTCCTTTCTATGATATTTAATTCAAGAGGTTAAGCTCAACCCCTACTTTTTTTTAATTTCCACATTTGGTATTCTTTACACCCTGGATATGTTGCAGGCTCTTCTCCAAATGTACATCTCCAGAGCCAACAATCTTCTTTCAGACGATTTTAGCGCTGTCCATGTTTCTGCCCCTTATAATAAGCGACACCTGTTAGCTCCAGAGAACACCATTTAAGATACCTATGATCCTTCTACCACTTCCAATTTTATTTTCGATATCTTTTGCAATCTTCCCGAAACGATCTATATTTACGTCAAGATATTTAAAGGTGTTGCTCTTTGGGATTTTTAAAATAATATATTATAAAGCACGTAAATGGCATTTTTAGTTTTATTTTATTTTGGCAGAACATACTGATTTTCTCCACAATCTGATCTCGACAACGCGACATTGTTCACTGAGTGAAAAGCACTTGATGTAAATTGGTTCCTACGTGTTTAAATGTTAGCCCCAGTGATTTATTAATTGTTACTGCAAACGATAACTACGCGACATTGAATAATTTTAAAATTAAAAGGTAAATCATTTAGAATCTTTGGGATGCGAGGTTAATTTCCGTCGTTTTTCCCACAATTTTCACTGATTCTTCGCTCCTATTGGTCGCAGCGTGATGTTATTAAGCCTATAGCCTTCCTCGATAGACTATCCAAAAAAAAAAAATTTTCAAGTCGAACCAGTAGTTCCTGTGGGTTGGCGCGTTCAAACACACAAACTCTTTACCTTTATAATATTAGTATATATTATAAAGCTGAGGAGTTTGTTTGAACGCGCTAATCTCAGAAACTACTGGTTCGAATTAAAAATTTTATTTGTCGGTTGGATAGTCCATTTATCGAAGAAGGGTTTAGGCTATATAGCATCACATTGTGACCACCAGGAGTGAAGAATCAGTGGAAAAAACGGGGGAAATTAACCTCGCATCCCAGTGATTCCAAATGATTTACCTTTTAATTTTAAAATAATTCAATTTCCCGTTAAGTTATCTTTTACTGTAACATATTAATAAATCACATGGAAAAACATTTAAACACGTAGGAATCGATTTAAGTCAAGACTGCTTTTCACACTCCCTACTGCAGTGACTGTCAAAAGTATTCCGAATTCGAATTTCTTTTCATTTAATAAATATTTTTCACTATTATTAATTTATATAATTCATTTTAATTCATAGATCTTTAAAATATACTCCCATAAAGAAAATAACTAACCAGATAACCGAAATGTTTATTTTTTTTTTTTTAATAAACAATTAATTTTGTAAAATTACAAAATGATTGATCAAGTCAAAAGATCAATCAGATTAAGTGTCAAAATTATTTGGAAATGGTATTATCTCGTTGTTTAATGGTTTCAAATGTTCATATTCTCACTAATTTCCACATAATTTTATGTTCTAAACAATTCTACTCCCTCATGTAACATATACCCATCCTTGGAAAGGTGTGCTTTTAAAATAAGGCCATAAAGTAAAAAATAAAAGATGGAACAACGGCTTCGAATAATTTTTTAAAGAGAAATAATTGAAATGTAAAAAAATTGAGTCAAAGTATGTGGATGGCTGAATATTATGTGGAGGATATTATAATAAAATATAGTCAAAGTCACCCTCCAAAAAAAGGAAAGTGTGATTTTTTACCAAATAAGAAAAAATACCTCAAATAAGTAATTCTAGGTTATTTCTGAATTTTTCAGAACTTCTGGATGCACAGTAAGTGTTCCAACTGTTTGCCGCTTTCTGAAAAAAATATGACGAAAAAAAAACATGGTAGATATAGTCCGAAAAATAGTCTTTCAGCAGGCTGATGATAGGCTGAATGTTTGCGACATTTCTTAAAAAGGAGGTTAAAGAATTTAAATGTTCACAGATGAGTCTCATACTAAAATCCATGGTTCCTATGGAAAATATATGGTTTGTAGGAAATCAAATAAAGAATTTAGTATATCACAGTAAAACACTTGAGCGGCAGTGATGGTTAGGGCTGTTTTTCTTAGAAAAAAGTTCATAAGATTGGATTCTTGGAAGATATTATTGATAGATTAGTGTATTTTTACTTTCACTTACTATATATAGTAAGGGAAAGTATTGCGATCGTGAAAATTTTCGAATTCCAGTTTTCAACGGAAATACACATTCTAGGGTGCCCTGAGTCCAATAACCAAGTCCCGCTAAAAGGTCTGTGTGTGTGTGTGTGTGTGGTAACTCCCGCGCGGAAACGTTAAGTCCTTTGAAACTGAAATTTCATATTTAAGACAATTATACGCCCGAGACGTTACAAAACTGTTTTCATCAAAATGAGCTTACCAGAAGAGCCACTTTATACCATGCATTTTCCACATTTTTTCAATTTTCTCGAAAATGGTTCCGAGGATTTTGTTCAAACTCACAATATCGATGTAAAATTTAATGAGCTTTAATATCATTTAGGTTTCATTCTTATTAAAATGGTCTGACAGGGCTTAAATGCCGATATTTTAAATTTTCTTTCTCTAAAGTACCTTTAATTTTGTTGATTCTATAAAAATAACTATATTATCTTGTTACCATTGATAGAAAACAGGTAAATATATAAATTGAACGAATTTGATACCCAACTAAAGGAGAAAACAGAAAAAATATTTGTTTAATGCAATTTTTCGTTTTTGAACATAAGAGCAGTAAAATACATGTATGATATACCGTTGGAAAGCTAAAGATTTTAGAAAAAAATATTATCTCGTACACAAGCTTTTAAAAGTTAATAGAGAGCGATGAAATGAAGATAAAACTAACTGATTATTTTAGATAATAATATAATAGATTTTTTAATAATACACATGTTACTATATAAATTCAATTTAATTAATTCTTTAATAGTTTCAGGTATTTTTATCTCTAACTGTATTTGAAAATTCTTTCATTGATTTTAAAAATATAGGTAAGTGAAAGTCGTGTGTTGCCTGCACCTTTTTTTTTTTTTTTGTATGAAAAACCAGAATTAAAATTAGAAAAAAAATAACGAATACATTTCTTTTTTTACTTAAGAGTTGGAACACTATGACTCAGGACATGTATACATTCTTTGTGTAGTTTTTTTGCTGTGCAATTTTCTAAAAGTTCTCGAAATCTCTCTTCTATTATTTCTTTTAAATTTAATTAAAATATTCGTAAACCCCACTAAAAAGTAAAATCAGGAAATGAAATATTTAAAATAAAAATTACATTAATTATTAAAAACAACTTTAAATAGACTAAAATGAACTACTATGCAAAAAGGTTTATCTAATGGATGTTTGTATGATTAATGCATTAATATAAATCGGAAACCACGTAATTCCGAATACTTTTGACACTCCTATTTTTATTTTTTATTAATGAATGTTGAAACCGTTTAATGTAAAATGATTTTTGTCGTGATTCTTGGGTTCAGCTATTGTGAATCTTCCTCCTAACATTATAAAGTGAGTAACAACTCTTAAAACAGACAAAATAAGTCAAAAGCAAGTAAATTGCATAATGATAGTGAATTCCGACTTTAGACTATGTAGCATCACGCTGTGACCACTAGGAGTGAAGAATTAGTGGAAAAAACGGGGGAAATTAACCTCGCATCCCAATGATTCCAAATGATTTACCTTTCAATTTTAAAATAATTCAATTTCCCGTTGTTATCTTTTGCCGTAACAATTAATAAATCACATAAATAGTAGGAATCGATTTACGTCAACACTGCTTTTCACATTGCCAACTACAGTGAGTGTCAAAAGTATTCGTAATTCGAATTTTTTTTTCATTTAATAAATATATTTCACTACTATTAATTTATATAATTGTTTTTAATTCATAAATCTTTAAAAGGGGCAAATATTTAAACACGTAGGAATCGATTTATCTATTATTTTAAAAACTTCTTAATAGCTATCATAAAAACAGAAATTGACGCTGACGAAGTCGCGGGCAACAGCTAGTGTTAATAGAAAAGCGTTATCATTTATAGAAGTCATCCACTGTTTGTTGCATTCCTCAACATTGTCCTAAGGAGTATTTTCTTCTATCGATTATTTATTATTTAGTGTTACGGGTTATTTTTATAAGCATAAATAACGCCAATGTGACCGATACTGTTAATTTCATTAAAACAAGAGATGAGCGAAACACCATTACAAAATTGTTCTACAATCATGAAAATCTGAGACTTATTCTTCTGTTTCTCACCTTTAAAACAATTTTTGTTTAAATTAAATTTCTGTTCGGCTTTTACCTTGATTGAACAGTTTGACGATGAGAAAACCTGGAACCATGTAGCCAAAAATAATAAAGAACGATAATGGTGATGGGCTTAATATTAGATGGTTTATAATGTTTTATTTTCCTCTCTACCGTAAAATTAATCTACAAACCAAGGAACTAGTGTTAAAATGATTTAAATTATACATATTGGGTTGTCCGGAAAGTTTGTAGAGAAATTTGGACAAAACTAAAATTGATGAACAGCTTAAAATTTATTTATTTAATCTATAAAATAGTTACCACCGTTAGCGATTACCCTTTCCCAACGGCTTAGAAGGTCCATTATCCTTTTTTTTTTTTCAAAATTCACTGTCCCTACTCCTGCAGAACAATAAAAGGTATGTTTTGACGTCATCTTTTGAAGAGTAGTATTTCCCTTGTTGAAAGTTTTTGAGGGAACGGAAAAGATGGATATCCGAAAGAGCAATGACAGGAGAGTTCGGCGGGTGAGGCAAAACCTCCATAGCTTAAATACTTTTGCCGAGTCCTTAAAGGCACAAATGCCCTAGCGTTGTCTACACTAATAGCACTCCTTTCCGATTTACCAAATCTGGCCATTTCTCTTCAATTGCTGCCTTCAATCGATCTAACTGGGCGCAGTAACAGTCCGTATTTATAGTTTGGTTTTGTGTAATACACACATCTGAAAAACATGTTTTTTTTTAATGTACAAACTCCATTAAGAAATTAAACATTATTTATAATAAAAGTGTAAAAAAGTAAATGATGAATTGTATAGAAAATAAGGTAATTAAATATATATTATAATACGTTGAAAGTAAGTGAGAGTGTATGATGATTCACTCTCACCAAATCTCACGATATTTCACCTCTTCTACACCTACCTGTTTTCTTAAGGCGGCCTTTAGGGTTAAAAAGAACGGATTTCAATTCTGCTTAGTTTTGGCCGGGAGCATTTGAAATTTAGAAATATTATTATTTATGCTCACATTATATAGGAGCTCGTGTCATGTGTTGTGTGACAGAAGTTGGCATTCTTACAATTATTATTAATGTCATTAATGAAGTTAGTATTATTAGTCGTTATCTCGTTCTATTAAAGATTAACTACATAAAATATTATTATTATTTACGATTCAAGTTGAGAACTTAAAAAAAGGACTTATAAGTTTGTAAAAATTAATTTATTAAAATTATTGCATATTTTTATTTTTCAGATGAAATGACATGCTTGAAAAGAAGAATTACCCTGAGTAACTATTTTCCACACTTCTTCAGAAGAGTAAGTTTTAATATTAATACCTCAGTGTAATGTAAATTTATATTGAATGAATGAATAACTTTATTTGCTTTCGGGGTAACCCCCATACAAATAGAGCTGGCTACATACCAAATATATAATACAAAACAGATTTCAGTAAAAGAGTTAACAATATAATGCAAAGACAATATATGAATAATATAACAGTTTCCAATATAATAAATATATTATTTTACATAACACGGCGAAATACGATAAATATAATAGAGTTGATAAATAATTCTATTCATTTATTATAAATGATTTAATTTGGCAACATTGCCTGGTATAATAAATGTTTTTCAATTCCTGGTGGTAAATAGGGCGATAAAATTTGTACTGCTCATATTTAAGGCTCTAGGGATGTAATGAGTTCGGAACGGTGCGTATATGGGGCATCGGATGAAAATTTGGAATAAGTCCTCTCTTTCGTTTAGATTACAGTGCAGTTTACCTTGGGTTTAAATGGTAATATATATTGTTAAATGTTAATTTGATATTGTAGTTTCCAGAAAGTTTTAATTGCGCAAATATTTTTATGACAGGGAACGGTGCGTTTAATTATAGGTAAGCTTGAGGTTTATGTCTATTGTTATGAATGGAAGGATAAAGTGGGTTGTATTTACCGGGGGTGATTAACTTCTGTGTATCTATTGTTCCATATGATTCGTAAACATTATCATTGTTTTATGCATCACTGACTGAAAAATAGATGGGACTTCTATTTCTAATATAAACTGTTTGTTTACTCGACCTAATATACAATAAATTCGTGAAACCAGTTGTATTTTTGTTCTTTATTTGTGGGGTTATGAGTTTTCATTAGTGTATTGAAGCATATAAAGTAAATTTATATTAGAGCTCCTGCATATTTAAGACGTCCGGTTTCCTTCTCTATTAATAAAAACATATAATATTCTCTTTTTATCTGGATCCTATCATATCTGAAAGCTGCACTAACATAAAATAATTTGTTTTCTCTTTCTTTTAAATAATTTAATTTTTGTTCACAATAAACTGGTATAGAGTTCATATTCATCACATAGACGGACTATAGGTTCATGACTCAACATTTTAATATACCTTAAAAGTAAATCCTCTAGGCATTATATTATTTCTAAAAACCGACGTTGATAATTTGTACTTAATAAAAATTGAGTGTAAATGTGATGGCGTGCATTTGTTGAAAAAGAAAGTCAAGATTGTTCAATTGCGGAAATTGGATTTGGAATTCTTCCTTAAAGCTCTCTCCCCATTCTATTTGGTTTATCTTATTTACTGTAAGAAATAAATTAAGTACAGTTTTATTAAGGATTTCACCAACTTTGTTTCTTTTAGTCTTTTCTGATAGTTTTTGTGATAAACCTAGTAAAATGTTCAAAAGACAGAAGCTAGTTTTAATTATATACAGCTAATGACTTTTTAGCAAATTAAGGTTATATCACCTTTTTACTAAAATTTGCATTATCCTGATTATATATTGTAGATGGATTTCTAAAACGGTGCTTTATTAAGTATAATTGATTCAACGAGATTTACCATTGATTAAATACAGGCAGTCTGGATAAGTTGATTGGGAAAAAGAAAAAAAGATATTTAAATGATATCTTATCATATTCTCATGAAATTCATGACTTGACTGCCAGAATTGCTTTGACACTTCTGTTCCAGGAATCACTTGTAGCTGGGTGGCTAGCATAACAGCCTCCCATGCCAAAGTTCAAGGGTTCAAACCCGCAGGTGGTCCTAGGATTTTTTAATGGGAGTAAAAAATCTTTAGTTATGCCGTCCTTCGGAGGGGACGTTAAAAGGTGGTCCCGAGCATGTGCGAAGTCAGTTACTCGTTAAAGATCCATATCCTAATAAAACCTGGCTAGGCAAAATTTAGGACCCCCACTATAGCATCGTCCGATTAGCCATAATAGCATAAAGTGACGTTAAATAAATAAACAAACAACTTATGTTCCAAATGATAAACAGAAAACCATATTTTCAGTTGTGCATGTCTCATTGCGGATTTACGTGCACTAGATAGAAATTCAGTATGGTCGCAATCGAGGCTTAGACTCATGAGAGTATTTCGGGCAAGATAGGAGAGAAAAAAAAAATGTCTAATAAAAAATCAGTTTAATGAAGCCCTCAAAATTTGGTGTAAACCATGTTTTTTTCCCCCATGTATTCCATTAGCCTTTTTAACCACGTTGAAAGGAAAAGCATGATATATTAGGAAATACTTCGTCTGTCACCTGTTCCATTTGTGGATATACACTTCCGTGTACACAAGCGATTCACGTATACCTTATGTGAAAAAAATTGAAAATGTCCTTCTACAGCTATAGACGAGCTATCCATTTTACTTGGGTGGATCCGTTTCATAAAATTGTTTGTTCATTTATCTTCAAGACTTTAAAAAGTGGAGGATTAGGGAAGAAGAAGGTGAATTAAATTGGCTGAAAAAGTTTTACATAATTCTACAAGCTCTTGTTTGTTGAATAAGCCTCAAATTCCAATTTAGGTTTAAAAAAATACCATAGACCTAGAGGAATTGTTTTACACACATCTTTTAGTTATTGTAATTTTGCGTTTTAACATTATAGCGTCTCATATCATACCATTGCATTGTAAGGGACTAGAAAGCTGCCGCAGAACATCTTAATAACTGGTAAAGGCTACTTTGAGGGTTTAGTGTTCCCTTCTAAGAGCTATACTTCTCACAGGACAGATACAAATATCAGTATTTTAGTTGTATTCCAGTTCGGGGCAGTAGTTCATTATAGTTGTTCTACTGAAGACTTTCAACTCAAATGCTAAATATCAAATGAATCTAATTTCAGACCGAATATGTTTTAAAAAAAAGAAGTTTATTGTAAAAATGATTCTTCTTCTTCTACTGGCTCAACAGGCGCATGAGGCCGCCCTTGGCCTGCTCAACAGTCGCCAACCATCCTTCTCGATCCTCAGCTCCTCTCAGAGAGATCCCGAGCTGTCTAAGATCCTTCCCTACACCATCCTTCCATCGACCCTTCGGCCTGCCACGGCGGCGCCGGCCATCCGGAACATTCCTGAACACTCTACTTGCAACCCTGTCACAGTTCATCCTCATCACGTGCCCAATCCATTTGAACCTCTGTATCTTAATATGAGAGGAGATACTGATATCCTGGTAGAGCTGAAACAATTCCTTATTTTTCCTCCGCCGCCATTGACCATCCTCAAATACGGCTCCCAGGATTCTCCTTAGGATTACCCGTTCAAACCTATCAAGCAGGTCCACATTTTTGTTGTTGAGGATCCACGTTTCTCCACCATACGTAACCACTGGTCTTACAAGGGTTTTGTATAGCATCAACTTGGTGTAGCGGCGTAAAAGCTTGCTTCTAAATAGCTTTGATAAGGAAAAATAGGCTCTATTACCAGCCGCTATACGCTTCCTTACCTCTTCTTCTTCCTTCAGGTCATCATTTATAATAGAGCCTAGATATTGAAAACTTCTTACCAGTTCTATTTTATAGGGTCCCATTTCATAATGACTCTGCCTCTGGTCCATTCGTGTGCCTAGTACCATTATCTTAGTTTTCAGCTCGTTGACTTCTAGGCCGATCTTTCCTGCTTCCTTGTCCATTGCTTCAAAGGCCGCTCTTATGCTTGGCAGGGATCTACCAATAATGACCACGTCATCTGCATATGCGAGAATTTGAGACATCTTCGTAAATATTGTCCCTTGCTGTTCTAATTCCGCCCTACTAATGATGACTTGCAGAGCTATATTGAACAGAAGAGGAGCTATTGGATCTCCTTGTCTCAGACCACCCTCTACTTCAAACGGCTCCGATAGCCCACAGCATTTTACTTGGCAAATTGTATTTGCCATTGTGCATTTTACTAAACGAATTAGTTTACATGGTAGTCCCAGTTCATGCATGGCTACTACGAGCTTACTCCTAACTATAGTATCATAGGCGGCCTTAAAATCTACAAACAACATCCAGGTAGTCTGCTGAAACTCATTCATCTTCTCACAGATTTGCTTCAGGGCGAAGATTTGATCAATAGTGGACCTATTGGGCCGAAAACCACCCTGATAGTCGCCCAATTTCTGTTCTACATATGGGAGGAGCCTGTTATAAAGGGTTATGGAGAAAATTTTATATGCCGCACTTAGCAAACTAATCCCCTGATAAAATGATTAATGTATTTAATCTAAACTATGTCATCTCTAAAGTCGGATATCACCTCTTAGTTCGATAGGAATATCTTCGGTATCAATAGCATAATGTTATCGATAGTATTAACTTATTGAAAGAAGTTATAAACAAACAATAGAGAGAAATTAAGTCAGCACAGGACGAACTATCAAGATCCGTTTTGTTCTCACTTGACTTATTTTGGTTTAGAAATGAACTTTCTTGTCTCCTCTTTTCTTCTGCAATTTTCTAGTTTTATGGTTTTATTATTAACAATATTTATGGAGGATTTGAATAAATAAATTCTTGAAAATGTGATTATATCCTAAGTATATAAAACTTAACATTACGTTTTACTTTCACTTATCTATATATGAAATATATAGTAAGGGGAAGTATTGCGATCGTGAAAATGTTTTAAATTCCAGTTTTCGACGGAATCACACGTTTTAGGGTCTCCTGAGTCCAAATAACCAAGTCCCGAAAAAAGGTTTGTGTGTGTGTCCGTGTGTGGTAACTTCCGGGCGAAAACGAAAAGTCCTATGAAACTGAGATTTCATATTCAAGAGAACTATAAAGTCCGAGATTTTACAGCAACTTTTTCATCAAAATCAGCTAACCAGAAGAGCCACTTTATACCATGCATTTTGTACCTTTTTACGATAACCTTAAAAACGGCTCTAACGATTTTGATTAAACTCTATATATCGATGTAAAATTTAATATCATGTAAGTTTCATTCTGATTGAAATAGTCTGACAGTGCTTAAATGCAGACATTTTAAATTTTCTTCCTCTAAAGTACCTTTAATTCTGTAGATCGTATAAAAATAACTATATTATCTTGTTACCATATATAATTAACAGATAAATATGCAAGTTGAGCGAATTTAATAAACAACTATAGGAGAAAACTGAAAAAAAAAAATGTTAATGCAATTTTATGTTTTTGAACATAAGAACAGTAATATAGACGTACGTGTATAATAATTAGTTGGAAAGAGAAAGATTTAAGAAAAAATATTAACTTATACACAAGCTTGTAAAAGTTAATAAAGAGTGATAAAAAGCCGATAAAACTAACTGATTATTTTAGATAATAACATAGTAGATTTTTTAATAAAACTATTTTTATGTTTAATGTTTCTATATGAATTCCATTTAATTAATTCTTTAATGGTTTCACTCATTTTTATCTCTGTATTTGAAAATTCTTTTATCGATTTTAAAAATGGAGGTAAGTGAAAGTCGTGTGTTGCCCGCACCAGATTTTTTTAATTTATTTTTTATAAAATTGTTTATTTCCAATCACCTTAAGTTTTAAAGTATCTACAAGAAAGGATGTAATTAAATTGCATCGTATCACATCGACATCTTAAAGCGTCTTCATTAAGCATTTGTTGTGTATTATAATTATTATTTTTTAATATAAAAAATATCGAAAGATAATCTGTTTGGAGATACCGAGTTGGTGGTATCTTAGGATGAGTATTCATGTCAAACGTCAGACAAACTTGCAGAATCTTTGAGAGTTAAGCGTTCAAGTGATGAGTGCAGTCCAAAAGTATATGCATATCGTTAAATTAGAATAAAAAAATCTGGTGCTGGCAACACACGACTTTCACTTATCGCCGTTATTAAAATCGATTAAAGAATTATCAAATACAGTTAAAGATAAAGATGAGTAAAACTAATAAAGAATTAACTAAATTGAATTTCTAAAGAAATATGTGTTTCATTAAAAATCTATTATATTATTATCTGAAATAATAATCAGTTAGTTTTATCGGCTTTTCTTCACTCTTTATTAACTTTTACAAGCTTGTGTATAATATAATATTGTTTTTGTAAAATCGTTAGCTTTCCAACGGTATATTACACATTTATATTATTGTTCTTGTGTTCAAAAAAACGAAAAATTGCCGTAATAAAATTCGTTTGCAGTTTTCTCCTTTAGTTAAAGATCGAATTCGTCCAACTTCTATATTTACCTGTCCATCGTCTTTGATAACACTATATTGTTATTTTTTTAGTATCTACAAAATGAAAGGTACTTTAGGGGAAGCAAATTTAAAATATCGGCATTTCCAGCCATGTCAGACTATTTTTATCAAAATGAAACCTACATCATATTAAAGCTCATCAAATTTTACATCGATGTAGATGTTTAATCAAAATCGTTAGAGCCGTTTTGAGAAAATCGTAAAAAGGTGCAAAATGCATGGTATAAAGTGTCTCTTCTGGTTAGGTGACATTGATGAAAAAAGTGCTGTAACATAACGGGCGTATAGTTGTCTTAAATTTGACATTTCAGTTAAATAGGACTTTTCGTTTATGCGCTTGAGTTACCACAAACAGACCTTTTTGAGGGACTTGGTTATTCAGACTCAGGGGACCCTTAAACGTGTATTTCCGTTGAAAACTGGAATCCGAAAATTTTCATGATCGCAATACTTTCCTTTACTATATATTTCATATATAGGTATGTAAAAGTAAAAAAAATTCTCCATCCTAGGAAAAAACCAGTGGAAACCAGTCAAGTGGCGCAGATGTCCTATCCAAACTAACGTAATCCCTAACAAGTTGTCTTCATAATAGTTGTTTTAATCAATCTGAGGAGCACTTCAGTTCTTGAGTGGTTTACATAAAATAGATTCATTCTATTACTGCAAATTCATTTCCTACCTGAAAGAGAGATAAGAAACATGATCAACGGTGGAAAATACATCAAGTAATTAATTTGTTATCATTTATACTCTGTAAAACCTTCTTACTGTGTATAAATGGTTAACAGCAGTGTTATAGCTTTTATTAGTTAATTATTTTCAATCGACCATAAAAAAAGTTACCTCCCTCCCCTCAAAATTGGAGGGATTGCGTTTTAAGATGCGTAGAATCCGAATAACGAATGAAAAAAAAAATCGTTTGTCCGCCGTACGCCGTCCGCGGAATTTCAACGAAACTACTGGTTCAATTTTTTTGAAATTCGCCACAAAAATACTAGGACATGCTATGATAATCCTAACATTACTATGCGTTGATATCAGCTGGTTATTTTTAAAATGACGACCGAATAAAAGCGATTTAATTTAATAACTCAGTTATTTTTGAAGATAGAGAAAAAATTATGAGTGTTTTTTAACCAAAAAACCGCGAATAATTATAAATAGAGAAAAAAAGAAAAAAAAAAATCTTGTAAGAGACACAAATTTTAAGAGATACCTGATAACTCGGTTATTATTGGTGATGGAGAAAAAATGAAAATGGAAATTTTATTCGAATGAAAGGAAATAGTAACGCAGTCTTGTATAAATGCTATAAATGCGTTTGGTTTATTATTTTCAATAATGAACCTTTGTAATTAACCAAAAAATTACCTCCCTCCCTCAAAATTTGAGTGTTTATGTTTCAAAATGTGTAGAACCCTGACAACGAATTTTAAAAATCTCTCTCTCCTAATTAATTAATAAATAAATACTAACAATTTTTCTGTTAGTACTATTTCATAGAGTATTCATTTATTTACAAAATGAAAAAAAAAAAATCATTGAAATTGGTTCAGAACTAGCAGAGACATAGTGTTTTGAAATTAGCTGTGGTGATATGCCTTTTTCCTTTGAATTATTTATTGCTTTCCATTTCCCTTAATTGCCTATCAACAGCAATATATAAACAGTTATACCCTAATATTGTTATTTGAAAATAATAAACCATCGTGTAATAATTTGCAGCGTTTCTTTTAATGTGTTATATTTTAATTATACCTTTATATTTACAAATGAAGGTGTTAATTTAACACAACCTCTCATGTACAATAAATGAAAGTTCAGCGAAGTCCAAACAGTTTTTTGTACCAATTTTGGTAGATAATCCTTTACCCAGAAATAACACTTAATAGGAACAATGTATTACACCCACAAGTATTTGTTGAATGGGTGGACTTTTTATTTGGTGGAGATTTCCCTCCACATTGTTCTATAGACTTAGCCACCATAACATACCTAATGATTTAGATGAGACTATTTAATTAAAGTTCTTTGATTATTCATATATTTAATTGAATATCTCTCAAAACAGGTTGCTTTTTTATTTAGTACTTGACTCAAAAAGTATAGACATTACAATCCAATAATGAATTTATGGTAATCAGATTTCCTACAAAAACAAAAATTATTGAAAGCAGATTGTTTTATGAAATGATATGTTTTATTGACATTTGTAAACTATGTATCATGTAAAAATTTTGGAATTACTTGAAAGCTAGGATGCACCAGATATTTAAAATTTTTAACTTATATATTTCTGATTTGCTACTTTAAACTTATTATTTGATATTTTCAGTTAGAAACATTAAAGAGAGATACTGTTATGTTAGAGGAAGAAATATGGACACAGCCTTCAGCGAAGAGAAATTGGATAAGAAGTAAGGATACCACTTGGGAAAATGCTGTCATAGCCCATTTGGTATATTTGTCAGAGTATGAAGAGAATCCTAAATGGTAATTAATATTACTTGGTAAAAAGTTATACTATATTTTTTTTAAAGTTACTCTATATTTAATTTTATGGTTATACTACTTTAATTAAAAAGTTGTTCCTAATCTGAGTCATGAAATTAACTGTTTTCCAAAAAATAAAATTTAATAAGATAGACATATTTGTTTAAAATAAAAATAAAGTAAGAGATAATGGAATCATACAAGATTAAAATGTAAGCACTTTAGCAAACAATTATAAACACTGAGGTCAAATAAATTTATAACTGTTGAAAATGTCTAAATAGGTAACTCAGTAAAAAAAAAAAAATTATAATTTCAAGGAGTGAATGTTGTTATGGACATGTATATTATACTATAAGTGTGTATAGATTGTAGCTTGGAAGAAATTAATAGCTGGATTGACAAAAAGGAGTGTAATATAAGTTATAAATGTGGAAAGATAAATGTGGTAAAAATAATAATTATAATATAAATGAAAATTTATAAAATATATATATATAATATATATATATATATATATATATATATATACAAGAATAGGGAATGGATTAGAATTCATTGGAAAAGTTACAGAATAGACATGGGTGATGGCCACGCCTTTTAAGATTCTTGGGGAAAATAAACATAATATATGGTATTAAGATAAAATGTGTGGTTATAGACAATATAATATAATACAATATAAAATGGTTTTTATATCCAAGCGTATACATGCCTTATATTTTTATCCGACTTGGTCCATCCTGATGACTTTCAATCTGCTTGACCTCTCCTCACAAAAATACTGCATAAGCCTTTGAGAGTAGAGTTTTTACTGTTTAATGATTGGTTTTAAAATGGGTTTGTAGGTAAGCAAAATGTGTACCGTTTTTATCTGCTCCATGATTAATAGGGTTCAGATCAAAGTGTATGTGGATAAAATCTTAAAGAAGTATTTTTTCATAGGTGGGAACTGTAAGCAATGATAAAGATTTATAAAGAAATGGTTGATGTTTTTAAGATGTTTGAGGCCTGTTGTTAGAGTTCGTAGGTGGACAGATTACTAGAAGTGATTTTTTCATTTTTCAATATTGGAAGTATTAAATCACAAAAAGTATAATAAGGAATCCAGTAAAATAAGTTTAGCTGCCCTCAACCTCTGGTCCGAGAAACCTCACATAGCCTTTTAAGTCGAGGTACGTGTGAAAAAAAAGTTGTAGCGGTGAATAAGGATAGAATCTATTAAGTTTTTAGAAAGGTAATTAAGTTTATCATGAGATTTTAGGCTAATGCATATTATCTTAGTATCAGATCTCCAAATTTCATTCCTAATATCCTATAAATATTATAAACATTCATGATGATTGTATATAAAAAAGTACTGCATGCATTTAATTACCCCTAACACTATGGTATTAAAATATTCTCTTATAATTCCTCTCAAACATAAATTGATCAATTAGTGGAAAGATTATATAATTGTTCTTAAGTACTGAAAATTTAGAAGGATTCTTGAAAAAATGCTTGATATTTATTCTGTATTACATAAAACTGTTTGATTGAAGTTCAATGAATTTTTATGCTGTTGATATGTGTTTAATTTTAAGTTTGCAACAATATTTTCATTTGCTTTATAAATGTAATATAGTGTTTGTCTGTTGTATTTCATAATTTGGTTTTTATTTTTGTAGGTCTCTTTGGGAGCAAGACACTGTTGTAGATTTAAGTTCATTTGGAATGTTTGGTATAGTCTTAGAACTTTATCTGAAAAGACAACTTAATGCTGGAATTAGAAATGAATTACGAATTTTAGAAAAATTAGCTTCAAACCAATAATTGTTGACGTATCTTAAATAGGTAATAGCCTATGAATTCAAAATAGTCTATGTAAAATAGTATTTTTTTAATTTTTGGTGGTTACTTTTAAATTTTAAAAAGTAAAACAGTTCACTTCTTAAGTTCATTGGAGTTATTGATTGTATTTATTTCTATACTACCTTACAAGGCATATATATCGTTTAACTCAGCATCAGCTTGTAATGTATTGAGTCGCTGAAAGGATTCATCTTCCATGACATCAGCTGAGAATTTTTTCATTTTATTTGTAATTTCAATGTTATGGGACTGATTATGAGGTATACTTGTCAAATATAGACAGAAAAGGAAGTAAGACTTCTACCACCTCCGGTATGTCAAAAAGTTTGTAAAAATTAAGTCTGTAAAACATGTTTCATATAAGGATTGATTTATTTTCAATCACCCATTTCTTTTTTTAGCAGTAATTTAGTTGTTCAAAATCTTACTTAAAAATTGTAAGTTAACTTTGTGTAAAAATGTTTTTCATGAACAGTAGGGGAAAATGTTGAGGGAAGTAACCATATCAAGATGTAATGTTAAATGGATTAACTTATAATGGAAAACAGAATAATCACTATCAAAAATGCTTAACACTATCACTGAGCAAAAATACTGTAATAGTAGGTACATTATTAAAATGATCATAACATTAATGCACTACTTCCTTTATTTGTAAAAACAGTTAATTAAAATTTGCACTTTTTTAGACATTTATAGGAGCAGCGTAGACTAGTGGATAGAGCACTAGTCTATAGTGCTCCGGGTCCTGGGATCCAATCCCGACTGTGGCTGAATATTATTTATTCTGTTATTTCAGTCGGGGGGCGACCCTAGGCTATGGAGACCCTCCTGTGGCAGACCCAGCCTCTATAAAGTGGGTACCCAAATTTGGGAAAAACCTGACAGCTGAGTGTGATCTCGGCCTAATCACCTCATTGCACGGCCGATGGCCTAGTAACAGTACGAATAACAGTATGTACTGAGCCCAAGATCCTTCATGGGTTTAAGTGGTACAGGGTTTTTTTTTATTTTATTTTTATTTTTTATTTTTTTTATACATTTATTTTCTTACACCAAAACATCAGAGTCACTTTGTGTCTTCAAGGTTTTACTTTTCCTCAAGATGACTTTTATATGTCTATGATTGTTAAAAGTAGTACCTTAAGTGTAATGCTCTCAATAATTTATGTATTATTTGGGCTTTTCGACTGCAAGGGTCATTTGTACCCCTTCTTACTATTTCCTTTAGTAACTAAAGAATTATTTTAATTTTTTTGAAAAATGTTTGTTGTTTTTTTTAAACACCATTAAGTTCTTGATTTGGTTTTCTATCTGGAATGATCCTCAAAGTTAATTTTCAGAGAAATGTTTTATTGGTAAACTTTTATAGGCGCAACATTCAGTAATAAAGTGAATGACTGTATGTGACACCCCACATGTGTTATACTCTGGCAGTGACTTTTTTCCCATTAAATATCGATTGGTGAGAAGCATATACCCAATTCTCAGTCGAGCCAGCACTACTTCTTCCTCACAGCAGAATGCCGGTTTTTTTTTCGTCGAAAATAGAGCATTCATTATATTTAACATTTATTATCTCGTAACCATCCAGATCTATTGCAATGTCTTTCATCAATTCACTGGTTTGGGTAGTGTTTATAAACTGGCCCTTGATAACAGCTCTTTTAGCTATAATATCTGCTAGCTCATTATAATTATAATATAATTAAAAATGTTGATAACTAAAATAAGTTTTATAGAAAATGTCTGCTTGGAACTTATTTTATATAAAAGAATAATATTGCTATTATATACCTGTAGCATGGTGGTTAGCATAACAGCCTCTGTGCCCAAGGGTCCGGGTTCAATTCCGCAGGTGGTCCTTAGGATTTTTTAATTGGAGTAAAAAATCCTTAGTAATGCCGCCCTTCGGAGGGGACGTTAAAAGGTGGTCCAGCACCTGTGCGATGTCAGGTACTCGTTAAAGATCCCTATTCTATTTAAACCTTGATAGGCAAAATTTAGGACTCTCACTGTATTATCCTGCGATTAGCCACAGCAGCATAGAGGGATGTTAAATAAATAAACAAACAAACAATATTAAACTTATTGGTTAGGTAGATGTCTTAGAACATGTGTAATATTGATATTTTATGTTTGTTGTTTTTACTATTTTATTGTTATTATTATCTGTAATTTTTAAATAAAGAAAATTTTTGTTTTTATATTATTTTTATTATCTGGAAGAACTATAGTATTTCTGAAGCAGAAAATAAATTGTTTTTATATTGTTTTTATTATCTGGAAGAATTATAGTATTTCTGATGCCGAAAATAAATTGTTTTTGTTTGTTTTGTTTCTTAATTTTTCCAAAAACCTTTCATTAAAATAAATATGAGTTATAAATGTTTCAGGGTATTTCACACATCTTCAGGACCCTATAATTTTATTTTAATATAATGTTTTTGAAAGAATTTAATAAAAAATAAGCCTAATTCTTTTCTACCTCAAAGAAAAGTGTTTAATTTTTGTCTTGATATCATTTTTACTCAAGTGACAGAATCCTGTTTAGGCAACAACCTAAATATTAAATAGTTCCTTTATAAGGTATGAATTTTACACCCTTCTCTACTGTTTTTGCCTTAGTAATTTTTTCTCTATTTAGCTTATGTTGCTTGAATTTTCAATCTAAGCTTTCAAAAAAATTAATCTATGTTCAGGGCTAGTACCGAAACTTGTATTTTAAGAGCATTTTGTGAAATAAATGTGTATGTATTTAAATATAAACACTTTGAAAAACTATGTTTGGAAAATAATAACAATTCAAAATGCACTACGAAGAATCCTATATTTAATTCATAAGAAGCTTCTTTTGAAAGAAAGAAGGCTCTACTGTCTATATCCTGGATATCTTTAACAATAACAGCACAGGCATCCTGAAAAATACTCTATTAAACTTGTAATTTGCATCTTTACTAAGCTTTGCATTTTTATCAAAGTATAATCAAACTGTGGAGAGCAGAAGGGACAAGCTGTTCTCAGGGTTATTACATAAACAGAGATATACTGTTCTCACCTCTAAAAATTATTGGGAGAAATAAAAATTAAACAGAAAATAGTAAAATAAGTATTAGGATAAAAGATGTGGGCTCACAATAAAATAATTATTCTTGCTTAGATGTGATCATTTTGACATCACTCAAAATAATTAATGTAAGCAAATAAACATTTTTTTTTTTGGATTTTCATATATTTTACATTTTCCTTATGTTTCATTCCTTATTTGTCAATAATCATTATAAGATTCTTATCAAATTGTGATGCAAAATCAAAGTGGTTTATCTAATCTAATGGCTTTTAGGTTAATTTTAACTTAATAATGTTTGTTTTTTACTGTTAACGTCTTTCAATGTTTGCTCAGAAACATTAATGACGCTTTTTGTTTCCTAATTTCGTCACATGTGTTAATACATTGACAGTTTGATTAGGATGTAACTTGAGAAGTGATTTTTTCAGGTACATTGTTCATATGGTCCCACTTGAACCACACTTTTATTCCCTTCCTTACTTCTACATTGCTACTTCCCCTAAACTCATTTAAACATCTCGGATTCACCTTTGACCAAAACCTGTCCTTGAATAACCATGTAGCTGATATAGCCCGAAAATCCATTTCAATTCTCAAATAATTCAACAGTTTTCGTGAGTTCTTACCTTGAAAATCCGTAGTTGTTATCCTTTCATATATTTCTCCTGTTTATATATATTCGTATTATATGGAAGCCTCTTCGATGAAATTATAAAACATTATTGGGTATTATACATTAAAAAAAGGAAAATTTTTAGGTTGTTCGGAAAGCAATGGAGGATTTTGTTTATAAAGAAAAGAAAAAAAACTGCTGTTTCATTAAATCAAAATAGTCTTCACTACTATAAATTACGTTTTCTGCCAACGTGTTGGTAACTTTTCCATTACCTCCAAATAGAATTTCCCATATTTAGAATTGTTAAACACCAAAAACGCGTTTTCTAATTATTTTTGTAGTTTATATTTTTTTTTGCCACGTAAGTTATAATACGGGTATTTAAAAAAATCTGGTGCGGGCTACACACGACTTTCACTTACCTCAGTTTTTAAAATCAATGAAAGAATTTTCAAAAACAGTTAGAGATAAAAATACGTGAAACTATTAAGGAATTAATTAAATTGAATTTATGAAGAAACATTTTGTTTCATTAAAAAATCTATTACATTATTATCTAAAATAATAAGTTAGTTTTATGTTCATTTCATCACTCTCTGTTAACTTTTAAAAGTTTGTGTATGAGATAATATTTTTTCTAAAATCTTTAGCTTTCCAACGGTATATCATACATGTATATTACTGCTTTTAGGTTCAAAAACGAAAAATTGCATTAAAAAAATATTTTTTCTGTTTTCTCCTTTAGTTGGGTATTGAATTTATTCAGTTTATATATTTACCTATTTTTCATCAGCGTTAACAAGATAATATAGTTATTTTTATTGAATCTACAAAATTAAAGGTACTTTAGGGGAAGAAAATTTAAAATATCGGCATTTAAGCCCTGTCAGACCATTTTAATCAGAATAAAACCTACATGATATTAAAGCTCATCAAATTTTACATCGATGTAGATGTTTAATCAAAATCGTTAGAGCCGTTTTCGAGAAAATCGAAAAAAAGTGCTAAATGCATGGTATAAAGTGCCTCTTCTGGTAAGCTCATTTTGATGAAAAAAGTTTTGTCACGTCTCGGGCGTATAGTTGTCTTAAATATGAAAATTCAGTTTCATAGGACTTACCGTTTCCGCACGGGAGTTACCACACACACACACACAGACCTTTTTGCGGGACTTGGTTATTTGGACTCAGGGGACCCTAAAACGTGTATTTCCGTTGAAAACTGCAATTCGAAAATTTTCACGTTCGCAATACTTCCCGTTACTATATACAGTAAGTGAAAGTAAAAATGATAATCCGTAGGCGAGAACTCCGTAGAATTGGGCGGATGTGGCAGAAAAATTGTTACACAAACTTCATAACGCTGTTTCTTTCTGTTCATGTGCGTGGAACCCAATTTCCAAGCTCTATTACTTTTCAATCGCCTTGAGGCAGTCTTTGTTGGTCGATTTGCTAAATGTTACGTTTCCCTGCAAGTTCTCGAATAGTTCTGGGGTTTTCTTCTACCAAAGCCGGCAGAACATCGTCATGAAGAGAGAAACTCCTTCCTCGACTTTTGTTCTCAAGGCTGAAGTCTCCCTCCTTCAATTTTTGAGCCACCATTGAACAGTACACTCATTAATGCTATCCTTGTTCCATATTTGATTGATGTTTTGGCCGTCTTAAATCCGCATAAGCAGAGTTTAAACTCGTAAAACAAAATTATACGGATATCACGTTTTTACATTTTAGTAAAGACTGAATTATTTCTGAGCAGCGAAATGATATAGAGATAAACTAACATTATCATTTGGAAGAAGACCGATATTGTGTTGATATTCATAAAAATGAATAATGTAGTAAACGTAAACCAGTTTGTTATTTAGAGGGGTATTTTAAAGTAAAATTAAAAGCCTACATTATTTTACGGAAAATCCGATTTTTAAACAATTATGTTATGTTAATAATATGTTTGGTGAATTCCTACAAACCATTTGCTTATTCCTATGTGTTGCCGAAACTTTCAGAAAAAGGAAACAGGTTTATACTGAAACAACTTTCATTCTTTATCGAGGCGGATTTCTGGAAAATGTTTAGAAAATGATTATTTTTCAACCGAAAAAATAACATTTTTATTAACTTAGTTAAGTGAGAATTTCTTTTTTTTTTTTTTTTAATTCTTAGGTATTTCCGATAGAAGTGAAAACTGTTTTTAAATTCTCAAATTTGCACTGGAATTTTGTTGGAAAGAAGAGTACCTTTGTAAGAGTAGATTATGTTGAGAATTCTGCTATTATTATTGTATCTATTGTTGTATTTTCATTTAATTGTAAATCATCATCATCTTTTATAAATAGATATGTCATCTTGAATTATCTCATCGTAATCTGAATGTGACTGTAGACTGTATGAGTTGGTTATACACATAGCACATTTTTTATTTATGGAAACCTTTTGTATCTTGGAAATGTGGGCATTTAGGTTTATGCTTTATAACTGTTTCAAACGATAGATCTATCTGTGAAAGAATTAAGTTAGTCGCTCTTTGTTTTTGTCTTTGTCGTTGAATTGTTTACCTGTGTTGGTATTTACGACCCTTAATTTCCTCTTCATCTTGAATTTTGGCATTATGGTTCGAATTATTTTCTGTTTTAGAAGATTGATCCATCTATGAATAATTAAAATGGATGATCTTTATTCTCATATATATACCGACATTTTTTTGTTTGTTCTTTAAAAATAATACGCTCAATTTTCTCTTTCTCCGCAACCGTTATTGTTAATTTGTTTGTTGATTAGGCTATTGCATAATTTTTCTTGTTATCCTCAAAACGCTTGCACTTAATTTTATTTTATTTCTTAACCTCCTTTGAATCGAAATTCGCGAACACAGCACAATTTTTTATTCAAAGGAGAGAATCTTTCCCCTTTATTTATATTTAATTTAGTTAGGTATCAGGTATTTAAAAAGGTAACTGTCGTGATAAGTAATCATTTATGAAGGATTATTTAGTAATGTAAAATTAATAATAAGTTTTCATTAGTAAAATGAAACAATTAGACGTTTTATGAAAATTAAATTATTTTTTCTTTGACGTTCTAAGTAAATTTTTTTTCTTAAACTATTCGAGAGATTTTTTGTCTTATTAAATCTACAACTGTTCAAACACTCACCTTCTTAGTGTTTGCCAAAAATTTCACTTTGACTATTAATCATAAAAATGATTAATTTGACTTTTATCACATCTTTTGTCTTGAGATAATTGATTAAATAAAATACACGTTTTTCAATGATTTAGTCCTGCTAAAATTTATATAATCAGTATTGTCTTATTTATTAAATTATCTAATTCGGTTTATATTTCTGCTATACAAGTTGGCATTTGCACTCCTTGGTCTGGTCTTCATCTTGAATAACCATAAGGTCATCACCGATGAACAAACCAATTTTATTTCTTTTCTTTGCAGCGGATCGCGACAATATATTCAGAAAAATAATTAAATAAATAACCAATATTTTGTAAATTATTAACTAAAAGGTTATTAATCTTTTGAAATAAAAAATAATTTTCAACATGTACTGTCTCATTTCTTTGAGTCTCCGGCAAAAAAAAGGTTCTGAAGAAAACTTTAGTTGTACTATTTGATGGTTTATCATAACTATCCGATTGGCAGAATTTTCAATTTTGAATTTAAGTTTACAAATCTTATATATAATTCAATCAGATTTTTGCCCGGAGACCAGTGAAATTTTCAGTTAACACTAAAAAAGTTATACGGATACTTCAATAATTTCAATCAAACAATATTGAATTCCTGATTCATTTTTTTATTATTTTCTATAGTAACCTTTGTAATCATCAGAAAAATAAAAATAAAATAAAATCCTCGTTATAAATGAGGAGAAATGCCGCGGACAGCGGACAATCGGATTTTGTTTTATTCGTTACTCGGATTCTAAGCATCTTGAAACGTAAGCTCTCAAATGTAGTGGAGGCGTTATTTTATTTTATTATTTTTTTTTTTTGGTCGATTACAAAGGTTGATTATTGAAAATAATACGTCAAAAAGAGCGGCTAACTTAATTCTTTCACAGATATATCAATATTTTATAAAGCATATTCCTAAATGTTCGAATTTCCATAGTACAAATGGCATGTCCATAAAAAAAAATGTGCTATTGTACCACCAACTTATACAGTCTACAGTCACATTAAGATTACGATGACATAATTCAAGATGATATACCTCAACAAGGTGATGATGTTTTACAATTAAATGAAATAATAATAACAAAACTTGCATTCTCAACATAATCTAATTTTATAAACTTACTCTTCTTTCCAACAAAATTCCACAATCACGAATTTAAATAAGTTTTCACTTCTATCGGCAGTCCCTAAGACTGCCTGAATTTTAATTTTTTTTTTTTTTTTTTTTTTTTTTTTTTTGCATACAACTATTGTGATATAATAAACCATCGTGTAATAATTTTCCGCGTTTTCTATTTTCTATATTTTCTTGTTTACAGCATGGATTTGTATTCTTATCATAGATAGATAAATCATGTTTTAAATTTACCCACAAGAAATATTTACGATAATAATACTCCTCCCAACAATGTATGATTATAAAAGATCGATCATGAAAACAAACAAGGGAAGAAATTGTATAAAGAACACCTGTGTAAACAAAAGCTCCTACTCGTGTAGCAAGATTAAAGTGTAAGTGTTGTTTACACAGTCTAGCCGCATTTCTTTTACTTTTTTAGATACTAATGATGAAATAAAATATTTGGAAAAATCACATCGTATCTTACGGATGATAGTAGTATTAGGACTGGAAACTTTGCACCAAATACAGCATCTGATTACTAAATTATTATCATATTTTGTCCTGTTATAGATAAATTCCCAACTTTTTTTAAATACGTAATACAAGTAAATTTAAAGAAATATGTCACTATGACATGACAGACTTGTAATGGAACTATGTTCATATATATATATATATATACATACACGTAACTCTTCATAGGAATGCTATTAGTTACATGGTCTCTAGGCCAACTCCTTTTTAGTAACCTCGGAGGATAATAGAACCAACTAGAAAGCAATGTTTGAAACTAGTGAGTGGGTTTGGGAAAGGAATTTGAATCGAACCAAATCTGCAACATAAACGGTTTGAAAAATTTTATTCAGAACAATTTTATACGGGCCTTGTTCGCGGACTATGTACATTTATTTTTCAAAATTTAACAATTTATGTAAAATATGACGAATAATTACAACATATATTACTTGACTTAACTATGTTAGTTTCGCATATTTTACGCATCTAGTGAACGCTGTCACCATGGCTGTACTTCTAATGTATCATCACACAATCACGAACAAGCCATTATTTAAAATAGTAGCTCTCATATTTTCTTTTTCATAATTTTTTGAAAGCACGTCAAAGAATTTCATGAATGTTTTAAAGTGTAGAGAAACAGAATACGTTTTCTTCCCGTCACTGCATGCAACATTAATATCACTTCTGTTATTTTATGTAGTGAAATGCATGCGAGTAAGATGGGGAAACCTGCTGCAAGCCTGGAGGACAGTCCTCATTGTTGGTCAATCGTTCATTTTTAATGAAATATCTTCTTTTTTTCATCAGCCTAAAACCTTTTGATCTTATGTCATGCATAAGTATGTATTTTACATTTTAAAAATTTGAATATATTTCTTATATCTAAAGAAAGCCAGTGACACTTACTTAATTACTCTATTTCGGACAATACCCGTAATCTAACATGGAAGAACCATAAGTGTGAACTATTGTCTAGGACGGTTAGAACAGTCTGACTGCTGGAATTCCTACGCCCTTAACCAGATTCCGAGTGAGCAAACTGATAGAATAACCACTGAAATAATATCTTTTCCCTCTTAAAGAAAAGGTAAATTCGCGGAAACTGAGAACCGTGATTTCATTATATATTTATGTATATAATTAAATATATATATATATATAATATATATATATATATATATATATATAGAGAGAGAGAGAGAGAGAGAGAGAGAGAGATTTTTTTTTAATAGTAAAAATTGCTTTTTTAGTTAAAGTTGTCACAAATATGCTTATAATCCTCTGCTTATCAATTAACTTTTGGTGATTCTAAATCTCAAGACAGATGATAAGTGTGTTTGCACAAGTGTTTAATAACGTTCTCAAAAAAGATAAAATTGTTATCGATTAAACTAGATTTTACATCATTTTTTTTTCCCAATTATTCCATTCATTTTTGATGCATTGATCAATCGGTAGCAGCATTTTGGGTGAAGATGAGTTCCCTTCGTCTTTTAATTTTATCCATCTTGGTAAGTATTTAAGACTATATTTCAACCATACATTAATGCTTCAAGTTGAGGTTTCGATGTTAATATATTTTCATATAGATATATATGATATATTAAAATATAATATATTAAAATGTGGGCTGTCTTTATATTTTAAGAAACTAAATTGTTATTGACCAATCATGAATTTGCATTTTATGTTTGCACTTATCATTTAAACTGTAGTTTCCTTGATATGGATGTCATTTTAAGTTTGTAGTTGAAATAAGAAATATGTTATTGTTCGAAATCAACGATTCAACAATTCCATTACTTCGCATGTATTTTGCCTTTGGCTGAGTAATCTGCGATATCCATTTAGAGGATTTTACATAGCCATTTTGCTAAGATATGTGCAAAATATATTTATTGACTACCAATCACTTCTATTCTAGATTGCAGAATTTTCTTTTTTCATACTCTAGTACTATGTTATGACTTGGAGAAGACCTGTGAACTTCATCTAGAGTTTGCGGTGTGTACAAGAAAACAATTTATGTAGTTCTCTCCAGGATGATTCACCTCTAAATACGATTCATGAGGAGAGTTTTTTAGTTGTCAGAGTCCAATACTGCAGTTGCCATTTAATCAAGTAAATATTAGAATGTGCGGAACTGGATGACATCGCTACAACATTGGGACGTGTGGCGGTTGTTGCTGGAGGAAGCCTAGGGTCACGGGATTTAGTGCAAGAAGAGAGTGAGTGAGATAGTATGTCTGAATATCAGGCTAGAGATTTTTTTTCAATCCTCTTTCTCAAAATACATATTGAGTGATGTGCATTAATTTCATTATAGAACGAAGAATCTTTCAAAATTCTTCTTTGACAAATTGGTAAAGAGTTACGATTGTCGGAGGTAGTGCCTATTCAATCCGTTTAATGCAAGTGTTGAAAGTGTGTTTCGTGGTGGAACAACGTGTCTCATTAGCATCCACTCCATTCCAATAATAACTTCAAAACATTTACCGTGATTCAGCATTTCTGGTATTCCTAAAATGCAAAACGGCGTTTAATTCAAAGGTGCTGAGTTAGATGTTGATCAGCTTATTTCATCAATTACTTTTTTGTGTCTCCAGATCTTCCATAGACTTGTCATCATCATCATCATCATAATCTGGCGCTACAACTCGTCACCGAGCCTGGGCCGCCTCCAGTAGCCTCCGCCAGTTGGCTCTATCTTGCGCAGCATTTCTACAATCCCTAATGCCGAGTGAGGTCCTAGCATCTTCTGTGACAGCATCCATCCACCTCAGGTTAGGCCTCCCACTCTTCTTCCGCCATGAATTTCTTCGGAGAGTATCTTCTTAGTTATCGACATATCCTCCATTCTTGCTATATGGCCTGCCCATTGAGTCTCCCAACCTTGACAACATCTGATCTATGGAAGAGGTTGTAAAGTCTTGGTTAGTGCGTCTTCTCCATGCTTCATCTACTTTTACCATAGATCTTTTGCAGGATCGTCCTCTCAAATATCTGAAGCCTTTTCTCATCAGCTTTTGTTATGGCCCAAGCCTCTGTATCAAACCATAGACTTGTAACGGACTTAGGAGTGAATGATAATATGAAAAATTTTAACAATCAGCCATGTAGAAATCGAATAAACTTATTAAAGCCGCAGATGGTTAAAACGCGTGTTGATTAAAACTATTCTATTCCCACTTTGATTCAAATCAATAATATGCACAGCAATTACATATAAACAGTCTAAGTAAACGCTGTGCATTGATCGAAAGTGGACGCAGTTTGAATTTTTTATTTCGAAAAGGTATACAATTTTTTTTTTTTTTTTTGTGATTCTTTCTCATAATGATAAAGTTCTATAATTTTTTAATGGTATTGCAATATGTTTTTATTGTTTATGAAACCTTAAATGATTAACAAACATATAATTTTGCAATTTACACTTTCTTATCAGAGGCTGTGATATACAATCATGATTTGTTTTAATTTACTATTCCATTTAATAGTTTGTGAACATAACTTTATTTTCTTATATTTAATTGAAAATTTAGAAATAATACAACCTGCCACTCTCAAGGATAGTATGTATTAACTAAATTCCCACTATGTACTCGAAATGAATAAATTATGGAATAAAATAGACGTAAGGTATACTTAATTAAAAAAATATAAACAGAAACCTGGAGTGATGAAAAATTAACAGAAGATGCATAACAAAGCATCTTATATAATTGTGTTGTTTTGTATATTATATAAAATACACGCGTGTAAGTAATATGCTTATATAAGTGAAAATAACAGTACTAAATATATATAGAAATACCCAAGAGGCAGTTGTTTTTGTTTTATTTGGGAAGGGAAAGGTCAAAGGAGGAAGTAAGGAAGTTTAAAGCCCTTATTAATCCCAATCAATCCAAATAGAAAAAGTTTTCGATCTATTCTATCTAATTTCTTACAGAAACTCGCGAGTATCAGTGCTTATAGTATTAATGGATTATAATATTTTCAATTTCTCTTCATTGGTCATTTTAGGGAAATGGTCCTGCAGTTTTTAAGCCTTTAAAGGAATCATTAACATTATTTCCAAATCCAACACTGGAAATCTAAAACGGAACTACTAAATCGCCATAATTAAAATAAATATAATGTTATGGCTCTATATACGTATGCCGTCCGCGGATTTTCTTCAAACGGCACAAAAGTACTAGAGCATTCGACGAAGATCCCAACCCCCAGACAATGATATCCGCCCATTACTTTTAAAATGTCGGCCGATTAAATATGATTTAATGCAATAACTAATTTTGAAGATAGAGAAAAGAAATATTAGTGTTTTTTTAGCGAAACAAACAGCGAATAATTACTAAAAAAAATTGAAAAATGATGATGTATTGCATTTCTGATTGGAAAAACTCCAAGGAACAAAGGAATTTTCTTAGCTTTTAATGTGCAGAAACGAGCCATTTCACCAATAACAGCAACCTCTTAACTAAGGAATGATGACTAAAGTCATGAATTAACTTCTTTTTTTTTTTTCATTTAAAATCAACTTTCATTTTTTTCGAATCTCTAAATTTAAGTCACTTTAGAGAAAGAAAATTTTAAATATCAGCGTTTAAGCCCTGCCCGACTGTTTCAATCCGAATAAAAGCTATATCATAAAACCCATTAAATTTTACAAAATTGTTAGAGCCGTTTTTGGGAAAATCTTGAAATGGTGCAACATGCATAATTATAGATTGGCTCTTCTGGTTCGCCGATTCTGATAAAAAAAAATTCCAGTTATGTTTTGGGGGTATAGCTTTCTTAAATATGAAATTTAATTTTCGTTAGACTTTTCGTTTTCGTGATAGACTTATCACATACTTACACATACGCTCAAACTCGGACACACACACACGGACACACTGGCCTTTCTTGCGCGACATGGTTATATAGCTGTTTTGTTTCTCTTCAGGTCTAGTAACAGCACAAACATTATGACTTAACATTTATGAGACCCATATGAAGCACAAATATATTTTTTTGGCCCTTTTTTTATTCTTGCCTTCTCGCATCCTTGACTAGCCGGTGAAAATGGGTTTATTTTGCAGCATTTTATAGGTGATTAAATGAAGAGGTTTTTCCGAGATCCGGAAAATCTAAAACCCAATGATAGAAGAGTGATAGCCCCTTGAAATTTCCGAATATTGTCAGAAATATTGTAATTATATTTTTGCATGACGTTGTGCAACACTTACTTTCTTATTTTGAGAGTTTGACTTCTCAACTTCCTTGGAAATTTTCTCTTCTTTCATTTGATAGCACTTCTTTTTATGTGTGGGCACATCAAGCACATATATTTGAGCTTTTCTGATTAAATCAAGCATAACAACAAAAAAACTAAAAATTTGATTTTCCTCTCGGAACATTGACAATCGGACCATGAGTCATATCAACTTTTTTGTTCCACTTGAAGTCTAGTATCTGCTCTCACAATATGAAGAAACGTTTATGAGACAGCCTGTATATTCTAGGGGTGGGCATAATCGAATGACGATTATCGGATGATTCGATTATCTCAATCATTCGAATTAATCGATTATCGGATTAAGCGATCTGGATATGCGAATGATCATTCGAACTGAACTGTTTAATGATAATTGAGGGATTATAAGGAGCCACTATAAAGACGGGAATTGTGACATAGCGTCTCTTAGTCTCTCACAATGCATACTAATTATTCGATTATTTAAATCATCGAAGTCCAATCATCCGATTATGACGATCATTCGATTATGCCCATCCCTAGTATATTCTAGTACATCTACTATTAAAGTTATAGAGTATTAGGCAGTGGAATAAAAGAACCTTGTACTAGACAGCTTGTTTATTACTGCTATATATACAAACAACATGGCGCAGGGGACGCTACCAACTGGACTGTACTGTTTGTTGTTGGGCTGCTGTACACCTAGGTGGAAGTTCAGTGCCACAACTATCTTTACATATACAATCGATATTTAACACACCCCCTCAATTGAATGTTTTCAAATATATACATACACAAGTAAATATTCAATTGTATCTCACATACAAAACAAGTAAAAATATTATTCTACTACAAAATTCTACACCACAAAACAAGTAAAAATATTATTCTATTACAAAATTCTATACAACAAAACAAGTAAAATATTATACTATTACAAAATTCCATACAACAATTTTAGCACAATATATATAAATGACATTAATATATTAATTAATTAAAGCCTTCCGAAACATTTGAAACTTATCAAAGGCAAGTGGTTTTGTGAACAAATCTGCCACATTGCGGTCAGAATTGATGTGTTCCACAGATATTATTTCTTTGGAAATAAGATCTTTAACAAAATGGAATTTTATATCAATGTGTTTTGCTCGTTTAGAGTTTTCACAATTCTTTATAAAAGCTATAGCACTAGTGTTATCCACCAACAGTTTTCCACTTAATGTTTCACCACTGAACTCACTAATTATACCACTTAAACTCACAATTTCCTGTGATGCCATTCCTGCTGCAATGTACTCCGCTTCCATCGTTGACAGAGCCACACATGCTTGCTTTCTTGAATACCAAGCTATGGGATTGCTTCCGCAGAATGCTGCAAAGCCACTTACACTCTTTCGTGTTTCTATGTCACCTGCCCAGTCAGCATCTGAATAACCAATAAGTCCTTGGTTCTCACTTGGTTTGAAAGTAAGACCCATATCTCGAGTTTCTTTGAGATATCTGAGTATTCGTTTTGCAGCTTTCCAAGACTGCTGAGTAGCTTTATCTAAACATCTAGATAAATAGCTAATTGGGAATGATAAATCCGGTCGAGTTGTTGTGCTTAGATACATAAGTCCACATACCAAGCTCCTGTATGGTATATTTTCATCTAAAGGTGGACTGTCAGCGTTAAGTTTAAATCCAACCTCCATGGGGGTTGATACCTTCCTGCACTCTACCATATTATAATCTTCAAGGAGTTTATCAATAAAGCGGGTTTGTGTAACCCTTATTTTCTTTTCTTGCCTTTCAATCTTCATCCCTAAAAATTGAGAAGCCTTCATTTCTTTAATGCTGAACTCTCCTTTTAAATTGTTCACTAATTCTTCAGTAGCCTTTTCATCCCCTGTAATTAGGCCATCATCCACAAAAAGAACAAAGAATACCCTACTCTTGTAGTAAAGGCATAAATCATATTGGGATCTCTTAAATCCCAATTTTAACATAAAAGAATTAAATCTTTCATTCCAATACTTCGGTGCTTTCTTGAGTCCATAAAGTGGCCTATTTAGTCTCAGAGTTTTTGTAGAACAACTTACACCTTTAGGTGGTTTTATAAACACAGGATAGTCCAGTGAGCCATTGAGAAAGGCTGTTGGCACATCAACTTGTCTAATACTCCAATCGTTTTGGCATGCAAATGACAACAGAGTTCTTACAGTATCCATTCGGCAAACTGGCGAGTAATTAAATACACAATCACCTTGAGTTTGTTCTTCAAACCCTCTTGCTACCAATCTGGCCTTTTTGATTCCATCTTCCTTCACTGTGAAAACCCATTTAGTTGTGATTGGGACACTTCCATTCGGTGCTTCCTCTTCAGACCAAGTGTTCATCTTCTCATGAGCTTTTAGTTCTTTAATAATGGCTTCCTGCCATTCCTCCTTTTTATTAGCATCCTCATAAGATGATGGAACTCCATCTGATCGGCTTACCATACAGTATGCATTATATAACTCATAATCATTTAGGAAATGAGGTTTTGACCGGTTTCTCTGAGGTCTAGAAGTTTCTTCTGAATGCTCTGGATTGGATTCTTCATTCTGAAGTCTTGAAGGGTTTTCTGACTGCTCTGGATTACAATCATTCTGAGGTCTAGAAGTATCTTCTGGCTGCTCTGAAATATTAGTGTTATTCTCTTCACCATTTTTCCTTCCCTCTTCATAGCTTCCACCACTATTATGATAGACAATAGGTACATTTTTAACTTCTTTATAGGGCATTTGGCTCTCCTCGAATATCACATCTCTAGCTCTAATAACTTTCTGCTCGTCTGGCAACCAAATCCTATACCCACCACGACAATAACCAACCATCACCCCCTCCTTGCTTCTGGGATCCAATTTAGAACCTTTAGGAAGAATGGTAGGCCATGCTCGGCAACCAAATATACGAAGTTTAGACAGATCATTTCTGCCATTCCATATTAATGAGGGAGTTTCACCTTTATTTAAGGCTGAAGTAGGTGACCTATTCAGTTCATAAGCACAACATCGAGCTGCTTCCCCCCACAAGAACTTGGGGATGCCGGAATCTGATACCTTAGTACGCATCATATCTAATAGTGTCCTATTCATTCTTTCACTCTTTCCGTTCATTTGAGGGCTATATGGCAAAGAATATTCTAATTTTATACCTTTATCTGAACAATATTTTCGAAAAAATTTAGACGTAAATTCACCTCCATTATCTAAACGTAGCCTTTTCACTGGGACACCCTGCTGCCTTTCTAGTTCCGCTATATAATCCATCAGGTTTGTTTCAGCTTCGCTCTTCATATGGAGAAGTTTAACATACACAAAATGAGTGAAGTCATCTAAAATCACCTGCATATACCTATGGCCTTTAACTGATTCAGGATTGAAAGGACCACATATATCAGAGTGAATTAATTCACCCACCTTTGATGTGCGTTTCCTATTATTTGAAAAGGGTTGTCTAGTAGCTTTACCTTCAATGCATGCCGAACACTTCTTGTCACTATAGGGTAATCCTAAATTTTTGAGTCCATGCCGATTCAAATGTCCTAGCCGTTTATGCCATAGATCTCCATCCGTAGCACTTGAAATGTTGCACTTGACTTGATTATCACTGGGTTCATCAAACGTAAATATGTACAATCCATTCACTCGTGGACAACTCAGCTTAAAATTTCTTCCACAGATTTTCATCTCCTTAGAATCTGTAATCACTTTTAAGCCTTTTGAGGTAACTGCACTCACTGATAATAAATTATGTTTTAACCCCGGGACTATTAAACCTTTAATGTTTACAATCCTACCTTGAGAGGTTACTCTTAGGGTACCTTCTTTTCTAGTAAACATTTTATCACCATTAGCTATATGTATGGCAACATCATGATCAAGATTCGAAACATTTGACAAAAGGGGTTCCAATTCTGCCTTAAAAAGATGGTTACTCGCACCTGAATCGACTAAAAACACATTGTTAGATGATAGTTTAATATTACCACAATTTAGGGCCACCATTACAACTTCTTCATCTACATCTGCTGAATTACCCTGGATTGTTCCTCTTCTATTCCCACGAAAGCTTCTATTAAAGGATTTACTTCCACGGTTCTGCTTATTTTTGGGACACTGTGCCTTGAAATGTCTTTTATCCCCACATATAAAGCAACCACTCTGTGCTTTAAATGATACTTCTGATGTAGTAACTGACGCCATAGTACCGGTAAACAAAAATCACTAATAAAATAATATCACTTCGCGACTACGCGTTGACACTATACACAAATACTATGCTCTGCACAAAAATACTCTGGGCCCATAACCTATTAAAGTTATAGAGTATTAGGCAGTGGAATAAATGAACCTTCTACTAGACAGCTTGTTTATTACTGCTATAAACACAAACAACATGGCGCAGGGGACGCTACCAACTGGACTGTACTGTTTGTTGTTGGGCTGCTGTACACCTAGGTGGAAGTTCAGTGCCACAACTATCTTTACATATACAATCGATATTTAACATCTACGTTTTGAGGCACTTCCTGTTCTTCCTTGCATCAACATCCTTGGGAGTGCTCTTCATTCAACCAACATGATGGAGCTACTTTAACTCCCTTTTTTTACCAATCTCTGCATATTCATGTAGTGCTTGCACCTCGCTGTTTTCTCTTATTCTCCCATCTCCTTTAGAGGAGATTGGCATTACTATTATCCTGAGCTGTTTTCGTTACAAGTACATGGAACCTTTCCAATTTTTGTGGCAAGAACCATGATTCACTACTATAAATTATGCCAAATGATGAGTTTGCTCCTCCACTTATTATTTAAATTCAATAGAATATTAGAAAGCACAAAGCCAGTTTTTCTGGATAATCACAATCCTCTGAATAACTTTTAATTCACGACTTTTGTCATCTTTCCTTTGTTAAGAAGTTACCCTTATTGATGAAATGGGTAATTATGTAATATCAATCAACCACTCACATTATTAAAAAGTTGTCAGTAATTTTATATTACATTCATGTCATCAGAGAAAAATATTACTTTGCTGCATATACATCATTCAGCCGTAATCAAACAAGCAACAGAAATAAATAATTTAAAGAATTTTTACTTTCACTAACCTATATATGAATTATATAGTAAGGGAAAGTATTGCGATCGTGAAAATTTTCTAATTCCGGTTTTCAACGGAAATACACACTTAAGGGCCACTGAGTCCAAATAACCAAGTCCTGAAAAAATGGGTCAGTATGTTTGTGTGTCCGGGAGTGGCAAGTCCAGCAAAAAACGCAAAGTTGTACGAAACTAAAATTTCGTATTTAAGACAACTATACGCCCGAGTTTTTATTGCAACTTTTTCATAAAAATCGGCTAAACAAAAGATCCACTTTATAGCATACATTTTGCATCTTTTTTACGATTTTCTCATCGTATTATATATCGTTGTCAAATTCGATGGGCTTTAATATAATGTCAGTTTCATTCTGATTGAAATAGTCTGACAGGGATTAAATGCCGATTTTTTTAATTTTCTTCCCTTAAGTACCTCGTTAGGCATTGATTAAAAACAGGTAAATATATAAGTTGGACGAATTCAATATCCAACTAAAGCAGAAAACCGCAAAAATATTTTTGGTAACATTTTTTTTGTTTTTGAACTTAGGAGCAGTAATATACATGTATAATATACCGTTGGAAAGCTCCATATTTTAGAAAAATATTATCTTATACACAAACTTGTAAAAATTAATGGAGGGTGATGAAAAGGTGATAAAACTAACTGATTGTTTTAGATAATAATATAATAGATTATTTAATAATCTATTATATTATTATCTAAAACAAATTATTAAATTTTAATAACACACATGCTTCTATTGAAATTTAATTAAATTAATTATTTATTCGAGGAGCTGCTGGGCATCTTCTCTCCATCATTCCTATCACACCAGACTATCATTCTTTCATAAAATTTGCTGATTGTCAACATTCACTGACAGCTGTGAATAAAAAATTTGGAGACAAAAAAAAATTTATTAGTTTCACTTAATTTCATCTCTAACTGTAATTTTAAAATTTCCAAATTGATTTTAACAATAGAGCTAAAGGAAAGTCGTGTGTTGCCTGTTTAACTATTTATATTTATCTATACATATTTTTGTTTGCCTTTTCTTTATTTTTTTGGTTTTATCATTCTATCCAACTGAGTCTTGAGAAGGAAATTATCTTCTCATTTTTCTTCCATTCTAATTTAACTAATAATAGTTAATTTGTTTAATTAATTATTTTTTTCAAAATTATGAATTAGGTCATTCAGGCAAGATATGTTTCATCCGACTGTGTTATGTATGGATATTGCCATTCTCAGGGAAACTCATATCAACAATGTGTTTACGAAGGTCCCCCCAAGATACTCACCAACTCAACAGGATTGGAGTTACTTAAAAAGTTCTGCCCTACCTACTACAATGAGACAGGTAACTTTTTATTATTTATTAATTATTCATAGTATATATTTATTTATATATTAGTTCTAATTATTCATAGTATTTATTTATTCCTAGTAAAAATGGTAATTTAATTGGAAATTTTGGTTTTATGTTGCCTCAATGTAATAAAAGGACTTATCTTTATTTATCATTTTTAATTTCAAGTTATTTTAAATAGTTTTGTTCATACACATGAATACACCAATGAAGGCATGTCATTCTCCACGTTCAAGGAGTCAAGATCTGTCGCTTTTCTTCCACCTTCCCTCCATCATCTTATGTAATAAGGATTAGTGAATCAAAAAATTTCACATGCAGACATCTATTAATTCTCAAAATAGAACTAGTTAAATCCACTAATTTAATTAAATTAGTTAAAGGGGGAACCTGAAAATTGGGGGAAATAATCTGGTAGCTGAGCATAATATCAACCAAATTATTTATAGTTATATTGAATAGTTGATCATTTTTTTTTTCAAAAAGTAACAAGACCATAAGGATTCTTTTTTTATTTTGTACATAGTCTTTATTCTAAGTAGACTTGGTCCAGAATAAAAATATGTTTTCATTTCATTTCAATTACCTCCTTACATTGTGTTTGTGAGAAACAGTACGAATCTCTATATCATCTGAACCAAGACCTCTTATGAGTTGTAGAGTATAGGTAAGACTTTTTCGTATATATATTAAAAATAGCTCTTATATTATATATATAGATATATAATATATATATATATATATATATTATAGGGTGTCTCATAAATATTTCGTCATATTGTGGAATTAGATACTACATCTCTAGTGGAACAAGAAAGTTCATATGACTCATAGTCCGATTGTCAATGGTCCGAGAGGAAAATGAAATTTTTAGGTTTTTGTTCTTATGCTTGATTTTCATCAACAAAGCTCAAATACTTCTACTTGATGTGCACGCACAGAAGAATAAAGGGTACCAAATGAAGGAAGAGAAAATTTCCTAGAAGGTTAAGAAGTCGATAAAGTTAAATTTTAATATTTCTATGAATATTCGGACATTTCAACTGGCCCTTACTCTCCTATCGTTAGGTTTTAAATTTTCCGGACCTAAAAAAAACTTCCTCATTTAATTAACTTGTGCTTTATATCTAAATCCTTGATATGCATGCACCAACCAAAACCGTTATTCATCTTCAACTGCTCCCTGGAAGATCTAAAAAAAAGATGCGAAGCTGTCCACAGCCGTTTTAGATGCACAAGACTATCAAGCACTTAGGGCACTCCGTAATTTGATACATTTAACTATCAGATGAGCAAAATCTAATTATTTTCAAGAATTCCTCTCCTCTTCTCCGTACTCAAAATCAAATTGACAATTCCTCCTTAAGCTGCTCTCTTTGCATGTTAATCATCTTTCTCACTTGTCCCACAGGTTTCCCCTGATGAATAAAATGTCTACTTTTTGTCTTCATCCTATAACTGTTCTTCTCCACGTCATTTTCTATATCTATGCACGTCTTTCTTTATATCTATATAACGTCTCACTCTATATCTGCTCGTTCATTAAACCCCGACAATTTTACTTCTCCGACATTTCTCCAAGTGACCTAATTTCCTCCGTCATGAATCTCTTACCTATTCCCTTAGTTTTGATGGAATACCTGTAAAATAGTTGAAATTCTGCCAGCTCTGCTCATTATATATAACTTTCTTCTTAAAATTCAGTGTTCCCTGGTTCTTGGAAAAAATCTTTAGTCCATCCCATTAACAAAACCGCCAACCTTTCTCTTCCAAAAGACTACCACCTATCTCCTCCTCTCAAACCTTTCGAAACCTCTCGAGAGAATAATCCAGACTGAAATATCCGAATTCCTCGAAAAGTCCAAACTACTTGATATACTCTAATCTGGTTTTCGTTCCGGTTTCTCCAGACAATCCTTCACCGCAAAATACATACTGCCATAGACAAAAAGAAACCATTAGTTTTGATACTTCTAGAGTTCTCAAAAGCTTTTCACTCCTTGGGCCATTCTATTAATTTCTCCGAACTTGAAGCACTATTCGCTGGCTTTAATCATTCCTTTCCAATCGAACTGAAGCTGTTTACGTTCCTAATCATCCCATATTATCCTTCCTTGCTCTTTCTGCAGGTGTGGCAAAGGTATTCAGCATCTTCACTCTCATTTTTAATTGTAACATCAATTATCAAATCAACAGTGTTTGCCACCATTCAGGATGACCCAGATTGACTCAGTGCCTTGTCAAACCTCTAAGCTTAAATGCTATGAAAACTTAGGCTGGTTCCAGTCCCCTCCTGAGATCCAACATCACCTTTCCAACTTTATTTCTAAATGATCACCCAATTGTAATTAGTCCCTCTGTCAAAAACCTAGGAATTACTATTGAACAAACCATACCCTGGGAACCCAATGTTGCCCAAATTTCCTGATGATCTATTAGTACCCTGAAGTTTGTCCATCTCTCCAGTCACTTTCTCCCACAATCCATGCATAAGCTCCTCGTTTCGTCACTCATTTCCCTCCACTTTGCCTTGTGCTGTGGGATTTGCAGTGGTCTCTCCATGCTATTTTTATATCCTATTTTACAGAACTTAGGCCTTCGATCGTTCCTTTCTTGCCCATTCCACTGCATTCTGGAATTCTATTTCTTCCAATATACGTCATGCTTCTTCCTTATCTATATTTAAATACCTCGTTTTCCAACTCCTATTATCCCAATTGGATTTTTGATCAAAATAACTCAATCAATATAATGGCTGAATTTGTTCAAAATTCTCATTCTATTTTATTTATTTATTTTATTTTATGTTTTAGGTTATATATATATTAGCTTATAATTATTTCTGTATTCCTTCAAATTAACTCAAGTTTAACTCCCATCATTTTTAAGGTGACACTGCCACTTGCTGTAATGCTGATCAATCATAAAATGGAATCCAACAACAATTCAATTCTATGTCAGCTGTATTCAAAAGATGTCCTTCTTGCATTCAAAATTTACTCACTATGGCCTGTTCATCAACATGTAATCCCAGACAAAGTGAATATATTCAATTGCGAGAAGTTCAATTGAATGAAGAAACTTATGGTAGTATTTTCAGATATGAATGCTGTAATTTATATATGCATTGCATTAAACTAAATATGCAACTGATGTTCATAATAATTGACTGAATGTACATGGGTAAATTTCAAAATTGTTTATCTTTAGATATATTATCTAACACACAGGATATTTAAATATTTTTAGAAAGAAATCAGATATCTTAAAATACATATTTATTTAATCTAAATGTGAATTAAGTAAAGGCAGCCAAGTATTAAGTATTTGGACAGAACAATTACAGATATTGAATTACTACTGCCTCCTCTCCTCTCTACTTCCACTATTGCTTTTATTATATATATATATATATATAATATATATATATATAAAATAATTATATAACTAGATTTGAACTTATTTTTAAATTCTTTTTTCAGAGCGATATACTACAAGTATAGATCTCTATTTGAGTTCAAACTTTATGGATGGGACTTTCAAATCATGCTCGAACGTCATCATACCTTCATTGGGGAAAAGAGCATTAGATGCAACATGTGGGACCTATACAGCCACAGATTGTACTCCTGAAAGGTTAGTTTTTGCTTAGTTTTATATATATTTCAGTTTATATATATATTAAATTTTTCTTACTTGAGTTTCATTGTTATCCTAACTGGTAATATAAAAAGAATTTTTTTTTATTAGAAAAAAATATATATAAAAATATCAATAAATTGATTTTTATCACCAGTCAGACCATTTACATAAACTTTCTGCACAATTATGAGCAAAATTGTATTTGTTAAGTGCAAAAATTCATCTATGATATTCTGAATGCTAGTAATGTTAAAATATAAAATGACCGAGTATTGATTTCTAACAATATAATGTATTAATAATTATTTTCTTTCCCAGATGGTTCCATTACCTGGGAGATGCAACTCAAAACCCTTCAGCTCCATTCACAATCAATTTTAAGAGGATGGATAAACCTTTTTTAAATTTTATCTCATTTAATGGAACAGCGTACAGATGTAATGAATCCCCTAATGTAAGTTTTTTTATTTTGTTTTTTTCTTTTCATGGAAGGTGTTTATAATCAACATTTTATTAAATCCTATAACATTTCATACTAATGATGAAATAAATATTTCTTTCAGAAAGATTCAGCTGCCTGTAATTGTGTTGATTGTCTTGAAAGCTGTCCTACAACTTACAGTTATTCCACAAATGATTTTGACTTTTATTTTGGAAACATTGATGGAGTTGCGCTCATGGTTCTTTTGATTTTCCTAATATTTGTTGTTGCATTTATAGTTGTTAGATTCAAAATGATCAGAAGGAAAAGAAAAGATCACAGTAAATCATTTGTGTAATTATATAATAGTAAAAAAAAAAAAAAAAAAAAAAGTAAAAAGCACTGACAATTTAATAACATAATATCCATTTCTAATATTTGCTTTTTTAGATTACCATTCTCATGTACTACAAAGCAATATTGTCAGTAGTGAAAGTATGGAGGCTTCATTTATGAATAGATTGAGTGATAAAACAGAAGCCATACTCACACATTGGTTTTACTGCTGTGGGAAGGTGAAAACATTGCCAATATTATTGTTTAATGTCATATCTATTTTTTGTGTATTTTGATAACATAAAATAATCAATTTTGTTAAAACCATCAAAAATATCCCCATAATATCTTCTATTTATATACAGTCAGGTGCAAACAAATTAAAAATTGAACAACTGATTTTTGTGAGATAATTTTTTTTTTAAATTTTTATTTATTAATCCTTAAGTACAATACTACAATTTTGACTGAAATTTCAGTTTTTGGTTTTTTATTAACGTTTAAAAGTTCTATTTTCTGAATTATTTAAATTTTTCATTGAACATTTTATGAACAAACATTAAAGTACCTAATTGATCTGAAGATGAAGTTTTGCCTTCCATAGGTGAGCATCGATGATAACTAGCAATCATCATGTCTAGCCCATGATGGAATGTCCAATATCTTTTGATGGATATCTTCTCACTCTTTAAGAAGAGAATCTCTCAGCTGATGGGGTGTATCTAGAATGATAACTCTTGATGTAATATGTCCTTCCAACATTTTCTGGACAAGCTTAATTAGGTTTAAGTCTGGTGATTGAGCTGGACAATTCACCTTCCTAATATTCAGCCTTCCAAAAATGCTTAACCCAATGAGTACCGTGAGGTCTTACATTTTCAACTTTTAAGGCAAAGTTTTCACAAAAATTGTAAAGTTCAATAAAAGCTCTTGGCGTGGGGAGTTGGTGGTCCCAACATCCAGTTGTCCGCTGGCATTGTCCAGTTGTCAACTGCAACCAGCCTCTGGCCCTCCAGGTCGGGGGACACTCACACAGAGATTCACACAGTACACTATCTACAGCACACTACATACACCCCCATGCTATGGGCGAAGGTCTCCAATATTACCACCCTAAGGCTATCTCCTATAGGTAGCCGCCCGGATGGAGGTGGAGACTGCAGGCACTAAGGTGACAGCCCCATCAGCAGGCTAGGGTACATAGGGAGGGTTGATAGCTCCACTGCCCGAAACCCAATTATTACAGTACCTCACATTATGGCCTCAGATTCAAACCATTCACAAACGGAAATACATAGGATAAACATTGGATTTTGGAATGTATTCTCGCTTTACAGACCCAGAACACTGAAAATGCTCTTAGACCAGATTTACCGTTTTAAATTGGACATTACTGCTATCCAAGAAGCCCGATGAACTGGTCAAGGTGTACTAGAGAAGAGAAACTTCTCAGTATATTACAGTTGTAGTTAAAGAAACCATAACTTTGGGGTTGGATTTGTTGATCCAGGATACAGGAACTTGGTGATTGGCTTCAAAGCAATTAGTCCTCAATTTTTCTGTTAAGAATCAAGGGTAAATTTATGAATATCACTATGGTAAGTGTTCATGCTCCCACAAAAGACACACAGATGAAGAAGAGAAGGAAGCCTTCTATGAACAATCAAAGGAAGCTTTGGACAAATTTCCAGGTTGCAACTTTGCAGCAGCTAATAAGCTTTTGCAAGCATCATGCTCCCTCACAAGGACATAAATAAAGGGATTCGGATATCACCAGATTTTAGGACTTTTAACCTTTTTGATCACATTCTTGTTAGTGGAAGACATATCAGCTCCATGGCTAATGTGTGTGTTTTAAAAGTGCTAATGTTGACTCTGATCACTTTCTTTGCATAGCGACTGTCATAGCAAGAATAAACTATGCCCATCGTGGACAGACACATGCTACAAAGCGGTATGAAAAAAACAAAATAAAAGATCCAGATGTCCAACAGAGATATGTGTCAGTATTGGATCAGAAGCTCGCTGAAAGCCACATCAGGGAAGATATTAATGAGGATTGGAAAGATGCTCTTCTGCTATTACATGAGCAGCTGAAGAAATCCTGGGAACAGCTGGAAGAGAAGCACTAACGCTGTGGTTTGATGAGGAGTACGAAACCCTACAAATGCAAAAAATGTAACATAAGGCAAAAGGACCCAGTGCACTGCAGAAGAATATAGGACTAGAAGAAGAGTGAGAAGTGACTCCATCATAAAAAGAAGAGGCGACAAAAACATGCTGAACTGGTAGGTATGGAAAAGTTAAGAATAGAAAAAAATGCCCTTAAATTCTACCAGGTAGCCAACACAACTTGGAAACCTTTCAAATCATCATCTCTATGTGTCAAAACAACAAAGGGGACCACCTAACTGATGCCGAGTCATGCATGGCGGAATGGAAGAAGTACTTCCAAGGCCTGTTAAATGGGGAGGGTGAAATAGATGGAGAACGCTCTTGTTATGTACCACTCGAAGGAGATCTAGAGCCTCCTGACGATGAGGTATTCGCCCAGGCAAAAATGGCCTACCATCCGAATTATTCAAGCAGGGATCAACAGAACTTGTCAAAACCCTTTACAATATCATTTTGACTGTTGGGTTGAAGAGGACATGCCTGAAAAATGGAAGAAGACCTTGATATGTCCTACACATAAGAAGCGGGATATGCATAAGTGTAGTAACTATAGAGGAATATCCCATTTTCCTAGTGCATACAAGGTGCTATCAAATATACTCTTACAATGCCTTAGGAGACATGGTAGGCCATATACCGAATGGGAAATCGGACAGTACCTTCTCCTAATCAACCTTGAAAAAGCAATCAGAGAATCTGGAACCCAGATGGCAGGCACTGTATTCAACAGAAAAGTTCAGCTGCTTGCGTATGCTGATGACATTGACATCATTGGAAGGTTGAATCAGACTGTATTGCAAGCATTCCTGCACTCGATTGTGCGGCAAGAGGTCTTGGCCTTATCGTCAACCAAGACAAGACCAAATATATGGTGTCGGATCAGCCACCCCGACAAATTGGTACTGAAGTTTCATTTGGGGCCCTTACAAGTTTGAACAAGTGTCGGAATTCAAGTGACAGTATTTCAGCTGAGATACAGAGAAGAAGAATAGCAGCGAATCGTTGTTATTATGGACTCTGCTCACAATTATCAACAAAACTTGTCCCCGCAATGCACTAATGTTATTCTCAACAAAACCCTCATCTGCCTTGTTCTGACTTATGGTTATGAGACCTGGACCACTGGAAAGGCAAATCAGAAAAACCTTCTAACTTTTGAAAGGAAAATCCTTAGAAAGATTTATGAGCCCACCTCTGAGGATGGACAAGGGAGAAGGCATAGAAATATGGAGATCTATGGCCTCTATAGCGAGCCTGACATTTTTACAATTATCAAGGCAGGAAGATTAAGGATGGCAGGACACCTCCCACAGAGGCTTGATTATTCAATACTGGAGAAAATATTGACGGAGCAGCAGTTAGTCCGGTGAAAAGTTGGGAGACCTTTGTTGAAACCGATTTAAGGACCATCGGAGTAAGGCAGTGATGGCAGCAGCACAAGATAGGGACGCTTGGCGATTGCTAGTGGAGGAAGCCAAGACTTGCTTCCGGGTTGTAGAGCTGACCTAATAATAATGAAAATCTCACTGTTTGAAGTTCTTTGTTATTCTCTATCTACATAATCTGGCTCTCTTATGTTACATTTTGTTTCCATTTATTTTTCAATTATCTTCATTAATATTGTTGGACTACAGTGTAACAAACTTGTGATGTTAATACAATATATGCCCTCTTCAAACAACACAATCAGTAGGGCATATTGCCCACGGCTGAAAAGCATGCTTTGAAAATGCTTGAGGTTTTTCATCTGAATAGTTTAGCTAACAGAGTAGAGGTCAATTCAATTAATAGAATCATTTCTCAATGAGTGGTTAATAATTTGTTTTTTTCATTTTCCTCTCTACTAATCTCCATCACAAAACATAACAATACCAAATTATTGTGGTATTTTCCTGCAATTAATAAATTTAAAAAAGAAATTTACATAAGTTATTGATATTTCTAAAAATTAAAATTTTCCTTTATTTTTGTACTTGAGTGTATAAAGACTCACACACTTCTGGTTTTTATCTGTATTAATTAATACCCAACAATTTTACAGCTGCAGCTATGAGACCTACTTTGGTGTTAGCATTATGTAGTTGGGCTATTGCAATATCTACTTATGGGATTCAATATTTAGAAGTTACCTCTGATCCTATTAAAATTTGGGCTGCTCCTGACTCACGCTCACGTATTGAAAAAGACTATTTTGAAGAAAGATTTGGTCCTTTTTATAGGAGTGAACAAATTTACATTAAACCTATAAATTTACCAAAAGTAAGTCATGCAAATTAACATTTACCTTTATCTGCTCTTTTAATAATTAAGTTTATAATTTTAGATTGGACACAACACTTCAAGCGGTTTTATTGAATTTGGTCCTGCCTTTAACAAAGATTTCTTACTTACAGTATTTGAATTACAGAAGAAAATATATAATGTAAGTATTAATAATTTTAATATTCTTTTGGTGGTCTTATCTCAATTTTAATGTGATTCAACATTGTAGAAGTTTATATAAATATATTACAGATTATTAATCTGCCTCATTGGTGTTCATAGAATTTCAAATTATGGTAATACTACTACTGTACTCAATAATCAGTTGTTTTTAAGGTTTTACTTTTTACTGTTCAGACTTCAAATTTATTTTCAACCATTTTGTCTAAAACTATAAAATTTTCTTTCATTGCCATAAATTTTTTTTTCTCTGGTGTGACAGGCCGAGTAGGCTCTTGGCTGCATGGTGTAACTCCTGGGAGAATATTCTCACCACGTGTGAAATTTTATAGGGTAGGATCATCACTCCCTACCCCTATTTTTGTAAGTGGCCACCACTAGACTGACGGGTCTCACATACCTGGGGGAGAGTCTGTGTGATCCCCATTTATTATATGCTTATAAAAGTCACACGGACTGGGATTTGAACTCACTTCCTTTGGCGTGCAAGACTAGTGCGCTAGCCACTCAGGAACGGGCTTTCCCTCCCCCTTTTTTTTAAAGGTTTTACTGTTCAGACTTCAAATTAATTTTTAACCATTTTTTCCAAAACTATAAAATTTTCTTTCATCACCAAAAAATATATACCTGATTAAAACTGGCTAATGATATTAATTTATTTCTTACTTTCTTGCTAAATGTACAGAGCATTTGATGTATACATTTTAACAGTCTTAGGAACAATGTATTGATCACATTGTGATGAGATGTGTTCTACAAATATTTTTAAGTCCATGTACACTTATTTGAGTGCATTCCCGTTTCCTTCAATTTTCTATATCATTATTCAAGATATTTTCTACTAAATTATAGCTATCCTATGATAAATTTATTTTCAACTTTAATTTTGTTTATTAACATTTACTTGAAAGATTAAAAATTTAAGCATTAATTTATTTACTGTTTGTTATTCTCCTGATTTAGATTCCAGGCCTTCAGGAACTTTGTTTTGCTCCTCTTAGCTCTGGAAATACGCAGAAAAACTCTCACAATGTGCTGTTATGAGTATATGGGGATACTTTGGTGATGATATCGTCAAATTTAATAAAACTTCAACAGATAAAAATGGCTTTACTACCAACTACTTAGACATAATTCATAAATGTTTAAGGCTAGTATTTGTATATTTAATTACTATATTGTCTCCTTCAAAGCATTAAAGTAATATTTATAAAATAACAGATGTCTTATCTCAGACACTAGAGTGTTACATTACAGAGGTTATTAATAAAGAGCAGTTCAAACCAAGAATTAATTAACTATACTCTTATGAACAAGTATGAGATAATAACCAAGCCAGTGAACTGACCTAGGATTAAAAAAAAAAAAAATAGTGTTTCTAAGCAACATATTTTTATCCAGTTAAGAAAAACTATAGTGAGGATGTATAGTCGACTGTAGAAACTATTATAGGTGGAATAATCAGGAGTCGGTCTTTTTCTAAATATTTTAATTTTTCTGACGTTTCAGCTCAAGCTTGTGAGCCCTCATCAGAGTATTACTGAGCCATGTCCAAGCATAAACTCTCATGCATAAACAGTTTATGCTTGGACATGGCTCAGTAATGCCCTGATGATGGCTCATAAGCTTGAGCCGAAACGTCGGAAAAATTAAAATATTTTGAAAAAGACTGACTCCTGATTATTCCACCTATTATAGTTAAGAAAAACTTGAAAATAAAATTTCTAAACTCATAAAAATTATTTAACTCTTTCTCATAAAATTTTCCAATGACTCAAATAAGTTGAATGTCAGATCTTCAGATTTATTGAAGAGACGTCAGACTGCTATAAGATCCAGCCCCAATATTAATTCTGAGATCGTATGAAAGGAGTATATGCTTTTTTTTCATGAATAAAATCTATTTACTGTATCTTGATACATATATTTCTATATCCGAAATTAAGAATATAAATTTGAAACACAATTCTATCTCCATAAACTTTCACTATTGAGTTTATATTGGTTAGGTGTAAACCCACAAAACAATTGTGATATTTTTTTTTAACATGCTTGTATCCCCATCAGATACTTTAGCTAATGATTAACATTATCATAGCCATATATTTCAATTAATTTTAAATCTAACAATTTAAAGAAAATGCTCTTCATTATTACTTTTTAATGTTACAGAAGCAGCTCAAGTATTGACTGTTTGGCACCATATGGTGGAAATGTTGACCCAGCCATTGCTGTTGGGAAATTTTTACATATTGGTAATGAAGCATATGAACAAGCCGAAGCAATAGTTATTACTTTCTTATTAAACAATTATATCAATGGAGATAAATTACAATTAGCAATTGAGTGGGAGAAAGAGTAAGTTCATTAGACATATTTTTGGTGGTATGAAAGGGGAAGTTTGGTGGGGATGCGGTTATTGGAGAGTACCTACCTTTTCATATTTTGTAAAAAAATATGTAAATATGAACTGTTTGAAACATTATTATTTTTTACATTAAATTTCTTTTGAACAATTAAATTTGTCTCATTTAATATAGCATAAGATTGCAGTTTTCAGTATATGTATATATACGTATATATATATATATATATATATATATATATAATATATATATATATATATATATATATTTATTTATTTATTTATTTTATATAGGTTTGTGAATGTTTTGAAAAATTGGACAAAAACAGAAATGCCTGACTATATGGATATTGCATTCAACTCAGAAATGTCTATAGAACAAGAAATTTCAGCTGAATCTACATCTGAGACTATTACTATAGTAATTAGCTACCTGCTAATGTTTATTTACGTATCCCTAACACTTGGCTCCTACAAATCTCTTAGAACCCTCCTTGTAAGTAATAAATATTATAGCTCATATTATGTTTGTTTGCTTATTCATTTAATACCACTTTATGCTTCTGGGGTTAATTGGATGATGCTATGGTGGAAGTCCTAAACTTTTTCTATCCAGGTTTAATAAGAGTAGGGATCTTTAACAAGTACCTGAAATCGCACAGGCTTGGGACTACCTTGTTACATTCTTTCCGAAAGACAGGATAACTGAGGATTTTTTACTTCCATTAAAAAATCGGGGCCATCTGCCAGGTTCAAACCCACAATCTTGGGTATAGAAGGCTGTTATGCTAGCCACTGCACCACAGGTGGTCCTTATGTTTTGTTGATGAGAGGTCATTATGTAAAAGAATCTGTTGTAGTTACAAGTTACAATATGATACTTATAGATCGATAAATTTTGGCAGCCGAGCCACAAATATTCCTTAGCTAGACTCTTTTTATGTAAAAAAAGAAAACAACAGCCTACAATATCGCATAGAATCATAATAATGTTAAAAAGTGCACTTTAATCAAAATTAAAATTAATCTTGCAATAAACTCCTATGTAAGCTTTACCCAGTTTTCCAGTTTCTCAATAGATTGTGGTTAGATCACTTGATATTTTACAGGCTCAAGAAGAAATAAATAAATAAAAAAAATTTGTGACTTCTCTCCATTCCTCTATTCTCATGTTCTGAGTCCTTTTGACTATTCTATTTTCTTGAGATTTAAAACTGTTTTAAAGTGATATCATTTTTATGTTAAAGGCCCTACCAGTTGAGCATTTTAACACTGATACCAAAACTGTGAACTTTGGTTGATAAAAAGATCAGTACGATTACTTTTATCACATACCCCAACGAAATGGTCCCTCCCCATTTCATAATGTAAAATAAAAGGCTCAAGCCGCAAAAGCGCACACTGTAAATATATTTAGATATAGAACTTTAAAATGCCTAAGGGCAAAACAAAGATCTTTGTTATTAGATGTATATATTAGATATAAGACTGTATATATTGTATTTGTAACCTATTTAATAAATAAATTCGGAGGGTGAGAAAAAAAAAAAAAAAACTTTTATCACACACCTCATATAGCAGCTTCTGTAATTGAAGAACTCATATTTGTAGCTGAATTATTCACATCCAAATTTATCATCCTTAATCGTATGAAATACAGTTAATTTCTACATTGAAGAATTTTTATTTAATATAAATTATAGAGCAAATATATAGTTAATGGTTGTTTTAAAATTAAAAAAAAAAAAAAAAAAAAAGGTTGTAGGTCTTAATTTTAATATTGAGCTTCTTGTAATTGATATTTATTCTGCTTAATCATGTTTACATTTAAAATATTCTGATGTATGGTTGCATGAATTGATTAATAAATAAATAAATTGATCTACTCTTTTTATAGTTTTAAAAACTAAATATGTTTTTTCCAGCTGGATTCTAAAATACTTTTAGGAATGGGAGGTATACTACTTGTACTAGCTTCGATTTCCAGTGCTTTGGGTATTTTTGGTTATATGAAAATCAACACATCATTACTGATAATGGAGGTAATTCTTAGTGAAACTACAATGATATTTGTTAAATTATTTTATGAAATTCATTTTTTTTTCTTTTACTGTATAGGTAATTCCATTTTTAATTTTGGCTGTTGGTGTGGACAATATGTTTCTACTGGTAACCACAGTCATGAAAAATGAAGTCCAATATAAAGATGCTGTTGAATGCATCGCTCAATCAGTAAGTGAAGTAGGGCCCTCAATTTTACTTACAACTTTGTCTGAAGCTGCTTGTTTTGGAATAGGTTAGTGGAAGTTTTTTTGTTATAGAGAAGTATTGTAAGTTTATTCCTAGAAACTTAAATAATGTGCCTAAAAGTCAATATTTTAGCTTTAAACTAACTTTGACCTTACCATGATATCACTTTATTTTTTTGACACAATATGTCTTAAAAGTAATTGAAAAAAACTTAATTTACCTTTGAATTTCCTTCTGACCTAAAAAAAAATTTACTAATATTATATTGAGAGATAAAGAGACAATTTCAATGGGTATTCGAGTATTTTTGTAGATCTACAGATATCCAAAGAGTTGTGTGTGCAATTATTTTCTCTGATAAATCTGTAGTTATGTGGAGTGAATTGAACTATGGCATGTTAAAACTATATTTCATCAGATATTCAGCAAGTTGTCAGTTCCTAAGTACCCATTTTATAACCATTATGGTACTATCTGCTGTTGTATTTTTGTTACCTTTGTAAAAATTCACATGTTTCCATAGCATCAAGAATTTATCATGATTTATTTTTTCTAGGTGGTATTGTTGATATGCCGGCTGTGAGAATCTTTTCATTTTATGCATTTGCTGCTATAATGATAAACTTCTTATTACAGATGACAGCTTTTATTTGCTTTTATAGCATTACATTTGAGGAGAATAAAGGTATGACATTGTTAAACATTTTTTTTTTTTTTTTCACTAACCGATATACATAAAATTTACCATTTATTTTGGCCCCTACGAGGTATCAATCCTTCTATGACAAACTCTATTCCCACCCTAATCCTTTTGTTTCAATCCTTTCTTCCTCTTCAATTCCTGACAATCCTCAGAGACGTCTGAAAAGGAGATTGCCCTGAGACCTTCTAGTTTAGAATATTTTTAGAGTGCTTACATTGGGAAGCTTCTCTAAATTTTTTTCATGCCTTTTTATATTTCATTCAAATTTACTTGTTGTATTACTTGTTATACAGTTGTAAATTCCAATAAATAAATATTTAAAAAAAAAAACATTTATTTAGAGAGAGTTTTGTGATTGTCAATATTTTTTAATTTGAGTTTTCTACAAAAATACATATTTTAATGTTAACTGAGTCTCTGTTCTCCCAAAACTCTGTATATGTAATTAATATATCCAGCTCAATAATGAAAAACCACACAACTGAAATTGTACATTTATAGTAGGCAAATGTTGATGAACTATGACATTTCTAATGATTTTAATCAAACCCGATTTATCAATGTGTAATGTGTAAGGGGATCATAAAATGTGTATTTCCTTTGAAAGTTCAGGTTTGAAAATGTGTAGTTAAGTGAAAATAATATTAGTCAAAATCAATTTTTTTTTTTCATATTTAAAAATAACAACTATTTATTCTTTTCAGAGCAACAGGCTGGATTTATTTATTTGTGTGAAAATTAGGGATGAATCAAATAATAGGCAGAGTTCATCATTAATTCAGGATGTTTTTAGAAAACTTATAGTCCCAGTATTATTCAATCCTATTGTCAATTCAATGTTGTTTATAATATTTTTTGGAGTATTTTTTATGAGTATGGCTTTTATTCCTCACATACAACCTGGTCTTGAACAGAAACTTAGTATGTCAAAGGATTCGGATGTATACAAATACTTTGTTGTAAGTTTTTTAATAATATATATTACTGTTAATAATATATATTACATTTTAAACTATGTATAAATGCCTATGGTCTAATCTAAAATAGTAACTTGATAAATAGAAAATTAGCATAAAGAAATTTTAATATTTGTTAACCTCATTTTGATGAATAAATAGTTGACGTGTGATAAATATGAAGGATGAGATGGTTCAGGTGATAGTCATAAAAGTTTAGCAGGTGAAAAATCTCATTTTACTAAATACTTATGATTATACATTATTTCCTATCACCATTTTTTTAACCATCGTTAAAAACACCTATGTTGATATATTAAACGTTATAATATTGTAAGTTTATTGGATAGTAGAACTTATGATAGAAGAAGTTGGTTCGTTGGGAGAGATAAGGAAGGGAGGAGGGAAGAGTTTAGTAAATCAATCAATGAGAACTATGTTAATTCACTTTTTAAAGTTATTTTAGTATGTGCTAGGCTAAAATATTGCCTAAATTTGAGATAGTTAACATGTCTAATAAAATACAAGATTATAAAAAAAAAAAAGGGTAATTATTCCGAAGTGTCACTTCTGATAACAAGTGGGCGTGGCCCTACTTATCCCTTGTGCACAGCTATGGTTAGGTTACCCTGCCCGCCTTTTTACGGAGGGGTATCGTTACCCCCACCACACTACCCATTTCCCCTACTTTTTGAATTTCCCGCAATTATACGTTCACCCCGAGCCTCCTATTGTTTGAATTACCCGCGTCTCCCCACCTCTCAACTTACTCCACTTCCTTGGGCAATTTACTTTTTGAATTTCCCGCGATTATACGTCCACACCAAACATCCTATATTTTGAATTACCCGCGTCTCCCCACCACTGAACTTACTGGACTTCATTTCGCAATTTCCTTTTTGAATTTCCCGCTAATAGATCATCTCCCACTGCACAATTTTTTCAAATAACCCGCGTCTACCCACTATTCAACTAATACTTCCTTTCATCTTCCTTCCCTAATTTAACTTGTGTAAACTCTTAATATACCTTGCTATAAATATTACTAAAAAAAAATATTGCTATAATTTTAATTAAAAATACTGGTGCTACATTACTGACGTTAGTGGCTTTTTACATAAAATGATCTATATAAGTAATAAATCAATGCATATTTAACAATCAATTAATTAATTGACCATATAAAGATTTAATTATTCATTAAATGGTTGGTAAATAAATATGAAGAATCAGATGGTCGGGTGGCAGTCATAAAATACTAGAAATAGAGAAAAAAAAAAAATATTATTCTGGATAGATGTGAATAGTTTTAAACAAAATATTTTCTTATGTTCTACGACCGCCATTTCAACCATCTTATACTTCATACATGTAATTACTCCATATAAACTTAATATTTATTACCTAATATTTTCACCAAAAAGCATTATTTATAATTGGCTAAGCTGTAACCAGAAAATTTCCAAGCGCAATAAAATATGTGAAAGTCCATAGAGGGTCGGAATGACAATTAGACTATTACATTTTAAAAGGTACTCGCCAGGGATTAAAGAATATGTGTGTTGACATAATATAAAGGTAATAAATGTTAAATTTCGGTAAGAGTAATTTCCTAAGCCTATGAAAAAATGTATAAAACCTATGAAATGGAATATGGAAAATGCAATATAACTGCAAGTTGAAATATCTGTTTGGTGAGCCAAATATAGTGGCCATCCTAAGGGAAAGAAGACTGGATTAACTTGGGCCCAACCCAAGTAGGGGTGCAAGATAAGAGGCAATCAAAGTGAACCTGAAAGAAGGATAAACAGAGCAACGTGAAACAGGTGAAAACAAAAACATCCATCAACCAGTTTGGGGCGTAATTAATTAGAACTGACGAATAATTTAGCTGTTTATTGCAATAAACAATAAGAAATGTTTTGTTTAACGTTAAAAGGTGGTCCCGAGCCTCTGCAATGTCAGGTACTCGTTAAAGATCCCTATCCTAATAAAACCTGGATAGGCAAAATTTAGGACTCCCACTGTAGCATCGTCCGATTAGCCATAGCAGCATAAAGTGACGTTAAATAAATAAACATTAAACAATGTTTTGTTCAATTATTTTCAAAAATGAATCTCTGCAATAGACGAAAAATTGAGGGCTTACGTTTCAAGATACGTAGAAACCGAATAACCAAAAAATAATAATTAAGTTATCCAAATTAATCAATAACGAAAATGAGTTAATTGTCTCTAACCAGCTAACTCAGCTATAATCATATTCAATAGTCTCGAAGTTTTATTCGCTTTTCATCACTCTCTGTTATATTATGTACATCTTTGTAAATTAGATTTTATTTAATTCTTAAAATCTTTAACTTTGCAACAGTATATTATACATTATACTACTGCTCTTCTTGGTGTTCCTCTTCTATGAAGGGTTGGAAATGAGCATGTCAATAGGATGTATGTTCCTGGCTGCTCTCAATAGCTCCTTGCTACTGTAGTCCAACCAATCATTTATTGATTTCGAATCCGGTTCAGCCATGACCTTCCTCTGTCTTTCTTTCCTTTTAAATTGCGCTATACCATTCCATGTTTCTCTCCTCTTAAAAGTTGTTCAAAATACTGCATCTTCCTTGATTTGGTGGTTTTGATGATCCAATAATCTTTTCCCATTCTTCTTAATACTTCAATCTTGGACACTTTACCATCAAAGGATATGTTTAGTGCCCTGCGGTTAACCACATCTCAAATGCACTGATGTTGATGATATGAGCTTCCCTCATCATCAAGGCTTCCATGTTATACAACAAATTAGAAAATACGTTAAAATTAACATTCTGGTTTGAAGTTTCAATGATAGATTTCTGTTGCAGAAATGTATCTTCATTTTGAAATAGTCCGACCTTGCGATTCTAAATTGGATTTCTTTTAAAGTATACTCCATTCCTATTAATCTACATTCCTAGGTATTTATACTTATGGACTCGTTCTACAGTAGTATTATTGATTGACAGTTTTTGTTTTAAAAATGGTCAGATTTATCAATGATCAATCATGAATTTGGTCTTTTTTTCTTCAAATCATATAACTTGCATCCTTGGCAGACCTTTCTCATGGTTCTTTGTAGAGGCTGCAATGTACTAGACCAGTGGTTTCCAACTAGTGGTCAGCGGGGCTCTTAGGGGTCCGCGAGATGTCATTCCATAATAATTTTAAATTACTTCAACATAAAATATTTGTGAAGCCCCGACTTTTAATATGGATATCACGCTCTGCGCTGACAAATTTAACATTCTAAGAGATATAATTGCTTGTGTTTATTGACATGTGCCTGCTATCATACAATCACAACCTTTATATTATCACAAAATCTTCTTCTCATTGACTCTAGCGTTAACCTCCAATAAGCCCTGATAGAATGGGAAGCAGTATTGGAACGTTATATTAATGCCAGAAAAAGCGAAATTCTACATGTGGGGCGACAGCCCAAACAAATCCACATTATGTGCAAATAGGAGGAGCTTGAAGTGGTAAATGAGTTCTCCTACCTTGGAACTGTGATCAGCGGAAATGGAAAAGTACAACCTGAAATACACCACAGGATAGGAAAAGCGAATAATATATACTATTCCACCAGCTAAGCAATAGCAGGAAAGAGAGAGACGTCAAGCTCCATATATTTAAATCCGAATATATGCCTGATCTACTGTATGGAGCAGAGAGCTGGGTACTGTCGGACAAAATATGTAGCCATATAACTGCAGCAGAAATGAAACAATAAGTAATCTTATATAATATAATAAAGTAATATAAATCTATCATTGAAACTTCAAGCCAGAATGTTGATTTTAACTTATTTTCTAATTTGTTGACATGGTAGCCTGGATGATGAGGGAAACTCATATTATTTGTCATTTTTATATCATATCAGTGCATTTGAGATGTGGTTAACCAGAGGATACTAAACATGCCCTTGGGTGATGAGTGTCCACCATTGAAGTATCAAGAAAAATCACTTTCCTTCTGTGACCTAATTAAAAAGGCCTGCCATTATACTTACCTTGCCTCTTATCTTTCACCCCCTACCATTAATTCAATGGTAACATAAAAATGAAGTTCAAGAAGCCTGATAAATCTTTCACATGATATGGTTTCAACAAAGGCAGGATACAAAAGTATCATCATACCATCAGCCATATAACACTGAAATGGGGAAATAAAAAAATAAGTTTAAAACCTATAAATCAACCTAATATACTGGAAGCCAGAGGCAGGCAGGCACTGACATATAACAAAAGGTGCAGAAACATCCAGAGAATAACTTGCAAAACAAGAAGGGATAGTATAAGGAATCAGATAATACCAGGAAGAATTTACTTTAAGAAAAATCACTGAATAGAAACAGTTTATGTCATATACAGACTGTAAATAATAAAAATATGTTTAAATACAGGAACATTACAGAATAAATTACAAAGCAAATTCAATGTGATATATATACAATAAATTAACCCATTATACATGAATTTGTTATAAAGAATAACAATACAAATCAAAGCATATTGAAAAAAACTACTTATAGTTATTATAGTGTAGCATATTACAAATGACGTGATATATATATAGTCCTAATAGTCAACTATAACCCTTTAATATAAAATTATATAAATCTAATTAAGAGAAAACTTAATGAAATACATAAACATTTAGTTTATTGATGATAAACAAATATAAATTTGAACTAATAATAATAATTTAAATACAGTAGCTCACAGTGAAAATGATACACCATACAAATTTCACAAAATGTTCATTTATTATGTACAATAATAATTTTTTTAAAAGAAGGTTCTCCCTAAAATATTACACATTTTATCAAGAAAAAAATAAATATCTCTCTTGAACAATAATCAATAATGCCTGAGTATAAAAATAAAAAATGAAATTCCAGACCTCACAGTGAAAATGATACACTTTAATAAAATTCAATTTCAAAGTAATTTTATATAACTTTAATATCTTGTTGGAAGTCCTTTGTTGTTGATTACTTCTCTTAAGCGGTTTGGCATGGATTCCACAAGTTTTTGGGTAAAATCCGGGGTAATTTTCTCCCATTCTTCCAAGAGTGCCTTTTTTAGATTTTCTTTGTTTGTAATATTATGTTTTCAAATTTGTCTCCAATTTTGCCCACAAATGTTCAATGATATTTAAATAGGGTGACTGCAGGTGTCCCAGTCTTTCACTATCAACGAAGAATGCTTGGGGTCATTATCTTGGTAAAAGTAAAAATACCTTTTAATCCAAGTTTTTCAGCACTTACCTTCAGATTTTGCCTTGATATGTCCACATATAAATGTTCATCCATTATACCTTCTATGAAATGCAGATTTCCCACACCAAAGGCTGCCATGCATCCCCACATCACACTTCCACCTCCATGTTTCACAGTCGGTAAGAGATTTTGCTTGGAAAATGCTTCTCCAGGTTTTCTCCAAATGTATCCACATCCATCCGACCCAAAAATGTTAAATTTGCTTTCATAAGCAAAAATAAACTTTTTCCAAGTCTAACTCTTTGGAAATGTGCTCATTTGCAAATTTTAGCCGGTCTTTTTTGATTTTTTTTTACTAATGAACGGCTTTTACCTAGCAACTCTACCATGAAAATTGTGTTTCTTTAGGACGTGACACACACAGTTTCCGCACTAGCAATCTTCTTTAAATAATTTTCCACTTCACTTTTTGGTGCACTCATTCTTGGGTTTATTTTTTCCATATTTCAGAATCCACCTTTCGTCAGCATCGGAAAGTATCTTTTTCTACTGTTGCATGACTTTTCTGAAAAAGTTTGCCAATTTCTCCATACGATTTTCTTCTGTTGAACTGTTGTATAATGAGTTCTCTTTCTGTTACCGTTGTGTACCGACTCCAATGAAAATTCAACCCCCTTCAACTACTTATTTCTATTGTTTATTCAATAAAATATTCTATATATTTAATAGGATGCTCCTAAATTTTTATTTTAAGGGAAGAATCTAAATTAATAAACCATTGGTAAGATTCTCAATACTTGTGTTACTTTAAGGATCAAGGATACCATTGAAAAATGCTAATCAATTTTTTCATAACTAGAATCTTTTCTCATGAAAATAATTAGAAAAGTCTTTATAAAACTTTTATTTTAAAATTCCGATAAATCAGTCCATTTAAACAAAAAATCAAACCCTGCCTACAAGTAATATCTCATGGACGATGAGGCATTATTCCTTGCATAGTTAGCTCCTCAATTTACATGTCATGTTAGGAAGAAATGCTATTTATGGATGGAATTAAAAATGCTAATCAATAAAAATGTTTGGAATAGACAATCTTTTATTTCACAAATAATACATTCAAGTCTTCTTCTTGGAGCCTCCTGGCAGCCTCCACAACCAGCAATCATTCCAGTGGGTTGTTCTGAGAAATAAAATAAATTAATATGCATAATATAAACTATAAACATAATCATAATAATAGGTTTATAGTTCATGCAAAAATATATGGGATATAAAATAAAATAAAAATAAAACAATAAAATGGATATATACATAATATAAAATAAGGAAACGGCTAATTAGTTATAATAAAAAGCATGTTTCATGAAAAATATATTAACTATAATTAAAGAAATGGAAACTTCTTAATTGCCTCTAAACAAGGTAATTTTGTTGTTGAACTGCCTTACACTCACCCATTGGGCCACTTCAGATATACTTTTGTAAGAGTAGTACATTCATATAATATTTAATAATTACTTTAATAAGGTGGTAAATACGACTATCATCAACGCTCTGATTTAATATGTGCTGTGAACGACAGCTGAAAGCTTGCTGGTCAAGGCTTTTTTGGAAAATTGATATCGTTAAAGCCTTCTCTGAATAGGTGCTCCAATGATGCAAGCCTCTTACTTTTGTAAATCCACACAGAGCTTACTCTGTGTTTCTACAAACTATGAACACTTCCTGGTTTGTATAAAGTAAACCACCCTTATCTTTAATATGTATCAAACCAGATGAAAGGGGCACATTGCTCCATAAAGGTGGATAAACACACCGTACAATGAATGCTTTTCTCAATTTTTTTTAACTACAAAGCCATATATATATATTTTATAACTTGCTAACTATAGTGGCTGAGGTCAAATGATATGTAATCATGGTCAGATGGTAATTGGTTCTCGAGGTTTTCTACCCTCAACATACTTGAACTGGAACATGTCAAGATAGTCATGTTCTCAATGGGCTGACAACTGCCACCTACTGGTGCATGCAGCTCCTTTTGCACTAGTATTTTTTTCATTAATTTAGTAAATTGAAAGGCTGCTGGGTTATTGTTATATCCAAACTTTATTCCTAGTTGTCCGTTTTGCAGGAGACTTTCTTTTCTAAAATTAATTTTTAACACTTGACTTACTAAAAATTTGAGTTTTCAATCTTTCATATGAATATTTATTTCATAATTGCCAACTCACCACTACAATCATTGGTTTCAAATGGTCAGGATAGGCCTCAAACACATTTGGTATTGATCTGGGTTTAAGCCGTGGTCTACTAATGTAAGTTGTCTCAACTTGATCAGCAGTGAAATGTTCACTATTACTATCATATTTTGCAGGAACCCAATTGACTCTTTTTACAGCATTTATCCAGGCTTATCTTCTTTCTGGTTCCTTTAGACCAGGAAACCTACAAAATATATCATTAAAATACAACAACATTACTTAAATGTATAAGTCAAGTACCAGAACAAATCAACATTCTTTATTTTAGATAGTTTATATTTAACCAATCATGTTATATAAAATTACATACTCTACCTAATCTAGAATAAAAAACATCAAAAGTATTCAAGGTAAATGCAAAACAGTAAACAGACACCTGGGAAAAAAATTAGATAATTTGATACCTTTCAACAGTATTAGACCTGTTTACATATTATTCTTTACATTCGAAACCAATTATTAATTTATTTCACTTTGTCAGTACATATAAACTTGTATTTCACGATTTGCCAGCAAAAATTATAGGTTTCAGGATCAATCAAAAAGTTATGCTCAAAAAATTGTATAAACATACGTATATCTAATTAAAGATGAAACACTTACCTAAAAAAGCTCAGTTTCTTTATAAGATTATCCTTGCCAGAATTATTACATAGTTGGAAATTATGTATATAGATAGAAGACGAATAAAGTAAGTGACAACTGACAGCAATAGCAATACGCAAACAATGGCGGCTATGCAGGTATAAGTTACTTAAATTGCCCTCATGCTCCCTCCATACTAAAACAAACTCCTTGGGTTTTAATAAGTATTTTGAATTTGGCGCCATAAGTCGGGTGGAAGACACCTAGGATAAATATCTTAACCTTTATTTCTAAAGACGTGGGTAGTATGGTGGGGGTGATAGACTTTAGCGCCCAAAGCCGGGTGGAAGACAACTAAGCTCAACAATACCACTCTGGATAACCATAAACAGGGCTACTGATAAGAGAAGTGACACTTCGGAACAGTTACCAAAAAAAGAATAATAAAAATAGTAATACCAACAGTAATATTCTTCTCTAATAATGTAAAATAAAGACCCTATAATATCATGCCTGTTTCTCCGCTTACTTACTCTAAACCATGCAGTGGATTCTGAGATGGTTTTCACAGTCATTTAGAGAATTGTTTTGAATGTTTAATATATGTTTACTAATAATTCTGATTGTTTATTCAGAAGTTATAGTGAAATTTTTTGTAATAAATTTGTTTATAGAATATTGCTTGAAATAACAGTAGTAATATAGGGGCAAAGTATACTATTGGAAAAATTATTACATAAAAAATCAAGTTGTGCAAGTAAATTAATAAAAATTAGCAAAAATCCTTGAAATTAGTTTTTATTAATTATTTTCTAAAAACTTCTTTAGGCGCGTTATGTGATTTTTGGCAGAGGTAAAACCTTTGATTTCAGGTGACATCACGTGATCTAGATTGGGGCATTGCCCAGCAGTCTGTGTATACCTGTCCACTAGGGATAGGATATCAATATCAATTTTGGTGAACGTTATCGATACCGATGTATTATCAGCACAAAAATATTTGTTTTTATAATATTGTTATTTCAGTATATAATTGAATTAAAATCAGTTGCAAATGAAATGAGTAAAGACATGGTAGATAAGCTATGTCTTAGAATTTACCTTTTTCTGTATATAAAGTTAATATAATGAATATCTAAATTCTCTTGACACTAAAATATCAATATTTTTAAATATTATTAAAACACTACTTTGCATGAAAATATTTAAACATATGAAGCATGATGAGCTTATTGTCAATATTTAAATTGTAGTAAAACAAAATTGAAAGGAACATCTTGATCATATTAGCATAGAATCGTGGCATTTAAAAATTAAAATAATTTAGATTTCAATTAAGCATAATGTATATTTTATTACTAATTAAAACATAAGTTTTTTTTTTTTTTTTTTTTCTTGGAAAAGAAACTGAGGTTATCTCTGTGTTGCACATTTATCAGTGTTACACAACTACATACATTCCAAAATATGTCTCAAATAGTATTTACTTTTGAACTAATAGAACCTAGTCTAGAAGGTTATATATTTGAATGTTAACCTTTGATAATTGAACTTAAGAAAAATATCTTTATAATATTAGCGAAGAAATAAATCTATTTTAAAATTTTTTCATTATTTGATTAAATTAAAAAAAGAAATAAAGGAGGAAGATTCCCTACTTTGAGTCAAAAATCCTGCTGTATTTTCAAAATTCAATTCAAAGGAGGAATATAAATAAAATTTGGTCTAAGCTACATAGGGATAAGAAGAAAAATTATGCAATTGCCTAATTTCTACATCAACAAACAAATTAACAATAATGATTGAGTAGAAAAGGAAAATTAAGTGTCCTATAGAAAAAAAACATTGGTATATATATAAGACATTATATATTTTTTTTTTTACCTTGAGAATATTAGATTTTGAAGTAAACCATATTACACTTAATAATTTTGAAGAAAATAAACAAAAACAGATGAATCTCAGTAGTTACCACCCATCTAAGTTTCAAACTCCTATATTTGCTTCTAAAATTATTCTTGATCACAAAAAAGTTTGAAAGTGTCTTATTCTATGTAACCATAGAAAATTATTGTAAAAATGTTTCCAATTTGTTTAAACTTTTATTATATTGTATTTTTTTTCAACTTGGGTATCTGTGAGATATAACATCATCAATTTACCACTTTCCTACTTGAATGAAAGTAGAATATTCTACTTATCCTAATTTACCTTATATTTGAATGTTTAATTCACATTCTGATAGTAATTAAATAAAAGTAATTAAAATTAAAATCTCAAAGGTCTAATATATTATTTTTTTTAGTTTATGGAAGAAATTCTCTCTATTGGACCTCCTGTTTATTTTGTCTTAAAACCAGGATTGAATTTAAGTGATGAAAAGGATCAAAACCTCATTTGTGGGTCTTTGAAATGTAACCAAGATTCCCTCAATACTCAAATATTTGCTGCTTCAACAGAAAGCAAAATGTAAGTGATGCTTTTAATATAATTTTCTCAATTTGCAAATATGAAGGAAACATGGAGGTAAAAGTCACTTTAACACATTTTCTATAAATGATAAAAAATAAGTGTTGCTCAGTAAATGATCTTTTGACAAAGAGTGGATTTACTCAAGGAAAATTTAGTTATTAATTTACTTTTTATTAACTAAAACTATTCTTTAACTTTTTATTAATTTAAAGTTTAGATCTATAATTAGGTATTTATATATTTTTTATCTTCGTAATACCTCATGGTTCCTTTTTTATCTAAAGAAACTCATGCTTACACTCTATCTTCATTGGTTTCTAACATCCATGTCATGTTAGAGTTGTTTTAATTTAATCTATAACTCAACATTTTCTTCTTTAGTCGTCTCAACTGATTTTTTGCTATCTATTACTGAACTAGGTACTTTAGATCATAAATAGTTTTATAAATCTTGATGGCTTTTGCCTCATAATGTTTTAGTAATACTACATTTGTGTTAAATTGAAAGATTCATTGCAACTATTGATTACTATTACAATAATTAATTGAAACATATTTATTAAGAGATTGTTATGGCAAAATTGGAGAGTGGTCGATGTGGATTTATATCTAAATGGGGCACTTGATATTTATTGAATGGCAAAATCCTTGAAATATTTAATACAATTATGTTAATAGTGGATATAATTAGTTGACCGTTGAGAATTACTGAAGGAATTAGTCCGGGTGGCGTCATTAAATGAAACAACTTAATAGTTTCAACTATTTTATTGTTTGCCAACGTTTCGACCCCCATTGTGGGTCATCATCAGGGCGTCTGGTAGGTGAGCGGAAACTCAGTTTCCACTCACCTACCAGACGCCCTGATGATGACCCACAATGGGGGTCGAAACGTTGGCAAACAATAAAATAGTTGAAACTATTAAGTTGTTTCATTTAATGACCGCCACCCGGACTAATTCCTTCAGTAATTATGTTAATATTTCATTTTCAGGTACCATGTTTTTTTTTTTCAACCTACAATTTATTCAAGAATAAATGTAAATAATGTGTTAATTATATATGTTGCAGAACCCATATTCGAACACCTCCTTCTTCATGGTTAGATGATTATTTTGATTGGACAACAACTGAGGGTTGCTGTAAAATGTACAAAAATGGAACGTTTTGTGAACATGATAGTATGTTTGATTTCTTAAATAGAAGATATTCTATGTAAAATTTAACACCTGAACAACATAACATGATGTTCAACCTAAAAATAGGCTAATTTTGCATCAAACTTCATTTTTTTAAAATGGTGCTCACCACTTTCATCTACATTTTGAAATTGAGTTTTAAATAAAAATAAAAGTTATTTTGTTTTGATGCAATTTTACATTAAATTATATAACAATAGAAATGTTTTTCTGGATCAGTCACTTAAGTTCGTGCCAATTTCATCTTCATAGCTTTCCAATCTAATGTTATTTATTTACATTTCTATCATCATCTGCAGAAAAAGAAATTAACCTGGACTAAATTTCTGTTGTTTTCTCCTTCAGTTGATTATAAAATTCTTTCATATTTATCCATTTTTATTGATGCTAACAAGCAGGAGTTAATAATTTCTAATACAACAAAATTGAATGTTTTTTAAAAGAAGACATTTTGAAAATTTTTTATTTAAGCTGTTTTACACTATTTTAATGAGAATAAACCCTACATGGAATTAAAGCACATTTAATTTTACATCGATGTAGAAGGTTTAATGAAATTTGTTTCAGCCATTTTTGAGAAATTCATAAAAAGTTACATAATGTATTGTATTAAGTGGCATTCCTGGTTCTTTAATTATTGTCAAAAAGTTGCTGTAATATTCCAGGCATATAATTCTCTTAAGCATGAAATTTCTATTTTGTATGACTTTTTATTTTTAGCTAAACTTAGTACAGACCTTTTTGCAGGTCTTGGTCATTTGGACTCAGGGGACCTTAAAATACGTATTTCCTTTATGTGATTAATGTAATTTAAAAAAAATATTTATATTTGTAGGTGACTCGAAAGAATGTGTAGCTTGTAACATAACAACAAATTATGATAAAACAAGACCTGCTGCTAATTATTTTAGATCATTCTTGCCTTTCTTTCTTAAAGATAAACCAGATGCAGCTTGTGCTAAAGGTGGTCGTGCTTATGGAGGTGTAAGTATTTAAATTTGTTTATACAATTCTTTATCTTTTTCACTATTTATATTAACTATGTTATGCTTGATAGGCTGTCAATTATGAAATAGACATGGAAGGTGTACCATCTGTAAAAGATACTTATTTTATGTCTTATCATACAAGTTTGAAAACTTCAAAGGATTATTACTCAGCACTGCGATTAGCAAGAGAAGTTGCAGAAAATATTACTTCAATGTTGAATGAAGGAAGAAAAGATAATAAAATTGAAGTCTTCCCTTATAGGTAACTAAGTGTTAAATTGATGCTTTATACTTTACTTCTGACATCAGGTAGATCTGAGAACTGTTATTATCAAGGATAATTTGGTTGGGGTGTGGTCATCAAGAAAAACACACTAATAAGAGAAACTTATTTTCTTATAAGTATTTTTATAATAAGTACTATACTTATTTTATTATAGGTTTAAGTTTTTTGAAGTGAAAACTTCTTTAGGCGCATTATGCGATTTTTGGCAGGGATAAAAGCATTGATTTCATAACCATGGTAACACCACCAACATGCTCTAGACTGGCGCATGCGTTCTGTGTAAACCTTTCTATTAGATATAGGATAACGATATCAATTTCTGTGAACATTATCGATAGCAGTGTAATATTGGCACAAAAATATCGATATTAATAATAAATCATTTCAGTATTTAATTAAATTTGAAATAACAGTAGTAGTATAGGGGTAAAGTATACTATTGGAAAAATGATTACATAACAAATCAAGTCGTGCAAGTAAATAAATAAAAAATAGCAAAAAACCTTGAAATTAGTTTTTATTAATTATTTTTTAAGTAAAAACTTCTTTAGGCGTGTTATGTGATTTTTGGCAGAGGTAAAACCTTTGATTTGAGGTGACATCACATGCTCTAGATTGGCGCATTGCCCAGCAGTCTGTGTATACCTGTCCACTAGGGATAGGATATCAATATCAATTTTGGTGAACGATATCGATACCGATGTATTATCAGTAATATCGTTATTTCAGTATTTATTGAATTAAAATCAGTTGCAAATGAATGAGTAAAGACATAATAGATAAACAATGTCTTAAAACTTACCTCTTACTGTATATAAAGTTAATATAATGAATATCTTAATTCTCTTGACTCTAAAATATCGATATTTGCAAATATTATTACAACATTACTTTGCATGAAAACATTTAAACATATGAAGCAAAATCATGATGATCTTACTGTCAATATTTAAATCGTCGTAAACTTTTTTTTTTTTTTTTTATTTATTATAGAGATATTTACAACTGTATTAACACAAAAAATACATCAAGTAAATGTGACTGTTCACACATGAGATATGGACATGATAGGCATGAGAAGAATCTACCCATTGGTAGCACTTCAATGGTTTTTCAGACAAGAAGGTCTCGAGGCCATCGGCGTTTCAGCCGCCTCGGAGGATGATCAGGAATAGAAGGAGATGAGATATTGCGGAAAAGTGGGTTTGGGTGTAGTGGTAATTTGGAGGGAAAGGAAGTATATCTAATTCGGGCTAAGTCTGCAACTAATGGGATATTCAGGTCTTTGTGGATTATTTTATTGGTGACAAAGTAAGGGGCATTTAGGATCTTTCAGAGGATTTTGGATTGCAAGGATTGGATGCGAGAGGAATTTGATGGCTTGATGGATCCCCATAGTTCAATTCCATATGTCCAAATAGGCCTAAGTATGGTAATATAAATTAGTTTATTGTAGTAGGTGGGAAGTTTTGAACGTTTGTCAAGTAAATGTTGTATTAAGCGATATCTGCGAGATGTTTCTTGTCGTTTCAGTCTAGTGTGAGGATTCCAAGTAAGTCGTCTGTCAAGATGCAGTCCAAGGTATCGGATCTGTTCAACTGAGGTGAGTGGAATATTGCCAAAGGATATAGTGGGACAGGCAGACATAGGTTTGCGGCGCAGGGTAAAGGTAATTTGGTGGGATTTAGTAGGATTTATTTTGATCATATTCATATTCATTCTCAACATAATCTTCTTTAATGAACGTACTCTTCTTCCCAACAAAATTCTAGTGCAAATCGAGAATTTGAAAACAAGTTTTCACTTCTATCGGCAGTCCCTTTGAATGCCTGAATTGTAATTTTTTTTTTTGTTGGTTGGTGGTGTGGTCATGAAGAATAACACTAATAAGACAATCTTATTTTATTTTAAGTATTTTATATGATAAGCATTTTTTAATAAGTATTTTTATATAACTATTTTAATTATAAATATTACATGTCACATAAATACAAAAAAATAAGTTTGTCATATTAATGTGTTGTTCTTGATGAGCGCACCCTCAACCAACATCTCCATCATATAGTCTCAATTGTCCACTGTTACTTCATCATTATGTTATCATGAAAGTTTCTCAGATAAAATTGCATTAGCATTGGAATCATGTTAGATTGATCATAACTGTTGTCTTTCCTTACTTTTTTAAACCAAGACATAAACTGGTTATTGATCTTCCTCAGTGAAATTGAGGTCTCTTCTCAGATTATCCTAATTAAATGCAAATAAAAAAAAAAATGACTTATAATGAAAATGGTAAGTAGCATGAAAATCTGCAAGATAATTAAACAAGTTTAGATAGTGCAAATTATACATTTTTGTTATTATATCAGCTTATTTTTCATTAACGTGTTTTTTGGTCTTTTTGTAGTATCATGTACCCATACTATGAACAATACTTAACAATCTGGTGGACAATGTTTCTTACCTTAAGCTGTTCCATACTGGCTGTTTTCATTGTTACATTCATTCTGACAAGTTTTGATTTTAAATCTTCTCTGATAGTTCTTCTCACAGTATATATGATTTTGATTGATCTCGCTGGATTAATGTACTGGTGGTCAATAAATTTGAATGCTATTACACTAGTGAATTTAGTTGTAGTAAGTAACATAATTTATATTAATATCTATAAACTTTATTAAGCAATATATGTATATGATGTAGCTCTATTTACTACAACTATCGATAGAAATTTCTAATGTCATCAATATTTTTCAATAGGCTATAGGAATATCTGTTGAATTTTGCAGTCACATAGTTCATTCATTTAAAAAATCCTCAAAGAAAGGGAAAAAACTCCGCGCTCAGGAAGCTTTAGTTAATACAGGATCCGCAGTGAGTTTATTATTTAGTCAATTATTTGGTGAAAAAGCTTACTGTTTCAATTATAAATTTTACCATCTTTCATTTTTCAGGTTTTTGCTGGAATAACATTAACAAAATTTATTGGGATATCTGTACTGGCATTTTCAAAAACACAAATATTTCAAGTATTTTATTTTCGCATGTATCTTGGCATGGTAATTTTTGGAGCACTTCATGGACTTATATTTCTTCCGATATTACTTAGTTATATTGGTAAGTAATTTTGTTCACAGTATATTAAGTAAGAAAAGTTTAAAGCTGTCGAGAGATTTTAGATACTTTTTATAAGTTATCTTGGATTGAAATCTAAGAATTGAAGTAGTGATACCACTGTAGTTGATTTGGAATAATGATTCTTCATGGAGAACATATGATTATTTTCTGTAGGGAATGTACTGAAAATATATGTTTGACTAATGATCTTTTTTTTTCCAAATTTTAAATATGTGAGCTGATCACAATGACAATGAAATTAATTAATGCTCTAGATGCTAACAAGATTTTGTAAAAATATCAAGTGAATATTTTTTCATTATTTTTCACATAGATGTATTTAATTATTACATTTTTAGATAATCTGTTGACAAATAAAAAAAAAATAACCATACCATAAAAAAACTTTAAAGACTAAAAAAAAATCATAACTCTTGAAACCTAATAAATGATTCCTGTATCAATGACAACTATAAAAGTAACTCTGAGTCCTGCTGCAAATATTTATTTATAAGTACTCATTGTGGAACAAAATGTTGAAAAACAATTGACATTAATAATCATCAAATTGCTGATGAATCCAACAAACACTCCTCTATTGGTGCCAAAAAAGCTGTATTTTCAATTCCTAAAGCTGTATTGAACCAATGCAAAGAAGGATAATGCAAGAAATTTAGGGTTTTTAAAATGAGTAAATACTTTTACTGTATTTAATAAATTTTAAAATAGTTTTTAAAAATTACATAGTTATATTATAGAAGATAGAGAAAAATCGTAAAGGATTTCGAGATCAAGACAAATCAATAAACAAAGAGAAAAAACTATAAGTAAAAAAATAATCTTATATGGTCAAGCCACAACTTATAAGAGATCTGATTTTAGTCCTTAGTGCTTTTTCATTGAGAATTAAATTTCCATAAAAAAGAATCATTGAAATTGGTTCAGAACTAGCAGATATACGAGATATACCATTTTTCTTTGAATTATTAATTGCTTTTCATATTAGTTAATTGCCTATTAACAGCTATATAAACAGTTACACCCAAATATAGTTATTTGGAAATAATAACTACTGTGTAATAATTTGCAGTGTTTTTGTTTAGGACCAGATAATTCTGAGATTATAATGCTGAGAAGCAGAAGAAACAGGACACAACTTTAGATTCAAGCTGATATTCTTATTTTAAAACGATTATGTTTTGCCACAAACTTATAACTGTATGGGACAATCTAAAAATTCAGTAAAGTATTGAAATGGAAGATGGTTGAGGTAACAATCAAGCTAAACTGAAAGTCTAGAACTAACTATTAAGAATACATGAACTTTTCTTCCAATTTAAATAGTCTCTATTATTTTTTTTTTCAATTGTTCTTGACTGCTGCTCATACCATCTCGTTGATGATTACTGAAAAATTTCAATATCCGCAATTAAATATTTGATTATAAAGTATTATTTGAGGATAATGGGATGTGACTTTATTTTATGTATCTACTTGTTGACTCCTTGTAGCTTTTAGAATAATGTATGTTAGTATTGTGAAACTTAAAAAGTTTAGAATAACAACCGGTTTATAGTGATAGAGTAATCACTTATGAAGAACTCAATCAAATGGCATTGAATTTGATCAATATAGTTGCCTATTTTAAAGTTTGATTGTAAAAACAGTTGTGGCAAGCTTTAGCATTGTTGATTATTATAGTTCCTTAAACTTAGATCTTATTACATTTTAATAACGATGATGAATATTCATATAGATTTACTTTTTAATATATTGTGTCTTTTTATTATGATATATAATCAAGTTTTCCCACTTTTTTTAAAGAAACTTTGAATGTCTTGAAAAATTGAGTGTAACTTGAATAGCAAGAATTACTTTAGTGAAGTAAATAAAGTAAGAATAACTTATACGTCTTGATGCTGAATCTTTGAATAAATATTGCTTCTCTATTCTATTCAGTCCAGAAATGTTTGAAAATTAAAAACTCTTTATTCAGTCATTTCAAAGGTTTTTAATTTAACCATGAAAGATGATTTTCATGATTGCATCAACTTATTCCTATTATGTGAAATATTTTTGTTTCTTCAGTATTACTCAGATTGTGCATAATATGTAGTTTTTAGACATTGGTTAATTTAATACCAAACTAGAATTTCATATTTTGTATTGAACATATTTTACACAAGAACGGTTATTTATTTATTTTTTTTTTATGGTGAATTGATTAATCTGTGCGAATAAACTTTTCAGTCAAAAAACATTATTCCTTTAATTGTAATTGATGCAAATAATAATAATATAACATAAAGATAAAATTATTGATGATGACAAATACTGTTGTTATTTAAAATATTATAATTGAACTTAGATTTAATTTAGAATAATATTCCATATTCATTGATGTTACAAAATTAAATATTTAAATTATTATAACTCTTTGAATTTCAAACTATTTTAGAATAATAGCATTGATCTGAATTAAAAATTATTTATAATAATTTATAGAATGATAAGGCTAAGCAAAATCTAATATCATTACTTCCTATTTATAACAAGCTCTTATGTTATTGGTTTGTACTCTAAAGCTGAAGTGTTTAGCTTTAATGTTTTTATTCTTATTGTAATTGTTAAAATACAAATTTTTGCAAGTACATTTAATTCTTTCTGTCCTTGTACACAATTACAAATCCTTAAAGAATTTTTTTTTTACTAGTTAATGAGGATTACAGATTATATAATATGTAAGTTATCCACGGGTCTCAAGGTTTATTCAATGGATATTTTCTGTTCTGCATCTAAGAAGAAATATATGATTATTTTTAGATGCGGTTAGTTTCCTCAGAGTGTTCTGGTATAGCTTCATTAATGAAATTATCTGGGTACCATGAGTTTAACTAATTTCTTCATTAAATCTAATCTTTTTGCTTCTTCATTTAGATTTTTCCTCTAATTTTACCTCTTGATAATATTATTGTTGATTAGTTCACGTCTGTTGATAGCTTAAGTTATCTACAGGTCTTAAGTTTCAAGACTACAAGTCTTATATATTTACAGCCATAAGAACCGTAGATAACTTAAATTATCAACAGTCCAGAACTAATTGACAATATATATATATACGTGGGTGAATCAAATACAAACGAGACTTATTTTTTAATTTTTACTTTGAACACAAAGAAAAGTACACCTCATTTTTCTACATAGTCTCCTGATTTGGAAATACATTTTTCCCAGCGCACAGGTAATTTTCCAATCCCGTGCTCATAGAATGAAGTAGGTTGTGTCTTCAGCCAATTGAGCACATAGGCTTCAACCTCATCGTCACTGACGAACCTCTGACCTCCCAAAGCTTCCTTGAGTGGGCCAAACAGGTGAAAGTCACATGGTGATAAGTCTGGACTGTAGGGAGGGTGCTCTAGCGTCTCCCAGCCCAGTTGCTCCAATTTTTCTCTCGTCAAGGCTGCAGTATGCGGGCGAGCATTGTCCTGAAGAAGAACCACTTCTCTCATCGGTAAATCCCTTCTTCTGAGGCGATATGCAAGTCTGACTTCATTCAAAATGTCGCAGTAGTATGCGTCATTGATAGTCCTGCGTTCATGCAAAAAATCAAGAAGCAGCAAGCCACACTGGTCAAAAAACACGGAAGCCAAAACCTTCCCAGCTGACAACCGTGACTTGGATTTCACTGGTCCAGGTTCCCCTTTCAGTTTCCACTCCATACTCGCTTGTTTTGATTCAGGGGTGTAATGGTGCACCCAAGTTTCATCACAGGTGATAATGTGAGTGAGAAATGAGGCTCCCACTGCCTGAAATCTTGCAAGAAGACCTTCACAGACTTGCAAACGGTTCAGCTTCTGCTCAGCTGTGAGAAGTCGAGGAACCCACCTGGCACACACTTTACGAAACCCTAGCTCCTCTGTGAGTATGGCAAAAGTGCTTCCATAGCTTATCCCAACCTCACTTGCAATGGCACTGGTGGTTAGACGTCTGTCACCTTCAATAAGCTGTCGAACATGGCTGATGTCTGCTATGATGCTGGAGCGGAATCTGCGGTCATGGCTTTCATTCTGAACACGATCACGACCCTCCACAAACTGTTTATGCCATGCAAACACTCTGGCACGAGAAAGTGACTCTTCCCCGAACTGTACAGTCAACCTTCTAAAGATTTCAGCCGGTTTTACACCTTCAGCAGCAAGAAATTTGATGATAATACGTTGCGCAATCGAGGGGGATACATCCTGCTCAGACATCGTCACGACGGTAACTGGTGAGTTCGAAGGCATGAGCCCGCCTGCTTCCCCCACTCCTGGCATCCCTACCCAACACCTCTAAACGCGGGAACGTTCCCGCACCTTCACTGGGCTTCCAGGGCAAAAAGTCTCGTTTATATTTGATTCACCCACATATATATATATATATATATATATATATATATATATATATATATATATATATACCATGAACTATAATTTTGATTGAAGTAGTCTGACAGGACTTAAATGCCGATATTTTTCTTTCTCTAAATACCTTTAATTTTGTAGATTAAAAAAAAAAAAAAAAATACATGTTGTTAGCATTGTTAAAAACAACATATAAAAAGGGTTTAGACTGCTGGATCTTGCTTGGAAAAACAGAAACTAGAGCCATTTTACCAAGGGGTCTAAATGCGACCTCCGGATTTCTAAGAGCAACGGTGGTTAGGCCTCCTGATTTTTGGCTATGAGCTCTATCAATTAACACACCTATTATAATATAAATCCTTCCTCTTTTTTTTTTATATTTAAATTTTTCTTATATTTGTATGCATATGATGACGAAGATTTTAAGGGGGAGGAGAGAAGAGATAAAATAAAAATAATTTTTCAATCCAAATGATTCAAAACTGGAATTAATTATGGACAAAATCGAAAAGCATACTAGATTTAATTGTGTGGTAATCCCTTCCTTTCTGCTGGTCAGATGTTTCTGATGGGACCAGAACGAGCACCACGTTTCGATTTCCCAGCAATGAGCTAAGCCACGACCCTTTCTCAAGGGTACAACTATGATTTCTCAAGTCCCTCTCCTCCCCCTCCCCCATGGTTCTCCAGGTGGGATACACTCGTTTAAACAACCTTATACAAGGTTAAAATAAAGAAGATGAAAGAATTTAATAGCCAGCTGAAGGAGAAAAGAGCAAAATATTTTTTTCAGTTTAATTTTTTTTTCTACAAAAATACAAGAATAGTAATATAAATCTATAATATACCATTGGAAAGCTCAAGATTTTAGAAAAAAAATTGTTATCCTCTATATAAAGTTGTATAAGGTAAGGGAGAGTGATAATAAGCCGATAAAACTAAATGATTGTTGTAGATGATAATTTATATTGTTAGATTATTTAATCGGAAACACATGTTTCATTCAAAGTTTCTTTTAAATACTAATTTTATTGAAAAGTTCTTAAATTGATTTTAACAACGGTGGTAAGTGAAAGTCCTGTGCTGCGCTCACCGGATTATTTTTATTTACAGTGAATCTAATTAATATTCAAAGAAAAATACGTCAAGGCTTATTATGTACATTTATGAAATTTAATACTTATTCATTTGATTTTCTAATAGGAATACAAACAGATATATGAATTTCTGATAGGAACTTATATCAAAGCGAATACACATTCAATATGATTCTAAAAACGATATCTAATGCCAGCATTGTACTGATTGGAAGGTCTGCCTGCCCACTGTCGCTGAAATCCTGCGTACGCATCCAATTGGCCATTCCTTCCCGAGTACAAGTTGCGGTTGACGGTGGCACCGAGTCCGTAGTCGGTCTGGGAGGGTTGTCCTTTCTGCCAACTGTGTTGGACGAATCCTGTGGCATCAACTCCTGTCCTGCCATTGCTCCAGACAGTCTTCTGGCCGTCGTACCTTATGGTTCCAGCACTTCCAGAACCTCCTCCGGACAACTGCGGCGACCTCCTTTCCCTCAACTATGAAGAGATGATGGATCATAAGATTTAGTCAGAATGAAGATAATAAACATAATTGAGAAGTTTAACAGTAGTCAAAGATACTACTTACGTGATGACCAAAGTTGACAAACGGATCTTCAGCAATATCTTCTGAGTACCCTACCGCTGCTGCGGTGATGGTATTAGGATAACTTGAAATAGCTACAATGGCAACCAGGACAATGAATTTGAACATCTTCAAGCCTAAAAAAAAAAGTAGATACAGATATAATTATTTTACAGTATAAAAATTATTAATAGAGGCGGATCTATCTATTATTCATTTTGATGATAAATTGAGAGGTGATAAAAATTGAGGAAAAGGATTTCTTTTATATGGATATGCCTTTTTGCTGGGAGTCAGTATTTTTTTTTTTTTTTTTTTATTGGGTAACGGTTTTCTCACCCTCAAAAATTCGGTAAAATTTTTCACGGTTGTTGTCTGTTGTTTCTCAGATTGAAAATTTGACAGTTTCAGTCAGAAATCAAATGAAAGATATTTATAATTTGTTTTTGCTAGTTTAAGAGATATATTAGTTGAAATTAAAAAAAAAAAATTACATACATTTTTTTAGTGTTGGCACTTTTTAGACACGCTCTATCTCTGTTGGAGTACCTCTAATCAAAATGTTGACGAAAGTTTTCTATTCTTAGTAACATTTAGTGGAGAATATTTTTTGTTTTATAACATTTGTCTCTAGGACCTACCATTAGGGTAGGAGCTAGATTAGCTTCAATGAAAAAATCAATTTTTTTTTATTGTTTAAGTTGTTTTTTTTTTCTTCAAAAATGTAACGAACCACTAGCTCTGTTTGTTGGTGTTGTTCGGATAGAAAATTTAACGAAAGCTTTGTAGTCAGAAATTTGATTGAAAATTTTGGCATATCCCAGGCTCTATCGCTTTTCCCAGTCAGGAAGAAATACTAAAGTCATTTTTTCTTTTTTATTATTTTATTTTAATCTCTTTTCCATATGTTTTTTTGTACCCCTTCACTCAGGTTAAGCCATGATAGCTTAAAAAAAAATGCAAATTATCACACAATGGTTTATTATTTTTGAATAATTATATTATGGTATTACAATTTATTTAGCTGTAAGCTTAATTGATCGCGGTGAGCTGATCCTAAAAGTCTACAATTTTTCTCTAGATCTTGAAAAATAACTGTTATTCAATTAACGCATTTTTAATCGGCCATCAATTTGAAACTAATCGGTTGATTATCAACGTCGAGGAGTTAAGGTCATTGTCGGATACCCTGTTATTTTTGCGAAAAATTAAAACAAGAGCTGCATATTATTACATAATGGTTTATTATTTACAAATAACTGTATTATAAAATAGCTATATAGCTCTGTCTATAAGCAATTAACTAATATGAAAAGCAATAAATAATTCAAAGGAAAATGGTATATCACCGCTTCTAATTTCTAAATCTCTGATAGTTCTGAATTTCAATGATTCCTTTTGTATTTTGTAGTAAAACATAGATAAACTTGTTTTTTGTTTATGTTGCTTTAGTGAATCTAAAACTCTATTCATATTTTGCTATATCTAACTAAATCTAAAAATAACTGAGTTCAGGGTGTATTAATGTTTATTAAAAAAGACTAATAATTTTTTTCTCTATCTTCAAAAATAACTGTTATTGAATTAAATCACTTTTGATCGGCCATCATTTTAAAAATAACCAGTTGATATCAACGCCTAGGTGTTAGAATCATCGGTGTATGTAATTTTTGTGGCGAATTTAAAATAAAAATGTTCCAGTAGTTTCGGAGAAATGCCGCCCCAGACGGGGGACAAACGGATTTTTTTTTATATATATTATTCGGATTCTAGGTAATGACTCAAATTTCGAGAAGGATTTTTTTTTTTTTTTTTTTTGTTTGGTCGATTACAAAGTTTCATTATTGAATATATTAAACCAAAAACATTGATCCTATAGTTTTGGAGAAAAGCCACGGCGGATAGACGAACTTTTTTTTATTCGTTATTTGGGTTCTACATATCTTGAAATGTAAGACCACACATTTTAATGGGGGTTGTTATTTACTTGTCCGGTTACAAAGGTTTATTAATGAAAATAATAAACCAAAAGAGCTTTAAGCTGCGTTTTCCAATTAGTGGAAAGTAATTTCTATCTACCGATGAAAAGGTTTCGATCGGTTTATTGCCATTTTAGTATCAGTATTTTAAAACCTTAATATTTAATTCATATCAGCTAAAAAAAACGTTTGTGAATCCTCTAATAGTATTATCAATTAATAAATTTGGATATTGCACTACATTAAACAAATAAATAAAAAATATCTTACCTTTCTGAAATTCAACAATGTAAGCTGTACTAAGGAACAGTTGATTCTATTGTACTATCCTATCCCAGCCTTCTTATATGGAGCTGAGTCTTATGGCTATCCCAGAAGTTTTTCCCACCAGGAAAAAATATTGCAAAGGTTAGGTTTATGACCCTAATGTGCTGAAGTCAAACACTCATGACACAAATGATTCGATTAAATTGTATACATAGAATTATAATTATATATTTCTCAATAACGACAGTTTGACAGAGTCAAAAAGCAACTGCATATTAGCACTTACACTTACATGAAAGCCCTGATGAAGACCCGAAACTTATTTTAAATAGTTTTTCACTATTTACCTTTTTGACCCCACCCGACCTATCGCACCTATATATATATATATATATAAAATTACTATATTAATAATTAGGCTCTTAAAAAAATGTTTCTTTGCACTTAAACTTATTTAAAGGAAGATTTTATTCTTTACCGTAAATAGTGCAGCCTTAAGGTAAATTTGAGATCTGAAATAAAACAATTTAAAAGATAACATTAGTACAGTTTTAATTATAATGTTATTTGTAAAATTATTAATCTAATATCTGTTCAATAAAATATTCTAAATTAGACATATGAATTACAAAATTACTGATGGGTTTTCGTCACTTTTTATTATCTTCGACGAGTTCTTTTGTTAAATATTATTTGTTTTGAAAACTTTAGCTTTCCAACAGTGTGTTCGACAACTAATTACATTTTTAGAATTGTCTTTTTAATCTGAAAAAAATATTTCCCGTATAGTTGGTTATCAAATAGTTGGTAAAATATTTCAAGTGTGCGAGGAAAACATGAAAATTAAAAAAAAGACATTACTAGAAGGAATTAGTCCGGGTGGGGGTCAGTGAATGTAACAATTAAGTAGTTTCTAAAAAAAAAAGACAATGTAAACTACATTTTTTAAATAAATTTAATACCAATTTTTATTGTAACTTATTGAGGTTTAAGCGAATTAGGAACTCTTAAATGTTCTACATAAACTTTCGTAGGAATTATGTTTACGTTGCTTTAATTTTTAAGCATATTAATTAAACTTTGCAGCGTATTATGACTTCTGCTAATGATTTCTCCCATTTATGTTACCTGTTTGTTGGCTTTTTCACAATTATTTTTCGAATTTCACTTGTATTGCCTTTTCCTTTACCAATTTTAAATTCAGTTAAGTTCGTTGAAGTTCACCTTCCTAATGAAACGTGTTCAGGCAAACATGTAGGACTCCCACTGTAGCATCGTCCATAGTAGCATAAACATGATGTTAAATGAATAAAAAAAACCTGTACCGCTATAACCCTTTAAGGGTCTTGGGTCTTAGGCTCAGTTCATATAGAGATTCGTACTGTTTATAGCCAACGGTCTTGCAATACAGTGATTAGGCCTTGATCACGCTCAGACGTCAGGTTTTTTTTCCCCACTTAGGGTACCCACTTTAAAAAGGCTGGATCTGGCCCAGGAGGGTCTCATACTCTTGGGTTGCCTCCTCCACCCCCTTCCCAAATTAACAGAATAAATAATATTCTGTCATAGCCGGGATTCGAACCCAGGGCCCGGAGTACAGTAGACTTGCGCTCTATCCACTAGACCACGCCGCTCCCTGTTAAATGAATAAAAACTAACTAAAATTTAAAACTTACAAAAAATAGGTATTTATTCAAATACTCATAAAAAAGTCGAATGTTGTTCATCATCTTATGCGGTCACATCTTTCCTTTGAACATAATACTTTCGAAATTAAAAAAAAAAAAAAAAAGTACCCATTTTAAAGTTGTGATGGTGCATTAGCAGTCACCTGTCATGATCACTTGCAATTATATCACATAAAATGTAGAATTTGTCTGTTTAGAGTTTGTGATTCTTATCAAAAGTCAAGGTTTTACAAATATTTTACGTTAAGTTCATTTACTATTTACTATATTACTTCCCAACGGCTCATCCCTTAACATCTGGATCACTCCAAAAAAAAAAAAAATTTCACGGACCCGTTTATCCAATGAGTACAATAACAAGGACCTCCTAAAAAAAAAAAAAAAAAAAAAAATATATATATATATATATATATATAATATATATATATTATATATATATATATATATGTATATATATATATATATATATATATATATATATATATATATTTTAAATGTATTCGATTACATACAAAAAATACACAAGTCCTTGGTGAGCTCGTTTGAAAATTGCTGTTCTTTCAGAAAGTTCATATTTAATTACATACCAAACTATACTAAAATTTCGCCTTATATAACATAAATTTTATTCTAGATTTAAATGCTAAAATAGTCGAGTAAATTAGTTTTTTTAAATTATTGAAAATTTCCTTAAATAATATACATTACATATTCCAAACCATTGTATTAATTTTAAGGCGTATCCGACTAACAGAAATTTTATTATTGAAATAATGAACAAGCGATTAATAACCACAATCGAAAAAAATTGTTAAAGATAATCTATAGTTTCAAGATGCTAGTTCCAGGCTCCAACAGTCGACAACATTGTTCTTGGTGAATTACTAAAATTTAGAAATAAAATATGGGTACTTATTTATTATCAGTTTCTGAACGCAATTTAACTTATGTGTGCAATGGGTGAGTTTATATTTATTCTCCGATCAAGTCCTCTTAGATCAAAGACAATGAACAAAAAGAAATCCTTATGGTGTGGTTACTTTAAAAAAAATAAAAAATCAACTATTTAATATATCTATAAATCTTTGCCAATTCATACACACTTATATATACATATATTTATGCTATATATACCTATATTTTATAATGGAACGGAAGATTGAGATACGAGTAGGTAATAAAAGAGTTGATATTTGAAGGAAGAAAGGGAGGTGGCTTTAGGGATAGAGATAGGCAGCGAATTCCAGAAGGACGAGGAACGAACGAGAAACGATTTTTTAACGGATGCAGTTCTATGTGATGGGGTTCTAATATTTAACCAATGGATATCAGAGCGGAGGTTGAGGAGCTCGGTTATGTAGGAAGGTTTTCTATTTTTTAAAGTTTGGAATAAGTAGGAGCCAAGGAAATATTGCCGTCGGATAGAAGGATAATTCTTAGGACTATTCTTAGTCGGTATATAGCCAGAAATATGGTCACGTCAACGGGTTCCGAAAATAAATCTTATAAAGCAGTTCATAAGTCGTTTTAATTTTATTTCCAGTTCATCGGTTAGTCCTACAAGAACCAGGCAACCGTAGTCAAACTTGGGGAAGATGATAGAGGAAACTAGTAGCTGACGGGTTTTTAAAGGTAAGGATTCACAGAATCTATAGAGGTGTTTGAGTATGGAAATGGATTTTCGGTATATTTCAGATACATGGTTATTCCAGGATAGGTTTTAGTTAAAGGTAACTCCAAGGTTTTTGGAATGGAGTAGGGACTTTATTGAGAAAGAGCAACGGGATTTTTTTTAATAATTAAAATTCTTACTTTGTTACAAGCTAATTTTATAAATTTTGCAATGATATTGTTTGCGGGTTCCCCACGGACCACTGTAGGACAAACATTCATTACTCTGACATTCACCTCAATAATAGGTAGATTTGTTTTCAAAAATGTCAATGGAGTTTAATTAATCCATTATACGTTCTATAAATGCATCCCATTCCAGTCACATTGGCATAAAATCTCGCCATGGGTGAAAACTTATAAATCAAATTAAAAATAAAAATTCATGCTTCAATTACCTTATATTTATTATGTAGTTTTTTTTTTTATATATATTTCTGCTATCATGCCTAATGGTCTATTTCGGATCAATTGATTCGGTTATTCACAGCAATGTAGTTGCTTTCTGGAGATAGTGCTAAAAGTGATAACTAATCGGTTTTCTTACATAATTTATCTTGTCGCAAGAGATTTTCCCGTTACGCTGAAATATTTTAAAACTATTTTTAAATAAAGAACAAGTAACATCTGAAAAACAATATTTCATTTTATTTAAATCATTCTGGTATATATTTATCATATTCTTAATGCTAAGGAAACTAAAAATAATTAAAAAAATATTTAAAAAAAATAAGAAACCTCTAACATAATATCCAAATATGTTAAACCGATGGCAGCAAAAAAACATGTTAACAGACAGGCTAGAATATAATATTCATAAAAAAAATCGTTCTAAAATAATATTCACCCAAGCATGATTTTATAAATGATATATCAGTATTAAAAAAAATAAAATTAAAAAAAAAACGCTGCACATTATTACACAATGGTTTATTATTTCCAAATGACAATATTAGGATATAACTGTTTATATGGCTGTTGATGGACAATTAGGTAATATGAAAAGCACTAATTCAAAGCATCATAACACTACCGCTGATTTCAAAACGCAATATCTAAGCTAGTTGTAAACCAATTTCAATGGTTTTTTTTTCAATTGGTCCGAAATTTAATTCTCTATCAAATGGCACTAAAAGAAAAAAAATTGGTTTTTTATATTTATTTATTAGTAGACTACGTTACTATTTCCTTTTCTTTTCTCAATTTTCATTCAAATATAATTTCCTGATTCCAGAACACCTTACATTTTATCTTTATCAGCAATAATAAGTGAGTTATCAGGGAATCACATCTCTTATAAGTAGTGGCTTAACCATATAAGATGATTTATTTATTTATTTTTTTTTTTTTGCACTTTGTTGATCGCGTTGTCTTGATCTCGAAAATCTTTTCAATTTTTTTCTATCTTCAATAATAACCGATTTTTGGTGTAATTACATCAATTATAATTTGTTACTTGAATATACAAATGATTTTTTTTTTTTTTTTTTTATCGAACTTTGCTGATTCTATAACATTATATACACTTTTCTCTATCTTCAAAAATAACTGAGTTATAAGCGTATTTATGTGAAACATTTCAATTTTTTTCTTTTATATAATTATTCGCGGTTTTTTGGTTATAAAACACTAATGAATTTTTTCTCCGTTCGAAAATAACATAGTTACAAGCGTATATATATAAACGAGACTCCAATTTTTTTCCTTTTTCCTTTTTTGTTTATCGCGCTTTACTGATTCTGAAACACTATACATACTTTTCTCTATCGTCAATAATAACTGAGGTTTGAACGTATTGATGTGTAAAATTTCAATTTCTTTTTTCACTTTTATATATTTATTCGCGGTTTTTTGGTTAAAAAACACTAATAAATATTTCTCAATGTTCAAAAATATCTGAGTTATTGAATTAATTCACTTTTAATCGCCCGGGTGTTAGGTTCATCGTTGAATGGACTAGTATTTTTGTGGCGATTATAAAAAAAAATTGGTCCAGTAGTTTCGGAGAAATGTCGCAGACGGTGGACGGCGGACAAACGGATTTTTTATCATTCATTATTCGGATTCCACGAATATCGAAACGTAAGCTCTCAAATTTTGAGGGGGGCTTATTTTTTTTTTTTTGGTTGATTACAAAGGTTCATTATTGAAAATAATAAACCACTAAATAAAATCATAATAATAAATGGAAAGAAAGTGTTAAATTTTCAATTTTGACTGAAAATTATGAGATAATTTATAAAAACAGTGGGTTTACCTTTTACAATATATATATATATATATATATATATATATATATATATATATATATATATATTTTAAATTAGTGGTCACATGCTTTCTCTAATTCCTTAGTTTAAATACATTTTATAACTTTATATTTAGTGGCAAAAGTAAAAATAAACTTTTTAATAAAAATTCAATTCAGTTTCAATTAGAACATCTTTAATATGTTTACTTCTGCGCTTAATAGAAGAATTTATTTACCACAACAATAACTCACGTTTTTATGGAGCTTTTCAATAGTGTATTGTGTCTCCATAACTATTTTTATTCTAGAAATGTATTTTCAGAGTGGGAAAAAGTTTCTTTTTTTCCTCACTTTAAAATTACAACTAACTAATGTTATTTTTTTAGCTATTTTACTTTAGATTTCATTTTTTATTAAAGGCTTAATATGATTAATACAGATAGACGATTCATAGGAGAATTGCTTATTATATACTTATTATTTAATTACGTATAATGTCACAATAGAATATCATAGTGTATAGATGCAGCGAGTAAAATATATATGTGTGTATATATATATGTGTGTGTGTGTCTGATTCACTTTTGTGTCGAGTGCTCAGCGCTTTTGCGCATAATGGTCATAAACCTAATCTTTACAATATTTTTTCCTGGCTGGGAAAAACCTCTGGGATAGCCATAAGACTCAGCTCGCATATAAGAAGGCTGGGATGGGATAGCCCAATAGAATCAACTGTTCCTTAGTACAGCTTACATTGTAGAGGTCCCTTCAATTTCAGAAAGGTAAGATATTTTTAGTTATTACATAATGCAATATTCATTTTTATTAATTGAAAATACTATTGCACTTATTCCCAAAAGTATTTGTAGATTGATAAAATTAAATAAAGAAATTGCACAAAAATGATACTATAATATTTTATAAAGCAGTTGAATCCTCATCATTATCTATAATATTGCTTTATTGAGAAATAATACAATCTGCCACTATCTTGGGCAATAAGTATTAGGGCTAAAAGAAGTCACCTCATCATTAGGACACGTTGTTAGAAATTACACGTACTTTTCACTGTTTTAACTAAATGCTAATTAGAGTTGTTTTCGATCTGTTTGTTAAATTATCGTAACTTTAAATATGGAGGGAATGGTTTATTTCAACCCAAATAATCATTGACCTAGAGAGGCAGATTTCTCAATAATAATATTAATAAATGATCATGGCTTCGTCTGTATGAAAGAGTATGGAACAAAGAACCCTTTCCGCAGTTTTTATTGCCTCTATATGGGTTTAAAAAAATCGATATATCAGCATCGTTTATTAATAATTTTTAGACTGCAAAATAATTATATCTGTATCTACTTTTCTTTCCAGGCTTGAAGATGTTCAAATTCATTGTCCTGGTTGCCATTGTAGCTATTTCAAGTTATCCTAATACCATCACCGCAGCAGCGGTAGGGTACTCAGAAGATATTGCTGAAGATCCGTTTGTCAACCTTGGTCATCACGTAAGTAGTGTCTTTGACTACTGTTAAACTTCTCAATTATGTTTATTATCTTCATTCTGACTAAATCTTATGATCCATCATCTCTTCATAGTTGAGGGAAAGGAGGTCGCCGCAGTTGTCCGGAGGAGGTTCTGGAAGTGCTGGAACCATAAGGTACGACGGCCAGAAGACTGTCTGGAGCAATGGCAGGACAGGAGTTGATGCCACAGGATTCGTCCAACACAGTTGGCAGAAAGGACAACCCTCCCAAACCGACTACGGACTCGGTGCCACCGTCAACCGCAACTTGTACTCGGGAAGGAATGGCCAATTGGATGCGTACGCAGGATTTCAGAGACAGTGGGCAGGCAGACCTTCCAATCAGTACAATGCTGGCATTAGATATCGTTTTTAAGATCATATTGAATGTGTATTCGCTTTGATATAAGTTCCTATTTAAAATGTGTTTTTCATTCCATTTAGAAAGTTAAGCGCGTATGTAATGTATTTTATAAATGTACATAATAAGATTTTTGACGTATGTTTTTACGAATGTTAAAATTTATTATAAATAATAATAAAAAACGCTGAAAATTATTACACAATGGTTTACTACTTCCAAATAACAATATTGTTAGGGTATAACTGTTTACATAGCTGTTGATAGGCAATTAAGTAATATGATCAGCAAAAGGGCAGATTCTGTTCAACTGAACATTAGCAAGGATTTATAATATAGCATAGTTATTTTCTGATCAATTAAAAAATAATTTAAGGCAACGTTTTCTCTTACATAAAAAGTAAAAAATAAATGTCAAAGGAAAGGAATGAAGTTAACAACCCAGGTCTAAAAAAATCTGGTACGGGCAACACACGACTTTCACTTACCTCGATTTTTAAAATCAATGAAAGAATTTTCAAATACAGTTAGAGATAAAAATACGTGAAACTATTAAGCAATTAATCAAATTGAATTTATATAGAAACATGTGTTTTATTAAAAAATCTATTATATTATTATCTAAAATAATCAGTCAGTTTTATCTTCTTCTCATCACTCTCTATTAACTTCTAAAAGTTTGTGTATGAGATATTTTTTCTAAAATCTTTAGCTTTCCAACGGTATATCATACATGTATATTACTGCTCTTATGTTCAAAAACGAAAAATTTCATTAAAAATATATTTTTTCTGTTTTCTCCTTTAGTTGGGTATCGAATTTATTCAATTGATATATTTATCTGTTTTTTATCAGCGTTAACAAGATAATCTAGTTATTATTATTGAATCTACAAAATTAAAGGTACTTTAGAGAAAGAAAATTTAAAATATTGGCATCTAAGCCATGTCAGACCATTTTAATCAGAATAAAACCTACATGATATTAAAGCATATTGAATTTTACATCTATATAGCGAGTTTAATCAAAATCGTCGGAACCGTTTTTGAGAAAATCGAAAAAAGGTGCAAAATGAATGGTATAAAGTGCCTCTTCTGGTAAGCTCATTTTGATGAAAAAAGTTTTGTCACGTCTCGGGCGTATAGTTGTCTTAAATATGAAATTTCAGTTTCATAGGACTTACCGTTTCCGCCCGGGAGTTACCACACACACACAGACCTTTTTGCGGGACTTGGTTATTTGGACTCAGAGGACCCTAAAACGTGTATTTCCGTTGAAAACTGGAATTCGAAAATTTCCACGATCGCAATACTTCCCCTTACTATATATAGTAAGTGAAAGTAAAAAAGCTAAGCAAATACCATCAATGGGGAACAGAGTTTATTAAAATAAATACTAATGCTAAAACCTAAGACCCGTAATTGGAGGGTAAACGGGAAGGGTAACAGGAGAGCTAGAGAGGGAGATAGGTGCAGGTGTCTCCCCCACTCTTTGCGAATTTATCAAGCCATGGTGCCCTACCCATTGTTTGGTAAACTTCCAGTCCTCCCTATCCCTACCAACTCCTACTGTCACCTCCTCGTGGTTCTCCCGGGGAGTCTGATGGGAATCGTGTTGTAATTGTTCCATTGTAACCTTAATGCCCACTACAGGGAGAGGGGGTCGTACCTGCAATGTAGTTAGCTCCATTCTCATGGGAACAAAATGTCACTTTCAAATAAAAAAATTTCAGATAGCGAGGAGGAAGTGGAGTCGGAGGATTCTTCATCATCCTTGCATGGCCGGGTGGGGACTAAAATGGACCAGTTGACTGCTAGAGTGCAGCCAGACGATGAAGAAACTAGGAGCTCCTTAGCGATGCTCCTCGACGAGGTAAGGGACCTTTTTGTAGTATCGGAGGGCGAGTGAAACTTGGGTGGGACCACTGAGAGAACCCCCAAGCCTTAGGAGGTGAAGAAGCCCTCCGGTGCTCAGAGAAGAAAACTTAAAACATTGAGGGCTCAGACTGCCGGACTTTCGGGACTCTTAGTAGATCGGTGTAAGGCAGTTTTTGGAATGAGCTCTGAGAAAAGACCAAGGACCTCACGCAGGACTTCTGGGGCAAATAGAGCCAGAAGTGTTGCTCCTAATGTCATTTCTTATGCTCTAGCTGCCGGAGGGAGCAAGGTAGCAATTATCCCAAATCGATACGCAGCTGAGCAACTCATCTGGAAAAAAGTTAGGAAGCAGCTGATCGGCGTTGTTGATCAGCTAGAGGAAGGTGGCATCTAGGCTGAGTTTAGTGTTTTCAGCTACAAGATGGGTGGATATGTGGTGGTCGGTGACAACCGAGGCACCAGAGACTGGTTGTCAGAAACCACCAAAAATCTTAAAATTAGGGGGAGGGCTTAGTGCTCTGCACTGGTGACTTTGAGGAGCTCAAGAAGCCTGTCAGATTCGGTGGCTTCTTCCCTTGGGAGAAGCTCACAGAAAACTCTTTCTGTAGGCATATACAAATAGAGAATTCAAGAATAACGGATATGAACAGATGGTCACTGCTGGGTGTTAAGGAGGAGAGACACGGATTCTTTGCCTTGATTAGAATTCCAGAGTCTACCCTAAGATATTTAGAAGAGAGGAACTGGCTGGTGATGTTTAGAATGGACAAGGTCCAACTCAGATTAATGGAGAAGAAGAGGCCACCCAAACCAGCAAGGGAAATGGCTACTAAGGTCTCATCCGATGCCAAGGCTGAAGGAAAGAAGATGGAGCTGGTCAGGATGGAGGAGTGCTGCTCTTGACGGTCTGGCAATATTGTTGCAGAAATCTAGCAGCAGCTAAAGAGACCCTTCTCGGGGTTAACAACAGAAGGGAGATCACAGTTTGTTCTGTGTATCTTCCTTATGAAGAGGACATCCCCACAGAGGCATTCAGAAGCCTAATCGCAGAGATGGAAAACAAAGGCGCCCTGATAGCATCATTAGACACCAACGCTCATCACAGTACAAATACTCCTCAACCAGAGAGGTGAGTCTCTATTATAGTTTATTTTAAGCAATGATCTTGAAATCCACAATAAGGGCAATACTGCCACCTTTGTAAACAAAAGCAGATCAAAGGTCATTGATCTCACACTAAGTACCAATTGTGCTCATCATTTCATTAAAGACTGGCATGTTTCTTTTGAGGAGATGTGTTCAAATCATAAATATATCAGATTTGATATAGATGTTAATGACATGTTTGAGTCGGTGTACAGGAACCCCAAACTTACTGACTGGAATCCCTAAAGTACCCAACTCGAACAAGAAGTAAGTCAGTGTCTCGAATCAATTAGAGACAAATGGCAATTGGATTGCCTCAATGTATCACTTACTGAGGCAATAATGAAGTCCTACAAAGACAATAACACAGTGTGTACAGTCAAATCCAACAGGAACGTTACCTGGTGGAACAAAGAGCTTGGCATATTGAGAGCTTTAACTAGGAAACTCTTCAACAAAGCCAAAAGTACAGGTAGTTGGGATGCATATAAGCAAGCACTGACTGATTACAATAAAGCCATTAGGAAAGCTAAGAGAGGGGCATGGAGGAATTTTGACAATGACATTAATGACACATCCTCTGCTTTTAGAGTAAATAGGATCCCACTTATGAAAGACAAACTTATTACAGATATGTGGACTGAAGCCAACAGAATAGTTAATTCTGAGAAATTGGAGTGGGCAGTTAAATCGTTTGCCCCTTTAAAATCAGCTGGTACTGACGGAATTTTTCCACCTCTACTACAGAAGGGCTTTGAGGTGCTGTGACCCTATCTCCTTATATTACCACGAGGCAGTTCAGCACTTAACCACATACCTAATAGTCGGAATGCTGCTAAAGTGTGATATATACCCAAACCTAGGAAGATGTCCTATGACCATCCCAAGGCTTATACCTATGTCTGACATCCTTTCTAATGCAGAAATTGGAATAAATTATTGACAGACATTAGGGAAAATATACTGGCTGATAGACTGCTCAATATACTTATCAGCCTGGAAAATCCTGTGACTGCTAACTTTTCTTGGTCTCTAGGATTGAAAAAACTCTGACTAACAGAGAAATTGGGGCAGACAACTTTGTTGACATCGAGGGTGCCTTTGACCGAACACCTTATGGTACTATGGCAATAGCTTTAGAAAGGAGAGGTGTGGGACGACTAACCTTCGGATGGATCAATGCCATGCTGGAGGGAAGGATGCTCACATCTGAATTAGGGCACTCTATGCTATCTCCACTCCTATGGTGTCTGGTTGTCAACTCGTTGACATAACTGAGCGCCACAGGTTTTTATCTACAGGAATATGCAGATGATATCACTGTGCTAATTAAAGGCATGAACAATGTCGGAATTGCTTAAAATGACAATAGGACTTCTGAGGGACTGGTGTCAGACAAATGGTTTTAGCATCAAACATCTGGGAATTACTCTCGATAGTAAACAAAAATAGAACAGCCACATTGACCAAACTTGCACCAAAGCACTTAAGTGTCTTTATGCATGCAAAGGGGCTGCTGGAAAAACATGGGGCCTTAAACCTAAGATGGTCCTTTGGATATATAAAACTGCAATCAGGCCTATGGCCTTATATGCAGCTGTTGTATGGTGGCATACGGCAATTACATGCAAATCCACACTCCAGCTTGGAAATTTGCAAAGATTAGCATGCTTTATGACAACCAGAGCTATAGGTACTACTCCAACTGCTGCAATGGAAGTTCTACTGAACCTAACACCATTGCACATAGCAGTAGAAACTCAAGCATTTAGCACATCCTATAGACTTTCTAAGTTAGGAACAAGATCTAACTCCCTGGTATACCATGGTCATGGCAACTTGTTCAAAAGGATTGGTGAAGATTCGGTGCTAGCCATGCATTCTGATCTTCAGGCAAAGAAATATACCGATACACTTTATTGTGTAGGGATTAATAGGACTGACACACAGACAGAGTCATCAATGGAGTCAAATGATATAAAGACAGATCCCTGACAGAGGTAGGCTCAGGGGCTGGAATATGGAGAATGGACAAATCCAGGAAAGGTATATCCATCTCTTTAGGTAAACACACTTCAGTCTTTCAGGCAGATTCAGATAATACTGGAAAGCAGCAAGATGTTCTTGGAAGGATTCTACAAAGAGAAAAGTTGTATACTACTCTCAATGGACAGGATAACTCTAAGGAGAGTGACAGGACTGTATACAAGACACTGTCAGCTTAACAGGCATCTCCATAATATGGGGTTGGTGGCCTCACCTACTTGCAGATTCTGCAAGAAGGAAGATGAAACTTCATATCATGTGGTATGCTATCCAGTTATCCAGAGATTGCTAGGATACAGTTTTACCGATTTTGCTGCAACCGTATTATAGATCCGAAGTTGTGTGAACTGGTTAACCCTATAGCTTGGTCAGATTCACCAAAGCACTAGGCCTGTAATAATGGAAATGGATGGCGCACAATAAGCCTAATAAAGAGGGATAAGATAAGCGGGTGGAGGGAGGAGGAAAAAGGTCCATAATTGAAACAGGTTTTACTGCTAAACATAGAGAAGAAATTTTTGATAATATTTTTATTGATCTAATCAGATATGATGAGAAAAAATACTTTAATTTTTGCTTACAGTTACTGGTAATGGTAATCAGTATCATTTAATACTCTAACATAGCAAATTTTTTGCAGTAATTTCTTGTATACATGGAATAGTAATCATCATAAAAAGATATAGTCAAATATTTTATTTTTTAATAGTACCTTTTATATAGACAAAAACATTATTACTTTTCTTGGAAGTTAAAGTTAGTATGGAATTTTTATCTTTTGAGTTTATAAACCTAATTACTAATAATATATCTAATCTCAAAGTTAAGGATTCAATACATATTATATAAACATTGTTAATTCATTTCAAAGTTGAAATTAAATTTACAAGGAAGTATTGTGTAATGTAAATTCTCAAAATAATCATAATGGAATCAACTGAATATGATTATATTGTATATACTTAATAAATACTATAACAAATATTTATTCGAAAGAGTTTACAACTCAAGTTATGTAAGAATCTAAAGGTTGAATTATGCAAAATAATTCAAATTAGCTTTCTTCTTGGCTTGTACTTCAAATATAGCATCCATGAAATCTTCATGATCTACCATTGGCTTATTCCTTTTAAGGGCTACCATACCTGCTTCAACACAAACAGCCTTACACTGAGCTCCATTAAAATCATCTGTGGATCGAGCAAGTTCTTCAAAGTTAACATCAGGACTTGTCACCATTTTTCGAGAATGTATTTGCATTATCCTTGCACGGGCATCTTCATTTGGATGAGGAAATTCAATTTTTTTATCAAGTCTACCAGATCTTAAAAGTGCAGGATCAAGTATATCAACTCTATTGGTTGCTGCTATAACTTTTATGTCATCAGTAGAACTAAAACCATCAAGCTGGTTGAGTAATTCTATCATTGTTCGCTGAACCTCCCGGTCTCCAGCTATTGTTGAATCAAATCTTTTGGTACCTATTGCATCTACTTCATCTATAAAGATAATAGCAGGCGTTTTTTCTTTAGCCAGAGCAAATGCATCTCTCACTAATTTTGAACCATCCCCAATAAACATTTGAACTAACTGAGGTCCAGCTAATTTCAAAAATGTTGATTTAGTTTGTGAGGCACAAGCTCTTGCTAGAAGAGTTTTACCTGTTCCTGGCGGACCATAAAGGAGTACGCCTTTTGGAGGCTTCACACCAATTGCTTCAAATTTTTCTTTATGCAACAAAGGGAGTACCACTGCTTCCATCAGTTCTTCAATTTGCTTATCCAAACCACCAATATCTGAATATTGGTCAGTTGGTCTCTCATCTACTTCCATAGCTTTAACCCTTGCATCATACTCTGAAGGAAGCTTTTCTAAAATCAAATAAGAATCTTTGTTTACACCGATTAATTGGCCAGGCTTAAGCAATGATGGTTCAACAAGCCCTATCATAGGCAAAAAATAAGTTTGTCTGGTAGATGTTTTTATAACAGCAGATTTTCCACTACTTTTGGCATGCAAGTCTACAACTGCCCCTTCATCTTCATTTTCTGCCTCCATATCCAATATCTCTATGACATTTGAGACCAAATAAGGTAAGTGTTTATTCACCTTAATTTTTTCATTATTTTCTTTAATCTTCTCTTTTTGTGACTGTAATTCATGGGATACTCGCATAACTTCGCTCTTCATAATCCTAACTTCTCCATCTAAAAGTCTTATTCTGTTATATATTTCTTCATTTGACATATGCAATATTTCAGCATCAATATCACTGAAATCGTTGTTCATTGTTGTATACTTTAATCCTTAAATTTACTACTGTATTCTAGAAGTTTGAAACGATAGTATTTAATATCGGGCTAAGTAAATTTGAATTGAACTTGAATACTTTAGTCAAATACGACTTAAACTTTACAACAAATCTGCCAAGTCACGGAAATTCGCCTTACAAATCTATAACATATTTATACGAATCAGAATTTTTTTTTTTAATTTTGGAAGGGATTTTTAACTTACATATATAATGAAAATATGCCCTATCGCAATTTTAAAGGAAGAAATAATTGTGGACTAAATCTATAACAAGGAATTTATTTTTATTAATTCTTTGTTTTCTATTTTTCTTCTTCATTTCAGATACAAGAAAAAACAGAGGGTAACTATTTCATATGTTTAAAAACTTTAATATTACATAAATGTAGTACAGTCTAGAGAAACAATAAGCACTATAGTAAAGTAATGATTGGTTGAAAATAATAAATAATATGTTAATATTAGATTTAATTATTAATTCGATAGTTGTTTAACTTACTAATACTGCTACTAACTTACTTTTAATTAGTAATCTAAAGTAATTTTTGTTACTTCATGGGCCCCAGGTGAGGAACAGTTATCTAGTAGCTCGTGATTTGGTTAGGGGTGTCTTGTGTTTTACGTATTGGGAGCAGATTTATTTGAACTTATTGATATTAAATATAAAAATTAGTACAAATGGAAATTTGCGAACTTTAGCAAACTTTGTCATGACCCATTCAAATTTCATGTTTTTTTGTTGATCTGTAGATATATAGAGTATTATATTTGTGAACCTCCTGTGACTTCCACGTGAAGTTAAACATTTTTACCATAGATCGTTTTATTATTATGGCAGATAGTGCCAGTGAAAGTGATTCTAGTTCTATTGATGGAGGACCAATAATGATGCCTCCATCTCCAATAACGAGAGAACAGCTTCAAAAACGAATAGAGTCCTTACAACAACAAAATCGGGTTTTGAAAGTTGAGTTGGATACTTATAAATTGAGAGTTAAGGCTTTACAAGAAGAAAATAGAACACTTAGACAAGCTTCTGTGATAATAGTAAGTTATTACAATGAGGTGTTATGAATTTTTGGGGGTTAAGTGTCAATCATTCAAATGTGATTATTTTACATCCACCCAATCAGTTTCTGCTTGAAGTACTTGTATAATATCAGCAATATTATAAAATACTTAACTAGAACTATATTCTAATGTTATTAAATGTGTAGCCATAAGGCCAGATTTTACATTTTTAGTAGGTTTCTATTTGTCTATGTGGCTATTATTAACTTCAGATTATAGATTTATCTATTGTTTAATCTAAAAAAAGTATTTTGAGTCGTGTATACCATTTTAAATCAAATGAAGTCCCATGAGATATGTGGTTTCTTACATTAATGCAATCTGTAAGTTTCAGCTCCTTGGAAGGTTACTCCTGGTATTCCTGGAGGAGTAACAAATCAGTTTTTATGTCCTTTGATTATTTCAAAACCGTTTTGAATAATAGTTCTATGTGTGGATATTTAGTTCTTTTTTTTATATAGTTTTTACACTACAACTTAGTTTCATAGTTTGTTTTATAGGTACCTTCATTTTATTATCATACATCATTTCAATCCGACTGGACTGTTATTTACTTGTATCCATGTATGTTTTGTATCCTTCTGTTTGTCTAATCTTATTTATCATTTTAGTAAATTTTGGCTTTTATAGATAATGGTTATTGGACAATATTGCATATCTTTGAATAGTTAAGCTTGCCACAATATTACATGTTTAGAAAGTCCATTAAGATTGTTTAATATTAAGTATATGGCAAAACCGATAATCAGTATTCAACATTTATTGCATATAATTTTTCATGTACTATGAGATTTCATTTCACTGTTGAAGAATTCTAGAAGAAATTAAGTTGCTTTTTAGAGGTATTAACAAATTGAGTATTATGTATCCTTTCAACTCTATTCTTTAATTTTTCCCTAACACTTTTAAGTGCTGTTTGTGTGTTCTTACATTCTCATAAATTTTTATTTATTTCCCATATTTTTGATAAATGTGGATTAATGGATAAGGTTTTTGGAATAAGGTGAATAGAATGAAGTTTTTTAGGTTGGTTTGTCCATTTTCTCATTGTCAAGTGGTATGTTGAAAATCTAAGGCTCAAAATCCCTTCAATTTCAGTTTCTGGTAAAGTAAAACAACAAATACCATAAGTAGGGAAATGTGGATTTAAAGTTCCATACATGAATTTTTTATAACTATAAATCAGTTAAGCCAATATGTGCTAGAGCCCAGCTTTCTTATTCAGTAAAAATATCTTAAAACGGCTGATTAAAAACTTCACAACCTGTAATAAAAAAAATTGTTCATACTCCTTAGTATCTTTCATGGTGGTGGTGTCCCTACCTCACTTCCTTACATCCCGACACTGAGCAGTTTCGTAGAATTTATTATCTTTCCCATCATTTGTCCTATCCTAGAGATGTGGTTTATCCAAAGTAATCTTGGTCTTCCTTAAAGATGCTGGTCCTTGTCTATTCGATGTAGGTGACCAAACCATCTCCATTTTATGCTAGTTTCTCTCGAAGTAGGCACTCCCAGGTCTCTTTGTATCCTCTCTTACATAACTCTCCCTTCTTATTAAAATATTTAAAACGTACAATATAAAAAAAAAAAAAAAACCTGCACAACCCGTGAAGGGTCTTGGAGTCAGTACATCTAGGTTGTTTTGTTGTTTCAATTTTATGGGCTCAAAATATCCCAGTCATCAGTGCCAGATATATTTATTCTAGAAAGTTAATCTAAGTCATGAGGGGTAAAAATTAGTAGAAGCAACTTATCAACTGTGTTTCAGAGTTATTGGCTTAAATATCATTTCTCTCTATGTCTATTTACTATTTCAGAGCCAATTACAAATCCACTGGTCTGTGATTGACTCACTGTCGACTTACCTAAGTACATATATTTTTTTGCATTATAGCCTTATCAAAGTAAGGAATGGTGGGCTGATATAGATTTACATTGTGCCTCAAATACAATACTACTTTTATTCTAAGTAAAAGGGAGAAAACGGAATGGTGAGGAATAACAGGCTTTACCCTTAGTTAATGTCACAGATCAGATATAATGACCTTTTGAGAATTTTCAACCTTGGAACTTATTTAGTACATTATCTACACCTTTATATTACATCATGACACTTACCGTTCTAATTTTGTTTTTATCTTTACATTGTAAAAAAGAAAAAAAATATATAGATAAAGCTAGGGACTGCTCAATGACTGATAAAAGTGTTTCTGAAGGATGTAGTGGCAAAGGGGGTCCAAAGGTTGTATAGTTGTCTCAAATATGAAATTTCAGTTCTCTAAAACTTTTGATGGTCATGGTAGACATACCATACCACACCTTTTAGAGGGACTTGGTTATTTGAACTCAGAGGTTCTAAAACTTGTGCTTCCGTTAAGAACTGGAATTCGAAAATTTTCATGATCACAATAGTTTCCCTGAATTAATATTTCTTATATTGGTAAGTGAAAGTAAACACATTTATATACTCCCACATATTCATATGCTCCCACTGTAGCATCGTCCGATTAGCCATAGTAGCATAAAGTGACGTTAAATAAATTAAACACATTTATATATGCTAATTGAGCATTGGTTACTTATGTTCTGTCCAACCTTTTAGAGAAGAGGAGTCCTCAAAACAGTTTTCCTAAACCCTTTTCGATTTTGAGGAAACTAATAATAACATTAGTACAAACAAATTTATATTTTGTATTAGAGGACATATTCCTATAAAGTAATTAAATAACCAGAAGAATAAAAGTGTTTTGTGTAGAACTTTGTATCAAGTCCCATCTAGGTCAGTTAATATATATTTTTTGGTAGTCTCAAGAAACAAATCTTAACACATCCATCTAGCTTGTAGTCATTGGCGATTTGTTGGTAGAAGTAGTTCCCACCAATGTCATCACAATTACCTCTCAGGGGTTTTCTTAATAATTTTATGTGTGCAATACAGAAGCCAGGAATTCTATACCATAATGTAAAATGTTTAAGAAAACTGGGGTTACCTGTAGCATGGTGGTTAGTATAACTGCCTTCATGCCAAAGGTCCCGGGTCCAAAACTCGCAGGTGGCTCTAGGATTTTTTAATGGGAGTAAAAAATCCTTAGTTATGCCGTCCTTCGGAGGGAACGTTTAAAGGTGGTTCCGAGTCTGTGCGATGTCAGGTACTGGTTAAAGATCCCTATCCTAATTGTTTGTTTATTTATTTAACGTCCCTTTGTGCTACTATGGGTTATTGGACGATGCTACAGTGGGAGTCCTAAATTTTGCCTATTCAATTTTTATTAGGATAGGGATGTTTACGAGTACCTGACATCACACAGGCTCGGGACCACCTTTTAATGTCCTCTCCGAAGGACGGCATAACTAAGGATTTTTTAAGATCAGAATAAATTTGTTCTTGTGAGCAAAAATCTCAATATAAGTTTTAATTTTAACAGATTTTTCAAAAAATGTTTTACACTTTACCTTTATAGTTTACTTTCTTTTAAATATGTCCAATATTTGAAATTGGTATCTTTATTAGAAGTTATAGCTTAAAATGTTGATTACCTTAAAATCATATTCAATCTTCAAGCCTATTTAGTTTATGGTCAATCTTGTTTACTGTCTAAAAGTTTTGCCATCCAGATTTAATTAGGATAGGGATCTTTAGTGAGTACTCAACCTCGTACAGGCTTGTTACCACCATTTTACGTTCCCTCAGAATGATGACATAACCAAGAACCATCCACTATAGCACATGTCCAAATATTGAGGCTGTTACTTGTTGAATAGTTCAACATCTTTCGGTATTAATTTACACGATTAGTCATTTGTTCTTCTGTTAAAACGGGTACCCAAAGCAAAAAAATGGTCTCTGAGAATTGAATGAATTGCTGGTGCATTAGGTTATAATGTCTCTATCTATTGGTATGTGACTCCTTAGTCTTCAAGCCTTTTCCTCACAGTACAAATTTTTTTCTCTGTTTTCGAAAGTTTGCGGCCTTTAGAGTGACGTCCCTTTCAAATTCTCTGCACCACCTGAATGTAGTAATACAGTATGGACAATCATCATTCGATGCATGCTTCATTTCTTTCAAGCCTTATCTAAGCTTAAAACATGCCTAAAATTTTATCTCAAAAATGTTCTTACTTCACTAAGTACCAATGATGCCATAGAACACACTTTTAATAGTCACTGCTGATGAACTACTGAGCACAGAGATGTGTTACTGGCGGATAATCCTTAAGTGTCCATCATGCATAATTATTCCACGTACAATGTTTCCCCATTTCGTCAGCAGTGTCGTATGTTTTCACTCAATGCTCAATAGTACATCAGCCATCGTATAGGACTTCCGTGCACTACTGTTAGATTTTTTTGGACTTTAAAGTCCTATGCAACCTTAGGCATTGCATTGCTACCAATGGATAGTTTGTTCTCTAGCCATTAACATGTAGGCTAATATAAATAAAATAAATAACTTTAGGAAATTTTATTAACAGAGAATAATGGGAACAAAAATTAATTTTTTTTTTTTTTGCCATCCTGCCCTTTACAATTTATTGTTTAATTGGCATTTTTCTGTGATAATGTTTACACTAATGTGGCGAGTTATTTCTGAATAGTTTCATTGTAAGGCTCTTTATTCTTCATCGCCTCCAGAGTGTTCTTAGTTTGCTTCTGTTAAGCCTCAAAAAAGAAATATAATTTTTCTTAAAATGGAATCTTTTTATTTATTGAGCTATTCTATTCCATAATTAACTGTTTCTATTTCATTACTCTACTCTTCTGGTTGTTGGTCTTGATGGTTATGGAGAGGGTTCTAACGAATAGCTTTATACTAATACTATATGGGCTGACAAGCCTTCATTTCTTAGTTCTACTGGTTGAAAGGTTTCTTAAGATACTCTTCTCTGTTTTAAGAATCCTTCAGGTTGCTGCAGTTTTCATGTTAAACATTTCTTTTAAATGTCAAGGTCCTGCTTTGTTCATTAATTATTAGCTGTTTTGTTTTTCATGCATTAACAAAGCCTGTTATTTCTCTTGTATTAGTTATAAATATCATGATTCGAACGTATTAAAATAAAGTTAATTTTAAAATATTCATGATTGTAGCAAGCTAAAGCTGAGCAAGAAGAAGAATTCATTAGTAACACCTTATTGAAAAAAATTCAAGCTCTGAAAAAAGAAAAGGAGACATTAGCCCATCACTATGAGCAGGAAGAGGAATGTCTTACTAATGATCTTTCTCGTAAGCTTACCCAGGTTTGTCTCTTAAAAATAATTTTTTTTAAGCATAATTCCTTTATTTACCATTTAAAATTCAATTACATAATACTTTATTTTACAGTTAAGGCAAGAGAAATGTAAACTTGAACAAACATTAGAGCAGGAACAAGAATGTCTTGTCAATAAGTTAATGAGAAAAATTGAAAAATTGGAGGCAGAAACATTGGCTAAGCAGAGTAACCTCGAGCAATTGAGGAGGGAGAAGGTAATTAAAAACTTTATAACATAATGATACTTTCATCATCATATAATCTATACTAATATTATAAAGCTGAAGAGTTTGTTTCTTTGTTTTTGATCGCTTTAATCTCAGGAACTACTGGTTCGAATTGATAAATTCTTTTCTTATTGGATAGTCCATTTATCGAGGAAGGCTTTAGGCTATATAACATCATACTGCGGCCAGTAGGAGCGAAGAATCAGTGGAAAATGTGGAACAAAAACGGGGAAAATGAACCTCGCATCCCAATGATTCTAAATTATTTACCTTTTAATTTTAAAATAAGTCAATTTCCCGTTGTTATCTTTTGCTGTAACAATTAATAAATCACAGGAGCAAACTTTTAAAAACGTAGGAATCGTTTTACTTCGAGACTGCTTTTCACACGGTCAACTATATGTCGCGTTGGCAAGATCGGGTTGCGGAGAAAATCAGTATGTTCTGAGAAAATAAAATAAAACTAAAAATATAATTTACGTACTTAAAAATATATTCTTTTAAAATCCAACAGAGCAACATCTTCAAATATTGTGGCATAACTAATAACTATAGATCATTTCGGAACGATGGCAAAAGATATTGAAAATGAAATTAGAAGTGGTAGAAGGATCGTAGGTATCTTGGAGGGTGTTCTCTGGAGCTAACAAATGTCATATAACATGATTAAGTACTACCCGCAGAAGATTCGAAGACAAGAAAAATCCTGCTAAACGTGGATAGAGAGTGCGAGGGAGGACATGGTGGCCAGAGGCTTGACGGCGGAGGAGTGCAGAGGGGATAGGGAGCATGCGTTCAGAGAAACTAAGTTTCGGAATGTGACGCCGTTTCAGAATCCGAGGGGAGGGAAAAAAAATTCTCAATCCCGATCATGATAACAGAAGTTTACGCGGATGAAGTCGCAGGCAACTGCTAGTTTTTAATATAGATGATTTTTAAGGAACTATTTTCAGTCATAAGCTATCCATTTTATTTCCTTCTCATTTAATTGCCTTTAAGTTAATGGATAATGTATTCTTTTTCCTAATATTCCAGAGTCGTTCTTTATATTATAAGTTATTCTGTTCTGATAACTACTTAAAACAAATATTGTTTTTAATACAAGTCTAAATGGTAAATTTATATCCAAATGAACTGTTATTATGTACATAGCTGGGTGAAAGTTTTTTGGATTTAAAAAACTCATTTAAAAAAAAAAACTGAATGTTATTTTTATTAAAAGTTCTTAAAAAATATAAAGAGTAAGTTATAGCTAAAATAAAGTTATTAAATAAGTAGTTTGATAGTGGAGTACCATCTCAGTTGGTACTTATCTGCCACTAACATGGTGTTAGGCAAGGTAAACACAGAGTAGAAGAGTAAGAATCAATGTTAACATTACTTTTTTGTTTTTGTTCTCTGTGGTTGCTTGGCAACGCACGTTAACCCACTCAGCCATCCCGTCCCAATGTTAATATTACTTGTGTGTTTAAGAAAATATACTGCTTTTAATTTATGAATACATAAAAAAATGTATGAAATAAACAAACTATTACAAATTTAAACCTGTATTTGAACCCATGTTGTAGGTGGAACTTGAAAATACTCTGGAACAAGAGCAAGAAGCACTTGTTAATAGATTATGGAAACGAATGGACAAACTTGAAGCTGAGAAAAGGTTTGTATCTTTGTTATTAATTATAAAATTATTATGTTCGTATGTATACATGCTATAACAATTAAATTATAAATAATATTAAGATTTTTGGTATTTTTCATTCTAGGAGCCTTCAAATAAAATTAGATCAGCCTGTCTCCGATCCTGCTTCTCCTCGTGATATGAGTAATGGAGATACTGCAAGTAATTTGTCTGCTCATATTCAGACACTTAGAGGTGAAGTTACAAGACTGCGAACCCTTTTAGCTCATGCACAACAAGAACGTGAGTAGTAGTTGAATATTGTTTAATATTCTATGAATATTGTGATTTATCTTCAACTCTCATTATCGATTAGGAAACAAAGTAATTATAATTTGTGATCGAAATCTTGATGAGCAGTTTTATGGCGGTATAAATTAAAAGAACTGAGTAACCTGTTAAAGAAAAACATATCTTGTCAATTGATTTTATTGCTTCATTTTTTGTTTTGTAGGGTTTAGATTCCCTGATGTCTCTTTCTAATGGGGCTCTTGTGTCTGAAGAAGAAACATAAAAAATTTGACAGTCTAAGGATAAAAAAAAAAAAAAAAAAAAAAAAAAGTTGTAATGAAAAGGACCTTTAATTGGTGCTTAACCCAAATAATTTTTTTAATGAAATTTTATGCTGGTTATCAAAGTCCTTAAAAAAAATATTGACATTATATATCAACATTTAATATTGACATTAAACTTGCACTCTTTATTTTATTCCATTTTTGTTGGATAATTGTACATTTTGATGGTATATATTATTATTTTTTATAGATACTGAAAAGATGGAAAGGTATGTGAAAGAGGAGAGACAAGTTAGAGAAGAAAATTTAAGACTGCAAAGAAAACTTCAATTGGAAGTCGAACGTCGAGAAGCACTCTGCCGCCATCTTTCTGAATCTGAAAGCAGGTAAATATTTAAATAATGATTGCTTATATCTTTTTTACTATGCTCAAAAAGAACCTATTTTAAAGAGCGAGTAGTATTTCCTTTCTAAATGTAAATGAACCCTCTTTTAAATCACGGTTTGAATTCCAATTTTCCTTGATTAATTCTGTTGTAATTTATTGAAACCTCAATCAAGTTGCTAATTTGCAAATTCAAAATTTGTATAAATATGAATATATGTGGTTCAGTTCCATACACTTTAGGAAGAGAGAATAACTGAGAACTGAATATTGACAATGAACCATCTGGTAAATATCCAAAAGTTGTTCACCGATGTCATGGATTTGAATGAAAATTTTCAGTATTTAACTTATATGGGAAGATATCTATAGAGATAATTCGATTGAGTAACAAAAGAAAACTGAGAAACAAAGCTTTTTGGACAAACTTCATTTCCTTTAAGTCGTTAAGTAGTTTCCATTTAGTCCTTAATGGTATGGTGTCTTCCTTGAGTGACTTTAAATATAAAATAATTTTATAAAAAAATACTACTGATATAAGCTTATTTATTTACCTGAAGAAAGAGAATGTGCTTTCACATCTGTTTTAATATATTTGTGTGTTGTTTGTAAAGTTCATGTCGGTAAATATTGAAGCTTGGTATACTCAGATGCCTTCCATACCTGAACAAGACTCTTATGGCAACACATTTATTAAATAAATTAATTAATGCTTTTTACTTTCACTTACCTATGTATGAAATATATAGTATGGGAAAGTATTGCAATCTTTAACATGTTAGAATTTTAGTTTTCTCTGGATGTACGTGTTTTAGGGGCCCAAATGATAAAAGTCCTGCAAAAAGGTGTGTGTGTGTGTGCGTGTGTGTGCGTGCGTGCGTGCGTGCCTGCCTGCATGTCTGTGTGTGTGTGCCTGCCTGTCTGTCTATCTATGTGTCCGTGTGTGTTTAGCAAGTCTAGCACGGAAACGATAAGTCATACGAAACTGAAAATTTGATATTTAAGACAAATATACACCCGAGATGTTACAGCAACTTTTTCATCAAAATTGGCCAACCCGAGCCACTTTATATCATGCATTTTGCACCTTTAAACGATTTTCTCGAAAACAGCTTTAACGATTTTGATAAAACTCGCTATATCAATGTAAAATTAAATGGGCTTTAATATCATGTAAGTTTCATTCTGATTGAAATAGCCTGACAGGGCTTACATGCCAATTATATTAAATTATCTTCCAAATTTGGTAATAAATTTAAAGGAAATATGAGCACAAATATTTTTTAATGTAATTTTTGTTTTTTCTAAGAAAGTAATATAAATGTTAAATATAGCGTTGATAAGCTAAAGATTTTAGAATAAATATTATTTTATACAGAAAATTGTAAAAGTTAACAGGGAGTGATAATAAGCCGATAAAACAAACTGATTGTCGTAGATAATAATATAATGGATTATTTAATAAAATGCATATTTCTTTTGAAACTCAATTTAATTAATTCTTTAGCAATTTATTTTCATCTCTAAATGTATTTAAAAATTCTTAAATTGATTTCAACAACAGAGGTATGTGAAAGTCGTGTGTTGTGCACTGGACGCACCAGATTTTTAAGCTTTTATGATCGCCTCCAGAACTATCCCATCCTTCATAATTAAATAAAACTATTTACATGTTTACATACTCAGATGCAAGGAGCTTTGTTTGTTGACTTGGATTGGAATATACTTTAAAGAAGCTATGATCTGTACAATGTGCACTGATAAGCACCTGCAATTCAAAATATTTACAGGATCTCAAGATATTTAAACCATCATTTTAGCCATTCACTCTAAAAACTATTATACACCCTCAACGGACAAATGAAATTTACATATTACTATATTTATTTTATCTATTTCAGTTAGCTCTCAGTGGATGTGCTTTAGTTATGTAATAACATTGATGTATTCAATTATTGGGTTGTCCGAAAAGTTCGTAGAGAATCTTAAAATAAAATTTACCTTTAATTTTTTCTACTAGAAATGAATCACAAAGCTAATGTTTATTCATATGCCTTTAATCCTCATGGAATTAACAATGTTTACTCATTGAATTCATCTTTATTAAGGCTCAGTAGTGTAGTTTATTGCAAACCAGTGACGATTCAGTTTATTTTTGCCATATTATGCTGTTCTTTTTTTAAAAAAGGGAAAAATGCCGCCCAAACTGCAAGACAGATTTGTGCCATGTGTGACAGCGATTCAATTCCTGATAGCACAGTTCAGAAGTGGTTTTCGCGGTTTAGATCAGGAGATTTGAATTTGGAAGATCAATCCCGGGCTGGCCGTAGTTCTACTCTTGACATCGAGGATATTATGACGCTCATTGCAAACAATCCTCGAATTACTGTCCATGAGATAGCTGCGGAGTTAAGAGCCTTCAATTTGACTGTTTTTGATCATCTAAAGAAGGCCATTAGATAAGGTCTGTCATTAGAACGTTTGGGTTCCCCATGAGCTGAGTGGAAGGAATCTTATTGAAAGGATTTCATGTTGTGATTTGCTGCTGAAAAAAATGTGGAGGATCCATTTTTGAAATGAGTTGTTACTGGTGAAAAATGGATTCTCTACATCAAGATCAGACAGAAAAAATCTTGGGAGTTGCCTGGAACGACGCCGCTCTCAACACCTAAGGCCGGCTTGCATCCAAGAAAGGTGATGCTCAGTATTTGGTGGAATTGGAAGGAAACCTTTTTGAGGTGCTTCCACAAAACCAAACTGTAATATACCAGACTTTTACTGCCCCCATTTAAAACGATTAAAGTCAGCAATTGAAGAGAAATGGCTAGAATTGGCAAATCAGAAAGGAGTGCTATTCCACCAAGACAACGCTAGGCCCCATGTGTCTAATAAGGACTCTGCAAAAGTTAATAAGCTTCAGATGGGAGATTTTACCTCAATGGCCATACTCTCCTGACATTGCTCCTTCGGATTTCCATCTTTTCCATTCCCTCAAAATATTTTTACAAGGGAAATCACACTCTTCTGAAGATGACGTCAAAACAGACCTTTATTGTTCTTCAGGAGTAAGGACAGTGATTTTTGGAAAAAAAATGATAATGGACCTTCCAAGCCGTTGGAAAAGGGTAAACGCTAATGGTGATAACTATTTTGTAGATTAAATAAATAAATTTTAAGGTGTTCATCAATTTTAATTTTTGTCTAAATTTCTCTTTGAACTTTTCTCAACAACCCAATACTTGTGCAAGAGGTAAATTATGTATTTGTATGTTGTTTATGGATGAATTTAAGTTTGTGAAGTGTCAATAAATGTTCTAATTTATATGAAATTTTGATAGTTTGGAGATGGAGGAAGAGCGTCATTATAATGAAATGGCCTCTGGTGTACGCACAAGAACTGAATCTAGCCCTGGACCATTCAATCCTTCACCAGTGTCCTCAAGGCCTCTTTCACCAGGCGGTAAGGATCAAAAACTTTCTCAAGTGTAAACCACATCTTTATTTTGTTATACAGTTGCATATAATAAAGCTCTTAACAAATATTTTAAATATTTCTTTACATGGTTTACTTATTTAATAATAAGTTAAGTTAATATAATTAATAAGTTTATGCCCTATTCATCAATTTCCATTACTCTTTGTTTATAAGATAATATTTTTTCTAAAATATTTCTCTTTCTAACAATATACTTTTTCTATATTATTGTTCATATTATAAAAAAAAAAAAAAAAAATTATATTAAAAAATATTTCATATAAAGGTAAGTGTAAGTAAAAATCAAATAACAGTTTTGAAAGTATTAATACGGTTTCACTGAACTTCTGTTAATACTTAGTTTCTTTATGTTTATTAAAAACTTGAATTCTTAGTGAGTTATTTTTTTTATTGAATATTATTAATTATTATTACAATTAAAAGTTGTTTGAATGAATAATTGTATTGTTAGGTTCCTTTAATTAAAATGATCCATTATCATACTGTAGAGTGGATGATAACAACCAGGACAGGGCTGGTCAGCCTGTAATAGTTTTATTTTTATTTTATTAAATTATGACAAAATATATATTTATATAAGTGCATGATGGAATATTAAAAGATCCCTTGAAAATGGCAAAAAGCCGAAACGTAGGGAGAAAATAATAAGAAAATAAAATGAGTTGAATGAAAATGGATCATTTTAATTAAAGGAACCTAACAATTATTAATTATTTAAGTTATTTTAACTATCTCCCGACATTGTTATCTTATTGAAATTAAATCAAAATGGAGTTAAGGGCAATAATTTTTTTATTTTTCTAAGTTATTTTGTCCTTAATTCAAATTATTAATGATTGTATTGTCTGGAAACCTCAACATAGCGATTGTATTTGTAAGATTTAAGATAATCTACATTATGTTTTAGGATAACCCAACACAACAACAACCTTTATTTTTCAACAAAAAACATATGTTACATTTTAATGATAAGAATGGTTTTATGATAACCTATATCCTACACTTCTCCCCCCCAAGGGTTAGGATCTTGAGAAGAGTGTGGAGTCTCTCCCTGAGGAAGTCCTTCAGCTACCGCTCCTTCTCGAAGCCGCAGATGGTCGCTATGCTTCCTCCTTGTCTCGCCTCCAGTCCGTACCTTGTAGGAGTGTTCTCCCGTTCTTTCTTCAATAATGCCGGGTCTCCATCCCCTATAATTTTCATTTTGGACCCATACCTCTTGACCATTTAGAAACTCTCTAGGCTTTGCTTTGAGGTCGTGGTACTGCTTTTGCCGCCATATTCGATTTTCTACTTCTTCTCGAAAGTCTGGTCGCAGTCTGTCAATTGCTGTTGGCAACCTTCTCCCCATAAACAGAAGGGACGGGGCAGAACCAGTGGTTTTCTGAGGTGTGTTTCTATAAGCTAACAACACCTGATGGAGAGCTAATGTTGTGTTCAAACCCTCCTTTTTGCATGAGCTATATCTTCTTTTGAATGTCTTCACTAGCCTCTCCACTAATCCGTTTGTTTTCGGGTGGTATGGAGCTTCAGTTACATGCCGGATGTTGTTTTCGTTACAGAAGTCTGTAAACTCTTTTGAACGAAATTGGGGACCATTGTCAGATACTATCTGTTTAGGTATCCCGTATCGAGCGAACCATCCCCTAAGTCGATTTATCATTGCTGATGTTGTAGTTCTGTCCATTAATTCTATCTCAGCCCACTTGGAGAAGGCATCTATTCCTAGTAGCCAATGTTTCCCCTCCACCGATTGGGCTAAATCTAAATGCAATCGCTCCCAAGAACCACTTGGAACGTTCCAGGGATAAAGAGGCACCTCTTGTTCATCATCTCTATTACTCTGACAATGTTCACGTCTTACAAATGCTTCAATGTCTTTGTCAAAATCCGGCCACCAAACATAGAACCTGCTTAGTGATCTCATAGCTGCAATCCCAGGATGGCCTGCGTGAAGCTGTTTCAGAACGCTATATCGAATTTTTCTTGGTATCACCAACCGCCCTAAGCGGGTTATGATTCCTCCTTCTAAGCACAATTCTTCTCTTTTCCTCCAAAATGATTTCATATCATTACTTAAAACATTCGGGTCTTGTGGCCATCCATGTTCAATATAGCTAATTATTTCTCTTAATTCAGGATCCCTTAACGTTGCTCTTTTTAAATCCTGATTAGGTGCTACAATACGGCTGTTCTCTTCTCCAATCAATCTGATTTCTTTATCCTCAATATCCTCTGCAGTCTCTTGTAAAGGCAATCTTGATAAACAATCAGGTAAAACATTTGTACTACCCTTCTTATACTTTATCTCCAAATCGTATTCTTGCAGTAACAATGCCCACCTTAACAATCTGTTATTTGCCACTTTCGACAGATCACATTCAGAACCAAAAATTCTCTCTAAGGGCTTGTGATCTGTAGTCAAAATAAACTTTCGACCCATTATATATTGTCTAAACTTTCTCACCCCAAAAATTATTGCTAAAGCTTCTCTGTCCACTGGAGAATATCTCTTTTCCGTTGGGGATAATGTCCGCGAGGCGTATGCAATGGGCACTAAGGATGTATCTTCCAATTCATGCATTAGGACCACTCCCAATCCACTTTCCGATGCATCACATGATAGTATAATTGGTTTATCAGGATCATATGGAACCAAGGTGTTTTCACTGGAAAGTAACTTTTTTACACGTTGAAAACATTCCTCTTCCTTGGACGTCCACGCCCAACGTGTCTTTGTTCCAGTCAGCCGATGGAGTGGAGCACAAATGGCATGCAGCTTTGGAATAAAGCGCTCATAAAAGTTAATCGCTCTCAATTCTTTGACAGTTTTTGGACAAGGTGCGTTCTTGATGGCAGCAATTTTCTCCTCAGTCGGATGAACGCCAAACTTATCTACACGATGACCCAAATAGTTCACGGAGCTTTGAAAAAATTGACATTTATTTAGCTTCGCGCGTAAACCAACGACCTGCATCCGCCTCAAAGCTTCTTTCAGAGTACCCAGATGCGACTTTTTATCTCTTCCAGTAATAATTAGGTCATCTAAGAGTATCCCCACATTTAATCCTTCCATCAATTTCTCCATAAACCGTTGGAACTGCGCTGGACTCGATGATAAACCAAACGGTAGTCTCTTGTAGCGGTAAAACCCAATGTGTGTTGCAATTACTAAATATTTCCTACAATCAGGATCAACTTCCATCTGGAGATATGCATCACGAAGGTCGATTACGGTGAAATGCTCCCCACCCACAAGCTTTGAGGTAAGGTCCTCAAATGTAGGCATTAGATGCTGTTCAGTAACAATTTTCTTGTTAACTGTTACCCTGAAGTCACCACAAATCCTAACACCACCACTTTTCAGTACATTAACCGTTGGAGTACACCACTCTATGGGTGCTTCTGCTGGATCTACACTCTCAATTATTTCCTCTTTCTCTAATCTTCTTAACTCTTGCTCAACCATGGTTCTCATTGGGAAAGGAACCCTTCGCGCGTGAAAAGCCACCGGTTCTGCATCAGGTTGCATATGAATCTTAGCCCTTGTTCCTTTAATTGTGCCTAGTTCATCTTTGAAGACTTCCTTAAACTGAGATATCAATTCCCGAACTTCCTCAGGACAATTTTTGGTTATATCAGCGGGTACATCCGGAAATTCAGGCTTATTAGCAATGGAACGCACACTGACCTCCTTTGGTAAGGGTAAGTTAAATGCTAAACACCATGGTAGACCAAAAAGAGGAACATCCTCTTTAACTAAAACAATAGCTGGTAACAATTTAGTTTTATTCCCTAATCTAACCTTAATCTTAACCTTTCCTGCTACCTCCAGCGGAATTTTCCCATAACAAGTAACAGTAGCAGATGAAGGTTGCAGCTTATCATTCTCACCTTTAATTCGGTTCCAGAAAGACTCGGATATGGTAGAAACTCGGGCTCCAGAATCAAATTCCATCCTGCTGTGATATCCGTTCAATCTGACATCGATAGTAGCCCTCGGAACTTTTGACTGAATGGCTCTAATATCATTGCCATGACAACTATCAGAATCTGAATCTTCATTTTCCGTATCGACTTCAACTCCTCGTACCTCGTTTCCTCTTTTGCCCCTACAAACACGTGCATAATGTCCCGTTTTGGAGCATTTTCTACAGATAGCCTTTCTAGCAGGACATGGTTTAGATCCATGAGAGCCAACCCAGCCACAGTTTGGACACCTAGTAGGATTATGCTTCTTATCCACCTTGCGAAGCTCCTCATTCAGATGCTCTGAGGATGAGCCGCTTACCTCTCCCCTAGCACGCTCCATCGATAGCGCTAGCTCTAAGAGAACATTAGCCCTCATAGGCTTACCCAAATTATCATTCCCATCAGGCCATCTTTGACGTATCTCGACCTCGAACTCAGAAAAATTAGCACCTACTGCAAAACGATCTCTCAATCGCTCGTCCAGGCCCTTGCCATAGTTACACTTTCGAGATAGTGCTTTAAGCCTATTAAAATATTGAATTAATGGCTCACCTAGCTTCCGCTGTGCCCTTTCAAATTCGAAACGAGCCGCAAATATGGTCCCCATCGGCTTGAACAGAAGATCCGCTGCTGCCTTAACCTCCTCAAAGACGCAGTCTTCCCATCTCTTAGGATAAAGGTGGTCGCCGAGAGCCCTCAAGTGCTCGGCCCCGATGCTCGCTAGGAGTAGATCCCTTCGCGCCGCATCCTCTAGGCTGCCAGCTCCTCCGAGGCCCTTCACACGACATACCAGTTCAAACTGCGCCAGGTAGTCTTCCCACAGCAAATCTTTAGAATACTCTTTGAAAGAAAACTTTGCCATTCGGTCAGCCACTGTGTTTTGTTCATCGACACACGCATCTTTCGATCTCTGTGACTTCGTCATGTTGTAATGTATCCTCGTCGCCAATGTAAGATTTAAGATAATCTACATTATGTTTTAGGATAACCCAACACAACAACAACCTTTATTTTTCAACAAAAAACATATGTTACATTTTAATGATAAGAATGGTTTTATGATAACCTATATTCTACAGTATTTATCATGGATATGAAAATAACAAATAAAATCTAATGGTAAAGCTTTTTGAAGAAATAAAAAACATTTAGTGGACAATATAATTAATTTAAAGAAATTTTAGGGAACTTACAGGAGGGCAGTACTGATTATTAGTAAACCTGCCAAGTAAAATTGAAAGAAATAGCATTGTGACTATCGTGAAGTGACTTAAAAAAATTGTTGAAGTTGGAGAAAAAAATTAAAACACTTAAGCAATGATGAGCATTGAATCCCTAGGGTTATTTGCAATGGGCGAACCATATCAGATCTTATCCATGAGATCTATAAAAGAGCTTTTAAATGATATCTTACTTTAAGTGGTTGAAATGTGTGGGAGTTTGGAGTAGCTAAAGAATATAATCTTTTCTGCAACAGCAGCAACCCTGTTGAAATATTTCTACCAAGAATTTGATTTATTCCTCAGCTTCTGTCTTATAGGCAAAGGAAAAGACAATTATTTTTTTTTAATTTATTTATAATTTTTTTTTACTACCACCTACCTATATATGTATATACACATATATGATATATACATGAACAAGGGAAAGTATTGTAATTGTTGAATACAAACAACAGTTAAATTATTTGTATGTTGTTCATACAAAAATACTAAAATTGTGATTAAATGATGCTGGGGTGAGGAAAAGAGAGTGAAAACTTGGTGTTTTAGTTTTTTTTTTTGTTTTTTTTATGCCAAATAAAAATTTAAAAAAACCTGTACCACTACAACCCATGAAGAGTTTTGGGTTAAGTACATGAAGAGATTCGTACTGTTTCTAGGCCAACAGTCACCGTGCAATGAGGTGATTCGGCCGAGATCACGCTCAATAAAATAAAAAGACAAAAAAAAATGGTTGTAAAAAAAAAAAAAATCTGTATTGAAACCCCTGAATCACCTAGCGGTATGAAATAGACTTTAGGACCAATTCTCATACCTGCCAAATGTATGTATACAAAACTTCATAAAAATTGTTAGAGCAGTTTCAGAGGTGTTCGACCGCAAACACCGTGACACGAGATTTTTATATATTAGACTAGTAATTATTCTTTACTAAATTTCATTCAATAATTTCTTTTCATTAGATATTTAAATAAAATATCTTGATTTTTCACTCAATTAACTACAAATTTCTTACTCAATAGCTCCATTCGTTCATTTCATCAATATTTTTTACCATTTTTACCTGAAAAGTAAAAAAAAAAAAAAAACAATGTTACGAATACTCAACAGAGCCTTGGATGTAGGATTGATTCACGGGAATGACATGGAACTCAGAAACGGACATTTAAATTGGCACATGGAATGTATTGAGGTGGAGCTTTCAAGAAACTTGCTGATGTGTCCCAGAAGAGTCGCTTACACATTTTGGCTATACAAGAGATGAGATGGACTGGAAAAGGAGATACAAAGGGAAGCACTTTATGATGTTATATGTACTATGTTCCCCCATAAAAAATTGTATTAAGAAAAGAAACATGGCATTCCTCAGATGGTACCTCTGAAAGCCAAATCGATCACATGCCTGGTGTCCACCAAAAATTTCAGCTGTGTAAATTACTTATAATCCTATAGAGGATATGATGTTAGCTCCGATCACTACTTAGTACTCATAAAACTTCACCAAAAAATAAAATGAGCTACAAAGAAACCAATGCCTCGAAGTGAGCAGTGGAACAAAGAATGCCTCAGGATGGAAGAAGATAGTGTTAGATTATCTGAGAAGTTCCTCGATACAGCCATGAGCCTAACAGTAGGCGAAGGTGCAGAAACTATTGAAAGTAGATGGAGATGTGTCAAAGATAGGTTAAATGCAGTCTGCAAAAGAAGTGTGTAGCAAAGATAGGATGTCTGTCATCTAAGTCATCGTAACTGATGGTTTGTTGAAGCAGGAAGTCCAGAAACGGAATGAAAAAAGACTAATTTGGATAAGTCGGAATACACGGCACAGCTTCAAAGATGCCAGAAAACATGCAAAGAGGTTGATTAGGAGAAAGAAGAGGAACACAATAATGAAACAAATTGAATATATTGGAAACCCAAAAAGAAAAAATGAATTGTACAAATTCTACAGATCGGTGAATCCTATCAAAAATGAACCCACTAGGAAAGGAAATCTAATCAAGGATTACCAGGGTAAAATGCTAATGCTAGAAGAAGAGGTACAGAAAAGGTGGCCACAGCATTTTAGGAACCTGCTGAATCCAAGGAACTGATAGCTCAGATATGGGAAGAAGAACACTTACCTGAAGAATGGAATGAGGCTCTAGTAGTGCCCGTCTAAATAAGAAGTAGAGTCATAGGAGTCGTAAATATGCAACAACTATTGGGATATTAGTTTGCTTAGTGCTGTGTATAAAATTTTCTCCATATCTCTTCATAACAGGCTTCTCCCATATGTGGAACAGATACTGGGCGACTATCAGGGTGGTTTCTGGCCCAATAGGTCTACTATTTATCAAATCTTTGCCATGAAACAAATCTTGAAGAAAATTAAGGAGTTTCAGCATACTGCCTGGATGTTGGTTATTGATTTTAAGACAGTCCATGGTACCATTGTTTGAAGTAAGCTCATATTAGCCATGCATGGAGAATCCTGGGAGCGTGTTTGAGGATAGTCAATGGCAGCAAAGAAAATATAGCGATTGAATTGTTCCAGCTCTACCAGGATATAGATATATAGATACAGAGTCTAAAATTGATTAGACATGTGATGAGGATGAGTGAGCAGTGACAGAGTGGCGAGTAGGGTGTACATGAATGTTCCGGACGGACAGCTACCGCGCCGTAGGCTGAAGGAGTGATGGTGTAGGGAAGGATCTTAAGCAACTCAGGATCTCTCTGAGAGGAGCTACAGATAGAGAAGGATGGTTGACAACTGTTAAGCAGGCCAAGGGCAGCCTTATGCACCTGTTGAGTTTCGATAGAAGAAGAAGAACTATTATTAACTAAATTTCATTCTATAATTTATTTTCATGTTGTCTTTCATCAGGCATTTAAATAAAATATCTTGATTTGTCATTCTCTATTAACTTCAAATTTCTTACTCAATATCTCCATCCATTCATTTCATCAGTTTTTTTTCCTGTTTTCATATATAGTTTTCCTTCTACCTTAATATTGTTTGAATCCTTTTATATGTTTTAACTCCCTGTAAAGTACCAAAAAGAAAAAGTGGCCTGACTTAAGAGTGTATTTGAGTGTGTGTTCTATTAATTTACCACATTTCCTCATTTTCTGTACACCTTGTCTCATTTTAATATCAGTATTGTTTTTTTGAATATGACTTCTATTCTTCTTATGCTAATAGAGATATTTTATGTGTCTTAATATTTAAAAAAAAAAAAAAAATTATTTGCCAAAAGTAAAAATTGATAGAAGATGCTCTGTTTACTTATACCTTTCATCAACCAAAGACACCTTACACATATCCTTAAGGAGGAATTGGACACATACAATTATGTCTTTATTCTAATATCAAAATATATTTAGATCTTCCTCACAATTTAGATATAATTCCTGAAGGCTATATTATGACTACCATTACTTCGAGAGGTAGCATGATATGTTGCAGAGGAAAAGCAGTTTTGAAATTTCATTTTTAAAAAAATCTGTTAGTTTCAATGAATTAAAATAACTATTAATAATAATAATAATAATAGGCTTAGCGAACCCGAAGGTTCGATGCCGATACCACCAAATTCTGCCTACACAGACTCGTCCAATGTTCACCAATCAATCCCAAGCTCCCGAGATCAGCCTTAACGCAATCCTCCCATCTACGCCTCGGCCTACCTTTTGGACGCCTACCAGTCGGATCAGATAATACCAACTTTCTCGGAATCCGCTCGTCATTGAGCCCAACAACTTTACACGCCCATTTGAGTCTCCGAGATGCAATCAGCTCAATTATATTCACAGGATACAAATTCCGCGTTGTGCAACCTTCTAAACTCCCCAGTGGCCTCATCTCTCTTCGGACCAAATATTTTACGCAATACCTTATTTTCGAAGACCTTAAGCCGTTGTTCATCCTTCAAAGTAAGCGGCCACGTTTCACATCCGTAAAGAACCGTTGGAAGAATAATAGTTTTATAAATTCTAATCTTCAAGTTTTTAGATAGAAGCCGCGAAATAAGTAACTTAGCAACTGAATAATAACACGCATTACCCACCTTTAACCGGGACTTTATTTCTTCCTGGATTTCATTTTTTCTAGTTATAATTGAACCTAAATACTTGAATTTCTCTACGTGTTCAAAAGTATGCCCTGATACATCAATATCACCAAAATCGCCACCGTTTCTGCTACTAATCATATATTTCGTCTTATCGGTATTTAATTCGAGTCCTATTTCTTTACCGGTTTTTATTAACACACTTGTATTTAGTTGTATGGTTTCCGTGTCTTCACCTAGCAGTACCAGATCATCGGCATATCCCAAAACCGGAATCTTGTCACCCATATTTAAGCCTTTCTCGGTACGCATCACCTTTTCTATGACATATTCTAAAGCTATATTAAATAACACAGGTGAAAGGGAGTCACCCTGTTTCAAACCCGATCGCACCTCAAATCTCTCGGAGTAATTATGACCGATTCTAACTTTATGGAATGTTTCCGCCAAACACATCTCTACTAGGTTTACTAACTTTCTAGGTATTCCCTGTTCAATCATGATGTTATATAGCTTCTGACGGTCTATTGAATCATAAGCCTTTTTAAAATCGATATAAAGTTGATGGACTACACTGTTGTATTCCAATTTTTTCTCTAATATTTTCCTTACGTCAAATATTTGGTCAATAGTCGAGCGATTCCGCCTAAAACCACATTGGTAATCTCCGATAATTTCCTCAGCGTATTCCGTGATTCGACTAGTTAGAATTGACGAGAATATTTTATAGCATACTGGGAGAAGAGAGATCCCACGATAGTTGTTACAATCCGACCTTGGTCCTTTTTTGTGAATCGGAATAAGTATTGATTCTTTCCATTCTTCGGGCATTTTTTCAGTTTCCCAGATCTTTTTAACTAAAAAATGTATTTTGGAAACGCCCGCTTCTCCGCACGCCTTGATTAATTCACTCGTGATATTATCATTTCCTGCAGCCTTATAATGTTTTAATTTTCCTATCGCCATTTCGACTTCCTCTTTACTTGGTGCGTCTATCCATGGTTCAGCGCTCTGAAATTCAGAGAAAGGGGATTGATTATTATTTTCCGTATTTAATATGCCGTCAAAGTGTTGTTTAAATTTATTTAATATCTCAGACGAGTCCGCAATTATATTGTTATTTGCATCTTTAGCCGCATTCAAAAGCGGTTCAAATCTTTTACGCGATTTGTTTATACCTTTGTACATCTCTCTTACGTTATTTTCGCTTCTGTGTTTTTCTATTTCTATTATTTTGCCTTTAAGATACTCTCTTTTCTTATTTTTTAAGAATTTTGAAGTTTCGTTTTGTACTAACCGAAGGTAAGCCACATTATTATTGCTTGGATTATTTAAGAAATTCAGTTTAGCGGTTTTTCTTTTTTCGCACATATTTTGACAATCCCTGTCGAACCAAGGTTTGTTCTTTTTACTTTCGATTTTCCCAAGACATAAATTGCCGACCTCTTTAATATTATTCCTAATCCCTTCCCATAATTTGTTTACATCTTCGTGTTCCTCGTCTGAAGATTTTAAAGCTTCGAACCTATTTTTTACTTCTATCGCGAATTGTTTTCTAATTTCGGGGTTGTTCAATTTAACTAAATCAAAATTCTCGGGATGAATATAATTCGGTGTTCTCTTTTTTGTATTCAGTTTTTGTCGAAGTTTCGCGATTACTAATTCATGATCAGAACCGCATTCTGCACCACGATACGATCTCACGTTAATTATGCTACTTTGCCATCTGTTTTGTACTAAAACATGATCGATTTGATTACGTGTTTGTCCATCCGGCGATGTCTACGTATACTTATGAATATCCTTATGTTTAAACGTAGTAGTTTTGATTACTAGGTTTTTCGAAATGGCAAAGTTTATTAGTCGGGTCCCATTATCATTACTATATTCGTGCAAACTTTCTTTACCGATTGTAGGACGATATACTTCTTCCCTTCCACCCTTTGCGTTCGCGTCGCCTAGTATTATCTTAATGTAATTTCGCGGTAACTTATCGTCAACCGACTCTAGTTTATCATAAAATTCGCATTTCACTTCATCATCACTGTCTTCTGTGGGAGAATGAATGTTTATAAACGCAATTTTAAACCAACGCCCTTGAAATATAGCAACCGATATTCTTTCACTAAAGAACTGTATGTCCCGTAATGCGGAAAGAAATCTATTCCTAATGAGAAACCCGGTACCTAGACAATAATTAACGCTCCCCCCGTACCAAATAGTATACTTTCCTTCTGTTAACGAACCCTCCCCTGGCCAGCGAACCTCTTGCAATGCAACGATATCTAAATGGTACCACTTAACTTCATTCGCGACCGACTTTAACACACCTGCCGTATTTAAACTTCTAACGTTCCACGTCCCTATTGTTAGATCTCTAATTTTCATCTTGCGCCATGATTCCCCTGAAGCAGTCCCCACCCGGAGACCCGAACGGGGACTAGTTTACCTCCGGATAATGAGCGTTTTACCTCAGAGAAATCCATGACTTTTGGTGATATTTTGTGAACTAAAATATGTGAGTAGGGCGTTCGAACCTACGTCACACCCTCCAGCAAGCCTGGGGGGCCGCTCTCATTGTTGGTCAGCAAGTCCATCGGACTTAGCCGGGAGGAGCTTCCTAGGAAATTCCACCGACCATCCCCACATCCGCCACCCGTGGGACGCTCCCCATACGCGGTTATGAGATCCGCGTGAGGAAAATAACTATTACATAGCAAAAAATTACAGTCATAAGAAAATGGATTCAATGACCCCTCACAAAATAACAATTCCTCTAGTTATGAAAAAGCTACCACAACAACCTTAAGTTTTATTAATTTTACATTAATGATTTCGTTATCACCTTATGGTCTATGAAGAGGCACGAATTAGGAGTGCCCTTTGCTATTTGATTATTATTTTAAAAAATTGTTCAAAATACAGCACCATATAACATAACAATGTTTTAACAATATCAAAATAATGATCACAAAAAAAAAAAATAATAATAAAAAGAACAGTGTTTTAATTTTTAACACATATTTTAATTTTTAATTATATTTTACTTTCACTTATCTATATCTTAAATATATATTTAGGGAAAGTATTGCAATCATGAAAATTTTGGAATTTCAGTTTTCAATGGAAATACACGTTGTAGGGTCCTCTGAGTCCAAATAACCAAGTCCCATATAAAGTTCTGCGTGTCTGTGTCCCTGTGCATGTGTGTGTGTGGTAAGTCTTGCACGAAAACGATAAGTAGTGTAAAACAGAAATTTCATATTTTATATTTCATATGTCTGCCTGAGATGTTAAAGCAGCTTTTTCAACAAAGTCGCCCAAGCTGAATTTTCTCAAAAACGGATTGAAATAGTCTGACTGGGCTGAAATGCTCATATTTTAGATTTTCTTCCTCTAAAGTACCTTTATTTATATAGATTTTATAAAATTTACCATATCATCTGATTAGCACTGCTATGAAATAGCTAAATATGCAAGTTGAATGGATTCGAAAACCAGCTGAAGGAGAAAAGAGCAAACATATTTTTTTTATGCATTTTTTGTGTTTTTGAAAATGAAAAAAGTAATATAGATGTATAATATACCGTTGGAAAGCTAAAGATTTTAGACAAAATATTATCTTATGCACAAAATTATTAAAGTTAACGGAAAGTGATGAAAAGCTGATGAAACTAACTGATTGTCGTAGATAATAATATAATAGATTATTTAATAAAACACATGTTTCTATTTAAATTCAATGTAATTAATTCTGTAACCCATTGATTTTAACAATGGAGGTAAGTGAAAGTCGTGTGTTGCGTGCACCATATTTTTTTAAATGTAAAGGTTTAAAAACAAATGAATTATGAGAAATTAACACTATTAATTCATAAATCTGATATGTTGCCAGTGAAACGTTTTTACTACAGAGCCTTACTTAACTCTGAAGAGATATTTAATGAAATTAATTAAACATTTTTATTGAGCATATTAACTTGTTATATATAAATTTTATTATGATCACTTTTGAAATGAACAGTTCTGGTTTAACTTCTTTTATTGGAATAAAGTAAAAGTTTCTACTTTTTTGTGATAAGAAAAACTTAATAGTATGTGTCAAAGTTAAGTTATGTATCGGGTGATGGTTTGATACATTTTCTTTGTTTATTGATATAAATATATATGATATCTATAAACTTATTATTAAGTTTATTACTTATTACTAATGTGACTATTATTACCAATGTGATTAACTGAAGGCTATTTATAGGATCTGGAAACAGAGAAGGGAGATGCTGTTCTTGTGGCACACCATATCCTTCAGTATCAGCTTTCTTGGCTGGTAGCTCTTCCCCTCCAGCTCCTACCATTGTGGTAAGCATACAACTTAATAAATTTATATATATATACAAGACTATGAGACCTTTACTATCTATTTTTGTAAGTGCACACCTATTATTGAATATATCTACCTGCCCAACTATAGAAAAGTAATATTTAAGCTGACAGAAATTGCATTAATAATGCAGAATAATTGGGATCTTGAATGAGTCCTAGCTGTTTGTTTTTTTGTGAAAATTAATGATTCATTCGCATAACTGGTTCTAATAGCAGACACAAAAGAAAAGTTACAACAAGCTCTGGTGGAATGGGAGGCTGAAGTACTGCATAAGGGAATGTTCATCAACGAATCCAATAGCAAGACTATAGTTCTTATATGGAATGAAGAAGTAAATGTTGAAATGGTATGCAATAGGAAGATCCTAGAAGTGGTATATGAATTCAACTACCTGGGAACCATTATATACAGGTCTGGCAGAATTGACCAAGAGATAGGAAATAAATCAATAAAGCGAAGCAGGTGTACTACCAGATCAACAGTAGTACAATAGGACACCGTGAAGTAAGGCGAGATGTTAAGATGCTCATCTATTAGCTATTTACCTACCAGTCCTTACATATGGAGGCGAGAGCTGGGTGATGCTCGACAAGCATATCAGCCGAATCACTGCTCCTGAGATGAAATTTTTACGTAGAGCAGCGGGAAAGACAAGGCGAGATTGTGTCCGAAGCCATAGGATCAGAGAGCAGCTCGAGGTACTACTGTTGAAGACTATCGTGAAAAACAGGCGATTATAATGGTTTGGACATGTTTGTCGTATGGACGAAATAAGGGAGCCCAGAAGGACACTGGAAGCCAGACCTACAGGTAGAAGACCACGTGGCCGACCTAGAATTTCCTATTAGGAACATATCCAGAAGATTGGGAGTAAAAGAGGCAAGACCCTTGCAGAAGCGACTCAGCAGAGAACGGGATAACTGGCAGCGCTGGATCGAGGCCCTTCTATGCCAGTAATGGGTCGAAGAGGAAGAGAAAGAAGAAGATATTTAGGATTTAGGGAGGGTTCCTTGCCGTTGAAATGATTATACGAAGGGATCAGCGATTCTGCGAAAAAATTTTGTTGGGAACCACTGGTCTACACAACTAAGTATTATATATAAAATTGAATCTGAATTTTTTATTGAACTCAAATCTTTAGTGATTAAAATAAGTAGTGTTCATATTCAAATATTTGCAAATAACATAGCTTAGCTTTGTGTAATAATTTAGATTGTGATTTGTGTGCATTTAGGCTACATAGACATACATTATCTTTTATCTCATTACTTTTTTCGGGCTCAGCTCTTGCTTTAGAAGGATCTATGTAGCCCAAAATTATGGTATTTTAAAATGATAAATGATCTATTAGACGTATCTATAATAAAATATGTGCAATATGTCCAATCAATTGGCCCATAAACCTATTTATGAATTCTTAAAATATATTACTGATTTTTCAAAAATTTTTAGGGTGCTCATGCTCGTAATGTTCAACGTAATCCTGAAAGGTTCATTAAGCCTGCAATTCCCCCTCATTACGGTGCCCCTCCTTCACCAATGGATGTGTCTAAGTCATAGGTAAGTATCTCAGAATGACAAGAGTCATAACTAAATAAATATTTGCTACTATTCACTGATAAATTTCTGTTCTAGATTCATAGAAGAAATAATGATATTAGCATGGATCTAAAAATATATTGCAGAAAAATGAAAATAAGTTGAGGCTTCCTCATTGGTGTGCTGCATATAGCTATTTGTTTAGCACTTTTAGTTAAATACTAGCAGCAAAGGATGGTTTTTAAAAGATTAATTACGCTTTTGTGTACCTCAATTTCTTTGTAATATAAGTTATATATTACAGCACATGTATGTACATATGTATGCCTATGAGCACATTAATACTTGAGATCGTTATTCTTGCTTTTCGTACATGTTTTTCTGAAGATTGGATATATTGGCGACTGTTGTAGAATTTGTGAAGTCTTTTTTGAGAAAGATTTCAGCTTATGTAAGTTGAATTCTGTTTGGTTATTAATTTTATATTTGTATCACTAGGTTTAAATTTTTATTTTTATCTCATATTTAAGCTTACTCAACTATGAGAGAGCATGCTTAGCAAGGTTTTAGTTTTAAAAGTTTGCTGTTCGTAAAGCTATTATTATTTTTTTTTTTTAATCCTTTAATTTTAAATTAGTATATATAATTGTTCCTAAAACATTATATACAAAGGAATGTATTTCTGTTTGATAATTGCATTAAATTTTATTAACTTTCTAATGATTATATTTTTTTGCAAAGTCCATTGTCTTATTAATAAAAAGATCAGAACCATTAGTTGTTCTTATAATTGTAATCTGTGGTCTTAATACTTGCTTTCTATAATTGAAATAACTTTATAAAGGTTACTATATGATACAAGAAGCTATATCCTCGTTTGTTATTATGTATTCTTGTTAATGCTTAGATATTAAAATGATAATGCATTGCATTTAAATCAATGGTTAAAATATCTATCATCATTAATTTTATTTTATATATATATTTTTTCTTTTGGTAAGGATGAATGCATTTGTTGTCACAAACTTTGATTGTGCACTGTTATGTAACTAATTAACCAAGTTTCTGTCTATATGGGATATTAATATATCTAAGAAATATATAAATATAAATAAAATATTCTATTTGTATATTCATACTGCTCAATAAAATTGTTGCATCATTTTGGCTTTGAAAATCATTTCTTTTAAAATCATGCCGAAGACTTAAAACTGTGTGATCATTTTCTGGTAACATCAAAATTGTATACTAGTCATAGATAATTATTAGCACGAATTGGAAGTAGAAGATCTATAAAACTTAAAATATCAGGTTAGTTTTGTTTTTGTTACTAAATAATTAGACCTAGGTTGGTTAAATGAGAATTGTAAAATAATAAATCCCTACTATAATTGGTACTGATAATAATAAATTAGAAGTAAGGTAGATCATAATTTATATGTGATTCATATATTTTTAAATAATTTGTAATGAATCTTTTTTTTTTTGTTTTAAATATTAAATCTGATCATCATTCTAAATGTGGAATTTGTAAATAAATAAAACAATTGTTGCTGTTACATTAATTTACCAAGCAGTAATTTTAGAATTTTCCTTATGTATATTGTTTAAATCTGGCATAATTATTAATCAGGATATGTATGGACAAAAATGTATAAAGTTGTTATTAATCTTAATTATTAATAGTAATTGTGATAAATAAATGAGTACTTGTTTCTGAAACTTTGGTACAATGCTTTGCTCTTTTATTCTTTATTTTTTTTCCACTTGTCTTAAATCATTTTGTAATTTGCTACAAAACGTGTAGACCTTTTTGCAACGGGATGCGATCTACATTTCCTTGTTTTAGTAACTGATATCAAGGTTCATTGTATTCAGAATTATATTTTAATTTTTAATTATTAATTACGTGTATTAGTTAATGATATTTACTGATATTATTTTATAAGTTCTGATTTGTTATAATTAAAATCAGATGGACTTAGAGATTCAGTCGTTTAATTATTACTATTAATGTAATCAAAATTTTGGTTTTGGATTTCTTCTGACCTCACCAAACTCTTTTTGGTACTCTTTTCAATTCCTTTTATTATAAATCTGTATTTTTTACCGACTTGATTTTAAATATTGTAAATTCTCATTAAATTTATTAATTACTATATAGTTAGTCACTATGCTTCTGATGCAGTGTTTATTCATTCTTCCTTTATGTAAGTTTAGTTTTTCTTAAATAGAAATTTGGAAAGAACGAGAACTTAGATGTCATACTTTCCAAGTTAGGTTGTGATTATACGACTATAATATCATATTTCTATATCAACTTTGAACATTATTATCCCAATGTGATCAACACAGTTGTATGATTTTTCTAATGAACTACAATTAATTTGTTGGTATTTTACATATATCTATTGTGCTAGTTGACAAACAAAGCATTGTAAAATGAAAGAACTGTGGCTCCTGTATTTTATTCAGTATTAAAATTGATGATTGAGATAACTATTGGTTTATTTAAATTATAAAAAATGGGTTTTAGAAATATTTGTTTAGAAAAAAAATAAATTCTTTAAAATAACCACCCTTTTGTAGTATGTGCTTTAAGAAAAATCATTTTTATGAGCTTCTTATTTACTTTCAAAGTGACAAAAGCTTTTCTTTCTCTTATATTTTGTGTATAAAAATCTACACTTCATTGATAATATTGACTTTCATGCTAAAAGCCTTAGCGGTGTAAAACATTTATTTGAGCAGTATTTGAATAATTGATGTTGATTCTGATATTCGATATTTTTCTTCATAAATCTTATATTTGTTAATCAAGTAGAAAATCTTATTAAAAACTCATGTTTGTATAAAAATATTTTTTAAAATAAAAAAAATGCTGTACTATTTCATGAATTTTGAACTGTGATTTTTGTATTATTTAACTGTTGATGGCGTATATATATTAATTAACATGTGTTTTTTTTTGTTTTGTTTTTTTCTATTTTCTGAATGTATCTTGAGTTTCAATCCCAATCAGTACTTTGGGATATACACATCTGTATTTGAGTAAGTACTAGTTTATGTATCATATTTATTTGGAACAATAAAACCACACTTGTCTGTGATAATTTGTTGTATTATTTATGGGTTTATTAATATATTCTCCTCGTTTTTACTTTCACCTACCAATATACAGAATATATTGTAAGGGAAAGTATTGCGATTGTAAAAATTGTTGAAATCCAGTTTTCAACAAAAATACACGTTTTAGGGTCCCCTGGGTCCAAATGACCTAGTCCTGCAAAAAGGTCTGTGTGTGTGTGTGTGTGTGTGTGTGTGTATGTGTGTGGTAACTTCTGCACGAAAACGAAAAGTCCTATGAAACTTAAATTTCACATTTAAGACAAATATACGCCCAAGATGTTACAAAAACTTTTTCATCGAAATCAGTTTACCAAAAGAGCCACTTTATACCATGCATTTTGCACCTTTTTACGGTTTTCTTAAAAAACGGCTCTAAAGATTTTGATAAAACTCGCTCTGTCAATGTAAAATTTAATGGGCTTTAACGTCGTATAGGTTTCATTCTGATTGAAAGAGTGTATTGAGATATTTTAAATTTTCTTCCTCTAAAGTACCTTTTTTTTTTTTTATATATATTCTATAAAAATAATCATATTATCTTGTTACCATTGATAAAAAACAGGTATATATGTTAGTTAGACGAATTCTATATTCCAAAGGAAAAAACGAACAAATACTTTTTTAATGGAACAGTAATTCTAAAATATATCGTTGAAAAGCTTTAGATTTAAAAAAAAAATATTATACATAAGCTTGTAAAGTTAATAAAGAGTGATGAAAAGCCGAAAAAACTAACTGATTATTTTAGATAATAATATATTCAATTTTTTAATAAAACATGTTTCTATAGAAATTCAATTTAATTGATTCTTAAATGGTTTCACTAATTTTTATCTCTAACTGTATTTGAAAATTCTTTAATCGATTTTAAAAACGGAGGAAAGTGAAAGGTCGTGTGCTGCCCGCACCAGATTTTTTGTCATGTGATATAAATGTGATTTTTCAATTATTAAGTGTTTGATGATGAAATAAATATTTTCATTCTGGTACTGATTTCCCTTATAATAGTTATAATGCCCTTATAATATGTTCATTTTTCAACCATATCAGAATTGTTAATCATCTAATCATACTGTTGTGGAAATTCATAAAATCGAATCAATTTAGTGGTACGATGAAGGGATAGGTTAAGGAAATATAAAAAAAAAAAAAAAAAAAATGAAATGTGGATGAAGATGAATGGAAACAGATCGAGAATTCTGATGAGGATATTTGGTGTTATGTATAAATCATCAGATTTGGGATATTGACATCAGTTTGGTGACGTGGATGGAGGAATGATTTTTGGTTTAATGTGTTCAAAGAGAATATACACCAAGAAGGTATTGCTGTCAGAAAAAAAAAGGTAAATCTCCTTTGAATTGGTTACCTAATAGTGAAGTGAGGCTGGCTTTAAAACGTAAATGTAAATAATAGCTCTATTCTGCCTCATCATTGAATTAGCAGTGGGCCTTCCATACAACAACCAGCTACCTTTGAAGTGGGAAAAAGGAGAGTTTAATACCCAAAGTTGTTGAGGAATGAAGTCTTAAGAAAATGTTATGGTCATCTGTGAGTTTTAGAGTGCTCCAGGAAAGATGACCAGAATCGACTCCAAGGTTGTTTTGCTGTCCTTTGAAAATGTATGGGAAGAGTTATTCATGTAAACTGAAAATTTGGGAAGAAAAGAAATAAGGAGATGCTTGGAAATTAAAATTATCTGAGTTTTTTCTATATTTACCCATAACTCATTTGAAATGGGCATTTGTGATCGAAAAATTGATTCCATATTCTGAAATAGCATCATTATAAACATGATTAATGATACTAGCATCAATAAAAATTAACAGAAAGGTGGGATCCATGTTGGAAAATCTGATACTGTAATCCGAAATTGCAACCTTGTTTGATAATTCTATGAATAGGAACTAAAAAAGGAAAAGAAACTTGAAAGGTGTAAGGCAATATTTTAAATACCCACTTTTGAAAGAATTAGAAAAGTGCTTCTATACTCAACAGATGAAGATAATGATTAACGAAAACTTTGCATTTATTCAAACCGACAAATAAATTATCAGTGTTATGTTATTCGAATAATTGTTAATTCTAGAAAAAACACAGTATTTCTCACTTTTACTTATTCTTGTATATGATTATATTTTAATATAATACAACTAAATGCTGCAGAGAATATTGAAATTTAAACTCCAAATAGTAGTGAAAATTAAATTTAGCTCCTGTCACATTTTACTCCTGAATGTTTGTTGGGGTGATGCTGCTGGCCTCTTACGGCAAACACGAAAACTAATATGGTCCCGAACCTTTTTTATTTGTGCTGCTACCTGCCAAAGGATTTTTAAGTACTGATTAAGAAGTACTTTCCTATACAAATAAATTTTCGAGCTGAAACACGACTTCGGAAATTAATTGAACAGCCCTAAATAGAACCTTTTTGATTAATTGTTTTCAATCGACTAAAAAAGTAAATACCTCCCTTCAACATTTGAGGGCTTACGTTTCAAGATACGCGAAATAATATAAGGACTCGAATGACGAATTTAAAAAATCCGTTTGTCCGCCGTCCACGGCATTTTTCCGAAACTACTGGACCAATTATTTTGAAATTCGTCACAAAAATACTAGGGTATCCAACGATGATCCTAATACCTAGACGTTGATACCAGCTGGTTATTTTAAAATTGCGGTCGATTAAAAGTGATCAAATTCAATAACTCAGTTATTTTTTGTTCATTGTACTTTTGAATTCAGCATAAACCTCAGCATAAATTGGCATGAAAAAAAAAGTAAAAATTAAACTAATTTTACTTCAATGTTTAAAATTAATTTTATTTTGAAAAATTAAAAACTATTTAAAACGATTAAGATAGAAAGACTTTCAAAGTAATTTCGCAGAATGATTGCCCTTTGAGAGCTAGTTGTAAATGAAGATATATAATTATTTATACTGATCTTATCAAATTCATTTTATCAATTGAGCAGTCATCATTATTCCAATAAAAAGAGAACAAATGAGCGGTATATTTGTATAAATTTCATGTTTTGTTAAGAGTTTATATTTATCTTTATAAGATTGAAAGATGACTTCTTTTTTTTTCTAAGTACATTTTTATTTCATATTTAAAATTTTAGCATTAGGTTTTTGATTGTACCGGTTTCTGTAACTTTCTCACATTTAATTGATGCTAGTTTCATCTGTTAGTTTTACAACGATGCTATTTCCTAATATGGTAACCCATTTGGATCGCGCATGCGTGTTTCTGTTACTTTTATTCATGCTGGGAACATGTAATAGGATTTCCCCTATTCCGAATATAGGATACGATTTTGGATCTAATCGGAGTTTCTGTTACTTTTGAGCTTTTTTCGTTTTCTTTTATTTCGTTTTTTTTTTTTTTATTGATATTCTTCAAGTAGTAGTTAGAAAGATATTAAGTAAAATTTTTATTGATGAAGGAATCATTTACTAGGTTTATAAGGATGCTATTTTCTGATATAGCATCATATTTTCGATCGTGCAAACGCATTTTTAGTTTCTATTATTTTTGTACTCTATACTGGTATCGCTATCATTCCCGCTGTGGATTTTAGTGCTGTACTATTGTTTATAACATTTTCGTGATTATATTTTTTTTCGTTCGTTTTATGTTCAAAAAGAAAATTATGGTTTTCTTAGTTTAAAGTTGACAGTTAATTCAAGATAAACATCCACAATGCAATTTCTCAGTCCCGTGAAAGTATTAATTTCAAGTTCCATGGCTGAATAGAAAAGGAAATTAATTGATATATCTAATAAATTAGGAGGCCCAGGAGATTCGAAAGCGTTAAGAGGGACGGCAAGTAGGTTGGAAACATATTTTTTCTATATATTATTTTTTCTATATTATTACTTTTTCTATAGGATATTTTTTCTAAACACTATCTACTAAAATAATTTGAAAATTAATTGCGTGACTGGAAATTAAAACGTTTTCTAACCATAATTATTTTCCTAAAACCTCAGTTAATTTTTAGTTTTAATATTTTTACTATCCTCACACTGGACTGAAACAACAAGAAACTGCCCACAGATACCGCTTACTACAACACTTACTCGACAAACGAACAAAACTCCCTATTTACTACAAAAAACTCATTTACATAACCATCCGACCTATTTGGACCTATGAGGGTCCACTAAACTATCAAACTCCGCATCCAATCCTTGCAATCCAAAATCCTAAGAAAAACCCTCAATGCTCCTTACTTTGTAACTAATAAACTCATCCATAGAGACCTCAATATCCGACTGGTTGCAGACATAGCCATTGATAGATACACCTCCTTTGATTCCAAACTACCTGCCCACTCAAACTCGCTTGTCCGTAACCTCTCAACAACATCTAATCCCGATAATCCTCTGAGGCGCCTGAAAAGACGGTGGCCTCGAGAGCTGCTTATAAAATAAACATTGCAGTGTTACCTAAAAAAATGATTTAAGTGTTACCACAAAGGCTATTTCATGCCTATATTTGTAATTATAGCCCTTTTACTTGTATATATTGTATATACAGTTGTAAAACTCAATAAAAATATATTTTTATTTGACTAACAACTTTTAGAGGAACCGGAGCCCCTTCCTCTTCCCGCTTTATCTTGGCTTAGCCCATGTCCATAGTTTGATGTAGCTTTCTTATCACCACAAGCAACACAACTAAGATAAAAAGATTCTTTAATTTTTACGCTATCTTAAAACCTTTATTGCCAGTGGTGAGTAGAATCGACGGCTACCCTCAGAATAACATGTACGAAAAGAGCATTCCACCAATTCGGTCTCAATTATCATGAATAATGGAAGGGTTGGAAATGGACATAGAGGGAAAATAATATTCGGTATGAAACGGGTTTCTGTAATGTGATAAAAATTGTAGGGAAAAAAAACAAGGTATTGATCACAATGAGCCAGGAGGGATTAGGAGTTGAGGTTACAGAACTATATCATATAATTCATTTGAGGAAAATATGTTAATGTAAAGTAATGTTGTCATTAGAGAATAAAGGCACAGGTGCTATTATGTGAAGCAGAATAAATATATATATTTATACTTGCCAACTAGGTCAACCAATATATCTTTTTCACCATTTCTATTGGATGGGTTCTTAAGTTCGTTCGGTTTTGGTAAGCAGTACGAATTGTTCTAAATATCTTCAGATCTCTTTGCCTGATTTGATGAACATGATGGTTAGAGGAAAAAATTAAGCCCGCTCTCCGAAACTGTTGTGTTTGATTTAATTGACATTACAGCATATATGTCAACTGATAAAGTGCAGTTTTACCATATTTGGAGACCCGAGAAGATATGTGAGGTATACGGGAACGTGCGTTAGCCGGACACACTGCTCAAAAATGGTATGCCGAGTTTCGAACCGAAGATACGAGTGTCGAAGATGCACCCACAGAAGTCGGCTCACCGAGATTAATTTGAGTACCTCTCTCGAAACTACGAACAGTGAAAGTGGCTTTATCCTTCCTACCGTAGCAGGTACTTCTTTACCAAGCTTACCGTAGCAGGTACTTCTTTACCAAGCTTACCGTAGCAGGTACTTCTTTACCAAGCTTACCGTAGCAGGTACTTCTTTACCAGTTACCGTAGCAGGTTACATTCTTTACCAAGCTTACCGTAGCAGGTACTTCTTTACCAAGCTTACCGTAGCAGGTACTTCTTTACCAAGCTTACCGTAGCAGGTACTTCTTTACCAAGCTTACCGTAGCAGGTACTCCTTTACCAAGCTTACCGTAGCAGGTACTTCTTTACCAAGCTTACCGTAGCAGGTACTCTTTACCAAGCTTACCGTAGCAGGTACTTCTTTACCAAGCTTACCGTAGCAGGTACTTCTTTACCAAGCTTACCGTAGCAGGTACTCTTTACCAAGCTTACCGTAGCAGGTACTTCTTTACCAAGCTTACCGTAGCAGGTACTTCTTTACCAAGCTTACCGTAGCAGGTACTTCTTTACCAAGCTTACCGTAGCAGGTACTTCTTTACCAAGCTTACCGTAGCAGGTACTTCTTACCAAGCTTACCGTAGCAGGTACTTCTTTACCAAGCTTACCGTAGCAGGTACTTCTTTACCAAGCTTACCGTAGCAGGTACTTCTTTACCAAGCTTACCGTAGCAGGTACTTCTTTACCAAGCTTACCGTAGCAGGTACTTCTTTACCAAGCTTACCGTAGCAGGTACTTCTTTACCAAGCTTACCGTAGCAGGTACTTCTTTACCAAGCTTACCGTAGCAGGTACTTCTTTACCAAGCTTACCGTAGCAGGTACTTCTTTACCAAGCTTACCGTAGCAGGTACTTCTTTACCAAGCTTACCGTAGCAGGTACTTCTTTACCAAGCTTACCGTAGCAGGTACTTCTTTACCAAACTATCCGATTCCGCCGCCCATCATACATATCTCCCTCTATTCAAATCCGTGATTCATCACCTTAACACTCGTCGGATTTAAATATTACGCCTCTTTGGACAGATCTTTCATTATCCGATCCTCTTCTATCTCTATGGAACTCTATTCCTTCTCACATCCATAATTCTATTACCCTCCCGAAAGTTTAATCTCGAATATTTAATTATTCTTGTCCACTCATTGTCCTAAGAATCCTGATGATATCCAGTTTTCAATAAAAAATTGTAAATAGAAAAAAAAATGAAGTTTTCATTTATTTGTTATTGTTTTTGTAATCAGGTAAACGTAATTTTTCTTGTCTTGGCAAAAGCTGTACATAATTGTTTTCTTTATTAACATTATTATTATTTTTTAAATCATTAGTATTAGAATTTTTTTTTCTTTCTTATTTGACTTCTTTTATTTATTACTTTTTACTGAATTATTTATTCTTACTCTAAGGCAATAAAACCCACATTTATTGTCTTATGCATTATTCAAAAGGGACTTGTCCCAGAATAAATAAATAAATTATAATTATTAAATCTATTGAAAGTCTATGTTCTAAAAAAGAAATGTAACACAATGAATAAACTGCGAAGATTTTTATTTTAATAAAATATAATACATTCAAAAATTAAGCGAGTTAAAATAAGTTATTCATTTTTTAATAATGTGTTATGTCACATCTCCTCTTTTAAGAAGTGAATTGCTACCTTGAATAAAATAAGTCCTATGCTGGTGAGAAAGTTTTTGTGAAACCTGAGACTTGCATATGGTTTTTTGGTCCAGATAAGATTCTTCTCTTAAATTTCGAGATGGATCCAACATTTCGTTTGATGTTGAAGTATCACAGTTATCAGAAGTAGAAGAATAATCATCATTGAGATTTTCTTGTTGCTGGAGACCAACAGGGTCTGACATACGCCAATCATAAACAAAAATAGGAGGTCGCATACTTTTTTTGGTATCTTGAAAATTATTAACATTCTCCTAAAAATGATATGTGATACTGTATTTATTTTAATACATTATTATTTGCAATTAAATGTAGAGATTTCCACTACCTTAATTTTAAAATCATTAATCAATAATAAATCAAGATTTGGTAAAATCAAAGAAATAACGTTATCACTAAAACTGACTTTTATTACATTGAGGATGTATGGTCAACTGTTGAAATTTTTTCTATATCTTTATATTACACCTTGCACCTATGAAACATTTTGATTTTTGAAAGCATGCCAAGTAAAATACAAGATAGTTACTTCGGTTAATATGTTTGAATTGTCTAATAGCTCTAAATTGTCATTTGACAAATGAATTAGCAACACAACAGCAGAGATTGAAATGAAATATCTTTGTCTTCAAGTCATATCATAAATAAATTACTCACACAGATTGTATTTAAAAAACTAAACAAATATATGAAAAATATTGCTATGATTTGCTTTGTCTACAGCTATTAATCTTATTTTTCATTTTATATATAGTGTTTCTGATTATTTAAAGTATCTTCAAGCTCAATATTTACCATGTATACTTATTGTTTAAACCAGAAACTTAAAACATAGTTAAACGGAATTAAGTAAGAATACCTAGATCAACTAATAGGATTCTAGTGAACCAATTTAACGCCTCAAAAAATTTTAGCATTATTAAACATAATTGTTGTAAGAGGAACATCTACTAGTCCAAGATTTGGCTTATCCTTGACATTTTCAAGAATTTAATTTTAGATATTCTCCAGACAAGTGCTCCAGTAATCCTGGTCAGTAACATGAGGGGAATCACCTGTAGCAGGGTAGCTAAGCATAAGAGCCTCCTATGATTAAGGTCATGGGTTTAAACCCTTAGGTGGTCCTAGGATTTTTTAATGGGAGTAAAAAATTCTAGGTTATTGCCCTCCTTCTAAGGGACGTTAAAAGCCTGTGCGATGTCAGGTACTCGTTATAGATCCCTATACTAATAAAACCTGGATAGGCAAAATTTAGGACTCCCACTGTAGCATCGTCCGATTAGCCACAGCAGCATAAAATGAAATTAAATAAATTAACAAAATAGCAGTAATAGAAAGTCCGTTACTCTAAAAGTAGCAACACTGTGGGAATAATACTCGTATCTTACTAATCGGATCGGGGCGCAAAGCGTGAACTCAATCCCAAGATTCCAAAAATATTAAAAATTATCCTTATTTTCATTTTCCATTTTAGTACTTCCTTTTAAGAAATAATTATTTAATAACATCAAGATTCTCGAATCCACCCATTTTAGAATACTTTTGGAATTGCAAAAATTGGTATGACCCAAATTAGACAAAAAAACAAATCAAGTGTCAACTTATTTTTTATCTTTACAGGGTTTTGGGTCTTTTCATAGGAAATTGAAACTGTATACAACCAAGAAAGCAATGATAAATATAGAACTCCTAGACAGAAGTATCAAAAGAATGGTGTTTTATTTTTCTTCAAAATCATGTGAAAAGGAACAGTTATGAGCAAGTTAAATGAAGTAGGAATGGTTGCCAAAATGCTCACTTTTTGCTAGGGCACACACATTTTAAAGGTTTCAGTTTGCCAATAGAATAGTAAAATGCCAATTGTTCAGAGAAGAGTCAAAATTCACTTGATTTCATCTGGAAGGAAAACATTGGAAAGACAAAAACTGAAGGACACATATTGTATCATGCCTCCAAGAGCAATAAATCCTGGAGGGGTTAAGGGATTCAAAACAAGGACCATAAAGAATTAAAAATTACTGAACGAGGCTCTATAAATATTGTCACATATAATTACATAATTAAGCTATTCTTCAAGAAGACTTGGACCATTTGTTGGAGATGATTTTGTAGTAATCATGATTAATAAAAGGCCCCACACAGTTCAATAATCGTCAAAGTACCTCAACAAAGCTGATATTACAGGGCTACATTTTTCACGACAAAATCCATACTCCAATCCAATACAGTGTTATAAGTTCTGTGGTTCTATAATACATACAATTTTTCAAGGGATAGCACTTAGCGAAGGTTGGGAATTGATATTCCTAGAATCTTTCCAAAATAATAGAAAACAGTTAAAAAAGAAATAGAAATAGCAATAGTCACTGAATACTGTTATGGACTACTTTTGCGTTTAGTTTGTGAATCTATTTATGACTGCATATAGCCAGCCATTTTTAAAATTTTCACTTGTCTTCATATGAAATATGAATAATTCCAATCATGAAAAGTTCTGAATTTCTGTTTTCGATGGAATTACACATTTTAGTGTCTCCTCAATGCAAATAACATTGAGTCTCCCAGAAAGGATGGTATGTGTTTGAGGCAAGTTTATCTAAAAAGCAAAGACCAGTATAAAACGGAAATCGCATATTTAAGATGCATTTGACATTTATGTTACAATTTTTTTTATCAAAACCTACTAATCAGAAGTGCCACTAGGGAAATACTGTGGATTGTCTACACTTTTTCTCAAAAAAGTCCTTCAATTTTGGCTAAAATAGTAAAATTAGTTATAAATGAATCTATGAATTTTATGATATGAAAAATATTATACCCAAACAAAAAGATTTTTATGTGTGATTATAAATATGAAATATTGGGAAATTACTTTAAAATGATATGAAATGTGCAACAGAATTTAATGAATGTTAGCAACTAAGGAAAATAAGTTTACATACATTTTTGTTTATTGTATCTGAATCAACATCCCCCTTGATTATGCACATCAAAAACCAACAATATCTCCACCATAATATAATAACTTTATCCACAAAAAATATATTTTTTTTCTTATTTACAAGGTTTTATTTAATAAAGTAGTCTATCAGATGAATTAAAAAAATAAAATAGTTTAGCAAAAAGAGGAGCAACTAAACCCAACATTTACCATGACATGTGATTAACACATGCAATAGTTTCTTAAACTTTAAAGGTTTCTGCTCCTACCAAGATTACTTTGTCAGCTATGCATACGCAGAAAAGGTTAAGGAACAGAACACAGTACTGCGCTTGTGTTAACAGGAGACTGCCCATGCACAGCAGATAAAGTAGTCAATGTGGGAACAGACCTTAAATAAAATTGTACATATACATGCATAAATGAGTATTGTATTTCCACTCATTTCTACTACCATGATCATAAGAGGATAATAAAAAGAAAAAGAAAAAAATTAATTCATTTATATTTGACATAAACATATCTAATAAAATAAAGATAAGTACTATTTAATTGGTTTTGAAATTATGGACTATGTCAGTTGCACATTGTTTGTAATAATCAACAATTGGGAAAGGATTTCAATTTTTTTTTTAAATTTCTTTTTAATAAAAACAAAAGTACAATTTGTCATTGTATACATATTTATAATATATATATATATTTATTCATTTTTCACAAACATGTCTTATGTTTATTTATGTCAATGTAACAGATTCTAAGTACACATTAAACATATTTATTGACCGTCCATATTTTAATTTTGTACAGATTAAAATAATTATAAAAACTCTAAAATTGAAGAGTAAAGGGATTTCAATTACCATAGTATTAATAATTAAGTAATAGTTGTACTTTTGAAAAATGTATGAAGTGCCATAAGCTATTCATCTGCATCTATATATAAATATTTTTTTCTTTGGACCATATACTGTGATTAAAAATTTTTTTTTTTCATTTCTAAAGGTCCCACCACTGATAAGTTGTATTAATTTCTAGTGATATAAAAAAATTATGCATAAAGAAAACTAATTTTATTCCAGTAGCTAATCAACAAACAAGAAAACAAATAAATTATTAACAAAAAAAATATAAATATTAACATATATAAATAAAAATTGTGCTTCTAACTTAATACTATGAATGAAATATTGATGTAAACATAAATGGACCAGGTGTGCTTTAAACATAAACAGATGAAATACAAAACAAATCTAAAACACCATTGGTCCACAGTGATTGAGCCGTCCTAAAATCATTTTCAAGACCTAATTATAAATTGGTAACAAATAAATAATTGGCACGAGTGAAATATATTCTAAATGACAAGAGTCATTTTACATGGAAGTCCCTAGAAATGGAGAGAACAATTTTGAAATGGCGATCTTTAAGTTTGCCAAGGCTACAAACATAAATCTAAATTAAATTTAAGAACTTCTTATTGTAGAAGTATTTACTATTGAACAGAATGAACAAAATATTTTTCAATTGATCAAATGAAAATAGACTATACAAATATTATATCTTTTAAATGAATACCTTTAGGGTTCCTCACATATACTACATTATATACAAAGTTGGGTTTACTAGATTTGTTTTATCCAGATATGATCATCATATCTTAAAAATATAATATGTAACAGATCATTTTAAAAACAATGGAAAACTAAGTTAAAATATTACTTAAGGTCAATGAAAATTTCTCAGTCACAATATTCTAAAAATGATTTAACTGAAAAGATTTTTATTTATTCCATTAAACCCAAAGTATTTAATATCCAACATCGATTTTATAATTTGACTTTAAAATTTTAGTATAATATTTATGCATTAAATGGTATGGCCATGGACATGCTACTGAAAAACTTTAATAATTATTGATATATATATACATACATAAACAATCCTTCAATATGCAACTGCGACAACCATTGCATATAAATTTATCGAGGTTACTCTAAAGTGCATCCATTTTATATTTCTCTATAGTAGATACAAACTTTTTATGATATTAAATTACTGATAAATAATTAATTACTTTATTTTATTTCAAAATAAGTAACACAAAAACACTTCTCTGGTAATTTAAAATACACCTCCAAGTAATATACTTAACTACATTAATATAGTTAGGCTAAGCTCTTGTCCGCTATATCAAACTGCATCAAGTCCTTGAGAACAATTAATCAGCGGTTAAATACGTAAATGTAATTAACTTCTTTATTGACATGAACAATACACATAGCTAAAAACTCTAATTGTGTTATCAGATGTACAATTCTACTTTTTTATGGATAAGGCACACCATATCAGGACAATTTATTAATTTTTAATTTACTATATTAAACCACTAAAATATATTGGTAATAATAATTGTAATGATATTTAATATAAACACATTAATAGGTATTAAAGATTTGCCTGACAAAATATTGGCCAGGAGTTTAATATATATCATATGGTAAAACAAGAATTGACAAACAAAATGCCTATATTTCCTCAAAGTTATGGCATATATAACAAGACGGTACTTACTACAAACAGGCTAAATCTAATAAATATATTTATATATATAATTTTTTATTTATATAGATATATGTGTTTTGTGTATGTGTATTTTTTTAATATTTTACATGTTTGAGCCTGTGAAAATAATTATTTAATCAAGCCAAACTTTAAAGAGAATATTCATTTTTTCTTAATGTAGAAAGAAAAAAATAATTGTATATTCGGCTAAATATAAATATAATCCCACAGGCATTTATTATTTTAAAGACTGCCTATTAGCTACATGCAGACCACAACATTTCATTTTAATTAATTATCACAATGAGATATTGTTATAAGTAATCAACTGCTAACTTTATATCTTCTGTCAGAATTTAAGTACTAAGCCCATGGAGTGAGCATTTTGCAATATAAGAAATATAAAACATGATTACCTTTTTAAAAGTTACTATGATATAACAAATTTGACGTGCTTCCCTTGGCTTTCATTTACTTTTTATCTACACGTTTTATAAATTTTGTTCAAAGTGTATAATCCACTTACAAACATAAGTTGAAATATAATTCATACTTCAACATTATGAAATGCACTAAAAAGCCATAATAATTGATAAAATTGGTGGTAATTTCCTAATATTGTATAAAATTTACATTAACATAACTAAAATTGTATGCTAGGAAAGAATAATTTATAATTTAAATGTGATTACAAACCTTGTAGAATATGTAATTAAAAATTAGAAATTAATATTTATACTCTTTCTAAATGAATATGTAATAAAAGATTGGTCCCTATTAAATTCTTATATGTTGACAAAGCAGCCAAATACAGAAGCATGTATACACTGGTGATATCAGATTTGATTATCATAAGTTAGTTTAGGATATGTCATGAATACTTCATACAGGTTTAGAGAAGAAAAAAAAATTCACTATTTTCTTTACTATAGCCCCTACTTGAAGTTTTAAAAAACAATTTTGGTTATAATGTCTTTATAAATTTTTTTTTTGTTTAAACTTCAAACTTATTACATGAAATTGGAAGCCCTAAACATCAAAAAGAAAAATGACAATGAAATAAATTACTACACTACTTCTTTTATGATCATCTATAATTTTCCATTCATGATTTTAGAGGCTATAGCAAACAAAATTCATAATCCACTTGTGTTGTGTGACTAAGTATGAATTAATGTAAAATAAATCACGGTAGGCTTACAATCTTTAAAGAATTGAAACTAATGAGTATGTAACTACAAAGAAATTTATAATACTATTCTAAAAAAGAAATTAGAAAAAAAATATAATATAAAACAGCTACTATTAACACTAACATCCGATAAGACAAATAGAATTAAACAATGCCCAAAATAAAATAATTATAATTTTGTATAAAACATTGCATGATATAAATACTTGTAACAGACCGACATCGAATAGTACCTTAATAGTTTATATGTATTTATATATATATATTTTTGTTAGTAAAATCACAGTTCTTTAAATTCAACAAAAGTAGGTCCCAGGACACAAATCTGCTACAGTATTTATATTATCAATAAATAAATCTAAAAAAGGTAACAAATCAACAAATACAATATAAAATAAATTATTTTATCTTAACATTTGGTAACATACTTGAACAGAACTACCATATATTCAATCTTATTCGGTAACAGATAACTAAATATTTTTGATTTTTACCCAAATGTAATGTCTACTTGTTAATGAGAATATTAGGAACGTTTTCCAAAAGACTAGATTTTTTAAAATTTAATTTTTAAAATGTCAATACATAATTTGTGTCAGACAGTTTTCCTCCAAAGTCTAAAAGGCACATTTCAATTTTGTTAATCAATAAGCCAATATTTTTTTTTCTTTTTCTTTTCTTTAAACTACAAAATGATGTTTAGACATTTCAAACCATCACTTCTATCTACTTTTCAGTCCTTTACAATAATTTTTTGTACAATTTTTTTAATTTATTTCATTTTGGAAGTACAGGACATCTATACCCATAGTGGTAAATAAACATCAAGCCCAACTTTAATTTTTTAGTGATCCATTTGTCTGACCATAATTAAATTTAATATGAAAAATATTATATATTTTAGTGAACAGGTAGAATTTCATTAATGGCAGTATATTAAAAGACTTTTCTAATATATTTTACATTTTATATCTGATCATTTGCTTATACAGATTAAAATTTATAACAGAGGTTGAAATATTGTAATAAGGATTATAAATTAGTTTTTATTTAGTAATTGGCTGAGTTACAAGTAAAATTTTAAAGTTTAGGTTTAGTTTAAACACTAACTCTAAGAATATTAGCAAGTTCTAAGCATTGCCACCTTTCATAATAAGGGGAGTGGTGTTATATTATGGCACTAATAATATGGTATTTTCATTAAGTTAATTGAGATAAAGATATTCCAGGTTTGACAAAAATAAATAAATAAAATAAAATAAATTAAAATAATGGTTATTATATTACAGAGGAATGAAAACAGGCTTATAACGCATGTTAAATAAATTTATTATTTACAAATATATTATAATGCTTAAACATGCATTATTAAACATTAAAAACTAAACAATACACTGGAAATATTTACATTAATCTTCCACGATTCAAACCACAAGAATAGACATAATAAATGTACCTCGGTTGCTGTTCTAGTCAAAATTATTTCAAAATTTTCAACTCAATTAACTTAATGGGTTAGAAAATTAGAAGTTCAAATACAAAGCACTATATGCTGAAAACTAAATAGTCTTTTATACACTGTAAAAATGATTTCACTGGTGAAAATTCAACAAAGAACATTAACACTAAATAAACAGTTGGAAGCTACAAATTGTTTCAGCAGGAAGACTGAAAGCAGTGGAAGAGGCGATTAATCGAAACATTGCCAATGACACATTAACAAATTGACCTTTTTCTTAAAAAAAATAAAGTTATAACAAGTAAAATGTTTGGGTGTCATAACACTTTTTGAACGACATAAGGAGCACTTAACTTTTTAATTTGACAAATAAACCCATACCTATAAAAGAGAAACAATCAACACCTCACCAATAGGGGTTGTTCTCTACAAGCTGGGCAAGACATCCTAAATGAGTTTGGGGTCAAACATACCCAGGGTAAGAGTGATGATGTACATACTCCCTTGCTGCAGGATGCCAAGGATTTGGTTGGTAGTGACCATAATGATAGGGAGGTGGTGGACAGTCAAGATGATGTTGGTGATGGTAGTAGGGAGGTTGTTGATATTGATGATGATGGTGGTAGTGCTGCTGTCCATGATAGTAGGGGTGTGGCCTGTGCCAATGGTGGGGTGGTTCTGGCGGAGGCCAATGGTGAGGTGGTGCGGGCCACTGTGGCTCAGCAGCGCACGGAGGAGGAATGACAGTGTCAGGCCTAGAGTACAGTTCCCGTGGCTCAGGCTGCTTCCTTTTTCTGCCACGTGGTTTCCGCTTCACCTCTAACGATTCACTTACCTTTGGTGGAGGATCCAAAATTTCAGGGGGCCTGGATTCGAAAAATTCATCTGGTTGAGAAAACCGGCCAATCTCAGTAATATTTCCGAACGTCTGATGGAACCCGGGTAGTTTAAGCACATCTTTTTTTTCTACGGGCATAGCCTGAGGACCATTCAGTTTCGGCAGGCTTTCTCCTTCCTCCTGAAGACAAAGAACCACAGTAAACAAAAGACAAAAGCCAATGACAACCAATACATAAAATTCTTGAAAATGTTATAAGAAAAGAAAGGTATTCAAAATTATGCAATTAACAACAAATAATTATTGCAGAAGTATATTTTTTTAAGCAACAATGATATTGTTTGAGACAATAAAGTGAGCTATAGGAATTCATAATCAGAACCAGGAAAGTCACTTGAAAAAAAAAAAAATTGTTAATTGGTTTACCATGTAGATGAATAATAAAAAAATAAGTCACTATATTCAATGAATAAATTTTTAATAATTCAAAATTTCAAAGCCTTGGAAGAATGTGTAATACATGGTTCTTTCTCTTAACTCTTCATATATACAAAGAGCAGGTAAAAAGGACAAACTGGATTCTGGATTTTCTGAATTAATTTCTGCCAGTAGATTTCAGAGCTACACATGTACCTTGACATAGTGCTTGCTGACAGTGATATGTTGAAAATATTCAAAAATTTTAATTGAAAATTGGGTCTAGGAGATGAGAAAAATAATTTTTTTTTATTAAATGGATACATAAGCTGCTCAGTTTAGACACATTAATGAAGAAATATTCCATTATAGGTGGAATAATCAGGAGTCAGTCATTTTTTGATTTTTTTTAATTTTGCCAACGTTTCTGCTCAAGCTTGTGAGCCATCATCAGGGCATTACTGAGCCATGTCCAAGCATAAACTCGCTTGAGCCGAAACGTTGGCAAAATTAAAAAATTTCAAAAAATGACTGACTCCTGATTATTCCACCTATAATAGTTTCTACAGTCAACTATACATCCTCAATATAAGAAGAAATATTCCTTTATCAAGCCTAGAATTAGATTTACTGTAGGTCACTTTGGATATATTGACATGGCCACTATTTGAAGTAAAAACAAAGCTGATTTTATTTCCATTTTAATGGTATACAATTTTTTACTACACATTAAAGTTCTCTAAATTGAGTACCTATTTTGATTCTGGGTCTTGTACTATGAAGCCCAATGTGGGTATCTAAAAAGTATAATAGTATTACTATGTTAAGTATTTAAGGATTTCTTGTCAGTAAATATTGAACTCAAATATAAATCACTCTTGGGGCAAATTTCTAACTGATGATAAGGATCAGTCTCTAATTAAATAACTAAATTTAAGTCCATTTGTTTAAATTAGAGTGGCTTCAGTAAATTTTATTAATTTTTTACTAATAATAGAAGATTATAAAGTCAACGTGAAGTGACAATAGTTGACTGTGTGTATATATGAGAGAAGTTGGTTCAGGGTGCAGTCAATATAACACAATTAAGCGTAAACTAAAGTTAAATTAAGTTTATAAATTAAGTTATAATGTTAAGTTAATAAGTAAGGAACCAACTTCTCTCATTATAAAGTCAATCGTAAATTTCGTCACCTTTTGAGGCTGCGGTTCAATTCTGTCGGTACCGTTCTGTATCAGAGATACGGCACCATTGTGAGACTCTGGAGGAAGCATGATCGGTTCCTGTATCACCTGACCCATAATTGGACTATCAATTGGCATTTGTGGGATAATAGGTCCCACTTGCTGACCAGTATAGCCACTATCTGAAATTAAAAAAAAATTGTTTTAGTTAAATCTTGGGTTAAAAATGTTTGCAGCCATTCCATAAGTGAAACAAAAAGATTATCCATATGGAGTATGTAATCCTAAATTTAAAACTTACTAACACCAAAATAGTCAACTTTCTAGGAGAGATAATTGACTATTTTAAAATCCACAATTTTCGAATTTTTGTATTATATTGTACTCATAATGGAGTTAGCCTTTTAATAAATAGGTTCTTTTAATATATACAACATAATACAAACATTTGAAAAACATTATGTATGTTACCGTGAAAGATTGATATTGAGGAATCTTGACTTTTACCGGTGAATGTCAACACATAAAAAATATGTCAGTGAAAGATTGAATATTTCATTAAATTCTTGTATTGTTGGATTCTCACTGGTGTATCTTGACAATCACAGATATGCTCAAGGGAGGTTGAAAAGAGAGCAGCTGAGGTTTGTTTGTCGAGGTGTTAAGAAAGTTTTTTGTTACTATTATTTTCTTTTCTCATTTAGAATGTACTGTATAATTAAATATTTTTTAAACTTCTATTGGAGCGGTGAAGTCTAGTGGATAGAGCAATAGTCTACTATTCTCCGGGTCCTGGGTTCGAATCCCAGCTATGACAGAATACTATTTATTCTGTTAATTCAGCCAAGGGGGCGACCCTAGGGTAAGCAGATCCAGCGTCTTTAAAGTGGGTACCCACATTGGGGAAAAAACTTGGCGGCTGAGAGTGATCAAGGCCTAATCACCTCATTGCACAGTTGTTGGCTTAGAAACAGCACAAATTTTTATATGTACTGAGTCCAAGACCCCTCATGGGCTGTAGAAGTAAAGGATTTTTTAAAAAACTTTTTAACTATTATTTTCTTTTCTTATCTTGATGTGCTGTGTGTCTTAAGTTCTTGGTCACTCTTCTCACAAAGAGAGACGAAAAAGTTATGTCACCTTTGAATCATCATAGTGTTTTAAAGGGACTAATTTACTGAGAAGAAAACATAGATCTCTGAAATGTTCAACATTCACCATTAGCCCACGGTGAATGTTGACATTTACATATATTTATAATTTTTTTATATTTATATAATATATAAATATATTTTTGGGGTTGTTAGCTGTTAGTTCTGACTAAGCTCAAACTAACTTTGCTCAATCTTAATGACTCTCCCAGAATCAGATAAGTACAAGAATAAAACTTACAGTAAATTAATTTACTCTAAGATTGGACAATACTATAAATTACTATAAAAAAGAAAATTACTTTGAATCTCTTAACCAGGAATTTTTTTTTTGTACTGCATTATTTTATTATAAAATTTTGAAGCATTCACAATCTTTCATAATTTGCCAACACTAAGAAAGTTAAACTATATTTTGAATTGGTTTATGATATACAACTAAAAACCTATTACCAGGAGGCGACTGATAACTGGAATCAGGTTCCATGGTGGAGTCTGGTCGGTAACTCCAGTCTGGTGCATGTTTTTCTTCCCTCGGTTTAGGTAGTCGATGCCTCCGTTTTGGTGTTCACTTCCACCCTAAACAAAAACAGTCAATTATAATCTTAATCTCATATTTACAATTTTCAGATGAGAGATATGCAATGTAATATTTTAATCAATAAAAAACAAATTTATAATTTTAAACATTTTTTGCTAGAAAATATTTTAAATAAATATTTTAATATTGTTAATTAATTAAAAATAAGCATGTAATATTCTAATGACCCTCTATGGCTAGTATAAATAGTAAATAAATAAATTACAAATAACTTGAAAACATAACTGAAGAGCGAATTATATTCAGGATGTATAGTTGACTGTAGAAACTATTTATTATAGGTGGAATAATCAGGAGTTAGTCATTTTTAAAAGTTTTTTAATTTTGCCAACGTTGAGTTTATGCTTGGACATGGCTCAGTAATGCCCTGATAATGGCTCACAAGCTTGAGCCGAAACATTGGTAAAATTAAAAAAAATTTTAAAATGACTGACTCCTTTATTCCACCTATAAATAAAGAGCCTAGCGGAATAAGAATGTGAAATCTGCCCCAACCTATATCAGAATGAAATTTATGCTGTTGATTCACACCTATGAGAAACCACCTTTAGCAAATATTCAGCCTCTTAATCCTAATGGAAGGAAAGTTATGTAGGGGAAAATAAAAAAATTTTCTTCTGAACAGCTCAACCGATTTCAGAAAAAAATATATTATATGATTTTCAAAAATAGTTTTATATATATATATATATATATATATATATTTTTTTTTCCATGAAACAATTTTTTATGAAATTTTTGAACTTTTTTTTATATTATGCTGGATTGGCACACCTCAAATTTTTGCTACTTTACTTCATTGGAGGTTCCTCTGTAATATATATTTTTTTCAATTCTATCGCAAGTGTACCCCATGGTGAACATTATATGCAAGTCTGACATCATAGCTTTTTATATTAATTTTTTAATTAGTTGTACACTTTTACCCTAATGATATAAAAAGAGAGAGAGAGAGAGAAATGCTCTATTTTATCAAAATTACAAAAAAACAAAAGAGTGCTGCCCAACTGTATTGGGTTGCTATCACACACAGTGTACTAATCAATCTAATGGCATGTGATATTGAATTGAGAAGTTATAAAATTACCATAGATTTACTTTCTTTATTAATCAGTATAAAAAATCTTTGCAGTTATTTTGCGTTCTATCTAAATATAGCATATAGTGCTATATTGTTGTTATCCAAGTAAAAAAAAAAAAATATCACATCCAATAAAAGATATTTATAACAATAGGTATAATATATAATATGTAGCTATATAGCGTCTAATGACTTAATGATCCTACTAGTTACGTGTAGTAATATAAGCATGGCTGGTGAGAGAGCTGACCAAAAAGTGTTTTGTTTTTATTTTTCACCATTGGGTATATGGAGATCAACTTGAAAAAATATATATTGTGCAGAACCTTCCAATGAAATAAAGTAGCATACATTGTAGTTGTAGCAATGCAACATAACCTAAAAATTTTTTTTAATTAAAAAACATATTTCGACTCACATTTTCATAAAAAAATTACTATTATTTATTACAAACAAGAAATTTGACATACAATTTAATTTACCATCTGCAATTACTTGCGATAAAATTGAAAAAAAAAATATTACGGAGGACCACCCAATGAAGTAAAGTAACAAAAAATAGGAGGTATACCAATCCAATATGATCTAAATATTTTTTTTTTTTTGAAAATTTAAAAAATATTTTTTAAAACTATTTTTGTTTTTGAAAATCCCTATCACAAGTTTGTTTCCTGAAAATCGGTTGTGCTTTTGAGAAGAAAGCAATTTTTTTCCCCCCTACATAACTTCCCTCCCATAAGGATTAAGGGACTAAAAATTTACTAAATGCGGTTTCTCATAGGTGTGAATCAATGGTAAAAATTTGGTTCTGATATACGTGGGAGCAGAGTTCACATGCTCATTGCACTAGGCCCTTTGTTTTTAAAAATATAGATTGAATTAGTATCATGTAATTATTTCTATTTTAATCTATCATATATAGCTAAACTTATAAGTTTGATATATAATATAGAAAAAATAATCTAATGTTTCTGATAGACATGTATTATAATATTGACTAACATAATTATTTAAATATGTTTTAAGATTATACTATTATAATATTGACTAACATAATTATTTAAATATGTTTTAAGATTATACAAGTCATAAATAAGTAAAAGCAAGTAACAATTCCTACAGCATATAACTACTAGATAAAAACGCAGCTAGGCTACTGATTGGTATGTGCTAGATATGTTGCATGCATGCGACAAGTAAATTTACTGTTATAGACTACTACTGCTGTCTGTGAGGGTGGAACGGCAAACTATTTTCAATTAAATACAAAACTATATAAAAAAAAAAAATGTGAACACATAGCCCACATGGAAACATGATTTCTACCCAAAGGTAATGTGAGAAACAATCAGTACGTAATGTGCATGAGAGACAATCTACAGTAAAAGAATCAACTACACAAAAAAATATTTTCATAGGCATTACACGCATTTTAGACTTTATTTTCCTGATGCAACGTAGTGTTCATCTGATAAACAACATATTGGTGAGTACAATTCTAGTTTTATCTACTTATGAGTACATTAACAACTTCCGATTTATATACTAAGAGGGACATGAAACATAGACAAAGATTTAAATAGATTTGAAATGGTTACTGAGATATAATCGTTTAGAGGTTCATAAAATTGTTGATAACGGAATAGGTACAGAATGGGCAAGTGTTCAACAACACATATTGACTGGCAACCCTTAGTGATTTTCAATATGATTGTTACATATATTTGGATATATATATAATATATATATATATATATATATATATATATATATATATATATATATATATAATATATAACACAACACACACATCCAATCTACAATAGAAGTGAACCAAAAATTAAATACTGCAATCAACTGAAGGCAAAACGTCTTCATGGTGGAAAGGTTTGGAGAAGATTTGAAAACTTGGGCATTTGAATTTTTTGCGAGCTAATTAAGAATTTTAACTTTGTTACCTCAAATTTCTACTCATAATAATAAAGTAAGAAAAAAAAAGTAAAATAAAATGCTTCCCATAGCATTATAGCCATCTTTATATCTGTACTCGATATTTCTGACCAGAGCATGAGGGAGCATCCATCCTAGTCTAAAAGAGATTATAAAAGGATCTCAGTGAAAACTTTTAAAAATTATTTCACATTTATATTACAGGGTACTGATTGTGAACTTTCATGCCTCAAATTGTTACTAGAATTATTAACAAAAGTTAAATTAATGTTCTTTTATTTGTTTAAAAATCTAAATGTACATATTGGAGCAGGGAAAGGTAGCTGTTCATTCTCTTCCATCAATTGGAACCGTCACAACATAATTATCAATACGGCCATCTATCAAGTACATCATATAGGAATAAATATTAGATAATAAATAAGTCGAAAACGCAAAATGAAATTGGGAAGCCTGAGAGGAAATCATATGAGGCTTCTACCCACAAATATAAATAAACAGTATTGATAATTGAAAAATAAAATACAAATAAAGAAATGGGGGTTGATTTATTGCTTTTATGACAGTTTTGTTTGAAATAAACAGCCTAAAAGAACTAATTCACTACTTAAACATGCAATTGAATCTAAATAAAAAATACTTAATCGCCTACGTTAAGTATCAATTCCAAAAAAATTCGCCGAAATCCTTATTTGGATTAAGGTACGCGCTACACGGTGAGAAAAAGGGTATGTGTAGGTTTGTGAGAGTTCACGAAAGTAGTAGGAGAGGGGGAAGGCTTATTAAAAAAAAAAAATGGATAATGATATCAATTATTACGTTTTGAAAAAATGCTATAATACCATTAAATATTATTTTTAAAAAGATAGAGAATCTAAATGATATATCTTTATTAGAAGGAATTATTTTCCAGGTGGCGGTCGATGAATGAAACAATTAGGTAGTTTCAAACATTTATTTTCTGCCAACGTTTAGACCCCCATTGTGGGTCATCATCAGGACGTATTGTAGGCGAGTGGAAAGCGATCTTTCTCATCATTCAACTTCTTCTGTGGAAACATCGTCCTTCCAAACTCAAAATATACCCTTTTCAACCACTTTACACCTTTCTTCGGTAAATTCCAACAGTACCCACCATCATACATTTTTTCAACTAAAATCGCGATTCCTTCAAAACAGACAAGTTTTTAACAATCTCTGTAATCTCCACAAACGACTTGTTAAAAACAGAACAAAGAATTTTTCAATTAAAATGTCGATCACATTCTGTTTTCCCAAAATTCATTGAGAACTGTATTAGTCAGACCCCTTTGTAGAACTCTCTTACCTTACAATTGACTCACACCTTGGACAAATACAAAAGAACATTACTTAACTTGAAAAGTAGGGAAATTATTCAGCAAATTGACCACATTAACAACAATATCCGATCCTTAAATTCCTCATTACATCCGATTATAGGCGACGCCACCCGGAATAATTCCTTCTAGTAATTCTCAACGATCAACTAATTATATCAGATATATCTTTATCATTCAGTTTTTTTTTTATAATTAAAAAAAAAATTTAATTTTTTTCAAAAAATAATATTTGATGTCAAAAGAAACAAGTGTAATATACACATCATAAAGACATGTTTTTTTAATGTAGAAACTCGATTTGAAGAAATTAAACATTATTAATAGGAAAAGGTAAACAAAAATAAATGATGAAATGATATAAAAATTCGGTAATTGAATATTTATTATGATATGTTGAAAGTATGTGAGAGTGTATGATGATTCACTCTGACCAAATCTCACCTCACCTACCTCTATTCTCACCGTGTAGCACTGCCTTAATAAACAAAGGGCAGGTAAATGTTTCCTAAGCGTAAAGGCAGCGCTACACGGTGAGAAATAGGGTATGTGTTAGTGGGATGAACGCAGCAGGTCTTGTGAGAGTCCACGGAAGTAACAGGAGATGGGAAAGGCTTATTTAAAAAAAATAAATTTGGATAATGACATTGAATATTACTATTAAAAAAATCCCTATATCATTACATATTATTTAAAATAATAAAGTTACATCAAAAGAAACAAGTGCAATATACATATCATGAAAATATGTTTTTAATGTAGAAACTCTATTTTAAGAAATTAAGCATTATTTATAACTAGCTGTTGCCCGCGACTTCGTCTGAGTCAATTACTGTTATTAAGGTCGCTATTAAGAAGTTTTTAAAAGAATATATTTTAAAGTATTTTTGCGTAAATTATATTATTAATTTTTACTTTCACTTACTATATATAGTAAGGGAAGTATTGTGATCGTGAAAATTTTCGAATTCCAGTTTTCAACGGAAATACACGTTTTAGGGTCCCCTGAGTCCAAATAACCAAGTCCCGAAAAAAGGTCTGTGTGTGTGTGGTAACTCCCGGGCGGAAACGGTAAGTCCTATGAAACTGAAATTTCATATTTAAGACAACTATACGCCCGAGACGTGACAAAACTTTTTTCATCTAAATGAGCCTACCAGAAGAGGCACTTTATACCATGCATTTTGCACCTTTTTTCGATTTTCTCAAAAACGGTTCCGACGATTTTGATTAAACTCGCTATATCGATGTAAAATTTAATGGGCTTTAATATCATGTAGGTTTTATTTAGATAAAAATGGTCTGACAGGGCTTAAATGCCGATATTTTAAATTGTCTTCCCCTAAAGTACCTTTAATTTTGTAGATTCAATAATAATAACTAGATTATCTTGTCAACGCTGATGAAAAACTGGTAAATATATAAATTGAATAAATTCGATACCCAACTAAAGGAGAAAACGGAAAAAATATTTTTTTAATGCAATTTTTTGTTTTTGAACATAAGAGCAGTAATATAACGTGTATGATATACCGTTGGTAAGCTAAAGATTTTAGAAAAAATATCATCTGATACACAAGCTTTTAAAAGTTAATAGAGAGTGATGAAAAGAAGATAAAACTAACTGATTAATTTAGATAATAATATAATAGATTTTTTAATAAAACACATGTTTCTATAGAAATTTAATTTGATTAATTCCTTAATAATTTCACGTATTTTTATCTCTAACTGTATTTGAAAATCCTTTCATTGATTTTAAAAATTGAGGTAAGTGAAAGTCGTGTGTTGCCCGCACCAGATTTTTTTTCTTGTGGCAGAAGAACATACTGAACTGATTTCCTCCGCAATCCCATCTTGACGATGCGACATATAGTTGGCCGTGTGAAAAGCAGTCGACATAAATCGATTCCGATGTGTTTAAATGTTAGCCCCTGTGATTTATTAACTGTTACGTCAAAAGATAACAACAGGAAATTGAATTATTTTAAAATTAAAATGTAAATCATTTGGAATCACTGGGATGCATGAAAAAACAAACAAACAAACTCTTCAGATTTATAATATTAGTATAGACATAATATTATTAAGCTGAAGCGTTTGTTTGAACGCGCTAATCTCAGAAACTACTGGTTCGAATTGAAGAATTATTTTTGAGTTGGATAGTCCATTTATCGAGGAAGGCTTTAGGCTATATAACATCACGCTGCGACGGATAGGACCGAAGAGTCAGAGGAAAATCTAAAAAAATAAATACAAAAAAACGGGAAAAATTAACCTTGCATCCCAATTATTCCAAATGATTTACTTTTTAATTTTAAAATAATTCAATTTCCCGTTTAAGTTATCTTTTGCTGTAACAATTAATAAATCACATGGGCAAACATTTAAACACGTAAGAATCGATTTATGTCAAGACTAATATTCACACGGCCAACTATATGTCGCGTTGCCAAGATCGGGTTGCTTCGAAAATCAGTATGTTCTTCTGCCACCAGAAAATAAAACTAGAAATATCATTTACGCAGAAGTAATTTAAATACATTTTTTTTTAAACTTCTAAATCCCGATCATAACAGAAATTGACGCGGAAGTATTCGCGGGGAACAGATAATTTATAATAAAAGGTAAACAAAAATAAATGATGAATTAATATAGGAAATTCGGTAACTGAATATTTATTGTAATACGTTGAAAGTATATGATAATCCACTCTCGCCAAATCTCACCTCACCTACACCTACCTGTATTCTCACCGTATAGCGCTGCCTTATTACACAAAGGGTAGGTAATGTTTCCTAAGCCTAATGGTCCCCTATGAAATGTTTTCTATATTACTATCAATTGAAACTACCCTCACAGACAATAGGGAATGGTTAGATAGTATCTGCTGTTGTATATGTAGTATATACAGCGGTGACTAACATGTATATAATTGTTGTACCACGAGTGGACGTGGTGGTACTCCGAAGGGGGCGCCATCTGGAGGTGCTGACCGTAGCTCAGATCAGGGTATCCTTCATTGTAGCTTTGCAACATTGTTGGGCTATGCGCCTCTACCCGCCGGCTCAGCATCTGCAAAACGTCCCACATCATTAGCCAGTGCAAAATTATCAAATAAATACAAAATTATCAAACATGACAACATTCTCATCATCAAGCGATGGATCCTTTGATTGATCCTTCCAAGGTGTTTACATATAGATATATAAACACTATTCTATATATAAACACCTTGCGATCCTTCAGCAATATATACACAGTTTTGAATGATAAATATATAAACCAATAAATAAAGGGATAATAATATCGCACATAACAGTCCAGAAGCCAGGTGCATAGTTGACTACCTCATCCAACATACAACTAGAAATATTTTTAAAAATTTCTTTCTTTTAATTACAAAAATGTATTTCTTGCGGGCCTAAGACTCTTACTAAGCAGCTAATTAATTTGATGATTGGAGCAATTACATCCGATTTCCTAGTCCATCGAACATACGGTTAGTTTTTGTTTTAACCAGTCTGTTATGTCTCAAAAATAACAAATATACATTTCTTGCTGATAAGAAACCCCTACTAATGACCGCCAGAAGAGCAAATATCCAGCGAAACCACGTGGAGGTGGGCGGCCCACACGCTAAGATGATCCTTAGTGTGACTATTTCAGTACTAATTGACTTAAAATTAGACTAGATTGAATTAATAATAATTATATTATGCAATGCAATTGTGAGATTATATGATTTTGTTAATTTATATCAGATTTTAATTTTGTTTTTAAAGTAAAATATCTAAAATTAGGTTATTTCTTCAGCAATGAGTAAAGGAATATATAAAATTTCAATATGAACATATTTAAGGACATAATAAAAGATTAATTTGTCAAAAGAAAATCGTAAAAAAGAAAAAAAAAATGTGATAAAAACCGTATGATAAGGCCGATTGAGGACTCCAAAGTCTTGAAATTGAGAAAATACAAAATTTTTAATGTTGTGTCAGTTTCCCTTTTTAAAGTAAAAAATATATACATGTATGTCCATATAATGAATTATTAACTCGTTAGAAAACAATAAACAAAACTCTTTGTAATTCTAGCATTGTTTGCAGAATATTTGTAAGTAGTATGGTAGAAAGTTCGATGAGATAGTCAACTATGCATCTGACTTCTGGACTAAAGTAGCTCGCCCAGTGGTCAGAAACTACAAGTCTCGATATGGGGTTTGGGACAAAAGTTTTGTGTTTCGAGACTCAATTCAAGTCTTCCAATATATTTTACCACACTACTAATTCAACACCACTCTGCCAGTTCTGTATAATTCTGTAGTCGAGTTCCTTTCAAACTATCATGTTTCTGTCATTTATCCTTCACGATCGAGTAAACAATGGTTATTCACAGTCAGCCTTGATGGTGGCTATATATTAGGACGAAACGTCTTTCAAAGTGCTATATTTCTTATCATCAATGGTACCCCAACATACGTCTTAGAATTTCAATTATAGGCCATTAATAAAGCGAAGTACGGCGGATTCCGAAACAGTACAAGGACTGATGATCATAGAAACATGGAAATTGTTTTTATATCGAAGCTAAAAGAGAAAATTATTCATTTGATATAAATTGAATTGACTACAGCTGACAAACATTTATTCTTTTTATAGGATGCATGGTATAAGATTCTTTGCAACACGAGTTTTGACAATGTGGTTTAATGGTTTTGGATTGGAAAAACTGCACTACGATTTTTTTAAAGTTAGGAAGTACAGCTGTAGTGAAAATTAAGAATCAGAGATTGCAAGAGATATACACATGTAAGGGTTTCTTCAGTCAAACAAACAAATCTTACAAAAAGGTCTTTGTGTTTTGCGGGTCTAGCTCGTAAACGGAAAGACGTGTGCCGCTTTTTATCACTCATTTTTACCAACGGATAACTAAATACCCTTTAATTTCAGGAAAGTTTTGTCATCTCTGAATTGGTCTAAAAAAATAACGTTAAAATACCGAATTTTCAAAAAAAAGTTTAATCTAATAATAAAATTTGTTTATCTGAAATAATTGATTCCCATTACTTTTATTAGTAAGATATGATGAACAAATAACAACTATGAAAGAGTTCGGTAATAAAATAAAGTAGAAGAAAATAAAAACATTGTTAGGAATAATAGTAGCAATACAGATCAATAATAAACCATTGAAAAGTAAAATATAAAAAAAAAAAAAAAAAATTATTTAACTCATCATATCGTAGAAAAGAACTAAGCGAGCAAAAAACTTTTATTTAAGCGTTTAATAATAATAAATACAATTTTATGATTAATTAAAAATATTTACTTGCAATAGTAAACAATGAGTGAAACTGTTGTGATGTGTGCACCAGGTTTTTTTATTCTTTTTAATTATTTAGGAATAACTAGGTTTGAAAGTTTTTTTTCTATACGCTGTAATAGATAGGTCCTGAGTAAAGGCGGTTTGTTACGAGCCAATAAAAGTGTAAAAATCATTAGTTAAAATGGTAATTACTGATGACAAATGCAGTAACTACGACTACTTTAAATGCGAGAATGATGATGAAAAGGGGGCGGGCGAGTCGGATAATACCGCCGGAAACGGTCGCATGGATTTATTGTCGCTTGAAAGCCGTGTCTTCCGTTTGCCGCGGTCAAAGTACTCGTCACAGTTCACTCTCAGCCATCACGCATGCTCATCAATTTTCATTGAGAAAATTCAAGATGGTACCTTCGTGATGATTGATTACCAATGTAAACGATGGTAAAACTGGATTATGGTTATGCGAAGAAAGAACTGTCAATCTATATCATCATTTTATCTTCTTCCACAATAATTTGAAGAAAAAAAAAAACTTATTCAAAGGCTAAAATAGTTCCGAAATGTTTCACCACCACCCTAACATTAACTAAATTAACATGCATATTTAGAACCAACGATTCGAATTCGTTAGAGCGAACCAGAAGAATCGAAAAAAATACAATGACAAACATACCGACATTTTTACAGAATTTATCCCCACAAACAAATGCACCCCACCCCACTTCACCTATGGTACAAGAGCAATAGTACTCTTTTCGAGATGAAAAGAGTAAAGAAATATCTTCAACATTCGTAACGGGTAAATCATCAATAATGTTCATATTGAAATGAGTAGGAAAATTGTATTAACCACCTAAAATTATGTTTTAATACGGTGAAAAAAATAATATAGTATATTAGGGGTACTCACTACGTTTGCGATAGCAGATTTTTTGTGCTATTTTGCTAAACCCGCAGAGCAGGGTACTGTAGAAACTCGGTGGGTTTTAGCAAAATAGCACAAAAAATGTGCTATAGCAAACGTAGAGAGTACCCCTAATATAATATATAAATATATTATAAAAATATTGCTTTATTTTTTACGATACCACCATCCACATCTAGTACAGTTCAGTGGTTTTTAAAGAACAAAGAAAACATTTGCTTTTATTCGCTTTATAATACAGTCATATTTTCAGATTTGTTATGGTTCAGAGCTACAGTTACCAAACATAGTTTTTTCTCAGCAAGTCGATAACGACTGAATTTTTATTTTGTGATAAGTATTATGTAATAAATATTTTTTTAGAAGTAGGGTAAAAAAGAGCCTAAGAGCCAAAAAGTCAACTATAATATAAATTAAATTATAAATATACGCCTATAAACAAGAAACCCTCTAATCACCTTTGCATAGGAAATGAAATGAAAAGTAATTTTATTCTGGAACCAGTTGTCCACTAAGAATAACAAGAAAAGTACAATATGAGTACAAATGATAATTGTTTGGTCGTTTAAGACTTCAGTTTAACAAAGAAAAACCGGATTTCGTGACAAAGAATAGTTATCATCTATAGCTTAAGACATTACATATGTTGGGAAGATTGATTGTTTGGGAGATGAAAACATAGTTGATTTTTAAAAGTGGATAAGGACAAGGCTTTACGAATTGATATAGGCAAGCAATCCCAAAATAGGATAGCACGAATAACAATTTTTTTGAAGGAGACGGATCTGTGGAAAGGTATATCAAATTTATGGGTTGGGGTCTAGTGTTTAGTGAATGGACAAAGGAACAAGTGGTAAGCATATCAAGAAAGTAAGGATGTTTTTTTGTAATGAATGACTGGAAGAGACAGACACCAAGATGGTACTGCCGACGGAAAGAGAGATAGAGCCAATTTAACTCGGTGTGCCTACTGGAAACATGAGAGCGCCTCGAAATTCCACATGTCAATCTTATGAAGCAATTCATCAGTCTCTTGAGTCTCATGTCAAACCTCTCAGACAGGCAACTGTAGTCAAACCGGGGGAAAATGAGAGAAGTGACCAGTAGCATACGTGTTTTAGGTGGGATAGAATCACGAAATCTTAGGAATTATTTTAGGATAGCGATGGATTTTCGGGTGATTTGAGAAATATGGTTACTCAAAAATAGGTTCTGATCAATAATGACTCCAAGGTTTCTTACTGAGGTGTGGAAGTGACGGGGAGTCTATTGAGGTAAAGTAGCGGATAATACAGAAAATAATTAAGAAGGCTCTTATTATAACTATAATTTTTTAAGTCTATTGATAAAAAAAAAAATATTTATTTATTTGTTATTCCGCATCTATCCTTTCGGGTCTTTAGCGGGTCTTGATTCTCTATGTTTATATTGAGTTTAACAGACCAATGTCTCTAAAAAACTCAATACGTCTTAAAATTGTGTCCTCATCATTTCTCAAAAAGAAAAAAAAATAATTTGTATAACTTTGGGATATTATAAAAAAAAAATAAAATAAAATAAATAAAGGTTATAAAGAGTAAATAGAAAACTTCGGCTGAGATGTCAGCTACAACAATGTAAATATAAAATCAAGTTTTTCAGATCATAAGTACTGATTTCGGAAAAACTGTTTCCTGCTATCGTGAACAACCCAAGTGAAGTTCCTTATATATTTGTAAAAAATAAACCCATCGGTAACATTATGAATTTAAAAAGTTACAACCTACAAAGAGAAGTAAATAACGGTGACAACGAAGTTCAACCTACATATTATTGAGGGCGACGAGAGGCCAGTTTACATGAATGCATTCAAAGAGGAAAATACATTAGAGGATTCTAAACAGATTACACTAACAGTAGGAAACTCCCGTTTAGGAGGTAATGGATTGGCAAATAGCATCGGCTCGGCGGGTGCGGCACGCACAAAGCCTTCAAGAGTATCTTTGTCAGAAAATAAACAAACTCGATTGCGATACATTTTCTAGCATTTCCTCTAATTGGCGCATTTGGGCCTACTTCCAAGGGTCCAGAGGTAGTTTTTGGGTGGGGAGAAGGTTAGTGAAATTGTTTTTAAGTTTTATCAACTGTTACCAATTTAAATTAATTTAAAACAGTGGTGAGGGAAGGTCATTCTGTAGCACCGTCACGAAATACAATTTAGGATCATTTATGCCAGAATCTAACCAACACTGTTTAACTTAAGTGACGCTTTTAAATAATAACTGTCCAGTAGTAACAGTAACTCACAAAACAAGTACTAAATTGGATTAATAAAGTGTATTTTTAGTATTATTTTAAAACATATTGGTTTATTATTTTCAATAATAAATCTTTGTAATCGACGAAAAAAAAAAAAAAAAAAAAAAAAAAAAAAAAAAAAAAAAAAAAAAAAAACCGTTCGCCCTCTGTCCACCATACGCGGCATTTCTCCGAAACTACTGGACCAATTGTTTCGAAATTCGCCACAAAAATACTAGGGCATGCAACGGTAGACGTAACTCCTAGACGTTGATATTAGCTGGTTATTTTTAAAATAGTGGCCGATTAAAAGTGATTTAATTCAAGAAATCAGTTATTTTGAAGATAGAGAAAAATAAAAGAAAACATTGAAATTTACCTAGAAATACCCCCTAATATAGAAATAATAACTCAGTTATTTTTTAAGATAGAGAAAACTATGTATAGAGTTTTGGAATCAGCAACGTGAGATAAAAAAAACAAAAACATATATATATTATATATATATATATATATATTATATACCAAGATATTCTTTTTAATTTCGTTTTACGACGATTTAAATATTGGCAATAAGATCATCATAATTGTATGTTTAAATATTTTCATGCAAAGTAATGTTTTAATAATATTCACAAATATCGATATTTTTAATAAAATAAAATAATGGAATTATAAACATCGATATTTTTGTGCCGGTACTCCGCCGGTATCGATATACTATCTCTAGTGGGCAGGTATACACAGACCGCCGCGCACGCGCCAGTCTAGAGGATGATTGGTAACACAAACTGTCATAACGGTAACGAAATGAAAGTTTTTACCCCTGTCAAACATCTCATAAGGCGCGTAAAGTAGTTTTCACTTCAAAAATATTATCTATATATCCAAGTCACTAATTATAATAGAACCACCAAACTTGGTTATTGTTGAATTTGGAGAAAACTCGAAATGATTAACAGCTAGGAACAATTATAACCTTATTTAGTTACATGAAAATAATAAACTATTGCGTAATAGTTTGCATCGATTTTTTGTTTTGTAGGGAATTAAATTATCTAGCAATTAGACCAAACGAGAAATCTAGTTTAAAACAGAATTCTGGGCGTATAAATAGGCAACATTCTATTTGTTTATAGCTTATAATTAACCCGGTGCCCTGATTAGAAAACATCACCACTTTTTTTCTTCATCTTAAAAAAAATAAATAATTGATTTATTCAATTAGTACATTTTTAATTGGCTGCCATTTTAAAACTAATCGGCTGATATTAACGTCCAGGAGTTATGATCATCGTCGGATGCCTTGGTATTTTGTGACAAATTACGAAAAATGCCGGTTCAGTAGTTTCGGATAAAAGCCGCAGACGGCGTACAACAGTAGGACGGATTTTATTTATTTAATTTCTATTTTTTTATTCTACATTTCATGTAACGTAAGAACTCAAATTTTGAGTGGAGGGGATATTTACAAATTATTATTACAAAAAATCGTTATAGAAAATAAATCAAAAGAGAGTTGTAAAAATCGAAATTATAAGAAACTGATTTGCTGAATTGGATATCGCAAAGAAATTTTCCAGGAACTTTAGAGAATAAGAAAAATATTAAATTTTACATCAAGAAGAAGACAGCTAACATCTTTCCAATAAGTACAGCAAAACCAAATGGTTATTAAAAGAACAGGAAATGAAAATTAAACTGAAACGGTAACTAAGTGATGCTAGCGGAAACGGTAGACTACTGACCTGCCCCACATCTTTTCACTGATTGTGTTCGCACTCATAAACTATATACCAGTAAGTCGAAATAAGAGCATTTTGAAAAGCGGATTCCCCTCGACAAAGGCACACTTCACCTCATTATGGCCGAGAGCCCCGCCAAAGTAACTAAATCAAGTAGATTGCCCAAGGAAGTTTCATCGAGCATAAAGGGCTGGGGACCCACCCTTGCCATAATGTATGCCCACCGGCTAAATTACTGCATATTCGCCCCACTTCTCACCCTCACAAACATAATAGATAATTATATTTCTCCAAACTAGGAAAATATTTCAATTAATTGGTGAGCTGAAAAATCAACGGGAACAAAAAGCATACCGAAAAAAAAATCTGATGAAATTAAATAAATTTGGAGTTTAAAAAGTTTAAATAATTATTTTGAGTTTCATTAGAAACATTTGTCATAGATTAAATAATATAATATTTTTATGAGCAATAATCAGTTAAGTTTATGTCCTTTTCGTCACTTTTATTTATTTTTTTTTTTTAAACTTTAAATCTTTATTCACACCTGTAAATAATACAATGAACAATCAGTGAATGTGCGGTCAATTTCAAGAAACATGGTGTGATAGGCATGAGGGAGAGCAGCACCCAGCGGTACCTACTCCTGGCATGAAATTAGTGTGAATTACTAAAGGAGAAGGTCTCTCATCCAACTCCTCTTCAGCCTTCTTTAGGCATTTCCTGGCATGAGTGTTGTGGCCATGTCATTGATTAGTGTGTTAGGGTGACCTTGTAATTTGTCGTGGAAACGTTTCTAGTGTGTCCGTATGTGCTCATTGACAGTTGGCATCTTAAGGTCAGTATGTAAAGTTATGTTGCTAACGTACCACGGTGCTTTTGTAATTGTTCTAAACGTTTTAGCCTGAAAGATTTGAAGTTTGTTAATGTGAGTCTTTTTAGCTGTCCTATATATCTGTAATGCATAAGTCCAAATAGGTTTCAGTAGGTAAGTATAGGTGTTTAATTTCTGTCGAAGTTTTATTTTAGAGTGTTTTGAAAAGAGTGAGTAAAGAAGTCTCAGTCTTTGGTTAAGGGTTTTCTTTTTTTTTTTTGTTAATATGCGGACCCCAAGTCATTCTTCTGTCTAACGTCAAACCAAGATAATTTACAGTGTCAGTCTGTGGAATTTGTGTGTTGTCTAAGAAAACGGGAGGACTCGTGTCACGTCGAAGAGTAAAGGTGATGTGGTGTGATTTGTTATTATTCAATCGAATTTTCCAGAGTTTGAACCAGTCATGTAATTTTATTAGATGTTGTTGTAGGCATGGGTTGCAATTTTATGTTTTAAATTACCTTTCATAACTTTGTATATAAGATGACAATTTTTCTCAAATCTATCTTACTATTATTAGTAGAAAAAAAAAATGACCCGAAAAATATTTTTGCTCTTTCTCCTTAATTTGGTTATTGAATTCATACAACTTGTATGAATAAAGCTTTTTTTTTTCAATGCTAACAATATAAAAAGGTTAATTTTATATATAAATAAAAATGAAGCGGCTTTAGGGGAGGAAAATCGGCATTTAAGCTCTGTTACTTTATTTAAATTCAGAATGAAGCCTACATTATATTAAAGCCCATTAAATTTAACATCGATACAGCGAGTTTAACCAAAATCGTGTTAGAGCCGTTTTTGAGAAAATCGTAAAAAGGTGCAAAATGCATGGTATAAAAGTCGCCCTTATGTTTCTCTAATTTTGATGAAAAAGTTGCTGGGAAATATCGGGCGAATAGTTGTCTTAAATATGATATTATAGTTTCGTGAAACTTTTCGTTTTCGTGCTAGACTTACCACAAGGACACAGTCAGAGGAATTCGTTATTGAAAACTGGAATTCGAAAATTTTCACGATTGCAATACACTTACCTATATACGGTATACATAATAAGGGAAAGTAAAATCAATCATTTGCATATTTCAAAGCAAAACAAAAATTTCTGTATCTGCGTACTTCCTATACCTATAATTGAAAAAATAAACCTTTTATTTTTACATGGATGTCATTTGGCTGAGGGTCCTATAGTACCTTCAAAAATGTAAGTAACAACCCTTTCTATTGGCTTTGCTCGAAACGAAAATTTGTCGATTATTTCCTTATCAGAATTTAAATGTAGAAATTTCTTAGAGATAAGATTTCTCGCTAGAAACTACCGTTTAGGATCTATATTGGTTTGAATGAAAAAAGTTATGGAGCAGTAGATATAGAGAGGCATATCCGTGATCTATTGTTTTTCCCAGTCGGGGAGAAATTGATTTCTTCTTTTATCAGAATTTTTGTAAAATCCTTTTGCAGCTTCTTGATTGTTCTAATTATTTTTTACATGTAATATATAAATGTATTTTTTTATTGCTTCAGTACATGCGAAAATTGATTTAGGGTCCCCTGAGTCCAAATAACCAAGTCCCGAAAAGAGGTCTGTGTGTTTGTCCGTGGGTGTGTGGTAAGGATAACGCAAAAACGAAAATTCGTAAGAAAATGAAATTTCATTACAGCAACTTTTTCATCAACATTGGCTAACCAGAAGAGCCAGTTTATATCATGCATTTTGCACCTTTTTAAGATTTACTCCCTATATTGATTTAAAATTTAATGGGCTTTAATATCATGTCAGTTTTATTCTGATTGAAATAGTCTGACAGGGCTTAAATGCCAACATTTTAAATTATTTTTAAAGTACCTTCAATTTTGTAGATTTAAAAAAAATACTCTTATCATCTTGTTGGCGCCAATAAAAAATGGGTAAATATATAAGGAGCGAATTTGATAAACAGCTAAAGGAGAAAAGTGAAAACATATTTTTTTATGCAATTTTTGTGTTTTTGAACATAAGAATAGCAATATAGTTGTATAATAGGGGTACTCACTACGTTTGCTATAGCATGCTATTTGTGCTATTGTGCTAAACCCATCAATTTTATACAGGAAATAACTGTAGAAACTCGACGGGTTTAGCAAAATAACACAAATAGCATGCATGCTATAGCAAACGTAGTGAGTACCCCTAATATACCGTTGGATAGCTTAAGATTTTAGAAAAATATTATCTAATACAAGGAATTTTTGTAGATAAAAACATAATAGATTATTTAATAAAACACATGTTTCTTTCGTAACTCTATGTAATAAATTTTTCAAAACATGTTTTATCTCTAACTGTATCTTAAAATTCTGATATTGCTTTTATTAATGGAGAAAAGTGAAAGTCGTGTGTTGTGCACACCAGATTTTTTTAATTATAATTAATTTTTTTTTCGATTGATGGAATTACCTATTATTTTACTTGTCTTATTACTTTATACTCTATTTGTTATCCTTATTCGAAGGAACTAAAGCCCATATTTATTGTCATCTGTATTGTTATAAGGGAACTTTACCCAGAATAAATAAATAAATTATTGTTATTATTTAACTTAATTAATTAAGTTTATTCTATTTTAAGTAATTTGACTTTATCATTATTTTCTGTACACATTATATGAATGTGGTCTCATATCACTATTACTATTGTTCATTTTAAAAAAAATTGTAATATATCTCAATAAATATTTTAAATTTTTTTTATTATTATTAAAATATGCTCTATATTAAATCAGACGAATTGTTGTTGGAAATATTTGTTGATAAATACTAAATCACCGATACAAACAGTATTATCAGATATATCAATTGTAAGATAAATCTTTCATATTTCTTAGTATCAATGTAATAAATATTGAGTACTTTCCATGTCAGCTGTGCTCTTGCGTCAAGGTTGACTCGATTAGGGGAAGATAAGTGAATAATATCGAGCTTTGGAGGTGTTACGTCAGGAATCGATAGGTGCAGGAGGTGTATGTGTGTGTGAGATACGAGAGCGGCGTGGGTGTGGTTGCTCGGCTACCGTTGCCATGGTGACCGCAGAGAGGCTAGGCGCGGACCGGACATCGAACCGCCCGCACACACATCAATACAGCTACCAGGCTCCTCCCACAACCGACAATCGATTATTTGATAAATCGAGAAGATGGATGGTCGATTGCAACCGAGGGAGATACGAAGGAACTAAACAAAAACTGTAAAGCGACCCTTATAAAAGGTAAAAATTAATTTTCAAATTTGGACTTTTTGCTATTGGTATGAAGTTTAAATATTGAAAACTCAATATATACTTTTGATAAGTGAACCAGTACTTGTCTTGATTCTTTATTTTCTTCCAGAAACAATTTAAAACGCCATTTTTCACGAATTAATCAAATTTAGGAAACAAAACCAGGACATAAGAAACACGAAGTTAAATTTTTCATATACACGTACGTAGAATTTTCATGGTTTACTACCTATTTTTAATAGATTATATTCTCACATTTTATTTAAAGAATTGGATTTTATAATAAGTATTACATAATTTAGAATACGACAAAACAAACAAACAACGAACTCAACGCAAAAGAATTCTATTTCACTCACTTGGAAACCAGAATAAATTTATATTAAATTAAGACCAAACGTAGAACTGAAAATATTATTAAGAATATCATTTCATGCTTTATGTTTTCCAAATATATATTTTATATATATATTAAATTTTAAAGAGAAAAAAATTATAACAATTCAAAAGAAAAGCACTTAAGAACGAGGAATATTTACTTAAATCAACCAATTCTTCAATGAATATTTCATATCTTAGGCTTACTGTGGATAAATTAAGAAAAAAAAAATAGTATTTTTAAAAATTAAGGTTATTAAAGGTTTGCGCTATTATTTATTTTTTTAGAAAATGGGCAAAATTTTGTTTAAAAAATATTAAGAATACAAAACACTTAATTTAAGAATTTTTTTCACGTTATAAAGGTAGTATATAAACAATTATTTATTTTATTTTTAAAAAATAATGATTATTTTGAAATATGAATACGTTTAAATGATGTGAAAAGAAGTGAATAATAAAAGACAAACAGTTTAGATAAATATAGAGGGGATATAGGGCCTTCCGCGGGGAGGGTTGAGAAGGTCAGGTACAATCAAAGACCCACATGGCAGATTGCGGACTTAAATCCTTAATAGAAGCTTTCATTAATATTTTCGCTGGATAAAGTAGATTAAATATATTAATTTGTTTTCAATATTTAAAACAATCATACCGTATGCCGTAAATAAATAACCTGAACGTTAAGGTATTTAATAGATTTCAAATCCACGAGTAATTAAATTAGTATTGATTTTCATAGATTATAAATTCTACGTCATTATATTTATTGATTTTTTTTTTAATCAAACTGAATTTATATCACAAAAAAAATATATATAACTCTTATAGCTCACCACTACATACATAACTTGGCGAACCCGAAGGTTCTAGCCTGAGACCAATAAAAATATGTTTATATTTATCTCCATAGATCTAATTATTTTAATTTGATTTAATAATATAATAATTTTTTTTTTTAATTTAATCTGGGACGAGTTCTTTAAGAATAAGAAAATTAAAATATAAACTTTAGTTTTTAGAGCAAAGAAAACAAACAAAAAATAGAATTTACAATAATAATAACAAATTAAGAGTTTTGGGTCATAATATAGGTCCAATCAGATCGGTGCAATGCAAGCTTACAGCGCAAATCAAAGCCGTGTCACATTATATTTGGATCGGGAGGAATTCTTTACAAATCAAAGAAGTTTTGGATTCGTCACTAAATTAATTAAATAGTTTATATATTTAATTAAACAAGCTTAAATTAAAAAAAAAAACGCTGCAAATTATTACAAAATTGTTTATTATTTTCCAATAACTAACTATATTAGACTACACCCAGCTACAAGTGATCCCAATTTTTTTATTTATAATTTTTTTTTTGTTTATCGTGCTTTACTGATTTAAAAACTCAATACACATTTCTCTATATCTTCAAAAATACATGGATTAGGGGCGTACTAGTGAGTCAAATTACAATTTATTATTTTTTTTTTCTCATTATTAGCGGTTTTTAGTTTAAAAACACTAATATATTTTTTCTATCTTCGAAAGTGGCTGAGTTACAATCGTATTTATAGGCAATATTCTTTTTTTTTTTTTTTTTTTTTTTTTTTTTTTTTTTTTTTTTATCGCGCTTCACTAATTCAAAAACTCTATACACATTTTTATTATTACCTGGGCCACTAATGGTCCGTTTTATGCGCCAGACTGTGAGGGATGAGCTGGTGAGGAAGAGAAAGGTTGTCAGGACTTTTCTACTCGCCACCTAGGATGGCAAGAAAACGATGTCCATAAAATATTCTTGGGTGAGGCGATGTCCCCGACCAACAGGCATCTTTACTGGCTGGCCCGGCAAAGAAGAGCCGCCGGCAAATTGAAATACACATGGTTTAATGATGGTAAAGTGAAATGTCGGCGTGCGGATGGCCAACCAGTAATAGTCATCAACTCGCCTTCTGACTTAGAAGTTTTTGACTGACATCAGGGACTACTTTTCACCTTTGGGGATCATCGGCTTTCGACCATTGTTTTTTAACCACTAATTCGCGATTTTCATCTCATCATTATTTTTTTCTTTATTACTGTAGCTATTTTTATTTTTGTTCAACATTAAGACAAAATGCAATTTTTTTTCTTTATTCGCAAATATACGGGAATTTTTTGTTATCTAACTCAACAAGAGTAATAATTATTTTATTTTTATTCGCTATTACAGACTACTAACAGCTGTTGAAATTGTAAAAACCTTTTTGATTTTCTATATTATGTTTGTTTTATTTCTATTTTCTAAGAATGTTTATGTTTCTAGTTCTTATTCCACAAATAATGTCAATGCACTGCAGGTTTATACATCTTCTCATTCCTCGCTCCCCTTTTCTCATGGCCCACCATCTCGGTTCACTACTTCCAATTTTCCTTTCCCATGACTAATGTCCTTTTAACCTGTCACGTCAACGCACAATCACTCCTAGCCCATATTGATGAATTCCATTGACTTTTTCCTCCATAACTTTTTATCACTTAATAGCTGTTTCTGAAACCTGGCTGAAACCTACAATTCCGACATCGCAAGTTTCCCTTCCGAATTGCACATTGCTCCGTCATGACAGAGATGACCGAACGGGTGGCGGCGTGGGTCTCTTTGTTCATGACAGCCTCAAATCCAAACAACTCATTCAATCACCCCATTCCGATTGCCCTCACCTCGAATACCTTTTCGCCGAAATATCCACAGCTTCACATTCCCTACTATTTGGAGTCATATACCGCCCTCCCAGAGTACCCTTTGAGACAGAATTCGAATCCACTCTTTACAATCTAATCCCATCCTATAACAATATCATCCTCACTGGGGATTTTAACACCAACCTATTGTTGCCTTCCTCAGACCATGCCTACTTAACCAACCCTTTTTCTCTCTCGATCTTTATATTGTACCATATAATCCCACACACCACACCCAGTCCTCAGAATCCTGGCTCGATCTGTATGTTCTGGATTCTGCTGATAAACTCCTCGCCCCGTCTCAACATCCTGTTCCGTTTTGTCTGCTCACGACCTTATCTAGATATCCTATAATCTTCCGATTCACTCTATTTTCCCCAAGAACCATTTCTTTTCGTAACCTTAACACCCTTTCCTCTGAAATCTTGGCGCCAGATCTTGAAGCTTATCCCATGGAACACCATATACTCGCTTAGGACCGTAGATTCTATGGTTGAAACCCTTACCTGTCATCTCCATAATATCCTAGACAACCATGCTCCCCTTATCACAAAGAAAATCCGACACCCTCCTGCTCCTTGGTTAACGCCAGAAATTAGGGAATGCATGAGGCACAGGGATGCTGCAAGGCGACGATTCAGGCGCTCCCGTCTTCCTAGTGATTACTCCACCTTCAAACATCTCAGAAACAGTACCCAATCCATGATACGCCAAGCTAAATCCCAATATTTTCAGCAATCCTTATCTTGTGCTTCCGACTCCAAAACCAAATGGACAATCCTGCGTAAACTATCCTTAGGAAAACACACCCATAACCAACCTATTCCTATTTCCGCTGATGATCTTAACACCCACTTTGCTTCCTGCTCCTCTCATTTATCATGTCAGACGCCGATGCCTGCTCCTATGCACCATTTCAATCCGGATTCATTCTTTTTTTCCCATAACCACCCCTGAGGACCTCTTTAATTCTATTCGTAAATCCCGAACCAATGACTACGGACCTGACAATATCCCAGTAAAACTAATCAAAGCCTCGCTTCCTTCCGTCCTTCTAATATTATATCATATCTATAACTTTTCTCTAGACAGTGCAACCTTCCCAACTTCCTGGAAAACCGCTCTGGTCCGTCCACTGATGAAAAACTCAAATCCGGTATCTCCTAATGACTTTCGCCCAATTTCTCTCCTTTCAAACCTTTCTAAACCTTTAGAGCGTCTGGTCCAATCTCAGTTATCCCTCTACCTCGAGCAAAATAACCTTTTGAACCCCCTCCAGTCTGGTTTTCGGCCTGGCTATTCTACTCACTCTGCTCTCTCCCACATTTCCCAAGATCTTCACAAGGCCATAGATCAGCACAAAATAACTATCCTTGTTTTGCTTGATTTTTCCAAAGCCTTCGATTCTGTGGACCATAATATCCTCTTAACCAAACTCCATAGACTCCCAGTATCCACAGGCGCTCTTCAATGGTTTCAATCATTCCTTACCGGCCGTTCCCAGTATGTTGTAGTTCCCAATAAACCCCGCTCCGACTCACTGCCATTAACAAAAGGTGCACCCCAAGGTTCCTCGTTATCTCCTACCCTTTTCTCCATATTCATAAATGATCTTCCGCTCTCCATCAAGCACTCATATACCACCTCTATGCCGACGATATTCAGATTTATATTTCCTTTACCCCAAATGAATTTCCTGATGCTATCTCTAAACTTCAGGAGGACATAAATAATATAAGTGCTTGGTCAAACAGCAATAAACTCCTGCTAAGCGCTGAAAAAACAAAAGCCATCCTGATAGCATCACCTGCTCTCCTTAAATCCTTTCCCAGTTCCCCCAACCTTTTCCTAAACAATACTCCTATCTCTTTTCATTCATCTGTCAAGAACTTAGGTATTACTCTTGATCAAACTCTCTCTTGGAAACCGCACATCTCCCAAATATCCCGCCGAACCATAACAACCCTAAAGCAATTCCGTCGCCTCCATCACCTCCTACCATTCAATATTCGTAAACTCCTTGTTTCTTCCCTTGTCTTTCCCCACTTTGACTACGGATGCGAGGTGTACAGCGGACTTTCAGGTGAGCTCGAAGCAAAACTTAAGCGTATTATGAACTGTGCAATACGGTTTGTATTCGGAATCACCAGAGACACGCATATAACCCAGTATTACACCGAGTTAAGGTGGCTTTATCCTCGTTATAGATGCCAGTATTTCCTAGCCTCCTTCCTCTACCAGGTTATCAGAACTCATCGTCCCAGCTACATCTTCCAATCCCTTCAATTTAAATCATCAATTCAGTCCCGTTCTACTATATCCCGTCTTTCTGACCTCTACCCTCCTCCTCACCGTACTGCTGCCTTTGACAAGTCCTTTCTAGCCAAAGCAACCACTCTTTGGAATTCTATTCCTCCTGAGATCCGTCATGCAAGTACTGCTTCCTCCTTCAAATCGCTACTTTTCAACCACCTTCTCCTTACCCAGTCAAACAGACAATAACTTCAAACTGCAGATGCTATAAATACCAATTATTATTATTATTATTATTTTTTTTGTGTGTTTGTATTACTCAAATTATCATTGATGAACCAGCTATTTCTGTTTTTTTTTTTTTTTTTTTTTCTTATTCCGAAAGTCTGACTTGTAAAGATGTACATATATTACTACCTTAATTATTTTTTAGTTTAGTATTTTGTTATTCTAAATCATGACCACACTGTTCCGGTCATCAATTATGTATTTTATTTTATTCTTAAGGGACTTTAGTCCCAGGATAATAAAGAAGTTTTTTTCATTTTATTTCATTTTTCTCTATCTTCAAAAATAACTGAGTTTTGGGTAAAATTTCAATTTATTTCATTTTTTTTTATAATTATTCGTTTTTTTTTTCTTAAACATTAATAATGTTTGTCTCTATCTTCAAAAATAACTGAGTTATCGAATAAAATCACTTTTAATCGGTCGCCATTTTTAAAATAACCAGCTGATATCAACGCCTAGGGGTTAGGATCATCGTCGCATGTCTTAGCATTTTTGTGGCGAATTTAAAAAAAAAAAAAAAATGAGTCCAGTAGTTTCGGAGGAATGCCGCGTACAGCGGACAAACTGATTTTTTTTTCCTTATTCGGGTTCTACGTATTTTTAAACGTAAGCTCTCAAATTGTGAGGGAGGTATAATTTTTTTTATTTTGGTTAATTACAAAGGTTCATTATTGAAAATAATAAATAAATAAAATATTAAATATAAACTCATAAAGACGAATACTGAAAGATACTCTATTACTAATAGGCCTACCCTTTAACGAAGAGTGAGTAAGCCAATGTGGCAAGTGGCTGTTTAATATGATTCGGAGCGGCCGGGCCTTGTTGGATTATACAGGAGCAACAATTTACTGATGGGCAATCAACCTGACGATAGAGAATTAGAGATGGAATAGATTAAATTCAACCGGATCAAAATAGGTTAATCAACCGCGGCAAGTCCTCATCAATGACTTCCACGTCTCTGTCCCCAGTCGCTTCCTTTAATTAACCGCTCTTTTACTAACTTTTATCGACTCATTAAAACTCAGTAAATTTAAATGTTTTACAATATATTGACACACTTTTAATAGACAAAAAATAAGTTAAATCCATTTCAACATCAGTCTAATTTCACGTATTTCTAAGTACATACTTGGACGATATATATTCAGCAAAGAAACATATGAGACTCATTAATGTTAATTGTAATCTATACTAATATAATAAAGCTAAAGAGTTTGTTTGTTTGAACGCGCTAATCTCAGAAACTACTGGTTCGAATTCTTTTTGTGTTGGATAGTCCATTTATCGAGGAAGTCTATTTAACACCACGCTGCGATCAGTAGGAGTGAAGAATCAGTGGAAAATCTGGAAAAAATTAACCTCACATCCCAATGATTCCAAATGATTTACCTTTTAATTTTAAAAGAATTTAATTTCCCGTTAATATATCTTTTGCCGTAACAATTAATAAATGACAGGGGCAAATATTTAAACACGTAGGAGTCGATTAACGTCAAGACTGCTATTCACACGGCCAACTATACACGTATGTCGTATTGTTATGATCGGGTTTCAGAGAAAATCAGTATGTTTTTCTACCACAAGAATAAATAAATAAAAAAATGAATATATATATCATTTATCCAGAAGTACTTTAAAATATATTCATTTAAAAACTTCTTAATAGCGATCATAATAACAGAAATTGACGCAGACGAAGTCGCGGGTAACAGCTAGTTGTAATATATTTAATCAATCCAAGAATCCAATTTTTATTTCTGATTTTAAACAAATATCAACACTAACATGAATGTACCGAAGATGTAATATAAAAAAAAAGGATCATAAAAAAATTAAAAATTAATAAAAGATAGTTCGACAATGTTTCAATGTCAATATTTTAAATTATCTTCCTCTAAAGTACTTTTAATTTTGTAGAATCGAAAAAAATCCCTATATGATCTTGTAAGCATTGATAGCAAACGGGTAAATATAAAGGTAGAACGAATTCGATAATCAACTAAAGGAGAAATAAGGAAACGATTTTTAAATGTATAATATACTGCTGGAAAGCTAAACATTTTAGAATAAATATTATGTTATACACAAATTTGTTAAAGGTCATCGAGACCGATAAAAAGCGGACTAAACTGAATGATTGTTGTAGATAATAATATAATGGATTATTTAATAAAATAAACCTTTCTTTCGAAAATCAATTTATTTGATTTTTCATCTCTGATTTTAACAACGGAGGTAAGTGAAAGTCGCTTGTCGCGAGCACTAGATTTTTTTAGAGCTCTGATACTCTCGACCAACTGGATTATTTATCATAATTTTGGTAGAAAGTTAGAAATTAGTTTTTTAGATAATTAGAGAACTGTAAACAAGGGTAAAGGATGTAATTATGACAATAACTGAAGTAACTTCAAAACTTGTATCAAACAATTTATACTTTATTGTTTAGTTCTGGTTTATTATTATCAACATTATACTTTTGTAATAAAAACTACTGTTGCCTAAAAAAACGAAGCCTAAGATTATAAGTACCATAGATTGGGTATCCTAGAATTAAATTTCGAGATGGAAGACTAATTTACATAAATATTTTATATAATCTATATTATATGAATGTGTTTTTAAGTTATGAGGGAAAAAAAAAAATTTCTTTTTTAAATTTCTTTCAAAGTAAAATCTTAGAATTTGCCATCAATGCCATAAAAACAAGAATTAAGGAATTTTCAGAACTTCTGCAAAAACTTTTCTTCGAGATCCTTTTCTGGCTCTTATTTGACGACCCAGTTTAAATGAAAGCGGAAATTCTTAAGTGATGTCCCCAACGAGAAAAAGTATTGATGCAAAAATGAAAGGTATTCGCTTTTGTTTAATAATCGAAACTTGTTAAATGCAAAAATATAATTTAACAAATATTTAGGGAAATATCAGATAATACTCAACTAATTTAAAAAGTATGGCAATGAATGGAAATATATTATGACAGACTATTTTTGTATGAAAGAGTTAAGGTTTATGGCTAGACATTTGATGTGTTGAATAGGAAAATTCAAAATATCTCACTCTTTTGATAGAACTGTTTGCATCACATCTCGAAAAAAAAGCATAGTCAAGGTTCCTCGGAGGAGCTGCAGTGCAGACACAAAAGCATAACGTAATCCTACCAACAATAAAAATAATGCCTATTTCAAATACATTTTATAAACGGACGTCTGTTGTTCCCACATAGTGAACACGGCCTCATAAAAAACAGCTCGAGTAAACTCACCTAAGTACATTTAAAAAATACATATGTAGTTATAGCATAAAAAAAATAATTCATCACATTATGTAGCATTGATGCTATTATATTATTATTATTAACACATACTACACGTCGTGTTATATATACCGTAGTCTCCTGATTTTCATTTTACATTTGAAGAAATAATAGTAGCAATATAGAAAAGTTAAAGTAGCCTCTCTCTCTCTCTCTCTCTCTCTCTCTCTCTTATATATATATATATATATATATATATATATATAAAAATGAACCGCCTTTAGCATTGGTGATCGCATCACGCGTGAGCGGCTTGACCGATTTTGCTAATTCTTTTTTTGTTGCGTTTCTAAGATTCAGGAGAAGGATGTTATGAAAGAAAAAAAGAAAAGTAACGATGGTACTTTTTTTTTTTTTTTTTTAAGGTAATCTCTTTATCTACATATATAAAAATGAATCCCCTTTTCCTTGGTCATCGCATCACGCGTGAAAGGCTTTTGCTAAGACATAGTTAAGACAGGACATCATCTGTCGGGTCAGCTAGTAATAAATAAAAATAATGCTACAATATTGCAACCTTTCAACCAACTTCGTGTGTATTGCAATAATTTGGACCGAATAAACAATAAAATAAAAATAAAAAGGGATATAAAACTATTTAATTGGATTCTTTTAACAAAGGATGTATGTTAAAGTTTTAATTATGGAATAAAAAAGTCCAACAACAGTCGCTGAAGGACCTGCAACTTGTATGTATTAGTAGCGGCAATTCTAAACTATAAAGTACAGTTCAAGTACTATTTTTTAAAAAAAAAGTAGAATCTTCTTTTAAGTAAGTTTATGAATTTAAATTGGCGAGATATTAAAAAAACAAAACATTAATACAAGAAAATTATTCTTCTAGCCAACAATAGACATATCAGCATAATAAATTAGTCGGTAAACCAATAAAAGTGAGTAATTGTGCTGGTGAATGAAGAATCAGAGTTGGTGAAACAAACTGAAATTCAAGATACACATACTTAAATATGTTTTTTAAAGCATACCCGTATATAAGAATATTTGAGATTTTTAAATAATTTAAAGAATTTTTCACTTATAGCTGATTCAAAGGAGGGCAAAATTAACGGAAGTATTATAATCGGTATTTGAAGAAAGATTTAAAAGGAACATATAGATAGCAATGTATATATATATATATATATATATATATATATATATATATATATGTTGTGTGTTGTGTGTGTGTGTGTGTGTGTGTGTGTTTTGTGTATGTTTTTTCTCCCTTCGCTCTGAATTCTTCCAGGATCTCAAATAACTCTCTTCTTATAAAATTATAGTTAGCTCAATAGAATTCAAGAGAAAATATATATTAAAAAGTAAAAAAGCAATCTCTAGATTAAAATAATTACGCCTTCGCGTCTCGGTTTCCGGGGGGCTTTTAACTGGGCATTAATATCCTGTCCTCTCCTCTAGGCTCGCGAAACCCCCGCACAGCCTTCAAACACGAGGTAGGGGGATGAAAAAAAAAATTCTTCTTTCGTCTAGTTTTAAGATTCAAATAGCAGCGTATGAGACCAAAACGTAAGCCTCGAAAAATATTTTTCAGTTTTCTACATCAGTCAGTTATCGTATTCTTTCATATTTCATATTTAGCTATGTTTCATCAGTGTTAACACCAAGGAATTATTTCAAATCAAAATAACTAAAGATCTTTCAAGAGAAGAAATGTTAAAAATTTGGCATTTATAACACCGTCACTGCATTTAAATTAAAATGTAACCTATAAGATATTAAAGTCCAGTCAATTTTGGATCAATATTGTGAGTTTAATGAAAATCGTTAGAGCTGTTTTTGAAAAAGTCGTAAAAGTTACAAAATGTTTCTATTCTGGTCTGTCAATATCGGTGAAAACGTTGCTGTAACATAACAGACTCATACTCTTCTTAAATATGAAAAAAAAATTATAACGACCTTTTGTTGCTGAGCTTGAATTACGAAATAAACACACAGAGACCTTAAGGACTTGGTCATATGGACGAAGGAAAACATAAACGTTTTATCGCAGAAAATAAGGATTCGAACATTTTAAAAACGGCTATAATTCCTATTCGCAAATGTTCCATAAAATCACAAGTGAAAGTAATATGACTTTTATTTACAGATTAAACATATTATGCTATATATTACGTCTGTTCTATCTGTTAGTACCTCACTCATAATTTGTTAAATATCTTCAATTTTAAATTGTCAATAAGCATCCGTCTGAAAAGAAGATCTCTCCCATGCCTGGGAATCTACTACTGGGACTGAACCAATGGGAACATTTACATGTTGTACTATTGGAATAGAGATGTAAATTTTAAAAAAAAAATATATTTATTGGTATTTAAAACTGTTTAGTAAAATACATTTAGTAAATGTGATACAAGATATGTTGACATGATTCACATTGTAGTGATACTACCCATTGGCAGCTATCCAAAGACTATGCTAAACTAGAAGATCTCGGGGCCATCTTATTTTCAGACGCCTCGGACGATTATCAGAGATTGTAGAGGAAGCAAGAATTGAAACTAGTGGGTTAGAGTAGGAATGGATTTTGTCATAAAAGGAGTGGTATCTGGTTAGGGCCAAGTCAGCAACATAGGGAACATTAAGGTCTTATGGATGAGTTTATTTGTGACAAAATAAGGAGGATTGAGGATTTTTGATTGTAAGGATTGGAGACGAGAGGAATTTGGTGGTTTAGTAGAGCCTAAAATCTCTACTCCATATTGGTCTTATGATAGTCAGGTAGAGGAGTCTTTTTTACTTAAGTGGAAGGTTTGAGCGTTCGTCCAGTAAGTGTTGAAATAGTCGAAAACATCGGGCAGTTTCTTGTCGTTTCAGTTTGGTATGAGGGTAGATGTAAATTTAAAAAAATAAATCTTGAATCTGAAATTATCTTAAACGGTCAAGGAAGTAAAAAAAAAAAAGAATTAATGATCTTTCGATCTATCCGTTCTATGCCTTAATTTTCTAAAATATTGTTTTCTGATGATATTGATTTTCTATTATTCATAAATTAGTGAATTTTTTTTCGAAAATGGACAATACACTACTGTTTAACAATAAGGAAACCAGGTATAAAAAGGATATAGGAGACGAAAAGATGGGAACCAGAAAGACAGATATCGGTAGAGGAAGATCAATGTGATTCATGACTTATCACATATAAATAAACGCTCCTGTTCATGAATAATGGATGGGATCTGATTTTTAAACAGCTGTTTTAAATTGCAAACAGTTAAAAGAGCGAGAGCCACATCTAACCTTAACCCGTCGCCTGTGCTACTGTCACCCAACACATTTTTCCTCTTCACGTCCTATACCTATATTATAGCTCACACCCTACTTGGTATGGGTTAGCCGTCTTTCATTTATAAACATATAACAAAAAACGGAATGAAATTTCACTAAAAAAAACAAACAAAAAAAAAACTGGTTTTCAAATAACAGAAAAAATATACTTAGAATAGTATATTATGATAATAATATTATCTATTATTTAAAATTCAAAATAATTTCATTCAACTAGTCTAGGATACTCAGCAGAATACTTGAAGTAATGGAATGCGAATTTAACTTAGTTAAACATTTTTTTGGTTTTAAAATGTTGCTCATAGAGAGACGAAATATAATTATGAAAAAATATTTACCAAAAATAAAGATATTTATAAAAACTTATATTTTCCTATACCTTAAAGTAACACCAGATCCTGATAAACTATCAAAAAATTAACTAGAACCCGAGTACGTTACATTAATCCTTTCTATGCCTTAATTTTCGAAAATATTGTTTTCTATATTTTCTATTATTCATAAATTAGAAAAAAAAAATTGTTATTTCAAAGATATAATTTCCAGCAATATGGAAATACGTCAAGCACCGTCCACATTTTATTGGACAGTTCGTCAGAATATATAAAAACTCAGAATAAAACCTACATTATATTAAAGCCCATCAAATTTAACATAGTGGTGATATAGAAAGTTTAATCAAAATTGTTAGTCTTTTTTGAGAAAATCTTAGAAATATGCATAATACTTGATATAAGTGCCTCTTCTGGTTCTCCGATTTGGATGAACAAGTTGACATAACATAAGCTAAAATTTCAGGTTTATACAACTTTATCTTTTCGAGCTAGACTTACCACAACACGCGGCCACACACTAACAGACTTTTTTGAGAGACTTGGTTATTGTACTTGCGGGACCCTAAAACGAGTATTTTAAGTGAAAACTGGAATCCTAAAAGTTTCATGATGGTAATACTTTCTGTGCGAAAGTAAAAAGGACTAGAACGATAATAAAGCTCTTCGTCATATCGTCATGAGTAAACATTTATTAATATGAATTAAAAGAAAATAGGTTAAAAAAATAATCGTACAAATAAAATACTTGATTAATAAAATAAATAAATAACTCTAATTTTTAATTAATATTGCAGTCTTTTATTTTGATTACATATTTTTTTTAATAACTTTTAAAACGTCAATGATTCCCAAGTAATATAACTATCCTACTATAATTTTTGGTGGAAACTCATAATAAATATCATATCATACCACGAAGTTTCAATGAGTTCGGAGGGAGAAAATTAATGAAAAACATTTTAAATAACATATATAAATAATAAATCACATATTTCTGTATCAATTTTCAACATATATCACTGCACAAACTAGATTTTAACCTCGACTTCCATTCAGGAGAGACATGTTAGTATGGCGCATGTGTATTTATAATTTATTTGGATTTTAGCTTTTATAGGACCCTAATTAATCGTTTCACCTATTATTCCCCTATTCATCGGAAAAGAACAATCTAAAAAAAAATGTATATTTTAGTTTTTATGAGACAGTCTAAGTTATAAAAGTAAGGGTATTTTTCATTAATAGAATCTTTCTCTAGGTAGTCGAGAAAGAAAGAATGTCGTAATTTTTTTTTTTGTATTAATTTTCAATAGGACCTTGTAAAAAGAATTGATGTAAAAATAAATAAATAAAATAAACAAGACCTATCATAATCTAATATGATTGTATTTCCCCAGCAATAGGAAATTATTGAAGTAATAACCAGATTTAATGATATAATGCCGCGTACTAGAGATCTTTGATGTGAAAGCTAACAATCTTCCAGGAACATGTTAGAATCATGTTTGTTATTTACCTCAACTGGGTCCATGAATAATTCAGATATAATTACAAGGCTTAGACGAACTGTTATTCCTCTCTAATAACGGATCAATCGTTTAGCCGAAAATACACATTGAATAATTTAAGTAGTGAAATGTCATTTAAATTATACTCACGAAAATTAACACCCATACGACCACTAATAATAAATATATGCCCCAGATAAAGAAAATAGTTATCAACATTATTTACTAGATCCCGTACAACAACGTAACAATATCTATAAAGTTTTATTTTTCCCCAATGCGTAAAAATAAAAATGGGTTGGCGTTATATCCACCAGGTGCCTCCTTATCAGTTTGGTATTGACGGGAAAATCGGTAAGCCTGATAAGGGTGTACTTACCACCCCTGCACCCCTGGAAATTTATAATTCTACACTAGCTTCGGGCAAGATATTTTTTGGAACTCTTTTTTTTCAACCTACCAACTTATAATTTTTTATTAAATTATAAATAAATTATTTTAAAGAGAATTCCTTGTTCTTTAATATGAAATAGGTAGGTATGGGGAAAGCGTCGAGAAGAATTCAGATAAGAGTTTTCTTCGGAAATACAAGTTTCAAATCCTATAAGTCATAATTATCCAGTTCCGCAAAATAGTATCTGCAGAATGTATATGGAATGTACAGACCAAAAAAGAAAATTCGTACGAAAATAAAATTACTACATATCTAATAATTTGAATTAATCTAGCTATATTAATGTATAACTAATGCGTTTGAATATCACTAAATGGATTTCAACCTCAATGAAATGGTCTGACAGAGCTTAAATCCCGAATTTTCAAACATTCACCCTCTAAAGTAACATTCTGAAATTTTAAATGGTTCAGCATGTTTTTACTTCCACTTACTACATATAGTAAGGGAAAGTATTGAGATCGTGAAAATTTTCGAATTCCAGTTTTCAACGGAAATACACGTTTTAGGGTCCCCTGAGTCCAAATAACCAAGTCCCGCAAAAAGGTCTATGTGTGTGTGTGTGTGTGTGTGTGTGTGGTAACTCCCGGGCTGACACGAAAAGTCCAATGAAACTAAAATTTCATATTTAAGACAAATATACGTCCGAGACGTTACAAAACCTTTTTCATCAAAATGAGCTAACCAGAAGAGCCACTTTATACAATACCATGCATTTTGCACTTTTTTTCGATTTTCTCAAAAACGGTTCTGACGATTTTGATTAAACTCACCATATCGGTGTAAAATTTAATAAGCTTTGATATCATGTAGGTTTTATCCTGACTAAAATGGTCTGACAGGGCTTAAATGCCGATATTTTAAATTTCCTTCCTCTAAAGTACCTTATAAAGATAACTATATTACCTTGTCACCAATGATGAAAAACAGGTAAATATATAAATTGAATAAATTCGATACCCAACTAAAGGAGAAAACAGAAAACATATTTTTTTTAACACAATTTTTCGTTTTTGAACAAAGAGCAGTAATATTCATGTATGATATACCGTTGGAAAGCTAAAGATTTTAGAAAAAATATTATCTCATACACAAGCTTTTAAAAGTTAATAGAGAGTGATGAAAAGCCGATAAAACTAACTAATTATTTTAGATAATAATATAATAGATTTTTTAATAAAACACATGTTTCTATAGAAATTCCATTTAATTAATTCTTTAATGGTTTCACTCATTTTTATCTCTTACTGTAATTAAAAATTCTTTAATCGATTCTAAAAACGGAGGTAAGTGAAAGCCGTGTGTTGCCCGCACCAGATTTTTTTTGTTAATAATAAGATAATAAATCAAAGAAGAAATATTTTTCTAGGTTAATTTGTTTCTTTATGGACATAAGAATACTATTGTAGATATATAATATACCGCTGGAAAGCTTAGATGTAAGGAACAAATATTATCTAACATCTATATACGGATCAGATTAAAATATGATTTGAAATATGTACATTGGGGAGATGTATGGAAAAGAAAAGAAACAAAAGGTGACAACATATGAGTAGGAGATAGAAAGATACGAATAGAGATGAAGATAAACAAAAGCTTGGGTTTGTTTTTCCTACTTCTCATATGTTATATATGCATTTTATTAACAATCTTACCTTCAAAAATTAATTTTGGGTCAAATGTAACGTTTTTCCTTTTGTTAAATATCTTTTTCTTTCATAAATCATATTTATACATTTTTCTAATCTATCTAATTATTTCAAATATTTGAAAATTTGCCTGTTTTACTCTGTTAGGCGATAATAAGACCAAGCAGATATTCAAGACAACTTTAAAATCCTAAAGGAATATAAATAAAAAATATTTTTATTCCGGGACTTATTATCATAAGAATAAAATTTATGTAATATATATATATATATATATATATATATATATATATAATATACTGAAATATATAATTACTAAAGAAAAAAAAATGTGCGCAAGAACTTTTAAATAGAGCTAGAGTTGAAAAAATGTTAAAGAACATTGTTAAGAGTTTTATCTACTATTTATCACTCTCCTTTAACTTATAAAACTTTGTGTATGAGATAATGTTTTTCTAGAAGGAATTAGTCCGGGTGGCGATCAGTGAGTGAAACAACTAAGTAGTTTCAACTATTTATTTTCTGCCAACGTTTCGTTCCCCATTGAGGGTCATCATCAGGGTGTATTGTGGACGAATAGAAACTAGCTTATAGTAGTCTAGGAAAACAGATATTTTTCCTATTTTTTAATTTTTTTTATCTTTCCAACGATGTTATACAGATACATTTCTATTCTTATATTCGGGGAAAAAAAAAATAATCCAACTAAATTTTGTTTCCTCTTTTCTCTGCTTGGTTATCAAATTAGTTCAAGTTATATATTTACCCGTTTTTTATAAATGCTAACAAAATGATGTGGTTAATTTTTTAAACTCTACAAAATTAAAGGTACATTAAAGGAAGAAAATTCAACAATGCCTAAGCCCTATTTGACTATTTCAATCAAAATCAAACCTATATGATATTAAATACCATTAAAGTTTACATCGAAATACAGAGTTTGATCAAAATAATTACAACTGTTTTTGAGAAAATCGTAAAATATTTGCCAAATGCGTGGAATTAAGTGGCTCTTCTGGTCCATCTATTATGTTGAAAAAGTTGCTATAACATCTCAGGCATATACATTCTTAAAATATATAATTTCAGTTTAATACAACTTATAGTTTTCGAGCAAGACTTACCATATACACACGGTTTGGTAAGTTTTTGTGGGACTTTCATGAAAAACCTTCCTTCACAGTCTATTCGAAAGTAAGTGAAAGTAAAAATCGAAGGTGAGGGTAATCTAAAATGTAAGATGATATAGTTAAATTAAATTTCAGTAAAAAATAATTTACATGACTTTTTTATTTTAGCCCATGATTATGCACTTTTGTGCCAGTAGGTCCTTTTTATGCTAAAAATACAATAACAAGAAGGATCTAATGCATACTTCAAAGTAATAAAAACTGTTTAGGTTCATTTGAATACAGTTCACGGAGCCGAACTTGTTAATACAACGATTCTATCCAGAAAAATACAGGGGGTAGGAAACTGGAAACGTCCGCTGTTTCAGAAGCGTTTAAAAAAAACAAGAATACGAGAGCGAAGATCGAAAAGAAATGAAAACATGTTGCTCTTGAAGCGGGAACGTAAACAGCGTGATATATGAATAATGTAAGGAAGGCCTAATGGAGGTAGTCACCTCTTTTACCTATCTACATTACTAAATAGTCTGTCTGCCCCCGACATTACTCACGCTACAGGCACATATTTAGGGTTTGAATAATTTTAGAGCTTCTTGCATAAATTTCCAATAAAACGAGGGTAGAAGAACATTAGATGTGAAATAATTAGGCGATCGTATTTTCATAACAACGTTGCAGGATAATGACTGGAAGAGACGGTTAAACGCTACTGAAATTTCGAGTTTATTTATTTCTTCCAGACAAAATGAAATGAAAATGTCTTCATTATCCTGGGACTAAAGTCCCTTAAGAATAAAATTAAAATACAAATTTGATGATCGGAACAGTGTGATCATTTAAACAACAATATCTAAACTCAAATAATAAATTGTAGTTATGAACTAGGTACATATTTACCAATCAAGCTATTAAGATAAAGTGAATTAACAAAAAAAAATTATTCATTAGAGAGAATTAAAATAATAATAATAATACTAACTTTATTACGGGACTATGACCCCTAAGAATAACCATGATGTGCAGTAAATATTAATACATATGTCTGGCCGAGAAACCAATAAATTTAATTTTTATTTAGAAATTAGTGAAAAAAAAAAATAAACACAAATAAAACCTATACACATATATGTACAAATAATAAGGATAATTAAACAAAAACAAAAAAAAAAAGAAAAGGGAAAGAAAGAAAAGAGATCTTCTAAAAGCTACTAGGCTTGAGGAAATTGATAAAAACAACTAATTATTATTACAGTGCTAGGGTTTGGGCAAAATAGATAATTAAATTTTGCATTGAAATTAAAATAATTGACTTGCAAATTCACATTTATTGTACCTCTATTTGGGATGCCAAAAGATGTTGGAAAAAGTGGGATTTGAATGAGAGAAGGGCAGAAGCCTGGCGAATATGAGTAGGCAGGGAATTCCACAGTGCTGCAGAGGGGATATGAGAGGAATGTTCAAAGATTTAGTTCTATGGATGGGAATGTAGAGGTCGGAGTGAAGTGAGGATTTTAATAGTAGGGTACTGTGAATGTATGGAGGGAGTTGGGAGTTGACAATTTGGTAAAGGTATGATCCGAGAAAAACAAAAGGTATTTCGATCTTCTGCACTGTGAGGTTATTGTCGATGTTATTGGGAAAGGAAGAAATGGTTGAAAAGGAGCGATTTAAAAAAGGAAGTAGTTCGTGAAGGACGGATCTCGAGACGGATAGAATTTCAAAGAGAAGCAGCTTATCCAGAAAGGACTTGTCAAACGCAGCAGGAAGATGAGGAGGAACCCTCTACGGTTAGAAAGTCGGAATCTGGTAGAACGGTACTGGATTGAAGATTTAAATAGAAGGTTATACATGTATATATATATATATATATATATATATATATATATATATATATATATATATATATATATATATAATTTATAACAAACCATTATAATTAATAGAGCATTAATTAATTCATATAAATAGTTAATGATCTGTGTTACGAAGCGTGCATTAGTTCACAAATGCTGTGTTCTGATAACCAGTTAGAGGAAGGAAGCTAGGAAATACTGAAACCTCTAATGAGGACAGAGACAAGTTTACTCGGCGTAATACTGGGTTATATGCGAGTCTCTAGTGATTCCGTTTTTAAAATACGCTTGAGTTTTGTTTCGAGTTCATCTGAAAGTCCGCTGTACACCACACAACCGTGGTCGAAATTGAAGAAAACGAGGGAGGAAACAAGGAAAATACGCTAGTATTATACAAAGAAATGTCTTGGGACTAAGATAAAACTTAGAACAAGAAGTGGCTACTAGGACTCAGGAGTACAATTCAATAGATAAAGGAGGCACGAGGGAAGACTTCGGAAAACAAATAAAACGAATATGTCTACTTTGGACATGGACATAAACATAATCTGAATTATTACACGCATCAGAAAACGTTGACTACATGCTAAAATAACTATATAGCATTAATTAATTCATATAAATAGGTAATGAACTATGTTACGAAGCTTGCATCACTTCACAAATGCTTATACAAATGTACAATAAAATAGTCTTGATAAAACCGACAAATAAATATTTTAAAAATAAAGATAGTTTTTTTTTTTATTTATTTATTTATTTGCTTATCCGCCTCTACCCTTGAGGGTCATTGGCGTGATCGAAATAAAAAGATAAGTTTATAAAGCTCTTTAAAATATAATATATACAAATTATATATATTATTATATTATATACAGTTGTAATTCAGTACTTAATCGGTTGAAACTTGAAATCTATTTAAATTTACGTTTTTAAATAAATATCAATTAAAGAATATCAGATTAAAATTTAAAGGAAAATCAAAGAAGTTTTTTTGTTTATACTTGTTTGCTGAATAGTCAGTAGTTAAGTGGATAAAATAAGAAGAAATAAGGATTAGAGTACAAGAAGATCAAATTGAAAACCTAGAATACAAACACAAATTCGTTTTTAATGTGGGAGGAATAGATTTGGCGATGTTAAGAGCTCAGCAGCACTTCTTGGTTCTCAAAAACATTGTTGTAGGGAGCTCATTGAGAAGTAGAAAAATGTTATTCCTCGTGCATTGCGTTTGTTTCATGGGATTTTAAGGAACTCTATCTTAAAACAAAAAGGTCTTTAATATTTTCTAACGACATAGGTTGACAACACTAAAACCTTTGTAAATAGTGATTGTGGAGGATGGACTCCAATACGGAATGGTTACATCAGTAGGATGGATGAAAATAGAATAACCAGAACAACCCAGAAGACCTAGGAGGATAATCTTAGACCAAGAAGATAGGAGAAAGGCAAAAAGGAAGTCTTCACAAGCAAAGGAATGGAGTGGACAAAGAGAAACAGATCTTTGATTCAGGCTGAGTAAGAAAACCCTCACCTTGCAAAGGCGGTAGGCAGGAAAGGACTCGTTGAAGTAAGTATATGTTAAGGCATGCCGATGAAATACGTATTTACTGAGTAGAAATATAATATTTAGCGCCAAAATATAAAATAATTTTGATAATACGATAGAAAATATCCGAATAAAAACGCCATATTATCCGTCATTAGCTATGGATTTAGTGATATCGTATTCCTTGGAACGATAACCTTCAAGTTTACAAAAAAGTTGATGCCTCATCAAGATCGCTATCAAACGCGTAACTTGACGGAATGTGCCAGCGGACAGTTTTGTACCAACCTTCACGCAACGCAGCTTCTAGATTCTTCGGCCTCTATCGCGCTACGATTAATTTCAAAATGTCTAAACTCGGCTAAAGTCAAGTTAAAATTACATACAAATGTTACAAAAAAGGTATAGAAATGATATTATATTTTATACGAAATCACCGGAAAAGTTAAAATTTAATATCAAGGAGCAGAAACATTTTTTTGGACAAGGATAGCTTATTTTTAGTTACAGAAAAGAGAATACTATCTCAATAAATACATCTTATGTTTTTTTCTCAAGTCAATGTATTGAATGATATTATAAGACCCTCCGCATTATACACTTATACATAACGACTGATAAGAGCGGGAGATAGAAATAGATACATGTTCCGGTTGTGGGTTCTAGGAATGTCACATTGAAGAGTCGAGTCGCGCTATCGACCATAAACTCATATTGATCAATTCTATAATTGGCTTTGCATTAAAAGAGCATAAATATGCATTTAGCTTTAATAATTATCATTTTACGGATAACTTGAGATGTCTCAAAACTCTAGTGAGTCAATTATATTGTTTAATGTCAAAATGATGGTTTAAAAAAAAAAAAATGATTCCCACTTGACGCAAATGCGATTGAATGTTGGAATGATTAGATTCTATTTTTTAAACTAGAAGCAGAACTTGTCAATCTCCTTTAAAGTTAAGTAATGCTTAACATTGACCTACAAAATAAAATTAAAAAAAAAATATTTTCGAGCATTCGCCTAAGTATAAGTTTCCAAGACTTTACCAAATAAATATATGACGAAAAAAAAAGAATTTCAAATTATTTTTATCCTTAGAATTAGATAATCATTGTAAATACGAAAAAAAATAAAATAATAAATAAACCTGCACATCCCAGGAAGGGACTTGGGTCAGTACTTGAGTTCGTACTGTTTCACGGGCTTGCAAGTGGTGATTAGGCCTAGATCGTTTTTTTTTTTTGTTTTTTTTCTCAATCTGGAGGAGAGGGAGAAGGGAAGGAGAGGATTATAAAGGCTGAGTGTGCACAAGGAGTGTCTCCATACCGACAGCTAAAATATCAGAATAAATAAGTTATCGCAGCCTGAGTTCAAACCTCCATTCTCGGAGAACAGTAGAATATAGCTCTATCCACTAGACCACGCCGCTTCAAATTGATAACATGAGAAATAATACATATCAATCAACAAAATGATCTCTTAGGATATGATAATAACAAACCTTTTAAGGTCGATTCTCACAGAATGTTCAAAAAAAGAAACGATTTTGGAAGCCAATCATTTTAGGTGATATACCCCAGTCTCTTGGATAGGGTTTGACACTTGACCAAGCAGGAAGCCTTAGAAGGTTAGGACTAATTCTCTTAAAGGACGGGCCACGATTGTCGATACCTTGCCTATCGATATGTCCATAGAGAATATAAACTACAATCTTGTTTCAATATTAATATATTATATGTTAATGGTTGTAGGGAGAAGTTCGACACTATAACCTCAGCTGGGTTGTTAAAAGTCTTAAGATGGAATATTGGAAAAGTTGAAAAATCATAGCCTATCTACAGATATCCATTGATCCTTGATCTCCGATTACAACCCCATATTTAGAGTTTTTTCTTGTTTCAATATTAACAATCCAGAGACATATTTGATATGTAAAACTAGCATAAATAAACTAAGATTGGTTAGCCAGTTGAGGGTTTCAAACCCTGAATAACCAAACTTTATATGAAACAACAAATGTTTAACATTAAATCACGAGAAAACTATCACTTTTGTTACCAATTTATTACAAATAGCCTTTTCAACATACTACTCTACTGTGAAAAACATATGGAAGACAGAGAAAACAGTTTAAGACCCTTTTTACTTTCACTTACTATTTATAGTAAGGGGAAGTATTGCGATCGTGAAAATTTTCGAATTCCAGTTTTCAACGGAAATACACGTTTTAGGGTCCTCTGAGTCCAAATAACCAAGTCCCGCAAAAAGGTCTGTGTGTGTGTGTGTGTGTGTGTGGTAACTCCCGGGCGGAAACGGTAAGTCCTATGAAACTGAAATTTCATATTTAAGACAACTATACGCCCGAGACGAGACAAAACTTTTTCATCAAAATGAGCTTACGAGAAGAGGCACTTTATACCATGCGTTTTGCACCTTTTTTCGATTTTCTCGAAAACGGTTCCGACGATTTTGATTAAACTCGCTATATCGATGTAAAATTTAATGGGCTTTAATATCATGTAGGTTTTATTTGGATAAAAATGGTCTGACAGGGCTTAAATACCGATATTTTAAATTTTCTTCCCTAAAGTACCTTTAATTTTTTAGGTTCAATAATAATAACTAGATTATCTTGTTAACCATGATGAAAAAGAGGTAAATATATAAATTGAATAAATTCGATACCCAACTAAAGGAGAAAACAGAAAAAATATTTTTTTTATGCAATTTTTCGTTTTTGAACATAAAAGCAGTAATATACAGGTATGATATACCGTTGGAATGCTAAAGCTTTTAGAAAAAATATCATCTCATACACAAGCTTTTAGAAGTTAATAGAGAGTGATGAGAAGAAGATAAAACTAACTGATTATTTTAGATAATAAAATAAAAGATTTTTTAATAAAACACATGTTTCTATATAAATTAAACATATTTAATTATTTAATAGTTTCACGCATTTTTAACTCTAACTCTATTTGAAAATTCTTTCATTGATTTTACAAATTGATGTAAGTGAAAGTCGTGTGTTGCCCGCACCAGATTTTTATCATAGCGATCAACATAACATAGGAAACATAATCCAAGTCAACAGCCTACAAAAACTAGATACAATTTTCATGTTTTTAGTGTCGAAGACTAGAACTCTAGACTACTTAAATAATGATGACCTACACACCAGTTGAGTGTTATAATATACTTCAGTAAACCATTTTCGTTTTATGATGATTTTCTTTTATTGTTTTTTAGCTATTATAAGTTGTATTTTATTTATTGTTATCCGACTAGTAAGATAATAAATTCAGTATCAATGTGTATGAAGTGAAATTGGCAATATTTATCTAAATATGCACAAGATGTATATGTTTGACAAATAAAAAAAAATATCATGTTATTTTGACATTAAAGCCAAATATAAAGAGTATTAACATGTATTTTTGGTTGCATAAGCACCACTGTGAGACGACCTAAATCATTGAAAATTAATTAAATGATGCACAATTTTGCCCAGACTATCTCCGGAGAAAAAGACGAGAGGAAACCATCTGTGACAGACATGGGAAGAATGGTCAGGTGTGTATGTTATACATATTATATCAGAAGCAGAATAGGGATAACAACTTTTCTTAAAAGCTGAAGGGAAATTATTCTGGATGATGATTTTTGAAAGACGGATATGAAAGACGGAACATTGGTCGGACTATGTTCTAAAGCCCACGTCATTGGGCAGTGGGGCTGGTCAAACGCTCCTCAGAGGATCGATACATCAAGATACCGACAAATAACCAAGGCTGAGTTTACAGTGAACAGGCGCGTAAATAAAGTCTTGTCTTAGTTGGTCATCAAAATCACTTGTCCCTAAATGGCTAAAAATAACTATGGCTATCGTATGAAAATTCTTATTACATTCTCTTACTTATACATGAAATATACAGTACGGAAAGGTATTGCGATCATGAAAATTTTCGAATTCCAGTTTTTGCAAGAAAATACACTTTTTAGTCCCCTGAGTATAAATAACCAAGTTAAAAAAAAAAGGTCAGCGTGTGGTAATTCTAGCGCAAAAACATTAAGTCATACGAAAATGAAATTCATATTTAAGACAACTATATATCCAAGATGGTACAGCAACTTTTTCCATCAAAATTGGCTAACCAGAAAGGCCACTTAATACCTTGCATTTTGCACCTTTTTACGATTATCTCGAAAACGGCTAAAAAAATTATTATTCCTCTAAACTACCTTTAATTCTGTATATTCCAAAAGATTAACCATATCACCTTAATGACATAGATGAAGGATGGCTAAATATAGAAGTTGGACGAATTTGATGACCAACTAAAGGATAAAAGAGAAAAACTATTTTTTAATGTAATTTTTGTTTCTTTTATATTAAGAACAGTAATATAGACGTATAAAATATAGAGGAATAAATTTATTACCGATTAACAATTTAATGTAATTATATTATTTAATCTTATACACCATGTTGTATAAGGTAATAGGGGAATAAACTTATTACCAATTAACAATTTAATGTAATTATATTATTTAATCTGAATCAAATGCTTCCAACGAAAATTAATACACGTTTCATTAAAATCAACTTGGAATATTTTTCGAATAGAAGTATATTTAATAGTTTTAAAATTTATTTTAACAGTCAAGGTAAGTGAAAGTCATGTGTTGTCCGCACCGGATTTTTAAAGATAAAAAATGATAACACTCATTAAGCAAATGCGAAATCAAGCGTTAGTCCAGTCAATCAGTTTTCACGGATATGATGTTTTGAAAAAAAATTAATGCCACCGACGTTTAAACGTAAGCTTTCTGATATTTTTTCTAGAGTGCTAAATACGCCATACATCTCAACTACTCAAAGTTCGCTAGACTCTCTTGTAAAACTGGTACATCAACATTAGACTTCTTTACTGCGTTTAAAATAAATATAAAATGAAAAGATGATAAACAAAATATACGTAATAATATTTAACGTTTTTGTTTACAAACAATTTTTGTAATCATAAATCACATTAGTATCCATTGATATCCAATTCAGTAGGCAGTAGAATGTTAAGTTATTTGATTAAATGGTCAAGTAGTTTACAATGTTAGCCAAAATAAGAAATGGTACATTCGTACAAAAATAGACTCATGATTATTCCACGCAATGTTTTTGCTTTAATACAAAAGCATGGCTTGATGATGCGACTTCAAAAGACTTCGCCTAGTTTGTATACCGCTCGATACACCGCCAAAACCTTCTATGCCTCAGCTGACCAACCTATCATTGTTCCACGCGTTCGGGATGAATGTTACAGGCACAAATCCAAATTTCGGGTGGGAGAGGGGGTTCACGTGTAGCGTAGTGGTTAGCATAACAGCCTCCAAAGCCAAAGGTTCTGGGTTCAAACCCGTAGGTACTCCTAGTATTTTCTGGGAATAAAAAATCCTTAGTTATGCCGTGCTTCAGAGGGCACGTTAAAAGATGGTGCCGAGCCTGTGCGATGTCAGGTACTCGTTAAAGATACCTATCCTAATTATAACTGGTTTGGCAAAATTTATAAATCCCACTGTAGCTTCGTCCGATTAGCCACAGCAGAATGAAGGGACGTTAAATAAATAAATAAATTAAAAATCCAAAATTCGGGTTCCGTTCCAACTTTTACTTAAAAAGTATAACGTAATGAACACACAACATTGAATACAAGTTCTTAAATAAAGTATGTTTTCAATACCCCTACCCAAAAAAGAAATTCAAATGAGATTGAATTGACACATGTAACCTATTTTCAGGATGATTTCAAGATAAATTGATTTATAGGAGACTGACACGTTTTGATACGGAAATCATAATATACACTACTGGCATCCAGGTTATCATACCACTATTATTTTTTTTTATATAGCTGAAATCATGATAGTATATTACAGCAGATCGAAAAAAAGTACTTCATCACGAAAATTTAATAAGTAACGATATCATTCTTGCCATGAACTGATGAGCTTAGAACCCAACTACGGATAATAAATAAAATAACTAAAGTGCTGTGAGCTAGTTTGTTAGACAGTGAGAAAAGTTTGATATTATTACTCTACTAATATCAGTCGAAAAAGAGTAATAAAAGATTAGATGGTTATAGTAAAAAATTAAGAAAGGTTTTACAGTGAAACTGTTCTAGATTTATTGGGGTAATAAAATACTTTAAAAAAAGAAAAAAAAAACTGTTGCTAAACCGATGGTATGATCTTGTTGATTTAAGGAAGGGATTATCAGTAGTAGAGAGAGGTTTCGAACACGGGGATTCGACAAGCTTTCTATAATTATAAACTCATTGTGTTTATATTTTAAACTTATATCAATTTATGCCTAGTTATACAATAAAATATTTAATACATTAAAATTAGATTTTAATTGCATTAATGGAGACAGATTCTCTTTAATGTTTATATTTAACTTACATGAATTGTTCGAAAAAGTTTTAACAATAACTACATCAGCCTTAGATTCAACGACCGGCCCTGAAACTGTTGGTTTTCAAACATTGAACAATACCAATTATTTAAGTAGCCATATAATGAAATACGCTGCAGACTCCTCACTTATATATTTGTAATAAAATTATATTTATTTGGATAAAGATGATAAGCGTAGGTTTAAAGTGCAGCAAAAAACAAAACAATTTCAAAAATAAATGAAGATATTTCAATAAACATCTTGGAAATGATCTTAGTAGGTGTAAGAGAGCTATGTAACTGTGTTATCAGTTATTTGTTTGAAACTTAAAATAGCTTTATCTCCTCAAGGAAGAAACCTTGCCTCATTGCTTCCATCACGTCTCGACGTTACATACTATAATTTCAACGTTTCTCATACTTTATTGACGAGGAAAAATATTTAAGTATTTCTAAAACGTGTTAAAAATACATGATATTTTAAAGGCACAAGTAGCTAAATTCACGTAAGACTGCTCAGCTATGTCTTGCATAACACAAACATATAACAAAAAAGGTAATGGTGGAATTTATCAGATAATAGCAAATTATGTAGAGGACAACAGAATAACTGTTAGAAAAAATTAAAATGTTAGTAAAATTTTAAAACACAACTACTTAATTTTCAATTATTTTTTTTAATCAAGGTTTTATTGTATTTTTATACATAAATTGGAGATTATGAAAGTAAATATACTTGACTAAGTTTGATCACTGAGATAACACTTTTGCCTAAAATAAAGTTTATTGATTTTTATCTAGGTTAATTTTTTGCAGGCAAAATCGTTAATACGCAGGCTTGCAGACGACCAATTAAGACTTAATCAATTTACACTCTCAAGATATTCGTTGAAAAAATATGTTTTTTGTGTTTTAATTGCTCAAGAAAAAAAGTAGAATCTATTAAATCTAGATTAGCCACATCATAAAGTTTTACTCGGTTATCCAGTATAACCGAATAAATAAATAAATAAATATATACATATATATAATAAATATGTGAAAACATCAATTTCGTAAAAAATGCCCTTTAGTACCTTTTCGAAATCAAAGTCTCAATTATTGAGACTTTGATTTCGAAAAGGTACTAAAGGGCATTTTTTACGAAATTGATTTTTTTACATATTCATATTCTCCTGATTTAGTTTTATCTAAATCTTAAATTTGATATTATCTAATGACCTCTCAGGTCCTTCAAAAACGCGATTTAGAAATGCAATTTCTTTTTTAAAGGTAATCATTACACATTTAGTTTCGTTCCAAATCATTCTAAAACATTTCATTCCATAACTTTAATATAGTGTTCATTAATATGGTAAAAAAAAAATAAAGTAATGAGAAAGTTTTGCATTTCCGGTAAAATCTCCTAAAATGTTATAGTAATATCATATAGTAACGTTTGGAAATCAACGCCTCGATTGTGCCAACAGTTGACTTGGCCGAGACCATCAAAAACCATTAGATACCCTAAATTTCTAAATATCGACTCTATAGAGACTTTAAATTTTATGTTTTCATGGTACCTTAATCCGAATTAGATATTGCTAAAACACTAAACCTAAGAAATATTTAGTGGGCTGTTCAGAAAGGAGAACCGCTAGGTATAATTATTTTTCGGATTAGAGCTAATTCCTATGTATTAATAATATCTTGATTCAATGAATAATTAAGCGTAATGTACCTTCTATATCACGAATTTTTAAATTTCGTAATGTCTGTTTATAGAAAATTAATTCGTAATATTAAAATCCATGAAAAGTATTAAGCTCATGAAATGGCGAGAAACCGCAAAGTCTTTAGAACAAGGTTTATACAAAAAGGTTTCTTTGGGGAGATATGCGATTTTATATTGTTTACCTGAATTTTATTCTAATAATGAGGAAAATTGGCCAGTATTAAATATTTTGAAACGATATAAAGATAAGGAATATATAGTCGAATAATTCAATGTGTGTTTAATGGCAACGTAATTTTCCAAGCTTCCAAATTATTATTGCAAGCCTGAAGAGATGTTCAAAGCGAGATATTGTATTGACTGAGCCGAGCTTCAAATATCTACATGAACATGAGCCGAAGCCACGATATCTAAATTAGATAAAAGAGCAATTGATAATCTGGCAGTGCGCTACAAAGATAACTTTGTGGCGCGATATCGTTACCGAAGGTATCTCAGCAGTGGTATCCTTGGCTGCACCGCAACATCTCGATACAAATACACTGCCCCACTGCGGCCTTATCAGCATTTGGAAACCGCACTCTTGTCAACCTCTTGTAAAATGTCATCATGAATTTGCGAATTTTCTAACCGCCAAATGCAACTAGTCACGTAAAAATATTTTAGAAACACACACATGTCAATTTTTTTAAATAATATAAGTATTTAAGGGTCTTAAGGCTTAGTCAATTAATATGTAAATATTTTCAATTAATATATTAATATTAAATATTACATAACTGTTTCTAAACCACGCGACGTTTTTCAACATCATCTCCTTTCTATACTAAAAGTTTATAAGTAAAATACATTGCAATAAAGTTTTTCCTTCGATGCAAAAATTAAATTTTCTGTAATCCAGGCGTCAAAAATTCTTTCTTAAATTACGAGTAGTTATATAGATTTGTAACATACCATTGGAAAGAGCAAGCTTTAAGAAAAGTTAATATGGAATAACATAAGTTGTACAAGTTAATAGAATGTCCGTTATAAGCGTCGTTACTTGTGAAAATGTGTTCTTTGTAAAAATAGTTCTATCTAATCATAAGTAAGTTGTCAGAATAAATGGAAAGTCGTTGTAAATCCATAAACTAAAATTGTTATTAATTATTTCTACTTTAAGTTCATTTCAAGAAAAAATGTTCCGCTGTGACTCCCATGGAAACTAAATTAAACTTTTAAAAAGTATTTAGAACAAGTACATTGGAATATAAAATAGTAATAAATAGAATAAAATAGAAACCGTTTAACATAAAAAAGAAATAAACTGAACCAATTTGTGCATCTATTTTCCGATGATAAAATATAATAATGAATAGACGTTATAAACATAATATTTTCTTGCTAGATGCAAGTTTCGTTACGATGAACTCATAAGTGATGTAAGATGAGGAAGATGGTTGGGGGTGCGGTCATAAAATAGAAACACACATTTAAAACAAGGGCTATTTTAATTATGTGTCAACGTTTCGGCCTACTTAGTGGGCTTTCATCAGGGTTGACACTGAGACGGTGTCTAAAGAAGTCGGTCAACGGTCAACAAAAACTCCATCATAAGTGATGTACTCTCGATAAGCGAAACTGATTTATTTAAAATATAAATGACACCACATTTAAATTTCGCACGTGTTAAGCAAGAGTGAGTCGCTAGTTAATATATAATATCATTATTATCATCGCCATTAAAAACTATTAAAACATACTAAAGATATGCAGTAAATGCACTGTCATTGAAGATAATATACAGTATTTAATTAGGTACTACAGCTTGTTTATTTACTCAACGTAACTTTTATGCTACAATGGTGAATACGACGATACTATAGTGGGAGTCCTAAATTTCGTCTATCCAAGTTTAGTTATGATAATGATCTTTAATGAGTCCTGACATCGAACAGGGTCGGGACCAGGATTTTACGTTTATTCCGAAGGACGGTATAACCAACGATTTTTCTTCCCCATGGCAAAACTAGTTTTGATATTATAAATTGGTTAAAAAAAAAAAAAAAAGGTTACACCGGGTATTTTATTTTTTGACTGCCTAAAACCATACTTTATTTTTGTTTGCTGTAAATATTATATGATTAATTCTCAGGTAATTCATAACTAGTATCATTGCCCTCACTGAGACAGAAATTAATGCTACTATATATATAGACACACACACACACACATATATTATAATGAATTAAATGTACTTAAACATAAAAAAAAACAGTGTCCTACATAAATCAAGTGAATATTACAATCTTCAAGAGTACACTGATTAAAGATACTAGGAATGGTAAAGCAATTGAGATGTTGATTTCCAAAAGGTACTAAAGGACATTTTTTACGAAACTGATTTTTTTACATATTCTTATTCTCATCACTTTTTGTAATCTAAATCTTCTGTTTTATTTTATCTAATGAGTTACCAAGTCCCTAAAAAAAAGCGATTTAGAAATTCGGCCATTTTCTAAAAGTACTAATTACGCATTTACTTTCGTTCCAATTCATACTAAAAAATTTCATTTCAAAACTTTAATATGATGTTATTAATATAGTAAAAATACAATTCTAGATTTTATTGCGAAAAGACCGAAATTAGGTAGTTTAATAATAAAGTAATGAGAGATTTTCGCGCTTCCTGTAAAATTTTCTAGAATGGATATAGTACCTTTTGGAAATCAACGCCTCAATTGTAACGTAAGGTTTTCCAGAATTACCAAGTCGTTAAGAACGTGGTCTATGACTGTCTATTTTTATTGATATTAATAATAATTATTTAGTCAAGATACTGAACGTGAAGGCCATTAAACACTTTATATATATATATATATATATATATATATATATATATATATATATATATATATATATTTTGACATTCGGTAGATAAACTAAAGGTTCCATAGAATTTAAAAAAATAAATTAAGTAAAAATCATAGAAATAACTACAGATGCACAATACAAATATAACCTTAAACAGCTAATTAACCTATATCAATGTTTGATTATTCATTATTTATTAGATAAGTGGATTGTGGTTGATTAAAATCTGATTAGAGGAAATTGATTTAGACGTGATCGGGAACGATACAAGAGAGACAATAATCGGTCAATTGAACATTGATTAATTTAATGACAGTAACAGCTGAGGTAATGATATGCGATCCCACGTCACGTAATTGTAACATCAACATAATTACCACTCGGGGTAGCGGCATCCTTGTGTCAACTAATACTCGGCGACATAGGGCTATGTTACGCTGTCAAGTTAAATAAAACAGACAACACTTACAACAATATCAATTATATTTATTAAATTGAAGATATATACCGAAGTCAGAAAATTTTTAAATTATTTATAACTGAATTCATCTAATTAATAGTGAACGAAGAAATCATTATAAGTAATTCAACTCCTTATCAACTAAGTATTTATAGCGAAGAGCTGCGATTGTCCAGGTATGGTAAAACAATAATTTTCACTTGCGTTTGACGTTTTAGACATAAAGAAACAAAGTTTAGCCAAGTAGTAAAATACAATATGTGTGAAGGGCATTTCTTTTAACAATTAAAATGAATGCGATTGAAATAAAATTAAATAATAACAGTATAGTAATGGCGAGGAAGCTATACTGACCTACTTCGATTTTTTAAATTTTTATTTATTACTAAAGTCTTCTTCGGATAAATCTAAATACGCGTAGCAAGTAGTAATTTTAATAAACGCATAATGAATATTTAAAAAGGTTCAAACCTAGGATTTTTTAATAGGAGTACAAAATGCTTGGTTATACCTTCCTTCGGAGGGGACGTAAAATGGTGGTTCCAAGCCTGCACCATGTCAGGTACTCGTTAAACATCCCTATCCAAATAAAACCTGAAAAGGCAAAATTTAAGACTCCCACTGTAGCATCGTCCGATGAGCTACAGTAGCATAAAGTGACGTTCACAACAATAAACATTTAAAAAAGAATCATCACTTTATAATATAAGAGAAAAAAAAAAAAGAAGAAATGGACAGAAACATCTCCGTTATATAGTTGAAAAAAAAATTGCAAATTCTTTTAATTAGTCTCAAGGGATCTAGTGGTCTAGTGGATAGAGCGCTAGTCTGCTGTGCTCCAGGTCCTGGGTTTGAATCCCGGCTGAGGCAGAATATTATTTATTCTGTTAATTCAGTCGGGGGGCGACCCTAGGATATGGAGACCCCCCTGGGGCAGACCCAGCCTCTATAATGTGGGTACCCAAAATAATTGAGGAAAAATCTGGTAGCTGAGCGTGATTAAGGCCTTATCACCTCATTGCACTGCCGTTGGCCTAGATACGGTACGAATATCTATATGTACTGAGCCCAAGACTCTCCATGGGTTGTAATGGTACAGGTTTTTTTTTTTTTTTTTAATTAGTCTCAATTACTAGAAAGCAGAATGATAGTTTTAGAGTTGATTATATCATACCTCACATATTTACGAATGTGCTCGTATTCAATACTTATACAGGTTATTTTGGTTGATTATTTTCGATAATGAACCTTTAGAATAAAAAAGAAATTACCCACCCACCTAAAAATTCAATGGCTTGCGTTTTAAAGGACGTAGAACCCGAATAACGAATAAAAAAAAATCCGTTTGGCCATCGTCTGTCTGGACCGATTTTTGAACAACAGTAATATTGATAGATGCATTATATATCTCCATGTAGAGCTAAATATTTTAGAAAAACAAACCATAAACTTATGTTTTTTTCGTCATTAATAACTTCTATATAAATTCTTATAAAAACGGTTTTCCATGAAAACTTTTTATTTTTTTTTTTTTTTATTTTTTTTTTTATTCGTATATATTACAATTTGTCATAATAGACAATAATAATAGTGCTACAGGATCTCATTCATACAATATTTACAATATAAACAAAAGGAAAGTCAAATTACATAAAATAAAATCAAAATAAATAAACGTATACAATAACAAAATTTATAGACAAAATAAATACAAATAAATGAAGTTAACAAATAAATAAACAAAACATGTCACATTCATACCTATGTACAATATTTACAATCAGCTCGGGAACCCCAGACGGGGCTTGTCCCCCCACTTGTGGAAGGACAAGCAGAGTCAAAAGGATCCCAGCGCCTCCCTCTCAGCCGCATCACTGGTGAGAGCCAGCGGAAGCTAAGTGAGGGCGCCACAGCCACAATCACACCGCACATGAGAGGAGAATCTGACCAGTGTCAGAATTCCAGAATAGATGTTTACAATATGTCTCGGGGCCACTGCCGTTTCAACCTTCTAGGAGGGTTGTATGGATGAGTGGAGCTGGATAGGGATTGTGCTAGAGGATTAGGATGATGAATGAGGTTCTGGTGGAATTTGGAAAATTTAGATGGAATCAGGTCTGAAATAAATGGAACATTAAGGTCGTGGTGTAAGGTATAGTTGGAGACATAATAAGGAGCATTTACTATTGTTCGGAGGACTTTGGATTGAAAGGATTGAATGCGTTTGATGTTAGAACGTTTGGCTGTCCCCCATAGTTCAAGTCCGTAGGTCCACATTGGTTTCAGTATTGTCTTGTAAAGTAATAATTTGTTGTCAACTGTAAGCTTAGATTTTCTGTTTAGTAGTCTGTATAACTGTCCGAATCGTCTGTTGAGTTCTTTTCGTTTAAGTCTTGTATGTGGGTTCCAGGTCAATCTTTTGTCTAGTAGTAAGCCAAGATACCGGACTGTATCTGAGGAAGGAAGCGGTATGGAATTGAAATGAACCATTGGACAGGATTTGCGTCGAAGGGTGAAGGTGACGTGGGTGCATTTGCTTTCATTAACCTTAATACGCCAAGCATTACACCAGTCCTCGATAAGACAAAGGTGTCTTTGCAGGATTAAGGATGCTATTTCAGGATCGGAATTGGATGATAGGATGGCGGTGTCATCTGCAAATGTTGCCAGAAAGGTGTCAGGATGAATAGGAATATCAGCAGTGTAAAGGATGTAGAGGACGGGTCCCAAGACGCTGCCTTGAGGAACATCGGCCTCAATGGGATAAAAGTTAGAAAATTCTACACCACAGCGAACTCGGAAGGAGCGGTTTGAGAGATAGGATCGTAGAATGAGGTATAGAGACTGGGGTAAATGCGTTTTAAGCTTGAAGAGTAATCCGGTGTGCCATACCCGGTCAAAAGCTTGCGCTATGTCCAGAAACGCACCAGAACAATACTCTTTGCATTCAAGGGCTGAGGAACTATGGTCTACAACTCGGAGTCCTTGTTGAACAGTAGAATGATGAGCACGGAAACCAAACTGATGGGAAGGAAGATTTTGTGATTCAAATATAAGCAGGATTCGTTTTAGAAGGAGTTTTTCAAAGACTTTTGAGAGGATGGGGAGTAGACTAATAGGTCTGTAGGATGAAGTGTTACTGGAAGGTTTACCTGGTTTTAGGAACAGAAAGATTGTGGAATGTTTCCATAAGAGAGGAAAATAGGTGGTGCGAAGGATGCAGTTGTAGATGTATGTAAGAAAAATAATGGCTTTCTGGGGAAGTTGTCGCAGGATCTGGGGGGTAAGGAGATCGTGTCCAGGAGATTTACGAAGGGTCAGTTTTTGAAGAAGATATTTCACCTCAGATGGATTAATAGCTTTAGGAGGTAGGGAAAGAGGTATTGGTGAGGAAAGGAATTCTTCAACTGTTGTGGTATGATTTCTGTTGGATTCCGGGTGAGGAGTGAATACTTTGGAGAAGTGTGTGGCGAATTCCTCGGCTTTATCTTCATCAGACGCAGCCCAGGAGTCATCACCACGCCGGAGAGGATGGGAAACTTTGTGGTATTTTAGGATCTTTTTGGTCACAATCCACAGGGAATTATCTCGAGCTGATAGAGAGGAGAGGTAGGAATTAAAGGACTGAGAACGGAAGGTCGCCAACTCCCGCTTTAATTGCCTACAATAAAAGTTATAGGAGCAGCGATCTGTTGGGTGTCGGGTTCTTTGCCATAATGATCTGGCTCGGCGTTTTGCATGGATGAGGTCAGCTAGGTGTTGAGGTAAATGGTTTTGCTGAGGAGTTCTATTGGAGTGCTTAGGAGAGGAGGCAGTCCAGACAGCTTGCTGAATGGCGGTAGTAAAGGAGTAGACGGAATCATCAAGGTCATCCGGTGTTTTGAGGGTCACACTGAGGTCAATATTATCGGTAAGGATTTGGCGGAAGAGGTTCCAGTTGACAGGGCCTCGGATAAATGAAGGTGGAATGGGTTTCGGAATAGGAGTTAGGGATACTTTAAGGATCAGTGGACTATGGTCAGAGGATAGTTCATCAAGGCGAGTTACGGAATAGTTGAGGGAGCCTAATCCACTGTGAATGAAGAAGTCAAGGATGTCAGGATTACGGTTGGGATCGGTTGGCCAGTAGGTAGGGGAATCAGGAGGCAGGAGATTGAAATGACGGGAGTTGAGTGCAGACAGCAAATTTCGTCCACGAGAATTCGTGGTTCTCGAACCCCACTGTTGATGCTTGGCATTTAAGTCTGCACCCAGAATGAAATGATTTCCTAAGGAATTTAGAAAGGATACAAATTCGGTGTTGGAAATGGAATGTTTGGGAGGGCAATATGCTGATGTAAGGGTTACCGGAAAGGAAAAAGTTTTGATTACTATGGCTGTGGTTTGTAGGAAATCATAGGTAGGAAGTGGGAGTAAGTGATGAGAGAGGGACTGGTGCACAATGACAGCAGTACCGGCATGGGCTTTGCCGTCTGGGTGGTCCGTACGGTATGTTACGTATTGAGGTATTTTAAAGTACTGTTTAGTGGTTAGTCTAGTTTCAGTAATAAGTGCTACGTCAACGTTTTTGTCTTGCAATAAAGCTGTAAGTTCGTCAGTATGATTTCTAACACCATTCGCATTCCATAGGAGAATGGATAAGGAGTTAGGTGAAGTCATTTAAGGATTTTTTAAGGAAGGGATTAAGTTTGATTAGATACAAGATTAGTAAGTAGTGATATTAGCGGCATAACGAGGGATTTGATTTTAGTGATGAAGGATGTCATCAAACTTGTAAGGTCTGAGACATTTGATGGAGGAGGAATATGAGAAATTTGATGCGGATGAGGTTTTTGAGGGTTGGGTAAATTTTGAGGAATAGTTGGTTGTGGAACGGTTTGAGGATTTTGAAGTGTGCGTTGTTCCGGCAGGGCCTCGGCCTCTTTGTTCTGGTTCCCACCTCCAAGTAGATGGGCAAATGTTACATTGGAATCAATTGTTTTTGAAGGTTGTCTTCTGCTTCTGATCGGTTCAGCTGTTTCATCCAGATTCTGAGGTTTTTGGTATCTGCTTTTGAGGTTCTTGTAGACTTGACATCCCTTGTAGCTAGCCGGGTGGTCCTTGAGGCACAGAGCACAAACAGCGGGTGTTGATCTTGGTCTTGTACATTCTTCTGACTTATGTTGTTCACCGCATTTCACACAGCGTGGTATGTGGTGACAATAACTTCTGGTATGACCATATGCCTGACAATTGTGGCACTGAACTATTTCTTTCTTAGTGTAAGGTTTTTCAACTCTTACGCTAGTATAGTATAATCTATTGAGGTCATAAATTTTTTCAACTCCTGCTGATGGTTCCAAGTCCACAAAGAATAGAGGCAGAGGAATTTTATCTTTTAGGACGTTGGTGACTTGTCGCACTTTATAGCCTATCTCCGTCAGTTCTTCTTGGATAGCTGCTGATGGTGTCGAAGGGTGTAGGTTTCTAATTACAACCCTTAAAGCTCTCTCCTGGCGTAACTGATATGTATGAAAATCAGCTTTGGTCTTCGTCAGATATTTTACTATTTTTCTGTAGGTTTCGGCGGTAGTCGGGGATATTTTAGTATCACTGGTTCTACTTATACAATAATAACTGTTAGGATCGGTTAATTTGTTTAGATGCGCACACAGAAGTTGAAAGTTTTTAATATTTTTAACAAATATTGGTGGAGGTTGTGGTTCTTTTGGTATAGGAGAAGATTCCATTGTTTCTTTTTCAATTTGAAGGATCTGAAATGGGTTCGGTGTAAAAAACGGCGATTCTTCACTTAATCCTTGTGATGATGTGCTAGGCTGTGGTTCAGATCCTAAAGAGGTAGCTGAAGCAGTCGCTGGTGGAATCATTTTTTTATTATTATCACGGCGAGGTCTCTGTTTTGTGGGAGACGAGTTTGAACCTGCAGATCTAGATCTTTTACTTGTAACTTTCGAGGACATCACTTGGTGAAAATATCGCATTGATTAAAAAAAATAAATAGAAATAAATATATAATGGAATAAGAATAAGAAGGAAAAAAAATAAATAAAAGAAAGATAAGGAAAAGAAAAGCAAGCCCGAGCTTGCCGAGCTAGCGGCAATCAGCTGATCAGTGACCCTCCTTTCACTTTTTCGTGATTGTACAAAGTAAATTATAACTTTGCTTACCGAAATTTCTCCAATATTCACTGCTGTAGTATTCCTGAGGTCTAGTGATGTTTTCCAGATTGAACTCAAGCGAATTCCTACTGAAAAAAGCAAAAATCTGAGAGACGAAGTAACGTATGACTGTTATCATCGAGCGCATCAGCTGATTTTTTTTTCCATGAAAACTAAATATGAACATTACAGTCATATCTCGAATGGGAAAGAAGTGAAGGTAAGGTTACTTTATTTTCTCGGGCGATCAACAGGAAGGTCATTACGCCCTTTTATTATTGTACTTCCTAAGTAATTTTGATCGTTAACTAATGTTTTAACATTAAGGGACTTTAATTTCTTATTTTGCTTTGCTATTACTTTCACTTACCTATATATGAAATACATCGCGATCGTGAAAATTTTCGAATTTCAGTTTTTGATGGAAATACACGTTTTAGGGTCTCCTGAGTCCAAAATGACCAAGCACCAAAAAAAAGGCCTGTGTGTGTATGCGTCTGTGTGTCCATGTGTGGTAAATCTAGCGCAAAAACGAAAAGCCCGTGATGTTACAAAAAACCTTTTCATCAGAATCGGCTAACCAGAAGAGCCATTTTATACCATGCATTTTGCACCTTTTTACGATTTCCTCAAAAACAGCTTTAACCATTTTAATTAGGATCGCTATATTGATGTATTTTTTATTTTATTTTGCTTTGTAATTTTAATTTTATCATACGCTACATGTTATTTGTTTACTTAACTTATACCATTTAATCATTATAAATACAATATTCTTAGGAAGTGCAGGTTGTATGGCTCAGCTTCTTCTTTTTTTTTTTTTTTAGATATAATTAAAGATGATGAACGTTATGCTTGTGTATTAAAATAATTATTTCAACAAAGGACTTATTTGTATGTATGTACCGTATAAACGTTGTATGAATGTAAAAAACAAAAACATTTTGGTTAATTGTTAATGTATAAACTGTCTAAGCAGAAGACAAGTAATAGTAAAAACTGAATGAGAGATATAAAATGGCGCTTAAATAGGGGGCGAAAGCTGTGAGTAGATAGGGATAGATGAGAGGGGCTATTAGCTTACAGGTGGTTTTATTCAAATTAAACCGTTTAGTCTACGCTACCCGCCATTTTTCAATGGACCCCTTCGATATCATCTCCACCGGTTCTTACGCCTCCACTAACCTCTCTATTAACTTACGGATAAAACAACGAGTCAGTACTACATTTAACAAATAGTAATTAATGAGTTATGCTAAATAGTTATTTTCAATTTATGCCAACTCAGCGACAGAAAAAATAAATCATAGTTTCAGTACTCGATGATGTATGACGACAGTATGTCTGGAAAAGATACCTTCAAACTTTTAACAGATACTCCTTCTTTCTCAGACCTACAAAATTTTCGAACAATTTTTTTATATCTATTGATATTTACAATTGTATTTATAAAGAGAAGTAGCCCATTGACAGCACTCCAGTTGGTAACTAAACTAGAAGGTAGCTATCTTCTTTTCAGACACCTCGGAGGATTGTCAGAAACGGAAGAGGAAGCCAGGATGGAAACTAGTGGGTTAGAGTGGGAGTGGAGTTTTTCATGGAAGGATTGATACCAGTTTCAGGCCAAATCAGCTACATACGGAACATTAAGGTCTCTATGGATGAGCTTATTCGTGACAAAGTAAGGAGCCCTGAGGATTTTTCAAAGGATTTATGTCTTGTAATTCATTGAGAAAACTTATTTCAAACAATCAAACATTTAAGTAATAGAGTGCAGAGACATGATTAATGAATCATGACCAACAAAATTCTATTCCAAAATATAATTTTTTGTATAATATAATGTTAAAAATCATTAGAATGAAAATTATATATTTTGTCATGCTAACAACATTGCTTGGCCCCTGTTAAGGCTGGTTAATGAGCTATATTAATTTTTTTTCGCCCGACATATGGTTTTACTAGAAATACAAGGACGACTTATCAAATTAATTTTCATTTGCACACAAGACTGAAACGACAAGAAACTGCTCACCTCTTTCGGTCAGATCAACACTTACTGATCAGACACTCAAACATTCCACTTCACAACAAAAAGCACATCTACAAGACCATTTTAGGACCAATTTGGACTTACGGGGTTGCGCTTTTAGGGTTATTCCCATTATGGGATACTAAACTATCGAATTCTCCCAGTATATAATCCATAAAATTCAAAATACTCAACGAATAAACTCATCTATGAAAACTCTTAACGTTCCATATGTTGCTGATTTGGCCCGAACCAGGTATATTATAGGAATAGGTAGTACTCCTTCCATGACTCCACCACTCCCACTCTAACCCAAAAGTTTCAATCCTTACTTCCTCTTTAATTCGTGATAATTCTCCGAGGATAAAACTGAAGATGTCCTTGAGATGTTATTGTTTATATTACCTACTGGAGTGCTGCATATGGGCAGTTTATCTACATATTTTTTATCATACAGTAAATTTACTTCCCATATCAAATACAGTTGTAAATTAAAAAAAAAATCATTTAACTTAAACCATACTTATGGATTCCTAGGAGCGAATAATTTTGTAAACAAATACCAAAATATTTATCAGGATATGGAGATTTTACATAGTATACATCTAACTAAATATAAATTCGTTGGACAACTAAAATTTAACAAAATTCAATAATAAACAAAAATATATGAATAATTATGCATACTTTAGTAACAGTAATCTCATAGGGAACAGAAGTGAGGGGAAAGAAACGAATTTTTTGCCATGTAACTAGATCTGGAGCAGGAGTTTCGCTATACCGTGACGTCTCAAGTGTCCAAGCACCGGCCTCTTGCTCACCGCTATCTCTTATGTCTCGCAGGGTATAAATCTCAGAGCTCTCTCATTTACCCTGAGCGGATGTTTTACCTCACCACAGTCAATAAATACTCGAAATTTTTGTTGCAAAAACCTATTTATAATCATACTTGATAGTATGACATGGTTTCCAAAAAACCTATGACATCCATTCTTGTCTTTCGAGTAGTTCGTATTGATATAACAATACTTTTAGTTCTATACAATCTTAATTTCTCTATACTTAGACAGTCTATGTTCAGTGTTATAAATCGAACAGGTGAATCCGATTAATCCACCTCACTTTAAACGTCTTTGGATAAAAACAACTTCATCAAATTTAATAGATGTCTGCGAGTGCGTATATAACTTGAAAAATGTATGAAGGAAACCAAAAATGGAGAATCTCCATATTTTTTCAGGAATATAATTTAAAAGTCTTGTAAACTAATTAAGCTGAAACTAGGAGACCTGAAAAGACCGAATAATTCCAGAAAAACCGAACTACCCCAAAAAGTATAATACTTAGGTGTAGTACACGGTACATGAAAAACAATTTAATACTTACCAACCAATACGCTAGCTTTGATTGAAGTAAAATAACCGCTAAGATAAATTAAGGAGAATTACATAAAAAATGCTAGGATCAAAATCCCGTCTTTATCACAAACCATTGAGCTCCAGCATTTATTGGGTGAGGGCATTTAAGAGGTTAAATCTAGAGAAGCCATAATTGATCCAAATTTGATAAAAACATAAATATATTTCACTCTGAACCATAATGTTAAGGGCCTGCGGTTTTTCTGCGCATATAACTTCAATAATGGTTGTGAACTTGACCTACAACGTTTTTTACCATATGGTGGTAGTAGTGTTGGCTTATTATAGAAAAATACAATTGGTGTCCGAACGATTTCTAAAGAAGCAACGTAAATAACAGGTTTTTATTATATGCACGAAAACTTATTGGTCGCATAGAAATATAGCCGAAGGCTCTTCCATCCTCCATAGCAATGATAGCTCAAACTCAAACCTAGGTTTAATTGTATGGGTTGCAGAAACCATCCGAGCTGTGGAACCTGCGATCCTTCCATGAGATCGTTACCGTAACAAAGGCAGAGGCGCTAAAGTGGGAGGGGAGGCACCGAACCGCAATACATATGGATCGGACGAGGGGCTATCGACCGGGCGGGAGGAGCTGCCTGCTGACAATATTTCGGACAAGGGTTCCAGGCAGCTGGAAAGGTGTTCGGGGGCTGCTGGAAATCAATGCCGGGTGGGGGAGGATCAAGAGACTGTTGGGGGTATCGATTCGATTCTACACCTGTAGCTAATTGTTCTCCTTTCTCTGTCACCTGTCCTTCGGCTGTCTAATCCTCTACATTTCTCAATCCTATCTATCATAGTCCCTATTCAGCTATTTCTATGTACGCTCAAATATAGAATTGTGCAATATAACATATACTTCAATCAAGAGACCGGTGCCAACGGATTCCAACAAATTCAGCAGTATATAGAATCAACCGAACAATGTTAAAATTTTATTTATAATTAATTATGCTACACAAGAAAAACTGAATCTTCCATTAAGGTGATTTTATAAAGAAATGATATTCTCCGGCGATACACGTTAATAAGATATATATCGAGGGAGGTAGCAGAGTAAGTAGGCTGAAGTTCGCAAAGGGAAGAGGGGAGATTAACTCCGGTTAAATTGCATATTTAAGAACCAAACCAATATGAGTATTTTATATAATTTTGGTCCTTACAACACATTACCTAAGTAGCCAAGAAAATTGTTTAAAAAAATCACGAAAAATTTTATCAACTGAAACCACCTTTGGCGCGCTATGGCAAGGGAGGTTAGAAATGATTTTCACAATAATTATTTTTCCTTATATAGCATTATCATTGCACTACTCCTCTTAGAAATTTTGATAGTGTAAGCTATATCCTTTTTTTAATATAAATTTTCAAAGAAGGATTATTTCCAGCTTAGTAATATTTATAGTAAAATATCTCACAAAAGACCTAGTGAAAAACGATGAAACTCATACAGATTATACCTCTAAATAATATTTACGATAGCATAAAATTTAGTGGCTGAAACCCAGTTTGTTTTTGAAATATAATACAACAAATATTACTTGCCTTGCCAGAGTGGCCCTCATCTCATCATAGCTGATTAGCGAAATATCGATGTTAAAAGGGTCTGCTCTTAAAGAGCAGCCTTATTAGTTCAGGATTTAGATTTAACGATAGGATTATACCTTTACTCCTCATTATCTCACATGTCATTGAATACTGTACAAACCTTATCAGAAAGTGAATGAGGCTAATTTATGTTGTGGACGAAGCAGAACTTGAAATAATTAAAAGTATGGAAGTGAAAAAAGAGATGGCCGAAGATAGACCACCAAGAAGAGTGTGTCCGAGATTCGCCTTGAGTGGCGGGGTCAGGTGGCGAGGGGTCTCGACTCAACTAGTTGAGCGGCCATTACTTCATCAAGGATACAAATTGAGTTACATCCTAGATCTCTTCAATGTAGATCACAGTCCGCTTTGATTACTCATGTTTGCCCAACATATTCCCTCAGTCTATTCAACTCCGAGGAAACATTAAACAGCAAAATAGAAGAATCTACAAGAGGAAAGGTTCTCTTTTCTTTGTTTAGGATACAAATCCAAGTTGCGCTTAAAGAGGCATCTTTTAAAATATAATGATAAGAATTATTTAACATGAATGAATAAAATATATAATACAGATAATGATATACTTATAATTAAATAATAAAGTAGGAAAATTCGATGCGTACTCACGATGGGTAGGAGGACGGGTGTCGCTTCGCCGGCGGTTGTCCATCGTTGTTTTGGTCTATGGAGTCTTCCCCGGTCACGGAGAGCCTTTCGTAATCTTGCCTCCTTTGGATTGTAAACGTAATCTGTAAATGAATAAACGAAAATCCATGAGTATTGGTTGGTGTAGAACATTCCTACATGGATGATGATTATAAATTAACTAGATGAAAAACTTACAAAACCGATATAAGAAATGGAAGTTATAAATTAGCCATGACAAGTCACATGTTACATTTACCCTTAGATGATGTACCTACCCTCCAGTTTATATAGACAATCACCTGATACCACAATCAAATACAGTAAAGTACCTATTTTTGATAAAAGGTTGACATGGGACCCACACATCAAGACAAAGCGTAGAACGCTAAACTTTCGACTAAGACTTTTCGAATTATATTCGATACAACATAGAGGTTCTATATTAACCACCAGACAGAAACTTAATGCGTATAATTATTTATCAAAACTAATATATAAAAGGACACACAAAATACAATCCTTTCAATCGCAATTTTTAAGACTGGCAACAAACTCACCACTATATGTTTCAAACGATACCCGTCATACTGACGTACTCCAACTACAAAAAACCACATTCGATTGACTTACAAACGGTAAAAAGGAGTTGGATGAGGGACCTCCTGACCTGAAAAGACTGACCCCTCGTTATGTTTAATTAGATTATAGCACAATAGTATTTGGTTATTGTTATTTTTTTAAAGGTGTTAATAAAATGTTGAGTGGAAAAAAAAAAAAAATACCAGCAGAAGTTGGCATATCTAAAATATCTATTTTAGTTGATATGTTATGATAGTTATGATATGATAGTTGATATGTATCTATGTTGGCATATCTAAAAGATGTTGATTCCAAAAGGTACTTATATCAATTCTAGGGAATTTTACAGGAAGTGCAATAATTTCTCATTACTATATTATTACACCAACTTATTTAATTCTTTTTTCATTAAAATCTAGAATGGTTTTTTACTATATTAATGAAACTATAATAAAGTTACGTAATAAAATATTATAGTGATGATTACCTTCGGAAAAAAAATTGCATTTCTAAATCGTGTTCTCGAAGGACTTGTGGATCCATTAGATAAAATCAAATATAAGATTTAGATAAAACTAAATCATGAGTAGACAAATACATATTAATTTCGTAAAAATGTACTTTAGTAGCTTTCGGAAAACAACTTCTCAATTACTCAATATCTTTAACTTTTAAACACGACCGTTATGTATTGTAACCTGCAATTTATATCTAGAATCCGCCGTTCATACCTCAATACGCCTTCCCATAGAACCAAAAAATATGAAAGTTATTTTTTAGCGCGGTCCATTGTTTACTGGAATACCCTCCATTCAAACATCCTTCATGCTCCTTTCAAGTCTTCATTCAAATCTCCCCTTTTTCAACTGTTTAAGTTTCCAAATCAAATGTTAACTAATTAGAGTATGACGATTAAAATGAGGCGAAAAATGTCATCACTTCTTTACACCAATGGTAGTAAAGTTGCTTTTTATTTCTTTTTCATTTTATTTTATTTTTTCTTGTTTTGTTTTTTCGTCAATTTTATATTATATTAAGTTATTATTGGGCTCTTTTTTTTTTCTCTTTGTCTTTTTATCATTTAAAGACAATTGTATATGTTTATTGTAATCGTTAATGCTTTTAGTTTTTTGTGTTCTATGGTCAGTTATAATTCTTATACATTTATGTTTATTTATTAGGGTATTTACATTTATCAGGGAACTTGTCTCAGAATAAAGTTTTTTTTTTCCATTCTTGCTTGATATTGGGTACCTTACTTTCATAAATAATAGATATTTATTGATTTTAATACAATAATTATTTAGTTATATATTGTTGTAATAAAGATTGAGTAGGTCACCTTCCTCCCTCACTATTGTCGTTTGTTGGGTTCAACGCCCTTACATACTCCACCTAGGACAGGAAGGGCGGGTTACTAACCCATACTCGCCGGAGTGGGTCGTGAGTCCTGCCGTGGGACCTCAACCTAATTCATTTGACAATCCAATTACGAAATCGAACCTGCACCACTCTTAATGCATACTTAACAATATTACACAGCATTTATACACAAATTTACAGTCTATAGTCGATTTATAATATCTCTCTCTCTTGGATTTGAAAGAATATATATATATATAGCTCTAGACAAAATTTTGTCAAGGCAATATAACAGAATTATAAATTTATACAACAGGAAAAAAAAAGACTTAGAAATATAAAATATCGATAAAAATAATAGGAAAAGAATCAATAAAAAAATTTATCAAACGCCCTTTTCAAAGTAAAATTGTATAAAAATGTTAAATAAAAAAATTTAACAAAAAAATCGACGAACTGCCTTCATGCTATGCACTTCTATATTTTATCAATAAATAGTTTTAAAAATATAAATATTTCTTTATTGGTTAGCTCAAATTTACAGTTATACATAGGGAGAAAAAAAACTGAATGAACTTCTGGCATAAATAAAATTCAAGTTCATTGATAAAAAAAAACAAAAAAAAAAAAAACAGTAACATCCGCATATATCACTATTATGTAAAGATTAAAAAATAAAAATCAAGATTACACCATTGTTGTGATATTTATTTTTCGCCAAAACTTTACGTGATTGTGACATGTGCAGATGCAGATAAAGAAAGTGAAAACAAAATCAAACTGGGATTGATTGGTGGTGGGGTACCTTCTAAAGTTAGCTTGTTTTTCAAGAAGTGTCTTGACTATTCGAGGTTCAAATAATTTCAAGACTTCCAACATTTTCAAGTCCGGCTGACTTTACCCATAATATATATATCACTTTGATATATGATACTTTAGTGTTGTATTTGATTTAAAGGCTTCTGTAATAACACTACATATTAATCATCTATCGTTTTACCTTATCGTATTTCATCGCGATAAACTATCAATTAAACTAATAACGCCAAGACAATAATGAGATGGTTTCAAATTGATAAGATAGTAAATGCAAAAGATTAAATTATTTAAAATTCACGTTCTGTAACAAGCAGAGTAATGATAAAATGACGTAATGACCGAACAAAAAGAAAATTAGAGATTAATATTAAGAAAGTGCTTTTGTGACAGATACAAACAAAGAAGTTAAAAACCGTAATAATTAGCTTTAAGAGACATCCTTAAAATAAAAGGACCACCTGTTTGCATACTTAAATCCTTTTAGTGTAACTTAAATTCAGAGCGGGGACTTGACAATGTTCTATCAAATTAGGGAAATGGCAAGCGGTTAAATATCAATTAACTGTTAATAGGATCATTTTCGTCTATAATAATAGACTTTAGTAACATCAGAAATATTTTACTTGGTAATATTTCACCCTTTTAATAGTAATTATGTGATTTACGAATAGTCAGTAAGGTCAAATTTAATTGAATAATTAATATGAATTTTCTTCCAGACTGTTTTTCTGACTAACTGCATTTAAGCGAAAGAAAAATTGTTTTCAAAATGAAAATTGATTATTTCGATCAAAGAAAATAAATAAATAAATACAATGACAAACAGACAAGAGAATAAAAATAAATAATTTTTGTATTTTAAATTATAAGTTGGGACAAGTATTTTTTGAATAATTTAAGATGAATCTTTTTTCATTAAGATTCATCATAATAATTACTCATTTTTAACGTTTGGAATTAGTAAATTAGGAATTAATCATCGGTGACGAATAATTTGTCATAGCATCCGATAAGAATAATAAGACGAGTTAAAACCGAATACATACTAAAAAAAATATAATAAGATCTAACAACCAATTAAATCTATAACTAATCAAATTCGGCTACTTCAACAATGATAGACAAACACGCTCTACCCTTCCTCTTAACTACAAAATGCTCATCTAAATGACAATCATAAGGCCTAAAGATTTACGGAGTTTAGCTTTGGAACTCTACTAAACCCTCGAATCCTTCCCGTCTCCAATCCTTACAATCAAATATCCTTCGAAAAATCCTCGATGCTCTTTATTTTGTCACGAATCAACTCATCCATAAAGACCTAAATTTGCCCTATGTTGCTGACTTGGCCCGAATCAGGCACCACTCCTTTCATGACCAACTCCATTCCCGCTCTAATCCACTAGTTTCAATCCTTGCTACCTAGATAATCCTCCGAGGGGTCAGAAAAGAAGAAGGCCACGAGACCTTTTGGTTTAGCACAGTTTTTGGAGATCTGCCAATTGGCAGTATCTGTACAAGTGAATCATGACTGTATGATCTTGTATCACATTTACTGAATGTATTTTATTATACAGTTGTAAGTTTCAAGTGAAAAAAGTCTTGGATGTCCAGATCCACTAATGGTGCAGGAAAATAATTATTAAGTGAAGATTATAGGTACCACTCCTTTCATGACCAACTCCATTACCGCTCTAATCGTGCAAACAAGTATTACAGAAGTACATATTTCAGTAAACAAAAAATTCAAGAAAACATAAAGATCTATACTAGAACATCTAACAGGTTTTTCTAGCTTATAAATTATTATCATTAGATATGTATGTAATTTATTTTTCTTGCATTGACAGGATACGATGAAGTTGTCTGTTTTAAAAATGATTCTATACAGAATAAAAACATCATTCGAATCTATATAGGAGTAACTTGAAAAATTAAGCAACATTTAACAGTTTAATAATTATCATATACTAATAATAATAGACGTTTTCAAATTCTGAAAGTTTCCCACCAACGAAATCGTTGAGTAATCTTATCAGTGTGCCCAAAAATTATTTATTAAAAACAAACAAAATCATTTTTTATAGCCATTTATTTTTAAAACGAGACGATCAGAATCGATATCTTGAGTACAGTAGCACCTGCATGCAGAGGATGTGCTCAAAGAGATTCGACTGAAGGCCATTGAAATAAACACAATCTTCCTCTCAAGGTGACGTCACCCGTTCACAATGGCGGACCAGCAGAAGGGAGAATTAATTCAAGCCAACTCTGTTCTTTCAATCAACAAGTGGTTCTAAAGAAACACAAATGAAAAATATATCGCGGCAAGAAACGATGGTGAGAAAAATAAAATGTGGAAAAATATAAAACTTATTTAAGAATGATTTCCGAAGACATGGAAGAACTACCATTCTTGCAGAACGAAAACTTATTAGAAGAATCTTGAACGTTCACTTGGGAAACTTTTAGAACACCCGACAAAACAAAAGTTGGTAGCTGTATTTTTACTTTCACTTACTTAAATATGAAATATATAGTAAGGGAAAATATTCCAATCGTGAAAATTTTGAATTTGAGTTTTCAATGGAAATACACGGTTTAGAATCCTCTGATTCCAAATGACAAAGTCCCGCAAAAAGGTCTGAGCGTGTGGTAAATCCAGGGCCAAAACGAAAAGTCCTATGAAAATAAAATTTCATATTTGAGACAACTATACCCCCGAGATGTTACAAAAACTTTTTCATTAAAATCAAGCAAAAGAGCCATGAGTTTTTCTCAAAAGCAACAATAAATGATTTTGATTGAACTCGCTATATCGATGTAAAAGTTATTGGGCTTTATTTTGATGTAGGTTTCATTTTAATTGAAATAGTCTGATAGGGCTTAAATGCCGATATTTTAAATTGCTTTCCTCTAAAGCATATTTCACTTCGTAGATTTAAAAAAAAAAAACAAGCATGTCTTCTTGTTAGCATTGATAAATAACGGTTCAATATGCAAGTTGAGCGAATTTGATTAACCACTAAAGAAGAAAAGTGCGAATATATATATTTTTTTATGCAATTTTTGTGTTTTTAAACAGAAGAACAGTATTTATTATACGTGTATAATATACCGCTGGAACGCTAAAGATTTTAGAAAAAATATTATCTAATACACAGCCTTTAAAAAAAAAAACGAAGTGTGATTAAAATCCGATAAAACTGACTGATTGTTGTAGATAATAATATAATAGATTTCTTAATTAAACACATGTTTCTAATGAAATTAAATTTAATTAATTGTTTATTAGTTTCACTAATTTTTAACTCTAACTGTATTTGAAAGTTCCTTAATCGATTTTAGCAACGGAAGTAAGTGAAAGTCGAAATTCGATAGCCCGCACCAGATTTTTTATTATAGTATATTATTTTAATGTGAATAGATTGTTTTTTTTTTTAGATTTATCTTCACATTAACAACAAACCTGAGCGAATCATAAATAGTTTTACCATAATATGATACATTGATTTGAATTATCGATGCGATTATAAATGTTTCATTACTGAAGTCACAATATTTGAAGCTATACAAAAATTTGTGTCAGTCAAATAATAATTTTACTTACAACACCGCATATCTTGAAAATAGTTTACTTGAAGTTTTCAGAGTAAAATAAAATAAATTTTCTAAAAATAAAAAAAAAAAATAAATAAGAAAGAAAAATAACGTAAAAAAAACAACAAACAAACAGGAAATGATTTAGGGCTTATAATTAGTAATGATTCATTTTCTTATGTATTTACAGAATTTAGATACCGCTAGAAATACTTTTTGGTTGTTTATTTATTTAACGTCCCTTTATGCTGCTGTGGCTAATCGGACAATGCTACAGTGGGAGTCCTACATTTTGCCTATCCAGATTTATATTGGATAGGGATCTTTAACGAGAATCAGACATCGCACAGGCTCGGGACCACCTTTTAACGTCCCCTCCGAAGGACGGCATGAATAAGGATTTTACACTCCCATTAAAAATCCTAGGACCACCTGCGGGTTTGAACCCAGGACCCAGAAATACTGTTATTAGTAAAGATAATTAGTTACTAATGTGTTATGAAAACCAATTAAGATAAAAAAATGTTTGAAACTGAAAATGAAACTAGTATGCATAGACCACCCAGGACTATCATACATAGTTTGGCACAAACGTGTAGTGTAGTGTTTGATTGAACCCTACGGATTGATCACTCAATAAAAAACAAAACTTATATGACAACTCTTAAAAAAAAAACTTATGTTATTTTACTTAAAAAGGTTGTGAGCCCCAAGCATTGATGTTACTAAAGTGACTGGGTTGAAACCACCAGGTAATCCTATACTCTATATTCCTATAAAATAACATTTCTGCACGATCTATTTTATTTTAATGATACGATTTCGTTAACTTCAACCGAAAAGTAAATATAAAATATAATTACTATTAACTGGACATACTTAATTTAATCTATATAATTTTGTAAATTATCTACGAATAAAGATCAATTAAAAATCTGATATTATTCTTTTCTTTTAAATAATTACCAATAACCTGTGACAAAAATGTTGAAAACAATAGGCAAGACATCCGAACCTTGAAAGGTGAAAGTGACTGTAACTCCTCCAGGCGTGACACAAAACGGTTTGAAAATTTTTCGTCCTATCCTAAGTTTTCAATAGCTACTGAGAATCTTACGATATGAGACCTTATTTTTAGTTAACTAAAAACTTTAGAATATAATTAAATAATTATGTGAGCATAAAAGAAGCTTGGGTGGTGAATATAGTCTAATTAAATTTCAACGAATTATTATAAATATCGCAAATTGATTCAGACCCTAAAATGTAAGAGATAAAGATTATTTTTTCTCTACTACAAAAATATACATCGTTATAAAAAAAATAAATTTTTATATTTTAAAAATAATGAATACAGAATGTGACCAATTAATTAATCAAAATAGATATTTTTTTTACATTTATAACTAAACAATGAGCAAAAATAACGGACCTAAAACCATTTTATTTGTTACTACAATACAAAATATAATCACAATTCATTGATCACTTCTATCCATTTACATTCAAGAAAACATTTGAATATTAGTAGAGAATAATAAAATTAATGTTATTTAAAAAAAGATTATCTGTTGAGTTTCAATATTATGTTTCAATTATACCTAAAACGAAATTAAACACAAATCATATAAATTCGAAAAAAAAAATAATTAAATTTCTGATTTTTAAGAACTAAACAAAATCAGATAAGATTTGATAGTTATTACTCTAACCATAAAAATTGAGTTCTCAAATTAGTAAAGTTATTTACTTATCGCCATTAGTGGTTAGTAAATAATTTTTAAATTGAAATATTGTAAGCTATTCTCACTTTGCTTGATTAAACCCGAATAATGGGACAAACGAAAATTCTACATTGATAATTTAAGTCTCTAGCTACTATAATCTAGGAGTTCATAGGGAATATTTTGTCATTTATGTTATTATTACATATTGTATAGATTCTACGAAGATGGAAACAGTAATTTATTTCTGTTCACTCGATTATATTTATTTCTATGAACTCCTAATTTTAATAGCAAGAGACTTAAATTATCAATGTAGAATTTAATAAGGGATTGGTCTTCAAATTCGTTTGTCCCTTCATTCAGTTCAATCAACAAAAGAGAAAATAGCATGAAAATTCTCAATTCTAAAATTATTTATTAAACTCTAAAGCAATGTGTTAAAACAGAAATAAATAAATAAATTACTGTTTCTATCTCCGTAAAACGTAAACAATATGTAATAATACCATAAATCACAATATATTCCCTATCCAATTTTTACGATAAACAAAATTTAGTCCTCTGTAAAATAGCGATGCACGGACAATTTATAATATATTTTTTAATCACAAAAAGTATAAATTATATATCACTGTAACTAGAAAACTTGAATGTTGAATGATTGCTTTTACATTTTAATTGTCAATAAATATAAAAATCACAATTTTTTTGTCTGAAACTAGATCAGAAGATTTAGAAGCACGGACTTAGGAGGCCTGATAAAGATGAGAAAATAATGATTTACTTTATTTATTTATCTGATTCGTTTTAAGCAGGGTAGAATTAACGAATAAAGACAAAAAACAAAACAATAGGTGACCCCGAAAACACTTGCATTCCACATCCCTCGTAGCTATAGCCGTAAGTATAACCACAACTAACAACAACCAGATAGGCAGAACAGATTATGAAAAAGAAATGATAAAAAGATCTGGGAAGGGTGTGTTAGAGATGGGCTGCATCAGTGATACTATGTTTTATGTATCAGCTCTCAAATTTATCAATAATACATAAACCCTCTTCCCACCTACTTGACGTCGACCTGAATCTCATAAAGCTCGTCTTTATAGACCCTTCCACTATCTACGGCTCCGATCGTCATCTCAAATATGCCCAATGTTTCTTCTTCTCGTCATCTCTATTATACAAGTGACTATTTATTTTTATATTTGATAATATTTTACTTGTTTTAGAAAAGCATTAAAGACAAGTTGTCACGTTATATTTGAGAGATTTCTCCCCTTTACCTAATCACACTGTGCAAATATTTTCCTCTACAATCAATAATATTACTTAATGCAGACAAACTTTAAGGTACATTAATTTGCTATAGTAAATATATAATTTATTCTTCTACTTATAAATTAGAACGAATTAACGAACGGGTTAGAAACGAATTAAAGTAAAAGAGATTAAACGGAAAGTTCGCGAATATATCATTTAGATAAGTTAAATAATAAAAAACATATATCAACTTCAAAATAAAACAAAAAGCGCCGATAATTAGTAAATAACTGTTTATTATTTCCAAATAACAAGATTAGAGCATAACTGTTAATATAGCTGTCGATAGGCAATTCATTTTTGGTATTTATTATAAATAGGAGAAACGTATTTTATGTGAGGTTCTATAAAACGCATCTTGAAAAGTAAGACATTACATTTTAATGGAAGGGGAGTAATTTTTTTGTCGGTAACAAAGATTCATTATTGAAAATAATAAACCAAAATGAGCCTTCTGAGTGTAAGTACCCACTCACCTTATATAAAAATTGTTCTGTGCACCAGAAGATGGCATTATAGCCGAAACGTTGTGCATCATATCATGTTTCCTTTTTTGTTAATGTTCTTTATGTTTACCGTTATTTCCTGATTCTAAAACTCTCTACATGTGTTTCTCTATCTTCAAAAATGACTGAATTATTGAATTAAATTACTTATAATCGGCCGCTATTTATAAAATAACCAGTTGATATCAACGTCTAGGTGCTAGCATCATCATTGCATACCCAAGTATTTTTGTGCGGAATTTGAAAAAAAAATTGATCCAGTAGTTTCGGAGAAAATGCCGCGGACGGCGGACAAACGGATTTTTTTTTCTTCGTTATTCGGTTTCTACGCATTTTGTAAGCCTCAAATTTTGAGAGGAGAGGGATTTTTTTTTTTTTGGTTGACTACAAAGGTTCATTATTGAAAATAATAATCCAAAACTGTTAAGTATTTCACAATCATATTTTTAAAAATTTATAGAGGAAATTATATATATTATAGGATGATTTCTTTGACATTAATCTGCCAGTGAAAACGATGCGGGTCCAATTAGTTAATAGTGGATTAAACAGACTCTTGCGCATGGACTGTCATTATATTCAATGATTTATAATTAAACTAACAAATTTGGCACTAAAACATGTTACTAAAAGAAATTTCGTTTTGATTTATATTTGGAGGAATTAAAACTGAACATGGAAGGAGTTTAGAAACAAATGCGCAGTGGTGTATTTAGCTTCGGAAATTATCACAGATATTTGTTGTTTAAAAAAACTAATTAAAAATTGTGTTAAAAGTTAAAAACCATTAATAAATAAAATATATATAATAAATAAAAACGGAAGCTGAATCATTGACAGGTAGTGAAAAAAGTTGCGTTTTGAACAGTTATTCCTTCGAAAGATGCTAGCTTGGCAGAATTGAAAAGTGCGACATTAAACGTCAGCTGAATCAGAAATGACCGACAAATCTAATCGGCATAAATGAAATTATTTTTTTGAATTAAACAGCATTTCATAGAACGCCAGATGAAAACATCATACGCCAGACCATCAATAAAAACTAGGATTTCTCACCTATTACCATAAAAACTGTTCCCCTATTGAATGATCAGAGCATCAGCACATCTTAATGAAATTAAATCAATTTACAGTTTGAGGAAAGATATCCAGCGTGCTACATCACAACATTGATAAGCATCGCCAAGCAAGTGATAAAACGCTCATCCTGATAAACTTAATCTTGAAACTCACCTATCTATAGTTAAACGATTTTCAATTTTCGGAATTGGTGAAGAAACAAACATCACAAAAAATTCAGTTCAATTAACTAAATCTTCAGTAAAGAAAATTATTAATTGACAAAAAAAAAAATAAAAAATTACCTTCGCTCAAAATTTGAGAGCTTAAAAATCCGTTTCTCGTATTTAAAATAAATACCAAAAATTAAATTCTAAAATATTACTTAATTTCCTATCAACAGCTATATAAACAGTTATACCCTAATATTGTTATTTGGAAATAATAAACCATTGAGTAATAATTTGCAGAGTTTTTTATATATACCAACATTTTTTTATTTAAAAAATGTTCTTGAACAATTTTGAAAATCGTTCATAATGGATTCTGCCACATCTTGGTGGAAATTATTTTCATCTAAATCTTTCTAAATAAGGAAGAGACTATCGTTTTTCTCTCCTAACCCTTCACATGCTCTCCACACTGTTTACAAGGGGTTTATTATGTATTATAAATGAATAATACACTACTGAAATAATGTTTACTGTTTTTTGAAGAAAAGATTGAAACCTAAACAGGGTTAACGAATTCGCTTCGTCAGTTTTCCCTACTAAACTTACTATACGTACTATATCTAGACAAAAGTACATTGCCTTGAACTAATAAGATATGTGAATTTTAAAATATTTTTCATAAAAAATAAATTATAAAAAGCTATACAACAAAACCTCATGAATGTGCAGTTCGAACTAAGGCAATATTTCCAGGGATGATTGTCATTAATCCGATTTTACGGATCCTGGCCCAAAAACTCTTATATACCATATTATATACATCCTAAACAAGTAAAAAGGATAATAAAATATAAATAAAAAAATAATAAAAGATCGTCCTCAATCCCCAATAAACCATACAGTGTGATCTAAAATATAATTTTTGCAACGACGTAAAACTCTACAAGTAATTATAATCGGCAGCTGCTTCCGACGTACGGATTGAATAGCTATTTACAATTTTTGAAATTATGTATCATGTTTTTATTTCTGCAGTTAAAACGGGGCAAAATTTTCGATTATTGATAATCAGATTTAAAATAAAAATTGGGGAATTTAAATTCATTCCATTTTTCGCACTATGCCAATGACGAATTGAAAGCTAATGGGGAACTGCTCCACGGTGGGGCACACTCCACAATCCCTTACAACTAGGGCAACGGGAACTGTAAACGGGACTCAGCCAAGAAATAGGTCATCATAGAACCTATCATGTACTGTCATGGAGAGTCAAAGAAGAATAGAGTACATTCCATGAATCTAGGTAAATTATGTAAATAAATGAACACAAAACAGAAATGCGTATAAATTAGGTAGGGCCAATTCCAGCAATGTAGTTCGTTCATATTAAAAAAATATAATTTTTATAATGCACCATTGTAATCGACAACGAAAAAAAAAAATCAGCCCCCTTGAAATTTTAAGACTAACGTTAGATACGTAGAATCCCAATAAGGAGTAATAAAAAAATCCGTTTGTTCGCCGTACACAGCACTTCTCCGAAACTACTGGACCATTATTTATTTATTTTTTTAATTCCCTACAAAAACACATACATCGATGATTTTAACACTCGGACGTTGATATCAGCTGGTTATTTTTAAAATGGCGGCCGATTAAAAGTGGTTTAATTTAATAACTCAGCTATTTTTGAAAATAGAGAAAAAATATAACTAAAAAAACGCAAGTAATTGTAAAAAAAGAAAAGATTTTTTTTTTTTTTAATTTTACCCCCAAATACGCCCATAAATCATTTTTTTTTAAGATAGTGAGAAATATATACAGAGTTATAGAATCAGTTAAGTACGAAAAACAAACTCAAACCCGCAGGTAGTGCCTAGGATTTTTTAATGGGAGAAAAAAAACCTTAGTTATGCCGTCCTTTAGAGGGGACGTAAAGAGGTGGTCCCGAGTCTTTGGTTAAAGTAGTTTTTGGGTAATTTCCAGGACAGATGGAGGAAATTGTGGGACCTAACATGTCTCAGTTTTGGTAATGGGGTGTTGTGAAGATTCAGTGGAAGGCAATATTAGTGGAGTAGGTATTAGTTGAAAATACTGAAAGTATTCAGCAACTTTCAAATAAGTAAGAAGACCACATCTCATCGAAAGCTTCGGCGATGTCTAATGAAAGCTGCCGTGGTTCAAATCTTCTTTTCTGTCATTTTAATATTAGTAACCACTAGTTGGCATTAAAGTAAACTAGATTGTAAAGATCTTTTTTTAGAAGTTATGTTTTTAATTATAATTTATAGTAAACCCAAGTCAAATATAGAGAGACAAATTTTATATTTATGTTTTATTGATTATTTTCGCAATAATGGGGTTCAATTTTTGAACATGGTTTATATTTTCTAAAAATTACTTTTGAAATAATTTATTTTTATTGCAAATACGAATTAAATGAAAGCTCTGGGATTGAATTAATGTTTTATCTTATTTGTTAACCAAGCATATAATGTTATTATATAATAACTTTATCGACTTGGTGGATGCCACGGCATCCTTATCCTCTCTATCCGAGATAAGTTTAGAAGATAAACCAAGGATGTATTCCGGTAGATAAAAATAATTTAGTGTTGATGAAGAGAGAACTGGGAGGCTCTGTGTGTACAGGGGGCCGTTGTACTCTGAAGCAACACATCTTTTGTTCGCAGCGGGAGAGGGGATTTTCCGGTCCTCCATGACCGTCACACTGTCTCCCTCACCGCTACTTAAAACTTAATATCATCATCATTTTAGAGTTTATGACCAAGGGGGAAATTCTCAACTAATAAAGCCATTATTCCGTGAAAGATATTTCACCATTCAACACACAAATTCATTCAATGCAGTTATGTAATATAGACTTACATCCTTTAAATTTATCAGGTTAATTAAGTTTACTATTTTAGAAGTATTTGCTATTCAGAAGATTAGGACTGCCAGAATATGCATTGGCGAAGATCTTTTAAAATACTAAACAAAACTAATTAATTGGAAGAAACATATATTGATAATAAATAGAAGGTTTCTTAATCTTAAATATAGGTTTATTATTACAGAAGCAACAATTAACTATTCCGGGGCCTTCCCCACCTCCAGGACTCACTACAATATACTAAAAAATTATCATTTATTACAACAAAAATTAATTTTGTATATACTAATTAAAATTCAATATTAAAAAAAAAATATAACAATGTTACATAAAAGTCTATTTATCGGACAACCATGTATGAGTTGAAATTGTATCTATTTTAATTAAAATTTAGTCCATAATAAATAAAAAAAACACCCATCTTAACTAACACATTCTTTTGCCCCTAATGTTTTAGGGCTATAATATAACTCTAGAAATGTATATGCTAATATATTATTAAATCTAGGTCAATAAAGGATGGTTTATATATATATATATATATATATATATATATATATATATATATATATATATATATATATATATATATATATGTGTGTGTGTGTGTATATTTTTTTTATTTTTTTTTATTTCTGCATCTGCATAAAGACAACTGAGGTGCTTTGGATCTATTTTAAAATTATAAACGATACTTTATTGACCTAGATTTAAAAATATATTTGCGTTTAAATTTCTAAAGTTATAGGATAGACCTAATCCATTATGGGACAAAAAAAAAATGATTGTTATGATGAGTGGTTTCCTATTGTTTAATATTTTATAAATTTTAATGACTAACATAATTTATTATAGACTAAATTTTACATGACAGTCAGACACATAGGCTTTTATGTAACATTGTAATATTTTTTTTTAATATTGAATTTTAATTAGTATATAGAAAATTAATTTTTTTAATAATAAATGAAAATTTGTTATTGTATTGTAGTGAGTCCTGGAGATGGGGAAGGCCCCCGAAACGTTGACTCTTAATTGTTGCTTATTTAATAATAAACTTATGTGGAAGATTAAAAAAACATAAATTTATTAATTTTGTTAGGTATTTTATAAGATCAGCACCAATGCATATTCAAAGCAACACTTAAACTGACTCAGAAAGACTAGTGAGCCCCATCACTAGAACAGACTCCTAATTGTTCCCTATTCCGAAAAAATTACCTATCCTCAGACCCCTCTTAAAATGCATTTAATGCAGTAAAAGAGATCCTTGATTCCTTCCCTATCTTTCCTATATTTTAACCCCGAATCGCATGGGGTTTAGGAAAAAAAAAAAAAAAAATCAAAGCAAAGATATAAGTAATAGTACGATAAGAAAAATGTAAGTAAAACCAGCGGAGGAGATTGGACAGCAGAAAATTTCTTGAAATGGTTCAGCCATGTCATTTGACTGTCAGAATATAGCTCTACAGAGTAAAGAGGGTGGAAGATTAAGTTTGGGTCTCTAGGCATGTCCGTATAAAGTGCAAAAAAAAAATATATACATACAAGATCGTACAATATACAAAATCCTATATTGTATATTGTAATATACTCGCATATTAAACATTAGTTATGATTTTTTAAACCTTTAGTAGGGAATATAAACATTCCACTTTCTCAACTTGGAGGGAGTTATGAGGTGCGAGAAACTTGAAAACCAAGAAAAAATAGAGTTAGGTTAAATAAGGTTGAAATTCCAAAAAGGCACTTCACAGTCGTAACACCCTGATTCCATTAGAGGATCTATGTAGATTGGCAGAAACTGAGATATTTACTAACAATTTATATATATTTGTCAACTTGATATAAAATTTGAATACCCAATAAAAATATAAAAAATCCATTATTATTTTTTTATTGGACACTAGAAGTTAGATTTAGAAAAACTAGAATATAAATTTTAAGAACTGGAAAGAAGAAGAGAGTGCGAATCGAGAGAAAAGAGAAGAGGGTGAACTAACTAGGTTCACTACGACACGGGTCGATAATAACGCTTTTAATTGTTCCTAGCCTAGCGGAATGGTTCTAATTAGAAAAACGGTTTAGCCGCTCCAGCTATAATAACAGTATTAATAATTTCAGCACGAGTATTCGCTGTATTTTATCTTAATCAGCATATTTTATTAAATAGACCTTTTAACTTTTTGAACAAAAAAAAATACCACGAAGTTGTCTTTATAACATGATCCTCGTTTTAATCATATAACCGAAACTATAACTTTTTTTTTTACTATCTACTTTATTGATATTCAAAAATGTACAATGCACATGAACACTGCACTCAGTCACAAATGACTGAACACTTTTACTATCTTTTGAGACTGCTTAAAACCTTTACTTAAACGGTTATAAGCATAATATAAGTTTTAATGACATTAGAAAAAAGTTGAATAAAAAAAAAAAAAATGGAATGTACAGGGTCCAATTTTATAATTTTGTAGATGATACCGATCCTACCACAAGGTTTTATCGAATTTCTTATTGTGAGGTACTATGAAGAAGACCTACAGGGTTGGTCGAAATGTTGATATTTAATAATTAGATAACACTATGTTATTATATTGGTGACCACGGTCCGGACTGACTCCTAGATTTATTTTAAGGTCAACTAACAACAAACATACAACAACTGCAATATATCAACATTCTCAACATACAAAAAATAAGGAAAATAAAGATTAGCTGTGACGTATGATAACACTAGTTCAGCCTGTGAAGAAAAATCGAAAGGTTTTTGTAAGGGTTACTGTGATATCTAGTAATGGTCTGATACCCGTACATACATACATACATCCGTGGCGCTACAGACCGATGTGGTCCTTGGCCTCCTCAATAAGTCTTCGCCAGGTGGTTCATTCTTGGGGGGCAGCCGCTCGCCAGTTGCGAGTGTCAAGTAGGCTAAGGGCATCCCTGGCAACGGTGTCCTACCACCTAACCCAAGGTCTTCCTCTTCCCTTTGTCCGGTGGAGCCTCTGATCCAGCAGCTTTTTGGGAACATCATCGTCTGGCATCCGTACAATGTGGCCAGCCCAGCGCAGCCTTCCTAAGTTGATTGTTCTCATCACATCAGCTTCGCCATAGATCTGGTAGATTTCAAAGTATGTCCTCCGCCTCCAGCTTTCCCCGACCTTAACTGGCCCAAATATCTTTCTTTCAAATATGAAGATTTCCCTCTCTTCTTTACTAGTGAGGGTCTATGGCTCAGATCCATAAGTTAAGACGGGCCTAATAATGGTCTTATACAAAAGGCACTTTGTTCGGGGGCATTTTTCGCTTCAAACAACTTCAGTATAATATTGTTATGATAGTCAAAACATTAAAGTGGAAGACGTGCAACAGGAATGTTCATTTGATTCTAGGTCTATCTGATGGAACTTAAGAAGGATAACAAGCGATTTAAATTTCAAAAATAAAAATTACGATTGGTACGTCGATTAAACGAATGGTATGACACGTTCACTTTCTTAATGTTCAGTGATGCGCGTTCGTCGCAAAGGGATCGAAATCGTTATACTTCCCAGCAGTTGTGAAGGTTTCCGTTAGAGTAATTACGTAACGAGACCATTGACTGTCCAATAAAAAATAACACATAAACTCATATTTTCTACAAAATAAATTTGGTAGTAGTAACGCTGTTTTTATAACTTTTTTTAAACCTGAATAATAAAGAATTATGAAACCTTTTTTTAATTGAAGAAAAATAGTAATAAAAAAAAAATCTCAGTAAAATGCGGTGTATTTTCCTAAGTGTACCGCTAGAGTAGCGGGTTTAAGCGTTACGGAGAAGAGACATTCGCAATTCCCAAGTTGGCCAGCGGAGTAACTGTAACCTTGACAGGGGAAGGAATCGGTTACTAGAGGGAGTCACTGGAACCTCTTTCCTTCAATTTGCTCTAGACAAATATCAGCTGGTTTGGTCTCTACCCGACCAAAGGGATTGAATTAGTTTTAACTTTAAAACTAAAGGGTTTTTTTTTCCAGATTAAAAGTAATTTCAATTGCACATGAATCAAAGAAATATGCTTAAAGTCAGAAATTTTTAGAAAATCATAATCTCAAATTAAATTATAATTTTAAATACTTTTTCATATGGTTTAAAAATTTGTATGCCTCTTACTTTTATTGTAATTTTTTTTATTAATTCACTGTATACATATTAAACTAGTTTGCCACAAGCAGATTGTTCAATGAACAGCGAATATTCTCATTTGCAAAAACAAAACCTATGCTGCCGATATCTGCTAGTTAAGTTATATCCAGTATACAATATTGTCATTTTTTGGTTGATGACTGACGTTTCGGAGTATGTTTTAGACCTCTATGGCCTAGAAAAGAATTTAACGCTATCTCCATTTCACAAACTACATCCCTAATAAACCCGGCTATGAGAATAAATTGGAACCTAAAGAAGACTTAACTAATAGAAGGAAACCTCCTTTCATCAAAGAAACTATGAGACGGCTTCCGTCCCGAAAAGAATCGCCGCCTGACGAACTAGTTAGGTCGGACGGTTAATGAAGTATGACCCAGCGAAAGATTGAGCTTGGCGCCTAGGGCGGCACTTGTGTCAAAGAACGGCAGAAAATTCTAGAAAGCAAAACAAAGAAGGGGCAATTTCAAGAGATAATAACCCGGTCCGAGCCTTTGTCCTCCGGTGTGTACTTAGCACTCGGAAATTATGGAAATCAATCTTGTCCTAGGCATGTGCTCAGGTGCATTGTTCAAGAACACCTTTCTTGATGAGCACCTCGGCGCAGCTGCCGCGATGACAGGTTCCTTCTTGTTCTGAGAAGGAGATGTTCCCGAATTCCAATTAATGTCTTGTATTCTATTCCAGGTGTAGATACAGCATTTCTGACAAAGACGTATTCATAGAATGTCGTGAAAAGTGAAATTAAAAAAAAAAAGAAAAAAGAAAGAGAGAGAGAGAGAGAGAGAGAGAGAGATTGATTAATTGATTTTTATTGTCTTAAGGCAAGAGGCCCTTTCTTACAGACAAAATTATAAACTTTTTACTTACAAATGTGCCATTTAAAATATAATTGAATTACTTATCTACTAATTTTTACAATGTTTATGTTTATAATTAACAGAGAGAGAGGGAGTGGGAGAGGGGGTAATTACTAAAGCAAATTAAATCGAAATCTATGAAGTTAGTAAAATGTACAATAGAAAAAGAAATTATAAAGAAAAAAGTAAATATAGTTGAACTGATAAAAAGTAAAAAACTTAAAGTTCATTATTAATCTATTACTTAATTTGTAATCAAATAAGTAATAGTTTCTTTTTCTTTTGTATCCTCCTCCTTATCCTTAGTGCTCTTCGTTTCTGAGTGGGCAGAGAGGTGCCCCGATCCAGCACTGCCACCCTTCCTGATTCCGAGCTAGCGCTTTCATGGAACTAAGTGTCTTCTCTTTCTTTTCACCAATTATCCACAGAAGTCAGAATTTTCCTCTACACGTCCGAGGACTTCGCTCCAAAAAACGTCCATTCGGCATAGATGACCAAACCATCCCAACGGCCTTTTTTCGAATTTTTCTTCTAGGTCTCCCCGTGTTCTCTTGTTCCTTTTTCGATCTCTCCTTGTTTTACCAGCTATTCGCCGGAGGTATTTTATTTCCGCAGCAGTAGCTCTACTCCAGTATATGTCCAGTGGGACCCAGCTCTCACTTCCATATATAAGGGTAAGTAAGAATACAGACTTAAAAAAGTGCCGTTATATATTATTTTCTATTCCCCTTTTTCTCATCACAGTATTGCATAGCTGGTAGCATGTGCTATTACCTTTCATTAGTAATATTTCTGTGGTGGTCGTGAATAAGTGGTTAAGTCAAAATCTTTCATTTTACAGGAGAGTGACTTGAAGTTTTACATAATACCAAAATCTTTCTTTCCACATGAAATTTCTTCCACAAGAAATTTCTTTAACCAATTTAACACGACGTAGGAGAAAGTCTGAGGGAGCGATACGTGAAGTTAATCGTTTTTGATATAACTCGAGTTATCTAGTTTTTCACGACCGCCACAGTTTTTTGTTTTGATTATTATAAGCTATTGGAAAAATAAAACACACCTTATATTATTTATTGTAATTATCCACAATACTGACACCACCGTCAAAAAAACAACGAATTAGATTGTGTTTAAAAAAAATCTGGTGCGGGCAACACACGGCTTTCACTTACCTCCATTTTTAAAATCAATGATAGAATTTTCAAAAACAGTTGGAGATGAAAATACGTGAAACTATTGAGGAATCAATTAAATTGAATTTATATAGAAAAAATCTGGTGCGGGCAACACACGACTTTCACTTACCTCCATTTTTAATCAATGAAAGAATTTTCAAATACAGTTAAAGATAAAATACTGAAACTATTAAGGAATTAATTAAATTAAATTTCTATAAAAACATGTGTTTCATTAAAAAATCTATTATATTATTATCTAAAATAATCAGTTAGTTTTATGTTCATTTCATCACTCTCTATTAACTTTTAAAATCTTGTGAATGGGATGATAATTTTTTCCAAAATCTTTAGCTTTCCAACAGTATGTCATACATGTATATTACTGCTCTTATGTTCAAAAACGAAAAATTACATTAAAAAAATATTTTTTCTGTTTTCTCCTTTAGTTGGGTATCGAATTTATTCAAATTATATATTTACCGGTTTTTCATCAGCTTTAACAAGATAATCTAGTTATTATTATTAAATCTACAAAATTAAAGGTACTTTAGGGGAAGACAATTTAAAATATCGGCATTTAAGCCCTGTCAGACCATTTTTATCCAAATAAAACCTACATGATATTAAAGCCCATTAATTTTTACATCGATATAGCGAGTTTAATCAAAATCGTCGGAACCGTTTTCGAGAAAATTGAAAAAAGGTGCAAAATGCATAGTATAAAGTGCCTCTTCTGGTAGGCTCATTTTGATGAAAAAAGTTTTGTCACGTCTCGGGCGTATAGTTGTCTTAAATATGAAATTTCAGTTTCATAGGACTTACCGTTTCCGCCCGGGAGTTACCACACACACACAGACACAACACACACACACACACAGACCTTTTTGCGGGACTTGGTTATTTGGACTCAGGGGACCCTAAAAAGTGTATTTCCGTTGAAAACTGGAATTCGAAAATTTTCACGATCGCAATACTTCCCCTTACTATATATAGTAAGTGAAAGTAAAAACATGTGTTTTTAAAAAAAAAATCTATTATATTATTATCCAAAATAATGAGTTAGTTTTATGTTCATTTCATCACTCTCTATTAACTTTTAACTTGTGTGTGAGATAAAAATTTTTCTAAAATATTTAGCTTTCCAACGGTATATCATACATTTATATTACTGCTCTTATGTTCAAAAACGAAAAATTGCATTAAAAAAATATTTTTCTGTTTCTATTCTCCTTTAGTTGGGTATCGAATTTATTCAATTTATATATTTACCTGTTTTTCATCAGCGTTAACAAGAAAATATAGATATTTTTATTGAATCTACAAAATTAAAGGTACTTTAGGGGAAGAAAATTTAAAATATCGGCATTTAAGCGCTGTCAGACCATTTTAATCAGAATAAAACCTACACGATATGAAAGCCCATTAAATTTTACATCGATATAGCGAGTTTAATCAAAATCGTCGGAACCGTTTTAGAGAAAATCGAAAAAAGGTGCAAAATGCATGGTATAAAATGCCTCTTCTGGTAAGCTCATTTTGATGAAAAAAGTTGTCTTAAATATGATTTTTCAGTTTCATAGGACTTACCGTTTCCGCCCGAGAGTTAACACACACACACAGACACACACACACACACACACACACACACACACACACACACAGACCTTTTTGCGGGACTTGGTTATTTGGACTCAGGGGACCCTAAAAAGTGTATTTTCCGTTGAAAACTGGAATTCGAAAATTTTCACGATCGCAATACTTCCCTTACTATATATAGTAAGTGAAAGTAAAAATACAAATAAATAAATAAGAAGCAGTTAAGACATAAAAGCATTAAGAATATTACAATGCCAATTTAAAAACTTGGTATCTGTAAAGTTCTTGCTGCTTAATGTTGGCTAACCATGAATCGAAATCGAACTCTCGAACCTTCTTTGCTGAGTAAATGTATATAAATTATTTGAAATTCATGAGGAAAATTGATATTAACAACATATGCACTAATGACTGCAAGATCCGTAGTCGTTTTTGTGAGAAAGGAGTTGGTTGACAAACCAAAGCCATGCTGCCTCAACTGACGAAAATTCCACCGTAGTTAACTGTTTAAGATTCATCGAGATAATGTATGAGTTTATTTAAGATAATAAATATAAAGAATAATAAAAGTACACAATTAATTAATTTTAGTGATTCATAGAGCAGATAACAATTTTACGCAAGCATGACTTAAACAACCATCGTATTACGTGATTGCAGATTGCAAACATCTGATCAACAGTTTTTATTTTATAAGACATAATAAAAAAATAATGCATTTATTCGGCCTTCGATGAAAATTGAACCACAGTAAAAAGCTTTGGAATGTCTAGAAAACTTTTACAACTCTCGAAGTTGACACCAAATGGGATAGATAACTTAAAAGAATATCTCTATATAATTAGAAAATAATTATATTTTTATACTACTAAAGAGTATGGACATCCTAATTTTAACATAACATTTAACTCTCGATTATTCAAAAGTAATTTATTACAATATTTACACATATTAAGTGTAATGGAGGTGAGGATTTTAAATGAACAAACCATGCTATTTAATTAACTACCTATTATGCTGCCTTGCTATTAACTAGAAGTCTCCAGGTTGTAATAACGAGTGAAAAAAACAAAACAAAAACGAATGAACGAATTGATAAGATTAAGTAAATACAAAAAGTTTTGTAAAGATGTTAATACAATTCAACCAGCTAAAAAAACAAAAATATTTTGAAACGTAACGAACTTTAAAAAAACTAATTTATTATTTTTTCCGTTGATATAGGAATAATAAAATACAGAGTGGATTTGTGTCACGAAGCAGCTGCATAAAATTTAGGGCTGAGCTTTATACAACAAAAACAAACAACACAGCTCAATGAAACTGAAGGGTCAGATGTCATGGGAAGCATTGTGTATTCTTCAAAACAGAGCTTCTTTAGGCGGTCCTCTTATTTAAATATCGAATTAAATGTATTAAATAATATTTAAAAAATAAATTTATTGGGCCTTTTTATAAAATTACCTAATTTATCTTGCTTTAAAAATTAATACAGAAGGCTACCGCAATAAATCTATTTGTATAGCGAATATCTTAGAACTCGATGGGATAATCATTGCAAATTATTTTACCATGGTTTTATAGGTAGTTATCATTTAAGTATTAAAATTTGTAATAAATTTAAAATATTAAATTTATAAAATCAATAAGATAAGATTTAAAAAAAAAAGTCATATTTAATTTATTTTTTATAATTATTTAACATTTTATTTTCACCAAAAATTTCAGTGATGTTAAAAATAAAAAGAAAAAAAATGGCGAGTTGTAATATTGGTTTTTGAGAAACATTGTAGGTCGAACACCATACTTTTAGAAATAAATAAGAAATTTGATTATAGTAAGACAAAATTTTTGCCTGGATCACGTATTACATTAAAACATTTAGGTCTGCAGAATTAGACAAAAGTTTATCAAATTAAAAAAAACAAGAACAAATACATGAATTCCTATTTCGAGACCAGCTTAGTTATAACTCCAAAATCTTACAAATGCCAGATGAAATCCGGATTAAGTACTTAGTTTTTAAAACATTAAAATATATAGTGAATAAATATCTATCTTAAGCTCAGAGGGTAGGACACTCAATAGAGGTACGGTTCCAGCTGTGGATAATTATGTGAGGTTATTTTAAAAGCGGCCTAAGTCAATTTTTAAATATATTATATATATATATATATATATATATATATATATATATATATAATTTCTTTTTATATATAGTTATGCTATTTAGATTATAGTAAGACAAAATTTTACTTCACCTTTGTTTGTCAGTGAAAATTGTATGAATACATTCTCAAAGCACTATTACTACTGTTCATGCGAAAGATTGTAATATATCTGAATAAAAATTGTTTATTAGAGAGACTAAAAAACAAACAACAAGAATGTGTGAGAAAAATAAACATAAATTGAATATTTAAAAATGTTTACAAATGATTCGGAATGATGTTCATTGTCTTAAATAAATTATTTTTCTTATAAAAATGTGGAATATTTTGATATAGTATAAAATTGGAAGCTTATAATTATACTTCACCACTGTTTTATTTTATCACAATGCACTAAGTTTGGGCTATAAATGCTATCTTCTGGTGCAAGAACTATTTTTATCTTAAGGTGAGTGTGTATTTACACCTAGAAGCCTTATGTCTGAATCGGCACGAAACTTAGTGCATTATAATAAAATAAGACAGTGGTGAAGTATAATTATAAGCCTCCAATTTTATATTAAAATTTGATCTTCACCTTAAATAATCCACCCCTAATTTAAATATATAGATTTTAAATAAAAACAACTATAAACAACAATTTTATAATTTTAATCAAACGTTTGTTAAGAAAACACTCAGTGGACAAATATTACAATAGCCTATTGATAAGTAATTCGTAAAAATTGTTGACACTTGTATAAAAAGTTTGAAGAGGAGTTAAAGGGAGTGGAAAGCCGTCCTATAAAGGGCGGATAAGACGAGCTATTATATATATTGAAGGCATAACCTACCTCAACACAAGTTAACAGGTTGTTACAACCACGTGAGGTAGTACTAGGGCAAAGGATTGAATGAGCAAATATAAAAGGGCTCTATACAGCAATAAGGTGGAGAGTATTGATAAAGAGATGGAGGGGAAAGGCAATAAAATACAAGGGAAAAAGGGAAAGGGGGGGAGAGAGAGAGCGAGAGGGAGACCAAGTAATAAAGTGAAATGATAAGGGGGCCATTAGTAGGGCAGCCCTACCTTCCCATTGATATAAACGGTTAGCTCCTTCATTTATTCAATGGCTCCCTCATAACAGCTGTTCTGTCTCCGTCTTCATCCCTCTCTACTATATTTATCTCTCTTTATCTTCTCCCTTTATCGCCTATTTCGTTGATAGTCCCATTGATGGAATAAATAAATTGGAACAAGGTCGCTGCTCTTCACCGATTCTGATTATTAAGTACACTACGCCTGTGCTTATCATAGGTTAAAACAAATTACATTCATAATGTATTAGAATAAACAACTACGACTTCATTGTTGTAGGGTTATTTAGACAGCTTTCAGACATTTTATATTTATATATATATAAATGAATCGCCTTTTCCCTTGGTCATCGCATCACGTCACCGATTTCTCTAATTTTTTTTGTAATATTTATATCAGACAGAAGAAGGATCTTATGAAAGAAAAAAGATAAAAGTTACTTTGGTAGATAGGTTTTTATTTTATTGTTATCATTATTTTCTATAAATATTTATGTTCATAATAATCGCTCTATTTTGTATATAAAAATGAATCGCCTTTTGCCTTGGTCATCGTATCAGGCGTGAATGGCTTAACCAATTCCTCTAATTCTTTTTTTTGTTACATTTATATCAGTCAGGAAAAGGATCTTATGGAAGAAAAAGTTACTTTGGTAGATAGGTTTTTTATTTATTATTATTTCTTTTTAATATTCTAAGGTAATAATAATAGCTCTATCTATATATACATATAAATGAATCCAAGGTAAAAAGTTACCTTGGTCATCGCATCACGCGTGAATTGCTTTACCGATTTGGTTAAGACATAGTTAAGATAGGACATCAGCTGTCGGGTCAGCTATTATTTTATAATAATTCTACCAGCACTCCTCGGCTTTCCACAAGAAGATTTTATTTGGTGTTGATTTACAAATACCAGCTCTGATGGTAAGAGTAACTATGATGCATAAAAACTCGCAATAGGTCAATCAGTTAACAATTTAACCTGGCACAACGAATACAGTTATTATTTAAAGCTGACTTAATTTTACATTCACTTAACTATATGTAGTAAGGGAAAGTATTGCGATCTTGAAAGATTTCGAATTCTAGTTTTCAAAAGAAATACAAATTTTAAGGTCCCCTGCCTGAGTCCCGAAAAAAGGTCTGTGTGTGTGGTAAGTCTACCGCAAAAACAAAAAGACTTAGAAAACTGAAATTTCATATTTAAGACAAATATACGAGATGTTACAGTAACTTTATCATCAAAATCAGCTGACCAGAGGAGCCAATTTATACTATGCATTTCGTTAGAGCCGTTTTGATTAAACTTGCTATAGATGTCAAATTTAATGGGCTTTAGTATCATGAAGCCCTTTAATATTGAAATTTACTGAAATGGCTTAAATGTCGATTTTTTAAATTGTCTTTCTCTTAAGTACGTTTAATTTTGTAGGTTTCATAAAATGAAACATATTATCTTATAACCATTGCCGTAAAACGACTAATTATACAAGTCGAAGGAATTTGATAAACAAGTAATGGAGAAAAGAGCAAACAAATTTTTTTATGAAATTTTTGCGTTTTTGGACATAAGAACAGTTATATAGATTTATAATATACTGTTGGAAAGGAAAAGGTTTAGGAAAAAATATTATCTTATAAACAAAATTGTAAAAGTTAACGGAGAGGGGTGAAGAGTCGATAAAACAAACTGATTGTTGTAGATAATAATATAATAGATTATTTAATAAAACACTTGTTTCAATTGAAATTCAATTTAACTAATTCATTAACAATTTATTTTCACCTCTAAATTCATTTAAAATTTATTTTAACAACGGACGTAAGTGGCAGTCATCACCAGATTTTTTTTTGGTCTGATTGACAAAAACATAACAGTAGAGGAAGGCATAAGGCAAGAATCTTCCAAACTTGTTTGAAACGTAAATCTGAATTCATGCCTATTCATGCTTTTCTCTTAAAAGAACACTGTTTTTCAGGTTCTATAAATAAATCCGTCTATTATCGAATATCAAAATGATATTAGTCAATATAGATTAAAATCATATTAAGAGATTATAATGATCAAAACGTAACAACACATAATAATTAATCTGCATACGAAACATGGATACGAAAAGCCAATAAAACACAAAAATGCTTGAATATTTTTCTAAGAAATTTAGTATCTAATATATAGGCCAAATTATGATAATTTTTCTTTAACGTGGCTAGGAATTTGATTAGCATTAAAATAAGTACTTATAATTTTTAAGAATCCGTGTAGTTTTTAGTTATTTGAAAAAAAAAAATTATTCAATGCTTTGAAAATGATTTTTTTTTCATTAAAGAACGAATTTCCCAGAACCGAGACTTATGGCACATATAGCTGGTAAGGAAAACATACAGGAAAAATTTAAGCTTCAAAGGTATAGTAATTTTTGAGATAGTGCGAAGACCACAAAATAAATAAGTATATAACAATTATTTGGAAACTTTCATTTATAAATAAGGGCGGGGTGGTTGAGCGGGTTAACGTGTGTAAGCGCGCAACGCCCGGCAAACCGATAAACGAATTTGATAAAGATAAAATAATTTGGAGTTCCCGCCTCGGTTCCGGGCAGCATTTATCAACTCGGCATTAATCCCTAATGTTAAATGATTAAGAATATAATGATGAATTAATGAAAAGGGCTAGGTGATTAAAGTCAATAAATCTCGTTTAATGTCACACCTCTAAAACTGTTCATTAAACAGTAATATAAACCAGTAATCAAATTTTTTTTTTTTTTTTTCTTACCCTCTGGTTTTATTTTCGAACAAAATACAAATACAAATATAATATGTATAGCTGTCAGATTTGTCCTTCTGTTACCCGGAGGTATTCTAAAGAGGATTGCTATATGCGCTGGATGCACTAGTAATCTTTCAAGGGCTTCTTCTTCCAGTAATCAAATATATGAAAGGCTATTGTGAGTGAGAGTCTACCGCTTTAATTAGCACGCGGCCAGAACTTCATTCATAACTCTTTTAATGAGAGGTGAGCTCCAGGATTAAGCGAGAAGGAAAATTAAGGCCCGATAGAAGAGTGTGCTGTGAAATGTTTTGAGTAAAGGAACATTTTTACTGGCAAAAGAAGATAGATCTTTACGAAAATCACAGATTCGAATTGTAATATCTAGAATCATAGAATATAAATTTGGAATTATTGCGAGTTATTCATAATGACATGAGATACTAATCCATAATAAGTATATAATAAAAATAAATAAAAACGTAGTAAAATTAATAAAGAACATTTATAAATGTTAAGTTAGGTAAACTTTTAGTGGGAAAAGGAAAAGAGAGAGCAGACGGAAAACCGGAAAGAAGCCCAAAAGTGTTTGGAGAAAAGGTTAGAAATTTGATTATGTTGAATTTGTGATGATTAAAGATGTGTTTGAAATAAAAAAGTTAAGAACTGTAAATACGTTTATTGTGATAATGTTTCAAAAACTGTCCAACATCTATTATCCCCTTTTCGAATCATCAAAACGTAAAATTTAACTGACAGGAACCCTAAAAGATGTATTGAATGATGATGAAGTCAGAATAAAAAAGTTACTAAGCTATTTAAAAAAAATTAAATATTACAACCAAATCAGTTGCCAATGAGAGTAGAGGCAAATAACAAAAAAAAAACTTTTTTTTTTTGAATATCTAAAGCAATTAGAATGCCATTCGTAACATAGTATCTTCGAATTTCAATTTTGAACAACCAATAAGGCATCTGATTTTTTTTGTACATTTCTTTGTTTATTTTTTAAGATAGCGTTTACATAAAATTCTGTAAGAGTTTTGTAACTTTCAAGATACGAGTCATCAAATTCTGTATCCTACTGACCTCCTTAAAAAAACTTACGTAATTCAATATTAGCTAACTATAGTTTTAACTGCAATATCCAGGCGCGAAAACAAAATAAGTCAAAAATACATTTAAAAATTTATAAATAAATATGCACACATTATGGCCACCGCAAAGTACTGAGTTTAATCATATTTCTCAAGTCATTACATAGAACAAATGCTTCCTAGAGTTTTTTTGACCATGATGTCAAAAGATGATTATTATTTTTTTTTCTCGAAGACAAAATTTCATGATAATAGTAATAGCCTTAGAATTACAAAGAGGAAACAGTTCACGATTGTTTATATAAATAATACAAAGATAAAGAAGGCATAATTAATTTGTAGTCTAAGATGTATTTTTTAAACTTCAAGTATAAACACAGAGTAGACACGTTTCAAGAAATCTAGTTATCAATGGAGTTAGAAGTAGGTTCTGTGAACAACAGAAAGTAAATATTTTACTACATAGAGTAGGCTTAGTTTATTAAAGCTTTTTTCGGGTTGAATTATCTAAGCTATTTAATAGATATTTTTTAAATATTGCTCGAACAACAGTTTTTCAGAACATTAAGAGCAATAAGAAAGGAATAAATATAATATTAAACAGAGTAAATAACTAGTACAATTAATTCAGAGTAAAATGATCGGTAAATCAAAACCTATTATAAGTAAATATTTTTGATAATTATGGTTTTTAGTTTTAGAGTATCAATAACGGAAGTTTTTGGTTTGATAAAGTTTCAATGAGATATTTTAGTAAAACTATTTCCTGTATGAATAGGAATACCGAACCAATGCTCAACTCGGCATCGTGGAACCAGAACATTCCCAAAAATAAAAAAATATCCAAAATAGTATATTACTGAGCATTATGACGGTCAGAAACATTAGGAAAAAATTATTAGCTAAAGAAATTGACTACTGGAGGCGAGAAGCGGGAAAATCCAGAATGGAAAAAGTAAGAAATACGACCATAAGAGAAAAAACAGAGGCTGAAAGAAATATTCTGGGAGACATTGAAAAAAAAAGAAGCCTTAAGTGGACATTTAAAAAGAATGTCGGAAGCAAGATTACACAAAGGTGTCGTCTATCTATGAAAAATTAAGGGAATAAGAAGACCATGGAGATCAAGGAAGAACTAGGAAGACGAAGGAGAGGAGTCCATGATGGGTCAAGGTCTATGGGAAGAATGGACCTTAGGTAGGAAATTTTGGAAAGAAGCCAACAGTTTTAGGGGGTAAGGAAACTCAATGCAGTTTTTATGCGACAGTAGATGTATAGATAGATCAGGAGGTACCACTGTCTCCAATCCCTTATAATAATTGGAACACACATAAATAAGAAAATTAAAAAATAACTAAGTAAAGATATGGCTAGAGACAGGACATATTTCTTATCAAGCAATTAACAGCCTTATATAATCTAATGTCTATTTAAGAGGAGTAAAAAATCCTTGGTCATACTGTCCTTCGGAGGGGACGTAAAACGATGGTTTCAAGCATGTGCAATGTCAGGTACTCGTTAAAGATTCCTATCATAATAAAATCTGGGTATGCAAAATATAGGACTAGGAATGTAGCATCATCCGTTAAGAAGCCACAGTAACAGAAAGTAACATAAAATGAATAAACAATCAAAAAATTAATTCAATAATAAAAATATACGGGTAACTAACACCTCCCAACTAGAATGGATAGAGATTCATTCTGTAGAACCGACACAAAAAAAACCCTGCTATATATGTAATTTATAGTTTAATTTTCTTTCCCTTTTTCTATAATTTACGGAGCGGCATGGTCTAGTGGATAGAGGTTTCGAGGATTCTCCAGGTCCTGGGTGAGAATCCCGGCTATGGCAGAATAATTATTTATTCCGTTAATTTAGCTGGGAGGCCACCCTAGTGTATGGAGAACCTCCTGGAGAAGACCCAGCCTCCTAAGAGTGGGTACTACAATTGGGGAAAACCTGGCAGCTGAGAGTGATCATGGCTTAATCCTTATCACCTAATTGTACAGCCGTTGGCCTAGAAACAGTACGAATCTCTATAAGTACTGAGCCCAAGCCCCTTCATGGGTTGTAGAGGTACAGGTTTTTCCCCCCCTATAATTTATACTTAACAAATATCCTGCGCGGTAAAAATGAAAAATTATAAAAAATATCAACACAAAAGTTATGATATCGACTATATACATACCTATCTACTAAAATGCAGTAGTATTTGAAGAAAAAACACACAACATAAACAAACAATTTTAGTTTGTAAAAAAAACACAATAAAAATCACAGAATTAATTATAACATTATAATTATCCACCGCGTTATTGGAACTAGCACCTAAAATCTCCTCCCTATCTCGATACTGTTATCAGAGCTACTAAAAGTTTTTGTGAGACAGCTAAGAAATTACGCAATGCACAGAGTAAACCTTCCCAGTAACAACTGATATGAGGCTACAATATTCATATTGCCACTGCCTTTGTTGTTGATTCTAACAGGTGTGGATACTGTATTGGTGCGCTGTTAAGAATGGGAACATTTACATTAGTTCTCTGGCACACTATATACTGAAACAGACTTCTGAACCTATTGACACACAATACACAATTTTAAATAAAATCCAATTTATTACAGTCAAAATTACAGTTCAGTTTCGATAAAATTATAATATAATACTATATAAGTACTTAAATATATTATAATTAACTCATTATTATTACCGAGACATTGTGAGCTCATCTTTTACGTAAACAAATTTATAATTATGAATGATTTTTCTTCTTGAACCATTGTTGGGTAATATAATTTGAATTCACACAATTTAATAATTGCATGTGTATAAATTATAAGTTACTGAGTTTTATAATTATAATTACATAATAAATAATTTTTAGGTTCTTTTTAAATAAAAAAATTAATCCATATTTTTCACTTAACAGTACTTTGATTTTATTTTAAGGAGACAAAAAAAATAAAATAAAAGGGGTTGTAGAGTGAAAAATTTGGATCAATTTTTTCATTTAAAAAGTACCTATAAATAAATCTATTCACTTCAATAAATTGCATTCATAATAAAAATTAATAATAAATAATAATTTATTATAAATGTATGTTAAATAAGTTGTCTGTCTTTATTATGATTTTTCATTAATCATTGCATTAAGGAAGAAAATTTCTTAGTCTCAATACAAACCGAAAATTTTCCTAACAAATAAAAATTTAACAGCGTATTTAGTTATTATTTGTTTTCTAATTCACTGCTAAAAAATAAAATAAAATGCATTTACTAGAAAGCAGGAAGACTCACACAAAACTAAGTTAATATTAAGAACCTATCTATATTCAATTTAAGCTGAATATTGATTTAGAAGTATGGTGTATTTTTGTTTTTTTAAGCAATAGTTACTGCACATAGAAATTTTGGAAGTTTCTTTTTCTTGGAGCGATTAGGCAGTTCGACCGATATGGCACAACTTAACTATCCCACATTTTTATTTTTTATTTATTAACAATAGCACCCCTGGAGTTCCTATTGAGGAATTTGTTACTATAATAATATATATAATATAATATATATATTATATATATATATATATATATATATATATATATATACACACACACACACACACACAAAAGACCTGTACTACCAACTCAACCCCAAGAGTCTTGGGCAATTACATTATAAAGATCCACACTGTTTACAGGTCTAACGGCTTAAACACAAGATTAATTCTTCCAATTTTTGAGTACCACTTTACATAGGCTGGATGTGCCCCAGAAGAATGTATTAATTTTCTTGGCAAAACCGGGATCGAACACGGGATCAAGAATGATGACCAACCCACTCATTAATTAAAATTGTATGAGTGTGTTCATTTTATAAGAAGAGATGCTCAGGAATCAGAAACATAGAAAATAAAATACTACTATTATTTTTTATATTACTCTAATAAATAAATCTGAAGTAGATAGGAATTAATCGATTTTGAAATTAAAATTTAATAACGAAAACATATTAAATGAGTCATGATTAAGAATTTATTTATCTAAAGGAAATGACTAAAGGGACGAAGTTAAAATCTTTCACTGATAACAAAAATTAATGAAGAATATAAATATAATAATGAAGTAGTAAAAATAATTAATTAGTCCTCATGTTTTGCCTTCTTTATATGAATTTTTCTCACTCTTCCACCTAGATTACAAGGAGATAAAAAGAATAATAACATAGAAATGAATAATTTTATAATGAGGAAATACTACATTATCTAAACCATTGCTCTTATTTATGGACATTGCAGCCTAACTAAAAAAACACACACCAGCCGCAGATTTAAATTTCACATGTGAACTGAATCCCAAATTTAAATTGCATTATATACTTAATTATATTTGAAACAATCTCCGACTTTCCTTGTAATGTTTAACGAACATAAGTTACCTCAAATTTGTATTATAGTTTCAATATTCCATTAGTCTAGGACTATTTTAACTTAATTTTGATTTTTATATATAAAAAACCTTAATTATTTTATAGCAAATGAGATGCCCGATTTCCTATTTCAATACATTCGCATGATGAAGAATTAAGAAAGCATTTAAGAACAACAGTGGTTTTATAGATTCCGAAACAAAACTGTGTTTTACAGTCCACTCTAAAAAAAACGCGTTTTGTATTACTATGTTCGAAATCATCAATCTCTGAGGGAATAACGAAGTTATTGCATTATAAATGCTTTGTAAAGAAATCATATTAAAAAGTAATATTAAAGAATGTTAAGAAAAAAAACATGCAATCAAAACTGCCGTTTAAACGAATGTTTCACCGTCATGACGGTTAACGATGAACACGTTTTTATGACGCGTCATAAAAACGTGCAAATTGTTTACGTCCTCTGACCACCTGAGTATTCAGTCCTCGGTGATTCATTAAACACACGTAACTGTCGGTAAAATATAACCCAAACAAATAAGATACTAATTGCCGGAAACACCAATTATAATACCTCTCTTTTTTCTGGATCTACCTGTAGCAGAGTGGCTAGCATAACAGCCTTCCATGCCAAAGGTCACGGGTTCAAACCTTACATGTGGTCTGGGGATTTTTTAATGGGGGTAAAAAATCCTGAGTTATGCCATCCTTTGGAGCCTGTGCGATGTCAGGTACTCGTTACAGATCACTATCCCAATTAAAGCGGGATAGCTAAAATTTAGGACTCCCACTGTAAATATAAAAATTTACATTTTTTTTCAGATCTAGATTATTTCGAAAAAAGGTGGAATAAGGCATATTGATAATTCTGGGCCTATTCGTTTATCTATATGAGACGCGGAATGTAGAGCGATTTCCTTTTACTACATCATATAATTCATTCCTGAACAGCCCGAAAATTCCACTTTATAGTCGAGTTAATTTAATGTGTTGTATCTTATTAGTTTCATAAGTATTCTACCCAATAATTAGGATCCCAAAAGCCTCACTTTATTGTGATGTTTTTTTATAATGATCCATCCCAATTATTTGTAAAATAAGAAGAAAAAAAGGATTAGTTAGCATAGAATCCTGATTACTATGAAATGGCAACATGAAAACAGATCTTGAATGGCTGATAGGTGAGCAGGATATTAACTAATAAACTAAGCCAACAAGTTGCGTGTCGACTACTTCCTAATTTATTGGTCTTCAGAAAGCCGAGTTAATAGAGGTCGGGAAATCGACATGGTGAAATGTGATTACACCGTTCGTCTTTAGTACGTTTAGTCCCTTTAAACTTCTTATTTTTCTGAAGTAAAATCAACATTCGACAAACTATTGCTAATTATTGTTATTGAGATAGATAAAATATCATCAGGTGCGGTATTTAAGTAACCGTGTCATACGTTACGGCTTAAACAACGTATCTTAGAAAAGCTCAATTGAAATTAAACTTCATGTAGTCCATATTATGTAAGGTGTGATATTAAAATATTATAACAATATTTAAAATACTTGAAAAAGTTGCCATCTTTTACATATTTTTTTTTTCATAACGGAATATCTCTGCGTCCTAATCAGAACTCTCGATACTTACATTGTGAATAAATTTCTATTCGTTCGCTACTTGCTTCATTAAGTTAACAATCTGAAAGTAATTAGAATCGAGGTGAGATATAATTTAATGTAGAGTTTATGGGTAGGAACAGTATATGTACTATTATTTCAAGTAATATTTATTTATGTATTTAAATGTCCCTATATGCTACTGTGGCTAATCGGGCGATACTACAGTGGGAATCCTAAATTTTGCCTATTCAAGTTTATTAGAATAGGGATCTTTAACGAGTACCTGACATCGCAATGGCTCGGGACCACCTTTTTACCTTCCTTCCAAAGGACGGCATAAATAAGGATTTTTTACTCCCATTAAATAAATATATTTATTACCAGCGGGTTTGAACACGTGACCTTTGGAATAGGAGGCTGTTATGCTAGCCACCCTGCTACAGGTTATCCCTTATTTCAAGTAATACTGCAAAAAAGAACAGTTTTACATTCTCACTAACAAGGAGAGGATTCCAAATGTGTCAAATTGATCTTAATGGAATTTTTTTACGGTAAAACTAGACATTAAACGATTAGACTCTGCGAAATATTAGGGGCCAACGCTCCCTCGGAAAGGTTGGGCGCAAAAAATACATTTTATTTAATATCTCTGGTTCTAGTGAAGGAAGATAAATAAGTTTGGTGTCAAAAATACGCCATTTCTAAGAGGAATAATAAATAAAAAAACCATTAAAATATTTATTTTGTTCTTGGTTATATCCCTAAAAATATGAATAATCTGGAGAAAACAGTACTTTTGATAAAGTTTCTTAAAAAATGTTCTAAGGTAAAGAAAGACCTTTTTAGGAGTGATAAGTACAGCTTTTAGAAAACATTATTAAAAGTACTGTTTACACTAGATTATTTATATTGTTAGGGTTATTATTAAGAATAAAACTTAAATATTCTAATAGCATAATTTTTCAATTATTCCATTTTGAAATAGGATAATTTTGACACCAAACTTATTTTTCTACCTTCGACAGAACCAGAGATATTAAATAAAATGTGTATTTCGCGCAAAAAAATTATGATTTTTTCGCAAGACTCCTGGAGAGCGTTGTCTGATAATATTTTGCAGAGTCTAACGATTTAATGTTTAGTTTTACCTATAAATATTTCATTAAAATCGGTGAGCATACACAGATGGGATCCTTTCCTTGTAAATGCCATAAAAGTTACAAAGAGGTGGAAAGCTTTCTGCAAAAGAAAGTAAGTAAAGATTTGTCTGAGGGGAGAAGGGACAATAAAAAAATAATGTCAAGGAAGGGGAGGGTGTAGTTTTTTTATACTAAATTTATACAGATTGGTCTTTTTAAAAATAATGAATCCCATTTGTACAACGCCTAATAAATAAAAATGAAATAGTATTCGATAAAACCAGGACAGGAAAAAAAATCTGTACCTATAAAGTGTCTCGTTCATTACATCCATCAAGTAAGGAACCATATTGCTTTGAGACCAAAAGTGATCAATCGCATTAATCCGCTAGGTTCTATAGTTCCCATTTTTCAGGTACCCTTTTAAACACTAGGTGGACACATCAGGGAGGGTCTCTCCCGATCATTCCACAGCTAAAATTAATAATTACCCTACCACGTCCGGACTCGAACCCAATGATAACAGGTTCAGTACTCTACCCATAGAACAATCCCTACCCTGAGCCAGGGAAACAAAATATGATATAGAATAATAATTAAACATGAAATAATAAAAATGTAAATTTTCAATTCCACAGAATGAACTTTAACATTTTATGCAGCTAAATAAATCAATATACAATATATACTACACAGAAAATTAATTAATTAAATTAAATTTCAAAAAATATATTCTAAAGATAAATGTGATCGGAATAGTCAGTATCATTTTTTACCTTTATCCTACTTATAGTAAATATCATCTGATAAGATTACTCGGAGGCATAAATTATTTAAATGCCTGTAGATAATATTAATTAATAGAGAGAATTTTTAGTAGGAAATAACAGCTATTCGATGTATTTTAGTCTTGATTTTAACTGTTTTGTAACGTGAAATACTATGTAATTATCGGTAATAAAAAAGGAGTAATAGCTAATTTATAAAGATTTTACTTTTTCTTTTTAATTACGAGGCAAGTAAATCAGGATATCAAATCCAGAATATTCTTTTTTTTTTTTTTAAATAAAAATATAGGGTAATGGAATACAATTTTAGTTTTAGTAGATGTGGTGGCCTTCAAACAAGGATGCAACGCAACTTATTTCTTATCACATTTCTTAACAGCCAAGAGATGTCGTCGAAGTTAAATGCACAATTTATAAATTAGTAATTCATAAAATTACATTTTTTTTTTTTTTTTTTTATAGTACTGTTACATAAATACACCAAACGGTTTGAAAAAATATATATAAATAAATTTTACAATCATAAATATTAACAAATTCTATTTAATGTACATAATAGAAATAACAAGCTTAACACATTAGAGGTCGATAATTTATTATCATTAAACAATACCAGACATAACTAGTGAAATAATAATAAAAATAAAAATAATAGCTACAACACTTATTTCTTCTTCATATTATTATCATAATTTATTAAAATATTGCTCAAGAAAATTAAAATTATGAGATTTATAAATCGTAGGAATGGTTCCAGAATTTGGATTATTTTGTTATTATCTTCTCCCTAATTAATTTATAATGGCATTCTACATAAATTTATAATGAGTTTCTAATAACGTTTTAGATAAAGAATTCTATTTTCGAGAACATAACAAAATTGTAAGTTTTTTTTGGTTTGTGAAGTGGACTTCAATTTTTTTTTGGCTGTTTGCTTCGTCAATCCTTTCCCTGGGTAGATTTGAAGCAATTGAATTAAATAATTTTATTATTATTATTTTTAGAAGGACTTCTTGTACTCGGTTCAAAAATAAAAAATGAATTATTTGAAGCACTGTAAATTGCCAAAACTTTATATAAACACATTTATTGATCGCGTAAAATTATTGTATATTATTACTCAATTTTATATACGAAGAAAAAAAAATAGATATAAAAATTACTCTAATCAGGGACATTGCCCCTAGGAACGACAAATATTTATATATATATATATATATATATATATATATATATATATATATATATATATATATATAATATAATAGTCAATATATATTAACTATTGAATATAATAGTCAAAATATAATATATTGTATGTAATATTATATATTATATTATATGTGTGGGTGTGTGTGTAGAATTAATATGCTGAAGTAAAAAAATACTAATAACTGGGATTATTGATTGGTGGAGGAGTTTGTCTTGGTTCTAGACTGCCCTAACCTATCCACTAGTCTAGGATAGACTAGTTTTATGATACAGTGCGTAAACGGAAGAAATAAACTATAGAAACTGGTTGACAAAAAAAGATATACCATTTTTATTTTTTTTACTTCTGAAATCTACTAAAAGTACTAGAGTAATTTAAGTGCCATGTAATAATATACTAAATTAGCCATTGAATATAATAGTCAATTACTATGATACGATTTAGAAATAATGAGATTTTTCCGAGCTCAAATCTTTTATAATTTAATAGTCTGAATAATTTGTTATTTACATTTTGAATACAAGAATTTAGGTTATTTAAATACAATGATATGAATTATTTCTAAGGGTTATAGTTTTATTATTTATTATTATACGCCTGTATGATGAAGGCAGAATTTATTTTTCTACCAGAGACATTCACTTTCTTTTTTTTTTTTTTGGCTATAAGGAATTCAATTTTAATTATAGAATTAATTATTATTTATAATAATGTCTGTCTCTACGAGATTTCGGATAATTATACTTGTAGTTTTTAAAATAATATTTTTTTTTATTTTTATGTAACCCATGATATGTATTTATGGTTTCTTTAACATCTTAAATTAAAAAAAAAATATATATAGTCACAACTCTGACAACATTGTGCTTCTCTAAGCGAGGATCCTGCAAAAGCTATCATCAAAAATGATATTATTAAGACATTATATGACTAATTTTAAATTCATATTTAAAAATTATGATAATCAGGCACTGGCTGAGATTTTCAAAGGTTAATATTTTTTTTAATGGTTACTAAAAACGATTCTCAGGAGAAAATTAATTTTAAACTTTTCCAAGGACCTTTCCTGCAACAGCTCCCACCCGCCACCATTGTCCTATCGATCGTTCACCTTATCACACACTGCAAAAATACCTTATTTCCCAAATAATTAATATTTAAATTTACGTAAAAAAAAACAACAAAATAATGAGCAGAATGGAATACATTAATAAATTATCATTAAAACAATTATAAGAAGATTTAGATTTAATAAGACATTTCTGATAGCGCGGGAAAACTGCAAAAAGGTTAGCCATTGAAAGAAGTAAGAGGGAGGAAGTTGTAGGAGGCCAGCTGTCAGGCGGCTTTATATACTTTACGCTAAGGTAATCTGAAAGGAAGTGGGGGAAGTTCATTCATGAACCGCGCTCAAATATACAATCGGCCGTCCTGGAGTTACATGCGTACCTCCCTGTTTTCCCCCACCACGACTTCCAGGGGGTCAGGCGGGGTCCCTTGCCCTAGTATCGTCTCCTTTTCGTACGTATCTCTTGTGGACTTCGAGCGCGCTTTCGATACGGCATGGTGGACTATGTGGAAACCAGAGGCCACTCAGCACTGTTGCGTAACGTTACAAAATAGAGATGGCCATCTTGTCTGCTAATGCATGAATTGTCATTCGATAGCAACGTCAAGAATATATTGCGAATGCAAAAGCTCTGCCACAATTAATAATTAGATTGAATTAATATTTAATAAACAGAACACAAGCTAAGCAGAAGGACGTATTATGACATATTACAGGAAAACAGGGAGAATTTCGCTGTAAGAAAAATTAAAATAATATTTCAAAATAGCACTTATTAAAATTTAAGGAATTTTTAACCATAGCAAGTAGAAAAAAAAAAAAAAAAAATAGTGCTCAAAATTGAGTGATTCCGACATAAATAGGAATAAAGAAAATCTGTAAAAAAATTTAAAGTTTTCGCGATAAAACATGTTCTTCATAACTCAGGCTGTAGAATCATTTTGCAAAGAATATATACTTCAACTTTGCTCTTCACTTAAAGGTACACTAAATGCTTAGTAAATTATGGAATACACTACAAAAAATGAGGAAAATAAAATACTTCAATACGCTCAATACTTCAATTGAACATAAAATCGTGGATCATTACATGCTACATTTAAAAAATACTGTGTTCATGATTATTAAAAATATATAACATTACATATAAAGTCAGTATGTAGAATGCAACTGAAGAAATTTAGAATGAAATATAAGAAAATTTCGATAAACATTAAAAAAACAGTTCCCGTCTAAAGGTATGCAAATAGTCTCTAAATTTAATAGAAAAAATGAAATATAACAGTTTCTATAAACTTCAAAACAGAAAATATAATATAATGATATTTCCAACAAATTAAATAAAAAAATTAGGCAATATTTATATAATAAAGAAAACAAGAATTATAGTTCAGAATTGAGTTTTCTGATTTATTAATTAAAAAATAATAGTAAATATTTCACACTTTACTTTTCACTAAAATTTTAATAAAGAAAACAATCCTAGCAAATAATATATTAATGCACACAATGAAGGTAGAATAAATAAATTATTAGGAAAATAATAAAAAAAAAAAACTAGATATAAAAAAAAAATAGGAAAAGAAACCATTTAAATGGGGCAATATTGGCGCGGCCTTGGGGAGTAGAGTGAAAACTGATTGCAGACAAACAGAAAATACTATAAACACTGATATAACCTGTTGATCATCAGCTGCTCCTTCTTAAGCCCGCCCTCCCCCGACCGCCCTTACTATCCATTTCAAACAAACTATAAAATCCTCATATCAATATTTTATTTTATTTTTACTATTTACTATTAAACAAAAAAAAAAAAAAAAAGGTAGTCCGCATTATCTAAAAAAACATTTCTCATGCTGAAGTAAGAGACAAAGGTAAAAAAAAAAAAAAAAAAAAAAACTATTTGACCTTGTTTTCCAAAATAATCGTGAAATACGGCAGTAGCTGAACAGCAAATGTTCTTGAAAAGATAAGGCAGTGCAACTTTCTAGGGAGTTAAATACTTCCAAACGTCGGTATCTATATGACGACTGACAACACTGCCACGTTTGGTAGTTAGTCAATACAAATATTTCAAGATCAACTTCATAAAAAAATTAATAATAGTATTACGTAGATGAAATCAACGGTTATCAAAGTACGATAATGCACGAGTGCATTTAATACAGGTGTGTTCAGTTGGTGATATGAAAATAAAAAATATTTATTGACTAAAGAAAAAAAAAAGAAAGTTTTTTAAGCAAAGCATGCCATCTCAACTAGGTTATTGGCAATCAACTGACGACAGTATTTATGAGGTATTGTGTTTTATTTTTATTTCAAGGTTATTAACCGCTCCGTTTGACAGCGTGTAGAGTGTGACAGCCGCCAAGAGGACAGCTAGGGTCATCACTATTATTGTTATAGACGATTTAAATATTAGGGTACCCACCTTGACATGAGACAGAGAAGGAAGTTGTTAGGACGACACGGGGCAGCGAGAGAGTGGCCGCACGGAGTCGGCGAGAGCAGGAGTCGATATGCGGGAGATAGCGAGCGCCGGCGACGGCAGCGCCACCTTGGATCGATATGGAAGCAACCCCTCCTCCGCCGGCATTGATCTCGTGTGTACCGAGCCTCCTCTCTGTCCGTATCTACCGCTCTTTTAGTTAGTATCGTCATCGTGTAAACCAAAACGTTAAAACAATTATAATCATCGACAATATTAACGATACTAAGCAATATTCAAAAAACCACATACAGTCGAAAAAATCTAGAGTTTCATAAATCAGAAATTTGAAATTTTCAGTTAAAAAAATTTTGATCTCATATTGAAATTTATATCAAATTGACAAATCAGTGAAAATTGTCCGTCTTTAAAAATGTTCCTAGGTAACTTAATTAAATCTGGTGAGCGCAACACACGACTTTCACATACCTCCGTTGTTAAAATTCATTTAAAGATTTTTTTAGAATTTTTAAATAAACTCAGAGATAAAAATAAATTGTTAAACAATTAATTGCATTGAATTTCATAAGAAACATTTGTTTTTATTAAATAATCTATTATATTATTATCTATGACAATCAGTTAGTTCTATGGGCTTTTCATCATTCTCCGTTAACTTTTTCAAATTTGTGTATAGATGATATTTTTCTAAAATCTTTAGCTTTCGAAAGGTATATTAACGTCTATATTACTGTTGTTTTTTATAAACATTAAATCTGCATAAACAAAAAATGTTTGGTCTTTTCTCTTTCAGTTGGATACCGTTGAATTCGTACAAATTATACATTTATACTTTTTCCATCACTACAAAATAGATGATATAGTTATTTTTCTAGATTCTACAAAATAAAAAATACTTATATTACACACTACTGCACTTTCCATCAGGCCCAGGAATTTTAAACGTTATTGTCGTAGAAATAATACCTTATTAACAGAATACCTTCGAAAAAGCCATTTTTTTATTTTATTTATTTATTTGAACTACATTATTATCGCTTAACCTTATGGTATATAATAGGCTGAATTCAGCTTTGAAAGTAAATACTAAGACAGCTGATACATAATTTTTTTATTTATTTACTTTTTTTTATGTCTGAATTATTCATACACTGAGAGTTTCTTTTCATCCGTCACTAGACACTATATTCAGGCAATAATGCATGTACTTCTCGATTTTTACGTCACAATTTTTGTTAGACGATTATTTTATAAAGATTTATTTGCAAGATTATTGAATAATCACTCGGTTACAATAAAATTGTAAGCAATTTATTCTATACCGCAAATATGACCTTATTTTTAAAGGACGATGCTTCAGATGGAGTACAAAAACAAAATAAAATATAAAATAAAAATAAAATAAATACAATAGTTTCAGATCTGGCCGAGTTGAGGATTTAGAAGGAGCTGAGAATTTTTTTTTTTTTTTAACTCATTTAAGTTTTAATTCATCAAATTTGTTTTTATCCCACTTAAATACACATATGAAATAAATAGTAAAGGAAAGTATTGCGATAATTTTCTATGCAATTACACTTTTTAGGGTATCCTAAGTCTAAATGACCAAGTGCAACAAAAGGTGCAACTGGATGTGTGTGTATAAAGTATAGCTCAAAAAAGAGAGGCCGTACATAACTGAAATTTCATATTTAAGAAAGCCCTGGGATGTAATAGCAACTTGTTTATTAAAATTGACTGATCACTTTAATATATTGCATATTTTAAAGATTTGTTCAAAAATGGCTCTAGCAATAGAAGAATAATTAAATGGTCTTTAATTTAATGCAGGATTTATTCTGATTGAAATACTGTAACAGAGCCTGACTGTTAACTTCTCCTGATTCTCCCTCCTAAAATATACATGCTATAAAATACGTACTAAAATATCTATACTAATATCATAAAACTATATAGTTTGCTTGTTTGTTTGTTTGAACGCGCTAATCCAGAAACTACTGGTTCGAATTGAAAAATTCTGTTTGTGTTGGATAGTCCAATAGGACCAATAGGAGCGAAGAATCAGTGGAAAATGTGGGGAAAAAAACGGGGAAAATTAACCTCGCATCCCAATGATCCTAAATGATTTACCTTTTAATTTCAAAATAATTCAATTTCCCGTTGTTATCGTTTGCTGTAACAATTAATAAATCACTGAGACAAAAGTTTAAACACGGTCAACTATATGTCGCGTTGTCAAGATCGGGTTGCGGAGAAAATCAGTATGTTCTTCTGCCAAAATAAAATAAATCTAAAAATATCATTTACGTACTTTGATTTGAAATGTATTCTTTTAAAAATCCCACAGAGCAACTTGTTTAAATACCTTGGCATTACTATAGATCATTTCAGAACGATAGCAAAATATGGCATATCGAAAATAAAATTGGAAATGGTAGAAGGATCATAGGTATCTTGAATAGCGTTCTTTGGAGCCAACAGGTGTCGCTTCTTACGAAAAAAATATTTTATCATTCCTTCCTTTTAGGGGTCACTTTATAAGGGGCAAAAACATGGACATTGCTAAAATCGTCTAAAAAGAGATTTCAGGCTCTGGAGATAATAGCCTGCATCATATCCAGGCTGCGAAGAGTCCTAAATGTGGATATAAGAAAAAAGTAGAGGCTGAGATTAACATCTTGAATTAAATATCAAAGAAGAGACTCATGTGGTACTGCCATATCATGAGGATGGACGAGACGCGGTAATGATGACAATGAATCATAAAGTGATGAAGTACTACCCGCAGAAGAGGCGAAGGAGAGGAAGACCCCACAAAACGTGGATAGAGAGTGTGAGGGAGGGAGTGGCAGCCAGAGGCTTGACGGAGGACTGCAGGGATAGGGAGCACTGGCGTTCAGATATACCAAGTTTCGGAATGTAAAGCAAGTTGCAGAACCAGAGAAAAAAAAAAAAAACTATATCCCGATCATAATAGAAATTGATGCGGACGAAGTCACGAGCAACAGCTAGTTTTGTAATATACAAAGTTAAAAAAAAGGAAATGAAGAGTGATAAAGAGCAGATAAATATTAATAATGTTTTAGATACTGATATCTACTGTTGATATTATTTAATCTGAAACAAAGGTTTCTATCGAAACTCAATGTTATTATTTAATATTTTTGCTATTCTAATTTCAATTAAAAGTTCTTACATCGATATTGAAATGAAAGCCGTTGCGCGAACCAGATTTGTAATATTGCAATTACACAAACAGCTTAGAATCCTAGTTTTACTCAACTATGCGTTTTATGATAATTATATGAGAAAAATAAAAAAAATCAACGTTTAACCCAGAAGTTGCTACGGCATCCGTCAGACATGAGTATTATTCGTTGTTGTTGTTGTTTTAATTTTAAGGGCAAAAAACTGCTGATGGTTATTATCGCCCTCGCATCTTTACAAAAAACAAAATAAAAAGAAAAACGATTTACCAAAATGAAATCAGAAAAAAAAAAAAAATTTAAGAAAAGAAAACAACGAACAAAATACTAAAACAAAACAGTAACATTAAAAAATAATAAAAATAAAGGTAAAAATAAAAAAAAAAAAAAAAAAAAAAGAAATTAACAATTATGATAAAAAACAAACAAATAACTAATAATAACAAATAAAACACAAATATGATTAAAAAAAAAATTAAATTGAAAGAAAAAAAAAAGGGTGTGTTTATATATATATATATATAATATATATATATATATATATATATATATATATATATATTATATATATAAAAAATAAAGAATAATAATAATAATTTAAGTATAAAGAGATAAAATAAAATTTTAGTTTAAACTGTATGATGAAGAAGAAGAAAAAATAAAATTATATATATATATATATAATATAAAAAAATATAAAAAAAAAAAAATAAAAAATAAATAAATAAATAAAAAAATATGTTATATTTGCTGAAATAGACGAATATTCTTTATAAACTTGATGGCACTGCTGATTGTATTATTCGTTATTTGGGTTCTACTTATCTAGAAACGTTAGAACTTGAACTTTAAGGGGAGAAGGAGTATTATTATTTTTTTCTAGATGGATTTCAAATTCTTTTGGAAATAAAAAAACAATAATATAGAAAGGTAAATGCATTCAAAAAATCAAAAGCTTCTTATTTGTGATTAACAAATCGCGATGTTCAAGATTATTGTTTGAAAAAATAATCAAAAATATTCTATTCTACTTGCATAGTTAAACTTTTGAATAGAATATGGTGCTTTAAATTGTGTAAAAATGTATGAGATTACTAAAAATTGTAAGGTTATTTACAATTTAACTTATTTCTCTTTTAGTTAGATATCGAATTTGTTCAATATATTAACCCATTTTTGTTATCAATGCTAACAAGTTGGTATGGGTAATTTTTTCGAATCTTCGAAATTAAAGGTACATCAGAGGTACTCAATTTTAAAAATTGGTTTTTAAGTCCTGTCAGACTTTTCATATCAGAATGAAACCTTCATCATATTAAAGTCCATTTAATTTTACATCGATTCAGCAACTTTAACCAAAATCGTTTAAGCCGTCAGCTGATTTTGGTAAAAAAAGTTGGTGTGACATTTCAGGCGTATAGTTATTTTAAAAATGAAATTGCTTGTTTCGTACGACTATTCATTTTTGTGTTTGAGTGACCAAACACATAGTAGACCTTTATGCAGGACTTGGTAATTTGGACTCGAGGAAACCCTAAAATGTGTATTTCCGGTGAAAACTCAAATACGAAAATTTTCGCGATCGCATTACTTTCCCTTACTATATATTTCATACATAGGTAAGCGAAAGTAGAAAGTAACCTTGTATCTTCTAGACGATATGAAGTTTATTAGCAATGTTTTACTTGCTTTTTTTTGAAAAAATATTGCATATTTATACGATATATTAAAAAAACAAAACGAATTTTTTTTTTAGGTCAGGCCGTGCAAAGAGGTGATTACGCCAAGATCACGCTGAGCCGCCAGGTTTTTCCACAATTTTTGGGTACCTAATTTTATAGAGGCTGGGTGTGCTCTATACCTCATGGTCGCCCCATACTGTAATAATAAATAATTCTTCCTAAGCCGGGGTTCAAATACGCGACCTTCAAATAGTAGTTTTGTGCTCTATCCACTAGACCAATCTGGAACCTTTAACGACATATTAATCAATAAAATCATACCCGTAATAAATAGCTAACACAAAAAGCCCCCCAAAAGTCCTAGTTAACTTATCTAACACCTGTTTTATAATTGACGTTTATATCGTAGCCTAAGTAGATAATTGCTCTGAATGTGATAATTGTATGATTATCTAAAGTACAGTTCCGAAACTAATTACAGTTAAGAAGTTTCTTTGAATAAAGTATAGTGGAGGTTTTAAATTTTCACGTGGTTTTCATTATTAAACATTTTATGAAACTGTAGCTAAATTGTAATGAACTAGTTCAAGTTAAAAAGAAAATTAAAAAAAGTTATACTACTGGAACATTCAGAAGCTTTTATTTAAAATACTTTGAGATTAACATCTTTCCTTCATTGCTTTCTTGATTTTAAGCAGTAGTGGACTATTTTAAAAATGTGGATAGTTTCAGGAAAACATGGTCGGGGGTCAGGGGCAAGTTTGCATCTGTGTTATGGGACATGATGTGATCATCACATACACATTGTGATGTACATAATACTGGCAGGAAACGACGTATGCTTTGCAATTAAATACCTTTTTACTTACACTTATCTATATATGAAATATATAGTAAGAGGCAGTATGGGGATAGTGAAAATATTAGAATTCCTGTTTTCAGCGGAAATACAAATTTTAGGGTTCCCTGAGTCTAAATAATCACGCCCCGTAAAAAGGTCTGTGTGTGTCCGTTTGTACGAACGAAAAGTTGTAAGGAACTGAAATATCATATAAAACAACTATAACAGAGACTTTTTCACTAAAATCGGCTGACATGAAGTTGTACTTCATACCATGAATTTTGCACCTTTTTTGGATTTAATGAAAAACCGCTAAAAAATTTTGATGAAACTCACTATACCGATGTAAAATTTAATGGGCATTGATATGATATAAGTTCAATTCTGATTGAATAGTTTAAAAGGATTTAAATGGACTTATTTTTTATTTTGCTCCTCTAAATTACGTTTAATTTTGTACATTACAAAAGATTAACCATATCATAATATTAGAAAAGTAACGGCTTAATGTAAAAGCTGAACGAACTAGATGACCAAATAATGGATGAAACAGCGAAAATATTGCTTAATGTATTTTTATTTATTTATTTTTTTTATATTAAGAATAGTAATATAGACGTATAATATACCGTTGGAAATAGAACGATTTTAGAAAAAACATCTTATACACAAAGTTGTAAAAGGTAATCTAAAGGGACTAATAGGGCATAACCTCATTGATGATTATTATACGTATCAATTTAATATAGTTAATATTATTTATTCTAAACACATGATTCCAAAGAAACTGAATACAATTTTAATTTAATAATATATAGTAATACTAGGTTTACCGAACCCGAAGGTTCGATGTCGATACCACCAAATTCCGCCTACACAAACTCGTCCAATGATCACCATACAAGCACAAGCCCCCGAGATTAGCCTTAACGCAATCCTCCCATCGACGCTTCGACCTACCTTTCGGACGCCTACCAGTCGGTTCAACAAATACCAACATTCTTGGAATCCGTTCCTCACCGAGCCCAAGAACTTTACTAGCCCATTTGAGTATTCATAGGGTACCAGCTCCGCAATTCCGCGTTGCGCAACCTTCTAAAATCCTTAGTGGTATCATCCCTCTTCGGACCAAATAGTTTACGCAATACCCTTATTTTCGAAAACCTTAAGCCATTGTCCATCCTTCAAGCGTATCCATTGTTCAACTGCTGTAAGCGGTCACGTTTAACATCCGTGAAGAAATAATATGTTGGAAAATTAATAATAGGAGAGAAAAGGAATAACGGATGAATAATAGTTTTATAGATTATAAATTAAGTATTTAATTAAAAATTCTAAGCTAAGTAATTTAGCAACTGAATAATAACACGCCTTTACCGCCATTAACCAAGACTTTATTTCCTCCTGGATTTCATGTTTTATAGTTATCATTGAACCTAAATTCTAAATTTCCCTACGTGTTCAAAAGTATGCCCAATATATTAATATCACCAATCTCGCCACAGTTTCTGCTACTATTTATATTTATATTAACTTAAAATTTTTTTAAGTTTATGTAATAGTTCTGAAATTGTTTTTTACATTCAAGTTAAGTGAAATTCGTGCGTGGTCTGAACCAGATTTTCTACATTCCTTTTCAATTACCTAAATATAAATTTTCTCTACATTTTATTAGTTTAAATAAACTAAGGAGCGCCTTACTTTATAGTTCTTGTGGTTTAACAACGTGTACAATAGGCGAATATGTTAAACACGATCGCACGTACCGTATCGTTTGAAAGCAGCTACAAGCATTATTGTTCAGGAGGAAACCTCGTGCTTTTGGAATTCCCTTGAGGAAAAATGTGCTTGATGGAGCTTATGAAACAAAATTTAAACTCGAGAGCAATTAGGAAAATTTTTCGAGCCAGAAATCCGACTCTCGTGGCATAAATATTCAAGATTCGTGTCATTGGACATATTTTATTGTAAAAGCACACGTTCCAACCCTAACTTGTAGACCATCATAATAGTTTATTTTCAATTAAATCAGAATTACAAGTACGTTTTTACTTTCACTTACCTATATGTAAAATATTTAGTAAGGAAAGTATTAGATTAGGAAAATTTTCGAATTCCAGTTTTAAACGGAAATACACATTTTAGGGTCCCCTGTGCCCAACTAACCAAGTCCCGAATAATTGGGAGGCAGGATGGCTGAGTAGAAACCACAGAGGACAAAAATTTGAAACCAAATAATTACGAGTTTGAGTTTACCAAATTTGTGATATAAATAAACGCATTGTATAGGCTAATCCTTAACGCTACTTACTTTGTCCCGAATAAGCTCATTTTAAAGGTAATCTGTATAAGTTACATAATTTTTCAATCAGTCCCTTTTGAGATATTTCCATGTAAACACGGCGAAAAAAGAATTTTTGCCAAATTTGAAACTTCGTATACAAAAAAGAACTATGTCCTCAAGATCGAAATTTTTACAGCAAGTAGGACTATGAATAAGCTATGTAAGAAAAACAATTAAAAGTAAGTCTCTTTTCCTTTATGTACTTTTATCTCGTTAAAAATCTCATTTTCGAGAATTTTTTAAACATCTTTGTTCACTATTTAGGTAATGACGCATGAAAGAATGCGATATCCGAGGAGAATGCAGCAGAAATATTTCTCCACGTCAAATGTTTTCTTTCGCCAATAAGCAGAGTAATATAGATGTATAATATGCCGTTGGGAAGCTAACGATTTAAAGAAAAAGATTTTATAATGTACAAAGTTATAAAAGGTAATGAAGAGTGATGAAAAGCGGACAAGTTTAAGTAAGTGTTTTAGATACTGGTGTCAACTGTTAATATTATTATCAGATAGAAATCGACTATGAATAAGATATGTAAGAAAAAAACAATTAAAAGTAGGGTCTCTTTTTCTTTATAAACTTTTATCTAGTTAAACATCTCATTTTTTATTCATTTTCGAGTATTTTTTAAACATCTTTCATCATTATTTGGGTAACAGTTCTGGGGACAAAAAATCCAATGCATGTCCTTATCTTACAGGAATTAGAAAGGTTTTTCGATAACGTGTTTTCGCTCGCGGAGCTGACTTATAACGGTTGCAATACTAAAATTATTGGCCCGAAAAAATTTGTAATTATGGTTTTATATTCACGAAAGGATGGATAACTGGTAAAAAAATCAGGAAAATCAAAAATGTCGAGCCACAAGGTCTGGACGATTTCGAATGGATTGTCCCATACACGTTTTATTAAAATCAACTTAAAATATTTTTCAAATTGAGGATATTTAATAGTTTTTAAATTGATTTTAACAGTCAAGGTAAGTGAAAGTCGTGTGTTGCCCGCACCAGATTTTATAAATATGCTTACATTAAAAATATTAAAATAGATAAATACTCATCGTTCTTTGTCAATCTGTAAATTCTTATAGTCATTGTAACCTCATTAAATGTGGAACTAAGGAATAAATTAACCCGCGGTAAAGCAAAACCGTAAAATATTGATAAATTATTTATTATTCGTAAAATCCTTAACTCTCCTTACTTTCTCACGAATAAGCTCATCCATAATGACCTTAATGTTCCATGTATTACTGAATTAGCCCGAACCAGGTATTAATCATTCCATGAAAAACTCCATTTCCACTGTAATCCACTAATTTCTATCCTATCACTTTTCGATTCCTGATAATTCTCCAAAGCGTCTGAAAAGAAGATGGCCCTGAGACCTTCTAGTTTAAACAGTGCTTTATTGAGAAATAATACAATCTGCCACTATCTTGGGCATATATAAGAAGACAACTATTGCAGAGGTTCTAACCCGAAGGTTTTTGACCTTTGGTCTGCAGTGTCATGTCAGTTTGGCTGGGGCATAACCCCTATCTAGCTCCCCTCGAAAGGGATCTAACCACGCCACTACGTCTGTGACCAGGCAGTACAAGTACTCCTGGCCACCAACCCATGGTGGCTCTGATGTTATTGAGCCACCCCCGTAGTACCATTTTGATATAAATATCTTAAAGGCAGGAATGGTCACCGGCCCGGGACTGGGAGTGTAAACACTCACACAGCCCCTACGGCTTTACTGACACACTCTGGTCCATGGGAGGGTGCCCATGGAGCAGAGTGGTAGTGGGACGACAGGAACCCGGGCAAGGTCCTGCCGATAACCGTCCCCGTACTATCTTGGGCAATAAGTATTAGATATAAGAGAATTCATACATTCCATATGTACAAAGTAGAACAAGCAAAAAATAAATAAAATAATTATAATGTTGGCCACATTCATACCTATTTACAATATTTACATACTGCCCCTGGGAACTTCGAATCGAACGTCCTCATCCAAAAATGAAGGCCGAGGTACAATATCAGGAGATCCCAACGCCTCTCAGTCAGCCGCGTCACCAATCTAGTCAGTGGAGACTGAGTGAGGGCGCTAGAGCCACACTCCATATGCCATATTCTTTTAATGTGAAAAATTAAAATTTTTTTTTCACTTTTTCAATCGTTTACCTTAGAAGACCATGGACCTACCATTCATTTGCGGAAGTTTGTTTTTTTGCTTTTCTTTCGGAAAATATCTCTGAATCCTTTCAGATACTCTTCGTCTCCGTTCCTCCGAGAGATTCGGCCTCTTGTTATTGGGAATAGATGCTTCTTAATATCGGTGGTTTTTTATAGGCGATTAGGTTTTTCTAACTTTAAAATGCACAATCTTTGTTTACATCAGTTATTTTTAGCAACGGAATATTTTTTTCATACCTTCATACACCTTTGATTATTTTCTCGATTGGCTAACCATGCACAAGCTAGAAGAACAAACTTTTATTACTTGCCGAACTCACGAAATTTCTTCTTTTTAGTAGTTGCTAGGGAATGCTATTGGCCTCTATGATAGCCATTCTTAAGTTGATAGATTAAATAGTTAGTATTAATAAAGCTATGGAATAGTAAAAGTTCAGAATGAATCTGAATTCCTTAAATATTTAAAATAAAATAAACGATACTCATTTATCAAATAGGACAAGTTTGCTTTCAAATTAGTCCTTAAAATGCTTTTCAGTCAATATTGATCTCTGTTGAATATACTACAGTAAACTTGTAAAATAGAGAGAAACAACCTGTATTTTCTCCTCCTAAATATTTTGGTCTAATCTATGGATTTCATCCTTTCATTGTGAGTTCTAAAGATTACTCGAGTGAAATTGAAGTCCTCGATTCGAATGACAAGGCCAAACATCGCAACCCGTGTCCTTCAAATATATCTTGTAAAGAGGAGTTGCTTTAAAGGAGTTTTTCCTTTTTAACGTCGGAGAAATCGCTTTTCGGTGTTGCAATGTCCACTCTTCATTACTTCTACAATCGAAATAATGGAAGGGAGGAACAGCCATGAACACTCTTTCATAAAAAGCCAAATTTTTTCTTATTAACAGTGCAATATGGGATTTGAAGACATAAGAAATTCTGTAACTGCTGAAACATTTTTACACTGGACAATGCTTTATTTTAAAGATTTTGAATAGTCTGGAACACCAGCAGAAGTATAGAAAAGTGTCACTTTAACGTTTACTTTTTAACACAATGTCACTAAAAGGAAAAGAACGAGTTAATAAGGCTCGTAAAAAAAAAAGAAGAAAAAAAGAACCTTGCCAGCTTCGAGGGACATATTGCATAAACTCTATGGAACCACAAAGTATGCTGACATCAACATTTTCCATGATACTGCAACGATTTTGAATCCTACTCTAAGCTTTCCGAATGGTAATTTGAACAGTAAACAAGGGAGAAAAATAATGTTATTGGAAAGGGCATCCTTACGCCGTAAAAGATTCAAAATAATTTTATATAACAGTAAAAATCGGTTTTAACTAGAACAATAATAAAAAAAAAAAAAAAAAAAAAAAAAGGAGGCTGAAGCTTGTCAGATATTGTTCAATAGCCTTCTTAGCCTTATTAACTAGTAAAAAAAACTGTTTTCCGCGTCGGGTTTTGCAAAGGGGAGAGAATCAGAAAAAAAAATTCCATTTTTTTGTCAATATCTCAAAAAGTATTACGTCTATCGAAAAAAATATTCTATACATAACTAAAATACTTTTAAATACCTTAAAAAAAAAAGTTTAAAAGTATTTTAATTTTGAACACGTTCTTGGTAAAATTAATGGTTGTGGAGGTATTGAAGGAACAATAGACGCCATATATTTGGCTAAATAAAGAAGCAGGATATTAATTCCTGATTTTTAAAGAAAAAAAAAGTTTATGCTTTAAGAAATTTATCTCTTAAATGTATAGATCATCAAAATTTTCTTAGGAAGCACAATTCTTTACAAAATGAAATAAGAAAATGTTGTTTGCCTAATTTTTGTAAAACAAATTTTTTTTACTTGTATCCTTTTATCACGGAAACTATCAACTATCTTAACTCGGTAGTTTGAAAAACGTTATCTTCTAAACTGAAAAACATAAAGAGATTTCATGATGCTTTGGTATGGCAAATTTAATGTACTGTCAAAAGACATTGACTTTACTTTCCTGTATATTGATATGATATATGTCGATATGATATTTATATATTATGCGTCGATTGAAAGAAATGCGAAAATTTTAGGATCGTTTTGAAGCGAAGTGAAGTTCCGGTGATCTTATCCTGATATGGCTTAACATTTACTTTGCTAGGATACTAATTGCGCAAGCTGAGAAGTTTATTAAAAATTTAAATTATTTTATGAGAGTGAGAAAAAAATGAATATTTTTTATACACCTCAATGGGGGTAGATTTTGCACCTTTAATTATAAGGCATGTAACAATAACATAAAAATTAGATTTACTCGTATTTTAGTATTAATTGATAGTATCGACGATCAAAAATATTAAGCAATCAAATTAAGTTAAATTAATTAATATTCCAAGGAGCTTGAAGAAATTTTTACAACTAGTGAAAATCTCCGTATATTACACCTTTATTATCTCTGCAACCATTCATTTTAGCAAAAACATTAACAAAACTATTTTTGAAGGAATTTTAAAGTACTTTAATTTAGTATTAAATAATATTTTCGATAAAGATAATACTTTTTGAGATATTTTCTAAAAACTAAAAATCTGATTTCCCTCTCCCCTCTGCCAAACCCGACGCGGAAAACTCCAGGACTTTTTACCAGTTAATAAGGGAAGGGTACTGAACAATTTCTGACAGATTGTTTTTAGATGTTCAGGTTTTGCCTTTTTTACTTTCACTTACCTATATATGAAATATATAGTAAGCGAAAGTATTGTGATCGTGAAAATTTTCGAATTCCAGTTTTCAACGGATAAACGCGTTTTAGGATCGTTTGAGTACAAAGAATCAAGTCCCCCAAAAAATATGAGTGTCTGGAAAGTCTAGCACGAAAACGAAAAGTCGGAAGAAACTAAAATTTTATATTTAAGAGAACTATACGCAACAAATGTTCCAGCAACTCGAGGACATCGTTTTACACTTTTTCACGATTTCCTCCAAAACGGTTTCAACGAATTTATTTAAATTCGCTATATTGATGTAAAATTTAATGGCCTTTCATATCATATAGGCTTCATTCTGGATAAAATAGTGTGACAGGGCTTAAATGCAATTATTATAAATATTCTTCCTTTAATGTACAATTTAATTTTGTATATTCGGAAAAAAATTATCCATATCATCTTGTTAGCATTGATAAAAATCGATTAAATACATAAGTTGAGTATGTAATATATAAGAAGAAAACGGCAAAAATATTTTTTCATGCAATTTTTTTGTTTTTTAACATAAGAATAGTAATATAGATGTATAATAAAATGTTGGATAGCTAAAAAATTTAGAACAAATATTATCTTATACACATAATTGTGAAAGCTAATGAAAAAATATGAAAAGCCGATTAAACTAACTGGTAGTTATAGATAATAATATAATAGATTATATAATAAAACACGTGTTTCTATTGAAACTCTGACCAATTAATTATTTAACATTGTATTATGCCTAAATATATGAGAAAATTCTTTAATTGATTATAACAACGGAGGTACGTGAAAGTCGTGTGTTGCGTGCACCAGATTTGTTTACCTAATTTTACTTTAATTCTAATAAAATGAGCTGTGAGAGATCTCAAGTACAAACAGGACTTACGTTTCATGTTCAGAGGAAGAAACAGTTTTCAATTATATAACTGAGTAATTATTCGTATATACATAGAAGATGGGAGTGAGAAAGCAGAATGAATCTGTCTAAAATAATCTCCTTTTCAACAATTGGTTTTTGGAAGAAATATTAAATTATCCTAGTGGGACTTTGATATTGAGCTACTGCGTTAGTTTATACATCAACTAAACTGAGAGGCAAAGTAAATGAGTTATTAATTAGTTAGGTTCACTTAACATATAGTTTAGATCCAAGTTGCTTGACCTAACTTAGAGCAGTTCCGTTGCAATCAATTTATCCACTTTGATTTTTAATTCGATCACCAACTAATTAATATTCTTAATGAATTCTCCTTCAGCAATGCGCAATTGTTAAATATATTATTTTTTCGTTATTAAATATTATTTTAATATGCCAGTCTCCTATAAACTATTATTAGTCAATCATAATACGATCAAGAGTATAAAGAAATATGGACAATAACGTTCATGGGCTAGACTAAAAAGATGCAATTAATAGAGACAAAACATGATAAAAACATATTTTGAGGTCGATTAAAATCTTGTTATCTAAATTTCGTTCACATAAGGTTTTAAGTTTCTATCAGGTGATATAAATTTTACTTTCACCCACTTATAATAATAATAGGCTTACCGAACCCGAGGTCGATACCATCAACATCGATGCCGATACCACCAAACTTCGCCTGCACAGATTCGTCCAATGTTCGCCGGTCAGGCCTAAGCCCCCAAGATCAGCCTTAACGCAATCCTCCCATCGCCGCTTCGGCCTACCTTTCGGACGCCTACCAGTCGGATCAGCAAATACCAACTTTCTCGGAATCCGTTCCTCACCGAGCCCAACAATTTTACTCGCCCATTTGAGTCTCCGCGACGCTATTAACTCAATTATATTCACAGGATACAAGTTCCGCAATTCCGCGTTATGCAACCTTCTAAACTTCCCGGTGCCCTCATCTCTCTTCGTACCAAATATTTTACGCAGTACCTTATTTTCGAAAACCTTAAGCCGTTGTTCATCCCTCAAAGTAAGCGGCCACGTTTCACATCCGTAAAGAACCGTTGGAATAATAATAGTTTCACCCACTTATATATGAAATATATAGTAAGCGAAAGTTTTACGATCGTAGAAATTTTCGAATTCCAGTATTCAACGGGAATACACGTTTTAGGATCCCCTGGGTCCAAACAAGTCCCGAAGAAAGGTCTGTGAGTGTGTAATAAGTGTGGTAAGTCTAGAGCAAAGATAAAAAGACGCAAGAAACTGAAATTTCATATTAAGGACAACTATCCGCTAGAGATTACAGCAACTTCTTACTAAAATTGGCTGACCGAAAATGCTACTTTATCCCATGCGGTTTCCATCTTTCCAAGATTTCCTCCAAAATGGCTTCAACAAATTTCATTAAACTAATTTAATATATGTGAAATTTAAGGGGCTTTAATTTAGTAATGTTTCGTTCTCATTGGAATAGTATGACAGGACTTTAATACCAATTTTTAAAATTGTGTTCCTCTAAAGTACCTTTGATTTCGTAGATTCGAAAAAAATACCCATATCAGCTTGCTAGTATCGATAAAAAAATGGGTGAACAGGGCTTAAATGCTGATATTTTTAATTTTCTTCCACTAGAGTACATTTAACTTTATAGATTTAGTAGAATAACCCATAGCATCTTTTTTTTTTTTTTTTTTTTTTTTTTTCAGTTGAGCGACAGGCCGTGTAGGCCCTGGGCCTCGCGATGTAAACTCCTGCGAGTTTACACTCACGTTTCACGATGCTAATTTTAGTGTAGGGTCATCACTTCCTACGACTAATTTTGTGAGTGGCCACCCTTTGGCTGACGGGTTTCACAAACCCGGGGGAGAGGTTGTGAGTGAATCCCCATTTTTGTACAGCCTTATAAAAGCCCGGCCGGGACTGGGATTCGAACTCAGAACCTGTAGCATGAGAGACTAGCGCGCTAGCCACTCAGCCACGGGCTCCCCTTGCAGCATCTTATCAGGACTGATAAAAAGTAGCTAAATGTAATACTTGAACGAATTTGATAATCAACTAAAGCAGAAAAGAGCGAAAATATTTATTTAATATTTTTTTTGGTTTTTGAACATGAATGTATAATTACCTGAAATAGAAACATAGATAAATTATATATCGCTGGAAGGCTAAAGATTTTATAAAAAATATAATCTTATATAAAAAGTATTAAAAGGCAATGTAAAGTGACAAATAGGGCATACAATTATTACTTTTTTTAAAAATTTAATGAGGACATAATAAATACTATGCCAGTTTTAATAATAATGGGAGAATCAACAGAATTAGATTTAAAAGGTGCATAAGATTACGAAGTACATACGTCAAACGTAACAATAGCTGTCTTTTATTTATCACTTTTTCTTTTTGTTGGAGTTGAAACATAATTTCCATCCAATCTTAGTTTGAATCATTTCTCAGGGTCAACAAGAAAAACCCTTAACCTAAGATCATACTATATGTATATAATGGTAAATTGCAATTAATATATTTTAAAATAAAACATTACTATCTGTGATTAGGTTAAAAATAAGATTAATCCATTTTTTAATGGGTTTCTATCTCATTCATTAATGAAAATAGAGGGATATCTATTCTTTTTTTTTAAATTTATTTTATTGAAATGTACAACTGTATATTTTAATACAACAAGTAAATATGCTGCTTAATGATAAAATACATGAAGGGGAACTGCCTATTGGCAGCACTCTGCGAGGGAAAATCTAAAATAATTTTTAATACTTTTACAACGAAAAAAAAAATTAAATATGTTTTAGAACTGTGAAAATCATCTGGAAATGGTAAAATATAATGAAACAAATATCATTTAAAAAATCTGTGCGCGCAAGAAGTGTCTTTTATTTTAAATGTTAAAGAATTAAGTAACCAGAGTTTCAATAGAAACATGTGTTTTATTAAATAATCTATAATATTATTATCTACAACAGTCAGTTAGTTTATTTATGTTTTAAACTTTCTTCATTAACTTTCACAATTCTGTGTATAAAATAATATTTTTTTGGTAAAATCTTTAGCTTTTCAACCTCAAAAACAAAAAACACAAAAATTGTATGTAAGTTGAACATATATTTAATCATATTTTATCAATGCTAATAATATGATATGATTTATTGAATCTACATAATTAAAGGTAACATAAAGGAAGAAAAGATTCGCATTTAATTCCTGTCAGACTATTTCAATCAGAATGAAACATGCATGATATTAAGGCTCATAAAATTATACATTGATTAAGTGAGTTTAATAAAAATCATTTGAGACGTTTTTAAGAAAATTAAAAAAAACAAAAAAAAAAAACGCATGATATAAAGTAGCACTTCAGGTTGGTCGATTTTGGTGAAAAAGTAGCCATAACATCTCAGGAATACACAGTTTTTAAAAAAGGAAATTTCAGTTTCTTACATCCTATTTTGTTTTCACGCTAGAATTACCACACATGGTCATTTGGACTCGGGGACGCGTAAACGTGCATGTCCAGTGAAAACTTGAATTCGAAAATTTTCACGATCGCAATACTTTTCCTTATTATATATTTTTGTGTATCACATCACTATTGCTACTGTTCATTATGAAACAAATTGTAATAAATCTCAATAAAAAAAAATTATATATTTTATATATAGGTATGGGAAAGTAAAAATTAATTACTTGTTTAACAAATTCAGATAATGGTTTTCCACACGTAGTTGGGTATTTACGTAAGCAACAAGAACAATTTTTTTTTAATATATGCGTAACGCACTTTTTGTAAAAAAAAAAAAAAAAAAAAAGTTCAAACATGTGATAACGTTTCCTTACCTAATACGCACAAAGCTAGAATCTTATAAGAAAGAATCAAGAAGTTTTCTCAGTAATTAAATTTCTCTCTTCATATAAAAATGACAAGTCCATACATTTTTTATGTCTAAGCAAATTTCAAACTTTAAAAATTCTGAATGATAGAGTTTTTGTTGACTGTTGAGAAATTTTTTTTTCTTTTTATATTTCTTTATTGAGATATATTACAATTTGTTACAAAATGAACAATAATAATATTGATAAGAGACCACATTCATACTATATATACAGAAAATAATAATAATGGTCAAATTACATAAAATAGAACATAAATAAATTCATATATATACAATAAATTAATAATAATAAATAAAAAACAAAACAAATCGAAACAAAAACCTATTATTGAAATAAATAAAAAGTTGGCAAATAAATAAACATCTTACACACAATCATAACAATTGTTGAGAAATTAGATGAGGAAGATGGTTGGGGGTGTGGTCATAAATAAAATAGCACTTGTTTTAAAGTTTTAAATGTGTGTTTCTATTTTATGACCGCACCCCCAACCATCTTCCTCACTTAAAAAAATCTGGTGATCGCTATAGACAACTGCACCTCCCTTTAATATTTTATTTATTTGAATCTATCAACCAACTCCCTCCATCTTCCAAGTCATTAAAATTTCAGAGATTAGTAAAATACAATATTTAAATAATTGCTTATTTAACAAAATAGCATTCAGTGTCCATGAAATTATTCATTGTTAATTAAATAATCTAACAACAGAAACTATAATAATCGATAATCTTTCGAAACAAATATAACTAGTTTTTGGTCATGCTAAATTAATTCTTACCACCATAGATATTGGATAAAATGTTTTATAAAAAATTTAGTTCTCGTTTGCATATTATAACAAATAATATTAGTAATTTACGAAAACAAAAATAACCAGTAAAAAATGTCTTCTGTTCCTTCTTTATCGGATTTTCAAATTGTGGAATATATTAAAATTATGCAGTTCTTTTAAATACTAAAAATAATGGTTAACTTAAATTAAAAAAAATTTATAGAGTATATATTTTAAAAATTCAGTATTAAGAAAGACCCGCCTGAATATTTCAAGGAGGAAAAGGCCTTGATTTAATACAATTCAATTATTTATTTATATAAAGAATTTTATGAGAATTTTTACATTAGATTTTTCGAAAGTGGTATAAATGAGTAAAATTGATCATTCCGTACCTTTTGGAATGAAATTCACATTTCATTTCATTCCAAAAGGTACTAAAAACATTTCCTTCCAAAACGTACTAATATAATAACCTCTGTAAACGGATATAACCATTCCTTTCATTTTCTTCCAAAAGGAAACAACCCTTTCTATATTTCCTACTATACGGCAGAAGCACCTAACCCAGTAATATATTACCATTAATTTATTGTTTTCTTAATTTTGAGCATTTTTATTAGCTCATTTAGTATGTCTTGAATCACTACTATTATTTTGATGAATGGTTTTAGCCTAATAATCAGCTTTTAGGATGTTTTAAACAACTTAGTTGCGTCTCTTCGGTTTATCTACGTTCTCGATTAAATTAAGTTTTATTATAGTATTTTTTCTTGCAGGCGCATACATTTGATTTTAAAAAAATTTCAGAAACTCAAATTTGAATAATAAAATGGTATTTGATACTGAAAATTGTTAGAATTAGCATTCCCTGATCTTGCTAAATATGAGAAGAACCCAAAAGAAAACATTTATTTTGAAACATGCAAAATAAAAGCCTAAAAGTTATGAATTCATCAGTCTCTATAGTTAAATATTTTTACGCCTAGTTAATAATATAAATAGATTCGCTAAATTTACAGAAATAGTAAATAAAAGGTCCTTTGAATATTCGTTTTTTTATTTTTTTTTATGGAGAATAGTTAATCAAATGTAATTAACCAATAAGGAAAGATATTTCTCAGAGGAAGAATAAGAAAATATTCATAGCTTAATAATTAACATGATAAAAACGTTAGTTATCGGTAATTTATTTTATTTTGAACTTATGGCGCGTTATAGTCTCCAAAAAAATATAATATCCCTTTTAATTCTTCCAAAAAAAGTAACATATTCACATTTCCATTATGTCCATATTATATTAATAAAAAGTTATGGAAAATGTTCAATAAATTGGTAACAAAGTAGAAAATCAAGTTTAGCTTTAAATAATTAGATAATCACGTAAATTGGTATAATCATAAATAAATGAGAGATTTTTGCTTTCCTGTAAAATTGTCTCTAGTGGGGAAGTAGTACCTTTTAGAAATCAACGTCTCAAGATTCATAGGAACTTAGGTAAACCAAAAAATTATATATTAATATCATTATCATTCTATTTTTTTCCTAAAACAAAAATTACATTAAAAAAAATATTTTTGATCTTGGCTCCTTTTAATTGAATATCGAATTTGTTCAACTTACATATTATCAATTCTAACAAGACGATATGGTTATTTATTTATTTTTTTTAATCTATAAAATTAAATTAAAGGTAGTTTAAAGGAAGAATATTAAAAATATCGGCATTTAAGCACTACCAGACTATTTCAATCAGAATGAAACCTATTATCCATGAAATGTTACATCAATAATCAATATAGCGAGTACAGTGAAAATTGCGAAGTGCCGTTCTTGAGAAAATCGTAAAAAGGTGTAAAATGCATGGTATAAAGTGGCACTTATAGAAGATGTAACATCTCGTGTAGTTGTTTTTAATATAAAATTTAAATTTTGTACGACACTTCGTATTCGTGTTAGACTTACCACACACGGATACAGAAACACAGGCCTTTTTGGATACACCGCGCGACTTGGTTCTTTGGACTCAAGCGATCCTAAAACGCGGATTTCTGTTGAAAACTGGAATTCAAAATCGCAAACCTTTCTCTTAGTATATATTTCATATATAGGTAAGTGAAAGTAAAAAATACTATGTTCTCAAGATCGATTTTTTTTTTCAGCAAGAAGGATAATGACTAAGCTGTAGAATAAAAATAGTTAGAGGTCTCTTTTACTTTATGAACTTTACTTTTTAAAAAAAATAATTTTCGAGGATTTTTAGATCACTTTCTTCATTGTCCTCACTCAAGACTGAAACGACAAGAAACTGCTCGAAGTTACCGATTTCTACAACATTTGATAGACAAACGTTTAAAACTTCCAGTTTATTCCAAAAATCTTATTTACATCACTAGGATCAGACCCATCTGGACATATGGTATCGAGCTTTGGGGCTCTACTAAGCCATCTAATTCCTCCCGCATACAATCCTTGCAATCCAAAATCCTGTATGCCCCTTATATTGTCACATACCTACTCCTTCATAATGACCCCAACAGAGCATTTGTGCTTATCTAGCACCTGATAGATATACCTCTTTTCATTCAAACTCCCTGCCCACACAAATCCACTTGTCCGTAATCTATCCGTGATTGAAAAGAAGGTGGCCTTGGGACCTATTGCCTAAAATAGCTAGCTCTGGGTAGTTCTTCTTTAAGACATTTTCCTGACTGTTCTTCGTCCTTGCATATTTACATATTGTGTTTGTATAATACAGTTGCAGTTTTGAATTACAATAAATAAAGTTTTTCACAATTTATGTAATGTGACAAAAAATGTAAATCAGATCCTTATAATATTATTAGTTTTTGTTTTGACATATCTATGAAATTCTAGAAGTTGAAGAGATCTACTGAAAATTCGGAAAGAAAACTTTTCATGATCGAAATAATTTACCTAGCTGTATATCTGAAATAGGTGATTGATAGTAAATATAGGTGTTAGTTAACATATGAGGTTCTATAATAAGTATTTATGCAAGTCTAGAAAAAAAATAAATATAAAAATGAGACATTCTCCTATATTGCTTTTTTGTAATAGCCCAAAGACGATACCAGCTCTAGGCGTGTTGGGTAAGAAGACGTTATCATTGATAATACCCTCGTGTTGGCAATGATAAGCAACTATTGAAGGATTAAACCTTAATCTGGGTGTATATCTATGCAAACTCCTCTCCTTACCGCCTCACGAATATTATAGATATCGAAAGCAAAGCTGAGGATGATATTGTGACTATGAATAATCTACAGAAGAGCTGACATTACAGGACGAGGCCATTTGACTAGTGAAATAGAGTAGATGTGGCAAACAGGCCTATCTAGAGCGCAGGCGCACTCCGGCACCGTTATCAGCTGCACCGCTGTCCGCTCATCTCGCCTCTCTTCCATCACCTGTCTTTGTCTAGCAATCGCCCTAGTCTACACTTGTTGTCTCTATCCACTCCATTCAACAGATAAAAAAAAAAAAAAAACACGGGAGAACATTCGGCTTCATGAAATACGAAGGATTCTCCTACCACACCCCAAAACAAGTGAAAAAATATGGTGCGACTTTCACTTACCTACGTTTTAAAATAGATTGGAGAATTTTCAAATACAGTTACAGATCAAAATGAGTGAAGCTATTAAACAATTAATTAAATTGAATTTCTGTATAAACATGTGTTTAATTAAAAAATCGATTATATTATTATCTAAAATAATCAGTTAGTTTTTATAGGTTCCATCATGCCTACCACGCCAACTATCATTCCTTCATCAAATGCGCTCTTTTGTCAACATTCATCGACAGCTGTGAATAAGAATTTGAAGATAAGATTGGAGGCTTTTTATCACTAATTACTTTTATATGTTTGTGAATAAGATAATAGTTTTTCTAAAATCTTAAGTTTTCTAACGGTATATTATACATGTATATTAGAGTTCTTATGTTAAAAAACAAAAAAGTTGGATCAAAAGAATATTTCTCAGTTTTCCCCTTTAGTTGTTTATCAACTTCGTTCAACTAGCATGTTTAGCTGTTATTTGTCAATACTAAAACGATAATATACATATTTTTATAAAATCTACAAAATTAACGGCAGAAGAAAGAAAATTTAAAATATCGGCAATTAAGCCCTGTCAGACTATTTCAATCAGAATGAAACCTACATGATGTCAAAGCCCATTAAATTTTACATCGTTATAGCGAGTTTAATCAAAATCGTTAAAGCTTTTTTCGAGAAAATCGTAGAAAGGTGCGAAATGCATAGTATAAGTATGCATGTAAGGTGGCTCTTCTGATAAGCTAATGCTGATGAAAAAGGTTTTGTAACGTCTCGGGCGTATATTTGTCTTGAATATGAAATTTCTGTTTCATATGACCTTTTAACGTCGCTTTGGAGTTACCACACAGATCTTTTTTTGGCACTTGGTTATTTGGACTCAGAGACTCTAAAACGTGCATTTCCGTTGAAAACTAGAATTCGAAAATTCACGATCGCAATACATCTATCGCATTTCATAATAGGTAAGTGAAAGTAAACAAAAAAAAGTAGTGTACATTATCTACTTCTATATTCTTTTAAATAAAATAAGGATAGCTTCCTCACTGCTTCTTTTGGTACATGAGATAAAGATAAGTAACAGTAGTCAGGATAAAGATAAGTAGGCAGGATTTTCGTTAGTAGGTTGAAAATTGTTACGAGGAGCGCAAGTTAATTTTTACACGTTCTGTCTGTGAGGAAAAACATTTTAAAATAAGTAGGTACTTGACTTGAAAATTAAAACAGTCTTTGAGAATACTTGTTCTTCTAATACCTTATTTTATTTATATGGTTTTTATTTTTTTCATTTTCCAAAAAATGTTTGTTGGGCCGTCGGCCACTCCCACTCTCTCTAGCACAGTGGTTCCTAACAAAATATTTTCCCGGACCACTTCATCCATTGGCAAGGAGCCCCAAATTAAATCGGTTTTAAAGAAATCTGGTGCGATCAACACACGACTTTCACTTACCTCGGTTGTTGAAATTAATTTAAGAACTACTAAATAACTTAAAGTTAACAAAGTTTTAGTAAAAGTAAGGGACCACCATTTTACGTCCCCTTCGAAGGAGGCATAACCAAGGTTTTTTTTACTCCCATTTAAAAATCTTAAGGGCACCAGGCTGACCACTACATACAGGTGACCGACCTTTTAAGCATATTCCATTTCATATCTGTTTCGTGTGTAGGTTCCTATGAAAATATATTCAATTGTTTTTTTTTTAATTATTTCAATTGGCTAAAAAAAATATTAATTTCAATAACATAATAGAACATTATTTGTGAATTCTAAAAAAACGCGAGTGGTTCAGGTGTAAGGTTTCGCCGACAAATATCAATAACTCACATTTAGGTTGCCAACGGTTTGTACAATTATTTTTACATATTTAGTAATTATAGGTATAACTACTTCTACTGGTTCGCTATAGTAAATTTGACAGGAAGAAGTCTAGATCAGGCTTCAAATTATAACTAAGTGTAGCTATAGTTGATATTTATTATAGCCACTCTTCCCATAAACGCATATAAATTAATACAAAATGCATTATTCGCGAGCAAAGCTGCGGGTCACAGCTAGTCATATATATTAAATTGTTTCGTATAATAATCAGTAGTACGTTTATGCCCTATTCGATACTCTTCATTACCTTTTATTATTTTTTGTATAAATAAGTTAAGCATGTTAAGGTAAAGTAGAGGATAATACGGAAGAGAATTTAGAATGTTCTTGGAACCGATGAGAATGGGTTTGGTTTTTCCAGCAATTAATAGCTTCAAATCATTGGTCGTAGCCTATGCATTGATGTTATCGATATCTTGTAATTTTTGGATAGCCTCTAGCATTTCGAGAGGATGAAAAGAAAGGTAGATTTGTAGATCATCATGATTAGGTATTTTGAGTATATAAATTAGAATTATTACTTATATTTTTTGTAAAAAAGTGTTTATGAAGAAGGTGGTTGAAAACATCGATTTTGTATTAGGAATCTTGACGATTGAAAAATAAAATTGTAATTTAAAATTATACTTGTCAGTTATGAATTTCAATTGACCTGGCAGCTTGGAGAGCCCATGCCTGAGTAGCAGAGGCATTGGAATGGGCGGCGAGAGGTATGTATGTTAATGCACTGGATGTATATGCAATTAGTGCACTGCAGGGGAAGAGCTACAGCTGTCGGGTAGGGGTGAAGGTTAAGCAAACATTCACCTCAATAATGGATTAATTGTCTACATGTTTACAAAATAAATTAGGCTATTAACTTATCCTTAAAATACCATGATGAGAGAACTTATTTGAATAATTAAAATTGCCATATAAACCAAATAATTTGACATCGCCTGCATAGTAGAGACAAGCAATACATAAATATTTTTAGTAAACAAAATATAACTATATATATATATAAGTTATGCTTGGTCGAGACGAATAAATAAAAAAAAAGGAAAAGGTTGAGAAGAAACGACACTCACGGTTCCAGAAACAATACTGTTTTATTGATGGAAATAATCCTTCTTATATATGTTTGGGATGTTGTTTTGGAAACTCACACTAAAGCAAGTAGCCAAACAACGGAGAGAGCAGTCCTTAGCCTTGATACCTTACAATGGTTCTTACAAGCTAAAAAATAAAGGAAATACCTGCACGGTTATACCACCTAAACAACAACAAAAAAAAAAATTAAAACAAAATCAGAAGAAACATAGAAAGAAACAGAATAACACCTCTCAATATGTACACACTAACCTAAATCTAAAGATACAACGTAACATTAATAACATAGCTTCTGTAAAAACAAAACACAAGATACACTGTGCAGTGATAGTCGCACTAACGCTAAAAAAGACAAAACTAAAAAAAAATCTGTACATAAAAACGCAAGAGCCCGCACAATGAGAAAAGATGAGGCGTGCAGAGGCGAGAGCAAGACAGGTCGCGGTGGCTAGCGCGGATCTACCATCGGAAGCTTGAGTTCTTCGATGTGAACCGTGCGCCGCTTCTTAGGTTCCCGAAGACTGTCGATCGTAACGAGATTGTGTTCCCTGATCGCGATCACCTTGAACGGGCCTTTGTACCGCAGCAACTCCTTCTCCTGATTAGTGGCCAGTTTGCGGTAGACGATAGTACCTATCTTGATGGTGCCCATCTGATCCCGCAACTTCAGATTTTTCCGCTCCACACGTTTACTCTTCTCCCGCCGTAATTTGTTCCTCACCTTACACCACGCCTTGCTTATTTCCACCCTATTGGCAATAATGTCTCCCACGCAGCGATCGTTCGTAGTGGTGTCCGACCAGTCGCGACGCAACCCTCGGATTCCGAATAAAACTTCGATCGGAGAGAACCCCATGACGGAGTGGATGGAGTGGTTGTAGGCCACATCCGGCTCCAAACCCTTCTCGCCCTGATACACGCGGAGGTGGTCGCTCAGGGTGCAGTGTAGCCTCTCGATGCTACCCCTACTTTTCGGATGGCCCGGCGTAGTGAAATGCCATGTAATTTCTAGGCGTTTCGCTTCCTCCCGGATCGCGGCGTTATCAAAGTCCCGTCCCGCATCCGACGAAATTCTCTCCGGTACCCCATAAAATTGCATCCAGACACGTAGAGCCTCCAATACTGCTTCTGCTGACTTGTCGAGCACCTGGTATCCCATGGCCACCTTGCTGAAGAGGTCAATAATGGTGACCCACTTGTAACCCCTCCAGGTGAAAGTGTCGATTTGGAGATTGTGGAGAGGTGCGTCCCCTGTAGGTGTCTCTTCCTGCATACCGCGCGGAGGGTGCCGGTCATATTTCTTGCGCAAACACACCTCGCACGCACCGATCGTATCTTGGATGGTTTCTTTCATCCCTCACCAGAAATATCTCCTACGCAACGCGTGTAACGTTTCGTTAACCCCGCGGTGGTTGGTTTTACCCTGATGGCAAGCAAGAGTAACCTCCTTCTGCTGCTCCTCATTCTGAAGTGTTTCCACGGAGTACTTGCATCGGATAAACGTCCGATCGACGCCGATCCTCTCGGAGCGCCATATGCGCCTAATCATATCCCAGATAGTGGCGTTCCCTACGTAAAGGTGATGAACTTTCCACGGTTCCGACGCAAATCTGATCGTCACGGACCCCAGACGATGTTGACTTTGCTCTTACCATAAGCCCGATATTCGATTTTAATCGTCCCCTCAGTTCGCGTCTTCCAAATGACCTGCCGACGTTTATTATTGACGATCTCATCGACTTCTTACATTTCAACCGGCCTCTCCTCCGCCGAGCTCCCGTCCTACGGCGAGCCCTCATCACCATCCGGACCTGCAGGACCAGCCTCGCCCTCACCGTCTGGTGTCCACTCCCTCAAAAACTGACGCACGTCGCGGGACGGCTCCCCTCCTCAACGACATTAATCATAATGGCTCTCGACAGCCAGTCCACCACATTGAATAAGAGGATTCTTTTAGCTTCCCGACCCATTGCAGCGGGCGGTGGTCGGTATGGACACGGAACTTTCTCCCGAAAACGTAAGGCCTGAAATGGTCTATCGCCCACACGATTCCCAGCAGCTCCCGTTCCAATGCGCTATACTGGTCTCCGCGTCCATTAGCCGCCTGCTCGCATACTCCACAGGACGATCACCTCCCTCACTGTCCTGCGATAAAACTGCCCCCACCGCGTAGACGCTAGCATCGGTAATAATAGTGAACATCTTATTAAAGTCCGGAAACGTCAGTACCGGTTCCGCCTGTAGACGATTCATACACTTACGGATGTTTTGCTTCATCACCGGGGTCACAGTCAACTTAGCACCCTTCTTCAGTAAATTATTAAACGGGACCGAGTACTCCGCCATGTCGGGAACGAATCGGCGATAATAATTAAGCATGCCTAAAAGACGACGGATCCCCTTTACATCCCGAGGGATCGCCATGCGTCGGATAGCTTCAACTTTCGCGGTGTCCGGCTTGACCCCTTCCCGGGAGATCGTATGTCCTAGGAAATTGATCAACGCCTACCCGAGTATCGATTTTTCCCCGAATAGTTTCAGCTCGAACTGCCGTACTCTCTGGAAAACGCGGCGTAAGTGCTCCACATGCTCGGCTTCCGTCCTACTGAACACAAGGTCATCCATGTAGACCTGACACACCGTTTCGTCGAGGCCCCTCAAAAATTCATCTATCAGACGTTGGAAGGTAATGGGGGCGTTCTTGAGCCCGAACGGCATACGAGTAAATTCGTAGTGCCCTCGTTCAAAGGCAAACGTTGTTTTGTGTTGATCCCGGGGGTGCATTTGGATCTGACAGTACCCAGCTCTGAGATCCAATGTGCTAAAGACCATGGCTCCTCTCAGTCTGTCCAAGATGTCCTCAAATCGGGGAATCGGATATAGTTCGTCTATGGTATTATCATTAAGCTGCCGATAATCGATCACCACGCGATACTTTTCGGTATGATCTCCAGGGGCCGGCTTCTTCTTCACCGCCCACAAAGGGCTATTGTACGGGGACGTGCTGTGAATTATGACGCCCTGCGCGAGCAGACTATCCAATTCCTCCCGGATATGCTTGCGGAGTGCCTGCGGATAGCGTCTTTCCTTGACGTAAGTGACTCTGTCCTGTTTCAGGGAGATCTCATGGACCGTCCTCCCCGTAACACCCAAGATCTCGCCCTCCCGAAAAAAAATGTCCTTGAATTCGGCCCGTACTGCGTCTCTCCAGTCGTTAACTTCGGTGACTGCGCCTATCCACGCCCTTTTACCCCTTGCAATTTCCCGACATCTGTATGTCCGTTGGCCCGGCTGCTGCTCGTCGTGGTTGGCTCCTCCTGCTGCATCCTTCTCCTCCGCTGCCACTGCTCCCTGGTTCTTCTCCATCCGTCTCCGAAGTATCCGAACCCTCGGTGACCTCTACTGAAGGGCCGCTTCTTCGAGATGGGATGTGAGTTCTCTTTATCCTCTGCATGTTTACCTCCATCGGCTCATCCCGCGCAGCATCTCACCTTTGAACCATATATGGGCATTGTCTTGCTATGTGCCCCTCCGTTCCGCACTCAAAACATTTAGTGCGGGGACACTGAGCTACCAGATGCCCCTGCTTTCCGCAACCGTGGCACTTCCTGTCATCTTTTCTAAGCCCATTCCTCGCTCGGGGTTGTCCTGACCTCCTCTCTCCTGCAGCCGTAGGTCTGTCCCGGAACATCTAGAATATATCATCTTCCGGGGTCCAGCGTCCTCCACCGAAGGCTTTCTTTAACTTCTCTTTGACCATCGCCCATGGTGTTTCCTCGTCCGCCTGGATTTCGTTCAATATGTTCCGTCTCACGCGACAAACTAAGGCCGCCCTCAAAGCTTCGGCGTCCCCCTGGGGTAGTAGGTCTTCTTCTACCTTCGCCTCGATCCTTGCCATGAAACCGCCCTTGACCCTTGAGGAAGGGAAAGGTTGAGAAGAAACGACACTCACGGTTCCAGAAAGAATACTGTTTTATTGATGGAAATAAATAAATAATATATGTTTTGGATGTTGTTTACATCCCAAGATGGTAAGGCTAATACTGCACGACTCATATCCTTAACTTATATATATATATATATATATATATATATATATATATATATATATATATATATATATATATATATATCTTATTATATTAATTTATATTTCGTAAGTTATCCATTCGTAAGTTATCCAGTTATATCCAACAGCATCGTGCTATAACTATGTTCAATGACCTTAATATTTATTCTGGTATAAACTATACAGTATACAATACCATGTAAAAATTATCTCGTTTAACTGAATAATAATTAAAAAAATTAAATAGTTACAGGTTTTACAGTCGAGTAGTTTACAAACCCTTTTATTAAGCTATTAAAAGCATCTAGAATAACATTACTATGACGTCACATTTATACAAGATTAATATGAAGATAAATATCATTTATTTATAAGAAAAATGAATTCAATCTATCATATAATAAGTATGATGAGAAGTCGATATAGAAAGGTTTAAGAAATGTGATCTAGCAAGGAATTCACGTGCTAAAATCACTATTTGCGATTGGGGAACACGTAGTAAATGACGTTTAGAGATAATTTGCTTCGGTAGGATTTAAAACGTTTCAAACAGATCGTCAAGTATTATAAACCGTTACAACTCCATATCACATTCACCTACTGTTCACTGTTATCGAATTGTAATACTCGGTTTAACAGTGAGAACACTCCAGAACTTATCATTGGTAGAAGATTACCCATATAATTGGATTTAATGAATCTATCTGCGAGGGATGGAGTGCAACCTGAAATACAATTTTTATTAAGACAGACAATGAAAGATGGTATTTTTGAAGGTGAAAAAGTTGGATTAATAAAAAGGACACGCCAGAATGTATAAAAGGAATTCCAGAAGATTACTTTGTCACCAATAAAACAATCCATAAAGACCTCAATATCCCATTATTTACAGACATAGACCGAATTAGACACACCTATTTTAATTTCAAACAACACGTCCAATCAAAACCACTCGTCCGCAACCTCTCTTCTTCACCTAATAATCGCCCGAAGCTGCTACTAAGAAGATGGTCTAGCGACCTATTGCTTTAAATAAACACTGAAGTGCTAAGTTTCTTTACATGCCTATATCTAGCCCATATGAGCCCCTGAAAAGCCAATCGGCATAAGCCAGTTTTCGTACTGTAAACTCAGGATCTGCACATTTTGAGTGGTCCGTATCACTCCCCCCGAAAAACTGCAGATTTCGTTGCAACATTATGAAGTAGTTCGATTTAGAAACATTATTCGGCAGTATTCTATTTGCATGGATGCAAAACATGTTTTTTCTCAAAATTATGTTTACTTGACTTATGCCACTTGGCCTTATTAACACATTTATTAATGTATTTTATTGTAAAATACAGTTTTAAATATCTTCAACATAAACAAAAGAAAGGGCAGTAAACTCTCTCGTGTGAGGTCGAAAATGATGGGAACTTAAAACGATGTCATCCCAGTCGCCTTGGAAAACACGAAGACAGAATAATAATGATAAATATAAAGTAATAATTTATCTTACAAACTGATGATATAAATAATGGATATGTTTTTGTGTGATCAATAAGGTGAATAGCGATCATATGTTTTGTTAAAAAAATACTACTGATTGTTTTTGTTGATTCAGTAGCATTGCTGAATATTCACTCAAAACATAAGCAAATAAATTAAATAAAAAGTAAACATTTGAAAGAATTGCGGAGAAATATTCCTTTGCACGTATTCTAAAAGTGTCTGAAAATATTCATGGACGTTCTCGTAAAAACACGCAGTAGCTAAATACTAAGTTATAAAATCTGATTTTGAGTCATGGTTGTTTACGCAAACTAAATTGTTACAAAACAGAAAGAAATAGTTCAAACTGAAATAACTTAGAAATTTAAATTATAATTTATTTTCTAATTTAATTATTTAAAAAAATATTATTCCACGTCACAACATTCGACAGTAGTTCAATTAGTTTTATACAGAGTTAAGAATAGACCGAAAGAGGTGCAGTATAGTGTTGCATTGAACGGCGGCGCAAGGATGCAGTTGATGAATCACGTGGAGCTGCCATGCGTCACAACCTTGTGCGACGGGACGGCACTTCAGCGCCAGCTTTCGGATCTGTCCTGAACTCCATGTCATTGAGGAGCACTCTACAGCAATACTATAAACTAACTTTGTTGGTAATATTGATGCAGCAAATAACTATCGATAGTCTATAGTCTATTGTAAAATCTGTAGTTTGTTTTTTTGTTTACGTTTAAAGACGTACAATTCCAAAGTCATCAACGCCTATAAATTCACTTAAATTAAAGACATTTGTGGGAGAGGAGTTCTATTTTGACATAAAGAATATGAAAAGAACTGATTATAATAACGACTAAGTGAAGTGAAAATCGAATAACTTTATAAAAAAAAAATTCCATATATAAATGAAATAGAGAATAAAAAATAGATAAGTATAATAAAAAATTCAGATATAAGATCTATAATTGAGATAGGGCTGGTGTGCATTCAAAAAATGTATAACCATTGCTATTGACGCCTCGTCGTCTCTCAAAATAATACTGCCCAAGTTTGAAGTCAGACCTATTCTGTTAATACTTTCTATATAATGAGTGCATAAAAACTGTAATATTCATGAAGCATGGTAATATATTTAAAAGCGTTCCGTCTCACAATGTGCGGAAAATTCAATGTGATGGTAAGTTTACTTAGATTAGTTTCAATTTATGTCTACTTAGATTATCTGTTTTATGTATTCATGAATAGGCTTGAAAGATGATTACACTATACGTGACTCAGGAGGACTATTTTTGCCGATGAAAGTATAATTCGATTTTACAACTCGTTTTAGATACGAGTAAATACACTTTTCTGCTTTGTTTAAAGTAGATGGACAATATCGGAAACATGTGTTATACAATGGATAATTGAACTTTCTATTTTCAATGGGGAAGAAGAAGACACCAAAGTGTGACATGTCCCAAAATGGGGAAATAATGTTTAAATATTCTTTGTTCTTTACAAGAGCTAGTATCAGCGACTTTCTTAATCGTTCAGTCAAGCAATTCATGCTTCAAGTCCAGGGATTTTTTTTGCTCATATTGTAACAGCTTAGATCGCATACAGGTAAACAAGGCAGGATGCGTCAAATTGAAAATTGTCTTTTTTAACGATTTCCATAAGATTAATTAAAACAAATACGACTATCTATTGTTGTATTCCGTTGTTCAGGTTGAATTATTTGAAGAGGGATAATATTCGTCAGATTTAGTGGCCTCTATATTCACAGGATATGAGAATGGAATTAAAATCAACATTTATGTTTCCGAAAGATGATAATCATCATAAAGGTAGGTGGGGGTTGGCTGAATGGGTTAGCGCGCGTTGCCTAGCTACCACAGATGACCAACAACTTTAAACCAAAAAATTACCGGTTCGCATCTCGGTTCCGGTGGAGAGGGGGTGTCTTTTATCTCACCATTTATTATACCTCGCCCTCACCCTGGCCAGAGTAGGGGCAAAAAAAATAAAATAATAATAATAATAAAAAAAAAGAAACATAATCACGTATAACTCTAATGATGAAGCTAGGAATTTAATTTAAATACAATATTAAAGTGTTCTAATACGTGCTTGCAACGTCACAGAATGACGAATACTACGCATACGATTTCCCCATTCAAAAATCTGAACCCAACTTGCTCTTAAAACAGAGAGAGGTAGCAACTTTTTGGGACATATATAGTTAGGTATTAAACGGAGGAACGAAATGGAAAGTGAATAATAAAAAATGCTAGTAAAAAATATATAAAAATAAAAGAAAAACTATATAAAACATTCCTAAATTGCAATAATATTATGTGAGACAAAGTCGCTAAAAATTTGAGTAAATTAAAAGCTGCAATCAAATACACACTCTTAATCTGATTTATCATTGTATTTGGATGTGATTGTGAATACTAATTAATTCTTTAGGTTACGATTTGAAAATAAAATAGTACGGGAGACAAGTTCGTTCCCAAAATCTGGAGAAATGTTAATTTTGAAATGCAAACTTTAAATCCATAAACCTTTCCGAGAGTAGTTATGTTCAGTAGAATGATGGGACAACTTACAATAACGTTTTGATTTCAACATTGTTGAAACTGCTATTTTCAACACTATTCTTTATGCCAGCTGACGTATTTTATTTTAATAATAACTAGCACGTTTCATTAAATAACACAAATTAATTAGGTTAATATTATGGTAGCCCTAAAAAACAATTTAAGAATGAAATTGACAACATCAAACAAATTCCACTACTTTTACTTAAAAAACAACAGAAGATAACGAGTTAATGGAGGGAAGTTTTAAATCTAATTAACTAATCAAAGTTTCATGATCGGAAATTGTTCATTTAAGCAGAAATGATAATAAACTGTTTCCTTAAAAACAAATGAAAATCTACCCAAGTGTGGAGATAAATAAAAATAAATGTATTTAACACGAAGAATAAAAATAATTATTTGAATGAAATAATTAACTATAATAATTAGTAGTACAAAGTCCTCAGAACGTTATAACGACTGGCTAGCTACTAAATACAATATAAGAATCCGCTCCTAGGAGGATCTTAACCCGGCACACCGCCTAGTGTTGCAGATTTGTATTCCCATCACTACCGCCTCGGACCTTCCTAAGGCTTTAAATATTACAGTGAAGTTTAAATTCCATTGATACTTTTTGATTAATACTTTAATGACTTTTGGAATGACTATGCAAATATGGCATGACTAAAAAGTGGCAATATCATATAAACTCGAAAAATAACTTCTAGGGCAATATTTAGGGCAAGTTAGTAGAAACTGTATTGCTGAGATGTATTCAAACTATATATATATATATATATATACACACACAACAATCTAAATCTTCTTCTTAATTTGGTCACAAGTTCTAACCACAAACGCCAGCCAGCGATCCGCAGTTGTTCCTCTTATAAACCGAATTAAGAAGAAGTAATTGTTGAAGACCTAACACCCGATAAATTTTAGAAAAAAATTATATATATATATATATATATATATATATATATATATATATATATATATATATATATATATATATATATATATATATATATATAGATAGATAGATAGATAGATATATTAATAGATATATATATTTATGTTATATTGACGAAAATATACCAATATTAAAAAAAAATAGTGATTAAGGACAAATATATGTAATTAAAAATGTTATATGTTAGATGCAATTATGAAAAACATACTTATTATATATATAGTTGATAGTTCTCGAATGTTGAAAATTTAAGTTATCTACGGGTCTAGAGGTTCAGTACATAAGTAAGGAATTGTGTTTAGACTAAGATTCTGGGGTGTTGTTTCAAAGTCCGCAATATCCATCAAGGTTTAAGTAAGGTACCACCATCTTCTCTAACATTCTCATGAATGAGAACAATAAATTCTCGAAACGTATACACGTTGTTTAATTAATTAATTGTTCTAAATACACACACACACACACACACATATATATATATATATATATATATATATATATATATATACCTCTGCCTTATGTCAGGAGGGACATGACATCTGATTTTGTTGCAAGATGGGACCAGATGTGGGTGCGTGACCTCTATTAAGTCTCCACAAATTTACAATTTACTTAACTCTCCAAGTTTACAAAGATTTATACCAAACATAACATTACACGACTATGCATCTGTACACAGTAATGATTATAAACTAACACAACTAATCACAGAACATGGAAACACAAAACATTAGGGTACTCACTACGTTTGCTATAGCATGCTATTTGTGCTATTGTGCTAAACCCATCAATTTTATACAGGAAATAACTGTAGAAACTCGACGGGTTTAGCAAAATAACACAAATAGCATACTATAGCAAACGTAGTGAGTACCCCTATTATCTCAAACGATTTAACATAATACAAACAGACTTATGTGACGAAGACGGACAAATTCAAAATTTTAAACATCTACTTTATGATTGCAAAATTTTAGACAGACAAAGATTTCATTTAATTAAAAATATAATACTTAAAAATGGAAACTGGCCAGAGACGGAACAAAATTTGTTCTCTAAATTCAAGACAGACTTACTTAAATTCATTAAAGGCATTGACTTTGAATCACTGACTAAAGACGGGCAGCGTAGGTAATTCTTTTCTGTTGACTAACATTTTATTTTAAATTTGTTATGATAGTTACTTTATTTATTTTGTTCTATTTCATTTGAAAAATTATTCTGTAATAATTGTTAATGTAATACTACTTTCATATTACAAAACAATAAGTGTAGTTTTTTGAGTAACTTACGAATTTCAGATAAATATTCTAAAAACTAATATGCGTATATATATATATATATATATATATATATATATATATATATATATATATATATATATATATATATATTTATTTTTGCATCTATAAGATTTAATCCCTATAATTGGAAGTTTCTAAAAACAAAGCCTAAAGATGTAGCACTTACTAGAAATTAAAATGGTATCTTGAGAAATATATTCGATCTATTAATGAAAATGGTAGGCAAAATATTTTGAATTTTCGATCAAGCAAATCGTTATTGCATTTTTTTTGCTAGTTCATTAATATTTTTGGAGTAAAAACTTCTTTATGTCTACGGTCACATTGAGATTACGATGACATAATTTATATTTCGGTTGATATAACTCTACAAAGGAATGATGTTTTACAATTAAATGAAACAATAACAACAAAACATGTATTTTCAACATAATATACTTTTATAAACGCACTCTTCATTCCAACAAAATTTCAGTGCAAATCAATAAGTAGAAAAAAAATTCACTTCAATCGGAAGTCCCTATGACAGCCTGAATTTTATTTATTTATTCTATCACTGCATGATATTTGTATCCATCAGTATTTTTTATTGGTCTTTGTTTCTGGTTTCTACATTTGTCTGACGAAATGATTTTGGAATATGTATTAACATCAACAATTCTAACCAAATGTATTTGTTTAGTTTTCGTTTTACTTTGTTTAAAATTGAAAGTATAAATAAATATAAAATAAGATATAAAGCGACCTTTAAAGTAGTGGGAATCAACAATTACTATTATTTGGATCAGCAGATTAAATTGATAGAACTTACTAACATCTGAGGGGGAATTAACAGGAGGAGATGAGTATAAAGACAACTTGTTGCTTTAACTGAGTAAGCTATATCGCGTAGCGTACAACGGTGACTATTAGTTGATAATTGGTTAAACAAGAGAACGCTAACAAAATAACGCCAGTTCAATCTATTTGCTTATAAACGATTATTAATTTAAAACAACCACTGAATAATTAAATTTGAAGTCATTAATTGTGACTTTAAAATGATTCACGCCGAAAGAGTAATATATTATCTTTTCAAGAACCACCCAGTATGATTATTAGATTATGTTAGATTCTATCAATTACAAACATAAAATGTGGAATATTCTTCATTGATTTAAAAACATTTTGAAGGCCGTATATACTTTAATTTTTTTTTTTAATGTGCTTCATACACTAGGGCCATTCACTGTTTAAAAATATACACATACTTTTTAACAGACTGACTCCCGATTATTTCTGTCTATCAAATATTACTTTAAAAAAAAAAAAGTTATATAAAAACAAACAAGTGTAATATACCCATCATGAAAACATGTTTTTTTTTGTACACATAAACTCTATTTTAAGAAATTAAACATTATTTATAATAAAAGTTTTTAAAAAATGAATGATGAAGTTTTTATAGGATATACGTTAATTGAATATTTATTATAATATTTTGAAAGTATGCGAGAATGTATGATAATTCACTATCCACAAATCTCACGAAATTTCACCTACCTGTTCTCTGGCCAGGATTAATACGATAAGGAGAAAAAAAAGATAGGCACCGTAAATTACCACCTCAACATTACTTTAAGAAATCAACTCAGTTAGACGCTAAGGCTTAAAAATCGTAAAAGATTCTTTAAATACAAACTTTACCGTCAGGCTATATTTCAGGTCAGCAAACCGGGACAAAGAAAATCCCTAATAAAATATAAGAACATTAAATTAGCGAAAAGTTAAAATAAAAAACGAAAGTGGCTGAAAGACGCCATATATCGGGGAGGAATTGGTTCGAGCTTAGGGTAGACGCTACGGAGCTTGAATTCCAGACATACAGCAGGGGGGAGGAGAAGCAACAAGTGGACTCCAACTCCCAGACAAAGCAAAAACTGTGTCGTCGGGAAACTTGGCGAATATTTTATTATCAATGGCACACCCCTCCTTCGCTAACAATCTATTATTTTATTCGATGTCTCCCATCTCTTCGGCTACGTTTTTCATCTTCGCGTCGTAACAAGTGATCCTCACGTGGACTTTTAACATTAATTTACAACGATCTTTGGTCTCTTAACTATAAGGAGATTTTATAAAAGTGATATTATATATAATATATATATATATATATATATATATATATATATATATATATATATACTATATATACAAACTAAAAAGAAGAAGCTTTTTGTGAGAAGTCACCCTCTTGAATCCAGTAGTCATCAATTAAAGATGAAAAAGCTCTAATGAGTAAATATAAATTATAAAAGACGAATTAAATAAAGATAGAGATTATAAAAAGAAAAGTTAGTAAATAATTAATTAAACCTCATAACAGGAAAGATTATAAAAAAAAAATATATATATATATATATATATATATATATATATACTGAAACATTGATTTGGGGATAATAAATAACAAAATATTTATATTATATAATATAATTGTAAAATATGTAATATAAATATTTATATTATAAAAAATATTTATATTTTAATATTTATATTATATTTTTTATAATTTATTTATAAAATAATTTGTTTATTTTTTATATATTTATATTATAATATTTATATTATAATATTAGTAAAATATTATATTATATTATATATTTGTAAAATATTATATTATATTATATATTTGTGATTTTTTAAAGAGTCAAATTAAATACTAAGAATCCTTGTGATGTATAGAGCAAATGAAGACAGGTATGAAAACTTACATTATGAAATAATTGTGCCAAAACAGAAAAATATGATCGGAGGATTGAAACAAATATTTTGAATTAGAAGTAGCGAGCATGCCTTTTTTATTTATTATTTAGTTAAAAACAATGAGAAAACTAAAAAATCTGGTGCGCGCAACACACGACTTTCACTTACCTCCGTTGTTAAAGTCAATTTAAGGATTTTTAAATAAATTTAGAGATGAAAATAAATTGTTTAAGAATTAATTACATTGAGTTCTAATAAATAACATATTATATTATTATTTACGACAATTAGCCAGTTTTATCAGCTTTTCTTCACTCTTCATTAAATTTTACAATTTTGTGTAAACTATAATATTTTCTCTAAAATCTATAGCTTTCCAACGGTATATTATACATCTATATGTTACTGTTATCAAAAACACAAAAATTGCATAAACAAATATTTTTGTTCTTTTCTCCTTTAGTTGGAATTCGAAAATATCGATAAAAGAAAATAAGGAAATGGAATAAGGAAAATATCTAATTCGTTCAACTTATATATTTTTTTCGATTTTCAACAATGCTAAAAAGGTGGTATGGTTATATTTATAGAATCTTCAAAATTAAAGGTACTTTAGCCGTCCTTCATCAATCTTATTAAGATGATATGATTAATACTTTAGAATGTAAAAAAATAGAGGTATTTAGAGGACGAAAATTTAAAATATCGGCATTAAAGCCCTGTAAGGCTATTTCAATCAGATAATTAAATTAAATCCCATTAAATTTTACATCCATACAGAGAGTTTAATCAAAATCGTTACAGCAGTTTTTGAGAAAATCGCAAATAGGTGCAAAATGTATGGTATAAAGTGGCTCTTCTGGTTAGCTGATTTTGATTAAAACGTTGCTGTAACATATCGGGCCTATAGTTACCTTAAATATGAAATTTCAGTTTCATAGAACTTTTGCCCTGAAATTACCACATGTTATCACAACACATGTTATCCTTGACATTAGAAATTATTAATAAATTATAATTAACAGCTCCTTCCTTAGAGCGTCGCCGTGACGAAATTAATTTAAAAAATTGTAAATGAAGTCAGAGTTAACAAAAAGTTCAAAGAATTACATTGAGTTCTGATGGAAACATTTATTAATAATCTAAAAAAAAAAATAATAATTATAACAATCACTTAGTATTATCCAATTTCCTTGACTTTCGATCATCTTATACAAACTTGTATATAAGATAATGTTTTCTGAAATCTTTAGTTTTCCAACGGTATATTATGCTATTATATAGCTATATTACTATTGTTATAATCGGAAAACAAATTTACCTGAAAAAACGTTTTGCTATTTTCTCCTTCAGATGATTATCCTATTATTTTATTTTGTATATTTACCATTTGTTATCAATTCTAACAACATGAAATGGTTAATTTTTTCGAACTTACTAAATCAAAGATACATTAGATATTTTTTATTTTTTAATATCGGAATTTAAGTCTTGCCAGATTTATTTTAATTAAATTTTAAATCGGTAAAACGAGTCCAATAAAGTCGTTAGTGCCGTTTAGTAGATCGTGAAAAGGTGCAAAATACATGCTATAAAGTGGCGCTTCTGGTGGGCCAATTTTAATGGAAAAGTTGACAGCAGGAATAATTTAAATTATAATTAACAGTTTCTCCCTAAGAGTGCCGCAAATATTACACCCATCGGCAAACACAGGTATCTGAGATGGCAATTAATAATAAATAAATAAGGCAATTATTGAGAAAAAGCGATTTCTCACCTCTATTTTATTACTTTCTATAATCAATAAAAACATTTAACAACCTAAAGATCACCAGTTAATCTATTTTTTTTTTAAAAAAGCATTGTTTAAAAGTAATTAATTTTTTTAAAGATATACAAGCTCATGAATGGACGTAGAGTTCCATTCAACTAACAGGTACAAACACTGAGTGTCGAAGCGAAATTAATAGTAATTAAGCGATGACTAATTCCAAAGCCTCCATTAACCGGTCGATATAATTGAGTCAATATTGTTTAGCATAGTATATATATTACACAAGTGTCAATATTATTGCTACTATTTACCCATCAGACGGTCAATGTACTACAAATGAGTTTCACGTGGAACAATGATTATTGTTTAATAATATATGCTCTATGATATATGCAACATTACACTTTTATATTAAATATATCTTATAGAACTAACTTCCGAATAAAACATTCTGTTATATCTCTCTATAGAAAATGATTTTGGTTTTCGCTAACTCCTTTTAACATACGAATTTTAATACGGTTTTCACCATCATTTAGGGCACTTTTTTTCCAAAGGTTTATAATGAAAATCCTTTGCAATTTAGCTTTTTTTTCTAACGACAAAAATATATTTTGTGTGACCAAGTCATTAAAAAATGATTCCTGAAATATAAGTAGTAACATAGACGTATAATATACCCTTAGAAAGCTCAAGATTTCAAAATTTAATATGCAGTACAATATTATAAGCGCATACACTTATCCAAAAATGTTATTTGTAATGTTGTAAATTAAGAAAGTTAGGGTGATCATGGTTATCGTACAGGTTATATACTTCCATAAAGTAGTCAAGATTTTACAAAAAAATATTATGTACTAAATTGGGCGTAAGTTACTAAAGTACAGGAAAAGTTGTTATAAACTAATACTGTTAATAATTATTTCTGCTTTTAGATCATTTCACAAACAATAGTTCTTTTACTGTAAACTAAATGGGACTCACATGAAAACTAAATTAACTTTAATACATTATTTAAAATATTAGGTTTCTAATATCTTCCAAAAAAAGCTTTTACAGAAAAACTTTAACGAGTCAACGTTTCGAGGGCCTTCCCCATCATCAGGACTCACTAAAATACATCAACAATTAATAATTAACATCAAGAATACAGCGATTCAATATGATAACTTATAAACATTAACAACATTCAAATAACAATGTTACATAAAAAATTATTTTTTTGTATTATTTATTTACCTGAGTTGTCTGACAAGTTAAAAATCCATTTTTATAATTTAAAAATGCTGTCAAAAAGGCTTTAAAATAAAATTATATTGCTCAGGGAACAACAATCATCCCACCTCACATATTCTTTGGCCCCTTATGGATTAGAGTCATCCTATTTTCTGTAAAGGTACACTGAATTATTATTTAAATAGGTCAGCATTGCAATCCTACAATTTTAACTTTTCTATTGCATCTGCATAGTGAGAACTTAGGTGTTTTGAATCGGTTTTATAATTTATTGTATTTTTTATATTTTTGTTTATGTATATAGATTCTATTGTTTTTCTATTAAAACTATTTTTTTCTATTTCCAAAATATTAGGTTTTTCAAAATCAAATTTATGGTTAAGTTGTATACTGTGTTGTGCCAATGCTGTGGTGTTTATATTTTTACTATTTTCGCAATTATTGCTATGCTGTTTTACTCAACTTGTTATCTTTTTTGAGGTTTCCTATATGTATACCATATCACAATCCAAACAATTTATTTTATATATAACATTTAGTTTTTCATATGAATCATCAAATATAAAAGATCCTATTTTATCATAGAAGCTTTTTTTGGAAGATATTAGAAACCTAATATTTTAAATATATCAATTGCAATCTTCCCTTAGACCTGTTTTTATTATTTAATACATTAAAATGTATTAAGAAAAAGTTCTTATGAAATTTAAAATTGTAATAAACCGAATAAAATAGGAAACATTAAACATAAGAAACAAATAAACTAAACCAATTTTTAATTTTTTTGGCCAATTTATGTTTCTAATTTCTGCCGATGATTAAATATAATTAAATGAATAGAAGTTATATAATGAACATAATACTTTCTTGCTAAGTTCACTTTTCGTTACGATGAACTCATAATCCCTAAGTGATAACTTTTTAATTGGTCAAACTGAAGTTTTTTAAACACAAATGACACCACATTTTAATTGCACCCGTGCGAAGCAAAGGCGATTCGCTTATCTTAAAATAAAAGCTGTTTTCATGCATTGTTATACCTACCTACAACGTATTACTTAGTTAGCTGTTTAAAAAAAAATTAAACGCTTTTCTAAGTTTAAGGTTATCTAATCCAAGGCAACTAAGATCCAAAATCAATCCATCCACCTTTCACGGTTTTTTCTGGAAACTCCTGTGCCGATTTTTTTGAGATTTATCACATTCAACCATATGGTTTCAAACAGTGCTCTATTAGAGATGTTGTAAGCCCATAACTTGGTTATTTATAACGATATAGATAATATTGGAAATGTTTCAGAATCAATAAAGCGAGATTATTTTTTCAATGTTATTTACAACTGTACTAAATAAATACAAGTAAATGTAAGGAAGACAGGGAAAGGAAAAGAGGATTCGTGTGGGTAGTTTGGAATGTAAAGACGAATATATATTTCATGTTGTATCTGCTACAGACGGTATATTTAGGCGTTTATGAAGAATTTTATTATTTACAAAATAAGGGACACTCAGGGTTTTGCGAAGTACTTTGGATTATGAGAACTGGATGCGGAAAGCATAAAATAGTTTGGTAGAGCCGCAAAGTTCGATCCCATGAGACCAAATAAGTCTGATAATAGTGACGTGATTAAAGTAATAAGTTTTTATAATAGACTGGAAGTTCCCAACGTTTATGAAGTAAGTGTTGTATTAACGGTATATGCTAGCAGTTTCTTGTGGTTTTATTATTGAATGGGCATTCCAAGGGAGATGCTCAGCTAGACGTAGTCCTAAGCATTGGAATTTTTCTACAGGAATATGTGGACTATATAAAAAGATACTTTGAGGAAGGAAGTCATCGGTTTGCGACGAAGGGTAAGGTAATTTGATTGGATTTGTTTGGATTCATTTTAATCTTACAATTGTGATACGATTATACTTTATGTCCGTGATGTGGGACTATGGGATATGGAAACTGTACAACAGCAATTGTATAACATTATTTAATTGCATTTATTATCTTAAAATACAATATTAATTTCATTGATATAACACTGTTTGAAAATTAAGTTATAATTTCTTTAAGATTGTCTTCGGGATTGATGCGGTATGCTGTGTACTGTAGCAACTCAGCGAAGTCGAGCAGCAGATCCAAATTGGAATTCATGAAAAATGGTTTAAATCTAAAACAGGCATTCTATGAACCAAATCTCAACCGAAGGAATCGATCAGGATTCTTACAAGATTCGATGGAATCTGAGCTGCAAAAAGGAAAGAAGAAAAGAGAAAAGTAGAAGTCATAAAAGAGAACCTTGACTTCTAAGAGTGAAGTTAACTTTGACTATATTTGGTGGTAAGTGCCTTGTATTCTGCCAACGTACCGCAGCCTCTCAGAGGAAGGAGCGTTTTATGGCGAAACTTTAGTCTCTAAGCTACCGGCTGTCACAATTTGTCTGCGGTTGCGCCAGTTTAAGTGTGTTCTTCTAGCAAGCGCGTGACTTCCGTGGAGTGGTGAGATTAGTATGTTTTGGGTTTACGTATATAATATATAGTGAATAGATATATAACATACTTACTAAAAAGAAATATAGAAACTATTGCAGAATCAAGAGGTACAACTAATTTTGAAAAAAAAGAACATACAATTTAGAAATAACCACAATATTAAATTGAGTAAGGGCCATATTTTACAACGGTAATAATAATAGTCCCATAACAACCAAGGGAATTACGCATTTCAATAAAGAAAAAAATAGTGCGTGCAACACACGACTTTCACTAGCCTCCATTGCTAAAAAAAATTTAAGAACTTTATATGAAGTAAGAGTTAAAACAGAAGTTTAATTAATTACATTGAGTTCCTATGGAAAAATAAATACAAAATTATAATTATATATATATATATATATATATATATATATATATATATATATATATATTATAATCTAACAACAGAAATTATTATAATGACAGTTTTATTCGTTTTTCATAATTTTCCGTTACACAATAGGACTTAGTATACAAGATATATTTTTCTAAAAGGTTTCCAAGAGTATTACATCTACATATACATATACATCTATGATACTATTTTTAAGTGTAAACATTTCTTTTTGCACTTTCCCTCTTTAGATGGCTCGTTAGGTTTCGATGGAAGTTTAAGTTTTAATTAAATCTGTGCTCAGATGGTAAATTGTTATAAGTAACTTTTTATAAAAATAGGAGGTTTAGGGTCCCCTGAGTCAAAATAACCAAGCCCCGCAAAAAAGTCTGTGTATGTGGTAAGTCTAGGACAAAAAAACGCATAATCGTACGAATCTGAAAATTCGTATACACCCGAGATGTTACAGCAACTTTTTTTTATCAAAATCGGCTAACCAGAAGAGACACTTCATATTATGCATTTTGCACCTTTTTGATGATTTTCTCAAAAACATTTTGATTAAACTCGCTACATCGATGTAAAATTTGATGGGCTTTAATATAATATCAGTTTTATTCTAATTGAAACAGTCTGACAGGGCTTAAATGCCGATTTTTTTTTATTTTCGTCCTCTAAAGTACCGTTAATTTTGCAGACCAGAAAAAGAAAAACACATTATCTCGTTAGCATTGATTAAAAAAATGTAAATATAAAAGTTGAACGAATTTCATAAACATCTAAAGGAGAAAACTGCAAAAATAGTTTTTCATGCGATTTTTTGTGTTTGACCATAACAACTAACCATGGTATCGATGGAAGCATGTATTTCAGATTAAATCTGTGCTCAGTTGGCAAAATGTTAAAAGTAACTTTTCCTAGAATTAAGAGTTTTCCACAATCCGGAATGCCCTTCGTTTGTTTAGAAAGGTTTTATTTATTTTATTTTTTTTTTATTTATAGTAATTTACAACTGTATTAAAGAAAACAATAAGTAAATATGAGGAATGAAAAAAAAAAAGTCATGAAAATGTCTTGAGAAAGAACTACCCAGTGGTAGCAGTTCACTAACTATTTTAACTCAGTAGGTCCCGAGGCCACCTTCTTTTCAGTCGCCTTGGAGGGTTATCAGGGATATCTAAGGAAGATAAATTACGGACAAGTGGATTTGTATGGGCAGAGAGTTTAGAATGAAAAGAGGAGTATCTATCACGGGCTATGTCTGCAACAAATGGGATGTTAAGGTCATTATGAATGAGTTGATTTGTAACAAGTAAGGAGCATTCGGGATTTTGCGAAGGATTTCGGATTGTAAGGACTGGATGCGGGAGGAATTAGATGGTTTCGTAGATCCCCAAAGCTCGATTCCATACGTCCAAATAGGTCTGATAATAGTGATGTAAATGAGTTTTGTAATATACTGAAAGTTTTGAAAGTTTGTCTAGTAAGTGTTGTAGTAATCGATATCTTCGAGCAGTCTCTTGTCGTTTCAGTCTAGTGTGAGGATGTTTAGAAAGGTAATTCGTTTTTTTAGGACATAGTAGAATTGTTTACTCATAAACTGAACGAGAAATGAATACCTCGCGAGCGACTCTGCGGCTATTTCTCTTTAAGACGGCATAACCAAGGATTTTTTACTTCCTTTTAAAACCCCTAGTGCTATCTGCCGAGTTTGAACCCGCTACGTTTGGCATAGGCTGCTGATATACGAGCCACTAAACGCGATCTCGAAGTGTTTTTATTCGCTTGAAATCAGTTTGAAAATTCAATAAAAATTACCAAGATAACCTACGCAGGAAACATTAAACATGGAAAAAAGTTTAATTTGCTTTAAAACGTCAATTATAAATTTAATATTTTTACTAAAATTGTACACATTAAATGATTTGCTTTCTTTTAAAGTTTAATTTGATATCATCCAAATTACCACATTAGATAGAAGGGGGACCTGCCGATGAAACCATCTATTGTGTAGGAAGAATATTTTTTAATAAAAATAATGTAAATTATTTTCTTAAGATTTAATAAAAAACTTAAAGTTATTAATAAATTTTTGAGAATTGTCAAATTGACCTATGCTATCTCTGCTGCTTCTATTAGCTATCACAATGGAGAATGTATGCAAGAGACAAAGTTGGGTGTCTGATCAAAATTAAGCTACTTATAGAAATTAGGTTGATAGTAATAAATGGTAAAAATAGATCTAGCATCCTGGACTAATTTATTTCCTGAAAACTACTCGGATTGAATCTCACCTGCCTAACTCCGATTATTAACCATAATAATAACCTTAATTATTAAATAAAAATATCTTAAAACAGTAAAAACCCCCAAAAAAAGTTAATTGGTTTTTAAAATAATTTTTAACATTGTACAACAGTTCAAAATGATCAAATTTATCATACAATGGCATTAAATAAATTTATATATTATGATATTTACAGATCAACGGATCTTGTTCGGTGATTCTTAAATAATGCTATAATGATAATAATAAATTATTGTAATTATACTAAATGTTTTGGTTAACATTTAAAAACATGTTTTATTGAACATAATATTGATATATGACGTTCCAAAAGTTTTAAAATATAACAAAATACCCAATTAGTAGTGACTAAACATAACATCAAATTACCACATACTGGGTACTGGAATAATAGCGCAGGAAGAAATTAGAGAAGATATCGTTATTTTAAAACTCCAACAAAGTAAACTATCTATGTGTTGGGATTCTAAAAAATATGTATATCTTATGAACCAATATACGGGATTAAAACATATAGATTGATAGACCAAAAGCTTCTGGTTAAATTCTATACTAAATATATTTTTTTACTTTCACTTAACTATATATGAAATATATAGTAAGGGAGAGCATTGCGATCGTGTAAATTTTCTAATTCTAATTTTCAACGGAAATATACGTTTTAGTGTCTCCTGAGCCCAAATAACCAAGTCCCGCAAAAAGGTCTGTGTGTGTGTGGTAAGTCTAGGACAAAACTGCCAAATCGTACGAAACTGAAAATTCGTAATGAACACTACTATACGCCAGAAATCGTACAGAAACTTTTCCTTTTTTTTTCTAATCAAAATCGGCTAACCAGAAGAGTCACTTTATATCATGCAGTTTGCACTTTTTTACGATTTTCTCAAAAACAGTTCAAACGATTTTGATTGAACTCGCTACTACATCGATGTAAACTTTGATGGGGTTTAATATCGTGCAGGTTTCATTTTGATTGAAATAGCCTGACAGGGCTTAAATTTCGATTTTTTAAATTTAATTTGTAGATTCGAAAAAAACAACACATTAACTCGTTAGCATTAATAAAAAACATGTAAATATACAACTTGAACGATTTTGATAAAACAACCAAGCAAAAATAGTTTTTCATGCAATTTTTTTTGTTTTTAGCAATAAGACCAGTAATATTCATGTATCATATTATAAAAATATATACCGTTGGAAAGCTAAAGATTTTAGAAAAAAATATTATCTTATACACAAGTTTCTAAAAGTTAATAGAGAGTGATGAAAAGTCGAAAAAAACTAACTGATTGTATTAGATAACTAGCTGTGACACGCAGCTTTGCTCGCGAATATTGCTTGACTTCTTCCTGTCAATTTTACAATAGCAAACCAGTAAAAGTCGTTATACCCATAATCACTTAATATGCAAAAATAATCGTCACAAACCGTTGACAACCTAAATATGAATCAATGATATTCGTCGGTAAAACCTTACACCTGAATCACTCCCATTTTTTTTAGAATTCAGAAATTATGTTCTTGAAATTAATAGTTTTTTAGACAGTTGAAAGAATTTCTAAAAAATAAATAACAATTGAATATATTTTCATAGGAACCTACACTCGAAACAGATATGAAACGCAATATGCTTAAAAGGGTCGGTCACTGTATTAGTGACCAGCCAGGTGCCCTTAAGATTTTTTAATGGGAGTAAAAAACAACCTTAGTTATGCCCTCCTTCGAAGGGAACGTAGAATGGTGGTCCCAAGCCTTTGCTATGTCATGAACTCGTTAAAGATCTCTACCTAACTAAACTTGGAGAGGAAAAAATTAGTCATCATACGATTAGCCATAGTAGTATAAAAGTGCATTAAACGAATAGATAACAACAGTAATACGCTTAAATATATTTGTTATAAAATCTTGGTACCTTTGCTGATACATATCAGATTAAGACAATTTTACGTTTACGTTGTTCAACCACTTTTGGGCGAAGATTTTCAAATCCTGCCTTATTGCACATCTAGGCGGTAAGACGAACCTCCAGGAAAAATTTTAGCCTCACAACCATAGTAATTTTTTAGATACCAGAAAATTTAGGGGTACTTTCTTTTATAAATATAGGCATACAGCTAATAAAAGTCCTAAATATGCTTAAAATAATAGTTCTGATTATTATACTCGAATAAATCAAAATAAATAGTAATTTTTTTAAATTTATAAATGTATATGCTTTAAGGTAATAACGATTACAATTAAAAATGACTCTTGAAATAAAATGTGATTTAACAATATAGATTGATATAAATATTTCTGCGTTGTGTAACCTTCTATACTCCCCAGTAGCCTCATCTCTCTTCGGACCAAATATTTTACCTGTAGTACCTTATTTTCTAAAACCTTTAGCCGTTGTCCGTCCTTCAAAGTAAGCGGCCACGTTTCACTGTCGGAAAAATAATAGTTTTATAAATTCTAACCTTTAAGTTTTTAGACAAAAGCTAAGTAATTTCGCAACTGAATTATAACACGCATTTCCCGCCTTTAACCAGGACTTTATTTCCTCCTGGATTTTTTTTTCGTTATTATTGAACCTAAATACTTAAATTTCTCTACGTGTTCAAAAGTATACCCTGATATATCAATATCACTATGATCGCCACCGTCTCTGCTACAATCATATATTTTGTCTTCCCAGTATTTATTTCGAGTCCTATTTCTTTACCGGTTTTTACTAACGCAGTTGTATTTAGTTGTATAGTTTCCGTCTTCCCCTAGCAGTACCAAATCATCGGCGTTTCCCAGAACCGGAATTTTATCACCCAAATTTAAACGTTCTTAGTACATGTCACATTTTCTTTGATATATTCTAAAGCGATCTCGTCTACATCAGTTTCTGTTATTATGATTGCTATTAAGAAGTTTTTAAAAGAATATATTTTAAAGTACTTCTGCGTAAATGACATTTTTAGTTTTATTTTCTTGTGACAGAAGAACATACTGATTTTCTCCGCAACCCGATTTTGACGTAAATCTATTCCTACGTGTTTAAATGTTTACCTCTGTGATTAATTGTTACGGAAAAATATAAATCAACGGAAAATTGAATTATTTAAAAATAAAAGGTAAATCATTTGGAATAATTGGGAAGCGAGGTTTTTTTTTTCTCCCAAATTTTCCCCGTTTTCTCCCAGATTTTCGACTGATTCTTCGGTCCTATTGGTTGCAGCGTGATGTTATATAGCCTATAGCCTTCCTCGATAAATGAACTATCCAACACAAAAAGAATTTTTCAATTAGAACCAGTAGTTTCTGAGATTAGCGCGTTCAAACAAACAAACTCTTCAGCTTTATAATATTAGTATAGATAATATCGTATAATAAATTATTTATAAGGACACATGTTTCTATAGAAATTTTTTTTTTATTCAAACTGTATTTAAAAATTCTTAAATTGAAGATAACAACCGAGGTAAGTGAATGTCGCCTGTTGCCTGCTCCAGATTATTTAAATTAATAAAATGAGGTTTAATTTATACATAAAATAAAGAAGAAAATAATCTCAGTCTTCATAAGGGGCAGAATATACCTCAAGTACTTTTTGGCGAGTTATTAATAAAGCTGATGGCTGAGAATATTATTAATTTGTAAATTAGTATCTGATTGAAGATTATAATGTTTAGACGCAAAGATTAATTGAACTTTTTGAGAGACGACGTAACATTACCATTATGCTGTCTGTCTCGAAATAGTCCATTATAATTTCACTAAGTATGAGTTTTACGACTGTATACATTATTCTCAGGGGAAGTCCCAAAATAAATTATAAATATTTAAATTTCTTAATCTACATTCCAAAGACCTAGTAGAAAGCCATCATACAAAAAAAAATGTAACAATAACACTTTGAACATGGGACTCCCCGAACGGTAAAACTGTGAAGCCGGTAAACCATATCCTCCTCACTGCAAGCACATATTTAAAGCGATGTAGGCGTATTGGCACTGACCAATAAATACCTGATGGAATTTCGGATTCATTGCCAGAATATCTGATGAACAGAAAACCAGAAGTCGGAGTTTCTCTACAGGAGGATCTATCTCCATCTTTAGCTAAATAGTAGTATCTTCTCTGCACAGTAAGCCAAAGGATTCTACATGTAATTCGGAATTTAAATATTGTTCGGGAACAGTATTATATTTGGAGGTTAAGAAAAAAAGTTCTAATTTTCGAGAAAAAAAAAACTTGCACTATTTATCGATCAGTACATAATGTTTGATATATCATCTCCTCTCTATATACAAAATGACGTCACGATTCTTGTTTTCCGCGAACTCGAATTCGAAGCACACGACGGATTTTGATACACTTTTCATTATTCCTCAAGGTTTATAAGCAAAATACGTTGCGATCGAGATTTCCTTTAGATAGGAAATTTCAATTTTCTGTAATCAAGGAGTAACCAATTTTTTCTCGAAATAAGAGAAGCAACATAAAAGTATCATATACGGTTGGAACACGCAAGATTTTAGAAATGTTAATATGCATTAAAAGAAGTAGTTTAAGTCAATATTACATTATAAGCCAATAAAATATGAACATTTTTATCCGTAATTTTCACAAAAAGGAAATTTCAACGGAAACTTATTCGGTACGGAGCAGTAAATTTGTCTTTGTATTAACAGAAGTTTTGAGCTAACGTCTTTATCGTTGTTGTTTTTTTTTGTTGGGGGTTTAAATTACCTCAAGAATCGTTGTCATCTCTTCTTTTTATCCCAAAGCGACGAACCTTAAGTTGGCCTAACGATGCTTTTTTTAATATAAATGACACCAAATTTAAATTGCATCAGTGCTAAGCAGGTGTGGGTTACTAGTTACACATAAGAATACCTCAGGTTTTCTTTAATTAGAATTGCTGAAAATAAACAGCAATATCTAAATTCATTTAAGAATAGTGAAAAACAAAAGCTGACAAAGAGAGATAGAAGAGAAATAATTAAAAAAAACCATAAGAAAAAAAAATCCGAAAATTATTAAACCAAGCAAATTAAATTTTGCTAAAACTAATCTGTTTTTATATTCTATCGTCATTCTAATAAATGAAGTTGTATTTTTTTTTTTTGTCACTTAACATTTTATTTACATTTGTAAAAAATATTAAATCAGCAAATGTGCTAAAATCTAAGGAAACATGGCGTGGGCAGGCATGAGGGAGACAGCACCCAGTAGTGCATCCTCCTGACATTAAGCACAACTATATTTTCAGTTCAGGAGGTCCCTCATCCAACTCCTTTTCATTCTACTCCGGGTCATGGATGGTAGGTCAGTTGTAGCCATGTTTTGCACAAGTTTGTTTATGTGTCCATTTAGTTTGTCGTGAAATCGTTTGTAAGTCGATCTAATGTGGTTTGTTCTAGTTGGAATACGTAAATCAGTATGAAGGGTATCGTCTGAAACATACGGAGGTGAGTTCGTTGCCAGTCTTAAAAAATTTCGATTAAAAGGTTTGTATTTTTGGTATGTGTGTCTTTTTAGCAGGTCTGTATATTTGGCAAGCGTAAAAGTTGTAATTTATTTCGCCTTAAGTGCAAAGCAAAATAGCTGAAACCTCGTTATTGTTAAGCGACATTTATCGCTAATTTTACCCTTCACCATTGTGAGATCAAATAGAAATACGCGCATCCATCCAGGACTGAGCACAATATCACTCAGTAATTAGAAACTACCAGTACTATTAGTGACAATTCTAGGCCATTAGTCACTATAGAACTTGATCGAATAGTTACGAGTGAAAATGATTGATTGACACTAATTAATTAATTTGGTTAATTGACTAATCAATAATTATCAATACCTTAACGAAAATGCAGATACAGGGACAAGTAAGTAAATGTATTGTTATCGATCTGACAAAACTGCAGTTTACTCTTGTTTAAGTTTATTCTCTTCAAGAGAGAAATTATCTCAGCATTAAATTTCATTGAGATTTTATAGTCTTTTAAAATGAAGGCTACAAGAAAAAGGTGGATATATAAGGAGAATAGAGGCGGAATGATCAAAGAAGATAACACATCCAAACACAACCAACATCGGTTACACAAGTGTCTACATCGTATGTAATCCAACAATACTATCTATCGCATAGATCCCATCTGAATGCTTATCTTAGGAGTATTGTCTATGCATAATCCTAAATTTTACAAATAAATTCTGATTGTTTTGAAGTAACTTCTTAGCACCTTCTAAATTAACTTAATTATTCCGTTTTTCGAACAATTGAGAAACTCGTTAAGATACTAGACAATCTGAGAATGCAATACTCTTTGCACCCTCTCACTCCGTTTTTTGTTTTTTTTAAAAATATTTTTGACGATTAAAAATCAATTTCCAATACGGTACGTGTCAAGTAAAATCCCAAAAAAACATTTTAAAAAATAGGAAAACTACATTATATTAATTATTACTAAATGTATCATACTAAAAAATAAAACATAAAAAAGGATTTTCCGATCAAAAAAAAAAAAAAAAAGTTAGCATAAAGTTAAAACATACCTTAGAGTTTAAGTTTGATATAAATTATTAAATCATAATTTGTTTTTACACCTATAAAAACTTATTTTTAGTTTCACATACCTATATATGAAATATTTAGTAAGGGAATGACTAAATCCCGCAAAAAGTACTGCGTGTGTGTCTGTGTGTCCGAATGTCCGTGTGTTTGTGGTTAGTCCGCCACAAAAACAAAAGTTGTAGGAAACTGAAATTTCATATTTGAGAAAACTACACGCCCGAGATGTTACAGAAACTTTTTCATCAAAATCGACTTACCAGATAAGCCACCTAATACCACACAGTTTGCATATTTTTACGATTTTCTCAAAAACGGCTCAAACGATTTTGATTAAACTTAATATCAATGTAAAATTTAACAGGCTCTAAAATAATATAGGTTTTATCTTCATTAAAATAGTCTGACAGGGCTTGAGTGCCGATTTTTTAAATTTTCTTGCTCTAAAGTACTCTTAATTTTGTAGAGTCTATAAATCTTGTTTTCATTGATAAAAAACAAGTGCTTATATATTCACTTTATTTATATTGAACGAGTGCGATAATTTAAGTATTTTTAATAAAACACATGTTTCTATATAAGCTCAATTTAATTAATTTTTTAACAATTTATTTTCATATCTAAATGTATTTAAAAAGTATTGCATGGATTTTAACAACTGAGTTAAGTGAGGGTTGTGTGTTGCTCGCACTAGATTTTTTAATCTCGTGTTAATAATAAGAATTCGCAGGTATCAGAAATGGAGAATGAAAATTATTAATATCATTCTAGTTAACAGTTAAGGGAAGCAACCCCGTAATTTATTCCATTCAATAACTTCTCTGAATCATAACATTTTAATCTCGGAAGATTCTTCAGTTGAATCGTTTACTAAGTTTCAAGTTGATTACAACTTTACGCGACCTTGATACAACTTTGAGCTGTTTGTACCGACTTACCTCGTGAATGAATTTTTCATCAAACATTCTTTCAACAAGTCGCCGGATTTATGTCTGTGACTCGCTTAGGTTATTCGTCATATCCATTGATAAATTATAAAATATAATTTATAAATAAATATGTTTTACTATTTATAACAAAAACAAATTATAATATCATAATAAGAATTTAAACAATTATGTTGGATAGTCGTGGCCGGAATGATTTCCTATAGCAAATAATATAATTAAATATTGGACTTTCCATTTTCATTTGGAAATGACATATTATTTTACCGAATAGTTATAAATACACTGTCCTTAATAAAATAGTCATGCTTCAGTAAAATTAATTATTTTAATCATAATTTAACAAAAAACAATAGGAGCGGCAATCCCGACTGAGGCAGAATTATTTATTTTGTTATTTCAGCCGTAGGAATCTCTAAGAGCTGAATCCAAGAAAGGCCCTTTATAAATTTTAAGGCATAGTTTCTTTTTATTTTATTTATTTATTTTTAACAAACAAAAATTAAATTGAAAAACACATCTGATGATTTTTTATTATGAGTTTGATGAGGAAAAATTGTCACGTGATGGCATCTCCATCAAAAATGTTATCCATCAGCATAGATTAAAACAACATTAAACTATTTGCTTTATGAAAATATATTAATGAAATGATTAATCATTTTAATATATGTTTATAATAAACATATTCATAAATATGTTCTGATTTTAAGGCTCTGTGTCACGCTCATTTCAGCCCAATTAGACGTTTTTATAATTTTCATTTTTTTTATAAATAAAAACATAAGTTGCATTGCCTTTGTTGAATTTAGTTAAGCAAATAATAAACGCTGCTAATTATTACACAATGGTTTATTACTTCAAAATAAGTATATTAGGATATAAATGTTTATATAGTTGTTTATAGATGCAAATTTTTTTTTATCTTTAATAATAACCGAGTTTTGATGGAATTACATCAATTATAATTTGTGACTTAAATATATAGATCAACTTTATTTTTTCTTCTGTTTATCGCGCTTTACTGATTCTAAAGCTCTCTACATATTTTTCTCTATCTTAAAATAACTAAGTTATGGGCGTATTTATGGGTAGAATCCTAACTTTTTTCTTTTCTTTTTTCTCTTTTTTATAATGATTCGCAATTTTTGGTAAAATAACATTTATATTTTTTTTCTTTATCTATAAAAATAACTAAGTTATGGACGTATTTATATGTAAAATTTCAAAAACTTGTTCTTTTTTTAATAATTATTCGCGTTTTTTTTTCGCTAATAATTGAAACTGAAAAATTGATTAAATCATTAGGGCATATTTTCAAGGCAAGGAAATACGCCATGTTCCTATTTGGACGTTAATTTTCATTTTAATTATCTACGTTTGAATTAATTTAATCATTTATTTTCCCCATCTTTTGAAATATAATAAAAAGGGTTGCAGATACATTTATTTATTTATTACGCTTAGTTACGAAAGTTTATGATTGAGTTTCTTTCCAGCTTTTGGAAATAACAATCCTAAATTATTGAGATTCCTTGAAATAGAAGTAACTGGAAGCATACGACTATATAATCATAAGTGATAGTATTTTTTTACGTATTTTTGAAATGAAAATAGACATTATTAAGTGAAGCAAGCAACAATTCCAATTTCTTTTGTTCGAAAAACCAAACGGGAACACTAGCGGAGAAACATAAACTTAAGTTCCAAAAGAATATTAAAAAATGTATATTAATAAATAATGAACATAAAAAGTAAATTTATATTCAATTTTATAATATGAAATTTTTATCTAATTAATGATTTTATAAAAATGAATATGTATAGATAAAGAAAATATTCGTTAATAGTAACTAAAATCAAACTGTTTTAAGCAATTTTAGTCTTGATAATGTGGACAAAGCCCCGAAACGTCGAAGAATATTGACGAGTTATATAGTTGATTTTACGAATAAAGATATGATGGAAGAAATTCATGCTTAATCTAATATGTAAAAATAAAAAATATTAATGCTTCATCTCTCAATGAATCTTCATTTTGATGGTCTTTATTAAAACCCTCTTGTCACTCCAAATTTTATCACCCCACATCAGTCAAAACTTCCAAAATAAACTGTCCATACTAGTTCTTAATAAGGCCATTCTCTCTAGTTCTGAATTCAAACGAAATCTTGCACCATGTCTTTAAAAACTGAAATCGCATATTTCCTTTAAATCACTCTAGTTTTAGGACATTAAATTTTCTTCTAAGAGAAACATTATTATTTTATGTGTAGATTGGATTTTAAATAACTTTTAGTTATAAAAAACACTAAAGATTTTTCAGACAGCATACCCGATTATCAAGAAAGAAAATAGTTTTTTCAATATAAATTTGTGAATAGATCTAGTTTGAAATATTTCATTCCGTTAAATGGAGATATGTAACACTAGAAATTTTCTCGAATATATTAAAAAAAAAAAAATTGGGGACTTTTTTATCCTTAATAGAACCAATTTATTTGTTAATTTTTTAATTACATTTTTTTAATGAGTGAAATCATTGCCTTACTTGAAAATGTGTGAACTTGGTACTAGGATTTTGGAAATATTTCCAAGGGGGAGGTAGGCAGCGGGTAAGGTATTGATTTTGGGGCGGTCGTAGGTCAAAAGGGACCAGAGCTTGGAGCCGCCAAGAAAACAGGCAAGTGGAAGTAACAATGCTTAACACATATTATATTATAGATAAAATGCTATAATAAATGAATAAAAAATATTAAAAAGAATTTTAAAAACAAACGCATAATTTAATTTTTTAAAAATCAAAATTTTAAATTTTGATTTCTTATATGTTCATCGAAATCAGATAAAATGAATAATAATTGATTGTTTGAATCCCTACAAAACTTCCTTAATAATTATTGAACTTTTATAAAGGGAAAAATATAATTTAGAAAATCTTCCCAAAAATTTGAGATTTCAAAGCAAGCACTCAACGGGTATACTCACGTACTATAAGGCAGATGTGGGGTTAGTGTGTATTGAATATATGGTTTAGTTTAGCTCAAAAAGGTCGTAAAACACCGAAATTAAAAGTGAAAAATAATTATATAATAATTATATAATTATATATATATAATATATATATATATATATATAATATATATATATATAAAGCCGATGTAACATAAACTTTTTCACCTAAATCGACATTTGCACATTCATACCATTTACTAAAAAACGACACTTCCTTTTTTATTAAACCCAGTATACCTCAATGTCAACAACAATACACTTTAATATCAGATAGATAAGTTTGTTCCTTTTTTTTTTTTTTTTTACTCCTACCTCGCTATTAAAGGCTATGCGGGGGTTTCTCGGGCCAGTGCCAGGGGGTGAGGGCGGGGAGATAAATGTCCTCTCCAGAACCGAGACGAGAACTCGTAATCATATAGTTTCAAGTTTTGGTCATCTGCGGTTGCTAAGCAACGAGCGCTAACCCATTCAGCCACCCCACTCCCCTTACCTATATATGAAATATATAGCAATGAAAAGTATTGTGATCGTTAAAATTTTCGAATTCGAGTTACCGGAAATACATGTTTTAGGGCCCATGAGTCCACATGACCAAGTCCCGGTTACCACACAAAAAGGTGTGTATGTGGTAAGTCTATCTGGAAAACCGTAAACTGAAATTTTATATTTCAAGAGTGTTTATGCAAGTTTTTCATCAAAATTGCCTTACCAGAAGAGTTACTTTCTATCGTGCATTTCTTTTTTTTTTTTTTTTTTTTCTTTCTAAAATGGCCCTAACGATTTTGATAAAACTCACTGTATCGAAGTAAAAGTTAATTAGCTTTAGCATGGTGTAAATTTCATTTTGATTGAAATAGTCCAAGTAGTCAAAGTACCTTTGATTTTGTAGATTCGAAAAAGATATACATATCATCTAATAAGTATTGATAAAAACGAATTTGATAATCAAATAAAGGAGATAAGAGCAAAAATATTTGTTAAGTAATTTTTTCCTCCAAACACAAGAATAGTAATATAGATGTATAACATACTGTTTCGGGGCCACCCATAGCGTAGTGGTTAGCATAACAGTTTTTTATGCCAAAGGTCGCGGGTTCAAATCCGCGGGTGGCCCTAGGATTTTTTAATGGAGTAAAAAATCCTTAGTTATGCCGTCCTTCGGAAGGGACGTTGAAAAGTGGTCCCGAGCCTGTGCGATGTCAGGTACTCGTTAAAGGTCCCTATTCTAATAAAACCTGGATAGGCAAAATTTAGGACTCCCACTGTAGCATCGTCCGATTAGCCATAGCAGCATAAAAGTGACGTTAAACGAATAAACAAACAACATACCGTTTCAAAGCTAAAGTTTTAAGAAAAAATATTATCTTATACATAAAAAAGTATACATTAATGGAGAGCGATGAAAAGCGGATTAAACCAACCTATTGTTGTTGATTATAATCGGAAAATTATAAACAGAAAAGAGGAAAAATATTTTTTTGTTGGTAAATATTTTGTTTTCTGAACATAAAAATAGTAATATATGAATGATGTATAATGTACCATTTAAAAGCTGAAGATTTTAGAAATAAATGTTTACAAAGCTATAAAAAGTAATGTGACGAAAACCGCTATGATTATTTTACATAACAATTTTATATTCTTTAATTTAAAACATATGTGGGGATCACTTGTAGCTGGGTGGCTAGCGTAACAGCCTCCCATGCTAAAGGTCACGGGTTCAAACCCGCAGGTGGTCCTAGGATTTTTTAATGGGAGTAAAAATCCTTAGTTACGCCGTCCTTCGGAGGGGACGTTAAAAGTGGTCCCGAGCCTGTGCGATGTCAGGTACTCGTTAAAGATCCCTATCCTAATAAAACCTGGATAGGCAAAATTTAGGACTCCACTGCAGCATCGTCCGATTAGCCATAGTAGCATAAAGTGACGTTAAATAAATAAACAAACAAACAAAACATATGTTATCGACGAAACTGAATATAATTCTTTAAAATATTTTCAACTCTATCCAAATTTATTTCATAGTTCTTAAATTAATTTTATAAAGCGTGGTAAGTGAAAGTATTGTGTTGTGCACTCGAGATTTTTACTCTTATAATGTAAATGCATTTTTCATTTTTAAAGACAGGAGGATTACGTACTCATGGTTACTAAGGAAATAATATTTGCCTAGTCCTAATTTTTTATTTTGTTTGTTTTTGTAATTGTGTCCGTTCAAATTTTCGTGAAACCAATAAAAATTATAACCGATAGAAATACCATTATGTTAAAAATTGTTTAACAAAAGTTAAAGTAGGATATTACAGATTTTGTTTTATTCCTTTCAATAAGTTGTACCAACTAAAATTCAATCAAACAAATAAAATACCTTTCCGCTTGGTCCTAGAATTTATTGATATTCTTGATTTTATCATTAATACCGTTATATAATTAAAGAATTCTGTCATTTAATCAAAATTCTTTAATTACCTCTAACAAAATACAAGAGACAGGTTTCTTCTTTCAATAATTTAAATATTCTAGATTTTTTTTCAATATGTGAATTGGTTGTAAACATTAGTAGTCATTATAAAGACATAAAAGTTTCCACTAACCGTATATATCATATCACACTCGTATCATATCTACTCCCAACATAATCTACTAAACTCCTACTTTTTTTTTTTTTTAATTGCTTTATTGAGAAGTAATACAATCTGCCACTATCTTGGGCAATAAGTATTAGAGATAAAAGAAGTCATTCATTCCATATGTACAAAGTAAAACAATTAAAAAGTAAAATGCCTCAATAACAAAAGAAGAAAAAATAAATAAATAAAATAAAATAAATGAAAAAAAAATAAAATAATTACAATCTTGGCCACATTCATACCTATATACAATATTTACATACTGCCCCTGGGAACTCCGAATCGAACCTCTGCATCCAGAAATGGATGCCGAGGCACAATGTCAGGAGATCCCAGCGCCTCTCAGTCAGCCGCTTCACCAATCTAGTCAGTGGAGACTGAGTGAGGGCGCTAGAGCCACACACTCTCAGGCATGAGTGGAGAAGTTGGCCATTGCCAGCACTCCAATTGCGTATTTATAAGAGATCTCTCGGCCATTGCCGCCTCAACCTACGAGGAGGGTTGTAAGGATGGTTGGTACTAGATAGGGATTGTGCCAGGAGATTAGGAAGGTGAGCAAGTTTCTGGTGGAAAGTTGAGAATTTGGATGGGATGAAATCAAGGACATAAGGGATCTTGAGGTCATGATGTAAGGTCTTGTTTGTAACATAATAGGGAGCATTGACTATTGTCCTAAGGACTTTGGACTGAAAGGATTGGATACGTTTGATGTTCGAAAATTTAGTAGTACCCCATAGTTCAATTCTGTAGGTCCACATAGGTTTGAGAATTGTCTTGTAAATTAATAGTTTGTTTCCAACGGAAAGTTGTGATGTTCTGTTCAATAATCTATATAACTGTCCGTATCTTCTGTTGAGCTCTTGTCTTTTAAGTCGAGTATGTGGGTTCCAGGTCAGTCTTTTGTCTAGTAGGAAACCCAAATACCGGACTGTGTCGGAACAGGGAAGTGGTATAGAGTTGAAATGAACTTGTGGACAGGATTTACGTCGGAGGGTGAAGGTGACGTGCTTACTTTTGGATTGATTGACTTTGATGCGCCAATTGTCGCACCAATGTTCAATCAAGGAGAGGTGTCTTTGGAGATGGAAAGATGCCAGTTCTGGGTCTGAATGGGTTGATAGAATGACAGTATCATCGGCAAAAGATGCTAGGAAGGTATCAGGATCTAAAGGTATATCAGCTGTAAACAAGATGTAGAGGATAGGACCTAGGACGCTTCCTTGAGGTACGCCGGCCTCGATTGGGTAACAAATGGATAAAACTCCTACTAGAGTACTAATTTTTCTTTAGCTTATAAAGAATATTAAAACCCTTCCTAATCACTTTTCATAAGCTTTTGAAAATGACATGTTCTTTTTAAACGTTACTCCGACTGTTCATCTTATATAGGATTCAAAATATAAAACTCTTTTTTTCTTTTAGGTTTCATTTGATATTTTGAATTTATTCTTATATAATAAATAAAGCTAATATCAAAACATTAACTGAAACTTTTAACTACCATAACACTATTATGATATTGTGGACCTGAAACAATAACACATTATCGAATTAAAAAATAATTAGTATTCATAAAAGTGAAATCGTTTCCACTAACACGATACTAACAAAAACTTAAACGCTACTAAATTGATGTAAATTTAACTTCATTACAACTCACGTGAACCAACAAGTCAGTAGTGAAGTAACAAATGCAGTACATACCTGGAAAAAAATAAAACTGCATTAAAAATAAAAATGAAATTAACAAAGTATTGGGTTGATACAAAATTAATGCAGGTTTCCTCTATTGCAATATCTTAATTCCAATTGTGTAAACAAAGCTAATCCTAACATTGATCATTATTATACCAAAACAAACCTTATCTAATACCCTCTCTTTCACCATGAATTTGTTTAGTAAAATCGTTTTGTTCAGTGTGTTCAAAGGTCTTGAATCGAAAATGTCAAAGTGCGATTTTCGTCAAATTTATTTTTACGAATTTAAATTAGGGCGCAGCGCTGCGCAAACGGCTCGTAATATTAATGAAGTGTGGGGTCAGGGGGCTATTAATGAGTGCACGGTGCAGCGTTGGTTCCAGAAGTTTCGCAGAGGAGATTTCGACCTCGAAGACAAGGAAGGTCGGGGCCGTCATCTTGCTCTGGACAACGACCAGCTGAGGTCAAAAGTGGAAGAAGACCCAACCAAAACCACACGAGAAATGGCGGCGGAACTCGGAACTCAAAAATTGCAACGTCTTTGCCCAGCATTGATGAATCGGAAGGGGCCGATCCTGCTCCACGATAACGCCAGACCACACGTTGCACAACCAACGCTTCGACGACTGCACGAGTTGGGCTACGAAGTTCTCCAACATCCGCCTTATTCACCTGACCTCTCTCCTACAGACTTCCACTTTTTCAGGCATCTGGACAACTTTTTGAGGGAGAAAAATTTTCAAAACCAGGACGACATTGAAAATTCTTTTCGTGATTTCATTGAGTCCAGGGATTCGGATTTTTTTTTCTGGTGGAATAAGAAAGCTTGTTGAACGTTGGCAAAAGTGCATTGATTCAGATGGAAATTATTTTGATTAAATATATATGGTTAAAGTAAAGATATGGCGTATTTACAATACCTACTAAAAACCTGCATTAATTTTGCATCAACCCAATAATTAAAAATGAAATATCTCTTTAATTACTAATCCCATATCGTAAGTAATATCTACACGAAATTCATGTTTTATGATTAACTTATTATGATTTAGCATTAATCATCCCTTTATTAAAACTATAAACTTTAAGTTTAAATTGTTTCGAAATACCACTATGTTAAAACACATCTAGAAATAACAATTAATGCAAAAAAGTAATTAGATATAATTGTAAGTAAACTTTGTACAAGTGAAATTAATTAAATTTAATCAAAGAGTAGGTGGTACGAGAGCCTTTGGGACAGCAGTCGACTAAATGAGACTAGTAGTTTAATTAGATAATAGAATGCAATAGATAGACTATGCTATATTAAATTGTAATTATGTTCAACACACTCCATCAAACCAAAATGTTCCTTGTTTTTTTTTCTACAATTAAGTCGTTTAAATTGTTACAGATGAATATTTCAAGCCAAAATTTCCGGTTCTGATTCGAGAAAACCTGCTTTCTCCTAAGGTATTCTCCATACACACTACAAATATTGTTAACCGTATGCGCAGCGGATTTTCTGTTTCGGAATAAAAAATCATTAAATGACGTAAATGATATTTTTTTTTCTCTTCTATTTTTAGCAAGCAAAATACCACTTTAAGATAAAAGATCTCGGTTGAATCTGATGTATAAAAGTACCTTAACTAATGCATTCATAAAATGTGTAAACATTACTGACCAAGTAAACATGATTTTAATATCACAGAGAGGATTAAATTGAAATATTGAATAAGGCTTAAAACTTATTTTACACTTTATGCTCAGTAGAACGAGGCGGAGGAGTGTGTTTTTTGGTTTGTCTAATTATTTAACGTTTAATTACGTGGTTCAGTTTTAAGATGGGATAGCTGGGTTATAATATGGGTCCCATAATGGACAAAAGGGAGATTGGACGGTACGAGGATGGATTTTCAGGTGGCTTTTGAGGTTTCGGGATCAATCTGATTACTGATTGTTTCCAAGTTTCGAGGAAATAGGTGGTTCGGAGCGTAGCACTGAATATATATGTGAGCAAAAGGATTGCTTTTCGAGGGAGCTGTTTTAGGATACAGGGTGTGATGAGATCATGAGTGGAGGGGTTGAGGGAAGACTTAAGGAGTTGTAAATAAGGACGCATGAGCCAGCGTGGGCTTTATTTTCTTGGTCATCTGATTTGTATGTGATGTATGTAAAAGTATGAATGAGTTGTAAAATGTGTTTCAGTTACCAGGACAATGTCTATGTTGTTGTGAATAAATAAATAAAGCTAATTTCGGCGCCCAATCATCCATCAGCATTCCACAAGAGATCAGCCAGGGTCTTCTTACTCATCTTGAGATATTGAGGGGGATTTCTGTCTGTTTGATGGTATTTTGGATATCTAGAAAAAATTATGAAAGAATAGGAATAATATCAGATGAATGTTGGTAGAAATGGAGTAGGAAGGGGTGTCTTTGGTCAGAGGATTCATCAGTTTAGGAGGAGGTTGAACTCTTCTTTGAAGTTGTTGACTAGGAACCATGTTTAAGGGAGCTTTTAGAGAGAGGTTGTCAGGGACTGATGATATGGATGGAAGAGGCTGGTTGTCAGTTGTCTGAGACGGTATCAGTGGTGGTAACTTTACTATTAGGGACGAGTTTTCAGAATCACTTTGAACAAGGAATAGGAGTTCTAATAGGATAGGATGCGACTTTTGGGGTTTTGGATGGGTAGTCTGGGGAGGAGCATAGGAAGTCTGGGAATGGTAATGGGACGACTAAGGCTGTGATGAGGTTTGAGGCGATTGAGGTTGGGGTGTACGGTGAGTCGAAGCTGATGTGTGTTGATTCTCTTCGATCACTGCAGGGTGCTGAAACACAGGTGTACACTTAATAGACAGGCCTGGATCTCGTTAACTGGCTCTGCTTTTCTTTTCCTAAAAGCTGCTGTATATAAACCTTTCTGTCTTAGCAAGTTTTTATATACAATGCATCTTCTATAGCTAGCAGGCTGTGCTTCACTACTCAAAGCACATTTTGCTGGGGTGTCTCAGGACAGGAATCTTAAAACTAGTAACTAACATCGCACAGGCCCGGGACCACCATCTTACGTCTCCTCTCCAAAAAACGGTATAACCAAGGAGTTTTTACAATCACTAAAACATCTTAGGACAATTTGCCAGGTTTTATCTCGCTATCATGGGCATAGAAGGGGTAATGCTAGCCACTACACCACATGTGAATCTAACGAGAGTGCGTATAATGAGCCCAAGAACATGATTATGAAGATACACTTAGATATATTATACATTAATATTTTTTTCTCACCACAACTTTTGGATTAAATAGGCTAAAATTCGGTGTTTAGGGCCGATTAGATAAAGTTGTTCATCATTAAAGGCTGATGTTAAATTCAACCTTCATGGACAAGTAATGAGTAGGAAACACTGAAGGGCTCTTCTCAAGGTTAACCTTCCGTTAAAATACGTCGTTATTACTTTACCGTTGTTACATTAGCCATTATCTTGCAGGTTGAGTCTAAAACAGTGATTACCTTTATCAGGACGCTTAAAGTGCACTTTCATAGAAAATTACATGTTTAAATATTTTGACTAACACTCAAACCCCAGGAAGTGTTAATCATTAAATAAGTTTAACATTGAGTTACTATAAATGTGATACAGGAGGATGCTGTCGGGACGCACCAGTCCAGAGAATGAAGGAAGGGATGATTAAATGCTCCGTAAAAGTTGGACTGTTTTTAGCTTTGTTTTACACTAAAGGGCCTTTCGAAACAGCTGCATATTGGTCATCGATGAGGAATACACTTTCTTCAATATAACCATATTAGTGACGATCATCAGCATTAGTTTTAATACTTGCTTGTTGTAAATGGTACTATTTTACTTCTCATGAAAGGCTGTTTCGCAGTAAATCTAAGCTAAAAAGAAGGGTTGGTAAAGATTTTTAGATTTGTTCTATCACTTTACAGTTTTGGACTTTGCTTGGAGATATTACTGTTCTGATTAATGCTCCTATAAGATTTATATTTCAAATTTGTCAAACTGTTGGGTTGTCCGAGAAATAATACGTGGCCTTTGTTTTTCTTTAATTCTTCTTCTTCTTCTTCTAGTGGCGCGACAGGCCGTGTAGGCCCTGGGCCTCGTGGCGTAAACTACTGCGAGTTTATACTCACGTTTCACGATGCAATTTTTAGTGAAGGGTCATCACTCCCTACGACTAATTTTGCGAGTCGCCACCATTTGGCTGACGGGTCTCACATACCCGAGGGAGAGACTGAATCCCAATTTTTTTACATTCTTATAAAAGCCCCTACGGGACTGGGATTCGAACTCAGAACCTCTAGCATGAAAGACTAGCGCGCTAGCCACTCAGCCACGGGCTCCCTGTTTTTCTTTAATTACCACTCCAAAAAGAAACTTTTTACTTTTTTTTGAGATTATTCATTTGTATGAATGTCAACACTTATCAATTGTCATTAAAAAAAAGAAAAAGAAAATGCTTATCTCCCTACATGGAAATAATTCAGTCTTAACTAAGATGTCAAAGACTGATTTTCGTTTAGGATTATTTCAAGAGTTTAAACTCGGCCGGAACGGTGATCAGGAATATCAACGAAGTAATCAAGGCAACATTATGAGGGCACCGTCTAATGGTGGTTCCATTTCGAGAGGAAGACTTCTGCTTGGAACAAAAAAAAAAAAGGATTTAGAGGAAAAAATCCCAGAACAATTGTTCAAGAACTTGTGCAGAAAAACTTGATGTAAGCAAAACGACCGTCGACAACCACCTCAGGCGAGAGGAAAGAATAAAAAACAGAAAGTTGGGTTTCTCACTTATAAAGGACCATAAATAAAATCTACCCTCCGAACCTCTCACCAATTGATCACCACTTTTTTTAAGACATCTAGACCATTTTTAAAAATAAAAAACATTGCTCAAAAAATGAGTTTTTTAACTTTAAAAATTCTAAGGATTTCAAATTCTTTTCAGACGGTATGATAAAGCTGTAAACGCTTTGGCAGAATTTTTTGAAAGTAATGAGAACTTTTGATAAATAAAAACGGGTAAACATTTTTTTTTTAAATCCTATATATTTTTTTACAGGGCAAATAAATATATATAACAACTACTTTGATTCAAGAAGGGAAGGAACTCATTAGTTCAGTCTTCCTTGTCAACTATTCAAATCTATGATTAATGAAAGATAAAAGCTGGAAAGTTCATAAGCAATATGTAATATTAAAGCTAATTTAGGATCTGTTCTAGTAAAGAGGTAATATACTAGGAAAGAGGGCGTGAAGTGGTTGCGGAGTGGCGAGGAGGATTGGCTAGTGACGGAGCTGGCTCGAGTGCACCGGGAGCATATTGATCTCGTCCCTGATGAAGTTGTGCCTCGTCACGAGAACCGATCGATGACCGACATTAAAATCATGTGCGTAACCACCTTCCAAAATAGGGTAAGGCTAAACCAAGAAACTGAACGAAAGCAATACTGTAACAACACCTATAACCCAATAACCCTGCTCCTCAAGATTCTGCGCGCTCCATAATCAGTCATGTAAAAGATCTGTCGTCATCAACACCATCGATGAGCAGATCCCCTATCCTCAAAGATAAATGATTTAAGTACTGATCATTTAAGGTGAAGACCAAGAATTTACACACAATAAAGACAAAATTGCAACCTGAAGATGGTATTAGCCAAAACGTACATTTATAAATAAAGTGGTGAAATAGTAAAACAAGCTCTAATTTACTATTAAAAGCGACTTATTTCGGAAATCGGTTATGGCTTTACATTGCCTTAACTTATATCCCAGTAATATTAATACTGTACCTCTAATCTATTTCTCCCTCTTATAAATACTTATAAACACGTTTAGCTCACCAAAACAACTGACACAGTGAAATTATTTTGGAAAAATCATAACCTAGTCCTATATCATGATTCCTCAAGTTTAATATATATATATGGGTCGTAAAAATTTTCGAATTTCAGGTTTCACCGGGTCCTCTGAGTCCAAATGACCAAGTCCTGCAAAAAGGTGTGTCCGTGTGAGGTAAGTTTAGCACTAAAAGTCGTAGGAAACTAAAATTTCATATTTAAGACAAACACACAACCGAAATATTAGAACAACTTTTTCATTTAAATCAGCTAACCAGAAAAGCCACTTTATACTATGCATTTTGGGCCTTTTTTCTGATTTTCTCAAAAACGGTTGTAACGATTAAGACGAAACTTGCTATACGGCAAGTAAAATGTTATGGAATTTAATTTGATGTAGGGTTCATTCTGAGTGAAATAGTCTGAATGGGCTTCAATGCCGATATTTTACCTATGTAACTACCTTGAATTTTGTACATTCCAAAAGATTAACCATATTATCTAGTTAGAATTGATAAATAACGGCTTAATATTGCAAATTTCATCAACAAATATAGGATAAAAGTGCAAACATATTTTTGTATGCAATTTTTTAACACAAGAATAGCATACAATAGAAAAAAAATTATTCTGGGACTAAGTCAACTAAGAATAACAGTTATGTACAATTGAAATATAAAATATGTCCGGCCAATAGACAAAATAAACATGTTTAATTATTATTTACAATGGTAAAATAAGGAGAAATACTATGCATAAAAAATAACAAAGAAATTAATAAAAAAAATATATCTTCTAAATTTTGTCTTCTGATAAAGTAAAATCTTATTTTAACAAAATGAAATTAAAATTTGGGCCGTAAACATTAATCTTCATTCATTCAATGTAAATTTCTAGATAGAATTGGCAAATCACATTTTCTGATCGTCTATTTGGGATGGTATAATATATAGGAATAGTTGGGATTTGAATGAGGGTAAAGAAGCAGTATGGCGAATATGGCTTGGTAGAGAATTCCAGAGTGTAGCAGAGCGAACAATAATGGAACGATCAAAAGGTAAAGCAGAGTGATGAAAAGCCGATAAAACTAACTGATTGTGAAAACAAAATAAAATAGATTATTTGATAAACACATTTTTCTATCGAAACTTTATGTAATCAATTCTTTGATCCTTTTTCATCTCTAAATGTATTTAAACATTCTTAAGTTAATTTTAACAATGGAGGTAAGTGAAAATCGTGCGTTGCGCAAACCAGATTTTTACTACTGAAATAATTTTAGTAAGCGAAACCAGAAGACAACAATGTCCGTAATGATTTTTGTTTGAACGTTCATATGATGTTATATTTAAATCATTATATAGGACAAGATATAATTACTATACATAAAAAATAATATCGCGATTCTCAGTTTTCGCGATCGATGAATTTTGATAAGGTTTTCACAAACATTCTTTTGTGAAGATTTATAAGTAAAAAACATTGCAATAAAGTTTCCTCTAGGTGGAAAAATTAAATTACCTGTAATCAAGGCATCAAAAATCTTTCCTGGAATATGAGTAGTAATAAAGACATATAATAAATAGATCGTTGGAAAGCGTAAGAATTTAGAAACGCTTGTTATATGTAATGTTTGTAATGACGGAGGTTATGGAATTCAGTGTTGTCATCGTATAGTATTCTTCTATAAAGTCCGACGATTTTAGAAAGAATATTACGTACTAAATCGTTTTAAATCCAATAACTGACATTGTTATGATTCTTTGCTCCTTCTTTAAAGACTATTTTATGAAATGAGATGTTCCACATTAACTGAAGGGATTTTTTGTGGATACTAAATTTAACTATTTTATATGTATCTTAAATTGTTCATTTGAATAATAATATAATAATGAAATGAATAAAATAGGAACCGTTTTAATTTCTGTTTTATTATAATTTTTTTTATAAACAGTATAACATACTGGTGTAAGAATTTGATTTTATTTAAATCCATCGATTTTCCATATTACTGCTCTTAAGTTTCTTTTTCTGTGTCTCTATTTATCTCTCTCTCTCTCTCTCTCTCTCTTATATATATATATATATATATATATATATATATATATATATATAACTAGCGGTTCTTGATTTCTGTGATAGCTCTAAATCGGTCAAACAGTGAGTGCATTTTAAAACATAAATGACACCAGATTCTAATAGCGCCCGCGCTAAGCGTCGATTCACAAGTATAAATATATAATTTTATTCGCATGGACAGATATTTGCTACTTCAAACCATATTAGTTAACTATTTGTCTCTGAAAAATAACATGACTATCATAGAATCAGTCATCCAAAACTAATCTGAAATGTTAGGTTATTCGCATAGTTAGCTTTTTTCCAAGTAAAGGCAAGCAATAGACGAAACTACATTTTGCTTGCTTTAAACAATTTTATCATCCTTGTTGAAAACAAAACAAAGAATAAGTACATGAATCCAGGGTAAATGCAGAAGAAGAATGGTTTTCAATATATGATAATGTTATGGTGGAAGAGATTGAATGACTATAATCTATTTTAAAAAGAATGTTATAAAAATAATTTAATGAAAAATAGAACCTCTTTAATTTCTCACCGCCATAAGACAAAAAGTACACCCGTTCAATAACATTATATTATGATATATTTAAATGCAAAGGAGTAATAAATAAATTATTTCACCATTGAAAGCAAATTGGTTGTCATAATTAACGCCGTTGGCAGGAAAATGCAAAACTATACTTCCGCCCTAGAGATTGTAGATAAACGAGAATTGCGTATGATTGATCACGTTGCTTATGATCAACTGGTGGAAGACTATTTTCTTTATCGCCTTCTCAGTAATGGACTCAATCGTCACATTAACTTTTATGTATATGAGACTTATAAAAAAAATTACCTTGGCAACGGCAATTTCTAATGGAGTATAAAATGTTAAAGACTTAATGGTATACTAGTTATGAACGCATACATATTTATAATTTTTATTTGGAATCTTAGTTATTACTGATAATATATAACATGATGGACTCGAAAAGGGTCAGGTGTACACTGGTTATTGCAAATTAAGGAGAATGGAATATGGAATATAAAGTGACCAACATATTCTTATAATCTCTACCAGAATCAATGTAGAAAGGACAGTAATAAAAATTCTTTAGCTTTTTGTAAATGGATATGTAATACACGAAAATGGAGCCATTAAATAAATACATGTAGCGGTTCATAAGTTGTAATAATGTGGACTTTAGAATACGATATACAGTAATATTGGAAGGAATTAGTCAGGGTGGCGGTAAATGAAACAACTAAATAGTTTCAACTATTAATTGCTTGCCAACGTTTCGACTCCCATTGTGGGTCATCAACCAACGATTCGTCCTCGACATACAGTAATATTTGTAAAGCTCCTTAATAATATGTTTGATCCAATAAGACGAAGTATGAAATAATAAAAAAGAAGAAAAGATGTTTTCTATTGTAGTTTTATTTTTTTATTTTAGCAAAGAAACAATACTTTTACATATTTTATTTCATAGAGTCCCATATAAAGAGTTTTCTCTTTAAGTTCTACTAAATAAAATATATATATATATATATATATATATATATAAATGGAAATTGTGCGTCGGGAACGTTTGACATAATAAACCAGGTATGCGTAAAAACCTCAATTAAAATGAAAAGCCGCACTAAACTGAAATTACATATTGATGAAAGTGGCTCCTCTATATACTGAGATTAGATTTTATCTCAAGTATACATACATTTACTTGGTAATATTAAGTTCTTTCTCATATGAGACAATTCTAACAGTGATAAGAGATTTAATTTCCGCATATGAAAAGAACAAAAATCAAATACTTAAATAGAAAATAAATTCTGCATTATCCTGGGACAAGCCCCTTTAGACAAAAATTAACAAATTATATTTCAGAGGCTTAGAGTAATATAAACAAGTTAACTAAAACTCATAGAAAATAGACATACGCATATAAGTAGAAAATAAGATGGAATAAAATAGAGCCTTATTTACAATTCTGTGACGACTGGTTGGTTAGAAGATGAATTAATAAGCGGGATTTAAAAGTAGGAGGAGAGTTCGAGTGACGGAGAGAAGAGGAATAGAGTTCCATAAGGTTGAGGATCGGATAAGAAACGATCTGTCGAATTGTGAAGAACGATGGGCCGTAGTGTATAAATCACGGCGTGTATAACGGGAATGGACAGAGGATTTGAATTGTAGGAGGTCGAAATTATACGATAAACGGCGGGATTGGATAAGTTGGTAAAGGAATGATGCCAAGAAATACTTGGGACGATTGGAAGGGTAAAGCCATTTCAACTCGCAATCGAATTCGGAGACGGAGGTGTTAATAGAGACCCCGAAGATAAATCTTAGAGAAATAATAAAATAAACCACGAGCATATTAACAATCAGCAGGGGAACGCCAAGGCAAAGTTGTCCTCCATATGTGAAGAGACAAGCAAGAGCCAAACGCTATTATCTTTACCACACTATTATAGAACATATCTAGTATTGATAGCCAACCCAACCTGGGTGAGAGTGCTTATTACAATCATTCCGGGCTAGTGTGGAGAATCAGGCTATTGCCAAAACTCAAATATAGGGAACAGGAAAGGGGTTATACTGAAGTACTGGGATGGGAGGTATGGGTGGTGACATACCAGAACGCATTTACTATCTTCAGAGGATTTTGGATTCAAAGTAATAGATGCGTTTGATGATAAAAACAAATTGCCTGTTCTCCACAATTTGAGTTCAATGAGGGAAAGGTGTCTTTGCCAGTTTAAAAATGCTGTTTCAGAATCTAAATCAGATGATAGGATAGCGATATTATTAGCAAATGTTGTCAGAAGGTATCTGGATGTGTTCTTACTCATAAATACACACCGCCGTTTTTATTTGACGAAAGCAGAAAAGGTTTAAGAAATTTCAAATGAAACTAAATTTTAAATTGTATTTTAAATAGGAGGATAACTGAAAGATGAGTGATGAGCGTACCAGGATTTTAAAAATTGGATCAGTTTTCATTTGCTTATTAAACTTAATGATTTTTATTCATTGCAGCTGACATCAGTGATTTTGTTTTTGTTCGACGCTATCTCGCCATTGTAGCCTACATGCTGCTTTCTTCGGTGTGGTGGTGAGGCCGTAGTGTAAATGCCGAGTTAAAAGCACCCCGACACCTAGATGTGAACTCGAAATTATTTTATCTTTTAGGAAGTTGAATTATCGCGCGCGGATTGTTCCCATGCCTTAACTCGCTCAGCCACCCAACTCCCACCCCTGGGAACAGCGATTTGATTTTTCGTTTCACAACCAGTAGTAATGGGTTATTTCTACGATAGTTAAATTATCCCTGGCAATATGACTATCACAGAGATTCCTTCCATCTCTATTTTGAGCAAGACCAGCGGCTCTCTTTAGATCGAATGACCTAAAAGACGGAAAATTTTACTTACAACCTCTTGGAAAGGGTGCATTGAGATTGTCAACTTCATTCCTTCACATCTCGCAATCTTTTGGAATGCATAGGGTTTTTGATCCTTGTTTGTGTGTTTGTGTTTGTTTTTTTTACGCCACATTTCCTTTCGTTTGCTATACTATTGGACATGCGTAGCTTTCGTTCGCATTGAAGAGGTGTCGAGAAGAGGGGTTAATTAATGTTTAAGCACATTTAAATTCATTATTTTCTTCTAGGCACGTTCAGTTATCCCCTTGAATGAATATAGAACTCCATTTTTCATTGATAATTTGACTTAGAGCAATGCTGTTTGCGAATTTTTAAAAATCACAAACCGAAAGATTATTTGGAATTACGTTATTTCTGATTTCTTTAAAGATCAGGTGGTAGAAGGTGTCAAGGTTCTTGCTTCTTTATATTTTTACTGGCTAGAGTTACAACGTTAATTAAAATGCATGCTGCGAAAATCCCTTATCACAGTTTCATGACACTATCAGTAGACGGCATCATATTGTAGGGACAGCAGTGAGGGCAGGCTGATGCCTAAGGATACGCAGCAAGTGAGATGTTAAATTAAAGTCCCCGATCTCAGCTAATTAGTGTTGCGGGGTCGGGCGCCGAGAAATCGATGTTGGGGGCCCGCATGTGCTTAGCCCCCCCGCCCCTGAATATTTTATTGCCGCCAAGTCTCGCGGGGGCTGTGCCTATACCGGCACTAACTCTTGTTTTTAAAAATTCAATTAAATAAAACCAACCCATGGATGAAAAAATGGATGTATTTGAAGGCGATGGGGGGATCGGCGCAAGAGAGTCAGTGAGTAATGTGACCATTTTAACCTTCTGTGTGGGAGGGTGTGTCCCCAGGTTGTCGGATCCGGTCCGTTGTTGTATGCACAAAATATTAATATTCAACTTTGTTTAAGGACTGTCGTCAAACATAGTTTGAAGTTTAGGACAATATTAACCAAAAAGCGAAAAAAGCTTGATGAGGTTTGTAGAAGAGATTATCACACTGATGAACTATTACAAGCATTTCAAAAAAATGTTTACAAAGTTTATACTTATCGGTACAAACTTGGGCATTATCCCCGAAATAAATCTACATAAGAAAATACCGAAATTCTGACTCTACGTTTAAAATATCGTCCTCTCTAGAAAAACCCTCTGAGCAGAATTCCACCTCATGCGATCCAAATTGCGACGCTAGTCTAGTACATTAAACGAGGTTTTCATAAAACTTTTTAAAATTGAAATCTTTTTAAGCAATCATCCAGCAAAATAGAGTTACTCATTGAATTTCAATTCGTATCGGATCTTTTTAATTTAGCGTTTTATTAACAACAGTATAACACATACACAATGTAATTTATCCTTCTTAAACGAAATTTTACATTCAATGAGAGGAAGGATTCAAATCAAATCCATTCAAGGAAACGCCTGACTCGTTGGACATTACCTTCTCAACAAGGACAAAGGGCCGTTCTAACAGGTATCCGTTAAATATTAACTGTAGTTTAACCGAGTAACTGTAAATATTTAACAGAAACCTGTAAGAACATCTCTTGAACTGTTTTGTAGGCGCCGCAAAAACACCTCAGATGCGAAGGCTCCTCCTATAGTATATATAACCTTTCAACTTACCTCATGCAGGAAACTAATTATATAAATCGAATATAATAATTCTAATAAGTCCTTTCGAAGCTGCTGGATAGGTTCACTTACTAACAATCAATAGAAGGCGACCGTATGTTAACCACCACATTAAAGAGCCAAAGAGATATCCTCGCTGTCTAATTCTTTATCGGCACCGAGAACTTCCTTGACCGCAACTTATTATAGCAATAATACTTCCTCTTCTCGTAGACCTCACTGCATTGAAAAGTTCTTTGAAGAAATTGATTATGGAATTGTTAATACAGTTAGAGATAAAAATGATTAAAACCATTAAACAACTAATTAAATTGAAGCATCTGTTTTATTAAAAAATCTATTAAATTATTATCTAAAATAATCAGTTAGTTTTATTGGCTTTTCATCACTCATTACTGTTATAAGGTTTTGTATAAGATAATATTTGTTTCTAAAATCTTCAGCGTTCCAACGGTATATTATACTCTTCTTATGTTCAAAAACAAAAAATTGCATTAAACAAATATTTTTTTAGTTTTTTTCCTTTAGTTGGATATCGAATTCTTTCATGTTTTATATTTACCTGTTTTTTATCAATCGTGTCAAGATGATATGGTTATTTTTATAATATCTATAAATTCAAAGGTACTTTAGAAGAAGAAAAATTTAAAATATCGGCACTTAAGCCTTGTCAGACTATTTTAGTTAGAATGAAACCTACATATCAAAGCATATTAAATTTTACATTGATATAAGGAGTTTAATCAAAATCGTTAGGGCCATTTTTGAGAAAATCGTAAAAAGGTGTAAAACTCATGGTATTAAGTGGCTCTTCAGATTAGCTAATTTTGATGAAAATCTGGAGTTCTGACACTGGTCAGATCCTCCACTCATGTACTGTATGTTTGTGGCTATTCCGCCCTAGCTCGGCCTCCACTGGCTTACACCAGTGAACGCCGGGGAGAGGCGCTGGGATCTCTTGGATTCGGCTTCTCCCCCCACTTGTGGAGGGAGCAGCGGAGTCTAGGGTCCCTTTAGCAGATTGTATATATTGTATATAGTTAAGTTTGCTTGTATGATTTTTATTTATTTCCCAACTTGTATTTATCTCTACTACAGGTTGTTGTTTTGATTTGTTTGTTGTTTTTTGTTTTTATTAATTGTTATTTTCTTGTATATATTTGAATTTATTTATTTCCGATTTTATGTAATTTGACTTTATCATCATTATTCTGTATATATTGTATGAATGTGTACTACATCTCTATTACTATTGTTCATTATGTAACAAACTGTAATATTTCTCAATAAAATAAAAAAAAAATAAAAAAATAAAAAATTTTGATGAAAAAGGTTCTGTATCCTCTCGGGCGTATAGTTGTCTTAAATATGAAATTTCAGTTACATAGGAATTTTCGTTTTCGCGCTGGACTTACCACACACACACACACAGATCTTATTGCGGGACTTAGTCATTTAGACGCAGGGGACCCTAAAACGCGTATTTCCGTTGAAATCTGGAATTTGAAAATTTTCTCGATCGCAATACTTTCCCTTACTATATATATAGGTATGTGAAAGTAAAAAGAACCATTAAAACCTATTTAGACAGTTTAGAAATTAGTTGTTACTATAAATATACATATAGCTATGACAGTGGTATTTATAACTTCGTACGGCGGACGGACGAAAATTGTAGTATTCGTTATTAGGGTTGTAAGTACCTTAAAAAGTACATTAAGACCTCAAATTTTGAGGAGAAAGGGGATTTATATATATTTTTTTGGACGATTACAAGGGTTCATTATTGAAAATATAAACCAATACATTCAATAAGGGCGCCAAGAAAGCTCAGCTAGAACAAAACCAACCTTTTGTATCCCTTGTTCAAAACTATCTACATTCAATGACAGTAGGGACCTAGTTGAACATTTAAATCGTACCAAAAATATAATGGACTTCTATGAATTATATTATTAGCGTAGTTCACTAGAAAAGAAACCAAACACGCCCTTGGGATCTACATTCAGTGAAATTTAGATATATATCTATATTCCAAGAATTAAAAACTGCGCAACTATACAGAATACGTCAATACTTAAACTCCGAGTCAGGTTTCAGACCCTCTCAATCATTCAGATTAATATCCTAGATTGTACAGACAATATTGAGAAACCAAAAGGATATACCATCGGAAATCATTTAATACCTGTTTTTCGTAATTAATAAACTTATTAATAGCTCTTATTTTTTAGATTTAGATATTGCTATCGACTACAAGGGATTGTTTTAAAGGTTTCTATTGAAGCTGATGAGGCTGGATATGACGCATATCTAGCCCAAGGTGACTGCCCCCATGCGGGCGTCAACCTCCCGCCAACCCTCTCGTCGATACTAACGCCCTCCCGATCAGTAACGGCTCCAAGCATATGGACCGGAAAAAAATATTGAACGGCTGATACTGGAACTCTATTGAGCCTATAGATGAAATAATAGGTCAGATCATATTTATATGTTATAATTAACGGAAATACGGGTTCTCTGAAAAATAATGCAGTATCGCGGATTTTAAAATACAACGAACGCTGGTAGTAATCAAAGAAGTCTCCATTACTTTCAATTGGTATTTTCCAACGTAAAGGCAGTTGTTCCATACCCTCTGCATATCCGGAATCTTTAGAATTCATCAATTCAAAAAAGCCATTTTCATAGAATCTTTGATCAATAAATTGTTGGGCTGCTTCACCTTTGTTGGGCTGCTTTGTATGACGTATACTGTTATCATATACTTTTCTCAACTGGTAAATAATCTCTTAAGACATTGATCGTTGTTGTTTCAGCAAAGAAGCAAGCCAAAAGTTTTACAACACTGATTTTATTGACTGTCGTTTGATGACCGAGGAACTCAACTTTCGATTTGCTCACACAGTTACTCTGCTAATTCTCGTGCAGTTGTTCTGAAATTGTCTTCAGTCGTCATGCAGCGCCTCCGAGGCAAAAAGTCCTTTCACGAACTTCATTGCCATTCAGGCTGAAATCTCCGATTCGAAATTGTTTAAAGAACCTTAGAACGGTGCCTCACCTTACACTTCGTAGATGTTTCAGGCCGTTTGGGTCCGGTTCTGGAATAGTTTATCTGGTAAAATTAAATTATACTAAGTATAGACAATAATTTTCATGCAGCGAAATAGTAAATAGATAAACATTTCTTTTTTAGGAGGATTAATCAGTGTTTACATTCATACTAATGAATAATCGAGCAAACCTAAACAGTTTATTACATAGAAACTATTTAAAGAGAAGAAATCCTTATCTCCCAAACAACACGATAATACCATTCTTAATTTCTTTTTTTGGGGAGAAGGAGAAGTGATTGCCAACTCCTGATATCTATCAGTAGGTCACCATACCGTAATAACCCGAGTAATGGTCGATTCGAATTCTGAACCACTAAGAACTAAACATACTATGAACTTCAACCTGTTAATCAACCAAAGCAAGAATTGAACCCACCTTTTCGAACAGAGCAATCAAGAGATTCCTATATGACCACCCGCAATATATATTATATCAACATTATTTCAACACTTAACATCATGTTATTCGGAAATGAGAAATGGTACATTCTAATTATTTTATTATTATTTATAAATTATTATTGCATTCATGCAAACAAAGTGGGTTAATTTTTTTTTTTTATGAATCAACTCAACACATTTTATTTTCAATATCCGGAAGAAATTATACTATTATGGTGTAGGAAAGAATTGGGCTAATTTTACATTTCTTCCAAAAAACATTTTATTAAAATCAACGTTTCGAGGTATTTCAACCCTCTTCAGGATCCTATAAACAATATCACTCCATCACTGAATATTCATTAACAACAATTAATTAATATTTAAATGATTAAAGATCTGTTGTTAATTGTAATCGGTTATTCAAAAATATTACACAAAATATTTAAAAGGTATCCCACAAATCAAATAATGTTCTTAATTTTAATAAAATGTTTTTGTTTTTTGGAGAAATTAGAAATTATCCCAATTCTTTTCTATCTTTAAAATTAATTTATAACCTGATATCTTTGAAAAATATTTTTCAGAAAATTGTCTATAAAAAGTTCAAGAAAAACATTAGGAATGAAAAAGCGTTTTTTAATAGTTTTATGAATTTTCTGAAACCCTTTTTACTTCCTAACTATGAAGTTAGGATATGTACAAGCCTCTAATAGTTCTGCCAACTTTGTCATTATTTATATATATATATCTGTAAAGCCATTTATATAAAACCGATTAATTCCATTTTATTCAATATTACAGTATTAGTTAATTATATCAATATAGTATTTTCTAATATATCATGTAAAGAAACGACTTTAAAGATAAGGGTAAGACTTTAAGTATAAGACTCAATCACTTGAGCGCAGAAAAAAAATTATATTAGGGTTTTTTTTATTTCATTTTATTTGAAAAATACATACAGAAGTTATAGCTCAAGATTTATTTAGCAGATTATTGTAGGTATTTCTTATTAATTTTGATGAAACCCAAAACATTTATTCCTGGGATAACCATCTGAATAATCATTATATTTATTTTATTTATTATTATTATTTTTTTTGCAGCAGTAATTGATAAAATCGGTTTACAAGTTTACATATCATCCACAAAAATTGCATGAATTCATCTAGGCCTTATGTAGGTTAGTTATTATTCAATAATTGTATTATTGTAAACAATAAAAATAAAAAACATAGATGAATATATATTTTTAGAAATTTTATGACTACAAACCATGTAAATGGCAAGCTTGGAATAAGTCCGGACCCAACACATTACAAACACTCATCCCTTAAAGTTCAGGAGATTAATAACCCGTCACTACAGACGTCACTAATTCAACGTAATAAACAGCCTGCGAGTTTATCAGCTTTATGTAATTATACTCCATTAAATTTTAATAATGGCTTTAATAGAGTTTAAAAGGCAATGAGCTTTCCTCAATCCCACCTCCCATTTCATTTTAATACCTTAAACTAAATTTGAAAATTTACTGATAACACACGTCCCCAAATTGGAATAAAAACAATCATTATGATTTTCTCAGGTTAATTTTATTTGAAATATATACTAAGAGATTGCTATACTTGAAAATTTTATGCCTGAGATGTTACAGCAGCTTTTTCAACAAAATCACGTCAAACCACGGGGCACTATAACAATAGACAAAAAAAGAAAAAGAAAAGCAACTTTAAACGATCCGTTAGCACCTTTTTAAGATTCTCTTCAATACTCAAATTTAATGAGCTTAAATATGATGTAGATTTCATTCTGATTAAAATAGTCTGATTAGTCTATGTAGCTTTGATTAAAAATAAACATATCTAATTAGTACTGGTAAAAAACAAATTTAAAACGAGTTAAATAATCTAATAAAGGAGAAAAGAGCAAACATATTTTTTTAAATAATTATTTACCCAAACACAAGAATAATAATATATATGAATAATATACCGTCGGATAGCTTAAGTTTTAAGGAACAATATTACCTAATAGATAAAGTTGTAAAAAGTAATGGAGAATAATGAAAAGCCAATCAAACTAACTAACCGATTGTTGTAGATTATAATATAATAGATTATGTAATAAAACACATGTTCTATCGAAATTGTATCTAATTAATTCTTTGATATTTTAAATTCTTGATAAACATATTAATAGCTCTTATTACTTTCACTTACTATATATAGTAAGGGAAAGTATTGCGATCGTGAAAATTTTTGAATTCCAGTTTTCAATGGGAACACGTTTTAGGGCCCCCTAATTCCAAATGGCCAAGTCCTGCAAAAAGGTGTGTGTGTCCGTGTGAGGTAAGTCTAGCGCGAAAAGTCGTAGGAAACAAAAATTTCATATTTAAGACAGATACACACCCGAGAAAATTTATCGTTAGAGGAACTTTTTCATCAAAATCTGCTAACCAGAAGAGAGACTTTGTATTATGCATTTTGCACCTTTATACGATTTTCTCAAAAACGGCTCAAACGATTTTGATTCAACTCTATATATCGATGTAAAATTTGATGGGCTTTAATATAATGTAGGTTTCAGTCTGATTAAAATATTCTGACAGGGCTTAAATACAGATGTTTCAAATTTTCTTCCCCTAATGTATCTTTAACTTTAGAGGTATTATAGAAGTAACCATATCCTAATTTTTATCATTCTTAAAAACAGGTAAACAGGTATGTTGAACGAATTCGATTTCCAACTAAAGTAGAAAACTGCAACCATATTTTTCAATGCAATTTTTTGTTTTCGAACATAAGAACAGTAGTATACATGTATAATATTTGAAAGCTGAAGATTTTAGAAAAAATATTATCTTGTACACTAGCTAGTAAAAGATAATAAAGAGTAATGAAAAGCCGACAAAACTAGCTGATTGTTATAGATAATAGATTTTTTAATAAAACACACTTTTCTAGAGAAATTAAATTTAATTAATTCATTAATAGTTCAACTCATTTTTATCTCTATCAATATATATCAAAATCCTTTAATCGATTTTCAAAACGGAGGAAAGCGAAATTCGTTTGTTGCCCGCGCGAGATTTTTCAGCTCTAAGTGCACTTCAAAATTCTTAAATTAATTTTAACAACGAAGGTAAGTGAATTTCTTGTGTTACGCGCGCACCAGATTTTTACTACTGAAATAAATTTAGTGCCTGAAACCAGAAGAACCTGTGATCATTGTTGTTTAGAAGTTTTAATGATCTTATATTAAAAGCTTAATACAGGAAAGGATATACTCTCTGTATATAAAAAATAATATCTCGATTCTTGGTCTTCGCATTCAACGAATATTAATACTATCATTCTTTAGTGAAGATTTACAAGTAAAATACATTGCAATAGTTTTATTTAGGTGGGAAAATTAAATTAAATGTAATCAAGGCACCAGAAAATCAAAATTTAATGAAATACATGTTTCTATCGATATCTAACTTTAGTTAAAGGTTCTTCAGATATTAATTGAGAGTTCATTACAGTGAAATCATCACCAGCAGATAATTTTGGTGCTATTTGACATTACATTATCATCAGAAAGAAAAAACAATATCAGTAATAGAACTGATAAAAACGCTTCCGATTAACCAATGAATCGAAGTATCGAATAAATATGAAAAGTTTAAATAAAAGATACGTAAGGTAGACATCTTTAAATTAATAATTCTTCCATCCAAAGAGTGAAAAATATTAAGCATTTCCGATTAGTTGTAATAAATAGATAAGTGAGCGCGCCCGATTTTAAAATCTATAACTTTTATATTAAAGTTGATTTATAAAAAGGTCCAAAAATTAGGAAATCTATCTCTATATTAAGAAATCTAATAAGTTAAAATAAATAACACAAACCACATCTATACAAATATTATAAAGCTGAAGAGTTTGTTTGTTTGAAAGCGCTAATCTCAGGAACTACTGGTTCGAATTGAAAAATTCTTTATGTGTTAGTTAGTCCATCTATCGAGGAAGACTTTAGGCTATATAACATCACGCTGGGACTAATAGTAGAAGAATCAGTGAAACATATGGAACAAACGGAGAAAATTAACCTCGCATTCCAATGATTCCAAATGATTTACCTTATAATTTTAAAATAATTCAATTTCCCATTATCTTTTGCTGTACAATTACTGAATCACGGGGGCAAATATTTAAACACATATGAATCGATTTACATCAAGACTGCTTTTTCATACGGCCAACTGTATGCCGCATTGTCATGATAGGGTTGCGGAGAAAATCAGTATGTTCTTCTGCCGCAAAAAAAAAAATATCTACGCAGAATTACTTTAAAATATATTCTTTTAAAAACTTCCTAATAGCTATCATAATAACAGAAATTGACGCAGTCGAAGTCGCCGGTAACAGCTAGTTGTTAATATACACAATGGGTAATTATATTAAATTACCTTTAGAATGAATTATATTAATTTATTGAGATCGAAAAATGTTTAGTTTTAAATAGAAAAGGTTTAATTATTAAATGTGATCTGATTTGTCGTGTAAATGAAATAAGTTAATATTCATTTACTTTTTATCTATGTAATAATCAGATATAATTAAATAAGGACGCAATATGTTAAGAAAATATGTAGCCAATTGTAATGGCGATCATCAACATCAAGTTATTTTTCCAGAGATTTACCCTGAGGGGAATATATTTGGTAAAACGGAGGCACAAAAGGATATTAACAGAACATTATTGTTTCATGAATTTTACATGAATACACCGATCACCCTATACCATGTAGCAAATTGATTTAATTTATTTGTCTCAGTCGTGTATCGTTTATTCTATCCCGTGCTTTATACTAACCTTTACATATGTAAACACGAGTATTATAAATTAAATTAGTAATACTAAATAATTTAGAAATTGGAAATATTCAATGGTTAAAAAAATTAATTAGATGAATTTATGTCCTCAACATAAACGATTTGTTAATTAATTATATTTTGTTTTGTGAATCTCAGACCCAATGCCAATGCGGTTAGTATAAAATAGTTTGTAAAATAAGGTATCTTAAAACAAAAGACTTTCAATTACCTTAGATGGTTTTTTGTTGGTTTAATTTATTTATTTCTATTTATAACTGTATAAAGGAATACAACAAGTCAATATGAGTAAATATAAAAATCATTATACACTTGTAGAGAAGCTTCCTGTTGGAAGCACTCTAAAAATATTTTAGACTAGAAGGTCTCGGGGCCATCATCTCGGAGGATTATCAGGAATTGGAGGGATAACAAAAGTTAGAAAATAGTGGATTCGAGTGGAAATGAAGTTTGTAATGAATGGAATGGTATCTGGTTCGGGTGAAATCAGCAACATATGGAACATTAATGTCTTTATGGTTCAGTTTATTCTTCAGTTAAAAGAAAGGAGCAATGGGGATTTTGGAATTTCGTGATTGGATAAGGGAAGAATTTGATGGTTTATCTGAGCCCAAAAGGTCAACTCGATAAGTCCATATCGGCCTTATGAAAGTCATGTAGATGAGCCTTTTGTAGTTAAGTGAAAGATTAGAACCTGAGTGTTTGAAGTATTCGAAAACGTCAATCAGTTTCTTGTCGTTCCAGTCTTGTATGAGGGTTCCAAGTAAGACGTCTGTCAAGGTGCAATCCTAGATATCGAATCCTTTCAACCGGGACAAGAGGAATGATATTTAAGGATGCTGTTGGCAGGATGTCATGGTTCGCGACGAAGGGTAAGGTTATTTGGTGGGATTTATTTTTATTTTCTAATTTTGACACCTTACTTTCAGGTTTCTGATGTGGGATTAGAGGGTTTGATCAATCATTTTTAGACGGGTCTTAGGAACTGTTTTTTACACTTGCAAAAATCTGGTGCGGGCAACACACGACTTTCACTTACCCCCGTTTTCAGAATCTATTAAAGAATTTTCAAACACAGTAAGAGATAAATATAAGTGAAACCATTAAAGATTTAATTAAATGAAATAATAAATGAAAAAAGGTGCAAAATGCATGGTATAAAGTGGCTCTTCTGGTGAGCTCATATTGAGGAAAAAGATTTTGTAACGTCTCGGGCGTATATTTGTCTTAAAAATGAAATTTCGGTTTCATAGGACTTACCGTTTCCGCCCGGGAGTTACCACACACACACAGACCTTTTAGCGGGACTGAGTTATTTGGACTAAGGGGACCCTAAAATGTGTATTTCCGTTGAAAACTGGAGTTAGAAAATTTTCACGATCGCAACATATATATATATATATATATGTAGTAAGTGAAAGTTAAAACAAAACGAAATATTTATTAAACTGCTTAAAAAAATAAAAGAGAGAGACCAATTGCAGCAAATAATGGTTGCACAAGAATAATATAATTACAGCAACAAGGATAGAAATAACTCTTTTAGTACTTATTTATGTAAAAAAAAAAAAAAAAAAAAAAAAAACCTGTACCACTACAACCCATGAAGGGTCTTGGGCTCAGTACATATAGAGATTCGTACTGTTTCTAGGCCAACGGCAGTGCAATGAGGTGATTAGGCCTTGATCACGCTCAGCCGCCAGGTTTTTTCCCAATTAATTTGGGTACCCACTTTATAGAGGCTGGGTCTGCCCCAGGAGGGTCTCCATACCCTAGGGTCGCCCCCCGACCGAATTAACAGAATAAATAATATTCTGCCACAGCCGGGATTCGAACCCAGGACCCGGAGCACAGCAGACTAGCGCTCTATCCAATAGACCACGCCGCTCCCTACTTATTTATGTAATGGAACTGAAATATTTAAAAGGAATTATAAAATATACATATAAAATTACTTCTTAAAATTTTCTCAAAGAACCAATTACTTTTTTTTAGCTTTGTCTCTAGTTCACAGGTATCCAGTGTATAGACCTGTCACCCTTCTAAGAATTACCCTGTCCATTGAGAGAAGAGTACAACTTCTTTCTTTGCAGGGTCTCTCCAAAAACATCTTAGAATGACCCATAGTTTGTATTATTGTATTGGGAATATAATATTTTTTTCAGCATTACTTGGGGAGATATATCTGTTAGTTTAGTCTCTTAAATACTCCAAAAGTAAACGAAACAAAAAATGTTGAATAAGTATTCTTAATTTGCTAAATTTAATTAGGAGCTAATGGAATATGTTAAATTGGTCAATACAGGTATTTGTTGATTTGAGCCCCGGTAAGGGCTAACATTGGGGTTGCGGTGGGACAGAGCCCGGGAGCAATGCGGGTGGTATGCTGCGGCATCCCGAGGAATCCCCTAAGCCTACCTCGTTACACTATCAAGTATTCCGTATCCCTTAGATCTAAGAAAATGTCTAGCGTCTTGGAATCGCGGAAGCCCATCAGCTAGGGATCAAAAATCAAAGATCAAATATTTATTTGGAAAGATTTCAAATGCATTGTGATCACTAGTAGATGGCTAGATACATAGATGATTTATGGGAAACATAAAAAGTCCACAAAATAACATCTATTTCTTTAATGGATATCATTGACAACGATACGAGGTTACTATTTAGTTCATATATTTTCTTCATTCATATAAGTCTTCCACACAATGTAGATTTGATTTGAAGAAAACTAATTTTACTTTCACTTACTTACTTACTATGTATATAAAAAAATATAGTAAGGCGATGTAGTATTATTTATAGTATATAATAATATTATATATAGTAAATATATAGAATTGCGATCGTTTTCACCGAAAATACAACTTTTAGGGCCCCTGAGTCCAAATGACTAAGTCCCACAAAAAGAGACTTTGTATATGACTAGCAGTCAAGTCTATTACGAAAACGAATAATATACTCAAATTTCATATTTAAGACAACGATACGCCCGAGATGTTACAACTTTTTGATCAGAATCAGTTAACTAGAAGAGTCACTTTATACCATGCATTTAGCACCTTCTTACAATTTTCGCTAACGATTTATCGATATAAAATTTTATGAGCTTTAATATCATGAAGGTTTCATTCAGATTTAAATAGTTTAACAGGGCTTAAATGCTGAAATTTAAAAATTTCTTACCTTAATGTACCTTTAATTTTGTATTGTAGAATCTATAAAAATAATCATATCATCTATTTAGTAGTGATAAAAAACGGATAAATATCTAATTTGAACGAATACGACATCCAACTAAAAGAGAAAAGAGTAAACATATATTTTTTTAATGCATTTTGTTTTGTTTTTTGTACAACAAAAGAAGTAACGTGGACGTATTGGATAGATAAATATTTTAGAAACATTATTATTTTATAATCAAAATTGTAAATGTTAATGGAGGGTAGTCAAGCCAATAAAACTAACTGATTGTAATAGATAATAATACAAAAGATTATTTAATAAGACACGTTTCTATTGAATTTTAATGTAATTAAACTTTACCCATTTACGAAAATGACCCAAATGGTTGAAGCCTACGAAAAACTAAAAACTTTACCTATTTATTTTTATCTCTCAGCGTATTTAAAAATTCTTAAAAACCATTTAAATAGATTTTAAAAACGGAGGTAAGTGAAAGTTGTGTGTAGCGATCACCAGATTTTTTTAATTTAGATATAGACTTCAAGAAAAATATGTAAGATAACACTCATTCTTTTAAATTCCCCGCAACCAGATAAACGATTTCCCATCAGAAAAAAACCTTTAAAACTGAAATAAAATCTCCTAACCTATTTTTAAAAACACGAGCAAATCACAAAACAAAACTTGTATAACTATCACATGAAGAAATGTTCTTATAAAATATGCAGTAATGGAATGTATTGCGATCGCGAACGTCCAAGAATTCCAGTTTTCACTAGAAATACACGTTTTAGGTCCAAATGATCTATTCCCGGAATAAGGTGTGGGTCGAGTGTCTAGCACGAAAATGGAAAGTCGTACGAAACTGAAATATTATATTTAATACAACTATATGTTACTGAAACTTAATCGTCACAATCGCCAAATCAGAAGTGACACTTTATATCAGGTACTTTTCACCTTTTCCTTCCACCAAGAAGTTAATAAAAGTATTTAACAACGGAGGTAACTGAAAGTCAGACTTTCAGTAACACCAGAGTTTTTCATGGTAATTGTGGTATACATTATAATTTTTTTAAATATTTCCACACTTGTTTTTCTATAAAACGGTTAACTATGCATCTCGCGTCTAATTTTCCGAAATGTTATCAGTTCCAGTTCAACCGATCACAAAAAGTAAAGAGTTTTGGTCATAAAACTGCATAAACTGTCGTTGATGTACTTTTATCAAGGTCAGTCATATCAGTGTCGAGTATAGATTTTTGTTGTGAAGCCAGAAAAGCCCGACATTGCTCCTTTTCGCAGATAGTGACAACCAACCCGCTTCACTAGCGTACAACTACTGGCCAACAAATGAAAAACCAACTGCTATCAATCTATTCATAATTTTGTGAATAAAAAAAGTACCTACTTTATAGGCTGGGTCTGCCCCAGGAGCCCTCCTTGGGTCTCCATACCCAACTGTCATCCCCGGCTGAATTCCCCGGAATAAATAATATTCTGTCATAGCCGGGATTCGAACCTAGGGCCCGGAGAACAGTAGACTAGTTCTACAGTAGACCACGCAGCTCGCCTTTAAAAGAAGAAACTAGACATAAACTTAATCAAAATAAATATTTAAAAGCGTGTGGGTCTAATTTGGCTAAAAATGGAAGATCGAAAGAATAATATATAGAAAGAGGTCATTTATTATTTTGGTTAATTAACCACAACAAATAAAGCAAATATGATATATCGTAACCAGAATATCTGTTTTCAATCAAGAAGTGTATTTCTTTTTTTTCCTACTTCTTAATTATTTATTAATAACACAAGACCTCAGATGAAAAAAAAAATAAAATAAAAACAAATAACTCATACACATAGAAGTAGCGAAAGGAACTGTTAAAATAAATTTAATGAAGTGTTATGACATCAAAGAGCCCGATATAAAAGTTGCTAAAGTGGAACTAATTTGAAATGTAGGAGAGGGAGGAGCCCAACATCAACAAGTGGTGGCTCAAATTGCTCGGTTTCGAATAAAAATATAATCAGCTTATTTTCATGAAATATTCAAATGGACAAAATTGTTTCCTCAAAGGGCTTGCAGAACTGCTTCTTTTATGGAATACAAGTGAAAAAATGACTCATTTAGCATGACTTTTTAAAAAGAAATGGCTGGTTTCAAGATAACAATGTTGTAAAAATTTAAAATCTTTAACACTCTCAGTTATAATAAAAATGTCATCTCTGCATCAATAACATCCACTAATTGCAGCCTTAAAACGATTTCAACAACGCCGTTTAAACCATTTTTTTTTTCAATTTATTAGCTTTATTTATTTAAAATACATAATGTTAAAAATTTAAAATACTCTCTTTAATTTAAGATACTCTTTCACAATGTACTACGTATTAAATGAAGTTAATTGGTACAAATCATTATTTTTTTCAGTTATTAAGTGGTTTTTCATTTATATACTTTTAATAACATGAATTAAATATAAATGTCGTCCCTCTGACAACTACTTTGTTTTTTACTTACCTACATATGGAATATATAGTAAGGGATCGTGAAAATTTTCGGATTCCAGTTTTTGATGGAAATAAACGCATTAGGGTCTCCTGAGTCTAAATAACCAAGTCCCGAAAAAAGGTCTGTGTGCATGTGGTGTCTGTCGCAAAAACAAAAAGTCGCACGAAACTGAAATTTCATATTTAAAACAAATATAAGCCCGAGATGTTGCAGCAACTTATTTTAATAAAAATTGGCTGGCCAGAAGAGTCACTTTATACCATGCATTTTGCACCTTTTTCCGACTTTCTCAAAAACGGCTATAACGATTTTGAATAAACTCGCTATATTGATGTAATATTTAATGAGCTTTAATATCATGTCGATTTTATTCTGATTGAAATAGTCTGACAGGGTATAAATGCCGATATTTTAAATTTTCTACTTTTAAACAACCTTAAATTTTGTACATTCCAAAAAATTAACCATATCATCAACGACATAGATGAAGGATGGCTAAATATGCAATTTGGATGAATTTGTTGGCGAACTAAAAGATAAAAGAGAAAAACTATTTTTTTATGTAGTTTTTGTTTTTTTCGATAGTAAGAACAGTAATATAGACATATGATATACCGTTGGAAAGAGAAACATCTTAGAAAAAAATATTATCTGATACATGAAGTTGTAAAAGGTAATTTAAAGTGACGAATAGAGAATAGACTTATTACTGATTAACAATTTAATTCAGATATATTATTTAATCTAAATCATATTTTTTCAACGGAAAAGAATACACGTTTTATTAAAATTAACTTAATATGTTTTTTTTTTTTTTAATTTAAGTATATTTAATAGTTTTTGATCTGATTTTAACAGAGGAGGTAAGTGAAAGTCGTGTATTGCCCGCACTAGATTTTTTTTTTTCAATGAATACAATACTTATGTTATGTAACCTACCTCTAAAAATCAATCTCCGCTTTAATGAAGAACATATTGAGGCATGATAAGTTATATAATATAATGGGCTTCACGTAAAAAAAGAAAATGAAAAACAAGCAATACATAAGTCAAATCAGAGTGTAACTTTTAAAAAGAAATTTTATATCAACCACCATCAGACTTTAAAAAGGTTATTTAATAGTTTAATGATATAAAAAAAAACAAAAAAACATTAACAGCGGTAGACGAAGTCCCAATAAAATACAGAGCTTTTTAAAAATCCTTTTTCAACATTAATGAATAAAACGAAATTTTATTTTATTCACAATAAATTTCAGATATATGATAAATACAGTTATATAGCATATTTTTACCTTTCATTGCTGATAAAGACTCGCAATTGACTGTTCCCCGATGCAGTTTACATCACTGACCATAATTACACATGATCAATTATCCAATATTTAATCAAATTAAACATTTCAAAAAATTATTTTAAAATCAATTATTCCATTGTCCAAAGTTTGAGGATGGCTCACTTTTATTAAGGGGACTTGATGAAGCACACTTGATATTGCAAGCGGCACGCAGGAAGACTAAGCCCCGCATAACTTGAGGATAATGCTGGTAGCGAAATTAAGATAACTAGGGGGTGCATGTCACCCAGTTAAAAAAAAAAAAAAGATTAAGAACAGCAAATGAACTTTAAATGATCTCCTGAATGGTCCTAAATCACTTATTAGTAGAGCTTAATTGAATTAATTAGTCGTGCTAAAAACGTAGTATATTTCAAATAAAAATTAATTTATACCCAACTGATCACTGTACAATAATATAGTAACATTAATGACCTTTTTAAGATCATAAATAGAAATAAATTATCTACATCGCTTCAGAAAATAAAAAATAATAATTGAATAACATTAATTTGCAGTCAATTGAATAAATTAGCGCTACCGAAAGTTCAATATAAAAATATTATTCCAAATTTAATTAAAAATTAAATTTGTTAATGACCTGTTACATTTTGGAACGATTTGTCTTCTATTACAATTAACAGGAATTGTATATACAATTATAATTAACATTGAACCAGGTCTTTTACATCAATAATTAATATACATATTTTTCTAATAATAATACTCTTTGAAGTTCTTCTTTCAGTGGCGCGACAGGCTGTGTAGGCCCTGGGCCTCGCGGTGTAAGCTCCTGCGAGTTTACACTCACGTTTCACGATGCTATTTTTAGTGTAGGGTCATCACTCCCTACGACTAATTTTGTGAGTGGCCACCCTTTGGCTGACGGGTCTCACATACCCGGGGGAGAGGTTGTGAGTGAATCCCCATTTTTTTACATCCTTATAAAGGCCCCGCCGGGACTGGGATTCGAACTCAGAACCTGTAGCATGAGAGACTAGCGCGCTAGCCACTCAGCCACGGGCTCCCCACTCTTTGAAGTTAACATAATAAAATCATATTCACATCAGAATAAAATAAAACATCAACCGTGAATTCTAAAATAAATAAACATGAAAGGAAACTCTCGATCATTTTTTTCGCATAAACATTTCTATTGTTTCGGAAAAAGTAATATGTATTTAGGGGCTTTATTATTTCTATTATGAATGTCATGTAAGAAGATTATATCGGAGTATAGATAGGTCGGGGTTTTGCTCTTTAATATTTTAAAAGCAGTTGTTAACAGATTAAATATTCTTCTTTACCTAAACTTCATCCAGTTTAACTGTTCATAATAGGGTGTAATATGTCAATCTATTGGGGTTTGCGTTATGTAACGTACAACTGCATTTTCGGCTCTTTAAAGTATATTTAATAATGTTTCAATGATATATGTATGCGTCATACTTGCATAATTTATGTAAGGCATAACCATTGTGCTTATCAGGGTTTTCCTTATCGGCGTAAGAGGTTGAAAATTTAGTTTCCTGAGGCGGAATAGCGCTTTATATACATTAATGCATATGTGCTGAGTTTGTAGTTCCATGTCAAGTTATTAGTTGTGAAAATTTTTAACTTTTTTTTTTACGTTTATGGATTAATAGATAAAATTAAATAAAAATTGCATTCATTTTTTAATAAATCGTATTTGAATTCGACAGACATTCAGACAGTCATGGAGCAGAGCGCAGAGATCGGGCCTAGTAATCAATGCTTTTAAGATCTAAGAGGAAGTACATGGTAATTGGGCAGGAAGCGACAACAGGGTACAAAATTTATATGAATCCACCCACATACTTTAAAACGGGTCATTGAGTTTATGTATCTTGACTGTAATGTGAACGGCTCGAATGACATGTCCGCTAAATTCAAAAGAAGAATCAGTAAGTCCAATAGCTGCTTATACGGTCTATAAAGCCTTCGCAAGATCAGGATGAATAATAGGTCAAATAAAATCCTTATTTACAAAACGCACATACGGCCACTGTTAACATATGGTTCTGAGACCTGGATTTTCTCCAAATCAGATGAGCAGGCTCTCATTAATTCATGGAAGAAAGATATTAGGGAGATTCTGCTAGGCCAGGTATGGAGACAAAATCGAAACAAGAGCCGTTTAACATTCTACATTTGTAGTCTATTATTTCAGCTGTGACATTTAGTATTAGAGGAACTTCTATTTCAGCGATTGAGTTTTTAACCAGGGTCACGATAACATCCTTATTTCGCACCTCGTATGAGATGGTTAGAGGACCGAATGAAACTCATTTCATCCGCACAGAATGGCTAAGATAGGCTGGTCACATAGCTCGCATGTGCTGTACGGACATACCGATGAAGGCCATGGAGGAAGCAGAATATGAGACTAGAAGACGAGGCAGAGTTGAACTCCGAAGGTGGAGTGGCTAAGGCACTCCTTGATGGATAGTTGCTGCACAGGATCGAGACAACTGGCGGAGGGGCCCTCACCTAGAAATGGGTTGTGCTCTGAGGAAGAAGGATTATACTTAAGGGGATTACTGCACAATGTAATAAATTATAATGACTTTTAAGATTATAAATGAATTGATTAATTATTCTACACAGTATCATAAAAATGTACACATACTAACAACATTGGATAGCGACAACATTTACTACAAAATATTTAATCAAAGATTTTTAACCTGACGTAAGGAAAAACAACTGGTCAATGCGGCTTACAACTTTCGCCTATTTTCAATTTTTAGTCTACCTAAAAAACATAATAAGTTTCGAATATTTTCCTATGAACTTGGTAAAAAAAATGTAACATCAACAGCAGCGCATAAAAATGTTCACATGCTACCATTGGATAGCGTCAATGCTTATTACAAAAAATATAATCAACGATTTTTTTTACGCTGTTGTAAGGAAGAACATCTGGACAATGTGAAAGGATTCTTTCTTAGTTTCAACTTTTTGTTTTTCTGAAAGACATTATAATTTTAGAATCTCTTCCTATGAACTTGGTCAAAAAGTATAACAGCACAAGTATCATTAAGACGTGGGTTCATGGATAATTTTTATATTTATACATTTTTATTCATTCTTTTTTTATGTTAATGTTTTTTAATCAAAATCCTAGAACGTGTAATTCATTGTAGAAAAACTAATGAATCTACAAAAAAAAAAAAACTGAGACACATGTATACCATATAAAATGATAACATTTTTTTTAGAATAGTTTAGAATTAAAATAAAAGTTACTAAATTAAATAAACATTTTTTTTTCGTTTATTGATATTTACAACTGTATTGTACAAGACGTCCAGTAAATACGCTAAAAGAAAGTAGTCATGAAAAAGACAGGTCATTAGAAGGTCTCGAGGTCATCTTCTTTCCATTCGTCTCGGAGGATTATCAGGAATTGAAGTGGAAAAAAGGATTGAAACTAGAAGATTAGAGTGGGAATAGAGTTTGTCATGAAAGGATATCTGGTTCGGGCCAAATCAGAGACATACGCAACATTAAGGTCTTTAAGGATCAGTTTATTTGAACAGTATAAGAATCTAGAAAATCTTGGTTTTCAGGAAAGATAGAAACTTAGGATTGTTGGGTACATGACGAAGGCTATGACATTTATTTTATTACTTTTTACGTTTGAATACAACGTGCAAATGAAAAGAATCTGGACAATATCATTTTTCTTGGTCAACATGCTTAATGCATGGATTCTTATTGGTGGTTCATTAAAAAATAAAATAATAGGTAACATAAATATTGTCAGTAAACAATTAAATGATAATTTAAAAAAAACTGAATATCTTAATCAGACCATTAAAAGAAACTTCAACTTATATAAAATAAAAAAGAAAATTAAGTTTAATATTATAAAATTTCGAAAGTGTAAGGACAATCGGAGAAGATTGAGTTGTATAAAGGACTAGGCAGTTGAAGACATTCACAAAAGCTGAAGCTATTTTCGAAGTTTCAAAGGTTTTGGGAGGTCAGGGTCGAAAAACAATGAACCGGAATTTCACAGTTATCTATCTCACAACTCATCTAGGGACAAGAATCTAGTTATAAATAAACATCCCATCGGTCAAGAAATAATAGAAATTCTTTTTTAGGGCTTTAAAATCTGTAAAACTTATATTAACATTTTTTTTTAAATTAAGGCACGCAACACACTACACTTTGGCTTACCTCCGTTATTAAAATCATTTTTTTTTTTTTTTTTTTTTTTTTTATAAAATTAATATAAATATAAAGTTAAGAATTTAAAAAAAGGCTAAAGAATTAAATTTAGTTTCGATAGAAACATATATTTCATTAAATTAAATTAATCAATTGATTGCTATGAATACTTTTTTAAAATCTAGTGCATGAAACACACGACGTTTACTTACCTCCAATATCAAGATCAATTTTAAAACTTGTAAAACAAGTTGGAGATGATAAAAGGAATTACTTTAAATTTCGATATAAACATGTTTTTTTTAATAAAAAATTATTATTACAATTTATTAAAATTATTCACCACTCTCCATTACTTCATAAAACTTTGTGTTCAAGATAATATTTTTCTGAAATATTTAGGTTTTCAACTATAGATTTTACATCAATGTATGTTACTATTCTTGTAAAAAAAAAAATAATAATAAAATATAAAAATATATACCTAAAATACTTTTATTAATTTTTCATTTAGTTAATTATCAAATCGGTCCAACTCATATATATTTATCCGTTTTTTTTATATTTATCATAGATAACAAAATGATATGCTTAATTTTTTCGAATCTACAAAATAAAAATTATTGTAATAAAGGTAGGTACTTTAGAAGATAAAAAATTAAAATAGGTATTAAAGCCCTGAAAGATCATTTCAATTAGAAAGAAACCTACATGATATTAAAAGACATTAAATTTTACATCGATAAAGCGAGTTTAATCACAATCCTTAAGAGACATTTTTGGGAAAATCGTAAAAAGATGCAAAATCTATTTTGTTGAAAACGTTGCTGTAACATATCGGACAGATATGCTCCTAAAGTATGAAGTTTAAGCGTTATATACAACAAATCGTTTTTCAGCAAGACTGACTACACAGACAACACCACAACAAAACTTTTTTTTCTGGTTATTTGGATTTCCTAAAAAATGTGTGTATGGTGAAAAATCGAATTTTCACGATCCTAATATTTTCCCTTACTGCATATTTATATACGTAAGTGAAAGTAATAAACAGATTAGTGGGTATATAATAAAGTTGATGTCTGCAAATACGAGTATTAGTAAAGAGTTTAGGTACCTGCCACACCCTAGCGAAACTGAAGATGGTTTTGATAACACATTAATTAATCTTTTTTGTGTTATGAACGCAAAAATTTAATAAGCGTTCCGTATGTTGAAATGCACAGATATATGCGTCAAAGGGTTCTTAAAAGGAGCCGTGAACGAAAAGTGGTGGAAGGCACTCAAATACTAAACTAATGATCAATATTTATCAACACAAATAAATATATAAGTACATTCCATATACAGACTCTTCTTTACAAGAGGAAAAATAAACATATTTTTCCCTCTTTTTACCACCTGGTAATAATAGCGAAGAATGGAACGTGCCATGTGAATGCAATAATGACATAATAAAAGGGTGCTTATAATTTTTCATGATACAGATTATACATAAATAAATAATAATTAAAAATTTAATATCACCACTGAAATAGCGAAAAGCACTAGATAAAATCAACCTGAAACGCTGAGTCCAAGCAATATCAGAAGTTTCAATTCGAGGAAGTTGACAGGACGAGGCGAGAGGATATGAAGAGCCAGCCAGAAGGTTTTGGAAAACAGTTTACACTATTGGAAACATAATCTTCTTCTGGACGAACTTTTAAATTAGTTTATGAAGAACTACGTGGAATATTCTTACATCTCATGTATTCATTATTATATAATTATTTACTAGTTACATTTTCATTATATAACTTTCTGTTTCGAGTTCTACTCAGCATAAATGAGTTTAGTATCATTAAGGCAGAATCACCATAAAACTTATCGCTAAAATATGAAGGTATTGATATACGAATAAATATGACTGTATAATTACATAGAAAGTTGAAGGACTTCATGAAGACTTAGTGCAAGCTTTGTCTAACTGGTAGGTGTAAATTTGCCAATACGATCAAAAGAAAATCACGTTATGCCCCATACTCAACTTGGTACGAAATACATTACAGGATAAAACTCTACAAAACAAAAAGAGAAAAATCAAACACAGAGTGATGGCTATGAATGAGTTTTTGGACTCGGTAGAAATTTCAATCATCTTTTCAAAAAGGGTACCGAAATTTCGTTTTGACAATAATGACATCCTAACACATTTATGGGATTCTAAAAATATATCATATTTTTACATTGCATCTGGATAAGAAAAAAAAAGGAGCTAATTGGCCTGGCAAAAAAACAGTATAAATAGGCTACAAGAGGTTTGGTAATATAAAATTTAAAAAAATAAATCTTAAAACAATATACTTCTATGCTGTTTTTGCTCTTGTTGAATGATTTAACTAATCACAAAATAAGATCAAATGATGCCAAGCATAAATATTTTCAACAAAAACGACGTCAAACATATTTTTTCTCATGTTTAAACAATCATCTCAATCAATAGCAATATTGGTTTAGATGAATGGTATATATTATTGAGCAGATATGTGTTTTAGAGATAATAACATGTATAATTATAAATGTGGCAAATATTATTTCATCCTAACATGATCATTTTATTATTACTTTATCACCTCGTGTTAAACCCGACGAAGTAGTAAATTTCAATTAATAAAAATAAAGTTTTTTTTTGAAAATTAATATTTGGGATCCTGCACGAACCCACTGTTAAACACACTGACTCCGACAGGACGGCCACAGCGCTGGCAAGACTATGTACAGACCCTCAGACTAGACTGAGGAAACATAATTTGACAAACTGACTCAAAAGACTAGTGAACCCCATCACTAAAACAGCCTTCCATTTGCTCCCTATTCCGAAAAAAACCCATCCTACAAAACCTCTTAAAATGCATCTAATTCAGTAAAAGAGATCCCAGGTTCCTTCCTCTATTTTCCTATATTCAATCCCAAACCCCATGGGACTTAGAAATAATAAAAAAAAAAAAATTAATATTTTGAATTCAGTTCCGATAAAATGTTTAGAGAATTTTCTAAAGTTTTTTTTTGTTTTTTTTTCGATCAGGATTTTTTGTTATAATTAGACGTAAATAGAAGTCTCAAAAACTAAACATTAGTTCAATATTGACTAAAGCAGACTGATATTTTTTGATGTTTAGCCAGAAACTGTATTGAGGAAGGAAGCCCCCCTGTGAGCAAGGTTAGCCAACCTAACAGTGGCCTTAGACGCAATCAATATCTCGACACCGCCGCACCACCCAGTGGCAACACTGTCAATACATTATGTAATTGTTAGAAAGTAAGTCACATCTTATTTATTGATTTCGTTTAGTTCTTTCTCTAAATTCAAATACTCAAAGGCTAGTTAAAAAATTATAATCTAAAAATTTTGTTTGAAATTTAAATTTTTTGTTTTTGAAAATTCGATAATCTTGTAAATCTGATAATAATTTTGTGTTATAAACATTGCGGGATAATATCTATGAAAGTATTTTATTAAAAACATTATCATGATTAAAAAAATATATATATATATAATTAAAAAATAAGACAAAACTGAAACATTCAATTTAATTTCAAGAATCTTAGTGTAATAATACTGGAACGGTATTTAAGTAACATGGCAAATATTTTAAATGTTGTCTGCTCTAAAAATGATACAAAAAATAACAATATCAAAATTAAAAAAAGTATTGATTGAACGTAGATTCGTTGAAAACTTAGTGATTTTAACCATAGCACTTTTACTACTACATACCATATTCTTTAGATAAATATCTATGATAATTACCTTTTTTTCAGACTGATTTTATTTTAGAGATATTTCGTAAACTGAAATAATTAAATAAAATTAAAACTTTTACGATTTTTTTTTAAGCATTAAAAAAAGTTTTGAATTAATTTATTTTTAGGACAACTAAATTAATAATTGAGACCACATTGTTGTCTCTTATCGATCTATTTTAAGAGATCTGGTGTTAAATTAACTAGAAAAGTCTATTTCTGCATAAATAATAATAAGCACACGAAATCATCACAAATCTAAAATTTGAAATCTATGTGAAATTTCGCATTGTCCGTCCAACATTTGAAGGAGAGAAATTTTGAACAATAGTCAAAGGGGTCTTGAGAGTTGTTAGAGGTGGAGTGGTGTTCGAGCGACGAGTGGAGCGCGCGGGGATGGTTCCCATTGGCCAGCAGCCCCGCCAATCACAGACAAGGTCGATATCTCTACTCGGTTACCGCAGTGTTGTCTAAACAAACGATTTTTTAGATTATATCCGATTAAAAAAACATTCCTTTAAGTGGTACCTAAAGAAAGCAAAGTATTCAGCAAGTTTTAAGTCGAATGGACTTAATTCTTTGACTGAGTTCGATAAGGTTGTACAGCGCGGAGTTCACGGTTAGTTCGGATTGCCGCCGGCAGAGCAAAGCTAGCTGGGTTATAGATCCAAGACTGCCAACGTCCGCTTTTACAAAATAATTTTCACTTACAAATCGCTCTACTAAAAATTTCAGATAATACCACGAATACCCAACCAAACGACAAGAAATGAGTTCATTAACGGATCAGAATAATACGTAAGTAGCTAGTGCATGTTATTCTAAAAGATAATTTGAAAATAAGGAACGAATTCTCTGAGCGCAATCTCCAGAAAAGGAGGCTGCCTGCAGCTCAGCCAACAATAATTTAAAATCGCAGATTTTATAAAATTAGAACTATAATTTATTCATAGTCTTAATTTAGTTAAGAAATATAAAAATCAATAAAATATTTCAAAAATATCAAAATCAAAGAACAATATTTAGAAAAATATATTTTATCAAAAAAAAAAAAAAATTAAAGAAGAAAAATTAAGTTCACTACACTAATACAAACTTTATTTAAATTTAATGCTGATTTTCGTTATTCAATTTGAATTCAGTTTTATTTTTTCAGACAATTACAATTAAAAAAGTTTTCTTCAGAGATTAATAAAAAAAAAAAACTCTTCTAAAGCATAACATAATGCAATGGATCAACGCGACCTTGGAATGCTACCATTAATCAAATTATGATGATGAACGAAATTGACTAAGAAATTAAAAAAATCACTAATTGACTCATTAAGATATCAGTAAAAAAGGGTTTTTAAATTAAATAAAATTAGAGTAAACATGCCCGTAAAAATAATCAACAAATAAAATAAACAATAATATACATTAATAACAATAATATATATTGTGTTAAAAAAAAATAAAAATACAGATTTCATTTATGAATCTATCAATTATAATTTAATCCCTAAAAATTCTATTATTCTGGGATTTACTGTTCACAGATAATGTTTGTATGCTGCTAAGAGGGAACGAACACAATGAACCTTTAACTCCTTAAATTATATTTTTTCAGATCAAGCTAGCGTTATGCTATATATAATAAATATTAGGGTAATCGAATATGTCAAAATCAAATAATAAATTATAGAACGTTCTAATGGATCAATAAAATTATAAATATTTTTATCTCAAAAATAAAGTATTTAAAAAAGGATATGGGTATCCTTTAAAAGTCAGAACTTCGAAAAATAAAATCAATCGCAGGGTATGAAATGTAAATATGTGGAAAATATTGCGCATTCAAGACCACAATCGACTATTTATTTTGCCCAGACAACTCAGGAAAAATGAAAAAATAACAATTTTTATATTAAAGAATGATTCATCTTAATAAACTTCTTAAATCTTAAAAAACAAAGCACTGTTTCGCATAGCCTGCATTAAAAAAAAAAAAAAAAAACAAAAGAAGAAAACTATATTAAATATTAAAAGAATACGATACAAAATATTTATAAGAAAATATCAAAGTAATGTTTTCTTAAAAATTTGTGTTCCAAGGTAGAATAAAAAGATAAACTGTCTAATCTCAGACAGTCTTTTACCAACTAAGATTTTTCATTATTCCATTAAAAATAATTATTCAAATAAATGTGGAATCAACGATATTTCATTTTTTTAAAATACTGAATTCTGGTTACCATATTTATTCACCTAAATTATCTCAAAACTAATGTTAACCATTAAAGGGTTATATAGTTATCCTACCCCGACAAAAATGTTCTAAAGTTTTAAAATTGTACATACATATATATTTATTCAGTAATATCACTTGTATGTGCATTGATAATAATGCTCTGAGATTTATTTTTTCTTATCTCCTTTATTGTACTACAAACAAGTCACAAATGTAACAAATAGTGCTGCTAACCTTTCAGAACTTACACAACTTTTCGACGTAGCTCAGAGATCCATTCACACAATAAAGAAATTAATAGTATAGAAAACTGAATGAAATGAGGAGTAACATTGTTGGAATGGTGATGAAGAGCATTCAGCTTATTAAAAACACATTGAACTTTTTACACTTCTTAGAACTGTGATTACAGAGATTATAGGACGGATATAGGGATATCGATAGAATCAAGAAAATAAAATTTACTAAACGTTTAACTGCTACTAAAACATAACTACAGATAATATGCGAGAATCAATACTACAACCCAAAACCACAGTCTTGAACATCAAAATTTTTAAATTATTTATCCGCTCCTAAAAAAATAATAATGAATATAAAAAAAATTACTTTTGGTTTATTTTTTCCAATAACAAACCTTTGTAATCGATCAAAAAAAATTATACTTATTCAAAATTTGAGGGTTTGCGTTCCAAGACACGCAGAATCCAAATAAGGAATAGCAAAAATCCGTTTTCCACCGTCCGTCGCTTTTCTCCGAAACTACTGGACCAAGTTTTTAGAAACTTGGCCGAAAAATCTGGTGCATTCTACGTAACTAAAATTCTAACACATACACGTTGATATCCACCAATTAGTTTTAAAATGACGGTCGATTTAATATGATTTTATTTAATAACTCAGCTATTTTTTAAGATAGAGAATTTTCTAAAAGAGTTTTTTAACCAAGAAACTGTGATTTTTTTTTTTTTTTATAAATAGAAATTTTAGCTATAAACACGCCTATAACTCAGTTATTTTTTTAAAATAGAGAAAAAATTGTATTAATTTTTAGAATAAAGACACCGTGACGAATAAAAAAGGAAAGGAAAAGGGGGAAAATTTAAATCTTTTCTACATACACCCTTGTAATTGTAACTTCGTTATTTTCGAAGATAGAAAAAAAATCCTAAAGAGTTTTATAATCAGTACACCCCTATTAATTATAAAACACAAACCAATTTCATTGACCTAATTACAACAGATATTCCGAAAATTCAGATCATTTTTAGGCGTAGCAATAAGCAGATCCTACTGACATAAGAACTCCGAAATTTATTGCTACAAATTTGGATTCAAGACTGTTTTACACATTATTAGAACTTACTAAAAATTTTCCCTCCGAAATTCATCCAGGTGATTTAGTTATATTATGTATGTGAGTCCCGTCGTCTATTTCAGAAGAACTGAGCTGCATATTAATTACGATAAACATGAATAGTCAAGCAGCAATCGATGCTTTGACGTCATGAGGAATTCTATCCAAAATTATGGTGTGAAAAATCCATGAAAAAAAATAATATAGTATACATATGCACGTAGCGTCTAAACACGAAGGGAAACTATAGCACTTTGGAACCACTGCACGACCTTCTAAATCTGAAAACGATTCCCGGAATTAGATCAAAAAATGAAATAAAGTGTAATTGGAGAAATAATTTTTTTTTTTTTTTTTTTTTTTTTTTTTTATTGAGATATATTACAATTTGTTACAAAATGAACAATAATAATATTGATAAGAGACCACATTCATACTATATATACAGAAAATAATACTAATGGTCAAATTACATAAAATAGAAGATAAATAAATTCATATATATACAATCAAATAATAATAATAAATAAAAAACAAAACAAATCGAAACAAAAACCTATTATTGAGATAAATAAAAAGTTGGCAAATAAATAAACATCTTACACACAATCATAACTATATACAAGAGAAATAATTAACAACGGATAAAGACAAATACCTCATAATACAGTTCTTACATTGACTACATAAGGAAAGTTCTCTATAACTAAATGCATTGCCTAAGGATGATCCTTTCCGAGTTACCTTTGGAACAAGATAGCTCACTGATTCTGCTACGTTCAAGGCAGAACCGATTTTCAAGAAAATATTGTATGAATGTGATCTGATAGCAATATTATTATTGTCCATTGTGACAAATTGTAATATATCCAAATAAAAAAAATTTAAAAAATAATCTATATTTCCAAGTGAAATCTTGTAAATCTCATAAACAATTTGAGTTAATAAAATACGAATGTTATAATAAGGTGTATATTTTTGAAGGTCAAATTCTGTGAATAAAATTGGAGGCTGATTTATACTTCACCACTCTTTCATTAAAAATCAATGCACGATGTTTCGGCTAAAATGCCAGGTGCAAAGGAATACATTTTTCTATTGTGAGTTGATGCTTATTTAGACATGAGGCTTCTGATTGTTAGCATCCACTCACAATAGAAAAATGTGTTCATTTACACCTGATGATGCCATTTTAGCCGAAACGTCGTGCATTGATTTTTAATAAAAGATTGGTGAAGTATAAATCAGCCTCCAATTTTATTCAACGAATATGTTATATTTGAAGAGTTTAGAACCGATTTTTAGATTTGATGCATTCAAATTTCGAGATAACATAAGGTTTATAATATCGAAATAGTAAGATCCAGAAGAAATAGTAAGAACACTAAATCAATTCAAACGACAAAAAAAAAAATTAAAGGTTGTTTGTTTATAATTTTTAAAGAGATTTTAGATCGGCGCAGCAAAACCTGTAAAACCGCTAGGAAGATTTTCCAATAATAAGAAGAAATATAAGATAAGTTAAATTCAAGATTTCAGAAAAAAAAAAATGTGTATTTTTATTTTTTGTTTCCATATTGTTCCACCACTTGGAAAGATTCGAACACATTCTTGAGTCAGAGGAGCATAAAATAAATATATGAGAAAATATGGTGAGTGACACCTTTCGAAAAGGTCAAACAAATATATTTTTCGATTATCTTTCTTCCCATAAAAATCGGCTTTTTTTAAAGAATCATGATCATATCATTGTTTCATGTATTTGACTTCTAAAAATCTGAGGGGAAATCGTCATTAATTAATTTCAAATTTTACTATTACCAAAATTATAAAATCGAAACAAAGAGGTTTTTTTAAAAAATCTCGAAAACAGTTTGAATTACAACTTTAAAAATTTAGGTGAATTATTTTTATTTGACTCCAAACTGATCCTCCAAGTTTAAGTAAAAAAAAAAAACACAGGGGCAGATTTACCATACTTACCCGGCTGTACCCTTTACACCATACACCGTATTTTACAGCGATGAACTGCCTTGAACTTTGAAACAGTGCAAAAGCCTATTATTTCAAGATAAAATACCACTAATTTCCTAAAAACTACAAGACGCCTTAAATTGGGAATAAAGTGGTTATTCTCAGCAAAAAAATAAATAAAATAGCTGCTACCAATACGCAACCCATTCTCTCAAAAAATCAGTAATAAGCCTTATTAACATAAATATATACCAGAGGATACGTTTTACATAACACTTCACTTCTAATATCTAACTACAATGTCTAACCGTGAACGGTCCGAGCCATAAAGGAGGACGCCTTCAACAGCCGGAGATACCCACCACGAAAGACTATATACTTGTAATTACGCATTCTTCTTGTGAAAATATAACTGTATACCGACAGATAAACGTGACGACAGACTGGATCATTACCAATATTAGGTTTCCTACCAATGGCCGAGAACGAAAGGGCAAACCTTATAACTTCGGCGAGATAAAGTTATTAAACATTTATGTATGCATGAGATAAGATTTGAAAATCTTCATGAGGGAACTGCAAAAGACACAAAAAAATCGAATAAACTCATGATTGATCCAACTGACCACAACTATATGTGTGTACATATTTTATACATATATATATATAAATGTATATATAAATGTAGAAATGGAAAACCCATGTCCGTTATAAATTAAAATCGCACAGAAATCACATACAAATTAAGTAAGTCTTTATTATAAAGGATGGAAACCCTGAGGTGTCAAAAACTAACAACGTTTAGGACAAGTCTAGAGATATATGGAATATTTCTGAATAGAGCTAATGAAGAGTACGCCCTGAACAATCTCGCAAGTGGTTCAAAACACAAATGTTTTAAATTAAGTAAAATATTTTCCATTTATACTTGATCTTTGCAGCCAAACTGTTGTGGTGTACAACGCATTTGAAACATGTATTATTGAAGCACAACTTCATACATAACTATCTTTTTTTCTTCAGATTTATTCTTTGTTCTTTTTTATTTAACTATATTTGGTATGATGTAAGAATACAGAGAATTAAATTATCTTTTAAATGTTGATAAGAATATGATGATAAAGTTTAAGGAACTTTTTAAAAAACTAAAGAAAACTGAACCACTTACACAATACAAAGTTACAATTTTTATAAGTACAGAATAGTAAATAACAAATAATAATTGTAAATTTAGAAGCACCATATCTCGACTAATGATAATATATATGAAAGAAAATATCAGTGTCAATCCCATATCCCTAAAATTGTAAGGAGTCGAGATTAATCTTAATAATTAATTAATCTAATTAATTTTGAAAATGATCATTTAAGCCAGGTCGGAATATTGATATTAGGATTAGACCTGCTTGATACCAAAGTCAACTTAATTATACATCAATATAACGAGATTATTCAAAATCATTACAGTCGCTTTGAGAAAATGTCAAAAGTGTTAAAAATTGCCAATATAAAATAGTACAGTTAAATTTGGTTTTAGCCCGAACATCTAAAAAACAAAGCTGAAAACTGTCATAAATTGAGACGTTGATTTCCAAAAAGTACTAAAGGACATTTTTTACAAAATTGATTTTTTTACATATTTGTATTATCATCAATCAGATATATCTAAATCTCCTATTCGATTTTATCTAATGAACACCCAAGCCCTTTATAAACGCAATTTAGAAATATAATTATTTTCTAAAGAAAATAATTACACATTTAATTTCGTTCCAAATTATAAAAAAACATCTCATTTCATATCTTTAATATGATGTTATTAATATACTAAAAAAACAATTCTCGATTTTTATGAGAAAACAATCAAATTAGCTAATTAAATAAAATAATAATTATTGATTTTCGCGCCTCCTGTAAAATTTCCTAGAATGGATATAGTACCTTTTGGAAATCAACGTCTCAATTGTTCAGTACCCTTCCCTCATTAACTGGTAAAAAGTACCAGAGTTTTCCGCTTCGGGTTTTGTTGGGAATAGGGGAAGAATCACTTTCTTTTTTTTTCAGTTTTTTTATGATATTTCAAAAAGCATTATTTTTATCAAAAACATCATTCTATAAAAAATTGAAGAACTTAAAAATGTCTTCATAATGATAATATAGTTGTTTTCGCTAAAATGAATAGTTGCGGAGATATTGAAAGGGCAATATACAGAATATATTTGGCAAAATAAAGTAACAAAATATTGATTTATATTAAAGGGAAAACGAGTTTTTACATAAAGATCTTTATCTCGAAAACTATCAAACTCAAATCAAAGCTAATTATCGTAAACGATAATTATTTGGGGGATGATTTACTTTGTCTTGAGTATTTTCTTAGGCCGTACAGGTGTTATGATATCTTACACTGTAAAATAACAAAATTTCGTTTTCCGAGTTAAAAAAAAAAAAAAAAAAGTGTTTACTTCTAAAACTTTATCTCTAAAACAATTAAACGCAAAAATATCTATTACCGATGAAATTAAAGGTCATTAAATATGCATAATATACCTTATCTTAATAATTTTCGGAGGAAGAACAACTTGTATGAAATTTGACTAATTAAAGCAGCAAAATGTTGATTTCCGATGTTTAAAAGGAAAAAAGTGATTACTTAAAACTATTGTATCTCAGTATTCCATTAATTCTAATACCTTAATGGTGATCTCATAATACCATTCAAAAATTAAAATGTTTATAGAAAATCAATATGAATGGTGTATCTTCATATTTTCTAAAACCCATAAAATGAGTTTGAGAAAATATGAAAAAGCGTGATCGACTTTTTCGTAAACTAAATAGTATAAAGTGTATTGTAAGCTCGACATAAGAATACTAATACAATTTTTACCGTAGTTGGTATGCAATTAGATAATGAACTAAATGGAAAAGTTTAGGTTCATTTTGAAATAAAGTGAACATCCGAGGGTCTTATCCTGAAATAGTTCGATTTTTATATATATATATATATAATATATATATATATAGTATATAATGCAAGGACGCAGATAGTGCAAGCCGTAAATTGTAAATAAAAATTTAACATTTATGAAATGGGAAAATATGTATATTTACACTCAGTAATGCAAAAAATAAATAAGGATCTTAAATGGTAGATTTGTACTTCTTGGTATATCTATGTAATTAACAATAATATATATATTATATATTTATCTATGTATTGAGATTTAGTATTTTTTAATTTTCAAGCTTTTTTCAATTTAAAAAAATCATATTAAGCCTGGTAGTTGCTCATGAAAACTCATATTTTATAGAGTTAGAAGACATTTTTACTGCATCTAGAAAATCCCTGTACATTACCTCATCATTATCTCTGAAACTGTTGATTTTAGCGAACACATTTATATGACCAGTTTTAAAGATATTTAAAATTACTTTAATTTTGTATAGAATAATGTTATTGATAAAGTCAATACGTTTTGATATATTAAAAACAATATCATTTTTTTCTGATTCTCAACCTTTCCTCTTCAAAACCCGGCGCAGAAAACACAGAGATTGTTTACCACTTAATAAGCCAATGCGGAACAATTTCTGACAGGTTTCAGCTTTTTTCTTTCTTTTTTTTTTTTTTTTTTTTTTTTTTGTGTGTTCGGGTTTTGCCTTCTTTTTTTTACCCAATTTTACTGTACTAAAAGTGGCACTTCCTGTAAGACGATTTTGGTGAAAATGTATTTTTATTTGTAATTTCATCTGGGTGAAAATTCCAGTTTTTTAAAAATTAATTTGTAGAAAACCAGGGCAGTCCATTTGCGAGACTTTATAGTTTTTAATATCAACAAAAGGCATAAGAGCATAAGGCATAATTTATTGAATTTATTAAAGATGCAAGTCTGGCAGCAGAAGCCGTTTGTTTTAACTACTGTGCATTCTTTGTATAGTAAAAAGTTGAACATATACCATAGTTTTATCTGCAGTAACCCAGAGTTTGGAAAAGAAAGTGATCATTTTACAAATCGTTCTTTATGATTCCTAAATACAGAAAAAATCCCGAGTATTCCTTGTTTGAATACTGTAATGGAAGGAGATATAAAATCTCTGATTTTTATTTATAGGTTTATTGAAATGTTCTATAAAAACTATTATCCTGATCAAAAGCCTTGTAGGAAACAAATTCCAAGCACATAATAATGATGGATTTTTCGCCTCAAATAAATGTTTTCAACGATATTTCAGAGATAAGATTTATAGGTTTTGAACTCGCAGTAAAAACGCTTTAAATTGGGGGGATAAAGATCAACGTCGGATTCGAACTTAATGGCTTAATATTATCTATACTGATATTATAAAGCTAAAGAGTTTGCTTGTTTGTTTTAACGCGCTAATATCACAAACTATTGGTTCGAATTGAAAAATTCTTTTTGTGTTAGATAGTAACATGTATCGAGGAAGGCTTTAGGCTATATAACATGAAGAATCAGTGGAAAATGTGGAAAAAAACGGGAAAAATTAACCTCGCATCCTAAAGATTCAAATGATTTACCTTTTAATTGTAAAATAATTCAATTTCACGTTAATTTATCTTTTGACGTAACAATTGATAAATCACAGGGGCAAACATTTAAGCCCGTAGGAATCGATTTACGTCAAGACTGCTTTTCACACGGCCAATTATATGTCGCACTGTCAAGATCGGGTTGTTGAGAAAATTAGTACGTTCTTCTACCACAAGACAATAAAACGAAAAATATCATTTACGCAGAAGTACTTTAAAATATATTTTTTTAAACTTCTTAATAGCGATCATAACAGAAATTGAAACAGACGAAGTCGCGGCAACAGCTAGTATTAATAAATAAGCTTAGTCTCAATGTTGATCTCGATCTAACTAACAGCATTTATACTCTGAGGTGGAGAACCCATACATTTTATTCCTGAAATATCTTGGCAACAATTTATTTGAGCTAAAAAATGTGTGGGTCATTATTATAGACTCTTTAGATTCCATTCTCTTTGTTAGTTGCAACATTTTCATAAACATAATAGTATTTTATAATACTATTAATTAGTAATAGCATTCTCGAAAACCATCAGTTTTCTCAAGTTCCTCTCCCTCCTTCCCCCTCCTGACGCTAGAAATTTCACAGTAAAAAATGTCATATTTTTTTTTTTTTTTTTTCAAAAGTTCGGATTAATGTACATAAATGTTTCGAATATGAAATCTTTTTGCTTTCACAAATATGATACCAGACTTGGTCGTCAAAATTCAATGAGTAAAAAAATATTTAACAAAAATCAGCTGTCATAAAATGATAAGTCGAAAACGTTGCTAGCTCTCGTACTATAAGTGGGTGTTATTAAAGAATCAAACTGTTATTCCCATGTCCCTAAAAATTGTAAGGAGTCTATATTAATCTTCGACTTGTACGCCTACAAAATGCCAGGAATGTCCCAAGGACCCGGATGGGGACGGGATTACTTTTTGTCCACCGGGCCTCCTAAACCTTCCATAGCACCCCCTGAATACACAAGATACAAGACATATACTAAGTACATATAATATAGTGGGCAAGGCTCCCCGTTAGGAGTTAGGAGGAGGAGAGAAGATGCCCCTTGGGTCGATACCCCCTCCCCCCCGGGTTGACAGGCATTGATCCCCCCTACCACCAGTTGATAGGACGCTGCGTCTTCATCATCATCAACACCTCCGCTTATCTCCTTCATATCATCAGTAATAAAGGAACACTGTAGAGGCATATTTTGGTTCCAGGGGATACCCGCAACATTTTATTGGTTGATAGGCTAACAGCTGCTTCGGCAATAATCGATAATACACTACTTGGAACTGGTCGATACCACACATCCAGTGTATGCGCTTATAATTCAAATTACACGTGAAAATACCACTTAATCAGTATATAGCAATGATCTATATTCAAACTTCAACACATTAGTTTACTATAAGAAGTAACTTGCGTATTCCCACATGAGAATACAGTATAATACTGCTTTTACATATCTCCTAACTCCAAACCCTAGAATTACAAGATTTTTTACTATCTCTTACCAATATATGAAATATATAGTAAGGGAAAATATTGAAACAGTGAACATTTTGGAATTCGAGTTTTTACCGGAAATACAAATTTTAAGGAGATTTTTATTTCAATATAGCTTTAGCTAGGCGCCATTAACCAACTTTTGAAATAATATTTATAATTATCATTATTAATTCCAATAAAAATTCGAATTATGATTGATTTTATGATTTTCGATTATAAGTTTTGTTTTATAATGTAATACCTGCAGAGTTTATAAAGTGGCCTAACGCTTCAAGCACAAGGTTGAGATTAGTTATTGTGTCGATATACAATAGATTATTTTTATTTAAGATACTTATATAAATAATATACAATTATTATGCAATAATATACAATTTTCGTATATGTACCGCCCAAGCGAGTGCTTGTAGGGACCTCGGAGTCCAAACGATCAAATTTCCCCAAAAGGTCTCTGTATGTCAGTCTAGCTCAAAAACGATAATATTTATTAAACTGAAATTTAATATTTTAGGAGCGTATAAGTCTAAGATGTTACAACAAATTTTCCAACAAAAACGATTTTGATTAAACTCGATTGAAATTTTAATGGGCCATGTAGGTTTGATCCTGATTGAAATCGTCTGGCAGGCTTAAACGCCAATATTTTAAATTTTCTTCCTCTAACGTACCTTATATGTAGTAGATTCGAAAAAAAATTAACCATATCATCTTGTTAGTATTATTTAAAAACGAGTAAATATGTAAGTTGGACATGATAATCAACTAAAGGAGGAATGAACAAAAATAGTTTTGTGTGTATTTTTTAAACTTAATAACAGAGATATAAATGTGTAATATACCACTAAAAACCTAAAGAATTAAAAAAAAAATAATAATCATACACAAAAAGTTGTATTAGGTAATGTTAAGTAATGAATAACAGATAAAATTAACAATAATTAATAGTTATGGATAATAATATGATAGATTATTTAATGAAACACATGGCTCTACCGGAACTCTATGTAGTTCCCTAATTTTTTTTATCTACAACTTTATTTTATCTTTAACTTTATTTAGTTCTTTAATTGATTTTAACAAAGGAGGTAAGTGAAAGTTGTGTGTTGCCCGCACCAATTTTTACTATCACTTGCCTGTTTATGAAATATATAGTAAGAGAAAGTATTGCGATCGTGAAAATTTTGGAATTTCAGTTTTCAACGGAAATACGCGTTTTAGGGTCCCCTGAGTCCAAATAACTATAAAAAGTCCCGCAAAAAGGTCTGTGTGCGGTAACTCTAGCGCAAAAATGAAAAGTCGTACGGAACTGAAATTTCATATTTAAGACTACTATACGCCAGAGATGTAACAGCACTTTATCCGATGCATTTAGCACCTTTTTAAGATTTTTCAAAAAACGGCTCTAACGATTCTGATTAAACTCGCTATATTGATGTAAAATTTAATGGGCTTTAATATCTTGTAGGTTTCATTCTCATTGAAATAGTCTGATGGGGCTTTAAATGTGGATATTTTAAATTTTCTTCCTCTAAAGTATTGATTTGTCTCTCAGATGATACACTTCTTTGTCTTAAACTCTCAGCTTAAAATACTCTTGGTCTTCATATTTTATATTGATGGCAAAAATTATATAAAAAAAAATATAACGAATAAAATTTTCCCAATATTTAAAGTCAATCAAACTAATTTCGTTATAAAAACAATAAAACATGTTCAAGTAAATTATGTTTAAGGCAAATTAATTTGGCAAAATTTTGCTGATGTTAAACGCATATTTGTGCTGTATGTGTTGATAACATTTTAGTATTTTTTAAAAATTCTTATAGACATATAATATTGTAATTTACTTAAGAACAGTTAGATAATCACAAATTAATTTAAAATTTGAATTTATCTTTAAGAATCAAAACATATAATTACAAGTTTTTCTACAGGAAATCAAATGTGGGACATCAGAAAAATCAAAATTAAATGTTTAAACTTTGAAAGCCATTTGATGTGTCAAATATAATTTGATAAATTCTTGTGAAGATTTTTTACAATATTTTAAAAAATGACAACAATTTAATGAAACAAATTCAATAAAATAAAAAATATGCCAAGGAATAAAATATTATACATTTTTGATATTTATAAATTGCACTTCAGTTAAAAATGAAAAAATATAAGATATAATTTTTATTCCAATTGAAAATGTTATGTTGATACCCTTCCTCCCTCCTTCAGAGTTGTCCCGCTTTGTCCATAAAAATGTGGTCACCTTTTATTCTAAAAGCCGAAAAAAAGTTACTGGATTTCGTAGATAATATTATAACATATTATTTATTAACATTTTTCTAAAAAAATCAAATGTAAATAATCCTTTAACAATTTATTTGTGTTTCTAAATTTGATTAAAAATTCTTAAATTGATATTATTGACAGAGGTAAGTGAAAGTCGTGTGTTGCGCGCACCAGATTTTTAAAAAAATATTCAAGACAATCGATTTTTGACAGTAAAATAATTCTTTACATCCAGTTGATTAAAATTACGCAAAACGTGAGGGCCAAGAGGCAGTTACCTTTCTCAATGCACTGCTTCAAGAACAGCAGTGGAAAACAATATCAGACGAAAAAATCTTCAAATAATTACATAACGCTTTACTATTTCTAAATAGTTTTACATTCGCTTCTGTGTAGCAGGGGACTAAAGGAAATAGGTTAGGTTTTAAATATTGTGAAGCTTTGCTATATTAGTTAATCCTCCCGACTTTAAGAAACATTCGACGGATTTATTATAAAGAGAAAATTCAGGATTTTTTTTTTAGATTTAATGCACAGTAAACATCAGTTAGAATACGAAGTATGTACAGGAGTGCATGATTTTGAAGAAAATTTGTTTAAATGATATTTATGATTAAAGAATTCTTCAAATCTGTTTAACACTCTGGTATTAGAAAACCACCCGCGAAGAAAGTCTGAAATTATGGAAAGCTTGCTTGTTAACATCCACATTTTTTTCCTCCCATTGTTTCCTTAATATTCCATTTTTTTATTAATTGGGTCTGTCGAGATGATAGTGAATTTTTGTTAGTTCTCTACTGTTGATAATTCAGCGTTCTTTCAAAGTTCGTAGTATACGCAAAGGTTATATGTAAGACGCTATTTTGTCTCGAATGGGGCTCGAAACGCATAAAACATACGATATTTATCAAATAAATTGTCACTCAATTTTTTTCCACCTTTAAAAAGTTTCATAACCAAGTGATACAAATCTGAGAAACATGCTGGGCAGGCATGACGAAGACAGAACCAGTGGTGGTGCATCTCGACATAAGCAGAGCTATATTTTCAGGTCAGGAGGTCCCTCATCCAACCCCTTTTCAGCCTACACCGAGTTATGTATGCTATTTCAGTTGTAGCCATGTTTTGCACAAGCTTGTTTATGTGTCCATTTAGTTTGTCATGAAATCGTTTGTAAGTCGATCGAATGTTGTTTGTTGTAGTTGGAATTCGTAGGGTATCGTTGAAACATATGGTGTTTAGTTCGTTGCCAGCCTTAAAAATTGCGATTGAAAGGTTTGTATTTTCGTATGTGTGTCTTTTTAGTAGTTCGTATATTTGACAAGCGTAAGTCCATATTGGTTTTAATAAATAAGTGTATACATTAAGTTTCTGACTGGTGGATAATTTAGAACGTCAATGTAGTATTGAATATAAAAGTTTTAGTCGAAAGTTTAGCGTTTTATCTTGACGTGTGGGCCCCCTGTCAAAAATAAGTCTTAGTTACGTTACTGTATTTAATTGTGGTATCAGGTGATAGTCTATATAAATGGAGGGTCCGGTTCCGCGTCTAAGGGTAAAAAAACATGTGACTTGTCATGGTTAATTTTTAACTTCCATTTCTTACACCATTTTAGTATGTCGCCCAATCAAATAAATATCAATTTTGATTTCGGATAACCTGAAGGAACGAAGCCTGACCATAATATTCCAGACAGGTGGGTACTATACATTAATAAACACCAATATTAGTTAAAATACAGACAAAAACTAAGAATAATAACTACCAAGATAAAGAGTTAAGTAAAAACCTTTTTTTTTTCTTTATAAAAATCGGAAATAAACTTTTTTCAAAAAATTTGCAAACGAAATTTTGCTATTCCATTGTGTAAAATATCATAAAAACTGTCCTTCCTAAGAAAAATATGAATATAGAGTAAATCATGGTTCGTTTTAGAAGTTTTACTTGAGTGGAAATAAACATCTGTACTTTAATTGTTGCCGAGATATCCTTATCTTTAAATAATTGATTTTGTCTTTAAAAAAAAAAATCATAAATCAATATCTGTTACTTCACTTTTCCAAATTTATGCAGTAAATTGTATATTGTGCAAAAAACAATGTTTGAGTTATTAGCTGAGCAAATGTGATTAAGTTGAATAGAGGATTGTATACAGAGGGGATTTAGTGCGGATAGGAGTAATGATGCTGTGAATTAGTAAGGTCACTTCCAGGCAGGTGGATAATTAATATAGCCTGATATTGTACGAAAGTGGTTGACGGGATCGGGATTCTATTTTGAAAAAATCTGGTGCGCGCAACACACGACTTTCACTAACCTCCGTTGTTAAAATCAATTTTAGAATTTTCAAATACATTCTGGGATCAAAATAAATAAATTGTTAAAGAAATAATTAAATTATGTTTCAATAGAAACATGTGCTTTATTATATAATCATTAATATTATTATCTACGACAATCAGTTTATTTTTCCTAAAATCTTTATTTTTCTAATGGTATATTATAAATCTATATTACTGTTTTTATGTTTAAAAAAAACAACAAATTCATAAAAAGATATTTTTGCTCTTTTCTCCTTTAGTTAGATATCAAATTCGTTCAACTTGTATATTACTCGGTTTTCTAGCAATTTTAATCAGGTGTTATGGTTAATTTTATGAAATATTAAAAATGAAAGATACTTTATAGGAAGAGTACTATTTTTCTCAAGAGGAAAGCTTCAATAGCTAATACTCAATATAAGAAAAAAACCCATAGCAGTAACATTTCCTATGGCCGATAAATATGCGGTAATGTTAACACTAAACTTTCGAGTGAACGAACATCTATGTATATCATTATTAGGATGGTATAAATAGTACCTGAAGACTGCTTTTAATTATTGTCTAAAGTTATGGTACATTGGTAATATTCAAAGCGTAGTGATATCTAGCCTGGCGATAAAAAAATTTCCGAAGTACCTCATAACAAACTCGGCCACATATAATTTCTAAAAAATCTGGTGGGGGAAACACCCGACTTTCACTTACCTCCGATGTTAAAATCGATTAAATAATTTTTAAATACAGTCAGAGATAAAAATGAGTGAAACTAATAAAGAATTTTATATGACATAAAAAGTCGTACTATAGCCGGGTAATCTGCCTTCTCTCCCTCCCCCCCACCCCTTCCCAACTTTTTTGAATCAAACTTAGGAGATCAATTCGATGTCGAATAATAATAATTCACCTAAATTTTTAGCTTTTTACTTCAAACGGTTTTCGAGATTTTTTTTTTAAATCCTCATTTTTCGATTTTATTATTTTTTTAATAGTAAAATTTGAAATTAATTAATGATGATTTTTTCTGTGATTCTTAGGAGTCAAAAGCATGAAAAAATGATATGAACATGGTTCTTAAATGATAAGCCAATTTTTAGCCGAAGAAAGAAAACTAAAATATGTTGTTCTTTTGTCTAAAAGTGTCTATCAAGGATTTTTTTAAATCTCCTCTATACACAGGATTTTTTGAAGAGGTGGAACAATATGAAAAAAATTAAATACTTTTTTTTTCTAAAATCTTGCATTTAACTTATATTTCTTATTATTATTGAAAAATGTGTAAACCATTGTTTCTAACAAAAAATTCAGAATTACATTCTATTTAGCCACTATCAATCATTTCTTTTAAGATCTCGCTTGTTCTGGTAATCTCTATGCCTTTCTTTTGGGAGGTTGAATTTTCGGTTTAAAATGATTTTCTACACATTTTTCAATAACCTAAAAACTATAAGTTTCTTAAAACGCAAAATTTCAGGAATTTTTTTTTTTCATATTGTTCCACCACTTCGAAAAATTGACACCTCATTGATCCCCCAAGCAGCGGAGGCATATTTACCATTCTTACCTAGGTATACCCATTATTCTACGGTTAAATTAATTTGTTTTTTAAGGCTTCTAAGTTTTAACGTATGGCAGATTAAAGCTTCGTCTATTGTAGAAAATGACACCAAAGTTAACCAATGAATAGCGTTTCTCAACATGAATTTTATATTGTTGATTATACGTCGTCCATTGCAGCAGTATGGCACAATGGCCCATATTTAGGGGACGAATGGAATTCGTTTCAATAACCATAAATGTGACCTGAGCGAAATCAATAAAAATCTCATTCAGTGAAATTAGATATTCATAAAACATTAGGTTCGGACGTTAAGGATTTCCTATACAAGGGAATTCTCAACAACACTCACAATAACAAGCTAATCCAGTTCGAGTACCTACTCATAAATAATCAACTTAACAAACTATCGCCTGAATTGAGATGTTTACTTCTCTCTCCGAGTGAATCAACAGGTAGTAGACATTTCTCATCTTGAAGAAAGGATTTAAATATATACTACTCGACAATAAAACTGGTTCACCTCAGAATTTCAACGATAAAATACTAGAAAGAGAAAATTTATTCTCATGGATGGATTATATTACTGTCAGAAGTCAAACAACTGGAATCGTATCTTATGGTTATGACAGTTATATATTTTTACTCATGTCAGGCATGGATCAAATCATGGGCAGAAACAACTGTCTGAAGTACACACAACCACTATAAAATGAGTATTTATTCTTTCGATGTTTTGAAGTGGATAATTTAGGCGTTTATCTTTTAATCTTCCAGTAATATTCTTAAAAGTTTATTTTTGATTTTGTTTTTACTCATGCCTGAGAGTGTGTGGCTCGAGCGCCCTCATTCAGTCTCCACTAGCTAGACTGGTGACGCGGCTGACTAAGAGGCGCTGGGATCTCCTGTCATTGTGCCTCGGCATCCATTTCTGGATGCAGGGGTTCGATTCGGAGTTCTCAGGGGCATTATGTAAATATTGTACATAGGTCTGAATGTGGCCAAGATTATAAATATTTTATTTTTTCATTTATTTTATTGTATTTTTTTTTCCCATTTGTTATTCAGGTTAACTTATCTTTTTTTTTGTTTTACTCTGTACATATGGATAATGACTTTTTTTAGTTCTAACACTTATTGCCCAAGATAGTGACGGGTGGTATTATTTCTCATTAAAGCAATATATCATCAAAACAACAGTTTTTATCGATGTTTACTATTCATCGTTAATTCTCCCTGTTTGGTTTTTAATTGAAACATAAGAAAAATTGTACAAATTACACTTGTAATGAAAACATAATGGAAATCTACTCATAATATTGTATATTTTCTAAGGTACATATCTAAATCTCAAAATAGGAATCATATTTAAAGGATGGATACATCGCTAAAAAAACAACAAAAAAAAAACAGGATACAAGCAGAACATATATTACTGATTAATTATTCTATAAATGAAGTCTATCCAGGACATGCAGCACTTTGATATAATAGGACGATCAAACAGATTGCGAGGTGTATATTTCATCGAAACTAGGCATCTCTTAGTTATATTTGATTACAAAATAACGTGGACTAACCATATTTCCCAAATAGCGACAAAATCCATCCCAATCTTCAAACAGCTTCTACGTTTTCGTGATTCATTTCCTAAACGTACCAGTCATCTATGACATTGCCATTGTCTGGTCCGCGAGATGTCAATTGGAAAATTATATGAAATTAAGTTGAAGCCTTGGCTTGTACAAGAATAACTCACGAATTTCAAGAACAATTTAAAATGAGGGTAGTAACTGGCAGTAAATAGACACCTATATTGTATTATAAATTTCAAAAATTCGGTAGTAGGTTCATAGAGCCTACGTCTAGCAAATTGGTTTCCAACTAGTCGTCCGAAGTTGATGTCCGATAGTATTCGGGAGATTTCATTCGAAAACTACTTTAAATTGTCTAAATAAAAAATATTAGCTAAGTCTTGGCTTGCAATAAGAATCACTCGCGCTATGCACAGACACATTAAACTGCACAAGGACATTGAAATGATTTACTTGATTTTTGTGAATTCAATTCAATTTAATTTTTTTTTTTTTTTTTTTTTTTTTTTTTTTTTTTTTTGCATTCTGTCAATATAACTTTTTTTTACGTTTTAGAAGGAAATTATAAAATTTGAAATGAAAAATGAACCGCAGTATACCGTGTAGAATATTAAATACTGCAATTTTCAAAAGCCCTTTTCATCATATGTGTGTTCTTTAGGTAAAATCAGATAAGAGATTTGTATTTATTAGGGGTCCTTGTCATGGTACTGATAGAATGAAGGGGTCCATGGAAAATCTTTGTAGAGAGCCACTGCCCTAGACTATGTAGGACTCTCTAGGGAAAATGAGAGGAGGCTGAAGAGATGATTATTAACGCTGAATAGATTTATTAACGGCCTACCTAGACGATCACATATTTCTTGCTGGTATCCTGGTTGAGGGTGGGTTTACCCTGATTCCCAAAGAAAATACCTACTAGGTATCTCTTCTTATTCCAATCCTTCAGAACCAGAAAACGTTCCTACATATTTTACCTCCTCACTTCTCGCTCTTTCGTGCATACCCTAAACCCAAGATCTCAGGCTACCGATTTATAAATACCCTCTTATAGCCCCGGCGGGGCTTAATAAGATGTAATATAATGGGGATTCACTCGCAGCCTCTTCCCCGGGTATGTGAGACCCGTCAGCCAAATGGTGGCCACTCACAAAATTAGGCGTAGGGAGTGATGACCTTACACTATAAATTACATCGTGAAACACGAGTGTAAACTCCCAGGAGTTTACACCGCGAGGCCCAGGGCCTGCACCGCTTGTCGCGCGACTGAAAAAAAATATACCGCTAACTCCTTCTAAACTACAAGACAGATTTTGATAGGTTTTCACCATCATTTAGGGCATTCTTTCCTGAAGTTTTATGGACTAAAATACATTGCAATTTAGCTTTTCTTTAAAAAGGTAAAATAAATTTTCTGTAACCAAGTCATTAACAAATTATTCCTGAAATATAATTAGTGACATAGACGTATAATATACCGTTGGAAAGCGAAAAATTTAAAAAAGCTAAGATGCAATAAAATAAATCGTACAAGTTTTAAATTAATTATAAATTATAAATTACTTGTAAACCCATAAACTTATGAACATATTTTATTGGGAGGGAGGAAGTTTATAGTTAAATGCACAGGATCGTGCAAGTCACATTTTTCCATTTAGTACCCAAGATTTTAGAAACGATATTATATACCGAATTGTAACTAAGTTGTCATAAATCCATAAACTAAGATTGTTATTAATTATTTCGAATCTAATACTATTTCATGAAAACAAATGTTTCACTGTGAACTAAAAGGAATTCCTATGGAAACTTAACTTTTAAAATGTAATTTAAATAGTTCATTTGAAACATAAAATAGCAATAAATTGCATAAAATGGAAACCGCGGGTATTTTTGTATACATACACAACAATAAAGTTTTCTTTATTAGGAAAATTAGATTTTTTCGATATTTGTGCTTCACTTTAAAATTAAATATTTAAATAATATAAATAAGAAACATATTTTCATGCTAACAACACTTTACGTTACGATGAGCTAAAACTCCCAAAGTGATAAACTCTAAATCGGTCAGAGAGATATTTTTAAAACATATATGACACCATTCAAATTGCACCCGGGCGAAGCAGGGAAGTGTCTACTAGTCTTATATATTCTATATTTATTAACTGACTATGTAATCATCTAACTAAATAATGCCATACAAACTGGACCTTTTATGTTTATTGGTGTTTATTCTTAGTGGATAAAATGTCCCAGAATATGAATTATTTTAATTAAATCATTCAAACTATTTTTGCTGAAATATACAATCGCATGGTTTGACTACCTGTTGCGAATTTTATTATGCCAAATTAAATATAATTTTGGTTTTATATGGAATAAACAACAAAATTTCAGTTCAATTTAGTTGATGGATGTGATATATCAAACATAATGCCACTAGATGGAAGGTGGTAAAATGTAATGCAAGTATTTCCCTACGAGACGAGGAGGTTGAACGGGCCGTAGGGATTGACAGGAGAGGTAAGGGCTGGATCAATATCAGCAGATCCGATGACAGGGTGATTAGCGTATTTCACGTCACCGGCCCTCTCCCATCTTTAGCGTCTTCGATGTTCCAAGGAGGTTCAAGAAATAAAAGATTGATCTCGAAGAGTAATCCTCCGATTTAGTAAACACCTCTTACCTAAGTGTAATTAAACATCAAATGAATGTTAAAGACCAATATCTTTCATATGAATTTATGACCAATCAAAGCAACTCAGGAATCGCACATCGTTCACCATGGTATTAAATAAAGCACTTAAACGAATATGAGTGAGATGTCTGCAGAGAGGTTAGTAAAAGAACAAGTATAGATGTAAATGGGCATCCTCCTAGAAAAGCGTTATCTACGACAAATACAGGTATGTTCCGAAACGATCCTTAGATCACAAGAAAGAGATCGGAGCATGCGCGATATAATCCATTCCTGAACTTGTAACTCGCAGTTGCCTTAGTCCGCTCTAGAGTTTGATGATAATCAGAATTTGATTTGGAATAAACCTTATGTGCATTGTCCGAAACCGGTAAGAAAAAAGTTAAAACGCGCACTAGAAATCATTCCTACTGGTCCGAATAATTTTTTTTTTAATTTTTTATCGAATATCTTATAGCTTTTCGAAAGCTCAGAATAAATTTATCTCACGCCAGACACAATGGTAAAAAGAAAAAAACAGAGTATATAAACATAGCGATTCATTGCCGATCATTGAACTCACATGGTGGAGAGGGGTCAAAGTTACGTTTTAACGAGTCTTATTTCAACAAAGCACTGGTTAAAACATTAAGGCGCACAATAGCTACAAATAACAAACATCGAACAGACGTTAGCAAAAACATGTAACTAAGATATTGACAAGGCGATCGAGACTTTTATCTGGTCGCACACTGATTCAATGCGCCGACGATTATCAAGTTTTTTCTTCTGTAGCGGAATACATGTTCAGAGGTGGAAAAACTATTCGTTGCTAATACCAATGAATTGGAAAGCATAACTTTAAGAAATTTGAATTTAAGAAAATCTATTAGAAACCTGTTGATAAAATTAACAAGCAATAGAAAATTCAAAATATCTATTTTTGATTTTATTATACAAATCAAAGGACCGGCGAGTTTTGAATAACTGATAATAAAAGAGCTGTAATTCTGTCATTACTGTCAGTAACGAAAGGCAATATTTAGGAGCTTTTTTAATATGATTTCATACATAATATTCTAATTAAGATCCGATTTCATACTTCAGTTTCAGTGCAAACAAAATTATTTAAAATGTATAGTTCAACGAATCATTAGGAACACGTGAGAGGACTTTAAATGATTTTTAAACGAAAATATTTTAATAAATCAAGCTTAAAAGAGAAGAGTAAACTGTTGATATTTCAAGTTGCATGCAAGGAAGGTTATTGATCTTTGTTTTCTAATTATGAAATGCAGTCAACGAATGGCACTTAATACTTACCCTATATTTTTAATAATAATTCTCTAGCAGCAACTTACCACGGTTTTAATTCACAATAATTGTGAAAAACTAAAATTGTCTCAATTGTAGCCATTGCGTTTGGCCGAAGTGTAGAGAGACTGAGAGCGAAAAGTTTGTAAGAAAAAAGGTTTGTAGAAAAATATGAAAATACATACAGTTTTGGAAAAAAGCTAAAATCCGAAAAACACGTTTTCACTGTTACAAGATGTGTGTAGTGCAACGATTGACACTCGAAAATATAGCTGAAATGTAAAGCAGCACTTTGTTTTATAGGGGCTAAAACTACTGAACAGATAAATTAATGGCCAGTGTCCAGTATGTTAGTAAATAGGTAAGATTATGTCGTGGCTCGCGATTCATTTCGACGGATTTAAAAATCCTAGACAGGAAAAGTATATGTAAGGACGGTCACTGAAGAGACATTACAGATAAGAAAAAATACAGCGCAGAGGTTTCGGCTAAATCTGTATTCAAGCAATTGTTAGTCATTATCCCGAAGATGACTTAAACTTTAGGCCGAAACGTCGCACAATAAACCTATTTTCCTACTAGTAATGTTTCCTCAATGACCGATACCAATAATTTATTCTAAGGTCAATAATTCTATGTAATGTTTTGTTTATAATCAGTTTAGAAAGTTTTAAAATGAATTTTTGTATTAAATTAATATTTTTTATAATATTTGACAAAAACTCAACAGACAACAACAAATGCATTAGTTTTAAATATGTATATTTTAAGTTCATTATTTAATAAAATGCAAGTGTGTCGTTGAATTACAAGGTTAATCATTAATAACGTGCACAGGATTTTTTTTAAGAATAGGTCGAAAATTATTACGGGGAGAGAAGCGATTTGGGTTTAAAGATATTTATCCTAAACAATATATTTAGGATTTAGTTGCTTATATTATTTATTATTATTATTTGTAATTTCTATTTTATTTTTTTAATACTCTAAGACATTAAAATTTTTATTTTTATTTTCTATTATATAATCCTGTAGGGACTAGTCCCAGAAATCGTAGTGGACGCAAGGTTCAAAAGCTTGGAACTATTTTTTTTGTAGAATAAACAATTTCTGAGAAGCATTAACCTGATAATGAATGAAAACGTAAGTGGAAAAAAAAACGACAATTTAATGACAGCTTAACTCGCATTCCTGGACTCAAGTCCTTTTTTTTTAAGGTCCCTTATTCATTCACTGAAGTCAGGCCACATAACCCTTAAACACCCTGTATAAATCAATGTAAACATTAATTAAAGTTACATGCTTGAATGTAAAAACAGTCTCTACCAACAAATATTATCCATGTACCTTCTTTTTTTTTTTTTATCTTAATCATTTTATTTTACCTGATAATATTAAATATATTTTAAAAAAATAAGTCAATTTTAACATAAAACGGATATTATTGTGACCCAACACGAATAGGAGACGGCCATAAAGGTGAGCTCTAAACCCTGACCTGTAGAGAAGCCCACGGCTGTACAGGCTTATCGTAGCTAAGCTCATGTCTACTACTACTTCAATAGAGAGGGGTTAAGGAAAAAAACATACAAAAAACGTCAGAATACAAAAACTTATTCAACCAGCTTACGAACAACCTAATTTGACTACAGTCACAGAAACTCTCAGACAGAAAAAAATAAATAATAAAATAGTCAACATTATTAGTGCGCACATACACACGACATTCACTATCTCTGTTCTTAAAATTAATTTAAGAATTTTTAAATACATTAGGAAATGAAAACAAATTGTTAAAGAATTAATAACATTGAATTTTCAATAGAAAGTGTGTTTCATTAAATAATCCATTATATTATTATTAATAAAATAAGCGAGTTTTATCGCTTTTCATTACTCTCAGTAAACTTTTATAATTTTAGTATATATGGTAATATTTTTTAAAATCTTAAGCTTTCCAACAGGTATTTTCTAAATCTATATTACAATTGTTATATTCAAAAAAGAAAAATTGCATTAAAAAAATATTTTTGCAAGCTTTCTCGTTAGTTGGATATCAAATTCCGTTCAACTTATATATTTACATGTTTTTTAGCAATGCTAATAGACGATATGGTTAATTTTTTCGAATGTACAAAATTAAAGGTACTTTAGAGGAAGAAATTTTGAAACATCGGCATCTAAGACCTGTCAGACTGTTTCAATCAGAATGAAAACTACAAGATATTAAAGCCCATTAAATTTTACATCGATATAACGAGTTTAATCAAAATCGTTTGAGCCGTTTTTGTGAAAATCGTTAAAAGGAGCAAAATACATGATATCAATTGTTTTCTAGTAAGCTGGCTTAGAGGTTGCTGTAACATCTCGGCACTAGTTGTTTAAATATGAAATTTCAGTTTCATAAGACTTTTCGTTTTCGCCGGGAGTTCCCCTTCCCCCACACACACACACACACATTTTTTTTGGAACTTGGTCATTTGAACGCAGGGGATCCTAAAAGAGTATATCCGGTGAAAAATCGAATTCGGTAGGAGTTAAAAGGCATTTGGGGATGTTCAACTAATGTAATGCGACCCCACGTATTTAATGAGTTTAGAAATTGGAATTATGTTTTCAAGTATCTTTAACATAAGCGAATGAAAGAAAAAGCCAGGGATCTCTTCTTCCTAATTTTCTCTCCACAATTAGAAGAACCATCCTACCTCGGGGCTTTCCAGGATTTAGATATATGAGTGTATAAAATGTTTACTTATATTAAATTAGATTTATTTATTTATCTATATCTTTAGAATATTTAAATTCAATAAAGTTGTAATCCATGAAGAAAATAACCCCCTCTCGAAATGGATGGATGATGTTTCAAGATCTGTAGAACCCAAATACCGAAAAGAAAAAAATATCAGTCTGTAGTTCCTCCTATCGAACGATAACATAACGGAATCTGGCACAAATAAATCATGGGATCTGAAATATTAGTTTTAAACCGATCCCTTTTAGGTTCAAAATGGTGACAGATTAAAAATATTTTATTCAATGACTAATTTTTTTTTTAATAGAGAAACAAATTTATGGTTTTCTTATCAGGACACATCGATTAGTTATAAAAAATAAACCAAATAATAGAAGAAAAATCGCCGTCAGTACCCCATTTTTTAAAAATATTTTATTTATTTATTTTTATAAAAGAATTATTAAAATCAGTTAGAAATAGTGGGATATAGCGGTTTTGAACAGATCAGTCGTGATTGGCTATTTCCCTTGAATATAAATTCAAGGTGATAGCTAGTTCGTATTTTTTAAGATCTTTTATTGCTATTTATATAATTAATTGTCTACACAGCAATCTAAATTGTAATACCAGTATACAATTATTTTAGAAATAATAAACCAATTTCTAATAATTTTCACATTTTTTTCTATTTTATTGCAATGATTAAACTTAACTTTTTATAAAAATATTGTGTTAATGTATCTCAAATCTCTAAAACCTATCTCCTATCGGAGACTAAAGAGTGAGGTAATGCCACAGAGTAAATTAATCAAATTATTTTCACTGTTTATGTATCAAATTATTTCTTTATCCTAATAAACGTTTTGAATTTCTGGAATAAAACTCCATTATATTTACCGAATTTCCTGTTTCTTTAAGGGACACTTTTTTTTTCTAGAAAATATTGCTAAGCGAGCAACTTCCGGGGCTGTTAAAATTAGGTCGCTCATCAACTTGGACTATCTAGTGAAATTTCCACTCCTGAAGAAACTACAGGGTACTTAAGGGTAAAAAAACGAGTGACTATAACCCTGAGGAGGCATTGAAGAGAAGGATTGTGAAGAGGGAAGAACAAAAGGGCGAGGACGGTATCGATGAGGAGGTAGGAGAAGCGGATCCTCCTAAATCTCGCCTTTGACAAAGGGCTGGAACAATAGTCCTCCTGGAAGGGACAGTTGGTTCTACCCTAATCGCTTCTTACCTCCCTCCTCTCTTCATCAGCAAACTGAGCATGGCTTCGTCTTCGCCTCATCCGTCATCCTCCTATTGACATCTTGTCCTCTTTTATGTTTGCAAATATGGCAGCTCTCATCAGAATCCTTCATATCCTTAAGGTTTGTGTTTAAAGTATTACTGAATTTTATTAGAATAGAATCTGACCTGAGCGTAGGACTTCAACATGCTTCGAAGAGAAGTCAATCAGATTACGGTAGGGTAAAAGACTACTAAATTCCTGTCTCATGATCGAAACCGGATGCGGCGGAATAATTATTTATTTTGTTATTTGAGCCTTGCGGCCACTGGAGACCTTCTTGGGACACACGCAATAGCATTATAGTAGGGGTTTTGAAAAAATGGGAGGAAACTTGGCGACTAAGCGTCATCACTTCTTAGTACAGCACAGTAGAATACAGGTTTTTTTTAAAGATTATTATGTAAAATATTTGTAAAGCAAATTAAAAAATTGGTGGTTTAGTGATGTCTGCAGAATAGGAGTTATAATCCATAAGCTTCTAAAAGTCCGACAAACAGGGTAGACCTCGACTGTTGGAGGAGTATGAACGCTACATACTCTTCACGATGGCGAGAGAAGAAAAAATTATTTTCCTCATTAACGAAGGGGCCCTTTAGAAGGCTCTGGACCTATATCAATTGGTTATATTTTTGATCCGATACTGTAACCAATTCATGAATGATAAAAATCTTTAACCCACAAATTCATTATTACTTTCACTTACCTATATATGAAATAGAGAGTAAGGAAAATAATTGCGATAATGAAAATTTTTGAATTCCATTTTTCAATGGAAATACGCGTTTTAGGATTTTCTGAGTCTAAATGACCAAGTCCCACAAAACTGTCACTGTGTGTTGACTAGCGCAAAAACGAAAAGTTGTAGAAATACTGAAATTTCGTACTAAATACAACTATACGCCCGAGATATTACAGCAGCGTTTTCATCAAAATCAATTAACCAGAAGATCCACTTTATACTATGCATTTTGAACCTGTTCACGATTTTATCAAAAATGACTCTGTTGATTTTGATTAAACTCCCTATATGTATGTGGAATTGGATGGCTTTAATATCATGTAAATTTCATCCTGATTAAAATAGTCTAACCGGCCTAAATGCCGATATTTTAAAATGTGTTCCTCTAAAGTACCTTTAATTTGGTAGATACGAAAAAATTAACCATATAATCTTTTTAGCATTGACAAAAAACGAATAAATATATAAGTTGAACGAATTCGTTAACCGACTAAAGAAGAAAAGAGCAAACATACTTTTTAATGCAACTTTTGTATAATACAGTAATATAGATGTATAATATACCGTTGAAAGGCTGAAGATTTTAGAAAAAAAATTATCTTATACACAACATTGTAAAACTTAATGGAGTGTGATGAAGAACCGTTCAAACTAACTGCTTGTTGTTGATAACAATATAATAGATTATTTAATAAAAAAAACATGTTTCCATCGAAACTCGATGTAATTAATTCTTTAACCTTTTTATTTTAGCTCTAACTGAAAAAAAATTTAAATTGATTATAACAACGAAGGTAAGTAAAGTCGTGTGTTGCGCGCACCACATTTTGTATTCAATGCTAATCAGAATACAAAGTGGGGAATAGTCTATATAAAATATATCTCTTTAAGAAAATGAGAAGGTTCTCGAAATAATCACTTCATCGAGGTTTTTAAAGAAATAATATCAATAAATACTGATAGAAAAAGGTAAATAACCTTTAAAGAAAAATTAGCAATCCAGACTCTCTAAAGAATTTTAGACATTTAAATCATTACTCAATGTACTTATTCCTCTGGTAGTTAACCGTTCAGTTAAAATAATGATAATATTTTACTTAGTAGGTAAATGTAATCGTTATAATCATTTTTCCATTGGATGTAACGTTGATGCAATACAGCTTTGTGAAAAAACGGTTACGTCCAAAACCACATAGGTAATTCCGACTAGTTAGAATTAGCACAAAATATTTATAAAGCGTCAAGAAGGAATTCTTGGTCTTAACAAATTAAAGGTGATTTTCGTTTTCCATGCATGTTTTAGTACATTATACTTGGTTTCAACTGAATAAGTCTAAGACTAGCTGTTGTATTATAAAGAAAAATTAAAAATTGAAAATATTTAGAATTCTTTTCTAGCCAACGCTAATCGTAGCCAAAGCAATATGAATGTTTTACTTTTGCCAACAATATTTATTAGAAAGACAAATAAATAAATAAAAAACAAGCCGATATTTGTGAGTAGCAATGGCGATTTTTCCAAGCGTGATATTAGCCACGACCAGAAAATAACCAAACACATAGTACTTTATACATTAAAAATTGTAAAAAACAGCTATTTCGTTTTACTTAATTTGGTCCGTCCGGTTTCATATATTTTTTCAGGCATACTATCACGAGAGTTATTTTTATATAAACTCAAATAAGTGAAAGTAAAAAGAACTTATTAGGGGACCGGCGTGGTCTAGTGGATAGAGCACTAGTATACAGTTATCCGGGTCCTGGATCCGAATCCCGGCTGTGGCAGACTACTATTTATTCTGTTTATTTGGTTGGGGGCGACCCTAGGGTATGGAGACCCTCCTGGGGTAGACTCAGCCTATATAACGTGGGTACCCAAAACAATTGGGGAGAAAAACCTGGTGTGAGTGTGATCAAAGCCTAATCACCTCATTGCTCAGCCGTTGGCCTAGAAACAGTACGAATTTCTATATGTACTGAGCCCAAGACCTTTTATGGGTTGTAGTGGTACCGGGTTTTTTTCTTTAAAGAACTTATTACACATATTCATATATTTTTTTTTTTTTTATAATTTCGAGTAAAAGAAAAATTTATTATTCAAAAATTACATTACTTTATATTGTGAAATGAAGAAGGTAGTTAGAATGTGAAAGTAATACATTAAGTCCCAGGGTATAGCACTAATACGAAAAAATTAATAGAAACTAGATTTCATGTTAAATTAACATTTTTTATAATGGCGTAAATAAATTTAAAATTATATATAAGATATATATCAGGCCGTTACACAAAAAAGTTTTTGATATATTTTTTTATTTATTTACTTTTACACATCACAACGTTTCAGCCTCTAGGCTTTAACTAATAAAGATTTTATAATTAATTAATAATTTAATAACTAATATAATTTAAAATTATCTTACAACGAATTATTTTGAAAAATTGAATTAGTTATAATAGAGAGATGGTGAATATTTCTGGTGAATTTAGCGAAGGGGTCAGCTGTGGTGTAGTAGCAAGTTTAACAGTATTCTATGCCCAATGTCTCTGATTTAAGGCCGGAAGATCGGCTCTTGGTTTTTTGTAAGAGTAGTAAAAAATCCGTGGTTATGTCATCCTTCGGAGGGGACGGTAAAATGGTGTTGCCGAGTCTGTGCGATGACAGTTATTTCTAAAAGATCTCGGTCCCAATCAAAGCAGGATAGGAAAAATTTAGGACCCCCACGTAGCATCGTCCGAGCAGTCCACAGTAACGTTAAGTGCCTTTTAAATGAATAAACAAACAAGGTTGATGATAATGGAAACGCTTAGAGTTTGACTATTTGTAATATTACCTCCCGCGAAACCTGAATGGATTTTGTAGTTTGTTCATTATAACAATATATATTTGTCAGCAAAAGTTTAAAACAGCCTTGAAAAAACTGCTTAATTAATACATTGAAGACGCAATAGCTATAAAAGAAGGCTTTAATAAAAAGCAGGTTGAAACCTGTTGAATATATCATGTTGTAATTAAGTAATCCAGATTTCAGGCTGACCCCGTAATCAACTACTGATTACCCTGTATTAACAGATACTACTTAATATTGTAATTATACTCAGTCATCTGTCAGACTAAATAGTTTTAAGTCTTCGTTTTATTTTTACGTCTTACTTCTTTTTCAAAAATTTTCATGAAGCTCACCCTGGAAAGAAACATTCTATGCCCCAGGTATCAGAAATAAATAAATACAATAAGAACATAATGAAATGTTAAGAATGAATTGATTTTTTAATATATTGATTCTGATGATAATCTGAAAATACAAAAACATAAGAGACTTATTATCGAAAAATAAAAATCACTCACCTGGATACTTCTTCTTGTGCTCTGCGTCAACACGCCGTGCCAAAGTGAAGTACAGCTCCTTTTCGTCGGCAGCCATGTCTTTCCACAGCTTACCGAGCCTGAAAACAATGCCACGGCTATAAAACTTGAGATGTGTTACGAAAAATAATAATAATAAAATAGTAAGAATCAGATTGGCCCAGCGATGAGCCTGCAGAACCTTAGGGAACAGCACTTCAAATCGACCGGACACGAGATAAGAATGTTCTAAGTACATCTAGCCTTAATAGATCTAAAGCCAGGTCATGAATGAAGTGTGGTTACATTAAAGTGTTTATTTACTTATTTTTATTTTCATTCAGAGAACTAGATTGCAAAAGGAGGTGACAATGGCTACAGGATCAAGGTAACCTCAAACCCCTTCTTACATCATCAAGAGTCAGAGGGAAAAAATAATGAACCAATGACGATAAAGTTATTGTTAGATCTGTTACAATATATAAGTTAAGAACGGGCGTAATAATCTAGAAATTTATCGCCCTTAAACACCTTACCTACCTATATAAGTTAAGAGAAATAACACCAGTAGCCGAGTAAACACCGACTGGCTCGTTTCGTGTATGTTTTAAATAATTAACTCATATATAAGAGAAGAAGATATATGTTATGAATTATTAAAGGATGAGAATGCAATTGATCTTTTTGTCTAATACTAATCTGAATGATTTAAATCTGCATCTATTTAAATATGAAAACTGGAACTGATGAGCTAAATCATAAGCAGCATTCACAGTTGCCTCAGAAGTTAAAATTATTATGTGAATGGTCTCTAGATTCTCATTTCCGCTGGGAAGGTATTCTGCAATATCAGATCACCTGTCCAACCTGCATTTTACTTTCACTTACTATATATAGTAAGGGAATGTATTGCGATCGTGAAAATTTTCGAATTCCAGTTTTCAACGGAAATACACGTTTTAGGGTCCCCTGAGTCCAAATAACCAAGTCCCGCAAAAAGGTCTGTGTGTGTGTGTGTGTGGTAACTCCCGGGCGGAAACGGTAAGTCCTATGAAACTGAAATTTCATATTTAAGACAACTATACGCCCGAGACGTGACAAAACTTTTTTCATCAAAATGAGCTTACCAGAAGAGGCACTTTATACCATGCATTTTGCACCTTTTTTCGAATTCTCGAAAACGGTTCCGACGATTTTGATTAAACTCGCTATATCGATGCAAAATTTAATAGGCTTTAATATCTTGTAGGTTTTATTTGGATAAAAATGGTCTGACAGGGCTTAAATGCCGAAATATATAAATTGAATAAATTCGATACCCAACTAAAGGAGAAAACAGAAAAAATATTTTTTTAATGCAAATTTTCGTTTTTGAACATAAGAGCAGTAATATACATGTATGATATACCGTTGGAAAGCTAAAGATTTTAGAAAAAATATCATCTCATACACAAGCTTTTAGAAGTTAATAGAGAGTGATGAGAAGAAGATAAAACTAACTGATTATTTTAGATAATAATTTAATAGATTTTTTAATAAAACACATGTTTCTATAGAAATTCAATTTGATTAATTCCTAAAATAGTTTCACGTATTTTTATCTCTAACTGTATTTGAAAATTCTTTCATTGATTTTAAAAATCGAGGTAAGTGAAAGTCGTGTGTTGCCCGCACCAGATTTTTTCTTATCATTACCAATACTGGAACCCTCGGAATCACTCTAACGAAGGTGGCTACGCATTTTCGTGTCGCCGATTATGACCATGAATAAAGTCAAAATAAAATAAAATTAATCAGTTATATATGTTGATAATTACTAAGACAAATGCTTTATTTTGATGACATTCGGACCAGCGAGTCTTTTTACTTTCACTTACCTATATATGAAATATATAGTAAGGGAAAGTATTGCGATCTTGAAAATTTTCAAATACACGTTTTAGGATCCCTTAAGTCGAAATAACAAGTACCACAAAGAAGTCCCTGTGTGTGTATGTGGTAAGTCAAGGGCTAAAACGATAAGTAGTATAAAACTGAAATTTCATATTTTAAGAGCGTCTATGCCTGAGATATTGTAGCAACAGTCAGAGGAGCCACTTTATATCATACATTTTGCACCTTATTACGATTTTGATTAAACTCGTTATATCGATGTAAAATTTAATGGGCTTAATATGACATAGGTTTTATTCTGATTGAAATAATCTGAAAGGGCTTAAATTCCGATGGTTTAAATTGTCCTCCTCTAAAGTACTTTCAATTTTGTAGATTCAAAAAAAAAAAAAAAAAACATTTTTCGTTGTTAGCATTCATAAAAAAAGTAAAATATATAAGTTACACGTATTTGATACACAAGTAAAGGAGAAAAGAGCAAACATATTTTTTATGCAATTTTTGTGTTTAAACATAAAAACATTCATATAGATGTATAATATACCTTTGGAAAGATAAATATTTTAGAAAAAAAATTATCTTATTCACAAAGTTGTGAAAGTTAACAGAGTGTGATAAAAGGCCGAAAAAAACTAACTGATTTTTTTATATAATAATATAAAAGATTATTTAATAAAACACAACTTTCTATGGAAATAAATTAAATTATTTTTTTCTCATCATTGTCGTAATTGTTCTTTTGTTTGAATATTTGTTCGATAAATATCAGGCCGTTTTACAAAAGAAATTCTTGGATATTTTTTTAAAACAATTTATTTAATCCAGTCATCGCCACGTTTCAGCCTCTAGGGCCATTACCATCTATTATTTTTTGTATAAATAGATCCCCTTTTTCAATTGATGATGAAAAATAATATGATATTTTTGAATACAGGTTTTTTTTGAAAAATGACATTTAAAAAAAATTATGAAAAGCGGTGAAATGAAAAGATAATTAAGATGGATATGCATGGTAGGTGACATAATTGTTAAAAATAATTTATTATATGTTGTTGTAATTGAATTGTTGAAAATGTATAAATGCAATGAGACTTTAATTGATTACAGAAGCTTGATAATGGCCCTAGAGGCTGAAACGTCGCGATGACTGGATTAAATAAATTGTTTTAAAAAATATATCCAAGAATTTCTTTTGTAAAACGGCCTGATATTTATCGAATAAATTAAATTTTTTTTTTTTTATTATTTCATCTCTAACGGTTATTAAATTTTTTAAAATTTATTATAACAACAGAGGTAAGTGAAAGTCGTGTGTTGCGTTCACCAGAATTTTTAGAGTGTGTTTTTTTCAGGGACGGATGAGAATTGACAATTGTTCATCATCAGTCAAAATTACTTCAAAGAGATTATCTATTTCACCAATTTAAAATTAAAGTGAGCGCTAATCGTGCCTCGTCGATTTCTTCGACAAGTTAGTACAAAAATCATGTGAGTTATCTTTCTCTAACATGGAACATTAATAAAAATTAAAAAGGCAATAACTAAAAATACAGTAAAAACACCAACTGGACTACTAATCTTCACTAAATGTACTACACAAGTAATCGACACAAACCTAGTTAGGTCTATTTGGACGTACAGAACAGAACTAAAATCAAATATTCATGAAAAACAAACACGTTTCACTCTTTATACCATATTCACATGAACCCACTTGTTTCAACTCCTGCTGTTGTATGTTGCTATCAATTCAAAATTCACTATCATGACGACAATCAAGAAAAACAAGGAGAAAACTACCTATCTACCTCAAATTAGCTATTTGTCCAGTAAACAGCTGAAAAAGTATTAAAGAATAAAAAAAAATAAGAATAATATATGGTAAAATAATAATAATAAGTCACTTATGAATCCCTTCTATATCCAAGGTTGCTATCCTTACAGCAAAAAAAAACAAACAAACAAAGTACAGGCTGTGTTTGGATCTAATGCACAGAATAAATATTAAGCAATTACTTAAGTACATTTAATAATGTCAAATATAACATTGAGATTATCTGAATATTAATTTAGAAAACGAACTTTTAAACGAAACTAATATCAGCAAAATGGTTTGCTATTTTTTCTCTACTTTTCTTTAGTGTTTATGAAATATATAGAAAGAAAGAGCAATGAGATATTGGATGTTTTCAACGGAAATACGTGTTCTAAGCTTCTCGGAGTCTAAACAAGTACAACAAAAAGGGTGGTTGTATGTCCTAATTCTAGATTCAAAACGAAAAATCAAACGAACCTGATATTTCATAATAAGATAGACATTTGCTAAAACATAAAGTTACTATAAGGAAAATATTGATTCATTTTACACCTTTTTATATTCTCGAAAACGGTTCAACCTATTTGAATTCAATATATATTTAAATTATGTTTAATATTAGAGCCGGTTTATGCTAATTGAAGTAGTCTTACAGGACTTTCTTTCTCTAAAATACCTTCAATTGGGTTCATTTTAAATAATTTACCATACCTTCTTGTCATAAAGACGGATAATTATGAAGAAATTTGATAACCAATAGTTGGAAAGGTAAGGATTTGAGAAAAAATACGATCTAGCACACTAATTGTAAGCTATAAACTGCAGGCACATCAGATTTTTTTTTTTTTTTAATGCAAATAGTAAGGAATTAAATATTTATATTCTATTTCTGAGGTTGGTGGGGTCTATTTCAGCTCTTTCCAGTGGACGTTTCTAAAATACAAAATACAACTCCGCCATACGTTTGTTTCGAATACTAATTCCTCCAAATCCATTTATGGTTACGGGCGATAATATGAGAATTCAGTCACGAAGAATTAATGCTCTGGAAGGATATTTAAGAGATTATACTATTGAGATGAATGGATTGCCCACGGACAATGGGCACTTCATTCCAGGGGCACGTGTGTCGTCACGTCCCTCGGACCGGAAGCTCTTCGTCTCCCTCTTCCTTATCAGGGAAGGCACAGTGCCTCCTTGATTATGTTATTTCGTAACTCGCCTCAAGCAGAGTATATATATATATATATATATATATATATATATATATATATATATATATATATATATATATATAAAATTAATTTATGGCGAGTGAAGTCGTTTTTGAGTCATCATACTAAGATGTATGATAAGTAGAGCGATAAAATAAATAATAGCGAATCATACATACTCCAATTCTTAGATTTTTTTTATTGGTGGAGGGAGGAGGAGAGAGGAAGAAAAATTGACGTCCTCACCTACATCAACCAGGCCAAAGAGGAAGAATTATTGTATATTGTTTATTTATTTAACGTCCCTTTATGCTGCTGTGGCTAATCGGGCGATGTAGTGGGAGTCCTTAATTTTGCCTACCCAGATTTAATTAGGATAGGGATCTTTAACGAGTACCTGACATCGCACAGGCTCGGAACCACTTTTTAACGTCCCCTCCGAAGGACGGCATAACTAGGATTTTTTACTCCCATTAAAAAAATCCTAGAGCCACCTGCAGGTTTGAACCCGGGACCTTGGGCATAGGAAGCTGTTATGCCAACCACCATGCTACAGGTAACCCCTATTATTGTATAAATTACTTATCAATTAAGACAGAGAGGCAAGTTGTGGATTCATCCGAAATAAATTTCACACTGTCCAGGCAGGTTTCGATTAGGTACGGTTGTACTCAATTGGGCTAATATGGTGCTTTTTAAATAATAATTTATTACAGTAATTTGCAATGATTGCTACAAAACAAATTCAAACGTAAACCTTGCAATCCGTAATATCAGCGTTATATCACTACGTCAAAAACTGGTAAAATGTCTTTAGAATATACTGACAGAAAATGAAAATTCAAGAAACAAATAAGGGAATACATTAATCTGATCTTCGTCATTATTTGAATAAAAAAAGTTTCTGAAAATAATATAAAACAAAATGTGTGATTAAAAAGGCGCAAAACGGTTATTTTTTAGTAATGCTTACCGATTTTCTTTAACTAAGATTGTACCTGGTTAAGGATATTTCAACGAGAGTGACATAACCTACAATCTTAATGACTACATAATCCAAAATATGTTTATGCCAAAAAAATGATCAAAACTTTTATTTCTAATATACTATGTATAAAGAACGAAGGTTAAATGATTAGAATAGATTTTACTTGCTTAGGTTTTTTTTTTCTGTTGATGTTTAAAAATATGGATGACTTTTGTTACATAGTTTAATGCAATTTTTCCAACAGACGTTAACAGTTTGCAGGAACACAGAAGACGATCCAGTCTGCAAACTGTGGTTTCCATGGTGCAACGGTAGGCTACCCACTAGCTCGATAAACGGTCCCTTGGGTGCTCTTCCTATCGATAAATTCAAACACTAGGGTTCAAGGGCGGTGACAAATCGTTCTAATTAAAGGTAATCCGGGAAAATAATCGGTTATATTTGTTGTTTTACTCAAATAAACACTTTCAAAAGTTGTAACTAATATTTATTAAACACTAGAATTTCAATAATCTTGGTTTGCAATATTTTGAAAAACACATTGTTCTAACTGGGAAAAATGCGAAGGAATCATACAGTCCGTAAACCCAAAAGAGAACCTCTCTACCACGAGAGTGGCAGTGTTGCCACTTTACAACAATATTTAAGCTGTTCAAGCAGCCACTTCAAAGACGCGAGGCAACCAATTTAAATTCTTAAAAAAACATCAACACTTCCCGATTTCCAGACACAGATTTTCATCACCAATACTAAGCACTTTGGCAATAACATTAGGAAAGTGAGATCTATTGGGTCGATACTTCCATGCCCTGATGATCTTCAATAAATCAATTGATATTTCATTGAGAAAAAAAGCTGGCAGGTATGAGAGCATGGATGAGACCAACATTAGAAGTTCAGGAATATTACAAAAGCAAAAGCCATAGCGAAAAATACAAGAATAGTTTTAATCACACATAAGATCCAAGTTGAATTGAATTAAAACTGTTTTCATCTTAGCCTGGCATTACCATTGATTTAAAAAACACTTTTTAATTAATAAATAGATGTTTGAAATCATAGTGTAAAGGTAAGACAATAAAGTTTGAGCAGTGAACATACCTACAGTATACAATACAGAGGCCAAGTGACTGAGGATTTAAAATATGTAAAGAAATTTCATTATTTTCATATTCATCAAAATCCAGAGATGAGATAGATACAAAAATAAGAATTAAAACAAAAATCATTGGCATGAAAAAACAAAATTTCTACCAAAAAGTTGAAAACTAATTGACTAGATTGAGTATTATTATATATTTACTAGGTAAAATATTATACTTAGAATCTTAGAGACAAAAGTTAAAAAAACAAACTCCCATGGTTCATTTCCAAATACCTTGAATGCAATAGGCCTGTATTGAAGATGAAAATTATAAAAATGTATCTGTATCTGAACTACCCATGGCAGATGTTTTTCTCCGACTATGGCTTATAAGAAAATTGTAAGACATAAAACAAAATAATAATAATAAACAAAAAACTACTAGCCATAAAGTTTCTTGGGATCAGCACATAGTAGATCCATACTGTTCCTAAACCAATTTTAATTCAGGGTTAATTTGCCAAGATCATGGTCGATGGCCAGGTTTTTCCTCCAATATAAAGTACCTATTGTACAAGTAAGACCCCAAAGGATTAATTTAAATGATTACCCACATGTGATGTATCAGAATAAATAATTATCCTCCCACAGCCAGACTCGAAACTGGATCCTGGAGCTTAGTAACACAATTCCTTATCCACTTAGTTCCATTGCTTCATAAATGATAAAACTTAAATTTCAAAATTATTAAGTATTTTTCGCCTGGACTTGATAAACAATTGGTTTAGTCTACTAGACTAACTCAGTTGTTCTCAAATTAAGTAATGGAAGAACCTCAGAGTGGTTCACAAAAGGATTGTACATCATTCTTTTATATCTTTCTTTCGCGAACTTATCCACAATTGAAAAATAACAACTAAACTGAATACATCAGATATAACTAAACATTTGAAGAGAAATAACATAAATTTCTAAAACTCACCATTACACAATTAAAAACTGTATCACAATCCCAACTACATATCAAACCAAATAGACATGAATAGAAACTTATTTATATAAAATAATATGTCTGAATTTAAAGTTTAATTTTTTTAATTTTACAAATATATGAACAATTCAATGGAACTTCAAATTTCAATTTAACTATATACTATATGAAAAATGGAGGGAGGATGAATTCTAACAAGAAGGTTTCTATGATGGAAATTATCAAAAGGAATGAAAAAGTTTCAAATAAATGTGAAACTGTCCACGTCACATTGAGTTGAACTTGGAATATAATGAAAAAAGAAACCAAATAGGGGATGAAAATAGTTGTATTTATTTTTTGTATTGTTGTTTAGCAACATTTCTTTTTCAAACTTAGGCAAAAAGGATGATGACAGGAGAAGGATATACCAGTAGACAGAGAATTATTCAAAACTCATAATGAAGCTTAAAAATAATATACCTACTGGTATACATGGTTTCCACAATGAACTCCAGAAATAAAGTAGAAAAAGGTTTGGGAAGAGCTGATTCACATAAAATGTGAAATATTGATGTATGCAAAGATCTGCCGTAATAATAAAAAAATAAAAGAAAGGGGGAACCAACTAGATTATGCTTATTATTGGGCTATATCCATCCTCAGCTTCACTGCATTTAAACCATGTCAATAGATTTGTTCTTTAGAATGAGTACATGGTTCAAAGGAACTTCTGGTAAAAACCAAAGCAGAAGACCCAGAACTATCATTGTCTAACTTGGAGAAATGCTATGAAAATCATACAAACTTCACAAAATGCTTCACTAATCATTTAAGCATTTAGTCTATGGTGAGGAGATCCTAATCTCTCAGTGGTCAATCTGCCCTAAGAATCAGGAATGTAAGAATAAATCCAGGTGGGGAAATCTGTAGCAGACATAAATATGTAATCTAGAAAAATCAAAATCTTCTTTAAGGCTGTGATGACTGAGTGTGCTACTGAGTAACCTCAGCGACATCAGAGTCACACGATGGCAATCTGGACTGGTCTGATTGAAATTTATTTTTAGGCAGTCCCACAGAAAAAAAACAATGAAAGGGTAGAAGGGCATAAATGCACAGATTGCTGCTATCAATAAGTGTCTTATGCAATGGGTAAAAATTTAGGATTTAAACATCTTCTCAAGAGTTGCTAAGATCATGAATGCTGCACATTAAGAACATGTATATTGAGAAGAGTTGAAATTTTCAAAATTCTTCAAAATTTACCTATATTAAGAAGCAATGTTGGAATCTATGAAATCAGTATTCTATAATGCAAGGTATCATAATTCTACGCTAAAAATATCAAATAAAGTTTAATACATAAAGCTAAAAAAAATACCCATGAAATATTTAAATATAATAAAAAAAGGATCTTTATTCAGCAAATATCTTATAAATATAGTAAATAGACATTTAATAGAAGTAATTTAAATAAAACACAATATTTATTTTTATTCCGACTACAGAAAAAAAATACTGGAAAATTTTACCATTTAAAATATTAAAAACACAATAAAAAATTGTAATTCTAATCAGAAGAAAACTGTTCAAGAAAATTTATTATTAACCTATAAATGAATTTTTATAAGCAGTATTTGTAAAAGAAAAATGTTTTCTAATATTGTCCTATTCAATGTATTGACCTAAAATAGAGCACTGTGTATTAAAAGTTTTTAAAACGATCACTACTTTTACGATGATATTAAATAAATATCATGAGAGACAGATTCTTACATTATTTTTTTATTTAATACACAAAGTAACATATTCACAAAGTTGATTATGAAAAATGGTTAAATCATTATAAATATAATGAATAGGAATTCAATTAACAGATGATATGTAGTAGAGGACAGGCTTCAGTATTTTGATAGGTATACATTGAAAGTTTAATTCTATTTAAAACTATATTGTATATAATTGTAGTGTTATATTGTTAAAGTGCATAGGTATCATCATTATTTTATGATAACTACCATATTTTTAAATTGATGGGGATACCTTACTTTTTAAATGAGAAATAAAATTATAATTAAGTAACAATAGACTCGAGACTTATGAAGATTATTTAAAAATATATGAAAAAAATTGGAGAGGATCAACAATCATCCCATACAAAAATACATTAAACATTTAATTGAATCAATACTTACTAACAGTTATTTTCGAGTAAAAAGATATAGGTCACAAAATGTGTTACAATTAACATAGGGAAAACTAGTCATTAAACTATATATCCTTATTTTGAAAGGTGACAAAAAAAAAAAAAAAATGATTTCCACTTAAAAATAACTTCCAACAAATGTTAATTTAAAATATATTCTGTTTACCTAACGCTGATCTGCTTATTACTTTCGCTGGGATGATCATGAGCTAGTTTTTTTCTCCAAGTGTTAGCGTAAATCATGAATGCGTTTGGAGGGCGCGGGATCTTGATATTAGATTTCACTAATCTGATACCATTTGTCTGTCCAGTGATTTCGTTCACTGATATTACTTTGGCACAACTGGGTCCAGCCTTGCCTGTAAACAATCAACAAGTTCTTAATGAATAAAAAATAAATGTTTTCATGATGTTTCTATTCACTCATTTCATTAATATTATTTTTTTTTTATTATTATATTTAGTAAAACTGTAACCAAAAATGTTACTTGAATTTACTACGCGGTATTTTTAATACCGGTGCGCGGTTCTTTTAAAATTTCAAATTGGTATTTTTGATTAACAGCTATAGGTAAAGTATTAAGTATTATCATCCTTGAATAATAGAATATATTTATTTATTTATTTATTAGGGTTTTTCAACCACAAGGGTCATTTTCACCCTATTATAATATAATATATAATTATTATTGAAAAAATAGTTTCCTTCATTCCATATCCTTAATCATTTAAATTTAAAAGAGTTAAACGACCATAATTTATTCCCTTATCTAATTATGTTACGATACATAGTTCTGAATGTAAAGATCATTGTAGATTTTTTATTATAATGTTTCAAATAAAATCCATGTTTCCTGTTTAATTTCAATGGCGAACTTTGCAGGCAACGGTTGCGTTGGAAAGCTGGCGAGGAAATATGGAACATAGATACAATCTATAATACAAATTATTAAAAGGTTTTCAGAATCTAAAAACTTAAATATTATTTTCAATAAAAGCCTAAGAAATAAAAGATTGTTTATGAAAAAAAGAAGAAAAGAACTAATTATTATTCTCATTCGGAAAACCAGTAATTAGAATCCGACAGCAGCTTTCCTACATGAACCACCCCATTAAATAAGGACGAGCTAAAGGCTGAATTTACAGGGAAAAAATCTGAAATTTAGTTTTGTTTCGGAATTAATTATATGAAACATAGTATTAGTAACCAAGCTATCAATTAATTTTAATAAAAATATTACAAATAATAATAAAAATAACTTAATTCTGGGACTAAATCCCTTAAGAATAACAATTTTGCACAGTAAGTATATACTTTAATATAAATGTCTGGCCGAGAGACCTATAATGTTAATTTTTATTCACAAATGTTAAAAAAAAAAAAAAAAACTATTTATATGTATGTGTACAACAGATGTGGAATATAGACAAACAAAAAGGAACGAAAGTAGAAAAAATCTCCTTTAACATACTAAACAATTTTAAAAATATATATAAGTATATAAATTATTCCATAACGCTAGTATTTAGGTAAAATAAACAATTATGTCTTACGTTAAAAGTAAGATAATAGATTTGTAATTTTCAGATTTAGTATAGATTTGTTTGGAATGTTAGAAGGTGTTGGAAAAGATGAGATTTGAATCAGAGAAGGGAAGAAGCATGGCTAATATGAGTAGGTAGGGAATTCCAGAGGGCTGCAGAGCGGTTGGAAAAGGAATATTCAAAAGATTTATTTCTATGGGTAGGAAAATAAAGGTCAGGATGGAGTAATCTAGTTTCAAGTGAATGGACTGAGAATTTGAATTGTAGGATACTGGGAATGTATGGAGAGTGTTGGGAATTAATGATTTGGTACAGAAAAGTACCGAGGAAGTATTATCTACGTATGAATAAGAGCCACTTAAAGCTGTAAAAGTGGGTCACTGGAGACCTCTTCGAGGTACCGAAGATGAATCTTATAAAATGTTCAAGACCTGCTTGAGTCTGTCATCAAGTACAGTCGAGAGGCCACCATAGGACTCAGCAGTAGTCAAATGAGGGAAAATGAGCGAGGAAACGAGCAGTCTTCGGTTGTAATAAATGGAGGTAATATACATTATAATAGACTGCTACATTAACCAAAACTATGTTTATTAATATTTTTACAACGAGTAAAATGTTGTTAAAGTAGGTTTCATTTATATTAAAAGAAAGAAACTCAATGTTTTTATAGTACAATATAATATATTACAATATAATAGACTGCTGTTATCTATTTCATAGAATACATGTTACATATCTGTTAATGAACCTTATTATATTCATTAATAATGTTACAACGATTAGTAGAATGTTATTAAATTAGATACGTTTGTATAAAAATAAAGAAACTCAATGTTTTTATAATGATATATCGATTTTTTTCTATCGCCGTTTTGGCTCGCGGGATTTAGTGAAGGTTTCAAAATAACCAGCAGTTCTTACGCTTGGTTCAAAACGGACTTATATAGACCGTCAACAAGGACAATTGTATTCAGGAAATACAATCAATGTAGACCATTTTTTATTTGAAAACAACCTGCCGTTTTCTAGATTGTTTCGATACGAATCTAAGTATGGTAAGTAAGATTGCCAGCTGAACAATGAAGAGGAAACGTCCAGGTAGGAATGTCATCTCACTTCAAAGTAGTTATTTGAATAAATCATAAAATTTACCACTCTTTGCATGTTTACCATGATTTATCTCGAATCTGTAGCGTTCAAAGATGCATTTGTTTAATAATGCACTTTTACACGCTGAGTTTCACAATGATACAATGGTTTATGATGAGAAACTTAAAAGAATTCTGTTCAAGAAGATTGACTTTTCCACAACTTTTTTTTCACAAACATTATTTACGTCTTTTTTTTTTTTTTGTACTAAAAAATATAAATTTGTAAAAGATGCTGTTCGTTATTAATTACTGGGACCTATCGTTAATTATGTTATCTAACAAAATGAATCATTTCTCTATATTCGTTAAAAACGTTCTAAATAGCAATATTTTTGATAAACTGCTAGCTGTACAAATATTTATGAACCGGAAGGTTATACATACATACGTTATGTAAAGCCCATCGCATCATAACGTTTTGATATTGGATTTTATAAATTTAATGTTAATAATTACAAAGTAAGTTTTGATTTCATTAAATGAACAGCTTACATCAAAATTTATTACAAATCGCCTTATGCAAAACATGTTATACTTGTATTGTTGATATTCCTGGTTATCGCATGATCGTCAATTGTTGTTTTAAGCAGATGTAGATTTATAAATTATGCGAAAATAAATTATGTACATCCATACATGGAGAGGCAATAGAGGATAAGTGCAAGTTTGATCATCTTTTATGTTTATGTTTGCTTTTAGAGAGCATGCGATCAAGACATGATAACCTCAAATCAAATATAATTTTACGCTTAAAATTTATTTAATTATCTGAATTATGGATAGTTAAATTTCCTGAAAATTTTATATATTTTTATTTATTCCTATTTACATTCCCACTCCTCGTTTCTTGTTATATTTCATATTACTGTTTTCCTATTCAGACATATGTAGGTAGGCCTGATGGTCCCTAATATGGAAACTCTGATTCCAAAGCAAACTATTAAAATAAAGTGAGGTAATTATTGTTTCCCAAACTCTAACGATAACATAACCCTCATGATCATCTCTTTATAACTTAACAACATGATCTTCAACTTCTGCCATCATTCAATGATTATTTATTTAATAATTCTTTGATACACAAATATATCAATTTATAATCTTTTAAAGTAAGTTGATCAGAAAATTATTGCAATATTTGACGTTTTTCTTGGATACCATGAACAAAGTAAAAACAAAATGTTAGCGATAATTAAAGTTCTGTAAACGAAAAAAAAAATTGATGAATAATAAGTTATGTTTTTCCATCTTTAAAAAATGAAATTTTAAATATTCTCCCAACCAAAATTAATACTGAGTATAAATTATATAAATGTTACAATGGTTTTTCACTTATTTCTTTTATTATTTCACATTAGACATATAGAATGATTAAATAAGGGTTGATTTATCTATTTTAGTTCAAAAAACCCCAAAAAATTATATGCACAACATTCTTAAAAGGACATCTGCGAACGAAAAATGCGGAGATCGATATACTTTTGAGGTCGATTGCATCCAAGTTTCATATGCAATTTTAAATTTTATATTCATTTTGATGGAATATTTTTTTAAAGTTCAATTAAAGAAGAGGAGGTGGAGACCGCATCTTCCCTCCCTAAGTATGAGAAATTAGTCATTGTATTTTAAAATTGTACTCTGAGTTAATTATTCAAAACCTATACTAATACGTTTCAAGTTTAGAAATGGGGATTTTATTCATGCCTCTGTTTGTTTTTTAACGTAACTTTATGCTACTATGGCTAATCGGACGATGCTATAATGGGAGTCCTAAAATTTTGCCTATCCAGGTTTAATTAGGATAGGGATCCTTAAAGAGTATCCGACATCGCACAAGCTCGGGCCACCTTTTTACGTCCCCTCCGAAGGACGGCATAACTAAGGATTTTTTACACCCATTAAAAAAACCTAGGACCACCTGCGGGTTCGAATCCGTGACCTTTGGTATAGAAGACTCTTATGCTAGCCACCCTACTACAGGTGATCCCTTTTATTAATTCAATTTAAGTATAAAAGACTAATTGTATTCCCTATCATTTAGAATTTTTAATTAATTAATTAATCAAATGGTTAATTGATAGTCACAAGGCTTTAATTTATTGTGAATCTTATTTAGTAGTTATTTAATAAGTTATTATGAAAACGGTAAAATTATTCCTAGAACTAAAAAACTAATAAATTAAAGTTCATTATTTAAAACATTTCGTGATAATTGATTGCCAACAATACTTTTTTTTTTAAATCTAAAAGCGTAGTATTATTTGATCGTATCGTTTAATTGAATTGACATTAACAAATAAATTTCATTAAAATTCAACTGGGGTAAAAATAAATATAACAGTTAAGTTTGACCATACTTATTTATGAGCGAAGATAATTAGTGACAAAATGAACTATTTTAAAATCAGATAAGTAAGGTTTATATCTTAAATTGTAACTACATATTTCGCTGTACGTTTTAATCCTTTATTATTTTTATGAGCTTACTAATCCCTAATATATTTATTTAACGAAAAATTAACTTACCATTTGCAGTATTATCCTTGTCTTTAATTAAATCTTGATAATAATCTTCATTTTTACTTGACAAGTGTTCTAAATATGCCATTTCATATAAAAAACAATAAAAAATTCTAATGAGAACACAAAAATTTGGTAAACTTATCTAAAACAATAACTTGACTGAATATACTTTTTAAACTGTTCAAAAAAGTGTGGAAAAAAAACGTTATGAAATACGGTAAAAAACAGTTCCCGGGTTTTCCACGAATAAAAAAGTTTCAAATACAAAATCGTACTTTTCAAAATAATAACTTCGTTAATCATCTCTCCTTTTTTTATTTTTTTTTTTCATTTTGATATACTAGTATAATTTATTTTGTATGATTTACTTTTATGCTTATAATTAGAAAAAAATATTTGGAAGGTAAAAAACCAAAGCGGAAATGCGATGAGCGCGCCATAAGTCAAAAATATAAAAGTTGGAACGTTCTTATTTTGTAATTTTAATTATTTGATTGTTAGCTTCTATCAATTAAATATAAAGTCTCTTTACTAATTGTTTTCTTTATTTCAATTAATAAAGTTTGATATCGCATCAGAAATTCTACATTTAAAATCAAATCAATCGACCTATTTCAGTTGACAGAACTATTTGGCTTTTTTTTTTTCAATTAATTACGTTTTCTAAAGAGTATTCATGAGTGATATATTCATACTTCTAATCAGAAGCAACTGTTCCATTCTTATACTTTATGGTCTTATTTCTATTAGAAATTATCGTTTAAATTATGTTCTATTGTTCCTATTCATTGCATATTTTTTAAATTATTTTTTTTAAATAAAATTTTTTATATATATATATATTAAATTATTCATAAAATTTTAGCAAGTTTCTGCAACAATAGCTTTCAAATGATCACAATAATCATTTGTAAATTAAAATTGAATTGTTTGTTGGAAGGTTCTTATATGGTTACATGAATGAACTTTTTGACAATAATGGATTAGATGCATTTGAATTGTATCAATTATTTATGATGTACTCTATTCTGGATTCATTGTGGTGCAAAGAAGTTGTCATTACCTGGTATCATACTTTCATTGCTTACTCTTATTTCCATGTTTAACTGTATCCCAAATTAATTATGTGGAAAAGTTATTAATTATCCTCCTTTTCTGCCTTCAGTATTTCTTTAATTTTCCAAGAATTTTATTTCTTTTGTTTGAGTTGAAAGTTTATGACAACTCCAATGTGCATGAAATATGACACTGCTCTTATCAAGAGAATATTTTTTTCTCTATTTTTATCAGATAATATTTAGTGTATATTTGCAATATCTTTGCTAACATATGATCAATTTATGTAGATAAAATCAATTGTTTTTAGCCAAGAATATTATTTTTGTTTTCCTTTAAAATATAAAGTATATTTATTTCGAACTGTTTGGAAGTTGCCGTGCTTCCACAGCCCTGGTTTCCAAGTATATGTTTTGGTGAATGAGGAAATAAAAAGCTTTTTTTATTGAATTGGTTGATTTTGTGTTAGAACATTTTAGTAGCACGGTGTCCATCATTCACACTTCTACATATTCATCCTGTGTACAGTATAAGCGGGCTAATTAAGATTTCCACGTGATGGCAAAAAGAGGTTTGGATTATTATGGAATTCTAGGACTGACCAAAAGTGCTAATGATACCGAAATTAAGGAAGCGTATGTTATAATTTTCTTTATATATTATTTTTTTTGGTATTAGTAAAATTTTTCTCAGTTAATATTTTTATAGTAACTGAATTATCTATAAAAGAAAGAATTATTCACAAAAAGTTTCTTATAGCAATTTTATTTTATTTGCTAATATGCTGTTTTATGAAAATGTGAAATGCCATGCTCTTATGTATTTTTGTTAGCAATATTTATCTGCAGTAATTTGAATATTTTTACTATAAAATTATAAACAAAATTAATTATCCTCAATCCATTTATGCATTTGATATATAGGACACAAGTACATAAATCCTAGAAATTCATGAAAATAGTGCTCTGTTTTTCAATCATAATAGATATTGCTGTTTATTAGCATCTATTTGTTTTCTTTATGGAGTGAGGTAGTGGTAAATATTAGCTAATTAAGATTAAATTATATATTTCTCAATGTAGTTTAATTTTTATCGATTATATTATGTACTCATTTTATTCAAAGTTATTTATTTATTTTATTCCGTCACCACAACTTCACAGAATTCTTTGATGATGTCCTATAATATATTAAATATTCTCACTGTAATAAAAAAAATCCATTAAGATAGCGATAAGGGTTTTTGTTGATCTGTATCTTTAGATTCTATCATCCTAAAAGAAGTAAGGTCTTGTGAGGTGGATATACATTCCAAGGAGTGTGAGTTCACTCAGTGCCATTTCACTTCCACTCCCTTTAGGATTTTGCAAGAGTATGTTTAGTTCACTACGTCAGTAACTGGGCCAACATCAGACAAACCTGCCAACAATCCGCAGAACTGACCCATTTTGGGTTTCTTCTCATCGTTCCTACCCATTTTGGTTTCAGCCTTTTAGCTGACAGTACTAATTTGAAATACCACTCATTGCATATAACAAACTAGTACTAGTACCAATACTTCTCTCAAAATTTATATTATTTTTTTCTATTTCTATTTCATAACTCATTATTCTTTTAGATATCGTTATTTATCTCTTCAATATAACCCAGTACGTAATAAGGATCCACACCTGCAAGACCTGTTCTGCTTGGTTGGTGAAGCTTATGATGTTCTTACAAATCCACTCCTTAAATCCATTTATGATCATTATGGGGAAGCTGGTTTGAAGAAAGGAACACTTACTCCTGTTGGGTGGCATCCACCTTGGATCTACCATGGAGAACCTCTCCGAACATTTAAGTAAGATATTTCTTCTGTATTTTTTTGTTAAGAGAAATTTTTTTTTTTTAAACTCATTGCTTTTATTTTATTTTCCAATCCAATACTTGGAAGCAACATGGTTTGCATCTGTTTGGTGTATCATTCCTAGTTGGTTTAGCCTGTTCCAACTGCTGCAGGTAGAAAAAAATATATAACAATTGGTCATTAACTGTGTACCAGGTGTAGAAGTATGAAACAGGAATTGCTTTTTTTGTAAAAATTGTTCATCTGTTATTTGAATATTATAAAAATTATTTTATTCAAAATAGTCACCATTGGAATTTATACATTTTTCTCACCTCTTCAGCAGGTTGTGAATGTTACCTTTTTGCATATTCCATTCATTTTAATGTATTTCTTGATTCAAATCAATCATTTGTTGTTGGTAGCAATCAGTGTTAACGGTTTTGCCAGGTTTTAGTAGCTCATAATATATTATACCCTTTTCATCCCACCAAACGCATAGCTTTTGTTTTCTTTCCAAAACAATATGGTCATGCAGTGGATGTGATAGTTCGCCTGGATTGACCCATGATTTATAATGCTTAGGATTCCATATATCCACTTTTCATCTCTTGTCACTATTCGATGAAGAAATGATTTTCTTTTACTTCTGACATGTAGCATTTGACAAGTGGTTTTTCGATTTTCTTTCTGTCTTTTATTCAGTTCAATCTTTCCCATAGCTGTCAGACGAAGAGAGACTTCTTTTTGTGTCACATTTAATTGTTCTTGTTGAGTTTGAGTATCGTCTTCATCCAATAAGGCTTGCAAGTCCTTGTCTTCAAACTTTTTCGGTGGTTTTCCACGACTCGACATGTTTGATATACTGTTGTATAAAACTTAGGTTATTGTCTGTTGACAAACTTGGTCAGCTGTTAGAAGGAGCAGATGGGGCTACAGAAGCGGTCTTACAGTCTTCAAACTGATAGCGAGATCCATCTTTAGGGAAATTCCGGCTTCATACTTCTACACCTGGTATACAGTCTAATATGTCACAAGTTATATTAATAAAGAATTGACTAAAAATAAAAGCTAATAGTGCTTATCTCCCTCGAGTATGTCATTGAGATTAAGTACACAGCTAAAAAGTCACTTTGCATGAAAGTTAAATATGAAAAGTTAATTTGTAGTAAATATTATAAGTCTTCTGGAAATTGTCTTTTAAATTCTCTTTTTAGGGTTTTTACCATCATTTTTAATTTAGCATTAGAATATATTGTTGTAAAGATAATGTGTACCAAAAGAGGTTTTAACTTGGGTAGTAAAAGTTTGTTTTGCTCTATGTTGATGATTTACTATTGCTAACTGAAGACATGGAAATAGTACAACTTAATAATATATAATTACTAAATAAAGCAAGAAGAAATTAAATCTATATTAATAGCAGGAAATGCATATTATTTTTCAGTTGCAAAATTACTTAGCTCAAGACTTTTGCCAATAAACATTTAATTAAGGATGTACTATTATCCTTCTTACAGTTCTATTTGGTGGTAAAATTAAACTTATTAGTGGACCCTTTCATTATTCATGATAATCAAAAGAAACAACTTCCACCTGCAATGTATTCTATCCATTATTTTCAGTGCTTTCATTTTTTATTACGGAATGTCATAATAAATTCAGGCTTCGCTATGGTCTCTTGTACTTTAGTTTTTGGTCATTTGACAAGATTTTGGAAATTTTGCCTTCCTTGTTCAAAGGACAACAAATCTGAAGTGTGGGTGTCATATCTCTTTATGAACTCCTTAGGGTAAGGTAGACACAAGTTCAAAGTATACTTTTTCTTAATTTTGGAAAGGTCCAATCATGCAGTAATTAATCCAAGGTCTAAATTTTTTTATTTTTTTTATTGGGTTTTGTTTCATTGAAACTTTGCTTGGTAAAATTGCAGTATATTCAATATATTAATAATGACTAATTTAAAAAAAAACATCAATCAGAAATTTCTAGAAAAAAACAGAAGTTTTATTTTTAATTTACCTTATCTGCACAGAAAATTTTTTGGGACCTCAAATCCATATGCTGATCTAATGTATTGCATGAGAGATCAAATTGCCTTATTCAAAGCTCATAAAGTTGAAGATGTAAAAGTTAAAGAGCAATCTTATGAAAGAGAGCTTGAACTTACTCTTGAAGAGGTGAATTTTATTATTATATTGTTATGCTTTCATAATAGTTTTATTGAGATATTCCATAAAAAAGTAATGAATAATCTACCTAGTGGTTTTGATTTATTAAAAAAAAAAATGATTTACTTATGGATACTTTATTTCAATAATAATGCTCATATTTTCATGTAAAGCACTAGTATTTTAATCACATTCAGTCAGTCGTATTTTGTGTTAATTCTTGAAAACTGTTCTGTACACTTGAGCACAGATACTAAGGCACTCACAAAAATATCTGCTAATCAACTTTTTTTTAAACTTTCTTTTCTGATTATGTGATTTAATTTTATTTACTTCTACACAGAATTTTTTAAATTTATTTATTTGCTTGATGCTATAAAACTTTTTATTTTAGTATATTTTAAATGTTATAGGTTTATCTAGGAACAATGAAAAAATTGAAAATAGAGAGACAAGTATTTGATGAAGATAATATTACTACCCATCTTCAAGAAAAAGTTATTTGTGTTAATATTAAACCGGGATTACCATGTGGTACAAGGATCGTATTTCAAAATGTTGGGGATGAAGGACCTGGAATTAGTCCTGGTATGTGTTTCACTGTATATTTATTATTATTTTTACTTTTAAGTTTTTAATAAATGTACTGTTCTTTCTCAAATCTTCAATAATGAGTTAGATAGTGATGATGAACAGATTTAAAAGAGAGGTCTTTTACTAGATGTAAAAGGTTCTGAAAAACCTCCATGCACAAAAGTACATTTTTGAGTGATTAAACTAAAATGTTAGAATAGAATAGAAAACAAAATTTATTCTGGGACTTTGTCCCTTAAGAATAACATGAAATTTACAAGTAAATGTAGCACATCTGGCCAGATAACATTAAATAGGCATAATTATGTACATGGGTAAAAGAGGTAGAACAAGAAACTTATATAAATGTATGTACATACACACCTCTATGTACCAAAGATAAGTAAAGCATAAAAAAGTAAAGTAAACAAATAGTAAATTGAAAGTAAGAAACAACTAATTTTGAACACACTAACAGAAAAAAAAAAAATAATAATATATACATGTATATATGAAATAAAAAAAAAAAATAAATAAATAAAAAAGTAAACATAGGATATTCATTCCTTATAATGAAAAATCTAATTTAAAATTAAAGATCAACAAGCGTCAGTTTGGGATGATATTTGTTGGAAAAGGCGATATTTGAATGTGGATAAAGAAGAATCCATGACGTATATTGGAAGGAATGGAATTCCAGAATGTAATGACAAGAAAGGATCGATTGAAGGCTTTAGTTCTGTGGGATGGCATATAAAGGTCGGAATGGCACGATCTTGTTTCAAGCAAGTGGACTGAGGATTTAAATTCAAGGAGACTGTAGATATAGGAAGGATGCTGGGATTTTATGGTTTGGTAGATAAATGACCCAAGGAAGTACTGTCTGCGTATGGAGGGAAGGAGCCACTTCAACTCGGCATAGCGGTGGGTCACATGAGACCGCCTCGAGATACCCAAAACAAATCTTAAAAAACAATTCATGAGACGCTTTAACTTGTTCTCAAGCACCACAGGGAGACCACCGTACACCGCGCAGCAGTAGTCGAAGTGGGGGAAAATGAGTAACGAAACGAGGAGCTTAAGCGTGGATTGTGGAAGAAGGTATCTGGTGCGATGGAAAAACTTCAGGGTACTTATAGATCTACGGGAAATTTGGGCTATATGAGGTTTCCAGGATAGGGTTTGGTCTATGGTAATTCCTAAATTTTTGACAGAGGAGCTGAATGTAATGGGGTGATCGTTTAGGAGTAAGGTTGGGAAGGTGGTATTGGATCTGAGAAGAGGACTTGAGCCAATCAAAATAGCCTGAGTTTTCGTAGCATTTAAGCTAAGCTTATTCAGGTTTGCCCATGCACTGATCTTATCTAGGTCTACCTGAATAGCATCAAATGCCTTTGATAACTCAGAAGGAGGGAAGGATAAGTAAATTTGGAAATTATCAGCATAAAGATGGTGGGAGCAGTGAACTATTGAGTTAGGAAGATCATTGATATAACATTTAAAAGAATAGGAGAGATACTTGAGCCCTGGGCCACACCTGCCGTAAGGGCTAAGAAGGATGATAAGGGATGGCTAGGATTGTAAACGGCTTGAGTTCGATCAGAAAGGAAGGATTGAAACCAGCGGATTACGCTGTTGGAAAAGGACAGTGCTTTAAGTTTAGAGAAAAGGATGGAATGGTCCAAGGATTCGAAAGCTTTGGAGAAATCAAAGAGTATTAAAACAGTTAGTTTCCTTTCGTCCATGGCAGTATGTATGTCATTAGAGATTTTGGCGAGGGCGGATTGAGTGGAGAAACCTGAACAGAAACCAGATTGGAGAGGATCGAGTAGTTTGGATTTTTCAAGGAATTCGGATATTTGAGCCTGAATTATTCTTTTGAGAGGTTTCGAAAGGTTTGAGAGGATGGAGATTGGTCGATAGTCTTTAGGAAGAGCAGGATTGGCGGTTTTGTTAATAGGATGGACTATAGCTTTTTTCCAAGAGCTAGGGAACACTGAATTTTGGAGAGAAAAGTTATGAATAAAGAGGAGAACTGGCAGGATTTCGGGGAGGCACAGTTTTAACAATTTAACAGGAATTCCATCATAACCAAATGATTTGGTTCTGGATTTCAACATAGGAAATTAGGTCACTTGGAGAGATGTCACAGAAATAAAAATTATCAGGATTAAATGATGAGAAGGTGGAGAAGAACAATTAGAGGATGGAGATAAAAAGTAAGAGTTTAATTCATCAGGAGAAATCTGTGGGTCACGTGAGGAAGAGGATTTGCAGAAAGAGAGCTTACGGAGGATTTGCCATTTTGTTTTTGAGTCAGGAGCTGAGGATAGGGCTTCTTGAAAGTAATTGGGTTTTGCACAATTGATAGTTGTCTATGTCAAGTTACGGAGTGCCCTAAACGCTTGATAGTCGTAAGTCCAAGAAGTGTGGGGTGGCTGAGTGGGTTAGTGCGCGTTGCCTAGCTACAGATGGCCAAAAACTTGTGAAACCAAATAATTACGAGTTCGAGTCTCGGTGGTGAGGGGCTTTTATCTCGGCATTTATCTCCCTCCCACACCCCCTGGTCCGAGAAACCCCAGTATAGCCTTCAAAGGCTAGGTAGGGGTGAATAAAAATAAAAAATAAATGAAGATTCCTTTTATTTATTTATTTTTTTTTTTTTTTTTGTTCACCCCTACCTTGCCTCTTTTGGGTTGGAGGTTTCTTGGGCCAAGGGATGAGTATGAGTTGTTCAAATTCTTTTATCAAGTTGCTGGTCAACGTGCGGACTGTTCACACACTGTCCTGCTCAACCCTTCCCCCACCTCCCATCCAAATGAAGATCCATCTTCTGCTTCAGATGAAAGTGGCTGAAGCAGTACTGGAGAAGAGCGACCTACTCAATTTTGTTTGTATCTGCCATGCCTAGAATGTTATAAAGAATTCTGACATCTACCTAAATCTTCAAATTTATATTTTTACTATTTTGTTTTTTCAATTGTGAAATCTTCACATTTATTGATTTCCCTTATTTTATTTTTGTACTTATAACATGTTTTAAAAAAAAATCTATATCTGTAAAAGAAAGTCACCATTCACTCACTTATATGTTCATCAGAGTATCTAAAAAATTACTATGGTTTTTAAGCTGAAATTATTAATGGAGCTTCCCCTTACTGCTGAAATGAGACTGGTTTTGGAAAAGTTTATTCTGTTAGTGGTTGAAAAAAAAATTATTTCTAAAACCTTTTTTTAAAATTGTTTCTTGAATAAATCAAAACCTATACATCTACAAGGTTCCAGGAGGGCAGAATTTGAAGTTGTTATTGATGCTGTAGAGAAACCAGAAGCTGAACCTTAAGATGGTCATAGTGCGCCAACCACAAGCTAGGTAGCTTTGGTTATTGCGGGTTTGATAAGTGTGACATAATTGTTCACAGAACAGATACCAAATTTTTACAGATCTGAGAAACTCATTGTTCATACCAAGCTCTCCAATATCCTCATTTTTCTGCTGTGCAGAAGATGGCCATTTTATAAAAAATTCACAATATGGGCCAATATCTGAAATCCCTCATGCGTTAAACAGTTTCTGCCTTTATCCAAGATCTTCCAAGAACCATCTATCACTGTAACTATAACTTAGACTCTGGAATCTTTTAAGTATATTTATTTTTATCTTCTTCTAAGTTATTAGTAGCCTTTTGATAATAGTGAGGAAGACCCAGATAGGTTCATTGTCTGGGTTAACTTTAATAAATCAAGGTTAAACACTTTGAAAACTGAGGCCACCCTAATCAGTTCCAATAACATGCTTAGACCTATTTCCATTCTTCCAGTTATAGATAAGCCTTACTATGACTGCGGTATATGGTAAGTTTAAACTGCAAAGAACTTAAACAAATGAAAACACTTAAAAATAACCTCAGTGTTGATTTTATTTTCTGTTTCCATTTTCTAATCATATTTCTGCTTCTTGTGTATTATTAGAATTCCATAATTATTCTTTAAACCTTTTTTTTTTTTTGTTAGGTGACTTAGTGATAATTACTAAGGATTTACCACATGAAAAGTTCAAGAGGGATGGTGTTAATTTACATATGGAGGTCTCTTTAGATCTTTACCAGTCTCTTGAAAAGCTGATTGTTGAATTGAAAACATTAGATGACAGAGTAATTCGTTTTGCTATAACTGATGTTATTTCGTAAGTTACTGAAATCAGTCCATGTTAATTGTAATTTTCTATTTCTGTTGTTTTTTATTTTTTTAATTCTAGAATTTGATAGATACCTCTCTCTATTAAATCCCATCAAATCTAAATTGTTATGGTTCAAATTTACTCTGAGGTTTTTTAGATTATCTTTTAATTTATCATTTACTACAATTGTATTTGACCTTTTCTGTTTTCACCATGCTATTAGTTTAATATTTTGTTAGCCATTTTTCAGATATGTAAATAATTGAAGTATAATTATGTAATTTGAGGTTCCTTATTTGTAGTCAAGAATAATTTTAAAACTGAGAAACATTAAGTATTTCCCTGTGTTGTTACCATTCATCTGGCATCAGTATAATTTTGACACCTGATAAAATTGTAATCCTTTTTACTTTCACTTACTATATATAGTAAGGGAAAGTATTGCGATCGTGAAAATTTTCAAATTCCAGTTTTCAACGGAAATACACATTTTAGGGGGGTCCCCTGAGTCCAAATAACCAAGTCCCGCAAAAAGGTCTGTGTGTGTGTGATAACTCCCGGGCGGAAACGGTAAGTCCTATGAAACTGAAATTTCATATTTAAGACAAATCTATGCCCGAGACGTTACAAAACCTTTTTCATCAAAATGAGCTTACCATAAGAGCCACTTTATACCATGCATTTTGCACATTTTTTTGATTTTCTCGAAAACGGTTCTGACGATTTTGATTAAACTCACTATATCGATGTAAAATTTAATAGGCTTTAATATCATTTAGGTTTCATTCGGATAAAAATGGTCTGACTAAATGCCGATATTTTAAATTTTATTTCTCTAAAGTACCTTTAATTTTGTTGATTCTATAAAAATAACTATATTATCTTGTTACCATTGATGAAAAACAGGTAAATATATAAATTGAATGAATTCGATACCCAACTAAAAAAGAAAACAGAAAAAATATTTTTTTAATGCAATTTTTTGTTTTTTAACATAAGAGCAGTAATATACATGTATGATGTACTGTTGGAAAGCTAAAGATTGTAGAAAAAATATTGTCTTATACTCAAGCTTTTAAAAGTTAATAGAGAGTGATGAAAAGAAGAAAAAACTAACTGATTATCTATACTAATACTATAAAGCTGAAGAGTTTGTTTGTTTATTTGAACGCGCTAATCTCAGAAACTACTGATTCTAATTGAAAAATTCTTTTTGTGTTGGATAGTCCATTTATCGAGGAAGGCTATAGGATATATAAACATCACGCTGCTACCAATAGGACCGAAGAATCAGTCGAAAATCTGGGAAAAAACGGGGAAAATTTGGAAGAAAAAAAAAACCTCGCTTCCCAATGATTCCAAATGATTTACCTTTTATTTTTAAATAATTCAATTTCCCGTTAATTTATATTTTTCCATTTAAACACGTAGGAATAGATTTAGGTCGAGATCGGGTTGCGGAGAAAATCAGTATGTTCTTCTGCCACAAGAAAATAAAACTAAAAATGTCATTTACGCAGAAGTACTTTAAAATATATTCTTTTAAAAACTTCTTAATAGCAATCATAATAACAGAAATTGATGCAGACGAAGTCGCTTTAGAATCTATTATAAAGCTAGAGAGTTTGTTTGTTTGTTTGAACGCGCTAATCTCAGAAACTACTGGTTCGAATTGAAAAATTCTTTTTGTGTTGGATAGTCCATTTATCGAGGAAGGTTATAGGCTGTATAACATATGCTGCGACCAATAGGACTGAAGAATCAGAGGAAAATATGAAAAAAAAACGGGGGAAATTAACCTCGCATCCCAATTATTCCAAATGATTTACCTTTTAATTTTTACATAATTCAATTTCCCGTTAATTTATTTTTCGCCGTAGCAATTAATAAATCACAGGAGTAAACATTTAAACACGTAGGAATCGGAGAAAATCAGTATGTTCTTCTGCCACAAGAAAATAAAACTAATAATGTCATTTACGCAGAAGTACTTTAAAATATATTATTTTAAAAACTTGATAATAGCGATCATAATAACAGAAATTGGCAACAGCTAGCTCGAAAAACCGGGGCAATTATTCATCTTTGAGGGCTTCCGTTGTTTTTTTAAACCCGCTGTTCTCAGGAACTGCAAGATGCAAGGAGTTGCAGGAACAACTGCTAGATCAAACTGAAAAATTCTTTTTGTGTTGGATAGTATATTTGTCAAGGAAGCCTTTAAGCTATATAATATTACGTTGCGATCAATGGGAGCGAAGCATCAGTGAAAGATATTCATATTTGAGGGCTTCCATTGAGTGCGCTGCCAAAACGGTTCAAGTTACCCAAAAATATGTATGAAAGAATTATTCCTCTTTAATTGATAAAAAAAAAAAAATGTCCGCGACAGTATATCTTTTAAGATCGACTCATTATAACCATTTTTATACTAATCATTGCCAATGATTTACCAAAGAGTTTTATTAACATAATAATATTAATCCTTATCCAAAGGATCAAAATGTGATGTTGATTAAGAGTATCTCATTGTGAACAAAATTGTCCGTGACATCACTTAATTTCAATTAGCATCTTAGAAGACACTACAATTTTAAAATAACTCCGCAACAAAATTCACACGCTCGCATGTTGCGCAAGACAAGACGATGCTCTTGCCGGTGGACGAGGGGGAGGCGTTTTCACAATAATAAACACTTATTTTGTTTTGATGTAGATAATACGAGTACGTGACATCTACATAATTATTTTTATTAGGTTAGGTTTTTGTTTACTAAAGCATACGGTTACCTTATTATCTATAGTTTACCTTATAGATTTTTTTTGCGTTTTCGGAAGTCATTTTACGGAAATTTCTTTGACATATATTTTATCCGATTTACGTACCAGAAGCAGGTATAAATAATTTAGTGCCTTATTATTCACCTTACGTTTGTTTTTCTCGATCACAAGATACGGTTTGGTTAAGTTTTAATTTCCTTAAGTTTTAATTTTTTCGTCACTATAATGCCTAGAAAAAGAACTTGGCTATCTCGGCAGACTGCTGCTGCAAAGTGGCTGAGACTTTTTCGCACATATGAAACAACGGATGAAAATGTGCATAGGTTGGCTACTCAACGAGCAATCAATGAACGAAACCTTACTAGGGAATCAATCCCTGAACGTTCTCAACGTTTGGCCTCACAGAATTCTCGAATTTCGGCGAACCGACAACGGGAATCAATCGCTGAACGTTCTCAACGTTTGGCCACACAGAATTTTCGAACTTCGGCGAGCCGACAACGGGAATCAATCGCTGAACGTTCTCAACGTTTGACCTCACAGAATTCTCGAACTTCGGCGAGCCGACAACGGGAATCAATCGCTGAACGTTCTCAACGTTTGATCTCACAGAATTCTCGAACTTTGGTGAACCGACAATGGGAGTCAAGCGCTGAACTTTCTCTACGTTTAGCCTCACAGAATTTCCGAACATTGGCAAACCGCGAACGGGAATCAAGCGTTGAATGTTCCCATCGATTAGCACAGCAAAATGCACGATCGGCAAGGAATAGAACTCGCAGGCAACATAATTTATTGAATTCTGCATTCGCTTATGATTGTACCCTTGACTATGCTGAGCGAAATGATATTGATATTGGCAGAATGGATAAAATATGCAACTTATGCCAAGCAAAAAAATGGGCGACTGAAGCTTCTGGACTGTGTTGTAGTGGTGGCAAAGTAAATATACCTAAAATTCCTGAACCAACATCAGTTTTTAAAGAACTGATATTAGGCTCGCATCCATCCTCAAAGCATTTCTTAAATCACTCAAGACAATATAATACACTTTTTCAGATGACTTCATTTGGTGCCAAAGAAATTCGTGAGGGAAACTTTATGTCTACTTTTAAAATCCATGGGCAGGTTTATCATTTGATTGATGATTTACTTCCAGCTGAAGGTGTACAACCCGAATTTTTGCAAATATATTTTGTTTCTCATGCAGATCAGGTATCCTTGTGCTCAAATTTAAACCCAACCTTGCAAATTGATCTTATCTACGCTCTCCAAACATATCTTCACGATCATAATATCTATATTCACAGTTTTAAATACAATCTTGAATGTAGACCAACAAATGATTTTAGGCTTATTATTCATGCTGATCTTATTAAATGTATGATGCTGATATTATTCATGTATGAAACCTCCTAACGAACATCGAGGTCGGTATAATGCGCCAATAGTAGAAGTAGTTGTTCTATTGGTAGATGAAGACAAAGGTCCCCGCGATATTGTTTTGAATTCGAGAGATGGTCGACTTCAACGAGTTTCTGAAGTTCATAGATCTTATGACCCACTTCAATATCCTTTACTGTTTCCCTTCGGAAATGATGGATACTGTATTAATATTCCCCAGCAGAATACTCCTGCTAGATCTAAAACTGTATCATGTATGCAGTTTTATGCATTTAGACTCATGGTGAGAATAAATGACTTTGACAGCATACATTATTTCAAAGGATTATTCAACCAATATTGTGTTGATATGACGGCAAAAATGATTTCTGAGAGGCTTGACTTTATCAAAAGAAACCAAAAAAAAATTGAGAGCAGAAGAGTATATTCATTTAAGAGATGATGTGGTTAATGATGGTAATATAGATGCTTCTAATATTGGCCAGCACGTAATTTTGCCGTCGTCATTTACAGGATCCCCAGGCATATGAATGAAAAACGTCAAGATGCCATGACATACGTCAGGAAGTTTGGAAGGCCAGATCTCTTTATCACATTCACATGTAACTCCGAATGGCAAGAAATAAAAATTGAGTAATTACCCGATCAAAATTCTTACGACAGACATGATTTGGTTTCTAGAGTGTTTCATTTAAAACTCAAGAAAATAATAGACCTTCTAACGAAGAAAGGTATCTTTGGACCATCGAAAGCGTTCGTTTACAGTGTAGAATGGCAAAAAAGAGGTTTACCTCACGCCCACATTTTATTGTGGCTGGCTAATAAATTACAACCAGATTTTATAGATGCAATATTGTCAGCTGAAATACCTGACAAACAACAAGATCTAATTCTTTATAATATTGTCATAAAAAATATGATACATGGTCCTTGCGGATTTCACAATCCTACCCTCACCATGTATGAAAGAAAACATTTCTTCTAAAAAGTACCCAAGGCATTTTATATCTGAAACAGAAACCGGGAATGACGGTTATCCAAGCTACAGGCGTAGGACTCCAGATAATGGTGGAAACACAGCAATAATTCGTGTCAAAGGTACAGAAATCAGCGTGGATAATAGATGGGTTGTTCCCTACAACTCAGTGCTATCACGAAGTTTTAATGCACACATTAACGTAGAGTTTTGTCAATCGGTCAAAGCTATTAAGTATATATGTAAGTATATTCATAAAGGTTCTGATCAAGCCACATTTTGTTACAAAATAATAACGATGAAGTACAAAAATATCTAAATGGTCGCTATATAAGTTCCTCGGAAGCTCTCTGGAGAATTTTCCAATTTCCTATTCATGAACGTTTTCCGGCAGTCGTTCATTTAGCAGTTCATTTGGAAAATGGACAAAGAGTTTATTTTTATAATAATGAAAATCTCCAAGATCGTGTCAACAATCCTTCATTAACGACACTTACAGCGTTCTTCGATCTTTGCAAAATAGACGATTTTGCAAAAACCCTTTTACATCACGAAGTACCCCAGTATGACGTATGGGAAAGAAATTCATTTTCTAGAAGAAGGTGTGGGCAAGATGTTAAAGGATATCCAGGTGTAAAAGAAGACTCAACTTTGGGCCGTGTCTACAACATTCATCCAACACAAACTGAATGTTATTATTTAAGAATGTTACTGCAACATGTTCGCGGTCCAATGTCGTTTGAACATCTAAGGACCTTTAATGGTGTTATTTTCCAAACTTATCAAGGCGCTTGCAAGGAATTAGGTTTACTGGAGGGAGATGAACATTGGCAAAATTCCATGTCAGATGCTGTCATGTCCGAGTCAGCCACAAAATTGAGAGAATTATTTACCATCATCCTCATATTTTGCCAGCCATCTGACCCTTTAGAGTTATGGAATAAATTTCGTAATGATTTATGTGAAGATATATTAAAAAGAATGCGTAATGAGAATCAGGATATGACATTAGCATATAGTGATGATGTATACAATGATGGACTCATCATAATTGAAGATAAGATTCATGAAATTTGCGATAAATCATTAACTGATTTTGGGCTTCCATCCATCAAAAAGGAATGATTCATATAAAAATTTGGATCCGTTAGAAGTAACGTTGCGAAAGCCGTATGATCTAAATGAATTAAATGAGTACATTGCTGAAAAAGAACCAAAATTAGTTGATGACCAGATGGCGGTGTACAATCGTGTTATGCACAGTGTTCGTTTCAATGAAGGAAAAATATTTTTTTTGGATGCTCCAGGTGGAACCGGCAAGACTTTCATAACTAATCTGATATTAGCCAAAGTAAGGTCTCAAGGAAAACTAGCTTTGGCAGTAACGTCGTCAGGAATCGCTGCAACTTTATTAGTAGGTGGACGCACGGCTCATTCCACTTTTAAACAACTAACTGTGTCTTTATAGAAAGATAGCGTGTGCTCTATTCGTAAAAATGGCCGTTTGGGAAAGGTTTTGCAAGACGTCACTTTAATAATCTGGGATGAATGTACCATGATCCATAGAGCTCATGTAGAGGCTCTAGATAGGACTCTTAGAGATATAAGAAGCTGTGATAAAATCATGGGTGGGATTACTGTTATGTTTGCTGGGGATTTTCGACAAACTTTGCCGGTAATAGTAAGAGGAACTAGAGCAGACATTGTAAAGTCTTGCCTTAAAAGTTCCCCATTATGGAAGTTTGTTCATACCTTAAAACTATTTACGAATATGAGAGCACATTTTGGGGGAGGTAGTGCATATTTTTCTTCAAAGTTACTTTTAATAGGAGACAGCAAAGTACCTGATTGTGAAAATAAAATTGAAATTGATCACGATTTAGGAGAAAGAGTGACTAGCATTGAAAATTTAATATCAAAAGTTTACCCTGATATAGCCGAAATGGAAAATAAAGATTATCAAAGGATGTGTCAAAGGGCAATATTGGCGGCGAGAAACAGCAGCGTTGGCGAAATTAACGACCTAATTTTAACTAAACTTCCAGGAGATACAGTTACCTACACATCTATTGATAATGTAATGGTTCATTACCCACAGGAGTTTCTTAATTCTTTAAACCCAAGGCTTCTCCCACATTCCCTCAAGTTAAAACTAGGTGCCCCAATAATTTTACTTAGAAATCTTAAACCACCAAATTTATGTAACGGGATCCGACTTCAAGTCAAATTTCTTCGCGATAATGTGATCGCTGCAATAGTTTTGACTGTCCCAGAAGTTGGTCAAACAGTGCTTATTCCTCGCATCCCAATGATTCCAACAGATCTACCTTTCAATTTTAAAAGAATTCAGTTTCCTATTAAGTTATCTTCTGCCTTAACAATTAACAAATCACAGGGGCAAACATTTAAAGAGGTAGGAATCGATTTGCGTCAAGACTGCTTTACACATGGCCAGCTATATGTAGCCTTACCAAGATCGGGTTGCGGAGAAAATCAGTGTGTTCTTCTGCCACAAGCAAAAACAACTAAAAATATCATTTATTCAGAAGTCCTTTAAAATATATTCTTGTAAAAAAACTTCCAAATCACTATCATTTTTTTTTTTATCTTCAAATTTTGTTTATGTACACCTTTCAATGAATGTTGACAATCAGCGAATTAGATAAAGGTCTGGCGTAGTAGGCATGATGGAAATCACGATTATAATACAAAAATTAACGCGGACAAAGTCGCGGGCAACAGCTAGTTTTAGATAATAATATAATAGATTTTTTAATAAAACACATGTTTCTATATAAATTCAATTTAATTAATTCTTTAATAGTTTCATGTATTTTTATCTCTAACTGTATTTGAAAATTCTTTCATTGATTTTAAAAATCAAGGTAAGTGAAACTCATGTGTTGCCCGCACCAAGTTTTTACTTATAAATGTTGGTAATTTAAAATTTATTGGTTTTATAAAATTACATTGATATTTAACTTTTATTATTTATATTGAAACCCTTCATTGTCCGTGGATTACTACAGTAGTCTCAGCGCGCCATCCCCTGTGGACCATGGACTACTATAGCAGGCCGGTGAAAGGTGGGCCCCATGGACCATGGACTCCACTATATTAGCTTTGCTTCTCTAGCTTTCAAGTCCATTAGCTACTGTGGTATCCCAGTTTCTAGAACCATCTAGTGGTCTGGTTTACAATGTGAAGTACATTTCTTTGACTACAGATGTTGTACCGATCCACTTTTGGCTATATTATTGAGATTGAGGCCATAATACTGAGAGCAGCTTTCTATGCAATTGCATATTTTGTTTAGAGCCTCTGAGCGTCCCAGAAATCAATTTCCTATCCGAATCATGTATCTAGGATACTACTGGTTAAATTGTATATTGCATATTTGAAGAATTTTGCATAAATTTGCATAATTAAAGAATTTTTACAAACACGTATCGAATATTTTGTTCAATATATCTGATTGTAACAATAAGTTTTAAAAGAAAGAATAAAATAAATAAGTCAAACTCAATGACACTATAGGGATTATTGCCTAGAGCAATGATAAGGTGCTGTCAACAATATTCCTGGGACAAGTCAATTCTATGGTCAACTAATCACACACTGAATGTGATTATAGTACTATCCAGAAAAATCGCATTTCGCTTTTTGAGGGATAAAATTTAATATAGGAGCACGATTCCCAATTTAAATTTAATTTTTTTGTTTTGACAAGTTTTGTTGTATATCTCTGTATGTACTGATGAAATATACTGCATATTTCACTGTTTTTAGCTCCATAAAACTTGCATATTTCACTCTTCTTGTGAGGACTCTGAAATTAATGTTTCCATTGGAAGTACTCCTAAGGTTGGCAGAGAATTAAGGCATCTAAAAATTAAGAGACCTCGGAAGATTCCTCTGATGAAGAGGGAGTACAAGATAAAAAAAGAAAATTGGAAAAAGGTCTAAAGTGGTCAAAAAATCTATTAGTCCAATTATTGACGATTTTAACCTGTTGTTTTCTTGGTCATAAACAGAATTGAATGAGTGCAGTTTTCCTTTTTTTTTTTTTTTCAATATATCTAAATTCGAAAATAGTTCAATTTATTTGTGACCAATCAAATTTAAATTATAACCAAAGGAAAATAAGCAGGTATCACAAAGGCCGAGTGGACAATGGTGACACCAAATGAAATTTTTTTTTTTTTTTGATAATATCTTTCTCATGACACAAATTAAAAAGTTATCATTTCAAGAATATTGGAGTAATGACTGGCTATTGGTAATACTGAATTTTTCCGAGTTGTTTTCGAGAAATAGATTTTTGACATTTTTGAGAATGCTGCATTTTGGTGACAAATCTTTACCACACAGAGGCGATATTTTGGTGAAGATAAGAAGAATTATCGAGCACTTTAGGAAATCATCCAAAAAAAATTGTATCCCTTTAAAAATCTGACCATTGATGAAAGCCTGGTGTGATTCAAAGGCAGGCTAAAATTTAAACAATATATATCGGCTAAGCATAGCCGATTTGGTATAAAAATTTTCATTTTGTATGATTGTGTTATAGGTTATATTTTAGATTTCATTATTTACGCTGGTTCAAGTGCTGACGTAAATCAGCATGGCTTAGGTCTTTCCAGTGACGTTGTTTCAACACTATTAGACCCCTATTTACAAAAAGGCCATAAATTATTTTTCGTTAACTGGTATACTAGTCCAGCTTTGTTTTGCTGGCTCCATGCAAAAGCCACAAATGCTTGTGGACTGTTCATAAAACAAAAAGATATGCCAGAGATGGAAGAACAATTGAAAAAATGGGAGTTCACATTCTGAACAGCTTCTGGATTGCTTTTGGCAGTAAAATGGTGCGATAAGCGAGATGTGTGGCTGTTAGATAACTATAGATATACTAGATAGTATGCACCAACCTAGGATGGCTGAAGTCAGCAAAAACTGGAGAGAAGAAAAAAAGTCAAACCAAAAGTAGTGATAGACTACAATAAATCAATGGGAGCTATTGACTGGAGTAACTGTCGTCTGTAGGTTTGATAAGAAAATCAATGATATGGTATAGGAAATTATTTATACATATATTGGACTTATCATTGTACAACTCGTTTTGTTTATATATAGCATTTCCAAGTCAATTGTAACCTTTTCCAAATCAAATATAACTTTTTCCAAGTCAAACGTAACCTTTTCCAAGTCAAATGTCACCTTTTTCTTCACTTCTAGCCTTAAATATTCCGTTTTATTTATTTATTTATTGAAAAATAATTAGTTTAATTAAAATTATGACTTTTTTAATAATTTTGGCATATCATATCACTGTTTTTTTTTAAATATTTGATATCAAGTTCTGTTTTTTACGAACTAATATTTAAAAAAATATTTTGTTTTAAAATAGTTGTTGATTTTGAATTTTTAGAGGGAAGGGATGGTTTTGAGGAATAATTAATGTGTGTTTCAGGTATTATAATTACGTTTTTCGAGATGTATTTTTTATCGCTCACGTGCATATTAACTCGCATTTACTTTTAATGTTTTTTATTGATATTGGGATTAATTAATGTGTTTTTGGGTATTTTAATTACGTTTTTCGAGCTGTATTTTTTATCGCTCATGGGTATTTCAACTCGCATTTACTTTTTATGTTTTTTATTGATATAGGGATTAATTAATGTGTTTTCGGGTGGTTATGATTACGTTTTTCGAGATGTATTTTTTATCGCTCGCGTGCATATTAACTCACATTTATTGTTAATGATTTGTATTGATATAGGGATTAATTAATGTGTTTTCGGGTGGTTATGATTACGTTTTTCGAGATGTATTTTTTATCGCTCATGGGTATTTCAACTCGTATTTACTTTTTATGTTTTTTATTGATATAGGGATTAATTATTGTGCTTTCGGGTGGTTATGATTAAGTTTTTGATTGATAATGGGATTGATCTTTTTGTTTTTAGTTCTCATTATAACGTTGCTGGAATATACATCATTTAGCTGTTTTATTTATAATTTTTATTATTATTTTTTTATAAAAGGATCATTTATAGTTCCTTTTTTAGCGTCCTGAGTAAGTTTTGTCAACTAAATATTTTATAATGGACTCACTTCCTCACTTGTTCTTACAATTATTTGATAATTTAATTGAGGAATCGTTTATTATATTTTCGGGTGTTTTTATAACATTATTTGAACCTTATTTGTTATCGCTTTTACTCATTTTAAGTTACTGTTCCTATTTCATAAATATTTGATAGAGGGATCGTTTATAGTGTTTTGGGGAATACTAATAGAGTTTATGACATATTTTTATAGCTAGTGCACATTTTAACTTAAATAAAAAGTGATCTAGAACAATGCGCAATTGCGATGTAACATCCAGTTAAAAAAAGTAATCAGAACGTGCAAAAACACAACAAATAATTTTTACTTCAAATTATAACATAATATCTACGCACGTAATCAGAATCCCCTAAAACAAAAACAAAGAAAGACCACTCTATCAAAATATAAAATGATATTAGCACTAAGTTTAAAGGCGCGCGGGCTATAGAATAAGCAGTCCAAAAAAAGTTTTTTCATAACCACCCAAAAACACAAGTATAGATCCCTATAACAATAAAAAAATTAGAAGTAAATGCAAGTTGAAATGCGAACAAGCGACAGTAAATACAGCTCAAAAAACGTAAATACAAGACCCCCAAAGACAATTAATAACCTATATATCAATAAAAAACATTAAAAGTAAATGCGAGTTAAAATACGCATGAGCGATAAAAGATAGAGCTCAAAAAACGTATTCATAACCACCCGAATGTACAATAATTCATCCCTATATCAATAAAAAACATTAAAGGTAAATGCGAGTTGAAATACGCATGAGCGATAAAAATACAGCTCGAAAAACGTAATCATAACCACCCGAAAGCACATTAATTAATCCCTACATCAATAAAAAACATTAAAAGTAAATGCGAGTTAAAATACCCATGAGCGATAAAAAATACAGCTCGAAAAACGTAATTAAAATACCCGAAAACACATTAATTAATCCCTATATCAATAAAAAACGTTAAAAGTAAATGCACCGGGGCGATAAAAAATACATCTACATCTCGAAAAACGTAATTATAAACCCGAAAACACATTAATTATTCCTCAAAACCATCCCTTCCCTCTAAAAATTCAAAATCAATAACTATTTTAAAACTAAATATTTTTAAAAATATTAGTTAGTAAAAAACCGAACTTGATATCAAATATTTAAAAAAAAACAGTGATATGATATGCCAAAATTATTTAAAAAGTCATAATTTTAATTAAACTAATTATTTTTCAATAAATAAATAAATAAAACGGAATATTTAAGGCTAGAAGTGAAGAAAAAGGTGTGAAGAAAAAAACATTTGACTTGGAAGAGGTAACATTTGAAATGGAAAAGGTGACATTTGAAATGGAAATGGTTACATTTGACTTGGAAAGGGTTACATTTGAAATGGAAAGAGTTACGTTTGACTTGGAAAAAGTTACATTTGACTTGGAAAAGGTTACAATTGACTTGGAAATGCTATAAATTGCAAGTAAAAAAATACCTTTTTAAAAATTTCAATTGGAATTGATTAGGGAAATTATTGAAAAATTTGGTAAGTAAAAAAAAGATTGAAGGCAGAAAAAAAAATTTATAACCCTACAAGATTAACCCAACGCCATTTTCCAAGTTTATTAAAGAAAAGTAAAAGTTGTGTAGTCTGTAAAAAAAAAAAAAAGAAAAAAAAAAACAGATGAGACAGACAAAATACTACTGCAGTGCCTGCGATACCTGCTTGTGTGCGGCCATGTGTTTCATGTATATGGTTTTTGGATTAAAAGTTAATAAAATATTTATTAATTATACTTTTTAAGCTAATAATTTATTGATTTATTAATTTTTTTTTAAGTGCTGGTTATCATAAAATCGTGTATGGTGAAGGAATGCCATTTGTTGATGATCTTAGTAAAAAAGGTGATCTTATAATAAAATTTGAAGTATCCATGCCAATGTAAGTATATATTTCTTGATTTATTTAATACTATAATAATATAAATCATAAGGTGTATACTACTACTAGATAATTGCACAGAAAGGTCCCATTAGGTTTTTTCCTCATAATCCTTGAAACCAAGTTACTGCTTATCGTATATAATATTTAAAAATATTATGATCATCTAGGGGAAAATTTCATTCCATGACATGGGAAGTTAACGTATCTGGTTTTCTTCTGATGTTGCATTGTAATTATCTGGTCTAATTATTTATCCCATGATGTATTCAGTGAATTATTTTCAAAGGAATATTCTCTCTTTTTTCTAAATTTGTCAAAACATTTCTTTTGAAATTATAGCTTTTATTTAAAAATAAAAATGTTTCTTTGAGATAGTTTTTTAACTGTTGTCATTTAGGTCATTTGAAACTCGTGATAGTACATGACTGTTCCATGCATGCCATACTAAATTTCCATTTTATTTTTCTAGGTCTATTTTGGCATGCCTCTTGTGTTCTATTATATTTCATAGTTTCTCTCACATATTTTGTAATTTCTATATGTTTTCTCCTCTTGTTTTTCAAGCCATTTTTAAATATTCATTTGTTTTTATTTCATATTCTTTTCTTGCTTTTTTTTTTTTTTTTTTTTTTTTTTTTTTTTTTTTTTTTTTTTTTAGTTTACTACAGAAATACATTATCTATTCAGATTATACAACTTCAGTCTCATGTTTTGATATTGGTATGTCGTAGGTGCCATTCCAGATTTATCTTTTTTTTTTGTCATATTTCATCCTTAGTTTTCTTTAAATTTACATTTCATGTACAGATAATATTTAATTTTTTTTATCCTTTTTAATATTTTTGTAAAAACATTAATGATGATTAAACACATTTTCGGCAACACCTGTTTGTTTCTAGATATTAGCATATTTATTGTCTTCTATTTATAGAGGAATATTATGTTTAAATATTGGGTTGATGCAAAATTAATGCAGGTTTTTAGTAGGTATTGTAAATACGCCATATCTTTACTTTAACCATATATATTTAATCAAAATAATTTCCATCTGAATCAATGCACTTTTGCCAACGTTCCACAAGCTTTCTTATTCCACCAGAAAAAAAATCCGAATCCCTGGACTCAATGAAATCACGAAAAGAATTTTCAATGTCGTCCTGGTTTTGAAAATTTTTCTCCCTCAAAAAGTTGTCCAGATGCCTGAAAAAGTGGAAGTCTGTAGGAGAGAGGTCAGGTGAATAAGGCGGATGTTGGAGAACTTCGTAGCCCAACTCGTGCAGTCGTCGAAGCGTTGGTTGTGCAACGTGTGGTCTGGCGTTATCGTGGAGCAGGATCGGCCCCTTCCGATTCATCAATGCTGGGCAAAGACGTTGCAATTTTTGATTCATGCTGTCAATTTCTTGACAGTACTTGTCAGCAGTTATGGTCTCACCTCGATTGAGAAAGCTGTAGTGAATAACACCGGCATTATACCACCAAACTGTGACCATAACCTTTTTTGGGTGCAGGTTGGGCTTCGGGAAAGGTTTTGGTTGTTCATCTTTGCCCAGCCATTGGCTAGAACGCCTTCTGTTGTCGTATAAGATCCATTTTTCATCGCACGTCACAATGCGATCGAGAAATGGATCATTTTTATTGCGTGTCACAAGCATGGAGCAGATTTCAAAGCGGCGATTTTTTTGGTGGTCATTTAATTGGTGTGGCACCCACTTGGCCAACTTTTTTACCTTACCAATTGCTTCCAAGTGGCGTACAACTGTGGATTGGTTCACACTGAGTTCTGCCGCCATTTCTCATGTGGTTTTGGTTGGGTCTTCTTCCACTTTTGACCTCAGCTGGTCGTTGTCCAGAGCAAGATGACGGCCCCGACCTTCCTTGTCTTCGAGGTCGAAATCTCCTCTGCGAAACTTCTGGAACCAACGCTGCACCGTGCACTCATTAATAGCCCCTGACCCCACACTTCATTAATATTACGAGCCGTTTGCGCAGCGCTGCGCCCTAATTTAAATTCGTAAAAATAAATTTGACGAAAATCGCACTTTGACATTTTCGATTCAAGACCTTTGAACACACTGAACAAAACGATTTTACTAAACAAATTCATGGTGGAAGAGAGGGTATTAGATAAGGTTTGTTTTGGTATAATAATGATCAATGTTAGGATTAGCTTTGTTTACACCATTGGAATTAAGATATTGCAATAGAGGAAACCTGCATTAATTTCGCATCAGCCCGATACTAATTTGCTGAAGGTTTTTGATATCTGGATCATTTAATTGAAGTAGATGATCTGCAATAATCTTCCCTTTGACTTTTAGCAACTGTCAGTTAAGTTACCTCTGTGAGTTGGTTTTAAATGTTGATGCTTCAATTTACCTAATTCCATCCAAATTTTCCAAATTCCACCTCATTCATCATCCTAATCCTCTACCTCAATCCCTATCCAGTTCCACTCATCCATATGACCCACATAGAAGGTTTAAACGGCAGTGGTCCTGCGACCTCTTGTAAATATGTATATATTGGAGTTCTAGCACTGGCTAGATTCCCCACTCAATGTGATGTATGTATGTGTATATAGGTCTGAGTGATTTATAGACTTTGTAAACATTTTATTGATTCATTATTGTATATATATATTTTATTGTAATTTTATTGACGTGTAAATATTGTATGTATGTTATCTTTCTCCACTATTATTGATGTCCGAATTGGGACAGATAGGGACAGATACTAATCAATTAAAAATTGTTGTTGAAAAGAGCTTCAATTTAGATTACATCTTTAGATGCTTAAATTAGAATTTTATATTCAATTTCAAAATGATTTTGAGTAATATTTATTTTTAAAATGCGTTTGAAAACTTGTAATACATATACATCAAAATAAGCAATTTCTGAAGAAAAAAAAAGAATGCTATTTAATTGGCTTTACATTACATTCTTCAGGATATCTGAAATGTATCCATTGTGTGTTTTAGGTATATAGAAGATTCGCGAAGGAAGAAACTGATTGAGGCATTATTAGTCGAAGATGAGCAAACTAATGACAGCCCAGAAGGTTTATACAAGTTATGGTTGGCTGCTAAATTAAAGAAAAATATTGTACCTTCAGCTAAAACACCTGTGCCAAAGGCTCAAAAAAGTCATAAAAGGCCAAGTATTGGGGTAGGGGAAGAAGTTGAAAACCAAGGGCTAGATATTGAGTCTGCTGCTGCTGCTGCTCCCCTTCCTACTGCTGCCGATATTTGCAAGGATGTACCGATAAATAAAGAGGGCTTATATAAACTGTAAAATGTTTTATTTAACTAAATTTTTTTAACCTTTCTTTTACTTACTCTTGAGCTTCCAACTTGCTTCCCCTCTTTAATAATAGTTTTTCATTAAGTATATATATATTAAGGTTTTAAATATTTCCAAGTATTTTCAAGAATGTAGAATGCTCTAACATCTGTCCGTCTCCACTCTGATCTGGATCTCCTCTTTTTAGATTTTTAGCATTTGGAGGATTATATTACCTTTTATATCATCTGCTTGTGTGAGATAGTTTTGTGAACTGAAGGAAGGCTCATACATCTTGATATTTATTCCGATAGAGCCATGGAAGTTAATTAATTTGCTTTGCTTATTATGATTTTTCAATATGAATGATAATTTTATAGATAGTCAATTACCAACTCAGAGAAGAACAGTACTTCAGAGGGCAGCGAAGAAAGCAGGATCTTATCTTCATAATTCGCCAAATTATAGAAAGAATGTAGAGAAGAATAAAGAGCTTTCTGTCTGCTTCATGGACCTTCTTTTGGCAGAGTGTGGAAGAAAGGTATTGAGCGGGCATTGTCTGTGAGAGGGATCGATCGAGGAACTACTTTGGTTCTCTACAACAACACAAAAAATATGGTTGGGACCACGAAACACACATCAGAGAAGAATATAAGGTGGTGTGGCGGATGCTTCACACGCTCGCTCACAGATAGTACTAGCAGCGGACACATGGGTTACCGGCCGAATATATGAAGACGTACAATTTAATAATATTGTATAATGTAACTCATTAATACCATTGTAAATATCTGTGTTCTCATGTTAATGAGAATAAATAAACCACTCAAGATAATTTGACTAGGGCCAAGACACTAGTTTGGTAACAAAACTCTCACTATCAAATATTGACATGGATGACTAACATCCCCAAGAGCCAATCTGGTATCTCCCTGGGTCAGAGTACCTCTGCCTTTGTAGTATTATGTGGTCTATGCTTATTTAACATCCTTCATTTTTCTTCTCTCCTTTATCCTTCATATCCTCTTCCTTGCATGAATATGCAATTGTCAAGGTCTTCTGATACCATTACTTGTCCATTATATGAGGCATACCTCAACAGTGGCATTAGGTATTCTCTAAGGTTGTTGTTACTGCAGTATACTGAGTTGTATTAGCCTTGACATGGCACTCGAGAAGGCTAAGGTAAGGATAAGGCAGTTCCAGTTAGTACATTAAAACTTACAACCAACAAGATTCCCCGTGCTGGCTTTTGCTGATGACCTAGTCTTCTTGGCTGCTGATGATCGAGACAATTGTGATTGACAATTATTAAGGACTCAACTCATATGACTAGATGTATGAGGATAGGGGAGAAGCCCTGGAAGATAAAATAGAAAAATAATTTGTATTCTGGGACTGGGTCCCTTAAGAACAATATATGTACAATTAATATATACAATGTGTCTGGCCACAAGACCAAAGGATTATAATTAATTCTTATTTACAAAGCTTTAAAAGAAAACTAAGATACAATAAAACAAAAGAGTAAAATAACTTCTGATATGTTGAACATAACTTAACATTGAAACTGATTCATAATAAACTGAATAATAATAATAATTGTATTCATATAGAAACATGAACAATAAGTAATGAATTTTCTTTTTGAATAGATATTTGATTAGAAATATCAGGCTTGTGGAGCGTCTGTTTGAGATGACAATAGGTACTCAAACAGCTGGGACTTAAATGATGGTAGGGAAGAAGCATGACGGATATGAGTAGGTAGGGAATTCCAGAGAGTAGTAGAGCGGACAAGAAAGGAATGATCAAAACTTGTTCTTTGGGCAGGAATATAAAGGTCAGAATGGCGCGATCTTGTTTGGAGGGAGCGGACTGACAATTTAAATTGCAGAAGTCTGTGGATATAGAGAGGTAGGTGGTATGATCTATAGTTTGGTATGATCCAAGAAAATATTGTCTGCGGTTTGAGGGGGGCCACTTTAACTCACTGTATAAATGGGTCACGTGAGACCTCTTTGATGTGCCAAGGGCAAATCTAAAGAATGTATTCATAATTCGCTTTAGCCTGTCCTCGAGCGCAGCGAGAGGCTACCAACCCCACAGCAGTAGTCAAAGTGGGGGAAAATAAGTGAGAATACAAGGAGCTTACAGGTGGATAGTGGAAGAAGATGGCGGGAGCGATGGAAAAATTTGAGGGTACTTATTGTTCTTCGGGAGATTGGGGCAATATGGGGTTTCCAGGAAAGGGTTTGGTCAATGGTAATACCTAGGTTTTTGACAGAGGAAGTGAAGGTGATTGGCTGATCGTTTCGGGTTAGACTTGGAAATGTAGAATGGGATCTGAGGAGGGAATTGGAACCTATAACAATCGCCTGAGTTTTCATAGCATTTAACCTTAGTTTATTCAGGGTTGCCCAGGCACAGATTCTATCCAGGTCTGCCTGAATATTGGCAAATGCTGCTACTTATCCTGCTCTTCCCAGAGGGAGAGAAGGATAAGTAGATCTGGAAACATCAGCATATAAGTGGTGGGAGCAGTGATGGATGGAATTGGGAAGATCATTGATATAGGAATTAAAAAGGAGAGGAGATATCCTTGAACCTGGGCCACATCTGCCAAAAGGGCAAGGAAGGAAGATAGAAGATGGTTAGGAATGGTGACAGCTTGAGTCCTATTGGAGAGAAATGATTTAAACCTATACTAAAACTAAAAAAATAATTAAGGTCGTAATATATGTACATCTTTACAAGTGAGATTTTCAGAATGAAAAAAACAGAAATAGCTAATTCATCAGTGATAATTTAAGTAATATAAACACAAAAAAAAATTGCTATTTATAGCATCTGCAGTTTGAAGTTATTGTCTGTTTGACTGAATAAGGATAAGGTGGTTGAAAAGGAGTGATTTGAAGGAGGAAGCAGTTCTTACGTGACGGATCTAAGGAGGGATAGAATTCCTAAGAGAGGTGAGGTTGCTTTGGCTAGAAAGGACTTGTCAAAAGCAGCAGTACAGTGAGGAGGAGGGTAGAGGTCAGAAAGACGGGATCTAGTAGAATGGGACTGAATTGATGATTTAAATTGAAGGGATTGGAAGATATAGTTGGGACGATGAGCTCTGATAACCTGGTAGTGGAAGGAAGCTAGGAAATACTGGCATCTGTAACGAGGATAAAGCCACCTTAACTCTGCGTCATACTGGGTTATATGTGTGTCTGTGGTGATCCCGAATACAAACCGTATTGCACAGTTCATAATACGCTTGAGTTTTGCCTGAAAGTCGCTGTACACCTCGCAACCGTAGTCAAAGTGGGAAAGACAAGGGAAGAAACAAGGAGTTGACGAATATTGAATGGGAGGTGATGGAATTGTTTTAGGGTTGCATTGGTCAACGGGATATTTGGGAGATGTGCGGTTTCCAAGAGAGAGTTTGATCAAGAGTAATACCTAAGTTCTTGACAGATGAATGACAAGAGATAGGAGTATTGTTTAGGAAAAGGCTGGGGAAGCTGGGAATGGATTTAAGGAGAGCAGGTGATGCTATCAGGATGGCTTTTGTTTTTTCAGCGCTTAGCAGGAGTTTGTTGCTGTTTGACCAAGCACTTTTATTGTTCATGTCCTCCTGAAGTTTAGAGATAGCATTAGGAAAGTCATTTGGGGTACAGGAAATATAAATCTGAATATCGTCGGCATAGAGGTGGTATTGGGAGTGCTTGATGGAGAGCGGAAGATCTTTTATGAATTTGGAGAAAAGGGTAGGAGATAACGAGGAACCTTGGGGTACATCTTTTGTTAAAGGCAGTGAGTCGGAGCGGGGTTTATTGGGAATGGCCGGTAAGGAATGATTGGAACCATTGAAGAGCGCCTGTGGATACAGGGAGTCTATGGAGTTTGGTTAGGAGGATATTATGGTCGACAGAATTGAAGGCTTTAGAAAAATCAAGCAAAACAAGGATTGTTATTTTATGCTGATCTATGGCCTTGTGGAGATCTTGAGAAATTTGGGAGAGAGCAGAATGATGGGATTGTTGAAAACTCGGGAGGAGATTGTGAAGAATTATCAGAAGAGGTGGATGAGAAGTAAGAAAGTTTTGGAAAGTTGACATTTTGGGAAGGAACGCTGATGTTTGGAAATTGTATGAAATTCGGTTAAGATCGTGAGATGGTAGGAACGGAACAGGCAGTTGAGAAGCGGAAAGAAGGTTTTGTGCAGAATCAATAATATTTAGATCAAGCCAGGTGTCGGAATGGTGAGTGTGATGAGTTGGATCATATGGAACGATGAACAGGTGAAGAGAGAGAAAAGATTAACAAGGTAATGTCTATCATTGGAGTCAGGAAGGAGGTTGGTGTTAAAATCGTCGCATATTATGATATTGTCATATAGGGGGATGTGGTTGTATAGGACAGATTCGAAGGATGGATCAAAAGGTACTAAAGGGGGTCGGTACACCACAGCATAGAGGAGAGGGTTTGTATTGTAGGAGATTTTGACGAAAAGGAATTCGATGTGAGGAGAATCGGAATTGAAAGAGACATCTAGGACACGGGATTTCAGGCTATTTTATATATAAAGTCCGACACCTCCGCCAGTCCGGTCATGGCGGATAAAGGAGTAATTAGGGAGGGAAACAGAAGAGGAATGAATATAGGGCTATAGCCATGTTTCAGAGACTGCGACAATGTGGTAGAAATATGGAAGGAAATAGAATGTGAAGGGAAGACGCTAGAGTCCATAAGTGATAAGCCGAGTTATAAACAAAAGATTGAAATAAAAATAATACAACTACTATTAGAAAAAAAACATTAAAAAAAAATTCATATCCATAAAAATATAAAACTAAATAAACTTGGCAAAAAGAAAACTATTAAATAAATATGCCTGTATAGAGAAAAAAGGTAGACAGATGGCGAGATCATTTCCAGTTCAGAGCCAGTGGGTAGACGGGTGCCTAGAAGTCAGCCGAAGACGTCAAAATCCTGGGCTTTGTCGAATATGACCGGGTGGCCATCTTCCTTTCGGCAGCGCACTCTACCGCCAGCGAACCAGACATATTTTATTTTTTTCTCCGACCTCTTCTAACTGGCGAGCCAATACAATAGCCTATTCATCGGAGACATCTCCTCGCTGAGATAGATCCGGTGGGAATCGTTTTCTTGCCAACCAATGTACGTCGTTGAGAAGTCTCTCTTGACTTTTCTACACCTCACCAGCTTGTCGCGTATTGATTGCATAGATGAGTCGATTAAAGATAATGAGGTTAATGAGATGAAATAAGGAGAGATTTAAGCAGGTGAAAAATTACCAGTATCCGGGTGCTCATCTTAATGAAAGTGGTAGTTCAGTATTAAGTAGTAGTAGGTGAGTAGATGAATTGGGGTAGCAGGCAGAGTGCTCAATTTGATCTGGATGGTTTGGGCCGAACATTGATAATATCAAAGCAAACTAAAGTGGCGGTTTATAAATCAACATATCTCCCTATCCTTTCGTATTCTTCTGAATCCCTCACCTCAAAACACAAGAGCCGAATCCAAGCCATGGAGATGCGATACGAAAGATGAGGGAGGAGTCAGATAAGATAAGGCTTCAAAATGTCACTATGACTATCTTCTAGATTAAACCGCCAGAAACCATTCTCGAAGAAGCACAAGTTAAGGTTGTTCAGTCATCTTCTTAGGATGAGAGATAACAGGAAGGCATACGAGACCTGTGTGGAGGAATGGAGGCCTATAGGAAGACCGTGTATCTTTTTAGAAGGCAGTGTTCAAGAGATATTCTAGAAGCAAGGGTTGGATTGGGGCAAGAAGCGAGAGTTGACTCAAGAAAGGGACATCTGATCCAAGCTCTATAGACCGTAGCCCACACTGCACTGAGATGTTTAGGATTAAGAATATGATTAAGGGCTGCTTTATTTTCTAATATTTGCATAGTTTGCCATCTAATGAAATTTATAAAAGAGAACTGGAAGCCTGAAAAATATCCAGCAGATTGTGCTTTAAATTCTTAAAATTTTTTTTTTACAAAACTATTTTATGTAAATTTTAAAAAGCGTGGTCTAGTGAGTAGAGCACAAGTCTACTGTACCAGGTTTTAACCTCAGCTGAAACAGAAGTATTTATACTGTTATTTCAGCCGTGGAGCAACCCGGGGATACGGAGATCCTCTTGGGGCATACCTAGCCTCTATAAAGTGGGTACCCAAAGATTAGGAAAAACCTGTCATTGTGATCTAGGACCTAATCACCTCCTTCCTTACTCGGGCGGCCATTGGCTGTGGAACAGTATGAATTTCTGTAAGTACTAAACCCAAGACCCTTCATAGGTTGTAGGGGTACTACAGGTTTATTTCATTTTTAAAAAGGTGCAGTTCTATCATTTTTTATTTTTCTTAAAGTAAAAACATAATTACTTTAAAGAGCATTGAAAACCGAAAGTTCCTCAAGTAAGTAAATGTACATTTATTATTGAGCTGCTCTCAGCTCGATAGGTATATTACTTTCACTTACTATATATAGTAAGGGGAAGTATTGCGATCGTGAAAATTTTCGAATTCCAGTTTTCAACGGAAATACACGTTTTAGGGTCCCCTGAGTCCAAATAACCAAGTCCCGCAAAAAGGTCTGTGTGTGTGTGTGTGTGTGTGTGTGTGTGGTAACTCCCGGGCGGAAACAGTAAGTCCTATGAAACTGAAATTTCATATTTAAGACAACTATACGCCCGAGACGTGACAAAACTTTTTTCATCAAAATGAGCCTACCAGAAGAGGCACTTTATATCATGCATTTTTCACCTTTTTTCGATTTTCTGGAAAACGGTTCCGACGATTTTGATTAAACTCGCTATATCGATGTAAAATTTAATGGGCTTTAATATCATGTAGGTTTTATTAAGATAAAAATGGTCTGACAGGGCTTAAATACCGATATTTTAAATTTTCTTCCTCTAAAGTACCTTTAATTTTGTAGATTCAATAATAATTTCTCGATTATCTTGTTAACGCTGATGAAAAACAGGTAAATATATAAATTGAATAAATTCGATACCCAACTAAAGGAGAAAACTGAAAAAAATATATTTTGTATGAAATTTTTTGTCTTTGAACATAAGAACAGTAATATACATGTATGATATACCATTGGAAAGCTAAAGATTTTAGAAAAAATATTATCTCATACACAATCAATTGATACAAGTGATTATTTTAGATAATAAGGTTTTTTTTTTTTTTTTTTTTTTTTTATTTATAGCATTTCCAAGTCAATTGTAACCTTTTCCAAGTCAAATGTAACTTTTTCCAAGTCAAATGTAACCTTTTCCAAGTCAAATGTAACCCTTTCCATTTCAAATGTCACCTTTTCCAAGTCAAATGTAACTTTTTTCCATTTCAAATGTCACCTTTTCCATTTCAAATGTTACCTTTTCCAAGTCAAATGTCACCTTTTTCTTCACTTCTAGTCTTAAATATTCAGTTTTATTTATTTATTTATTGAAAAATAATTAGTTTAATTAAAATTATGACTTTTTTAATAATTTTGGCATATCATATCACTGTTTTTTTTAGATATTTGATATCAAATTCTGTTTTTACGAACTAATATTTTAAAAAATATTTAGTTTTAAAATAGTTGTTGATTTTGAATTTTTAGAGGGGAGGGATAGATTTTGGGAATAATTAATGTGTTTTCGGGTATTATAATGACGTTTTTCAAGATGTATTTTTTATCGCTCGCGTGCATATTAACTCGCATTTACTTTTAATGTTTTTTATTGATATAGGGATTAATTAATGTGTTTTCGGGTATTATAATTACGTTTTTCGAGCTGTATTTTTTATCGCTCATGCGTATTTCAACTTGAATTTACTGTTAATGTTTTTTATTGATATAGGGATTAATTATTGTGCTTTCGGGTGGTTATGATTACGTTTTTCGAGCTGTATTTTTTATCGCTCATGCGTATTTCAACTCGCATTTACTTTCAATGTTTTTTATTGATATAGGGATGAATTATTGTGTTTTCGGATGGTTATGATTACGTTTTTCGAGCTGTATCCTTTATCGCTCATGCGTATTTCAACTTGCACTTACTTATAATGTTTTTTATTGATATAGGCATTAATTGTTGTGTTTTCGGGTGGTTATGATTACGTTTTTCGAGCTGTATTTTTTATCGCTCATGGATATTTCAACTCGCATTTACTGTTAACGTCTTTTATTGATATAGGGATTAATTATTGTTCTTTCGGGTGGTTATGATTATGTTTTTCGAGCTGTATTTTTTATCGCTCTTGGATATTTCAACTTGCATTTACTGTTAACGTCTTTTATTGATATAGGGATTAATTGTTGTGTTTTCGGGTGGTTATGATTACGTTTTTCGAGCTGTATTTTTTATCGCTCATGGATATTTCAACTCGCATTTACTGTTAACGTCTTTTATTGATATAGGGATTAATTATTGTTCTTTCGGGTGGTTATGATTACGTTTTTCGAGCTGTATTTTTTATCGCTCTTGGATATTTCAACTTGCATTTACTGTTAACGTCTTTTATTGATATAGGGATTAATTGTTGTGTTTTCGGGTGGTTATGATTACGTTTTTCGAGCTGTATTTTTTATCGCTCATGGATATTTCAACTCGCATTTACTGTTAACGTCTTTTATTGATATAGGGATTAATTATTGTTCTTTCGGGTGGTTATGATTAAGTTTTTGATTGATATTGGGATTGATTATTTTGTTTTTAGTTCTCATTACCTCATTTTTTAGTTGCTGGAATATACCTACATCATTTAGCTTTTTTTTATTTTTTTTTATCTTATTATTTTTTATTAATTATTTTTTTATAAAAGGATTAGTTATAGTTCCTTTTTTAGCGTCCTGTGTAAGTTTTTTTAACTAAATATTTTATAATGGACCCACTTCCTAACTTGTTCTTACAATTATTTGATAATTTAATTAAGGAATCGTTTATTCTATTTTCGGGTGTTCTTGTAACATTATTTGATCCTTATTTGTTATCGCTTTTACTCATTTCAAGTTATGTTCCTGTTTCATGAATATTTGATAGAGTGATCGTTTATATTGTTTTCGGGAATACTAATAGAGTTTATGAAATTTTTTTATAGCTAGTGCACATTTAAACTTAAATAAAAAGTGATCTAAAACAATGCGCAACATCCAGTTCAAAAAAGTAAACAGAACGTGCAAAAACAACAATAAAAAGCATTGTGCAACAGCCTATAACAATAAAAAGATAAGAAGTAAATGCATGTTGAAATGCGAACAAACGACAATAAATACAGCTCAAAAAACGTAATTACAAATGCAAATACAATTAATAACCTATATATCAATTAAAAACGTTAAAAGTAAATGCGAGATGAAATACGCATGAGCGATAAAAGATAGATCTCAAAAAACGTAACCATAACCACCCGAAAGCACATTAATTAATCCCTATATCAATAAAAAACATTAAAAGTAAGTGCAAGTTGAAATACGCATGAGCGATAAAGAATAGAGCTCAAAAAATGTAATCATAACCACCCGAATGCACAATAATTAATCCCTATATCAATAAAAAACATTAAAAGTAAGTACAAGTTGAAATACGCATGAGCGATAAAGGATAGAGCTCAAAAAATGTAATCATAACCACCCGAAAGCACAATAATTAATCCCTATATCAATAAAAGATGTTAACAGTAAATGCAAGATGAAATATCCAAGAGGGATAAAAGATAGAGCTCAAAAAATGTAATCATAACCACCCGAATGCACGATAATTCATCCCTATATCACTAAAAAACATTGAAAGTAAATGCGAGTTGAAATACGCATGAGCGATAAAAAATACAGCTCGAAAAACGTAATCATAACCACCCGAAAGAACAATAATTAATCCCTATATCAATAAAAGACGTTAACAGTAAATGCGAGTTGAAATATCCATGAGCGATAAAAAATACAGCTCGAAAAACGTAATCATAACCACCCGAAAGAACAATAATTAATCCCTATATCAATAAAAGACGTTAACAGTAAATGCGAGTTGAAATATCCATGAGCGATAAAAAATACAGCTCGAAAAACGTAATCATAACCACCCGAAAGAACAATAATTAATCCCTATATCAATAAAAGACGTTAACAGTAAATGCGAGTTGAAATATCCATGAGCGATAAAAAATACAGCTCGAAAAACGTAATCATAACCACCCGAAAACACAATAATTCATCCCTATATCAATAAAAAACATTGAACGTAAATGCGAGTTGAAATACGCATGAGCGATAAAAAATACAGCTCGAAAAACGTAATCATAACCACCCGAAAGCACAATAATTAATCCCTGTATCAATAAAAAACATTAACAGTAAATTCAAGTTGAAATACGCATGAGCGATAAAAAATACAGCTCGAAAAACGTAATTATAATACCCGAAAACACATTAATTAATCCCTATATCAATAAAAAACATAAAAAGTAAATGCGAGTTGAAATACGCATGAGCGATAAAAAATACAGCTCGAAAAACGTAATTATAATACCCGAAAACACATTAATTAATCCCTATATCAATAAAAAACATTAAAAGTAAATGCGAGTTAATATGCACCCGAGCGATAAAAAATATATCTTGAAAAACGTCATTATAATACCCGAAAACACATTAATTATTCCCAAAAACTATCCCTCCCCTCTAAAAATTCAAAATCAACAACTATTTTAAAACTAAATATTTTTTTAAATATTAGTTCGTGAAAACAGAACTTGATATCAAATATCTAAAAAAAACAGTGATATGATATGCCAAAATTATTAAAAAAGTCATAATTTTAATTAAACTAATTATTTTTCAATAAATAAATAAATAAAACTGAATATTTAAGACTAGAAGTGAAGAAAAAGGTGACATTTGACTTGGAAAAGGTAACATTTGAAATGGAAAAGGTGACATTTGAAATGGAAAAAGTTACATTTGACTTGGAAAAGGTGACATTTGAAATGGAAAAGGTTTCAATTGACTTGGAAAAGGTTACATTTGACTTGGAAAAAGTTACATTTGACTTGGAAAAGGTTACAATTGACTTGGAAATGCTATATTTATTGTCATTTACAACTGTATTAAAGAACACAATAAGTAAATATGAGGAATGAAAAAAAAAATGTCATGAAAATGTCTTGAGAAAGGACAACCCAGTGGTAGCACTTTACTAACTATTTTAACTCAGTAGGTCCCGAGGCCACCTTCTTGATAATAAATAAGGTAATCAATTTTTTAATAAAACTTATGTTTTTATAGAAATTCCATTTAATTAATTGTTTAATGATTTCACTCATTTTTATATCTAACTGTATTTGAAAATTCTTTAATTTATTCTAAAAATGGAGGTAAGTGAAAGTCGTGTGTTGCTCGCACCAGATTTTTTTTTTCATATTTGAGTTTTTTAGGACAAAATAGCAATATGGAGATATATTTCTTTCATTCCAGCTGTGAAAAATGTCCAAAGAATTAAAAGAAATGGTGAATATTGCAGAAAATAAGATGAGTCAGTCACTTTTCAGCTTTAGCAGATGACATAGACTCTGAATATTAGTCAGAATAGACTGTGCACAACAAAAAATTTTTGAAAGAATAAATAAAGATGGATACAAATCTTTTAAAACGGCTGATACACAAAAATTAATGACTGATGAATATACTGTCATGCTTGAAATTCCGTCAAAGTAATCTTATGCTCTTTTTCAGAGACAATTATTGAAGTCCTCAAATCTAAGACTTCTTAAGATCTAAAACAAATGGTGAAGGGCATTCTCAAACACACTAAATTGTCTTACCATTTTGTTAAAGACCAGTTCAATACATACATACCTACCTCATAGGTGGATGATTGGTTGATGCTACACAACCGTTAATGCTTCTGCTAGGTTCAGCAAAAAAGTATTTAGAGTTCTTAAAGAAAAATTTATCTTCTCCTTATGTTTGACAGGATGGCAATTAGAAAAAGCATCGATTGGGATGGATCTAAGTTTTTTGGTTTTCAAATTGACAAGAAAGAAGCTCTTGGAACTCAGGATACAATAGTTTTTAATTTTGTCGGAGTTAGTACACAATGGAAGGTGCCCCCACAGATATTTCCTTATCAACTTAATTACAGGCGAACAGCTTTACAATTTGACTTGTGCTGCACTTGAGGGTTTGGTGAAGATTGTTATCTCTGTCACATGTGACAAGTGAGTCGCACAACATAACTGTGCTGAAGAAGTTGGGATGTGATTTTAAAGAACAAGAAGATATTACTTACAATATTTGATATAATATATTTCATAAAGTAAATTTAAAAGTTATGAATTTTTCTAATGTATCCTTTCCACCCTTCAGAACTTATTAGATCCATGATCTAATCTACTATCCATGACTACTCCATTTTGATTGATGAAAATGGATCTATAGTAAAGTATTAAGTATTTGAATGTATTGCAGACTAAGAAGGACTGCAAATAAGAAACAAACTTTCTTATACTCATATTTTATATAAAAACCTGAAAAAAAGATGAAAGTCAAATCAGCTTCACAGTTATTAGGAGAGAGGTTCAGTGGGAAATGTACTATAGTATTGCTTGAATAATATTGATGGATTTGAATTATGTGAAGGAATTATTATGTTTATTAAGCTAAGTTGTATTCTGAATTTAAGAAATATACTAGGGACCAAACAAGTGCTTAATTAGTTTCATATTGATGTAAGTCAAATGTTTTTTATGGAAGAAAAACGGTGATGCATATTTCCCCTGCCTACCTCAGCTACTGTAGTGTTTCTATTTTATTCTGTTTTGTGGACAGTAGGTACTTAGAAATGGCCACCAGTGAAATATAATTGACTTTGAAGTTCACACTTGCAAATCCAGAAAATAATCATAATAATTAGTGTGTTTTATATCATACTGCTGTCATCGAATCAACTCTAATGAGATAAAGTATTTATAAAAAAGGTTGTTGTTTATTCATTCAAAGCCACTTTTGTGCTACTGTGGCTGATAGGTCGATGCTAAAGTGGGAGTCCTAGAGTTTGCTTAGTCAGGTTTTATTAAAATAGGGATTTTTAAGGAGAACCTGTCATCACACCCAGACAAACCATCTTTTTATTTCCTCTCCGAATGACAGCATAACCAAGGATTTTTTACTCACTTTGAAAAAACCTAGGACCATCTGCCAAGTTTGAACCCATGATCTTTGGTATAAGAGGCTGTTATGCTAGCTACTACACCACAGGTGACCCCTTTATAAAAGTGGTTAAGGTATATAAAACAATTTAAGTTACTGGAAAACAATTAATATATTTCATATAAAAGTAAATAAACATCTTTCTTATGTCTCTCCATTAGGATGATCATCTTCCTTACAAGTTTCAGTCGATATTTTCAGTTTTTTGGCTTCCTGAAAATTCCTCGTAAGTGAAGCATGAAAACTAACAGAGGTGTCTGTCTTCATAACCTCTCGTAATACCATGGTAGCATACGTTGAGGGTGGTAGAGTCATGTTCATGATCAACGATTTCACCTTAGTATCTGTTAAAAATAAACAAATATTATTCAAATATGTTTAATAGTTAAATTTAAAAAAATCTATATGTAGACAGGCCAAATGACTCCTACAATTACTGTGTCCAAACCCACAAAATATTTTAAATAGCTATAAAATAATCCCAGAGAAACTGTTAAAGGGGGAACTAAATTGGTAAAGAGGAAGACTAAGATGGGAAGTGTAATAGAAGTGGCTCAGACCATTTGGAACTTTGTACTGGATTGTGCCAACTGGCAAAAAATTTCAGTTCTATCCAAAAAGTATTTAGTACATATTTATTCTAAAGGATTCTATTAGGTTGTGTCACATATAATGTCCGTTTTCAAGGTAAAGGATTTTTATTAAAAATACGATATGAAAACAAGATAATTTTATTCGAAGTATTTACCTTCTTTTTCTACACATTTTTCCCAATGTGACACCAACTTTTTTTATCCCCGAACTGAAAAACTCTGAGCTTTGAAGTGAAACAAAATCTGAAAACGCACTTTTCACTTGATCATCATTTCAAAAAGTTTTCCTTTGACGAAGTTGTCTAAATTCCTGAACAGGTGGTAATCTGTTGGAGACAAGTCGGGAGATTATGGTGGGTGCAGGAGAACTTCGTTCCCCTACGTAACCCAGTTCTTTCAATTTTTGCACGGTATGTTTCGAAACATGCCGCTCAGTGAGATCATGAGGTTCCCATCATCATCATCATCATCATCATGAGATCATGAGCTTTTTTACTTTCCCAATACACTTTGTCTGTATACAATGTCTGGAAACGGTAGATGCACAAGCATTTAGTTGTGCTGAGAGTCCTTCAACTGTTTGGCAGGGGTTTCCTTCTACTGTATGTTTGAGGACATCGTTGTCTATTATGGACGGAGATCTTCCTCAGGGCAAGTCAGTATCCCCAGCTGAAAACTTAGCAAACCAACGTGGGAATGATTCGTTCATTAACACTCCCTTCCCCAAACGCCTTGCAAATATTTCTAGCGGCCTCAGCTGCTGAATGGCCGAGTTTAAACTCGTACAAAAATATTACTTGTGTTTCCATGTTCATATTTGGAGGTATACTAAAAAGTGGGTAATTGATTGGGAAGCTAATGTTTATAATACAAAGGTAGAGGATTAGTAACTGTTTACTTTAAATATGTAAACATTCGGAAGAAACCAACAGAGACCAGCAAAATCCTTTATGTATTTCAGAAACTATAAAAACGGACATTTCATGTGAAACAACCCAATAAAAACATTTTATTGTACATCTAAAACATAAGTTATTAAGAAAGTAGAGAAAATACAATTATAGATTTCAATAACAATAGAATAAATTTGTTCAATAATAATTTAAAGAAAGATTTATGTGTTTCCCGTAAAATTTCCCAAAATATACTACCTGTTGGAAATCATCGCCTTGATTGTGAACAAGAAAGTAAAATTTCTATAGGACAACAACTTACTATATAATGTCTGCAGCTAAATATTTTGTAAATCATAAAATAATGTAGATAAATACTATACCAGATTCTTTCGTCCCCTTAGTTAATTCTTTATCTTCTACTTTGTCAAAATCAGACAAAACTAAATCTTCATCAAAATCATTATGTTCAACTATTTTCCATTCGAGATTCCCAACTTTATCCAAGGCTTTTCGATAAGTTCCATACAATGAAAATAACCTTAAAAAGGAGATAAATATTTTTTAAATATCATACAATATATGTCAAGTGAAGCTATAATAATAAAAATGGTTATTACTTGTTATTGCTTTTTAAATCTTCTTCAGAAATACCATCTTTATCAAGTATTTCTTTATACCATTTTCCAATTTCATTTTTAGGATACTCAACATCATGTCCTGGTAAGGGATATACAATATCAAATATTGAAGCACTAGAAACAGTTTCTTCAGTTAAAGCTTGAACCATTGGTCTCTTCTTAACCTCTTCAATTTTATCTGAAATGACACATATGCAATTATTTAAAGTCTATTAACACATTTACTGTCTTTAATAGTATTCCTGTATGTGCCGAAGCTTAGTTTCAGGTTAAGAGATTAGTGGAATTAGCTTAGTCTAAGCAGAGTTATAACATTAGTGATTAAGTATTATGAGATGTTTGATTCACTAAAATCTTTGTCCAAAGAAAACAAATTCTGCTCATTCCATGAACATTAACTAATTAGATAGAACAACTTTTAAAAATGAATGAAAGAATACCACTGAAATACTTCCTATGAATTGTAATGACAGTAATTGAACAAATTTCCTCCCTCAGTTAAAATAACCATTACCAAAGAAATAATGTGATGAATGTTGAATTACACAACAATAACTAATATTAAAAATGTTTATGTAAAACCAATATTAAACATTGTGAGTCATCAGTTAAAAAGATAATAAAAAATTAGAATAAAATAATTATACCAGAAACTTCATTGTCATCCTCATCAGATTCGGCTCCTTCATCTTTTTCAACTTCGTTGAGTACTTCGTCATTAGGTACTTCTGAGTTAACAATTACTAGATCACCAATTTGAGGTTCAAACTTGAATTTTTCTATTCGCCTTGAAACTATTTGGTTCCATACAAGACTTTGGTATGAGTGAAGGTATAACATCAAAGTATTCCTGGGAATCTTAAAAGAGATTTTATTAATACACTTGAACAGGAAATTTTTCGAGATAACAAATAGGTTTCCCCTCCATTATGTTTGTTTATTTATTTAACATCCCTTTATACTGCTGTGGTTAATCAGACAATGCTACAGTGGGGCCCCTAAATTTTTCCTATCCAGGTTTAATTAGGATAGGGATCTTTAAAGAGTACCTGATATCGCAAAGGCTCAGGACCACCTTATAACCTTCCTTCCGAAGGACGGCATAACTAAGGATTTTTTACTCCCATTAAAAAATCCTAGGACCATCTGCGGGTTTGAACCCGGGATCTTGGGCATAGAAGGCTGTTATGCTAACCACCATGCTACAGCTAACTCCTTCCCCTCCATTATTAATCTTATTATTGGAAAGTTATATAATTTGCAGCTTTTATTATAGAAACTGTATTTCTTAAACATACTTAATATACATTTCTGAATACTTAATGAACTTATAATTGAATTATATTTGCAATAAAATCATATTGTATAATACTAAAATAAATCAACCAATTTTACCTTCACATATGTGAAATATATAGTACGGGAAAGTATTGAGATCATGAAAATTTGTCAACGGAAATACACGTTTTAGGATCCCCTTAGACCAAATAACCAAGTCCCGAAAAAAAGGTGTGGGTGTGTGTGGTAAGTCTAGCGCAAAAATGAAAAGCCGTATGGAAATGAAATTTCATATTTAAGGCAACTATACGCCCGAGATGTTTTACCAACTTTTTATCAAAATCGGCTAACCATATGAGCCACTTTATACCATGCATTTTGCACCTTTTTACGATTTTCTCAAAAACCGCTCTAACAATTTTGATTTAAACTCCTGATATTGATGTAAAATTTAATGATCTTCAATATAATGTAGTTTTTATTCAGATTGACATAGTCTGACAGGGCTTTAATGCCAATATTTTAAATTTTCTTCCTCTTAAGTACCTTTAATTTTGTACATCCAAAAGATTATAACCATATCATCTTAATTACATTGATGGAGGATGGCTAAATATACAAGTTGGACGAATATGTTGACCAACTAAAGGATAAAAGAGAAAAACTATTTTTTTATGTAATTTCTATTTTTTTTTATATTAAGAACAGTAATATAGATGTATAATATACCGTTAGGAGAAGATTTTAGGAAAAATATTATCTGATACACAAAGTTGTAAAAGGTAATATAAAATGACGAATAGGGAATAAACTTATTACTGATTTACAATTTAATTTAGTTAAATTATTTAATCTAAATCATATGTTTCCAACAAAAATAAATACACGCTTTATTAAAATCAACTTGGAATATTTTTCAAATTGAAGTATATTTAATAGTTTTTAAATTTATTTTAACAGTCGAGGTAAGTAAAAGTCATGTGTTGCCTGCACCAGTTTTTTTTTTTTTTTTAAACTAAGTTTTATATTTCATCTAATTCTTTCACATATAAGTAAAATAATAACAATAGGCTTAGTGAACCCGAAGGTCAATGACGATATCACCAATCTTTACCAGAGTTCAATCCAATGACAACCATCCAAGCCCAAGATACGCCGTAACACTATCCTCCCAGATACGCCTCGGGCTACCAGTTCAGTGCATATGAACTTATTAGGAATTCGTTCTTTACTAAGCTCTTGATAAAAGCCATGAACTAAGGCAGTTTCGAACAGAATAATAACATGAGTTTCCCACCATAAACCATGATTTTATTTCCTCCTGAATTTCATTTTTTCTATTTTAATAATAAATTTATCCATATGTTTTAACTGTATATACCGAATACATCAGTATCACCATTTCTATTACAAATCGCACCATATTTATTATCTCGATCTCTACCAGTATATCAGTTTTCACCCCACTAAAAGCACCCAAACTAGCGTAATATTATAAAATAATAATATTGATTTGAGATTAATGCATACATCTTCACATGATAAAATACATATAAAAATATAAAAAAAATCATATAACCTTGTAGCGTTTCTTTATCTATTAGGCATCCAATAATTAAAGAATGGTAGGAAAAAAATATGACCTTTTATCAAATTAATTATGAAAACTTTCTGTTTGCTTTTGAACATTATGTATTAAATCTCTCAGTAAATACTTACATTTAAAAGTGCTCCATGGTAATCGGATGCATTCTGTTTGAGGGCCTTAAGAACTCTGAACTCAAGAGAATGTTGATTTCTGCACAAATACCTAAGACTTTTACCAGGATCCCGAGTTTCCCACCATGCCTCACGTGCTTGCCTGATCCATGGCTGACATTTTTCATCACTCCTTGGTTTCAAAATAAGCTCAACAGCCTAAAAATGAGCAAAGCACATAAAATTATCGAATACCATTATTTCTTAAATAAATATTTCATATTTTTTATTTATATAAATATTTGATATTATACTTGGTAAGAACAAAAAGTTTATTGTTTAACAATATATTTTATATAGTTAAAAAATTACAATGATTTATTTTCCTCATCATTATCATCCTAAAAAGATAATTACACAATTAATTCATTTATATATATATATATAAGTTTTGGTTTATTATTTTCAATAATCAACCTTTGTAGTCTAAAAAAAAAAAAAAATTATCCCTGCTCAAAATCTCAGAGCTCACATTTCAAGATGCGTAGAATCTGAATAACGAAAAAAAAAAAAAATTAAATAACTGAGTTATTTTTGAAGATTTTTGAAAAAACTGCGAATAATTATATAAAAGAGAAAAACTTGAAATTTTACACTTAAATACGCTCATAACTCAGTTAATTTTGAAGTTAGAGAAAAGTATGTATAGAAGTAAAATGGAAATCTTGCTTATATATAAACTTATAATAGAAAAAAAAATTCCATATTGTTTTCAACTGAAAAAAAAAATCCGTTTCTCCTAATAGATATAAAAAAAAAAAAAAAAAAAAAAAAAAAAAAAAATCCTGTGCCACTACAATCCATGAAGGGTCTTGAGCTCAGTACATATAGAGATTCTTACTGTTTCTAGGCCAACGGCCGTGCAATAAGGTGATTAGGCACAGAGATCACGCTCAGCCGCCAGGTTTTTTCCCCAATTTGGGTACCCACTTTATAGAGGCTGGGTCTGCCCCAGGAGGGTCTCCATACCCTAGGGTCCCTCCCCTCTCCTTCCCCCCCCCCCCTCTGGCTGATATAACAGAATAAATAGTATTCTGTCATAACCGGGATTCGAACCCAGGACCCGGAGCACAGTAACTAGCGCTCTATCCACTAGACCACGCCGCTCCCTAATAAATAAATACCAAAAATTGTTTTAAAAACCAAGGATAATTGAATTTGGTTAATAACTAGTATAGATATTGCGTTTTCAAATCAGTGGTAGTGTTATGATATGATGCTTTGAATTAGTGCTTTTCATACTAATTAATTTCCTATCAATAGCTATATAAACAGTTATACCCTAATATTGTTATTTGGAAATAATAAACCATTGTGTAATAATTTGCATTGTTCTTTTTGTTTAGTCAGTTAAAAAAAAAAAAAAAGTTAGATTTTATTTAGTGGTTCTTTTTCTACACTTCCAGAGCAAGAAATTTAAAAACTATCCCTAAAAAATAGTTTACTATTTCCATGTATACAAAATGCTTTGAGTCTTAATTTTAAGGTTATACAACCAAATTTTAGATCCTAACAAATGTTTTACTGTATCTCAATTGAACGAAACATCTGGATTATTTGTACCATAGTTCTTTAAAAAAATAAGAATTATAAGAATAAGCCTACTGGAAAAGGTTTTATTAAACAATCACAAAGGTTTTATCAGAATGAAAATATTCATAAGGATGTACTGAATCAAAATGAGCAGAGATGATGGAAATAATTATGATTTTAAAATGAATCCAGTTATGACAAAAGAATTGCTCTTCTTAAGTCAACCACAATAACTTTGTAAAATTAGTTAATAGCTAGATAGAAATGCATTATTTTGTTGGCAATGTTACAATAATACACCGTGTTGCTAAAATAACACAGCATACTTATTAATCTCTCATGGACATATTGCATATGCTTTTTCAATTTTTTTTTTTTATTTCCTAGTCTATTCTAATACTAAATTTCTAATATTTACAAATTTTTTTTTAAAAAATATAGTATTTTCCTCTTTAGTTATTTACATATTTTTTTTTTTAATTTTAATTTCTCTCTATGACTAGATTTAAATCAAATAAAATAAATATTGATTCCACTTATTACGCTTCAAACCCTTGATGCCAATAATGAAGTTCACAGGAAAAGGGGCATGGACGGAATCATAAATGTTCATTTTTCATCTTTGGAGGAAGCTAGTTCTAGTTCTAGTTCTAAACCAATTTGAGAAGTGCTTAGGCACCTTTTTCTTGCAGAGATACTATAAAACAGATGTTTTTTTAGTAAGATGCTGGATTACTATATTGTAAATTCTAGAATTATTGGTTCTAGAAAAAAACTTGAAATTAAATAGTATGTATTATCTGAACATAATTTAATTCTTAAAGCCTTATAAATAATACAACACAAACAATATTTAAACTAAGATGAAACAAAAAAGTATATTAAAAATAATATTTAATCTGTTTAATATCAGCTATAAGATACATGAACTAAGACCAGAAAAAGTAAGTTTTCACATAAAAGTTGAAAGGAAAAACATATTTATTTTTACCAATTTCCAATCTCTCATCAGTATAGCTTTTCCAACAGAAAAAGTAGGAACAGTAGCAGAGGAGCCAAACCTCTGAAGTCCAAAATAATTTATAAAACCATTTTTGTTTAAACTATCCATTGCTTCATCAATAACATTATTTTCAGCTTCTAGGTTCCTGAAATAAATCAATAATTTGTTAATAACATTGAGCATTTGAACAACAAATTTAGAAACAAATAATATTATATAAAGCATACTTGAAGAGTTAATATTAATTAATACTGATATTAATACATAGGTCTTCCATCCAATGTCATCCTAATGTGAAAGAAATTCTTTCACCAAAAATACTGAATGCACAAAAGAAACTTGTATGAAATGTTAATGTTATGAAATAGTTTCTGATTTTGGAATATTTTTTACCTCCTAATAAAAAGATACAGCTTTTTTCTGTCAAAGTCATAATTTTTTCAATCAATTTTTATAATTTCTTGAACACATTTTATACAGTTAATTTAATGAGATTTGCCTATCAAGAATTAAACCTTTATATTAAATCATGTTGTTTTTTATTCATTTAACGTCACTTTATGTTACTCTGGCTAATCCTATATCCGACTGCGGGAGTCCTAAATTTTGCCTATCCAGTTTTAAAAAGGATAAGGATCTCTTGCTATTGCACAGTTTTGGGACCCATTTTATGTCCCCTCTAGAGGGCGGCATAGCCAGAGATTTTTTACTCCATCAATAAAATCCTAGGACCATCTGCTGAGATAGAACCCGTGACCTCTAGTATATTAATTCCTTAATCTCTTATAATATAAATATATCAAGGGTCACCTGTGGTGCAGTGGCCATCATAACAGCCTTCTATGTATGTCAAATATTGTGGAATCAAACTTGGCAGGTGGCCCTTGGATATTTCTTTAGTTTTCAACTTAATTCATAATTGTTTATATCCCTCCGGAAGGACAAAATAACGAAGCATTTTCCACTTTATAAAAAAAAATCCCAGAGCCATCTGCCGGGTTTGAAACTGTGACCTTGGACATGTTACATCCTTAATCTCTTATTAATACTATTATGGGTCATTTGTGGCACAGTGGCTAGCATAATAGACTTATACATCCAAGGTTGCGGGTTCTAAACCGGCAGATGACCCTTGTATATTATAACTAAATTCATAATTTTTTACTTATATTTTGAAAGGTGAAGCAATCAAGGATTTTTCACTCCCTACAAAAATCTTAACGCCATCTTCCGGTTTCAAAACCCACGACCTTTGGCATAGAAGGCTTTTATACTAGCCACTGCACCACAAGTGACCTTATTAGTTTTATATAATATGAGGTTAAGGATGAAACATTGCAGTGGCTAGCATAACAGCCTTCTATGCCAAAGGTTTGAACCCTTTTCTAGGTAGCCTAGTATATATTGTGACACAAAGTATGATAATGTTTAAAAGGATTGAAGAAAATCTTTGAAAAACGAATAATAACCAAATAGATTATACTTAACAATATTATCATTAACCACAGAACAGGCACTACAAAAAAAATAAATAAATAAATAAAGAAGTGACATATTATTTACTAAATAAAGAGCTGTATTAAGAACAGTACTAATTTCAGCTGTTACTAGAATCGTAATAGTCTAATGAACAGGGTCATCTGTGGTGAAGTGGTTAGCATAACAACCTTCTATGCCCAAAGTTGCCTCGAACTTGGCAGATGGTCCTAAGAATTTTTCAAAGTGATTAGAAAAATCCTTGGTTAGCCTCTGCAAAGTCAGGTACTCATTAAAGATCCCTATGCTAATTAAGGCAAAATTTAGGACTCTTACTGTAACATCGAGAGGGAGCGGCGAGATATAGTGGATAGAGCATTAGTCTACTATTCTCCGAGTCTTGGGTTTGAATCCTGGCTGTGGCAGAGTATCATTTATTCTGTTAATTCGGCCCTAGGATAGGGAGACCCAGCCTCTATAAAGTGGGTACCCAAATTAAGGTGGAAAAAACCTGGTGGCTGAGTGTGATCTCGGCCTAATCATCTCATTGCACGACCGTTGGTCTAGAAACAGTATAGTGGGTTGTAGTGTTTTTTTTTTTTTTTTTTTACTTTAACAAGCATTATCCAATTAGTCACAGCAGCGTAAAGTGATCTTACATGAATAAACAAACTAACAGTCCTACAATATTGGGATCATAGTAGCTATGATAAAATTTAAATTTTGAATAGACCTAACTATGATAGCTTTTATAAATCTATTCACCTGATGGTAATGGTAAATTTATTACCAGACAATTCACCTAACCGTAGTGCTTTAGGCTTATATTCATAGTTTCCAATTTTAATCCCTCTTACAGACAGCTGTGCTAATTCTTCTGCTCTTTTCCTTTTCACACACATTCTTTGAGTTGTGATCGCTCGGCGATCTTTGGTGCCAGCATATGTAAAGTAATTAGCTTTTAACCTAAAAAGCATATTTATAATTTAAACAAAGATATAGAAAAACGTTTTATTTTATTTATTTCTTTACTACTAAAAAGATAAATATAATTCATCTCACATGAGTAGAATGGCTTTAGAACAACTATGGCTTGTTAACAATGTTATGATTACACAGAACATACTATAATAACTCACTAAAAAATTCAAATCTACCTTTTCTAGAAAAGAAGTTATTAACTGTTAAATATTTAAGAAAATACAAAGGACCTGTTATATCAACTTCAGTAAATTAAATTCACTCATAACTCAGACAAATCCATAGCCTCTTATTAAAGATTGTATATGCAATATAACCTCAGTTTTTTGGAAAGCAGGCAAACACAATGAGTGGTGTCCATCTTCAATTTGGCAATTGTAAAATGAAGGAACTCGGGAAGATTCTTTGGCCAGCAGACTCTATCTGGAAAGCAAAATAATGAATTAAACCTAATTTAAAGAAAAAATCAAATTGATCTATTTGATAAGTTAAAATTGTAAGTCCAGTAATCCTTATTACAATTGCATTGAAGGAGGGAGGAACATGTAATCAGACTTGTTAAATTGCAAAACAGAATACAATTCTCATAAATAAATTTAATAATTTTCTTTTAATGGAATAAGCAAAAAACAAAAGAAATTTATAATCACTTAATTAGATGGGCTAAAAATTAAAATTTAAAAAACAACACAAATAAACCTTTAATTTAATATTAACAAGGACAAGATTCCAAAGATCTCTCACCGATTTTGATGAAATGTTTTAGGTAAAACAAATATTAAACAAATAACACTCTGGAAACATAGCTGAGCTTGTACGAATGGTTTTCTACGCTTGCGTATGACACATTTAGAGCCTTAACAATATCTCACACTGATTGGGTGGGATTTTGATAAAAAAATTGGCTTCACAATTTTTGAAGGCTTTAAATTTCATGTGGGCAACCAGACCATTGACCATCATAGATGTTAAAAATTCCTGAACGAAATTTGGAAAACCAATTTTGACAGGTGAGTTTGGGCCAAAGCGTCATTCCCATAAACACCTCAAATTTGTCTATGAGCTTCTGCAGCACACTTAATTTTTTTTTACGGCACAAAATTTTCCGATAATGAATGATATTTTCTTCCATATTTAAAGCAATAGCAAACACAATACTAAGCTAGTTTCAACAAGAGTTGACAGATATAGTTGTTGACATATTACATTATAACAGGATAAACAATCAATTTTAGGGATTAATTAAGCAGATAAGAAGTGTATCATAGTGACATAAAAATAAACAGAGAAACCGGAAGGACTTATTTGCCAACCTAATATTTTGTATTTTGAAGAGCATAAAATATGGAATATTCAAATCCAGAAATTTATTAGTACCAGGTATAATGTGATTATTGAGTAATCTAGAAATCACAGAGCCAATTATAGCATAAATTGCTATAGTGATGGTTCACTAATGGTAAGTGGTTCGGATACGGTGGTCTGCAGGAAGGACAAACTGGATGCTGGAGCTACGATACCGCTATGCAAAAATACAACAGTTTTTCAAACTCAATTACTTGCTATCCTCCATTGTGCTTTCAATTTGAGTGATGACAAAGTTAGTGGTAGAAGAATTACCATTTATACTGACAGCTAAGTGGCACTTGACTAAATAATCATACAACAACCTCAAAGGTTGTTGAAGAATGTAATCAAACCCTGAATAATCTTGCTCGTAACAGTAGGGTGAGCATCGAATGGGTACCTGGACAATCTAAAATTAGCGCCAATGAAAATGCCGACTCACAGGCCAAGAAAGGCTCAGAAATTATTCCTACAACACCCGAAACCCATATATGAGGTACTAACTTAAGCTCTGCCTTTATGACCATTAAACAATTCTACATAACAAAATTTAAACAACTTTGGTTAAACATAAGGACAGCAACACTCCCTTAAATTTCTAGATTGTCTCAGTATTAATAGAAGCAAGTGTCTACTTAGTAAGAGTAGGACGTTTTTAAAAACAATTACTGCTATCTATATGGGATACTGCAAACTCAACTATCACATGTTTAAGTTTGGACTATCAAGCACTCCTTTTTGGGGTTGACCGCCTTGAACATCCATTAAGAAACGAGCTAATCGATCCCAACAGCCTTTTGGAGTTTGCAATTGCACCCAAACTCATGTATTAACCGTACCACTTCTAAACTATGGCACACAATAGACCTGTTTGGTTGCAGTGCTCTTATTATGCCATCTCTTAAAAAAAATAAAAAATAAATAATGTATAGTATTTTTGTTGTTGTTATTTTTACTTAAAGCAATGTGATATTTATATCAACTTGTGTTTCTCATAACTGTATCCATACTTTAAACCTTCCATACTAAGTACCAAAGTTTGTTTACTACCTATTCATTACAAAACATGAAAAGAATCGTGTGCCTCTTTTGATTCTTATAGCTTCAGAGCAGCATTATGTCGTAAATAATAATTTTACACAATAATTAAGATTGGTACAATTATTTTCTATTATGTTAATATGCTAATAGAACTTTGAAATTTCTATGAACATTAAATGTAAAGTCATCATAACAGAAGTTTTGGCAATACCTCTCCATAATAAGTATTACATCTTCAAAACTCATTTAATCTACAATTTTAATTTTAAAATTACCTTTCTTGGTAGATTTTCCAACCTTGATAATCGTTACATCTTCCTTAGTCACAGTATTACTGAAAATTCTTGGTCCATACACCCCTTTTAATGTTTTGTGAATCAATGTTCTTTCATTTTTATCTTTGCTTGTGACCTGTTAAACAAACGATAAATAACTATCAAAAATTTATTATCAGCAGCTAGAATGGCAGTGAAATGGGCGATTTCTTTGTATAAAGAATCAAAAAACACATAATATGACTTGAAAAAAATATATAAATTGTAAATGCTTAATAGGCTGGTGGTTATCATTAATATATATATTTTTAAGAATACACAACATTGTTTTAGCATCAAAAATATTAAGAAACAAAATACATACATCAATTTCCACAATTTGTTCATTATTTTCAGATTCCAATGTTTCTTCTATTTTTGTCCAAATATCTTCAGAAATAATACTTTTGTCAAGTTCTAGCAGATTTTCTAAAACAAAAATTTAAAAAATTATAATTTATTTAAAACATGATTATAATATTAAGATTTAAAAATTAAAAGTACAAAGTTTATCTATCATTCATGCAAGCAATATTAGTAAAAGAGAGGATTTATAAAACAGATAGAACAGGATCGAATTAAGAATTTAAAAAATTTGATGATAAAATGTCCATAAATATTAGGTGGTTAAATTCAAATGTTTTAATCCATAAAAATGTCAAGCTTCAAATTTGTTTTTTACTTCCATAATTAAAATTCATACTTTTGAAACCAAGAAGAGGTAGGTCAGTAACAGTAAGAATTAAAAAAAAAAAAATTATAATCATTCAAAAATTACAACATAGGATAACATGGTAACCATGAGTTTGAGTACTAAGGAATACAACCCAAACATAATTAGTGAAAAAAGGTGTTCCGGGCAAACCTGAAAAATGTAGTTCAATTTTGAAGAGGGAGTACTAGGTGTTAAACCTAATGAGATATAAAATCTACCATCTATGACGTGATGTTAAAAATAAAATTAAAAAAGTAATTATCAGAAGGGATGTCTCTTAAAAATTTGATGTTTTAAGTTATAATTGCTAATATGTAATGGGGTCAAGGTAGCTCACACAAACCAGTTTCTGCACCTGAATTGCATGGCTTATTTCAGAAATGTGCACAGGAGTAGATTAAAATTAACACAAGAATGTCTGTCTTAGTATAGTGGTAAAAATGTATGTATGGTTTTGGCTCAAGAAAATCTCAATCCTCTTCTGAAAAGGTAGTTTTACGGTGAATGGAAATAAAATAAATTTTGCTAAAAATATTAGTAAATAACTAGCTATATATAACTTATATCCCTGAACTAATTAAACCCAACAACTTTAGATTTACAATAGTTTCCAGACCTTTTAAAACAATTATCAACAAATTCTTGGCATTTTTCTTGTTCACTTCATACACTCACTTGGCTGTACATGATTATAGATCTGGAAATGTATCTTCTAGTTTCATTTTTTTAAAGCTGGAAATAGAGCAAAAGATAACTGGAGAATCATTCATGAATGAAGTTGAAAGTGAGAAATACGTTTAAGTTAATACTAAAGTCTAACTTGAAGTCAATCAGGGCTTCATTAAAAAACATAAAATACTTTTAAAATTGTATTTCAACAATGAAAGCATGATTTATGTTTCGCTAAAATATTTGTCATACTTTTTAGAATTTCAAAATACTTTTTATAATTTTAAAAATTTTAAGTACAATAGAAGAAAGTACTCAATATTTTATAAGATGAAAAAAGTAATGTAGAAGTATTAGAAATTTTCTTAATTAAAAAAACTACATATATATCAACTAATACGTATCTGATATTTTTATTATTACACAATTTTAGGAGTTCTCACAATCTTTCTTAAATCATGTTACTTGTGTAATAGTTTCTAAAAAAACCTACTGCAATAAACATTCATTAACAGTATAAAAAACCCAATTGAGTGTTATACATATTGCTACATTATTATAGGCTGCGTCTGTAGGTTTGTTTGGAGAGTCACATGCCTGAGGTATTTTAGCTGCTCTTGATAATAGCTAATAATTCACAAAAAATAGTTCTTATAAACACAAATAATAAAGTTGTCACATAACATAAAGTTACACCATCTAATGACGGAAAGCAACACCTAACATATTTATGGAGTGCATACCACCAAATCCCAATAAGTACACAAAATTAATTCTAAGAGAATATTAGGCCATTCACTTAATGAATTTTAAATTATGAACACAGCAATGAAAAGGATTTCAGACCAGAGAAAAAGAGAACCTTATAAATAAGACAATTTTCTTTACTCATCAGAAACTATTAATAATAAGTGGAAAGTGTAAATGAATCCTATAATATATACCTTCGGGAACGACTTCAGGAACAGATGTTGAAGTCAATTCAACTATTTTACCAGTTGGATCTATTTCATGTACTTGGAAATCTGTGAATCTAAAATGAAAATCACAAAATCATCAATTATAAACATTTTAAATCAATCAAAATTAACTACTTGACTAACACCGAACTCACCTGTGCTTCAATATTCCAGTAAAACCACTGTGATTCGAAACATATTTAGTTATACCAACATCTTCTTCTGGAATTCCATTATGCAAGGCATCGTCTTCAGGGTATTTTCTTTTCTCTGGACAAAAATCAATGATGTCAAACATTAAGAGAAATCAACAATATATTTTTCTTTTACTCTTAAAGATTTTCTAGATCTAGTAAAAGATGGTCTACTATTTTATGAAGTGATTTTGTGGAAGTTAATATTACTGCTCATAACCAAATACGCAGGTTTAATCCTCAGATTTTCAGAAGAACATTTTATCTTTCAAATTCATAACCAGCTGAATTGAACCTATTGAATAAGGATATTTAATATCCATAATAAGGCATGAGAAAAATAAGGTGTGACAAACCACCAATTCAACATATATGCAATCCACATTTACTTTAAAAGTAATAATCACACATTGAAACAGGTAAGAAGATTTATCTGTGAGATTTAATTGAATTCCCTAAGAGCATGTCAGTGAACTTAAAGCATATCATGTCAGTGATCTCAATTGAAATAGATTTTTCCTTTAGTTAAGAATGAAATATTTGCTCAATTGAAAGTATAAATTGGACATATATCAATGCTTTCCATGTGCTACTAAGACTATATCAGCATGAAAGTTAATTCAACAAATAGATATTTTTTACCCATATCAATCTATAATTAAAATCTTCGAGATAGAAATTGAATATTAAACAGAGGATTCATTTTCTGTAGGTTTTAAGGAAATTTTTTTAGAGTAAAACAAGCTTGGCATGAAACTAACAATCTTTTTTGGTAAAACAAAACTAGATAATGGAATAAGATACCTAATGACTATTAAATAAATCATAATTATGTAATGGAAAAGAGCATACAAACATACTTACTCTGTTCAAAATATTTTTCTTTTGAGTCTAACACCTTGTGGTTCGCTGCTTCTTCTTTTTCTTTACTGAACTGTTGGAACTTGGCTAATATACAGCTAGCTACTTCTGATTTCTGCTTAACTTCATTTTCCATGGTTCTAGGATTCAAAATATATTTTAAGGTGACTAATACATGAAGTTTATGCCACTACTTCACTTCAGCTCAGAAAATTGTTTTTAGTCTGTATTTACTGAACAACTATATGTAATATTCTGAAGCCACGGACTAAAATTGGGGAAAAATTGATCAGTCTATCCTTCCACTCCATCAGTTGGAGTGATGGGATCTTCGAATTTGGAAGACTAACCTTACTTTCGGACAGACTCGGCTTGATTCGGCATTTGATGTACAGCCAGGTCTGGTTACTGGTTAACACCCTAGCTATGTTGGGAGAGCTAATTGAAGTAGTACATCTCAATTAATGTTTAATTAATCATAAGAACATGCATATAAAAAGCTATGGCATTAAAAAAAAAAAAAAAAAAAAAAAAAATTAAATTTATATTTTCTTACCAGAGAGTATAATAATAATTAGAAGAATTGTATTTCTCTAATTATTCATCAACTAAATTTTGACTATGTTTTGGAGTGGATATTTGATGAAGTGTCTAAAAAACCACGACGATTTGATCTTTCTCCGAATAAAATAAAATTACGTTAAACCAAAAAATAGTACTTGGTAGGTCTTTGGAACTAATACGGACTATCCAGATATACAAATATAGATACTACAAGTGAAATAAATTGCACTAATAAAAAAGACTTTATTAAAAGTAATTGAACATCCACATTGAATAACTAAGATTGTAAGAATAACCTTGACCAACATGTGGTTTTGACAAGTTGTTTACATTGCTTTGTAATACCTTCTCCTGGGAAAATAAACATAGGTAAGCCGAAATCAATAAACAAGTATTAAGTATAATAGTCCTTTGAATATAAAGGTAATTTCATATATTTTTTTTTTAGCTTCTTAGAGCCTTATAAGTATCTTCGAAATGTTATAAAGAGTTGCTCATTTTTTAACTAGTTGTCTTTGCTTGTAGAGTGTCCTGGTCAGGGCTAGCTTGTATTTTGAAGATTTTTGCATCACTCCCCTCATCCGATTATTTGACGAAGCTTCGAGATAACGGTAATGAACGATCATGGAAAAAGACAACATATTGCGTTAATATCGATATATCAGGTTGGAAAAACATACTTTCTGTATTAAATAAGAGGTATATCGATATTTTAAAACTCAATTATTCCATTCTAATTATCAACATTCTGCTTTTATTCTTTTGAGGATATTAGTTTTTTACTCTGAAAGTCAATTTAGGCCAAGTATTAAGTCCGGTTAAGGACACGCGTGTGCAGCCCTTACCCTCCTTCACACTGAATCAAAACTCAGTTAATATTGAAGATAGAGAAAAATTGAAAATATTTTCCAGATCAAGGCACTGCGATGTACAAAGAAAAGAAAAATCTTATGTAGTCAAGATACAACTTATAAGACATGTGATTTCATGATAACTCGGTTATTGATGAAAGATAAAAAAATATAAGGTGTTCTGGAAATTTTATTTGAATGAAAATCGAAAGAAAAAAAAAGGAAAGGAAATAGTAACGAAGTCTAGTATAAATGTTTTTGCTTTATTATTTTCAATAACGAATTTTGTAATCGACCAAATAGATAAAAAAAATTACTCAAAATTTGAGGGCTTACGTTGCAAGATATGTAGGACCCGAATAACGAATACAAAAAATCCATTTTTCTAATAAATAAATAAGTAAATACTAAACATTTCCTGCAAAAAAAAAAAAGAATCATTAAAATTGGTTTAGAACTAGCATAGATATAGCGCTTTGAAATTAGCATTGGTGATGGACTATTTTCCTTTGAATTATTTATTACTTTTCATATTAGTTAATTACCTATTAACAGCTATATGAACAGTTATAATCTAATTTATTTATTTGGAAATAATAACCATTGTTTGCACTTTTTTTTTTTTTTTTTTTAGTTTATATTTGAAATAATGATAAAATCTATGTTTTTATTTTTGACATATTGTAATTTCAGCATCGATCTGAAGAAGCCTTCCATTTACTCAGCTCTGCAACATTTTACAATATCTGTCAAAATATTAACTTATTATCTAACCGATGAATGTACCCGTAGTATTTTTTTCCACTCATAAAGTTTAATGTTACGACACAAGATAAAGCATACTTGCATGTATTTCAAAGGTAAGGGCAATTATTAGTTCGAGAGATGAAAACTTTGAAGAATCATGCGACTGCGCTCAATTTTCAGCCTGAATACTGAGAAACACATACTGTGAACTATCTTATCTCATACAGTTAAGAGGAATATGATTAGAATAATTCACACTATCAATGTGGCTTGGTTTCTATTTGAAAAATGTTAGCTGACAAACTCCCACGCCATACTAAGGGTGTTAAACGTTGTGGAAAACCCGTAAGAGAAGAATAGGTAAAAGCTTGAAGAATTGTGTCTTGGGAACGCTTCGTGAAAGACGTTGCTGTCAAGATCAGCTTGGCTTATGTTCGATATGAAATCAGATTTCCAACTTCATCATAAAATATTTTACAGAAAGTTGTTGCTCTGCCATTTTTCGGATTATATTCGGATTAGCCAACTTATTGAACAAGGATAGGAAAATAGAAGTAAAAATACGGTGCGGGCAACACACGACTTTCACTTACCTCGACTGTTAAAACCAATTTAAAAACTATTAAATATGCAATTTTAAAAACATTATAAATTGATTTTAATAAAACGTGTATTCATTTTTCTTGGAAATATATGATTTAGATTAAATAATATAACTATATTAAATTGTTAATCGGTAATACGTTTATTCCCTATTCGCCACTTTATATTACCTTTTACAACTTTGTGTAACAGATAATATTTTTTCTGAAATCTTTCTCTTTCCAAGGGTATATTAAACGTCTATATTACTGTTCTTATTATAGGGAAAAAAAATTGCATACAAAAATTGTTTTGCTCATTTATCTTTTAGTTGGTTATCAAATTAGTCCAACTTTTATATTTAGCCGTCCTTCATCAATGTCATTAACACGATATGGTTAATCATTTTGAATGTATAAAATTAAAGGTACTTTAGAGAAAGAAAATTTAAAATATCGCCATTTAAGCCCTGTTAGTCCCTTTCAATCAAAATGAAACCTACATGATAATAAAGCCTATTAAATTTTACAACAATATAGCGGGTTTAATCAAAATCGTTGTAGCCGTTTTCGAGAAAATCGTAAAAAGGTGTAAAATGCACAGTACAAAGTGGGTCTTCTTGTTAGCCGTTCGATGGAAAAGTTGCTGTAACATCCCAGGGGTATAGTTGCCTTCTTACAACTTTTCGTTTTTGCGCTAGACTAACTACACACGGACACATGCACAGACACACACACACACACACACTCATTTTTTTGGGAGTTGGTCATTTGGACTCACTTGGTTAAAAATATATGATGGAAAATTTGGTTGAAGGTGCGGTCATCAATAAATAACAAACTAATCAACGTCGGTACACAAATATATTAAGTTTTCTGTTTTAGAGGGTCATTTTGCCCCTTAACCAACTTCTCCATTTTTATGACTCAAATATTTCTATGCCTTACAATATTGTACCCAAAATACACGTTTTAGTGTATCCTGACTCCAAATGATCAAGTCCCGCAAAAAAGTCTGTGTCTGCTTGTGGTCAATTTAGCTGTAAAACGATATGTTGTACAAAACTAAAATTACAACAAAAATGGCGAACCAGAAGAACTAATTTATACTATTTATGTTGCACTTTTTTTTTTTTTTTTTACAATTTTCTTAAAAACTGCCCGAACTATTTTGATTAAACTTGCTGTATTAATGTAAAAAATAAAGGGCTATAATAAATAGTAGATTTAATCCTGGTTGAAATGATCTGACAGGATTTAAATGCCGATATTTTAAATTTTCTTCCTCAAACATTTGTAGATTCGGGTAAATATGAAAGTTAAACGAAACTGAAAATCAATTAAAGGATAAATGTGCATATATGTATATATTTCTTTATTGTTATTTTTTTTTTTTTAACTTAAGAACGAAAATAATTGGCTTATACACAAAGTTGTACAAGGTAATGGAATGTGATGAAAAGCCGATAAAACTAAGTCATTGATGGGGGTAGATAATACTGTTTTAGATTATTTAATGAAACACCTATTTCTATCGAAGCTCAATTTAATTCTGTATCATTTTTTCCTATCTAACTTTATTTGAAAGCTCTTACATTGATTTTAACATCGAATGTAAGTGAAAGTCGTGTGTTTAGCGAGCCAGATTTTTAATTTTCATAATCGTATTACAAATACACTTGCCATATACAAATGCACATATATTATAATAATCGGATACTAATGTGCCAACGGTCGAAAGCAATCGAGCAAATCATTTGCTATAGAATATGGATTAAGATTGGGAAATAACAGATTATAAGTTTTTTTTTCATTTTGGCTCTTTATATGTAGGATGTAGAATTGGAAATAAATGAGGCTGAGTTGCAGGTTAGAAAGCTCCTTTAGTAAGATAAATAATATTAATAGTGTTTAAAAACCAATTTATTATTAAATATTCTTAGTTAATACAATATTAAAAAGTTATTAATACAAATGTTGAATTGAAAATAAAATTTTGTAAAACCAAGGCATCCTCAAAATATGTTGGATAGGTTATGTGCAGCTGATAAGTCCAGACCAAGTGCCTATTAAAAAAATAATTGGAACATAAATAAAAAAGGAACGGCAACATGATGTTTCGACTTTGCAAAAGACGACCTCAAGGAAACGTAATCGAAAACTCGGCGAGACGCGGTGAATTGCGAGGGAGGTCAAGGTACCTTCCTGGCAGGACCGCCATTTACATATATGTACATATATTTGTATCGCACTTACGTTTAACATGTATATACCCTTATGTTATGACACTACACTATCTTATTATCGTTATTCGAAATGCTGATTATTATCCATTACAATTTCGCTTCCCGTCAAGTTAAGGTAAAAAACCCTTTGTATCTAACAAAAGAGAAAACTTCTTATCCAGTTTTCGTTTCCTGGAGATTTCCATTTTCTACCGCGGTGGTATATAAATTACACAGAATATATAATGAAGAGATCGTTGTACTGGCTGATGGTTAGTCGTGTTGGGATAAAAAAAAAAGATGTAATACAGATTTGCAGAGCTACATGGGTTAGGCAATTGATTTCTTAACTTTCGGCTCGCATGGCTATGGCAGAAAATGTATCGACTGTGGATGGACTCTGTGAGCTTCCCTCTAAGCCAGTTCCGTAAATTATTTTATCTCAGTATAGAATGAGGCTTTGTATGACACATTTTTCGCCATCGCAGTAGCTATCTTATTGTAATTAGGACCTCCATGATATGAAGCCGGTCTCTGTTCGGAGTTATTTGGTGTCGTGTAGTAAGTTAATTTATGTTCTCTTAAGTGAACGTAGCCAACTAAACTTTATCAGTATAAATAGTAAAAAATACTAGAGATAGTACTGCAATATCCACGTTTAAAATGAACGGAACCGAAAAAATCTAGTTCTATTAACCGTAAAACAATAAATCCATTTCCAAAATATAATAGTTTTAATGGCGATATCTTAAGATAGTGCTGTAGATTAGTGATGGGGAAGTACTCAAATTAAAAGTACTGGGTATTTTACTCGAATAACCATATAGCAGCTGGTGACTGTGAAGTACGAAAAGTACTCAGCTTTCCTCCTCAGTACTTTCATTTTCCCCGTGTACTCAGCATTATTTTGCTTTGTGTATTTGAGAAGTTTATTTTATATGGCTACCTAAAGTTCATTGCCTACATACTACATACATATTTCGGACTTCGCTCAGATTGGGGTCCATTTATAAGTTATTTAGGTCATATTGCTATTATGTTATCGATTATTTTTATTCAGGTTTGTTAGCTTTTGAAGTATTTTTTTACTTCCAGAAACGATTTTTATTGAGTAATATTTACAATCTGTCCTAATTAGCACATTTTTAATAGTTATCAAGTACAACATTCATAATTCATTCACGCAACGTATACAAAACGATAAATTAATAATACAATATACATATATACAAAAAAGAATGTGTACAAAAGTCACTCATATTTATAAACAATCTTCAAGCATACAGCACGTGAGTGGAGAATCTAGTCAATGCTAGAACTCCAATATACATGTTATAAGAGGTCACGAGGCCACTGCCGTTTCAACCTTCTCAGGGTATGCATGTGTGGATCCCTATCCAGCTGATGGATAATGTCCGGATGGAATGAAGAGAATTTTAATAGTATAAGATCTAAAATAAATGGAATATTTAGGTTGTGGTGTAAGGTATGGTTGGTAACATAATAAGAAGCCTTAACTATTGTTCGGAGGATTTTGGACTGGAAGGATTGAATGAGTTTGATGTTAAAAAATATGGCTGTCCCCTACAGTTCAAGTCCGTATGTCCAGTTAGGTTTCAGTACTGTCTTGTATATTAGCAGTTTGTTTTCAATAGATAGTTTAGAATTTCTGTTCAGTAGTCTGTATAATTGGCCAAATCGTCGATTAAGTTCTTGTCGTTTAAGTCTAGTATGCGGGTTCCAAGTTAGTCTTTTGTCTAGAAGGAAGCCAAGATAGCGGGCTGTGTCAGAGAAAGGGAGCGGGATGGAGTTAAAGAGAACTGGAGGGCAGGATTGTCTTCGGAGGATGAAGGTGACATGTTTGCATTTGGATTGATTGACTTTGATTTTTCGGTTGTTACACCAGTCTTCAATTTGAGAAAGGTGCGTTTGGAGGCCCACGGGTGCAATTTCGGGATCTAAGTTTTGAAGTCTACCTAAGATTTTAAGATCGAGTATCGGTCATATAAATTATATTTCATTCTAATGACTTAAATCATAATTGAAAAATATTTAAACAAAAAAATCGAAAACAGGAAAAAATATAGCCGAAATGAGTTACAACTGGACCTCAATATGAGTGAAATTCGAACTATGTAATGTATTTAGGTAATGAACTGTGATTTGTTGCCACATAAAACAAAGTACTCAAAGTAAAATAATGCTACAGTACAGAGTATACGAGGGGAATAGAAAGTGCTGAGGAGGAAAACTGAGTACTTAATCGGCCCTATTGTGTTAGTACTTTAGCAGTCTGAATATTTAAGAAAAATACCACTTACTTTTAATTTGAATATTTGAAGGAATTAACATGATATAATAAGCGTCTGCTGAACTTAATTGAACCTCCATCTTAAGTAATGAAGGTTTTCTTAAAATCTAATGATGCAACTTTCTGGCATTTGGTATCAACGTATTTTGGTATCCCAATTTTTTCAGTATAAAAGTAAAACAATGCTGTATATAGTAGTGCTCCTTGAGCAAACCACATGTGGGATGTACGGGACTAAAAATTCTGGTTAGATTTTGGGAAATTACAGTTTTTTGACAACATGGGATACAGGGATGATGGGATACCGTTTGACTACATTAATTTGGAGCTATAAAATAATAGCTTCTAATATGATATAATAAGCGTCTGCTAAAGTAAACTGAACCTTGACCCTAATAAATGAATTGCGTTTTCTCATACGAAACAAACTAACTAACACAATAATGAGAATTAGCTCGGTTTCACATTCTGTGAAGTGAGACAGAGTGAAACCGTATCATAGACTGGTTATGATGGGATGAATCAACATTAAGGTGTCGCTGACGCTATTCTCTCAGAAGGAAAACATTTCTCCCCGGCCCCGGATGCCGTTGCTAAAATCTCTCCGAAGGCAGGAGCTAGGAGAAGACGAGAAGGTGAAAGGTAGGCTGGTATCCCGTTAGTCTGTCAGTAGGTCAGGCCGGCCGGGGAGGCGCCTCAGTCATGTTGAGGGCCTGCATCCTGCTAACGCTCCTGGTCGCCGTTGCCTCTGCGGCCAAGTACCTGCCCAAGTGGAAGAAACAGGTAAATAGGAAATTATCATTGAGCCTTCCCATATCTTACCTCTCGTTCAAACTCTTTCAAAGGATATTTTGAAGAATAGAAATTGCTTCGTTATGACCATTACCCATTTTTCAATTTGTTTCATCAAAAATAAGATAGAATCAGCAAATGAGTTGTTCTGTTTTGAAATGTCATTTGTGAGCATCGGGGAAACAGCACCCAGCGGTGCATCCTCCTGACACTAAACAGAACTATTGCATACCCTCAGCCTAGGAGGTCACTCATCCGACTCATTCTTCTACGCCGTCATATCAGGAATGTCAGTTGCATTCATTATAAGTTTGTTAATTTGTCAATTGAATTCGTCTTGTAACCCTTTGTAATTCATTAGGATATGATTTAGCGTAGTTATAAATAAATTGGTGTGAAGGGTATAGTTTGAACCAAGTTTGAAATATGCATCTGAACGTTCAATACCTCAGTTACATAAACATAAAAGAATAGAAAACAATATGCTAATAATTTTTACTCTTATTCCTCAATATTGACCTTATGTTATATGAATATCTGTGGCGGTCGTGAAAAACTAGATAACTCCAGTTATATCAAAAATGAGTTACTTCACATATCGCTCCCTCAGAACTTCTTCTACGTCTTGTTAAATTGGTTAAAGAAATTTCTTGGTAGAAGAAATTTCAGGTGGAAAGAAAGCTGTAATTAATAACTCTATTTTGGTATTACGTAAAACTTTAAGTCGCTCACCTGTAAAATGAAAGATTTTGACTTAACCACTTATTCACGACCGCCACAGATATAATACCATTATAATATCAGATATGAATCTTCCCCTAGTCTAATGCTGAACCAAAGGTATAGGACAATGGTGTGTGTTAATACCATAAAATGTGTTAATACCATACCTTATTCTATCATCCTGGTAATCTAAGGGAGACTGATTCTAATATATAAAAGTTTAAATCATATACTGCCTGTATTTTGCTGATTCTTATTTGGAGGTGAGGGGCCTCCGCTTGTTGAATAATGGCAAGGACCCCTAAATCCCTGGTTATGTATCTGCTCTATGTCAGCTTCAAATTTTAAATGTTTAATTCTTATTACAAGCCAAGGATTCGTTAATATTTTTTCTTTAAGTAATTTTAAATAATTTACCACTGCACCTTGCAGTACCATACATTGGCCCTCGGGGGTCCAGCTTTTTGGAAACCACTGATGTATTCGAACGCCATGAGCCTTTTCTCCTGTGAGAAAAATGAGTTTGATCGTTCTAATTATGTCATTTTGTGTTAACCTTTAAATTACGCCATTACAGGATTACCAAAATCTTAAAATGCAGTATTTCTCCTCATAAATAATACTCAATGACACTTACGAACACAAGTAATAGTCCTAAGACAAACCGTATAAATTCAACATTACTCGTCTATTTTCGAGGAAATTTTTTGAGACGACATTCTCGGATCCCATAGTGTTGGAATATCTTTTAAAAATAATAACAATAGTTCTAATACTTTTAATAAAATTATTATTATTATTTTATTTTTTATTTATTTATTTTTTTGCATAGCACCATTCTATTACCTCACCTTACGGAAGCTTGAGGTTTCTCCTTTTTCTGCATATTAGCAATTTCAGGAGTTGTCTCTCTGCATGTTAATTGTTTAAATATTTAAATTTTTATGCAATGGATCTGGTGATGGGGTTCACCTTTCAGTTTGATTTGTACTTACTACTAAAATTAAAACTAAAATATTATTTATCAAAACATCTTTGCCAACGCTGCGGTACTCAAAAAAATTTCTATTCCAATCTGTAATGAAGTTATGGATTGTAGGGATTTTCAATTCGTCGTGGATCATAGCTGACTTAGTTCTTTGTAATGTTATCCCTTTAACAATTCTTCTTAGTACTCCATTTTGTAGCGACTGAACACGTTTTGATGTTGACTTCGCAATGCGTGGAAATAGTTGCGTACAATATAATAGTGACGGGCGTAGAATTGTTTTATATATTAAGTTTTGAGGCTAAGTGACAGACTTGTGGAAGACATTAAACGAATTAATCGTTTGATTTTTTGTTTTACACATTTCATTTTTTTAGATAATAAAATTATCAAACAAACCTAAAATATACAGCTTATGTGATGCTGAAATATAGCAGCATGTAATTTCTATTGCGATGTCAATCCAGTCTTTCAATTAAAAGTTATAACTTTTTTACTTTTAATTATATATCAGCATGTAATAAGTCACGATCAAATGCAAAAATCATCATTATTTCGCAGAGAACAAAGTAAGATATAATGATATAAGATAAGGCAAACGCTTCGAAAGGTGATGCTAATCTACTGATATATAACGTAATGAGTTAAGATGAAAAAAAAGCATTAATGCTATAATTTTATATTACCTATTCCTAAAAATATTACACTAATTATTACATATTACCTATCATATACATAATATCCCTTCTAAACTTTTTTTATTATTACAAAATCGGTTTTAAAACAAAAAAAAAGAGTCTCGAAATTTGAATGACCTAGAGGTCCTACTTAGCTTAGCTAGCTCATTTTTTAATTAGAAACAACATCAAAGAGGTATGTGTAATGATTTGCTAGTGGCGCACGAAAGCTCGATTTTAGATTAAAGATACTGACTTTTTTAGGCGTTATTGGTGTTTTGAAAATCAATTAAAAAAAGTTTTATGTCGCCAAGAAGTTATAATTATTTGCTCGTTTTTTAAAAAATTTTTATTGAAGACATTTTAACATTGAAATATAAAATAGTGGAAGCGATTATATTTAGTTTTTAAAAACATGTAACTAAGTGCAGTTTTTCCTGATTTCAATTATCAAACGATTAATGGGAAGGTTAATAATTTGTACCAGATTTGTATGTCTTTTCCTAATCTCTAAACAGTTCTTTTTGGTCCATTGGCTTCACAGTGAAGCCTTGGCCTTTCAACTAAATCAATTTAATAGTCGCTATATTATTCCTTTTACTTGGAGATATTTAGTGTTTCGAGCAGATTGAATAACGTTAATGTCTCTTTAAAGGCTGTCAATACTTTTATTGGTTTTTGCAACATTTATTGTAACGATGGTATGATATGTAATATGTTTCTTTTTTATTTATTTAAACTAAAAAGTTATCCGCTCTGGACTGGATGATTGCTTTGATTATAAACACAACATATTAGCATTGTCTTGTCTGTAGTAATGTTATTGGATTATTGAGATAAGAGCAAACCTCGTTTTTTGGAAAGAACTTTTATTAATTAAAGTTGTAAAAATAACTCATCAAAGATTTTAATAAAACGGACATAAAAATAACAGATAACTGTTGCTTTGAAAGTATTTGTTATTTTTATAATTTTTTTTTTTTTTTTTTTTTTTTTTTTTTTTTTTTTTTTTTTTTTTTTTTGTGCCGATTATTGTCCAATTCTTAATTTTTCGAAACTTTATAAAGTAAACTTAAAAAGCATTTCCTTGAATCTATAGTTTTTACTATAAGTTAGATAATTATACATTTATCAATTATTCTTCAGGTACATACGATATTGATGAAACTAATTTTGAGGAATGAAATACGTAAAACTGATTTTTTCCCTCGGAGAAATTGTAAAATCCGGTATCATTTTTATAATCATAATACGAATATTTACACGAACATCATTACAAAATGAATCTAGCACCATTATTGAAAAGAACTAAATAAACAAAATTAACATAAGAACCTGCTGAAATAACGAGCCTGGTCTGGTAGAGTATTCAAAGCAGAAAATGCTCCGTGACCTAACACTAAACAATATTTACTTAACAGGGTATTTCCATCCATTTGCGGCGCCTATTTTTAGAATGTATTTACAGATCTTGCACTTAGCGTTTCTTTAACCGAATATGTTTATAGATTTTATCATTATTTAAACTATAAACTGAGACATAGTTTAAATTTCATAATAATAATATTTTTGTAATTTAGATCTATAACAATATTTTAATTACCGTGATTGCTAAAGTTGATAACAAAAAATATTAAAAATAAATAAAATAAGTTATAATGTTATCGAAAGATTTGTCCTAATTAAATCATTATTTTTTGTAAGTAAATAAAAATGAATCGCTTAAATATGTACGTTATTCATCAACTCATGACTATTATATGTACTATTAAGATTATTTTGTTTATATTAAGATGATATAGCTGTTTATAGCTGCTAATATTTTCGATTTTTCTCTATCTTCAACAATATCAGAGTTTTGGTGGAATTACATTTATTATAATTTATGACTTAACGAGAGTTAGAAAATAAAACTCGGACATACACATGTTGTGTTGCTATTGGTACCAACCCATCGAGGAATTCTGGGCAATGAAAAAGCTGACCAAGCAGCCACACTGCAAGAATAGAAAGAGAGTGGAATAGTCCAAATTAATGAAGTAACTGTGGAAGATTGGATGCTCCAATCGAGAAAAGGGTTGATAGCGGATTGGACGGAAAAGTAGAAAAGAGGGCAGACAAAGTTAGGAGCAGTGAAATCTGATTGCAGTAAATTGTTAACTAGCTCCAGAAAGTCTAGGAGAGAAGAAATCCTACTGTGCAGATTGAGAATTGGTCATTGCCAATTTACCCATGGGTACCTCCTAAAACGGTTAGAAGTACCCACTTGCACGAAATGTGACAACGTCATACAGAGTGTGAACCATTTGTTATTAGAATGCAAAAAATACAAAGACCTGAGAAAAGCTATTGGATTGCCACTCACGCTTAACCAAATACTTGGCGACGAAGAAAAACATACATCCAAACTGTTAGAATATTTAAAGATTGTAGGGTAGTACAACAGAGTATAATTTAATATGATGACGCCAATGACCCTGAAGGGTAGAGGCGGATAACAAATAAAAAAAAAAATTTAAAAATATGACTTGAATATATAGATCAACTTTTTTTTCTGTTTATTCCGATTTGCTGAATCTAAAACTCTCTATATATTTTTCTGTATCTTCAAAAATACCTGAGTTATGGGCGTAACCACGGGTAAACGTCTAGGTGTTAGGTTCATTGTTAGATGCCCTAGTATTTTTGTGGCGAATGAGAAATATGTTGGTCCAGTAGTTTTGGAGAATTGCCGCGGACGGGTGATAAACGGTTTTTGTTTTTAATCGTTGTTGTTATAAAACTGCGTGTGGTTATTACTGCCCAAAACTTCTTCAGAAGACGATTAACTTTTTATTCGTTATTCGGGTTCAACGAATCTTGAAACGTAAGCCCTCGAATTTCAAAGGAGGGGAGGGGGAGGAATTTTTTTTTTTTTTTAACCATCTCTAACCAAGTCGCGAAAAAAGGTCTATGTGTTTTGTGTGTGTGTGTGTGTGTGTGTGTATGTGGTAAGCCTAGCGCGAAAACAAAAAGACGTACAAAACTGAAATTTCATATTCAATAAAATCACTAAAATCGGCTGACCGGAAGATATACTTTTTATCATGCATTTTGCACCTATTTATAATTTTCTCAAAGACGGCATTAACGATTTTGATTAAACTCGCTATAGGGATGTAAAATTTAATGGGTTTAATATGATGTAGGTTTTATTCTGATTAAAATAGTCTGACGGGGCTTAAATGCCGATATTTTGAATTTTCTTCCTCCATAACAATTTGGCACATCATCTCATTAGCCAATGCTTGGATTGTAGTGTATATTTTATATGCAATGAAATGCATCTGAAACACCAGCCCATGTGCTGGGAAATAATTTTTCAATGTAAATAAAGGCTAAATATGCATGTTGAGCAAATATGGTAAACAACGAAAGGAGAAAAGTGCAATATTTGTTTTTTTGAACGTAAGAATAGTAATATATATATTTTATTATTTTTTTTTTTTATTGTCTATTATATACATATATATACGTATATACATATACAAATACGAGTTTGGCCCATTTGGTGTTAGTGGTAGTTAGTATTTAATAATAATCTCATACATACCATGGCATAGTTATAAATACACACTTAAATAATATAAATGATAATAGGATAAAAACAAATGAATATTTAAATTCCTATTACTTACTGGGGCATGTTAGTTAATATTGTAACAAATTATGTAGAGTTGTCGTCTCCTTAAATGTGTATTTTTTATTTTTTTATTATAGCTTATGTATAACATAAAGTCATGATCATGTACATTTCATCAGCTATTTCTATCGATTCTTATAGCCATAATTTTAATCCCATTGAATTATAATGTTTATTTACATCCATTAAATACTTATATCCATGTTTCACAATTCGGGCAGTTTAACTTTTTCTATGATAAAATATGTAATGATAAAAAACTAACCAACTTTTTGTTTATATCATGTGTATAAGAATAGTAATACAGACGTATAATATACCGTTGGATAGCTAAATATTTTAGAAAAATATTATCTGATAGATGAAAGGCCGTTAAAACTAACTGATTGTAGATAAAAATATAATAGATTATTTAGTAAAACGCATATTTCTATTAAAATTCAATTTAATTAATTCCTTAACGATTTATTTCTATCTCTAAATGTATTTGAAAATTCTTAAATCGATTTTAACAACGGAGGTGAGTCATGTGTTGCGCGCACCAAATTATTTACAAAAATGTAAGCATTACAGATTCTTCAAAGAATTTCGGTATTTTAAGGTTTGCATTTCCGAGGAATTTAAAGGTTTCGAATAGGTTTAATTATGGTAATGTAAGGATCTGTCAATGTGAAATAGTGTTCTGAATCAATTGTTGTAGTAAGCGGAATACAAGGAACAAATAACATTTTCCAAGGTCTTATTAGACATGGATGATCAAAAGCAAGTTAAAAAAAAAAAAAGTGTTGCTAGTAGTGCTCAGAAGTGGAGAATTATAGTCATAAGATATCCAGAAAATGCACTTCCGCTCAAGATTAATTCAATAGTGTGTCATTTTCAGAGAAATAAAAACAAAAATGCAAGGAATGCAGTAGCTTCTATTTGACGAGAGAAACCATTTCCTTCTAGTGAGTAATAACAGATTTCTGAACACCGTCTTTTGCTACTAAAGATAGCCTTTAGTAAACAATTTCTCCACTTTCTAACAGGTCATAGATTAGTACTTTGTGCTCCAAGGCTCTATTTACCTCGCATATGTTGTTTAACGATGCATTCATAGTAATTTTTTAAGAGATAGGTAGATTTTCAAATGTTTCGTATAAATTCTTGTTTAAGAAATTGTGGTTTATAGAAAGACAAGGTTATGTTAGTGTCCGATGTAGCGAAAACCTATAAAATACATATACATACATACATATATATATATATATAATATATATATATATATATATATATGTATATATATGTATGTATGTATTTATATATATATATATATATATATATATATATATATATATATATATATATATATATATATATATATATATTAAATACAGAAAAATTACCGAATATTTTGTTATCGTTACTAATAAAATTTGAGTCCTCGTAACAATTTAATAATAATATATAAATTAGTTATCCGCCCGCTGATTACATACGCCCCGCCAGTCCGGAGCTCAACCTGTTTCACTAATTATCAGAAATTCTAAAGAATCAAAAGCCCTCAATGCGGATAATTAATAATTACCACAGCTACACAAAAATATTCTCTATGCTCCAAGACTTGCAGCTTCCCACAGTTAAACAATTTGTCTAAACTCCAGCCTCAGAAAACCCATTAAAAATAATAAATAAATAAATAAAATAATAAATATACTCTCCAATGCTACACTTATAAAAGAACAAAACATGTGTTGTTAAATTAAGCTAGTTTGTCTTCATTTATAAATTTTATATTTTCAATAATTTTATTCGTTTTCATGTGTAGGTTTTTTGTACTATTTTTCCTACAACTGTACTAAAATTTCAATTTTAATTTATTACATGTAAGTAAATTATGGTAATGAATTAATTATAATAACCAAAAAACAAACAAAAAACAAAAATATTCTGATTGTAAGGATGTCTCCTCTGAAATCATTTGTAAATACCTTGTCATTTTGTTAATGAAGTTTATTTTATTTTTGAGAGAAGTTGGTTCAGGATGCAGTCAATTTAACACACAATTAAGCATAAACTTAATTTATTGGTGCCGACGTTTCCGTCTAAATTATAGGCCTTCTTCAGGGTGGTTGTGTGAGCTGAGGGAGAAGGCGTCAGTCGACTTTATTTTCTTTTCTTTATTTTAAAATGTTACCCGCCTATTTGCAATAGCAACACACACTAATTATGTGTTGCCCCTTCTTCCTTTTCACTACTGCTATATAACTAATTGTATTTCTCTTGAATGAAGTGTAGAATACTCGTATGACAGAAACCGAGTTTTGGATTTACTAGGAACAAACATTTCAAATAAAGCATTCGCAGACCTGTTTATTTGTTTGGAGATACCTATTTAATGGTATTCCTTACTTTTTTATTTTGAAAAGTTCTCTCTTCTAAAACTTAATGTTTTTTTTTTGTTTTTTTATAAACTTTACATCTTTATTCACACCTGTCAATAGTACAATAAACAATCAGTGAATTTGCTATAGTACAATACACATGACATGATAGGCATGAATGAGAGCAGTACCCAGCGGTACCCACTCCTGGCATGAGCTCAGCTAGAATTATTAAAGGAGAAGGTCTCTCATCCAACTCCTCTTTAGCCTTCTGTGGGCATTGTCTGGCATAAGTGTTGCCGCCATGCTGTTGATGAGTGCGTTCGGATGTCCTTGTAGTTTGTCGTGGAACCGTTTGTAGTGTGTCCGTATGTGCTCATTGACGGTTGGCATGTGAAGGTCAGTAAGTAAAGTTATGTTGCTAACGTACCATGGTGCTTTTGTTATTGTTCTGAATGTTTTAGCTTGAAAGATTTGAAGTTTTTTGATATGAGTCTTTTTCGCTGACCCGTATATCTGTGATGCGTATGTCCAAATAGGTTTTAGCGTGAGTAAAGAAATCTCAGTCTTTGGTTGAGGGTAATTTTTTTCTTTTTAATATGTGGACCCCAAGCCATTCTACGGTCAAATGTCAGACCAAGGTAGTGTACTGTGTCTGTCTGTGGGATTTGTGTGTTGTCTAAGAAAACTAGAGGACACGTCTCATGTCGTAGAGTAAAGGTGATGTTATGTGATTTTTCATGATTTAGTCCGATTTTCCAGAGTTTGAACCAGTCGTGTAGTTTGATTAAATAATGTGGTAGGGTCTGTGAGGCAAAACTTAATGTTAAATTAAACTTAATCGTCCATTTTTACTGTGGGTCATTAGAGAAATTTGTTGGAAGGTTGTGGTCATTAAACGATTCCACATAACTAAACTCGTTGTGTCGACGTTTCGGCCAAAATTTCAGGCCATGTTCAGTGTTGTTTGCGCAAGACTAAACCACAACAAATTATTCTAATCCAATAAAAACTTAATTTTTTCTTCTTAATTTGATTGTCGAAAGGTTTATTATCGTTTGTGCTTAAAAATATACAATTTGATCTTACCAATACAATAAAAATGTGAAGTACGATTTTTAGGAATTAGAATTAACATGAAAATGTTTACGATACCGTTAACAGTTGATTTTTCACACAATTATTATCTGATCTATAAATTCGTTGAGAGTTAAGTGAGGAAAAACGCATAAATTTGAACGATTGTTTTGGTTAATAATTTATATTATTATATGATTTTAATCTAAAATAGATCATTATTTATAATTATTTTTTTACTTTTATTTTCACAGACATTTTTGTGCTCGCATAGGGAATTTTTGTTTGTGTTATTTTTATATATGGATCTTACTATTTCTGAAATAAATACCCGATCACAACCAGTTTATTTTCAAATTTATTCAGAAAAAAAAAATAATGCACAGGCTTCTTCGTCCATAGATATACTATGATCTAAGCGATGATAAAAAAAAAAAAAAAAAAAAAGACTAGACCTTCTATTTTTCTGACGTTTTAATAATATCGTTATATGTGAAGAAATTCTCAACAGAGTGTTTTGTTGTGGTTTTATTTTTAAGTTGCTCAATCTAGACGCATCAGGCTTGAAATTATTGCACGAATTTGTGAAGGTGAGATGATCTGGTTTGCCCTATATTATTTCCACCGTCGTTTTTTAACTGGTATTTATTTTTCAGAAATTTGTTTGTATTTTAATATTTTTTACGCTGACTTATTTAAATATCTTGATTGACACATTAATTTAATATTTTTCTAGATTGCCTGTGATTAAAATTGTAGAAGTAGATAGCAATGTAATTTTAATTCCGATATTTCTAGTGAAAACGCCGTTCCATTACATTTTTGTAAAATGTTACTGATTTTTTTAGATAAGCAATTAAGATTTGAATATATAAATGATGAAGAAAACGGTTTGAGATTTCATAATTATTACAAAAAAGGATGATAAGTATGTTAAGTGCTCATAAGTCGTAAGTGGTGAAATTAGAGATAAACTCTATTTTGTAGGGTTTTTATCTTTAAAACACATATTAACAAATAAACTATACAAAATATTTAGTGGTGTAGTTGATATAATAACATGCGTCTATTCCCAAGGTCTTTGGTTCAAACTCGGATGATGACCCTGTAATTTTAGGAGTACATGATCCTTCGGAGGGAGCGTAAAATGGTGGTCCTGAGGCCCTGTGATGATGTTAAAGATCACTATCCTAATTAAACCTGGATAGGCAAAATTTAGCAACGTTGTAGCAACGTCTGATTAGCCATATTAGCATAAAACTGGCATGAAATGAATAAACTGAAACTGAAAAATATTTACTTCAATCATAAAAATAAATAGCTTGAGTAACAAATTTTATAATGATACCATAAAATAAACGACGATAATAAAATATAATGATGTTACATGAAAATAAGACGGCCGAAAACTGTTGAGTAAGTTAATAAAAATGTTTCTTTTCTTTTTGAATAAATTGATCCCTTTTTTTAATTGATGATGAAATATAATATGATATTTTTGAGTACAGGTTTTTTTTTGAAAAATGATATTTTTAAAAATTATGACGACGCTGCTGATAAGCGGTGAAATGAATTGATATGTAACATGGATATGCATGGTAGGTGACATAATTATTAAAAATAATTTATTATGTGTTGATATTAGATGTTGAAAATGTATAAATGCAATAAAACTTTAATTGATTACAGAAGCTTGACAATGGCCCTAGAGGCTGAAACGTTGCGATGACTGGAAATTAAATAAAGTGTTTGAAAAAATATATCCAAGATTTCTTTTGTAGAACGGCCTAATATTTATCGAAAAAATAAGTCGTGTTGGAGACATTTTTTAGAGGTTTCACTCTAATACCTTCGTGCATAAGAAGATTCCTATGCTTTTCACACAGCCGCTTCACCGGTAATAACAGGCTGTAGTGGCTCATTGAAGGCAAAAGAGCCACAGACGCTCAGTGTTTTGAGTGGAGAAGTTAGTCTTCCACATCAGCAATATAGGATATTCAAAAAAGTTATCGGAACCACTGTCGTTTCAACTTTCGAGGAAAATTGTAAGGAAGGTTGAAGATCGATAGGGATGGCGCTAAAGGATTATGATGATGGGTTAGATTCTGGTGAAAGTATGAGCATGGAATAAGGTCAAGGTCAACTGGGGTATTAAGGTTTTGTTTGTAACACAATTATGGAGCATGGAGAAGTAGGCTTTAGACTTGATGGATTGGACACCTTCAGTCCATACGCGGACTGTAACAGAAAGTTTTTTTTGGAAAGCAATATTAATTATATTAAACATTGATACATCCCGTCTGCCATTGTCCCCAAACCAAATTGCTTCAGGTAATTATAACTTATACTGATGAAGCAAAGACTATTTTTTTTTTGGATCTATGGAATATTTTTGGTGACAAGCTTTGTGGAAGACTATAATCGAATGTATTCAAAGATTCCTTACTTATTGAATGTTTCATTTTTTCTGTCCTAAGTGGTTTTTAGGTCACCTTGCAAGCTGTGCCTGAGCGATAGGATAGCCATGACCAAAGAGGTACTATAGATTCCAACCCGCTATAAAGATAGCTGATGAAAAAAAGTTTTGAAAATAGCAGTCTCAAATGTGTCACAGTTGACTTTCTCATCTCCTGCTCTCTTTTATAGTTCTATATTTGTAGCCTGGGGCGACACCCATCACCATATTCAAATCGAAAGTCGAAACCACCAGTTGTTTATTAATATCCGCATAATCTCTTAATTAGCTATGCTATGCTAATAGTGTTATCTAGTTAGAAACTATTAGCAACACTTTCCCCTTTATTATAATTGGAACTTAATGGAGAGTTAAATTTGATTTTCTAAAATGCGTAGATTAAAAAAAAAGATCCATTTGAATTTTCTTACAAACGGATAGAAGCGTGTTTATCACCGAACGTCTACAATGACCTGTAATATTGCCATTTTTAAAAAAAATAATAATAATTTATTTATTTATTCTGGAACAAGTCCCTTTATAATAATACAAAAGTGTGAGATTTACTGTTTTAGAGTAAGAATGAAAAAAAAGGAAACATACAGTGAATTATAATAAGTGAAAGAAAGTAAGACAAATGGCCAAAACAAATAAAATATAATAAATCAATAAATAGCTTCCAAAACTAATGACTGTAAAAATATTTGTAAAAAGCGCTGCAGATCATTACACAGCGGTTTATTATTTCCGAGTAACAATATTAAGGTATATCTGTTTATAGATTTTTAGATTAAGATTTTTATTTTTCATACATTTTCAAGTGGCAACATGCCTCAGATTCCTTTTTTACATGTCGTAGTACTGCACCAATATATGTTTATAAAGCTGTAGATGGATAATTAACTAATATGAAAAGCAAGACATTATTCAAAGAAAAATGGCATATCACCAGTGCTAATTTCAAAACCCTATATCTCCGCTAGTTCTTAAGCCATTTCAGTTATTCTTTTTTTTTTTTTTCTTTTTTTTTTTTTTTTTTTTATAGAAAATTTAATTCTCTATGAAATAGCTCTAAGAGAAAAAAAGGTATTTATTTATTTATTAATTGGGAGAAACTGATTTTTTTATTTTTTATTCTTGGGTTCACGCCTCTTGAAGCGTAAGCTCTCGAATTTCGAAGGGAGGGAGGGTTATTTTTATTTTTTTGGTCGATTACAAAAATTCATTATTAAAAATAATAATATTATGTTCACATAAATAACCTCGACTAAAACACAAAATACTATTCTTATTAAATAAAAAAAAAAAAAAAAAAAAAAAAATATATATATATATAATAAAAAAAAAAAAAAAAAAAAAAATATATATATATATATATATATATATATATATATATATATATATATATATATATATGAATCACTTCTTTGAATGCTTTCTATTTAAATATTTTAATGGAAACAGGATCTGTCAGGGTTCTTTGGAAATTGAATGGACAGGAAGTAAGGGAATAAACAATATTCGCAAGTCGAAGTGTATTAGAATAACGGATATCAGAAGGAATAGAGTTCCATATGGAGAGGATCGGATTAGGAAATATCTGTCAAAAGCTGCGTTTTACATTTCGGTGACATTGAGTGATTAATATAAATCTTGATTTTTTTTCTTATAGGACCTAACTGCTTACACATACAATTTCCTTGCCTAGGCTTGCGAAGTACCGGCTAGCCAGAACCAGCAGAGCCACTACCGCTGCGACGACAATGGGGAAGTGAAGTGCCTGGCAGGCTGGACCGGAGACCTCTGCGACGTCCCGATCTGCAGGAAGGGCTGCGATCCGCTCCAAGGCTACTGCAAGAGGCCTAACGAGTGCAAGTGCAAGCTAGGTCGGTCTGTATGATGCTGTAGGGATTAGTTAGCCTAAAAAGAAATGTTTCACGTAGATAGTAATATTATAGATGTTATTAATTTATTAAATGTTTTCTGTAGCAATGCCGTCAATACGGGATACTTTGGTCCTAAGTTGGATATTTTTTAATGAAACTCCTTTTTACTGTAAATAAACTATATAATGAGTAAATTGGCTGAACAACACTTATCTGCATTCTCTAAGAGACCCGTGTGGAGTGGCTGTCAAATCTGCAGATGGTTGTAAAAAAAAACTAGTTCTATTAAAAACAAAACAAAAATATTGTCTTTCATCTATGGGTTACTGCCTATAGTTTACTTATTAACTTTTTTTTTTTTTATTCGTATGTATTACAGTTTGTCACAATGGACAATAATAATATTGCTAAAGGATCCCATTTATTAACTAATGTGTTACTTTGGCCCACGTGGAATTAATCTATTCAAAAAGTGAATGTGATGGACATAGTAAACTGACATGAAATACATGTATAGACGCTACCCATTGGCAGCACTCTAAAAATATTCTGAGCTAGAAGGTCTCGGGGCCATCTTCTTTTTAGACAAATCGGAGGATTATTAGGAATCGAAGAGGATGATAGAATAGAAAATAGTGGGTTATAGTCGGGATGGAGTTTTTCATGGAATTATTGATACCTGGTTTGGGCTAATTCAGTAACATATCGAACATTAAGGTCTTTATGGATGAGATTATTCGTGTCAAAGTAAGGAGCGTTTAGGATTTTACGAAGGATTTTGGATTTTAAGGATTGAATACGAGAAGAATTCGATGGTTTAGTAGATCCCCATAGTTCGACTTATGATGGTCATGTGATTAAGTCTTTTGTAGTTAAGTGGGAGGTTGGATCGTTTGTCCAGTAAGTGTTAAAGTTGTCGAAAACGTCGGGAAGTTTCTATTTATTTCAGTCTAGTATATTAATTCCAAGGAAGACGTTTGTCAAGGTGGAGTCCCAGGTATTGAATCTGTTAAACAAAGACTAGTGGGGTGTCACTAAAGCATACTGTAGGGCAGGAAGTCATTGGTTTACGGCGAAGGGTAAAGGTTATTTGGTGGGATTTGTTAGAATTAATTTTAATCCACCAATTTCGGCACCATACTTCAAGGTCTCGGATTTGGGATTGAAGAGTGTGTGGGAGGCAGTAACTAGATAATTATCTACTGATAGCACATACGTGTCATATGGAAACAGTATTAAACATTGTTGGTTTAGGTGCATTAGTTTTGAAGGCAATTTAAACATACTTAAATGGAATGAAATATTATCACTTGGTCTCTAAATATTATATATAACAAGATATTAAGATTACTAATATAAAGCAACATGGCCGAGGCGTTCTCACTACCAATATCAGTATCAAAGCAAAGGGGTACCGCAATATAGTTTCGTCCTCGACTTAGGCCCACCGCTGAGCTTAAGGTCACTAAGATGTTGATATTCAAAATCTATTAAAGCACATTTCTTACGAAATTGAAATTTAGTCATATTTTTATTCTGGTGGTTCAGTTGTATCGAAACACGACATTGAATTTAATTATAAGAACATACAAGGTTTGAAAATTTCAATTATTTCCATAAAGTTGTAAATATACATACGATTCCATTCCAAATCATACATAAATCTTTCCTTTCATAATGTAATAATTGAGCAATTAATACAATAAATAAAAAATTCTAGAGATTTTTATTTAGGTAATTATCACGTGTCTAGGATGAAAGGTGTTTAACTTAAAATTATTTTTTTATCCGAACGTAAGACATTGATTTTTACATAGAAGCTATGTTGTGATGTCTATTTTTTGGAATGTTATGTGCCGATATTCAGTATTCCGGATATTATCTCTATGTGCATGTTTTAAACTAGTTATAAATAAATTTAGAAAGTATTACCGAATAAATCACATTGTATGTTAATTAGGCTTCTACGGTGATCTTTGCAACAAGTGCATAGCGCTCCCAGGCTGCCAGCACGGTTACTGCAACAACAGCTTCGAATGTATCTGTCACGAAGGATGGGACGGTATTTTCTGTTCTGAACGTAAGTATATGTTTATTCTTTTCGTTAAGCATATAAAAACAACTAATATAGAGCGGAGGAAAAATAATAAACTAGAGAGAAATGCTTTATTTTATTAAAAATACATATCAAAACAAACCATTTCTCTTAAACTGTATTCGGTTGCTCCTTCACACAGCGTACCAATCAATCAAAGACTATTGTCTTATTTAGTTGAAATGTTACGAACTTTCATAATTTATTTTGTTTATCACGAATTTCACGTTATTAATACAGCGCTATATTAAATGCATATATACAGCATAATCCTTAAAAAAGCAAATCTTACACCTAAATAGTATCAAAGCAAAGTAAAAAGATAAGGTATAGAAAATAAAAGACTAATTAAAACTAATAAATACAATTTAATCAGGTAAAAACTTAAACTTAAATATCATCCATATAGGTGATGATAACTTTAGGTTCATAAATTTAGACACAGTTCGTTTATATTTTTATTTCTTATAATATATTTTTCAAGTTTATGTTCACCTTAAACTTTATTTAATTATTTTAAAATTTTATTTGTTCTATTAAATCTATAAAGATCGATCTCCAATTATTTTTTCGCAATAATTTTTTTAAGAATTTAAACTTGTTTATATTATATAATGTTGATTTTTTACGATTTATGTTTTTACAGCCATCTGCAGACTGGATTGCCATTCTACAAGGGGCTACTGTGAATATCCTGGTGAATGCAGGTTAATGTTGTTTAGTTAATTTACCTTAATGAAATGATTATCAAATTTATAAATTTTTATAATAGTTGTATCACGTGTGGAAATGTATAAATAAATACGTTTCAGTAAAAAAAACAAACACATTTAGCTATAATGTTCGACGAAAGAGTGATATGGTCAAAAGTGCAGATTTTGACCTGTAACTTTTTTTATAAATAATTCGTATAATATACATAAAACGTATATTAAAGAGTTCAAAAATATTTTCAAGACGATCGGATGAAAACTGTCAATAAAATATTAAAAAATGAGCTAATTATTGAATATGGCTAATAAATAATTTTCATACTAATAAATTTTGATCTTTGGCTTTTATGTAATTATTCTTTGTATACTTCCTTTGATAAACCTAATGTAATGGGCACTGGACAATAAATAAATAAATAAATAAATAAATAAATAAATAAATAAATATATATATATATATATATATATATATATAAATTAATAAATATATTTTGTTAAAACATAAAAAAGTGTAATGAACCTTCTTAGGTGAAAAATGAAGAGTAGGAAAAAAATTAAAAGTGGGACATCATTATTTGAGTTGTTTGGAATGTGCATAGCCATTTTACGCTGGATGAGTGTTTGCTCCAGTATTTTATCTAAGATTTATAACTGTAAGATACAATACTTAATGATCTATAAAAAATTTTTTTGGTTTTATATTTCATAATACTACAATCTCCTTTTAGTTTTGTGTATGAGCAGTTTTCATTAATTGTCTTAGTTAGGTTTTCCAAAACATTAGGTAACTCCTACTATGTGAGTAATTTTTTTTAGGATCCACACACAAGGTGTCTAACGACTAAACCTCTATATTTTCAGTTCGTGCTTTTGATACAATTCATAAGAAATAAGGTTTGGTTAAAAAGTGCTCTTAAATTCCTCCTTACGGTCAAATATCAGTAGTAGACATAGAAATAGGACTCAAGTCTTGTTTATATATTTGTGTTTATCGTTTACACTTACTATCCGTATAAAGTCAACCGTTTTTTTTCCGCCTTTAAATACATAATTAAATTTTCTTTAAGTTGTTTTTGTAACCAATAAGATGTAAGGAGAGTAAAATGTAATTCTAACGTTAATGTTTATAAGGCTATTTCCTATTTGTTCTTCTTCTCCCAGTGGCGCGACCAGCCGTGTAGGCCCTCGGCCGAGCAGTGTATTCTGCTTGGAGAATACACACGCGTTTCTCGATGAATTGTATAGGGTAGGGTCATCACTCGCTACGCCTATTCTTGTGAGTGGCCACCAGTTGGCTGACGAACGGGTCTCACATACTAGGGGGTGAAGCTGTGGGTAAGTCTCCATTAATTTAAATGCTTGAAAGAGTCCCTTCGGGGCTAGGATTCCAACTCACAAAAGTTGGCGTGGGAGACTAACGCGTTATCCACTCAGCCACGGGCTCCCTGATTTCCTATTTGTAGATAAATTAAAGAAAAACAAAAACATGAATTAACAATGCTCGTGCCATGGTGAAATAAGCTGTTAGGTCACTTTTATGTGGGGTAAGACTGTATTAAGTCTGCTGATATTATTTCAAACCATATTTGAAAATCAAAACAATTTATTATTTTTAATTTTTAAAAAGTTACCTTTAAATACTTCGTGGTTGTTATTTAAAAAGCTAAAATCCAAATTTCTACAAATTTTCAAGATTAAATATTTTAAAAGATATTGTTACTTATTAGGATTTGTTTAAATTTGAAAGTTGTTGGAGGTGTTCATGTTTTAAGTTCATATTTTTTAAGTAACACCAGCGGCAAGTATTTTCAATACTTTAAGTAGATGTTTGCCGTAATATTTTTATCCGAATTTAATTGTTCTAAGAGACATCAGTAACAGGCCATTAACGCATGGATCTTCAATCTTCAGATACCTACTCCAAACTTTTATACCTGCTAGGATCATATGAAATCCATTTTCATTAAAATAATATATAACTTATTGTTCTAAAATATATGGAATTGTTGATAATAATTTTATTTATACCATATCTTCAACGAATGGTTATATATAACATTATGCTTTGAATTGCGCAGGTGCCGCCTCGGTTGGGCAGGAGAGACCTGTAAAGAGTGCCAAGTCCTGCCTGGCTGCCAGCACGGATATTGTACCAAGCCTTTAGAGTGCAAGTGCCGCGAAGGTTGGACCGGAATACTTTGTCAAACACGTGAGTTTTTAAATTATTTGTAATTTTTCAAGTAATATTTGAGAATTCGGAACATTTGTTGTACCTAAATAATCCTATTATATATCCTTATTCTCTTGAATTTAAGAAAAAGTATGTTGATTGTTATCGTACGTCACAGCCATAACGGTAAGACATCATATTAGCTAAAAACAGATTTATTTACAAAATCACGTATTTTTTTTTTTAAATTTAGAAAATTATTTTTGTTCAACAGTTTGAGTATGTAATCTCTAACTTGATGTTCCACACTGAAGAACAAAGAGGTGATTTGGGAAAAATAAATTTAAGTAAATTAATATCATAAATAGTGCTTCATAAATTTTTAATTATCTTATTGGTTTTTAGATTTTAATCCTGTGTTTTCGAAAAAAGGTGGAAAAAAAAAATGGTTTTACAGCAGAAGTCATTATAAGATCTAATCTAATATGATACGATCTTATCTCCGGCATCATCTAATCCAATGCAATCTAATCTAACCTAGAAGATGCAGAGTATACGACTTGATATATTTTTAGGCGACTTTAAACATTTACAAAATAAAAAATCGGGTGCGCGCAACTCACAACATTCACTTACCTCTGTTGCTAAGATCAATTGAAGAACTTCGAATACGATTACAGATAAAAATAAATTAATTAAGAAATAATTAAATTAAATTTCAATAGAAACATTTGTTTTATTAAAACATCAATTATATTATTATCTACGACAATCAGTTTGTTTTATCGGCTTTTCATCACTCTTCGTTCACTTTAACAATTTTTTGTATGAGATAATATTTTTTTCTAAAATCTTTAGGTTCCCAACGGTATATTATAAATCTATATTACTGTTATGTTAAAAAAATAAACAAAAATCGCATAAAACATATGTTTGCTCCTTTCTCCTTTAGTTAATTATCGAATTCTTTCAACGTGTATATTTAGTTTTTTTAGAAATGTTAATAGGATGTTTTGTTTAGTTTTATAAAATATAAAAAATTAAAGGTACTTTAGAGGAAGAAAATTTAAACTATCAACATTCAAAGCCCATTCAATTTTACATCAATATAGCGAGTTTAATCATAATCGTTAGAGCCGTTTTTGAGAGAATTGTAAAAAGATGCTAAATGTATGGTATAAAGTGGCTCTTCTGCTTGGCCGATTCTGGTGGAAAAGTTGCTGCAACATCTCAAGCATAGGCGCTATTAACTATGAAATTTCAGTTTTGTACTAATTATCGTTCTCGCACTAGACTAATACACGTACAAACACACGGACACACAGACCATTTTCCGGGACTTATTTGGACTCAAGAGACCCTAAAACGTGTATTTCCGTTGAAAACTGGAATTCGAAAATGTTCACGATCGCAATACTTTGCCTTACTATATACTTAAAATATATAGCAAACAAAACAATAAAAACCATAACTTCATATTCTAATTATCCCGTCATAAATACTTGTGTACTAAGAATTATGTATATGTTTATTTATATGCCTGTTACCGAGAAATTCATGCTGTCGTCTTTCATTACTTCTGTTTTAAGAAGGATACAATTTTATACCTTTCTCTGTTATCTCTTGCTACATTTTAATTTATTGAGAATTAGTATGTTACGCCTCACAGATTTATGGTTCAGGAATAAAGACTCACATACAAAAAAGCAATCTTTAAAAAAAAAAAAAAAAAAATAATGATAGAACCATAACGAAATTTCATTGGTACGTAAATAACAAAAATCTACATACTCACTTACTACAGCCACATACGAGCTCTGTATTCGCGTTTTCATAGCAAACTACACTGACACGCCAAAGACTTATGAAGGGCATGTCACTAACTGTAATGCCTGTTAGAAGTAGGCTAAAGCGAAGCTGGATGAGAGACCTCCTCTCCTAAATTAAAGCCTAGAAAGGGGTGCTACTGGGTACTTTCCTTACCCATGCCCATCATGACCGCTGATTATGTTTCTATAGCGCATTTGCTTATTGTCACTTTTTTTTTGACAGGTGTGAATAACTAATATGAAGATAAAAATAAAATAAAAGTGTGTTTCAAATTTATAATTAAAGCCTAAGCCTTCGTTAGGACGATATTCAATGGATTTCTTCTTACAGATGAGTGCTGAACTTTTTTTTTTTATTTAATTATTAAATCGAAGTTGACCGTTTAAGTGAGTCTTTCGAATGGAGCGTAAAATGGTGGTTCTAAGGCTTTGCGATGTCAGAACACGTTAAAGATCCCTATCTTAATTAAGCCTGTCGTCTGGTTAGCCAGTGTAGTATAAAGTGAATTTAAATGAACAAACCGTTTAGGTGAAACTCAACGATTTTTCAGCATCAAAGCAATATTATTTTCTTCCTTAGTTCCTTAGTATTTGTCCTGCCGCAAAGCTAATTTCGCTGAGAAATCGCTTAAATTAGTGAGTCTTCCTCTCTCCTTTTTCCTTTTGGACCAAAAATCGAATACCCATTTTGAGACCTGGAAAAAAAATCCCTGTAGTTGTAGTAGAGGGGGTTTTAAGTCTGGGTTTTAAGAAAAAAAATGCATGAAATGTGTGAACAGATACATAATCTTTCTAAATTGAGATGTGGATTTCCTATATCCATTCTAGGAAATTTTACAGGAAGCTCGAAAATCCCTTATTACCCTATTTTTAAAATAACTAATATGATTCTTTTCGCATTAAAATCTGAAATTAATTTTTTACCACAATAATAACATCATATTAAAGTTATAAAATAATTTTTTTTAGTATGATTTAGAAGGAAAGTAACTATTAAATCAGTAGCTCTCGAAAATAATTGCATTTTCAAAGGACTTGACTGTTTCTTTAGATAAAACTAATTGATGAGAATTCAAAATATCAATTCAATGTTCTTTAGTACCTTTTGGAAATCAACGTCACAATTTACCTAATCACCTGATGTTTGTTGCCGTTTCGGTATATGTTTAATAACTTCAGCTTATAGTTTTTATTAAATTAAAATTCTCGGAGTTAATGTTAGTAATTGGCTAATAAGAAAATGACTTAAAAATCATGTCTTTCAATCTATTAACGAAGGTCATAATTACAAAATTCTTATATTTGAATGTTTGTTAAACTTAAATCATTTTTAGTGATAAAAGCCTTCATAAAACTAAAAATTCTAGTAATAAAAAATATGAAAATAAAAAATAAATGACCATGAAATCCGTTTGGAAATTATAAACAGGAGATATTTTATCAATTCTAACTTCAAGGATTGATCAAGGTGGAACCAGTTTTTGTCTTATAACTTCCGTGATAGGGTTCGGGACTTTTGAAGGAATTAATATTGAAATAAACCATTTTTACAACAATTTTCTTTTTAACATCCAGAATTGGAAAATCAAAAACTAACATTCCTGATAATCTAAATACATTATGTTAGCTATGTAAATGAACTTTTTTTTTTTTTTTAAATGCTTGTATCAGACCAATTTGTTTTTATCAGTACTATTAGAAAATTAAGTGTTTAATCTCAAAAAACATTGTGAGATTTTAATACAATTTACAGTATAAATTTTTTTTTTGTTGAAATATCAAACCAAATAGAAGAGAATTTAATTGAAAAATATCATTTTGTAATGTCACACTCAAATATGCACTCCTTAACTTCCTTTTATTATATATTTATTTTTTTTCACAATTCGTTACATAGTTTTTCTACGTTTCGGGGTTGTTTCCCCATTATCAAGACATTTTTAAAAACATTTTTAAACACAACACTCATTATTTTACATTTATAGCTTACTGCTATTCGTCCACTTAAATGTTCATTGGCTCCACTTAGAGTGTTGTGTTTAAAAGTGTTTTTAAAAAAGTCTTGATAATGGGGAAACAACCCCGAAACGTAGAAAAACTATGTAACAAATAAGAAAGAAAATAAATGTATAATAAAAGGAAGTTAAGGAGTGCATATTTGAGTGTGGAGTATTAAGTAAAACTTCCTAACAAATTATAAAAGAAAAGAAATTATTTTGTAAATTCTATTAAAAATCCGACAATGTTTTTCGAGATATAACACTTAATTTGCTAAGTGTTCTGTATGTTCTTTATTCTATTATGCATACTGTCTACTGAGTGTTTAAATACTGTAGTTGATCGTTTAACTCTGATTTAATATAAATATCCTTTTATTTATTTTTTTGATTGAGCACATCAAATTTTCAAAATTACTTTATTTAGTTAGAACTTATTTATGATAGTATATATTTTTTAGAATGTATTCCTTGTTCTATTATCAAGATTTTGAAATTCAGTAGTTTTTATAGCATATATGCTATAAGTCAATTCAAAACACTGAATTATCATTACATTGACATTGTATGTAAATTTTTACTTTCGTTTACCTTTATATGAAATATATAGTAAGGGAAAGTATTGCGGTAATAATTTCTTTCACCGGTAATACATGTTTTAGGGTCCTCTGAGTCCAAGTTGGCAAGTCTCGCAAAAAAGTATATTGGCGTGTTAGTGTGTGTGCTAAATCTATCTAGAAAACGATCAATTGTATAAAACTTAAATTTCAAATTTTAGAAGCGTTTATACCTGAGATGTTACAGCAACGTTTTATCAAAATCATCAAAGCAGAAAAGCCACTTTATATCATGAATTGCTCTCCGGGTTTTGCTTTAACTCGCTATATCGATGTAAAAGTTAATGGGCTATAGTATCTTGCAGGCTTCATTCTAAATGACATATAACAGGACTTAAATGCCGAATTTGTTAATTTTCTTCATCTAAACTACCTTTAATTTTATGAATTAAATACAACATAAGCGTATGATCTTATAGGAATTTTTTTTCCCGAACATTAGAAAAGTAATATAGAAGTATAATGTACCTTTGGAAAGGTTAAGATATTGGGCAAAAAATTTATCTTTTATACAAAATTATGGAAGGTAATGTAAAGTGACGAATAGGGCATAAACTTGAGTCTTTATTGTATATGAAAATTTTATATTGCGATATCTCATAATCAAAAACATACGATATGTTTCCAATGAGCTTGAAACTCTAACTTTATTTAATAGTTCTTAAATTGAATATAATAACGAAGGGGTGACTGAAAGTTGTGAGTTGCCTGGAATAGATTTTTCTTTTATGTAAAGTGTTTTGAATAAATAACCAAATAAAGCAATCTTGGAAGTTTGAAGTGCTCAATTAAGATTATATTGAAATTTCCTTAAGTTAAGGAAACAGAAAGAAAAATATATATTAAATGTTCATGACTTTTATATTTATATTGTAAAAACTGTATAGTTATAGATTCATTAGCCTCAAGCAAGTAAAAATATTTCATTTTATACCATAAGAATTTTTATGATTTCTATCAGTTACGAAAATAATTTTTAAAATTAATGGAACGTAATGTAAAGTAATTAATTATGTTTTAAATTAAAAATAATAATGTTATGAGCCCATTACGGTTTATCATAAGCTAATGGGAAAAGTATTGTTGCTGAAAACCTTGTAAAGATGTGGAGGGGGAGAGTATGAGATGTGACGTCAGTTTCTTGTTTCAGCTGTGTGTGCCGCCAACTGCCACAGAGAGAGGGGTTACTGCAGGAAACCTGGAGAATGCAGGTGAATTACGATATTTTATATATTTAATTAGCCATTAATATATTGGTTTATTTTCATATTAATGGCTATTTTTAACCATTTGAAAAAAACATCAAAGAACGTGACATAAATAATTGTAAAAAACACGTGTCAATTACTATAATATTTATATTTCAATTAAAAATTATTTTAAAATAAATAGCGATAAACGAATAGATTTTTCAGAAATTGATTCTCTCGTCTTAAAAGGTCTGAAAAATAAAGATGCTATTTGTTTTACGATTTTTTTTTAAATTCTATAATATTTACTTTTAATGGTATGTAAAGGTCATATTTTTTTATAAAGTTTCATGTTTTGACTACGCTTCTTAGTATTAATTTAAATTTTATTTTATTTTTTGTATTTATTTTTTTTTTATTATAAATTCTATTTTAGATCAAATTGTGAATCATAAAATATTTTCAACTCAAAGGTTCCAACAAAAGTATATAATTATTTTCGGAGATTTGACAATACCCGAACATTATCCAAATTAGTTACAAAATACTGTATAAATAATTTATAAAACTTATTTGCCTATTGAAATTGAAAAGCGCAATCTAACTATATATATATATATATATATATATATATATATATATATAGTCTCTCCAATATAGTCATAGTCTTTCCTTATGATGTTTTATAAGTACACCATTATAAGCCATCAAATAATAATTATATTTCATTTTTTTGTAGTTTTGTAATTAAGACTATACATAAGAGATTTTCTCCTATAATTGGACATATATTTTCTTTAATTTTTGAATATTTTAATAATTTTTGAAAGTTTCGAAACCTACATCAATAACACCATTTCTTTATATTTCACGTTGGAATTTCTTGACTTTCGGTAGGAACAATAAATACCTATATTGTGGACTAAATTTCCGGTGTCCAAATTAATTATTTAATTTAAATTCATATTTGTCTTCAAATGCTATAGAAAAATTTCAAAAGTTGAAATAATTGTTTTTCCACAATGTAATCAATGATTACTCTTGTTCCTGCACATAACAGATTTCATTAAAAAAATATTTATTTAAAATATTATGTACATCTATTTATTATATAACTATTTATTATGTAGTTTTCTTTCCTCTTGCACATTGACTGTTACACCGGTGCATAAAATCTGATTTCTATAGACCTATTGTGAAAAAATACTTCTCAGAAAAAAAACAATAGGTTGATATTCGAGTTCAATAACACATTACAGAATTAAAACTCTAATAAAACTTGAATGATTTTGATCAATTAAACTTTAAAATCAAATAAAAATTATATTTTTGTAACAGTTAAACTAACATAAAAAATCCCGTTTCCGTTATGAAGAGACTTATTTTGTATATCACACTGTTCCATCCATATTTTCTCTCTCTTGATGTATAAAAAATTATGACTATGTTTTATCGAAATAATAAATTATACTTATTAATTAACTTACTAAAATAAAATATTTAATTTATTTGAGCCTAGGGATATTTTATATAAATACATAAATATATTGGTTTTTGAAAGAAGAATAAGTTGGTTATAAGCTTTAGAATAGGAAAAGATGCCCTTGAACATTGATGGTTTATAGAAATAGTTGCATAGTTGATGTAGTATATAAATAGTTTCTGTTATTATTTACCACAGTCTGACTAGTCAATTTTAATTGGTAGAACTTAATGAATTCATTTTTTTCAGGATCATAATTGTTATATCAGTTTTTCTGTTTTTGTTTTTTTTTACAATGATAATTTGGCTCTCAGTGTTTGACCCTTATTACAAGGAAGATTCTTAAGTTATATGCATATTTATAATTTAAGACATTTAAAAAAAATATGGAGGGCAGTGGAACATTTGAAATTCAGTATAAGTATGTTTCGAAAGGGGCAATCATTTCGTTTTGCAGGCGTCCTTGCACCCTTTGGGAGCGTTGAAAAAAACCCGTTAATTGGGCTTTGATCAGTTTGAATTTGAAGTGATAATATTTTTGTTTTCTTTTTTGCACAGTAAAAAAAACTTTTGAATATGTGAACATCTTTGAATGTTTACTTATATGACCATTGAGGAAGTAACAGAGATATTTCAAGGAAAATGATTAGGTCAAAGCCGCGTACATTCTCCTTTTGTATTTCTTTCATGGACCGATTTCATGCCTTTTTTTTATGAATGAAACTTTTTTAGATTCTTTTTTCTGGATTTTCACTCAAGAACGGACTTTCCATATCCAAGGTTCTATGTGATTTTCTTTCAGACTTTGTTTCCAGACCCATTTCTCTCGTTGATCGTATCGCATAAAATATTCTTCCATTTCATTATCCTAGCTTTTTCTCCTTCTACCTATTCTTCTTCTTTTTCTTCTTATATCTTACTATATACAACGTCTTAATTTCTTTTATGAATATTTAACATTAATATTGAAATGAATATATTTTCTATTTATAATATCACTCTTCTTATCAAATCGCCATATCTTTAGGCTATGTTTCAACACTCATCTTCAGACTATTAAATGTTGCAAACAATCATTTATGAGAAAAGAAATGTTTAATCTGGTATATCATTAATATAATAATTTTATCCCTTCGTATATTAAAAAAAAATGAGATCTAATTATTTAAATATTATTGATAATTCTCTCTTAGGACTCAGAAAAAAGAGAGCTTTAACTAAAAAAAAAAATCTAATCTATCTAAAAAAAAACATTTATTCAACCTAACAAAAAAACAAAAAAAAAAAAAAAAAATGGGGAGCCCGTGGCTGAGTGGATAGCTATTCTCTCATGCTACAGGTTGTGAATTCGAATCCCAATCCCGGCGGGGCTTTTAAGGATGTACTTAAATGGGGATTCACTCACAGCCTCTCCCCCGGTTATGTGAGACCCGTCAGCAAAATGGTGGCCACTCACAAAATTAGGCGTAGGGAGTGATGACCCTATTCTACAAATTGCATCGAGAAACGCGAGTTTAATCTCCCAGAAGAGATTTATTCACTTAATGAAATGCGAAACACCATTAAAAGAGGCATCTTAAAATAATTTATTTGTTCCCAGCTACCTTTAGATTTAATAGTACTCGTATGAAATGTTTAAATATTTAGTAAAGCATTTAAAAGTTTTAATAATTCCGTTTTCCCTTTCCATCTACACGTTTTTAGCTGTTTTGAATATTTATGAAAATTATGGAAGCAATGCTCAAAACGTTGATCATATAATCCTTGTATAACTGCATTCATTTATCAATTAAAAATAATTGTTTTCTATTGTTCACTTCCTGTGGTTTACTCAAAATTTCAAGCCAATCCATATCTTATTTACAAAACAAAATTTCATAAACGTTAACAAAATATAGCAAAAAAATCCATTTAAAAGTTTATAAACAGAAAAATCTAATCGTTTGACAATCACATTGCATTATGAAATTAACTTAAACCGTTTTTTTTTTTTTTTAAACCGCGATAAGTCATAATTATTTTCTCCTATGATTTGATAATATTAATATTCAAAAAGTTTTGTCAGATAGGTCTTTTTTTTTTTTTTTTTTTTTTTACATCTTTTCGACCAACATATTTTCTACTTAGTAAATCCACAAACTGTACCGGACTGTTATATAAAGTCTTGACAATAGCCATTAATAAAATAATCAAATTAGGCCTTAGCTTGAAACAATTAGCGAAACAAATCAGATGGTATCAGGGTATGGTATGGGTTCTTGACAATCAGGCACAAATGTTTATACAACTTTTTAATCATAACAACTTACAAATTAATACAAACAATATGCAGGCAAACCAAGATCCATCATATTCATACAGCAGCTTCTCCCCCTATCAGCTCATAACTCAAACTCTTACTGAACTAACTGACCCTCCAGGTATAAAGATACCTGCTAGTGACTTTTTTTCTTACATCCAAAATGGATGCTATGTTTGTAAACAAAACCAAACAGGAGCAGTATTTTAAATTTAAATTTCCCTTTTATCTTATTGTTAGCCGGCCTAACACAATAATCAAATAATAAATAAATAAATACCATAATTATAAAAAATGGGTATATTACAATATATATATTTAACTTTTAAATAAAGTTAGATTTAAATAAAATTAAGTTATAGAATTACAAGTGTCATTTTACAATAGTCTATATGTGAAACTTTTTTGAGATAAATTGATGTAACAATAGAGATTAATATCTGCAATACTTATTTTTATTCGCTTTTCGTCACTATTTAAACGTTATCTTTTTAGAAGGCACAAAAAGTTGGTGCTCGCAACAAACGATTTCCAATTACCTTCGTTGTTAAAATCAACTTAAGAACGTTTCGAATTTCATTGAGCTTCTATTGAAACATGTGTTTCAGATTAAATAATCAAACAATGAGAATTATTAACTATAACAAACAAACAAATTTATTCTCTTTTCATCACTCTCTATTACCTTGTACATCTTTGCATGTAAGATAACATTTAACCTATGAATCTAAATGCTTTAGCTCTCCTACAGTATATTATAAATCCAAATAAGATAGGCCCTGTTCGGGAAAAAAAATTACCTAAACAAATTACATTATCTCTTTTCTCCTTTTGTTGGTCATCAAATTCGTCCAAATAGCATATTTAGCCGTTTTTTATCAATGATAATACAATGGAATGTTTAATTTTTTCGAATCTAACAAATTATAAGTACTTTATAAGAAAAAAAAATTAAAAATCTACATTTAAGCCCTGACAACCTATTTCAATCATATTGAAACATAAATGATATTAAAGCCCATTAAACTTTATATAGCAATATAGCGAGTATCATCAAAATCGTTGGAGCCATTTTTGAAAAAACCCTAAAGAAGCATAGAGTATAAAGTGCGTGAGATAAAGTTACTTTTCTGGTTCACGCATTTTGATACAAAAAAGTTGATGTAGCATCTAAGGCGTATATACTTATAGTAAATAATAAATTTCAAATATTAAAGCTTCTAAAATATTAAAATCCAGTTTCGTAAAGGATGTGGTAATCGAGCTAGACTTACCACACATACAGACCTTTCTACGGGACTTGGTCATTTTGATTCAGGAGAACCTAAAACTTGTATGACCAGTGAAAACTCGAGTTTGATAATTTTCACGATCGCAATTCATATATTTCATACAAAGGTAACCGAAAGTAAAATGCAATTCCTAATGAATAAATTTTGAATATTAATCGTCAATTGTTCGGACTCCAAACTTTTTTTTTTTACTTTCACTTAGTTATATATAAAATATGTAGTAAGGGATAGTAATGCGAACTTGAAAATTTTCGAATTCCAGTTCTCAACGAAAATACACGTTTTAGGGTATCCAATGACCAAGTCCCGTAAAAAGGTCTGTGTGTGTGTCAGTATGTGGTGAGTCTAGCGCGAAAACTAAAATTTCACATTTAAGACAGCTATACGCCCAAGATGTTACACCAACCTTTTTCACTAATATCGGCTGACCGAAAGTCCTACTTTTATCATATACATTTTCCACCTTTTTACGATTTTGTCATAAACGACTTTAACGATTTTGATTAAACTCCGTATATCGATTTAAAATTTGATGGGCTTTAATATGATGTAGGTTTCATTCTAATTGAAATAGTCTAACAGGGCTTAAATGCCGATAATTTTAATTTTCTTCCAATAAAGTACCTTTTATGATGAAGGTTTCATAAAATTAAATATATCATCTGATTAGCATTGCTAAAAAACAGATAAATGTACAAGTGGATGAATTTGATAACCGATTAATGGAGAAAAGAACAAAAGTATTTCTTAATCCAATTTATGTGTTTTTGAACCTAAAAATAGTAATAAAGATGTATAATATACCATTGGAAAGCTAAAGATTTTAGGAAAAAATATTATCTTATGCACTAAATTGTAAAAGTTAACGGAGAGTGATGAAAAGCCGATAAAACAAACTGATTGTTGTTGATAACAATATAATAGGTTATTTAATAAAACACATGTTTCAATTGAAAGTCAATATAATTAATTCTTTAACAATTTATTTCCATCCCTAAATGTATTTAAAAATTCTTGAATTGATTTAAAAAAGGAAGGTAAGTGAAAGTCGTGTGATGCTCGCATTAGATTTTTTCAATTCAATTAAAGATTTTTGCTCCCAAAACTTCTCAAATCGGTACGAGACTTGAAAATTGTTATCAAATATTCCTCGCCAATGCCTCAAGGTCCTCACTGACCCCTCCATTAATTCGGGACGGCAAAGACCTTGCTATCCTATCCCATACGGACATAAGATAAAACCTTCAAGAAAAAAAAACATCCAATTTTTTTTTCTATTTAACACTTAGCTGATTTCATTTAAACGATCTTACTATCTTACTGTATCGCTATCACAAAAATTAAAGAAAAAAATTTATTTTAGCTTACTTTTGCCATATTCACTATATATATATATATTTAAATATTTAATTATTGAAATTTACAACTGTAATTTATATTACAACAAGTAAATATGCTAAAAGAAAAATCACATGAGGCAGACTTGTAGAGGAACAACCCAACGGAAGCACTCCATCACTATATAATGAAATAATCTTTATCATTATATTTTATATTATTGTCCATCTTGTTTTCTTAGCTAAGGTTTAGGCCTAAAACAAAAGGATAAATGATACAATTAACTGACCAGACAGACGATGTCCTGTCTTAGCTCTAACTTAGCGAAATAAGTTAGAGCTATTAGACGTTCACGTGTCATGCTATGACCAAGGAAAAGGCGGTTCATATTTATATATGTATTTGGAGAAATACTTAGAAAATTAAAAAAAAAAAAAATACCTATTTACCAAAGTAACCTTTCTATTTTTTTCTTTCCTATGATCCTTCTCCTGACTGTTATAAACACTACCAAAAATAATTCACCAAATCTGTAAAGCCATTCACGTGTGATGTGATTATTAAAAAAAAAAAAAATTAAAACAAGTTAATATTTTATTTCTAATTGCATTCTAAACCAACTTGGACTATGTTAATATTTATATTAAGCAAAATCGCATTTAATTAGGATAAGCATATTAAGTACTAAAAATATTTAGTGTATGACTGTTTTTATCACCACATTATTATGTGGTTTTCTTTTTTTCTAATCATCAAAGAAATACGCACTAGTTAAATGTAGAGAGTTTTAATGATAGTGGTTACGTTCAAGGAATATGTAACACCCCACCCAATGCCAACTATTGCAATTTACTTAATAAAAACAAATATTTTCTCGAGATGTTTATGCATTAGCCCAAGCCAGTGCAATACGCAACTAACAAGGTTCTGATTGATATCACTGGGTGTCATAATCTTCCTGCAGCATTGAAAAATCATTCAAGATGTTTTATGATTGTTAATAAAATATCTTTCTATTTCTTAGGTTCTATGGTTGTAATTATAATTAATTAGCTCATTAAAACCCCTAGGACCCTTACTTCATTCGGTGTGGCCAGTAATGGCTCCTGAAGTGTATTGTTTGAGTATACCTCCTCCTGTTAGATTGTTTGAAAAATAATTCAGAATTTAAGGTTTTTCTGTAAATAACCCTCTATATAATAAACTTAATACGTTTACTCTAAATAACCCTCTATATAATAAACTTAATACGTTTACTCTAAATAACCCTCTATATAATAAACTTAATACGTTTACTCTAAATAACCCTCTATATAATAAACTTAATACGTTTACTCTAAATAACCCTCTATATAATAAACTTAATACGTTTACTCTAAATAACCCTCTATAAAAACTTAATACGTTTACTCTAAATAACCCTCTATATAATAAACTTAATACGTTTACTCTAAATAACCCTCTATATAATAATTTAATACGTTACTCTAAATAACCCTCTATTAATAAACTTAATACGTTTACTCTAAATAACCTCTATATAATAAACTTAATACGTTTACTCTAAATAACCCTCTATATAATAAACTTAAATTACGTTTACTCTAAAACCCCTATATAATAAACTTAATACGTTTACTCTAAATTAACCCTCTATATAATAAACTTAATACGTTTACTCTAAATAACCTCTATATAATAAACTTAATCGTTTACTTAAATAACCCTCTATATAATAAACTTAATACGTTTACTCTAAATAACCCTCTATATAATAAACTTAATACGTTTACTCTAAATAACCCTCTATATAATAAACTTAATACGTTTACTCTAAATAACCCTCTATATAATAAACTTAATACGTTTACTCTAAATAACCCTCTATATAATAAACTTAATACGTTTACTCTAAATAACCCTCTATATAATAAACTTAATACGTTTACTCTAAATAACCCTCTATATAATAAACTTAATACGTTTACTCTAAATAACCCTCTATATAATAAACTTAATACGTTTACTCTAAATAACCCTCTATATAATAAACTTAATACGTTTACTCTAAATAACCCTCTATATAATAAACTTAATACGTTTACTCTAAATAACCCTCTATATAATAAACTTAATACGTTTACTGGATTATTACTTTTGATTTATTATTTTCAATAATGAATCTTATAATCGACCAAGAAACAAGAAAAAAAATTACCCGAATAGCGAATAAAAAAAAATCCTTATGTTCCCCGTCCGCGGTATTTCTCCGATACTACTGGACCAACTTTTTTAAATTCGTTACAAAGATACTAGAGCATGCAACGCTGATCCCAACGCCCAGACGTTCACATCAGCTGGTTATTCTTAAAATGGATGCCGATTAAAAGTAATTTAATTCAATAACTCAGTTATTTTTTAAGATAGAGATAAAATGTATGAGTGTTTTTTAACAAAAAAAAAAAAAAACGCGAATAATTATATAAATGAGAGTAAGAAAAGAAATAAATTGAAATTATACGCATAAATAACTAAATAGCTAAAAAACCCTGTTTTTTAGCCGATAGAGAAAAATATGTATAGAGTTTTAGAATGAACCTTTGTAATCTACCAAATAAAAAAAAAACCCTTCCTCAAAATTTGAGGATGCGTAGAACCCGAATAAAAAAACTCCGCTTCTTCTTATTAATAAATAAATAAATATCAATGATTTTAGATTAAGATTAAAGATAATTAAATTTTCTACAAAATAAAAAAATAATTATTGAAATCGGTTCAGGAATAGCAGACGTTTTGAAATTAGAAGTGGTGATATGTCATTTTCTTTTGATTTATTTATTCCTTTTCATATTACATGATTGCCTCCAATCAACTATATTAACCCGTTATACCTTAATATAATTATTTGGAAATAATAAACTATTGTGTAATAATTTTACTCTTGTTTCCTAAAAGAAAATTATTGTTTACCTCTGGAGCATTCCGCTATTCGGAAATCATTCAGTATTTACTGAAATGACATTTTATGATATTTTAAAAATTGTATTTCATTTGATTAAACTCGGCCAAAAGAATGGCATTAATTGCAAGGAATATACACCAAGTATGAAGCAAGGATAGTATTGGTGAGCGAAACCTTCAACGGTGGTGTAAAATTTCGAGATGAAGACTTCAGTCGGTCGTTGTTGCACTTTTTCTCTTGATGACGCTGTTTTACTAGCTTTAGTGGAATAAAATTTCAGAACAGCTGTTCGAGAACTTTCAAAGAGCTCCGGTGGAAGCAAATCGACCATTGATGACCTCGTCAAGGCAATAGGAAAAGTGAATAAACGTGGTTCTTCTGCGATAACAGCGGGCGTTCTAGACAGTAGCTCTGCAAAAGAGAAGCAGCATTAGAATCTAATGATCAAAGAGCTTTAGAAAATGGGTTTTCTCATTGTGAAAAATCTGAGGATTCCAAACTAGGCTTAGAGAGTATGGAAAAGCTGCCAGCACAGTGGTACAAGAAAAACAGATATAATTGTTTTTTCTTTTAAAACTACATTCCTGCATTATTTTCTTGATAGCCTTATATTTTCTACCGTATAAATAATGAAATTTACAATAGCCATTGAACAATAATTCAGTGCAGACAATAACTTGAAGATCGCAGCCCGAAAAACAATACGTTGGTCTATTTTTAGATTTGAATATTCTATCTATTGCTAAGATCGATTTAATTCTGAAAATAAAACGCTGCAAATTATTACAAAATGGTTTATTATTTTCAAATAGCAATATTAGGTATAACTATTTATATAGCTGTAGATAGACAATTAAGCAATATGAAAAGCAATAAATAATCCAAAGGGAAATGGTACACCACCACTGCTAATTTCAAAACGATTTATCTCTGCTATTATATAACCAATTTCAATCATTCTTTCATCATTTTGTAGACCATTTATTGCTCAATGAAAAAGCACTAAAAGCTTTTTGGTATTTATTTATTTATTAATTAGGAGGAACGGATTTTTTTTATTTGTTATTCGGGTTCTATGCATCTTGAAACGTAAGCCCTCAAATTATGAAGGATTTTTTTTTTTTTTTTTTTTTTTTTTTTTTTTTTTTTGTTTTGGTCGATTACATAGGTTCATTATAGAAAATAATAAATGAAAAGAATTTATACTAGACTGCGTTACCATTTCCTATTCTTTTCTTTTCTGTCGATTTTCATTCCAATAATTCAAATAAAATTTCCTGATTCCAGAACACCTTACCTGTTTTTCTCTGTCATCAATTATAACCGAATTATTGTAGATATTATTGTATTTTTTATTTTTCATTTCTCTCTCTTTTCATCGATTAAAATAATTTTAAATATTTATTGTAATCATTAATATTATTAGTTTTTTTTTTATGTGTTTTTTGGGGCAGTTGTAATCATTATTTTTTTTGTACATGTGTATTATTCTCAATGGGCCTAGTCCCAGAATAAAGTTCTTTTTTCATTCATTCATTCAATTATCTTGAAGTCACATCTCTTATAAGTTGTAGCTTGATCATATAGGATTTTTTTTCTTTTTGTTCATCGCGTTGTCTTGATCTCAATTTTTGGTGGAATCACGTCTATTATAAATTGTGACTTGAATATACAGATAAATTAAAAAAAATATTTTTATAATAAAAAATATATAAGAATAATTGTTATCTATTATATATATTTTTTAAATCTTACACATTTGTTGATTAATGTATAAATTATGTATTTTTCATAGCCAATTTTTGTACTGATTAACATTAATGATTAGGGAGGAATGAGTATCCTCTTCAAGAGTCGGACATGGTTGTCAAAAGAAAATTTGTTATTTCACATCCATTTACAGATTTAGAGCAGGCAGGAAGAACTTTATAAAACAAATTATTCTTAGCAAAAATGTGTGAAGAACATAGACATTAAAGTGTGTTCTCCTCCATCATGTTTTGCCGACTGATTTCTATCCGTGTTTTGCCTACTGCTTACCTAGTTTCGCGATAGAAATTATACTCCTTATATTTGGTATTGACATACTTTACTTGTTTCGGTGAGTTTTCTTGTATTTTTTATTTTTAAACCAGTCTCACAGCTTTGACATAACAAACTTCATTCATGCTTGTATAATTATTCTTATAGTTCAAGAACAAATGTTTCTCCATTTCTTATCAGTAATAATTTTCAATTTAAATATAGAAGCTTATTGCTGAGTTTCAGTGGAAGATTAAACTATTTTAACTGCTGTCAATATTCCTAAAGCCTGAGAATCAGACCTATCATGGAATTCGACCATAGCTTGTGTTAATAAATGATTTCTCCCTCCCTCCCCCCCCCCCTAAAATTACTGCTTTTTCATTAACGCGTCCATTTTATAATATGTTAAAACTATTTCGCCAAATTTTTGGTAAAAATCGATTCGAAGAACATTCTATGCTCTATAAGTAGTGTTTTACTATTTTCTAATAATTCATGACCACTCAAATCATTCAACTCTTCATAAAAATAAACTATTGTTTCTTTGGTGTCAGATTGACTGCTAAATAATCAAATTTTTACCCGATCCTTTGACTACCTCCTTATAGTTCTCATTGACCTTTTTTTAATACACTATTTATTATATCCAATTCATGTTAATATCTAGATGGTCGCAGTTATATTTTCACTTTATAAAGATCTAAAGCAAGTTTTCTTTGTAAACGTTTTTTTTTTTCCCGTGAAGTGGTTTACTGTACACCCTGTATTTAAAAAAAATAAGTTATAATACAGGAATGAATTTATCTTTGGAACTATTAATTGTTTATAGTTCGGTGCTCAATATATTCTTGAAATATAGAGTTGCATTCAGAGTTGGATAAAACATATTCACAATATATATTTACTATTTTCTAATAAAACAATCGCCTATACATTTAACTCAACATTACTCTCTGCCATTTTTCAATATATAACTTTCCTTTTTGAATAGGCATTAAATCATAACAATGGTCTTGATGCTAAATTCCATGTTTTATCTTCTCTTATTTTCAAAGGGTTATCACAATTAGTAAATCTGATGAGATGTGCTAGTCATTATTACTTTCATTGATAAAACTTCTATCTTTTCCAGCTGGTCCTCTGTCAAGACCGCACATTTTTAGTGTCGCTCTAATATCTACGTAATATCACATTTCACTGATCCATTGAATTCATACCCTAATGCTAACGATGCAAGTTTTTCAGATTATTTTTTTAAGCGATGAAGTAAGGAAGATAGTCCGAGAGGAGGTCAAGATTATTTATTGCAATAGTCTTAATTATTAATTGCCAACGTATGTAGGTCCTCGGTATAGGTCTTCATCAGATTACCTCAAGGTGCCTTCATCTCAAGGTATAGTAATTATAAATATCAAACTTACAATATGGACTTACAAATGTATACAATAAATAGTTAAGACTAATTTTTTATTGACCGCCACCCGGGCTATTTTCCTCTGAATTTCTAAACGATCAACTACATATATTATTCTTAGTACACTTGATTATATGCAAAAAAAAAAAAAAAAAAAAAATGTTTAAAGAAATATTCTCACCAACTCTTCATTTTGAGTGGTATTTCGCTGTGCCGCGAGGTGGGTATGTATTTAAATATGGTATTATAAATGTCATTTCAAATAATAGAAGTTACGCTACAATTTTTGTTTGAATATTTTTTTAAAATTATCATCAGGAAATATTTTATTAAAGCAAGAAATTATTTTTCATAGTAAAATTATTATATTTTAGCGAATAACATTAAAAGCATTATTGAAAAAAATGTGTATGTACCTAATTTAACCATAATAAACTAAAAAAGAAAATGGATGATTAAGATGGTTGGGGGTGCGGTCATAAATTAGAAACACACATTTAAAACAAGTTCTATTTTAATTATGTGCCGACGTTTCGGCCTACAACGTGGGCCTTCATTAGGCCTAAAAGAAACAAGATAACAACCAATGTGATATATATATATATAGACTTAATAATGCGTTAGGTGTATATTAATAATATGACAGTAATATAATATGGGAACATAAATAAAATTAAATGTAATATGTTTATATGTTAATTAAATGTATTATATTTTTCCCTCTTTCCATACTCATATCTTTCTCCGTTGCATATCCTGACATATAATGGTAAGTTTAATATTACATTATTTTAAAATTTAAAATATTTTTTATTCATACTGTTTCTTTTCTTAATGGCTATGTTCTTTTTATATATTACCTATACTCTTAACTATGTTTTTAATATATTACCGTCATATATCACTTCAAAATTGGTCATATTTTAAATTTTAATTGCTCACATATTTTTCCTTTGTCATTTGTTTCATTTGCTTAGTCTCTCTTTATAAATTCCTATTACAATATTATCATCTCAATTCTGTTTACTTCCATACTTTATAACTATCATCTTAATTTTGTTTATTTCCATACTTTATAACTGTCATTTTATTATCATATTACATTTAATTTTATTTATGTTCCTATATTATATTACTGTCATATTATTACTATATACCTAACGCATTATTAAGTCTATATATATATCACATTGGTTGTTATCTTGTTTCTTTTAGGCCTGATGAAGGCCCACATTGTAGGGCGAAACGTCGGCACATAATTAAAATAGAACTTGTTTTAAATGTGTGTTTCTAATTTATGACCGCACCCCCAACCATCTTCCTCATCTAATTTCTCAACGGTCAACAATAACTCCATCATTAAAAAAGAAAATGACTCATTAAAATGAAGTATTAGATAGGTGATAATAGATATATGAAGCAAAACCTGAACGCTTGGAAAAAAAAACTTCAAATCGGGGTGGGGACGTTATGGAGAATGTTCCGTTTAATGAGTTCAAACAATTGGCGAAAATTAAGCTTGCCCTTTACGGGAGTTTGAGCCTGACAGCAGAGTTGTCTCTTTTGCAGAGTTGGTGTTCTTAAATAGCTTCATAACTGTCTCCTTCTGAATAAGCTGCTTTCTTGATTAAGTTCTTAGCGATGCCAACTTAATTTTCAGAAAGTACGTTACACCTGAGGTATAGTTAGGGCTGGATAATAAATTAGAAAATTCCCAATTTTTTGCGAAAGCTACCATTTCGGCACTAGAATGATAAAAATATAAAATGCTAGAAAAAGTTTCGAATTACACTCGCCTGTATCCATACCAATAACTTCAAACTGGAACTTAAGTACTTCAAAAGGGGCTTTTCTGGTTTATTGCATAATGCATTATAAATCCCGCGCAATAAAAAAAAAGCCATATCCGTAAAAAGGCGAGCTAATGGACAAAAAAAAAAATATTTAAAAATGTGTACAGTATTTTTTCCTGGTAATCATTGAGTTTTATTATGTATTTATATATTTTTAATTTAAATTAACTGTTTAACCCGCTGAGCAAGCAAGCTTCTAGTATTCATAAAAAGGTGCGCTATGCAACATAGTTAAAAAGCATTCCACCCCATCTAAACATTCTAGAGGAAAATACTCCTGAAAACCGAAAGTTATCGCATTGCATAGCTGTTGAATATTAATGAGTTGAGTAATTTTTTTTTTTTTTGCCAGTTTTCTAATCACGATTTTTTTTTATAACCTGTTTCCGTAAAAATATTTCACGAAGGTCGCTTCATAACATTTCCTTACGATGGGCTAATCGGTAATGTATGCATAAAATATATGAATGTATGTGTGGTAATTATTAGTTAAGGTGCTGTTAGTAAGAAAACCAAAAAATATATATATATTATCAAAGCAACAATTAACAGATAGAAAGAGGCTTTAAACGATGTAAAATATTTTACCACAAATCAAACATAATAATACGAATATATTAACATACACAATATGACAAATTGAATTGATATATATATATATATATATATATATATATATATATATATATATATATATACATATATATATATTTATCAATTAGGTTATTTATAATTTTAAAATGTTTACAGCGATGTTTCACAATTGCCTGGGATTCCTGATTTTCGCTTGGTACCTTATAAGATGACTTAGGAATATCTTCCTTATATTTAGTTTTTGTTTTATTTTTAGTTTGGATGATAAAATTCAATTATCTTAATTACTAATTTTATCTCATTTAAAGATCTAATTTCTTACAATTTTTCAACTTATACACAATTACGACGCAGATAATTTGAATTTTTTTTCACCGATTTCACCGCTCTTTGAGTTATTTCTGAAGTTGTAAGGAACTTTTCTTCTATTCCCCCTTCACTAGTGATTGTGACAGCCTGTTTTTTAGTATAAACAGTTACACGAATTAATGTTAGCAATCTCGGTTATATGTCATTTATTTCACGTAAGGAAACGTTCTTTTCTTTATTCACATCGCTCAGACTCGCAGAAAAAAAGTCAATACGTGAATGTAAGAAAATTTGCGTTCAATTTAATCCTAATTTCTACAAAATTATTTAAAGTTTTAATCATAGTACTTCTTGATGTTTCTTAAATAGTTGAAGATGTTGGAAAGGCTCATTTTCACTGAATTAATTGTACTCTTAAAGTGCTTTTCACTGTATCTCTGATCTGTTGCCCCACTAAGTTCCTCCTTCGAAAAGTTTCGAAATTTTGTTGAGTTATACTTCAGTACCTTCAAGGATCCATGCAGTTTCTATTTTTTTGGATAGTTTTTTTTATAATTTAATTCATTATTCCGAGAAGAGAAAGTGGTATGATCTTGCTTGGTTGGTTAAGTAGTACATATTTTATTTTGAGTATAACGGTTTGGAGGTATTATCTTTTGGACCAGTCTGTTTCTTCCCAATGTTCGTCACTGGAACAGCCCACATTCTATTACAAAAATCAGACTCCCTCAACAGTTGCAAGGCTTTTTGTCTTGAAGTTTTAGTTGCGGTGTACATACAAAAGTTTCTGAGATACTTGATTATTTGAACTCTATCCATTGAAAACAAATGATAAAAATATCATCGTTGCAATATTTTTCCATACCATAAATTTCATGTATAAATTTGTGAAATTAATATTAATTTTATAATTTCCATATTTTAACATTTGTAATGATTTAAATTAAAGTAACTATATCGATGTAAAATTTAATGCGCTTTAATTCCATATAGGTTTTATTTAGATTGAAATAGTTTTTTTATTAATTTAATGCACCTTATTCTACTATGGCAAATCGGACGACCCTATTCCTAAAAATTTCAAGAGCCACCCGCTAGCTTTGAACTCGCCATCTTGGGCATGAAAGGCTTTTATGTTAGAAAATACACCACAGGCGACCCCAGGTTGAAATAGTGTGATACTGATAATGCCAAAATGTCTTTCGCTAAAATATCTGTTTTTATTTTTAATAATAATAATAGGTTTACCGAATCCGGGGTTTCGAAGCTTATACTGCCGAATGCTGCTACACAGATTCTTTCATTTTTGTAATTAGAAATAATTGACTATTTAAGCAGGTTAGAATTGAGAAAAAGTGTTGAATATAAAATATTTAAACATTCTTCAGGAGAAAATAGCAGAAATATTTTTTCAGGCTTATGTTTTTTCTTTTGTTTTTCACCGAAAAGAAAAATAGTTATATAGATGTTTAATAACTGTTGGAAATCTGAAGAAGAAAAATTGTAATTTACCATACTAAGCTGTATAATCTAATTCAGATTGACGAAAATACCATAAACATAAGTTATGTTGTAGATAATAATAAAAAAAAAAACTTGATTTCAAGAATGAACGTTAGTTTGAGTTGTTTGTTGTGAGAACATGATTATTCTCTTAAATCTAGTGTTAATGAGTTCATAATGCTTATTTTTATCACAAATGTGAATCCATAATTTAATTCTAACTTTGCCAATATATTATGCCTTTTTATTTATATTATTTAATTATATATGTATAATATATGCTGAAATTATGAAGGGTCTTGGATTCAGTACTTATACAGATTCGTACTGTTTCTAGGCCAACGGCCTTGCAATGAGGTGACTGTGCCGAGATCACACTCAGCCGCCATGTTCTTCTCCATTTTTGAGTACCCACTTTACAGAGGTCTGCCCCAGGAGGGTCTCTATTTTATTTTATATATATATATATATTATATATATATATATATATATAAAATAAAATTCACGATTAGTTTTGTCACAAAAACATACGTCAGATTTAAATTTTATCTTTCGAAAAAGATTCGTTTTTCATTAGAAAAGCAGCATTTTCCGGAGAAGCTGAAAGAAGAACGGTTAGCTAAAATGGGACCAGATGTTACCGTTAGGGCTAAGTAAAGGAGTGACTTAGCGCATTCGACCGAGTAACGGAGCCTTCAAGTGAGCCATTCATGAATACAAGTAGATACTTATCTACTCATCTTTAAGTACTGTACATATAAGCAGCGACCTCACAACAGCTATAGCTTTCTCTGTATACAGGAGATAATTAGCGCTATTAAAAAAGTAATAGTTAAGCCTGCACGTTAATATGAAGTTCCTGAGTATTCTATTTATCCGAAAGAATATATATACAGGGTGTTTCAGGGTTAAGTGGCCAGACTTCAGGAATAAATTTTTTTAGATATTATCAGATTGTTGTAGGTCATTAGATTTTACAATAATCGGTCTAAAGCAATTGAACCTTGCGTCCTTAGGGCTGGAGATACCTTAGTTTAGTTCGTGTATATCAAGTTTCTTTCTATGAACAAACAGTACAATTTAAACGTAATCTTAGAGAATGAAATTATGAGATTTGCTTGATTAAGACACCATTTGCACAGTGGGCTTAGTCTTCCCAAAATATGTTATTATAATCTTAAAACAAGAAACAAAATGTTATGCCGCGCAGTGGGGTGAACCTATGCATTTGGTGGAAATAGGACCAACATCTGAAATTTCGAAATTCCCCATATTTTTTTGGTTAAGCTGTTCATCTTAACTTCTATTATCATTGTCCATCGTCAGTTTTTTTTATTTAATTAATATTTTACGACTAAGATATCTTATTAAAACGAAAATGAAAATTTATCGTAAATCGTAGTTCCAATTAATAAAAAAGAAAAAAAACAAAAGTGTCTCATCGGCCATCCTGTACATCAAAATTAATATCTGAATACAGAAATCGATTCCTCGTTAAAAAATAATGGGGGTCTAAGTTTAACCTTTTTTTTCGCACGGCCTACAGTCTGGCCTTAAAACTACAATGTCCGATAATTTGGTGTTTCGCCCTAGTCTGTGCCGGAATGATTACTAACACATTCCTCAAGAGGCGTGAGGATATTCATTCACATTCGTTATTTAGGCTATCATTAACTAACTAATACGTTTCAAAATACTGTAATAATGAATTCATATGTTTATGATTTCATTGTCTCGTTTAGAAATTTTCTGAAAACATGCTGTACTAATCTCTAGATATTTTATATTTCTTTTGCGATCCTTAATTAAAATTTAAACCCTTCACACATCCTAAGTTTCTTATACCCCCTTAGCGTATATTATTGTTTCTTAGCGTCTTAATATTCTCAAATTTCATTAATCTATTCCCCATGATTACTTTTAAATTGTACAGTTAGATTATAGCATAAAAAAGCAAAAAAAAAACAAAAAAAAACATAATATTTAGTACTCCAAATGAGTTATCTCAGGGCCTAAGGATACTAGAATCAATTGCTTGGAACCGGTGTTTCTCGAAACACCCTGTATAATAATTAGGAGAAATGTAAATTTATATTTTGTTATATAAGAATATAATATACAAAGCATTACTTGTTATAAAAATTACTTTTATATTTGCAATTATATTTCTGCAGCTGTCCTTGTAAAAATGAATGATATATCTCCATATCCGTGCTTTCGCAGTTCGGGAAGTTGATTTCCAAAAAGGTACAAAAGGAATTTTTTAAATAAAAATTAGCATTTTGATAATTCGTATTCTAATCGTTTGGTTTTAACAAAATTCGCCATCTGGTTTCATCTAAAGTACAGATAAGTCCTTTAAAACGCGATTCATTGATGAAATTATAAAAAAGTGCTAACTGAACATAAAATTTCATTCGTTACACATTTAATGTAATAATATTTTTATTAACATATTACATGCGGCTTTTCATTTACCACAGGTAAACATTAGAGCATTAGCGTGAAAAATTACAGTATGAAAATATTTTAAGTATGAAAATATTAATTAATTATGAAAATACAATTACCTTCTCTGAGTAGTACGTATTTTCTTTTTGAATGATTATGTTCTCTTTTTACCATTTACTTCTTTCTCCATATTTTCTGTTCATATCTTTACCATTAAATATCCTCACATATAATTGTTAGTTTAATATTGCATTACTTAAAAAAAATTATCCTTACAGTTTCTCGTTTCTAATGATTATATTCTTTTTACATACCACCTATGTTCTTTTTATTTACTAATGTATATAAAAATTCAAATATCACTTCGAAATTGTTCATATTTAAAATTTTAATTGTTCACATATTGTTTTTCTTTTAACATTTAAGTTTTTGGTTATTTGTTAGTTATCTTGTTTCTCTTAGCCCTGATGGAGACCCACCATATAGGCCGAAACGTCGGCACACAATTAAAATAAGTATTACTTGGTTATGTGTTTGTTTTTTGATGACTGCACTCCCCAACCGTTTTCCTCATCAAATATTTTCATCGGTCAACTAAACTACATCACTACCATATTTTGTTGCGAAAAGAATCAAATGTCTTGGTTTTATAATAAATTTATGCGAGATTTTTGCACTTTTACACATATGTAAGATTTCCTTGCATGAATTCATTTTTGGATATCAATGGTCCAATTACATGTTCTTACTGTTGACTAATGTTTCTTGCTATCGTTTATATGGATATACCTACCTATAAGTATTATTATTATTTTTTCTCCTAGTATTTATCTATGAGCTGTATTATTCTTGTAAACAGAACTTAAAGCATTTTTGTTTCACAGGTGTAAGACGGGCTGGTGGGGCAAGAGCTGCGACAGGTGCTATCCTTACCCGGGCTGTGTACACGGCGACTGTAGGAGACCCTGGGAGTGCAACTGCAAGCCTGGCTGGGGTGGCATGCTATGCGACCAAGGCAAGTGCAAAAAATAATAATAATTAGCATGGTAAATGCAGCGAAAGGAACATGTTATAAATTGTAATCTGTAAGATTTCATTTTTTTTTTCATTATAATTTGTATTTATTTTGGGACTAAAGTCTCTTCAGGATAATACAAAAGAAAAGAAAAAGTGGACTTTAGATTCTTATAGTAAAATAACTATTAATAATAGAATTAAAAATGCTCAAACAATGGAAACGATGGAAAACGAAATCAAACAATGGAAAAACTCAATGATATATATTCTAATAATAATAATATATAATAAAAAAATAGAACACATTAATCCAAAAATTAAAAACAATGAAATTTTTCATATAAAAATGAAATTAAAATATTCCTGATTTTATATGAAATAATATATAAGTTAATCTTAGGTATTTGAAAAGATAATCATTTAGTGATGAATAAAATAAAACGTATCTATTTGATTTATTTTCACTGAAAATATTTAACCCACTTAGAATCCTTTTTTCAATTCAATTGACAGGAAGTGTCTTTAAAAATAAAATTTATTATTATATAATCATAATAAGGTATTTATATAGATTACATAGATATATAGGCTTACATACATAGCAAAACTATATATCTCTTATATTTCTTGATCGGTTTCACTGATTCTCTTTTTTTTGGACGGAAATCGATTATCTTTCAATCAGTAGTTTAGCATTTTTAATTTCTTACTGTGGGGAGAGGGAGAATTTTTCTAAATTCGTTATTTGAGCTTTATGCATCTAAAACGTGAGACCATACATTTTCAAGTTTTTATACTATGGAACAAATGAAAATTAAATCTGTGATAAAAAAAAAGTACTGATATGTATGATATGAGTATTACTGAATAAAATACATTGCATAGAAATAACAGTGTAATAAAAGAAAAATAACAACACAAAATAAAATAAAAAAAGTAACTAACTACCTAAGGACATAATATTTCTATTAAAAAATATAATACTAAATGGTAATGCAGCATTCTACGTCAAAACATAAGTTTTAGTTAAAAATAATAATGATTTGACTTGAAATAATATTTTCATGAATTCGATAAAAATATCTTTTGTGTATGTATAAGCCCGATTTTGTGGGCGAAAAGACCTATTATAATATTCAATGCTAAGGGAAAAAAAGATAGATGGTCATGGTCGAGGCACCAGCACATATTTAATGTGAATACGTTGAAGTGAATGACAATATGTTTTTTTTAAGCTAGCATGTTGAAAATCCGAATCTTTACGAATAAGTCATTATTAAAAAAATCTGGTGAGCTCAACACACGACTTTTATTTATCTCCGTTGTTGTTAAAATTAATTAAAGAATTAAAAAAACAATCATAGATGAAAATAAATTGTTAAGGAATCAATTACATTGAGTTTCAATAAAATCAAGTGTTTTATTAGTTTAGGTGTTCTTGATTTTCCAATTTCAAAAAAGCAACGGATCTGCAAGGATCTTTTGTTAGTTGTTCCTCATTTGTTTGCGTTTTTAAATTGTTCTCCAATGAATTCTCGAAATTAGTAAGTTATATGGGCCACATCGATTAGCTCGTGCAATATCGATCATATGACTGATTACTTTTTAGATGTTGCCTCATTGGTTAATTTTCTTCATGATCAAAATTAAAAATTTTTAACATTTATGACATATATATATATATATATATATACATAATATATATATATATATATATATATATATATAATAAAAATACCTATCCCTCTACAACCTATGAAGGGTCTTGGGTTCGGTACTTAATGAGATCCGTGCGGTTATACGGCCAAAAGGCGTGTGAGGAAGTGATTAGGCAAGCTCTATCGCCAGATATTTTCCCAGATGTATGATTGGAAATGTCCGAATTGACATTGCAATGTCTGAGGGGGAAGGAAAGAAAGCAATAAGAAAGACACATGCCGAAAAAACAAAACATGAGGATCAAGTATAAATTTTTAAATAATTCTTTAATTCATTTATTGCTGAGCTATGATATTGAATATTACCAGATTTTATCAGGAGCGTCCAAATATGTCCTAAAAAACAGTTGTTGACTGGAGTGGTTAAGGGAGTCCTTTGTCGTGAAACAAGCAGTGCTTCTTGGAGTTAGTTCTTCTAGATGGAATGAGAAGAAACTCATTGACAATATTCACAGAAGAATAAACGTTGGCAATATTATTGTGTTCGGTTGTAGGAAAGCAAACATAAATCTCTGGAGGGTATGTATATCATACAGTTATCACAACTTTTACTTTTTTTTTCTGAAATCCTTGCATATACTCACAGGCTCCGGGAAGTGCAAGATGGGGAAATAATAAAAAAAGAGGACGAGGTGAGACTTCTTAGCGTGATGTTGAGTGAATTTATCAAGAGGGAACAAAATAAAAATTATGGTTTAAATATAACCATGCTAAATGATATAGGAGATTGTCATAATGAAATTATATAAAGTTAGTTTATTTATTGTTTATTTTGTTTAAAAAGTTTTTATTGGTATAATCTTATTGGGTCAAGTTAGTTATTTGTTCATCACATGATCGATTTTACATAAACTGATTCGAGGTGGCTCTTATAACCGACTAGTATCGAAATCTCTCAATCTACATTCAACACTATCATGTATGGTTTAATCGATAAGTTGTAATAGACCTGTCAATCTCAGTAATTTTATTACTGGATAAAGTTGAGCGATCTATTCAGAACTACATGAGGAAGAAAACTACCTACTTAAAAGGATAATTAAAACATGCAACGAAACGGTGCTGAGATTAATGGTCCAGAGTTCCTTGCAGCCGCTTTGGGAATGGAGAGGAAATGCCATGCCTAGGATAGAGGGCAACTTTGTAATTTTTATTTAATATATTTTATGTTATTCTTATCGGGCGTAATTAGTAATGTTATTATAAGGAGAATCCCATTTATAAAATTCTTATCAATATATACATATATATATATAATATATATATATATATATATATATATATATATACACATTAATGTAAGAGGAATTCAGTAATTAATGTATTACTAGTATAAATTTCGCGAAACAGAAAAACAACTGAACGTTCTTAGACGGATAAATTTTTTTTTTATAATTATAGTCATGAAACTAAAAAATAATTATGCATTTTACGGTAGTAAGATTATTGACCACACAGACGTAAAATTCAAATTTTCCAATCCAAAATGTTCAGAACTATAACAAATTGTCAATAGTACATCAGCAACATTACTCTACATATAGACCTTAATCAATTACTATCAACATGCTCCACACCACCTGATAAGAAGTTGGATGAGGGACCTTCTGACATAATTGAGAAACAGGAAGGAATCAAGTCAGGAAGATGTGCTGCTGGGTAAACTCTGTACTACATGCCTACCACAAGATTAAACCCTACCTCACCTAATTCACTGTCATTGCATGAAAGGTGTGAATAAAAAATCATAAAGAGAAAAAATATTAAAGTAAAACTTCTTTTAGTAAAAAACAAAATAAATATCAATATTTTAGTCTTTGGATACCTTCTACATTAGATCCTTAAAATTCTTTTTTAAATATCCTCCTCTTCAGATATAATGACACAGTATTTATATAATGATTACTTAACTATTGAGTCGTGGATCATAAATGTGGACATTGATAGAGTAGATATAATATCCTACGGAATGGACAAGAATTTAAATGAAATCTAGAACGACTGCATCCAGAGTTGTTTGAGATGTTGACCGTCGAAGATCTGATGTTTCATCACAATTCGATCTAATAGTGTGCTATAAATTCTTAATAATATCAGTGTCTAGAGATTGAGGATGCCTATTCCAATATTGAATATTAACTATTCTTTGGTTTTTCTGGTATCTGTTTTTAGAAGAATTGTATTAAAATAATTGTATTTTATTTTTTAGTCTAGGTTATGTTTGAGAACATAATAGTTATTTTTTTATTATATTCTTAAACATTTAAAACTATATTTTTTAGAAATATTTTCAGTCATTACTTTTAGATAATATATGATATATATGTTTATAATATTTTTATTTTTTTTCTTATTATCATCATCCACTGTATATTACTTTTTTTGTTAATCTTACTCTAGTAAGATACAGTAAATCTCACATTATTGTATTTTGTATTATTCTAAAAGGACTTGTCCCAGGGTAAACAAAAAAATTCTTTTTATTATGTTTCAGGTCGTTGTCCTAGTAATAGTAAACCCTTAAACTAGAATTATTGCATTCTCGCGAAACTGGGGGTCATAATTATATGTACCACATTAGCCTTGTCTTGAGAAGTTTATAATTGGGTACTTTATGGCTTTATTCCATATTTTCATTTGCTATTGTTTTTTTGGACTTCTTCATGCTGTTTCAGTTTTTCCACTTACCGATAGTCTAATATATATATATATATATATTTTCATACCTAGAAAAAAAATAAAATCTGACAGACAAATATTTTTATATGTTAAATCAACTTTCACATCGACTGAATAGCTTTTGAAAAACTCTAAATACTTAATATGTAATACTGTTTACATAGTTTTTTTAATTTTCCATTTTTACCTTCGAATTATATAATTGAGGATTCTTAATATTTCTTTCAACTAGCTGTATAAGACTGAAAGTGCATATTCTTTTTTCCATCAGTAGAAACTCTTGTCTGACACCACATGCAAATGTTCAGTTGATCAATAAATCATAGTGTTTAAGTATTTTATTCACTGATTTTTATTACAATTATTTATATGTTTTCTAACTCTTCAGAATACTTCGTTTTAAGGAGGCCTATCATTATCTTTAGTTTATCTGAATTAGTCATTAATATTTATTTGTTTTGATTTAGAATTGAAATACTGCCAAGATCATCCAGAAACTTGCGAGAACGGAGGAACCTGTATTTCGCTTGCAGAAGAAGACGGTGATTTCCGCTGTATTTGCAAAGAAGGATTTACAGGACGACATTGCCAGCTTAACAGGAACGTAAGTAAATGAGATATCATATCCCATTATTAATATTTAAGATTTTTTTAAAAATATGTATTTATTTACAGTATTAAATAGTGGAATGTAGCAAATATATGTGTCTGCAATAGGGAAAATCTGTTTAGTTACAAAATAGGTCAATGATAAGCCGTTCTTAAGACTTTCTGTTGGTAGTGACTTTTAAATTTATCGATAAATCGGTAGCGGTAAATATGGGTAGCGGGTAGATACCTGTTCACAATCCCAGTGAAGAGCAGATCTACTTCAGGGAACTAGCAACCCTGCCAACGCGATTTCTCCCACCTCCTCTCATCAGGGGGGAATCATGTCCCTAACCTTATTCCTATCCTACATTAATCTTTCCTTCAAACATCCTTATATCCACCTTTCCTCTAGGGGACTTCTGGAGGCCAGTTGCACCGAGGTAACGGGGCCTCTTCTGTTGGGCCAATCATCCACAGAGGAGAACTATCGATTCAGAGCAATAATAAAGGCCTCGGAACTGGACTGTCAAAAAGGAAACAACCTGGAACGGAATCGGACATTCGATTTGGAAATTGGAACATTAAAACACTGACGGGAAAGGAGGTCGAACTTGTGGAAGAAATGAAAAGTACAAAGTGGACATTCTGGGTATCAGTGAAGTGAAAAAGAAAGGAAGCGGAGAATATAGACTCGAAGATGATTATGTCTTGATTTATTCGGTTGTCTCTAAAGGAAATTTTGCGAAGGAAGGAGTGGGTATTGTCATGACTCCCGCAGTGTTCATGAAACTGAAAGATTGGAAACCAGTATCTTCACGCATCATAGTGGCTAATCTCCAATTGGGTGTAGGGAAAACATCCCTCATCCAAGTATATGCACCAACTGAAGATACTGCAATATTAGAAAAGGAGATGTTCTACGCTGATCTGCAAAGAACTCTTAATAAATGTAGAGATGAAGGAAGGTAGGGAATCGTGAGTGGTGATTTCAATGCCAGGACCGGCTGTGATAGTAGGACTGGACATGGTGTCATTGGACTCTATGGAGGCGAGAGGGCAAGGAACGAGAATGGTCAACGGCTGATCGATTTTTGTGTGGACAATTATATGCTAATTGGAAATTCTTTTTACCCACACAAAAAGATACATAAAATAACCTTCTCACATCTTGACAGGAACAGTGTGATAGATTACTTCATCTATGATGCCGAAATAAGACAATACTTCACGGATATAAAAGTGATCAGAGGGGCAGAGATAGTCACAGATCATCTTTTCCTTGTAGCTGATACCAAGATATTAAGAGACAACCGGCCACGTATGAAAACATACAAAGCGATTAAAGTGCGCGATCTTGACAACCCAGAGAAGAGAGTCCAATATACTACTCTACTGGAGGAAAGAATCAGAAGACTGGATCTTTCAGGAGGTGTAGAGGAACAATGGATCAATCTAAAGACATGCATATTGAATGTCGCTAAAGAGGTCTGTGGCATTAAAAAGGTCGGTGGGAGAAAAAAGCATACCAAATGGTGGAGTGATACCATTAGGGAAATAGTTAAGGGGAAAAACTTAGCGTGGAAAGCATATCTCCGAGATAAAATACATGCTAACCTAATTGAATACCGCCGTCTAAGAAATGAAGCTAAAACAGCAATACGTTCAGCGAAAAGGCAAACTTGGGAGGAGTTCGGCAAAAGTCTTGATGGAAACCACCGAGAAAATTCCAAACGGTTTTGGCAGACAATAAAGTCCCTGAAAGGAAAACACAAAAAGCCAATTCGGAATATAAAGGATGAAAGTGGCAACGTAATGACTGCCCCAGATGACATCTTAGAACGGTAGAGGCGTCACTACCAAGATCTCTTCTCTGAAGAATATAGTACACCAGAGCTGCATGCACAACCTGCAACACAGGAGTATCTAGAGCCTATAGAAGAAGAAGAGGTGGAATATGCTCTCGAAAAGATAAAAACAAATAAAGCAGCGGGGAGAGATGGAATTTCACCTGAATTCCTGAAATTTGGTGGTGAAGAGCTCAGAAAAGCACTCCAAGGACTGTTCCAAACTGTATGGGATAACAAGATAATCCCTTTAGATTGGTAATATAGCGCTATAGTCCCCATACATAAGAAAGGCTCCTCAACCGTATGTGAGAATTATAGACCAATTAGCTTGCTGTCCGTAGCCTATAAAATGTACACCTCTATCCTTGAGAGAAGATTGAGAAGTATTGTGGAAAATCAACTCGAAGAGGAGCAGGCGGGCTTCCGCCCGGGAAGACAGACCCAGGACCATATTTTTGTGCTTCGAAACATTTCTGAAAAGGCTTGGGACAGAAATAAAAGTATCTATGTGGCTTTCCTGGATCTCAAAGCTGCGTTCGATTCTGTGCCTAGATATGAAATATGGAATGCTCTTGCTGCAAAGAATGTACCATCAGATTTGATGCAGGTAATCCAATCAACATACAGAAATGCAAAGGGAGTCGCCAGAATCAATGGTAGAGAATCCAAATCATTTCCTCTTGATAGTGGAGTCAGACAGGGGAACAGTCTTAGCCCTCTCCTATTTTTGATTCTGATGGACGAGGTCCATAAAGTCTGCAAGCGAAGAGCGGCATGGACTGAAATAGGAAAATGGAAGATGCAGACAGTTCTGGTGAAATGCCTCCTAAATGCCGATGACATTGTTCTTTTAGCGGACACAAAAGAAAAGCTGCAACAAGCTCTGGTGGAACGGGAGGCAGAACTATTGCGTAAGGGAATGTCCATCAACGACTCCAAAAGTAAGATTCTGGTTCTCTCACGGAATGAAGAAAAAAATGTTGAAATGGTATGCAATGGGAAGACCCTAGAAGTGGTAAATGAATTCAATTACCTGGGAACCATTATAGACAGGTCTGGCAGAATCGACCAAGAGATTGGAAATAGGACCAATAAAGCGAACCAGGTGTACTACCAGATCAACAATAGTATAATAGGACACCGTGAAGTAGGGCGAGATGTTAAGATGCACATCTATAAAGCCATTTACCTACCAGTGCTTACATATGGAGGCGAGAGTTGGGTGATGCTCGACAAACATATCAGCCGAATCACTGCTGCTGAAATGAAATTTCTACGTAGAGCAGCGGGAAAGACAAGGCGAGATTGTGTCCGGAACAATAGAATCAGAGAGCAACTCGAGGTACCACCATTGAAGACGATAATGGAAAACAGGCAATTAAAATGGTTTGGTCATGTCTGCCGCATGGACGAAATAAGGGAACCAGAAGGACACTGGAAGCAAGACCTACAGGAAGAAGACCACGTGGCCGACCTAGAATTTCCTACCAGGATATGGTCCAGAGGATCGGGAGTAACAGGGGCAAGACCCTTGTAGAAATGAAACGACTCAGCGGAGACCGGGATAACTGGCAGCGCTGGATCGAGGCCCCTCTACGCCAATAATGGCTCGAAGAGGAAGATAAAGAAGAAGATAAATCGTGAATATTGGAAATCAATGCCGTAGCTCAAAATAAATTTACAAAAAAAAATGTCACCGTATTCGAATATGCACATATAAATAAATCATAATTAAAAAAATAAAATATATATTATTTGGGAATGCTCAGAAATTTTTTTGCAGTTAATTAAAAGACTTAAAAATAATGATTCTTTTCGATAAAATAAAAGTCCAATAAATATTATCTCAGTTTATTGATAATTTTAAAGCGGTAAGCTTTAAATAATAAATAAACTTAGTAAAATTCTTGAGGTTTGTTCTGAAGGATATTGCTGTACTAAAATTAGCCCCTTCAAAAGCTACCGCAGACTAAACAGTGTATCTGTTGTGCGTTGCGGGTCTCCGCGCTTTGTTAAGGGGCACGTATACAATCACTTCATTGCCTATGCAGGTAAAAGGTTGATAACGAGCTTTTATCCGGTCGTTAGAATTAGTAGTTGTTATTAAATGTAACATGATGTTAATAAACGATTTGTGAACATCGCTTTTTTAGTGTTCTTTCATAGAGTTAACAAATCGATGGATGATTTTTAACTTTATCTGTTATAAAAATTTTATATTTTGTAATACTTTGGTTTAGTAAACCTAGTTCTATTTTATACATATCACTTTTGATTTCATATTTTAAAAAATCGTAAACAGTAGAGCTCCTTTACTACATTAAGCAATATTTAAATGTCGAAGGTAGAGGGGTAAATATTTTCAACACACACTTTTCCAACACAAAGTCAATCTACCAATTAAACCACACCAGTAAAAAACAGATAAAATCTAAAAAAAAAAAAAGACTGAAACCTGTCATCAATTGTTCGGTGTCCTTTGAGGAAGGAACTGAAATAAATTAACTTTTTTCGTGAATATCTCAAGAAGTATGATGCTATCGCAATAATTGTTTTGTTCCATAGATTTTCTTGCTAAAAAAAAAAAAAAATGTTTGCGGAGATATTGAAAGGGTCATATATAGGAATTTTCCCCATTAAGTAGACATTGCTTTTTTTTTTTTTTTTTTTTTTTTTTCTTAGCCCCTTATTTTCTCTTCTAAGCTCCTGCAATGCTGGTAAGTTCTCCTTTTTCCGCAATCGTGCATTTAAGGAGTTCCAAGTCTTTAACGTTACATCTGGAGAGTAATAATATTATGAATAATAATTCAGGTGATGGGGCTCACCTTCTAGTTTGTTTCGGCCTTACAACTAAAACTTAACTAATTTATTTATTTGTTGAGCTTCTGCCATCGCTGAGGTATTCCTGGGGGTTTCAGTTGATTAAATATAGGGTTATTTACAAATTTCGTTGATTCGAAAAACTTTAAATTCCTCTCACTCATAAATTTTTTAATTGTTGGTATTTTCATCTCTTCGTGTAATTTCTTTTTTTTCACTCTTTGAAATATCGTCCCTTTTGCGATTCTTCTTAGAATGCCGTTTTGAAATGCCTGGACATTCTTTTCCGTTGATTTCGCTTCACTGATTCAAACTTCTAATTGTTAAAAATGATGAGAGTTCAATGGAAACTGCAAGACTTGATTTGATTGTTGATCGCATATATGATCAATGACAATTAAAATCAAATCAAATTCTCATTAAATTATAACTACAAAACATAATCAATGATGTTTTTCTTTATTTAGAGGCCTTTACCAAGAAGTACTAAATCCACCGATTAAAAGATACCATTTTCCTTTTTAAGTTTTTTATTTATTTTCTTATTTAAGTTAAGATTTAAATACACATTTTTTTTTTGCACACTCAGAAAACAATTTCCTTATCATTTACAATTTACCCCAATTAATCAATTTATAATTTATTAATTATAAATACTGCGTAAATGCAAAGATAGAGAGATGTTTAGATGGCGTGTTTTCCAATCATCATGGCAATATTTTGTAATTACTCTGATTAGTTAATGCCAAACGATCGCTTTCAAGGCAAAGGAACCTTTTTCATTCTGAAATAGTAATTTGAATCACGGTTTGTACCACATCCTCCTATGTTGCCCAACCTTTATTGAAAATGGACAATATATCTTAAAGTCACTATTATCCTACGATACATTGAACATTGATAGTTATATTAAATTGAACAGACTCCTTGCTTGATCGTTGATGCTCCTTGAACAAGTGAGAATATTATAACTCAAAAGACAATAAGTTGTAATTTGGAGGCTCTTCCGTTTCGAGCCCTTCATTTTTTGTGCTAGTCAGTGCCGTTCATGTAAAAAGAGTGTAGAAGCTAAGAAAAGTGAGTGAAGAGACAGGGGGGGGGGAGGGATGAAATTTTATAGTATTGCAATGAGTAAGTAGAAGCACAAGAGAGACTGAACAAGGAAATGATGGGTCAGGGGTGAGCTCAACTAGAAGTAAGATAAACTAACAAATATCATATGAGTATTATGTGCTTTTATAATTGCCACAAACTGCTTTTTTTTTTTTTTTTTTTTTTCAAAAATTAACCTTCATAATCGACCAAAAAAAAAAAAAAAAAAAAAAATCACCTCACCTCAAAATTTGAAGGCTTACGTATCAAGATAAGTATAACTAGAATAACAAATAAAAAAAAAAATCCGTTTTTTTAGCAGTACGCGGCATTCATCCGACACTACTCGACCATTATTTTTTTTAAATTCGTGACAAAAAAATACTGCATGGAACAATGATCCTAACACCTGGACGTTGATATCAGCTGATTATTTTTAAAATGGTGGCCGATTAAAAGTGATTTGATTCAATAACTAATTTATTTTTGAAGATAGAGAAAAAAATTATTAGTTTAAAAAAAAAAGCGAAAAATTATAAAGAAAGAGAAGAAAAAGAATTGAAATTTTACCTATGGATACACCAATAACTCAGTTATTTGTAAAGATAAAAAAAAAAATATTAGTGCTTTTTAATTAAAAAAACGTGAATAATTAGAAAAAAACATTGATATTTTACGCATATAAATCAGTTATTTTTGAAGATAGAGAAAAGTATGTAATGAGTTTTATAATCACTACAGCATAAATTACAAAAAAAAAAAAATAATAAAATAAAAAAGTTATTTATATATATATTCCCACAAAAAGAAACACGAATCATTGGAATTGGTTAATAACTAGCAGAGATTTAGCGTTTTGAAATTAGCTTCGGTGATGATTCCATTTCCCTATGAATTATTTATTGCTTTTTATAGTAGTCAATTGACTGTCAACAGTTATAGTTATTTCGAAATAATAAACCCTTGTATAATAAATTGCTGCATGTTTTCTATTGTTAAATGTCTCATTTTATATATCAGGTTCATTAAAACTTAAGAATTGTCTATGCGTATATTATATAATCAAAATAACAAAAAATACAGTCCCATCAAAAATCATAAGCTATTCATGGTCAATGGACAATATTCATAAGGAACAAATCAAATGAATAGCTGGGAACACAAAACAGACTCTATATTTATATTGCAAAAATATGTTATAATTTTGATTTAGTTATTGGCATATAAATATTAATGTAAGTAGTTTCCGAAGGCAATTACTATCTGTACTTATAATATGGTTTCGTTTATTTAAAGTAATTCTTATTATTTTTAAGTTTAATATCATGTTGTAATGAATGTTATGTTAATAGTTTTGTATTATCTGTTTTTTTTGTTTTGTTATGGAACACTAACGTTTTGTTTTATTATATAATTGTATATTATGTAGTGAATTTTTACAATACTTTGTCTTTCACAGCTAAAATATATTCTATTCTATTGGGTTGTTTCACATGAAATGTCCGTTTTTATAGTTTCAGAAATACATAAAGGATTTTGCAGGTCTCTCTGTTGTTTTCTTCCGTATGTTTACATATTTAAAGTAAACAGTTACTAATCCTCTACCTTTGTATTTTAAACATTAGCTTCCCAATCAATTACCCACTTTTTTTAGTATACCTTCAAATCTGAACATGGATACACGCGATTTTCGAGTAATATTTTGGAACGAGTTTAAACTCGGCCATTCAGCAGCTGAGGCGGCTAGAAATATTTGCAAGGCGTTTGGGGAAGGGAGTGTTAATGAACGGACCATTCGCCGTTGGTTTGCTAAGTTTTCAGCTGGGGATACCGACTTGCCCCGAGGAAGGAAACCCCTACCAAACTGTTAAAGGTCTCTCAGCATAACTAAATGCAAGTGCATCTACCGTTTCCAGACATTTAAAGTGTGTGTGTTGGGAAAGTAGAAAAGCTCGATACATGGGTACTTCATGATCTCACTGAGCGGCAGCAAGACCCCATGTTTCAAAACATACCGTGCAAAAATTGAAAGAACTGGGCTACGAAGTTCTTCCGCTCCTAAAAAAGTTGGTGTCACGTTGGGAAAAATGTGTAGAAAAATAATGTAAATACTTCGAATAAAATTATCTTGTTTTCATATCGTATTTTTAATAAAAATCCTTCACCTTGAAAACGGACATTTCATGTGACACAACTCAATATATACACGAATGGATAAAAGCCATGCTGTGTTATACTAAAAATTTAATTGATTATTTAAAACTATATGTGAAAGTGATACTTAAATTTACACGTGCTTTACAGGTTGAGGCTGGTGGTGGATATTTAAACCTTACGGTCCCAGTGGCTCCTACCACTACAGAGAAAACGACAACAACAACAACAACAAGGACTACGACAACGACTACTGGAAGTAAAGACCCTTCAACAACACAAGTACCAGACCTCAACCGGCCGAACCTTGCAAACAACACAATTTTATAGACAACTCCCATCAATACTAAAACCTTAATTTATTTTTCATATTTATTTAATTCATTGAATTGGACCAGCTGGAAATATATAAATACCATCTCATTTAAAATAAAATATAAGCTTTATTAAAAACAGTGAGAACCGGAAGAATTTCGTTAATTTTAAGGGCTGTTCAGTTATTTACATACTGTTCAAATTAACATTAAATATAATTCGTGTTTAAGATTTTATTAGACAGATAGAATTTTCGCATTTTTTTTTAATTCCTGTAATAAACAAGACTGAATAGGACATTTAAAATGTCTAACGTCTCATTTTTTAAAATGTATAAAATCTGCGAGTCGAACGATAAGAATTTTACCTTTAGGATAATAGAAAAAATGAAGAATGTCATTCGTATCATTATTGAATTTATTATGATATTATTTACTGCATTTTTCGTTGTTTATTTTTCTTTTAGGTTTTTATGCAATGGAGTATTCTTTGTAAAATTATCACTAATCTTATTCAGGTGGTATGTTGTATCTCCTAAGCTGGTACGTGTATTCTTGTCTGTATAATAAAAATTATTTATTGTAATTAGTTTATTTATTAAATATTTGTATGTGTATCTTTAATTTTTTATATACCTATTTTTTCCCTATCACTCCTTGAGGGCTAGAGTACAAGAGTTTAATTTTCTTTTTATATATAATAAATAAATGGGTCTGTAGGTGTTTGAGATAGAGGTAAAAAATGACAATTATCTTAGAAAATAATTAGGGGTACAAGAACTTTTAATATTAGTTATAGTTTAAATTTAGAAATGACTAATTTAATGTTAATCGTAACTAAACGTTTAGAAATGTATGCCTAATATTTTTAAGCTCGCTTCAATACTTGATATTAGCTAAAATTTATCTTTGTTATAATTTATAATGAAGTGACAATAGTTGACTGTGTGTATATATGAGAGAAGTTGTTCAGGGTTCAGTCAACACACAATTAAGCGTAAACTTAATTTATTGGTACCGACGTTTCGGCCTAAATTATAGGCCTTCTTCAGGGTGATTGTGTGAGCTGAGAACGCGTCACCAACAATCAAACATTGTAAAAAACACCAACAATCATTGTTGGTGACGCCTTTTCAGCTCACACAATCACCCTGAAGAAGGTCTATAATTAAGGCCGAAACGTCGTCACCAATAAATTAAGTTTACGCTTAATTGTGTGTTATATTGACTGCACCCTGAACCAACTTCTCTTATATATAATTTATACCCTCTTCATGACATTAAAAATTTTAGAACTGAATTCGTATATTAACAAAGAATATGAAAAAAAAAATAAGAAATTCCCCTACTAATCGAATTTCCACGCCCATAAAAACCTGCGACCCTTAGTAAATGTAGTAGTGGCTATTGTTCTATACCTAAGGTCACGAGTTCAACCCATCTTTAAAGGTTAGAAAATCCTTAGTTATGCCGTCTTTCGGCGGCGACGTATAAATGTGGTCTCGAACCTTTGCGGTAACAGGTGCTCTTTAAAGATCCACATCCTAATTAAACCTGGATTGGCAAAATTTAGGATTCGCACTACAGTATTGTCCAATTAGCTACTTTGGCATAAAAATAACATTTAATGATAAACAAACATACTATTTTATGTAATTAAAACATAATCGGTTACATACGGTTCCATTAAAAGTAATTTCGAAATAATTAATATATTCTGCATACATTAGAATATCAATTGTTGATTTACATCTGATAATAGACCATTTTGTTGATGAGATATGGTGTTTCGCAGTTTTTTAGCTGCCATCATCTAGTCTTCTATGACAAAACTGGGTCTGCAGAGCACATGATGGAAAATCGACTTGGAAACTGGAAAGAATTCGTTACATCTTTAGTTAAAAAAAAAAAAAAAAAGGAAGAACAAGTTACATTAGCTTTCTATTCGACGTAACGCCTCCATGGGCAGTATCCGCGACTTCCAATGAGGGGGATCCGAGGAAAGTCACGCACACACAAGAAAGTGGACTGTGTTACAAATCTAACTCGACTTGTTTAACTTAAAATTATTAATATTCAATATACACGTAGCATAACAACTAACTCAGAGGCAGTGATGGCTACCTATGTAGACCATACCGCAATCTTAAAAAACACTACAATACCTGTCTGGTATTGCTAGCTTTACTTTCGTAATAGACTACAATTAGCAGGTAAGTACTCTTTGGAATCACGAAAAGTCACAGCATTTAATGTTTACACTTCGAGGAGAAAGAAAAGACACTTTGGTCTGAAATTCAACCCAAGATTTGACTCACACGTTAAAATGAAAAGAAATGCCGTAAATAATCGAGTATTATTAATTTAAAATTAATTTCGAATAGTCAAATCTGAAAATTATGCCTCAAAGAATTACATTCGCTGTGGTGAAGAATTTTCTAACCTTTATCCCGTTGAGGCCGGTGTTCCTCAGGCAGCGTCTTGGGACCCATCCTCTACATCCTTTACACTGCTGATATTCCTACACATCCTGATACCTTTCTGGCAACTTTTGCAGACGACACCGCCATCCTATCATCCAGTTCCAATCCTGAAACAGCATCCTTAAACCTTCAGAGACACCTTTTCCTTATCGAACACTGGTGTAATAACTGGCGTGTAAAGGTGAACGAAGATAAATGTAAACACATAACCTTTACTCTTAGACGAAAATCCTGTCCGCCAGTTTATTTCAACTCATTACCGATTCCTCTCTCAGATACAGTCCGGTATCTTGGCTTACTGTTAGACAAAAGATTGACTTGGAACCCACATACAAGACTTAAAAGACAAGAACTCAACCGACGATTCGGACAGTTATACCGACTACTCAACAGAAAATCTGAACTTACAGTTGAAAACAAATTATTAATCTACAAGACAATACTGAAGCCCATCTGGACCTACGGACTTGAACTGTGGGGGACAGCTAAACGTTCTAACATCAAACGCATTCAATCCTTTCAATCCAAAGTCCTTCGTACAATAGTAAATGCTCCTTATTATGTCTCCAATTATACCTTGCACCACGACCTTAATGTTCCATTTATTTCAGACCTAATTCCATCCAAATTTTCCAAATTCCACCAGAACCTCATTCATCATCCTAATCCTTTAGCTCAATCCCTATCCAGCTCCACTCATCCATACAACCCACCTAGAAGGTTGAAACGGCAGTGGCCCCGCGACCTTTTGTAAATATATTGGAGTTCTAGCACTGGCTAGATTCTCCACTCAATGTGATGTATGTATGAGTGTGTGTATGTGTATATAGATATAAGTGAATTATTGACTTTTGTATTGATTCATTATTGTGTATATATTTTATTGTAATGTTATGTTGTGTAAATATTGTATGAATGTAGTATGTTTGATATCATTCAGCAATACTATTAATGTCCAAATTGGGACAGATTGTGAGATTTTCTCAATAAAAAAAATAAAAATTGTTACAAAGAATTACAAATGGATCCCTTATGTATAGGAGCTCCGTACAGATTTACGGTTCAATAATTATTATAACGGTTTTTAATCTTAAATTTTAAGACGTGATACTGATTTGCAATACATAACTATCCTATAAATCATTAACTATCATATTCTTTTCTTCTATGATAACCTTCAAGTAATTAACGGTAATATTGCTACGACTCATAAGAACATTAAAAAAATACTAAAAAGAAGCTGAATTGGAGATTTTCATTCGAAATGATGCAGAAAACATGTAATGGTTTTTACTTATTTCTATTATATAACTTAATTTGATGATAATTTGCTATTGATTTTTTGTAGCCATCATGATAACCACTTTTTTGTGATAAGTATATTATTATTAATTAAAGTTACATAAAACTTAAAGATACACAAGATATAATGGTGTTTCAAGCCGGGTGGGCTTTTTAACACTCTACATGTAAGCAGTTAATAGAATACTAAGTTATAATTTAACAAATAAGAAAAATAATAGAGGAAAAATTAACGAAAACCCCTCAAAACAGACAGACATAGACAAATGATTAAATATAAAAATCATAAATAAAAATAAAATAAAAAGTAAAAAAATAAATCACCCTACTATATAAGGGTGGTTATCTGAAATTTGGTTAACTTCTAGCATAATTTTGAAAGTGCTGTTTTTAGTTAAAAATCAGAACAATTTATATTCTACACTGTAGGTATAACATCTACTTTGCCATGATCTATATCATCGATTGCCATGATATAACATCTAAAGGGCCAGTCACTTTACGTGATATTTTTAGGGAAATTTATGATTTTTTAAAATCAGTGTACTTGGGACTGACGAGACGTGATAGGGACTGACGCCAAACATGGTTATTATGTCAAATCACAAGTCTGTTGCAAAATTAACGGTAACAACAAATTATCTCTTAAGTTTACAAATTCTATGAACAAAAAAAAAAACCTTTATGAACTATAATTACAGCATTTATTTTATTAATGAATAAAATTTTATTGTTATTGGACTGGACAAAATCGGTTTTATGCAGGTGTTTCTCAATCTTATTATCTAAAATTTGTCTCTGAATAATATCTCCAAATAACGCATTTTTTATCAATCCTACTTTTTGATGATCGTTGGCCTTTTCTACAATTTTACTTGACGGTGGCAGTTCTTGCTTCTTTTTTATCATTCTATGTTTTAGTCTTTCTGTTTCTTTGTTGTTCACTGGCAAGTTTTTTCCTTGTATTTTCAATGAGTAAGTCCTTCCTCTGCATTATACTATCTTCCGATGGTGACGGTATATTTTGGTCCACACATTTAACTGAATTTTCTCCTTTTTTTTTTTTTTTTTGTTTTTGTTTTTCCTATGATCTTATGAATAGGCTAACCAGTTTTTCTTGTCTTTCTGTGCTCTCGCGGAGCACGTCTTTTACACATTTCCGTTGTCCTTTTTCCTTTTTCTTTTGATATTTAAGTCGTTTTTTTGTACTTTTCTTTGTACTCTTCCAGCAAAACAGCGTCATTTTTAATTTTTTCCAATCCCCTTTTTGCCTGTTCAGACTTTTTTTTGTGCAATTTCCTCTTTAGACAATGTCGTTTTCTTTCTAGGCGCCATATCCTACAGCAAATACATTGGTGTTATGTTTAAAACCATGTATCGCACTGTACGACCATCAGTCTCAAGAGGTGGCGTCAGGTCTTAGTCACTATTACGACTAGGGCCTGACAGTCTAGGAACTGACGAAAAGAAACAAAATTAAATGAAACCTAGTATTTAGAATCAGCATCAAAACCAGTAAACGGTCAAAATAACAAGGCTGACCAAACTCATATTTACAATAAGTAATGAGATCAATTAGTTATTAAATATTTTTAAAACGACTTGGCTAGGGACTGAGAGTTTGACTGGCACATTACTTGTTTCCACAGCAATGTCGGCGACCGCACTAATAGTGAAAGACTGTCGGTCGTGTTTGCAACTAACTTCACGCCAATGCCTGTTGTATTGAGTGAATTATGGGAAATCCATATGCTCGGATGACACGTATTTTTGAATTTCGTAAATGACTAGGGCTTGATATTATTTATAGCTGACACTTTTTAGCTTGAAATATAATTAAATTAAATTTACAATAACAATATGTTTCATCACATATTGTTATTGTAAATTTAATCGTTATGAAAATGTTAGTAATGTATAAGTAAACGAATTTAAATAGAGTTTGATAAAATCATTATTGAAGAATTATAATTACAGTGAAATGAATACTAAATTCGGGTGATCTTACATGGCTAGGGACATATATTTGGAGTACGAAATGTCAATTTTTGGAAATAAAGATTATTGTGATATATATCAAAATGAGTGACCAAACCAAAGAGACTTTGTAACATCACTTAGTAGTTTCAAATATTGGATACAATTTTTATAATATTGTGAAAATTGATGCTAACACCAAGTTAGCCAAATTTCAAATAATCACTCATAATAATATGTTTTACCGTATTATGCTTATAAATTTTATACTTTTTTTGTGAAAGACACGAATAATTAGTTTAGAAACATAATAAAAATTTAGTTGAACAAAAAAAAAAAGAAATTAATGAAAAATATATATAACAATAAACATCATATCAATATATTTTAATTAAAATATAAAAATATCGTGAAGTTTATAACAGGTACCAAAAAAGTTAGACTCTCCATGCTACGTCAGCAACAATGCTCTTCTTACGTATTATATGCCAGCAATCAATATCAACATAAAAATATTAGAATCCATTACACTAACTCACTCACTTGGCCAAAACCAACAAGGCAGATAATAACCATTAAACCTACTGAAGGAGATAGATGAATATTTCCTGATCTAATTGTATTGAGGAAACCAAGAAAGGAAGAGTTACAGCGTATTATTCTATGAATCATGATCATAACGACACATTATCATGCTTACCCAGGAAATCCACTGATTATGTTATTGGTCTGTTAGAATAATGTATTATGGGAGTGAATATATAAACATAGTGTTGGGAAATCGGAAATTTTAAATGTTGAAAAGTTTTTTGGAGCTAATGACTCGAAACAAGGATTTCTAGAAATTTTGTTGTTCGCTTATTTATTTAGCTTTATGCTACTGGGGCTAATCGAATGAAGCAACGGCGGGAATCTTAAATTTTACCCATCCAGGTTTAATTAGTACATGGATCTTAAAATCACACAGGCTTAGGACCACCATTTTAAGTCTTCCCCGAAAGATGACATAACCAAGGATTTTTTACAACCTTTAAAAAAGCCCAGAGCTCTTTGCCTTGTTAGAACTCACGGATTTGGGCATAGAAGACTTTTATACTAACCAATACACTAAAGGTGACCCTAGTTGAGTCTAAAATTAGACAGAAGCTCATTAAAAAAAGCTAAGAGAGCAACCCGGTATGGCCATCTACTAGTTGATAATAATTTTTTTAAGGCCTTCGATGTTGGAAGTAACTATTGGAGCGGATTGACACCGATATGAAGTTTTTGTCTATATACGGCACTGTTCCAATCGAAGCAGCAAGGACATCAGTGCCTGTGGGAAGGTCGGAGTGCTTCTGTGAAAGAACAAGTCCAGTTCGATAACGCACCCTGAATTTAGATCTTTACAGGTTTCCAGGAATGGTTGCCGAGGGATTATGTATGTATCTAAACAGGGCCATTCAATAAATCATTACCCCTTTTAATTTTAAGAATTTAAGTGGTTAGCATTACTCAATTGACAGGTTTTCTCCAAATAGAAACTATCCGACGAAATACACACTAACACAACATTTGGTTTAATTACAATAACTTGTGCGATCTAGGGAGTGGAGGGCATAGTGGATAGAGCAGTAATCCAGGTTATTCGAATCCCAGCTGTATATTATTTGTAGTGTTATTTCTGCCGGAGGGTGGAGGGAGGGAGGGAGAGAAGGGGGTGACCCTAGAGTATGGATATACTCCTTGAACAGACCAAGACTCTATAAAGTGGGCACACTAATGAAAAGGGGAAAACCTCCGTGATTTGGGTCTAATCACCTCATTGCACGGCCCTTGGCCTATAATCAATACGAATCTCTAATATCTACTGAACCTAAGACCCTTCTGGAGTTGCAGAGGTATAGGAATTTATTATTATTTTTTTTTAAATTTCTTATGCTGGGATACCTTACATCTAATACATAACTATTATTAGTTTTGATTTATGGTATTTGGGCAAACATCAACTATTTTAATAATTTAATGGACCAACTACCATAAACTTATGAACATACAACGTATTGTATTGCAAAAGTTTTATTCTTCCATAAGATCAAAGAAAAAATATTACTTCTTAAAATATTTATTCAGAGTATTTTTAGAGTACGCAAAATTGTATGAACAATAATATTGTACATACCAAATCGCAAGTATGTTATTAAAATAAATGAAATCGACAGCCAAACACCAACCAACGCGATAATCCGATAAATAATAAACGAAAGTTGGGAAACAAAGGTCAAAGGTATGAGTGTCATTTTGCTATGGGTACCAGCTCATCAAGGAATTCCGGGCAATGAAAAAGCTGACTAAGCAGCCAACACTGCCAGAATATGAGAAGAAAATAGTATTATTCAAATTAGTGATATAACAGGAGAAGATTGGGTGTGCTTCAATCCAAAAAACGATTGATTTCGGACTGGACAGAAAAATTGAGAAGAGAGCAAACAAAGCTGGGAGAAATTAAACCTAATGTTAACAAATGGAAAAATAGCTCAATAACGTCTAGAAAGAAAGAAATTATACAGTGTAGAATAGGAATTGGCCATTACTATATGAAATTCACCCACGGATACCTCCTAAAAAAAACGGCTAGAAGCTCCCACTTGCACAAAATGCGACAACGTCCAACAAACAGTTAACCATATGCTAATAGAATGCAAGCAATACAAGAATTTGAGAAAAAGGATTGGACTGCCACACACCCTTCATAAAATACTCTGCGACAGAAAAAAAAATAGATATCCGTTCTCTTGGACTACCTAAAAATTGTAGGATACTACAACAGAATATAATGTATCTATGATGATGCTAATGACCCTCTAGGGTAGAGGCGAATCACAAATAAATAAAAAAACTCAATCTATAACCTCACATTGTTATTAATTATTTATACTTTAAAAATTTATACTTTTAACTAAATCGGAATTTCATGAAAAATAAATTTTTAAATGTAGGTATTTAGAAACATTTTATTCGAAATATGAAATATTAGTAATCGAACAAAATATCAACCGTATAACAAAGCAAACGGAAAAAACTAAACAAATTTTGATTTATTAACTTATTTACGTTGCTAATGTCTAATATAGTAATATATAAATATACATTTTTATATAAATACAATATTTTCTTACTATGTGGACTTTTCATTACGAAGCCATAGTGATAAACTCTTAATTTTTCAAACTTTACTTTAAACATAAATTACACCACAAATCTATTTCACCCTTGCAAGGGTGTGTTCCACAAGTTCTTAATATTTACGCCAGGAGATAGTTCTGTTACATAATATATTTAAACCATTATTAGAAATAAGTTATGTAGAGTGGACCATGAGGATCAGATATATAACACTATTACTCTTGGAACGCATCTTTTCATATGCAGAAAACAATTTAAAAAATGATGAACGAATGAGCAAGATACATATTCGCCATAGATATTTGAACAATGGCAAAAAAAAATAAAATAAAATAAAATAACGTTAATAACTACGTCCAAAATACCAATAGTGGAAATCGAGCATATTCTAAACTGAATGCTAGCTGACAATACATTCGTGGATTTAGATTTTAGTAGAGCAAGTGAATACTAGAAAGCTGGTACAGAGTAAGAGAGGTACTAGAACATGATCACTTAAACTGTCCACTAAGGCAATATTGCCAGCATTAACGAAGGAAGGCTAATGCAGCGAGTATTGCGTCGCCTCCAGTGGCCGGCCCGTAAAAGCCTGTCACGTATCGGCTCCTGGAATGACATGCCACTCCTTCCTTCGTCTCTCTGATGGCGAGGGGAGGGGTCGGAACTCCTGCTTTGAAAATTTGGAAAACATTTTAACTTTAACTGACACTATATAATTGTTAATTCCATTTAATACAAATTACTCATTGACGAACGCCTTCGAGATGTTACTGCCAAGGTGTAACGACTTAATTTACAGTTGTAGAAAATTTTCAAAACATGGTTTCTGCTATATTTGATTTTTTTTTTTTAAATAGTAAAAACTTACTGGTAAAAAATCCAGAATTCTGGAATAGAGTGAAATGAAAATTATACTAAAACACAAAAACCAAAATAATAAATTTTGAAGTCAATGATTAAACTCTATATGACTATCTGTTTCACCATGTTCAAACCAACACGGGTAATAAAGTTTTATATTTAATAGGATTTGTTTAAATAAACTTAATTATATTTATTTTTTTTAAATCATCTAACATCCGAATTAGTTGATTGTAGGCTCCATGTCTATTCTACTCTGGAACGCAAACAGTATTGACAAACACAGAACTGATCTAGGCAGGTTTTTGCACTGTTAACAGACTGGCATTGCTCTAAAAACATGAACACATTTGACTCCTTATGCTAAATTTTACGTTCCTGGAAAAAAAAATCCTGACAATAGAGCACACGGTGGGACTGCAATATTAATAAAAACCTCACTACAGCATAATCCAGTACATATACCGATCTAACCAGATATAAAATCCACAATTGTACACTCAACACCATAACGTTAACATTTGCTGCCGTCAACTATCCTTCTTATTTCTATTCGTCTATTCATCACACGGGACCATACACGAAAGCATTACTAAGTAATGCAGATGAGGGTGCATTTTAGAATGTTTTATTGTGATTTTAGAGAAGGACGTTTTATTTTAGAGAAGGAATAAGTAAATAAGTTTTATTTGCATAATGATTCATTAAATATATATTTATTTCATGTCTGCAGAATAGGAGATTACAATCCATAATCAATTAAATCTGAACAACATAGTAAAAGGCCTAAGAGTAGACCTCGGCTTTCGTATGAACACTACAAGTCTTCACGATCGCGAGAGAAGACAATAGGAGAGAAGGTGACTCGCGAGACACGGACACTGGGATGCTTGGTTGCGATGTGAAGGAAAATAAAAAGAATGAAAAAATATGTTCCTAATTTACGAAGGAGCTCCTTAAAAGGCTCGGGGCCTATATCAATTGGTTATATTTTGATCCGGTACTGTAACCAACTCATGGAATATAACGAATTTTAACCCTCATATTGATTTTTTTCGATTAAATTCAAGGAGCTTTAAAATTTAGAGGTGCACTTAAAAATATTTGGATGCTTCCACACTTCTCTGAACTAACTAAATTCCTATAAAATTTTAAAACTCCATTCGGAAGGCAGTAGATCTTACATACAATGAAATTTTTAAGTGTTGAAACTTATTCTTAATTGCTTCGATTTTTTTGTCAATAAAACAGTTACACATATCAAGTTTCGTTTTAATTTACAGAAAAGGAAAATGATATTTCACAGCTCTTAGTTAAAATTAGGCTATATGCAGTTAAAAAGTGTCTATATGCAGAGGGCAACCGTTAATTATATAATATCCTGCTTAGATAATTTTCAATACAACAGAAACGTATAATATTTTGCCGTGTTTATATGTTGGTGTAAGTGTGTGTATACTATGATATACATATAGTGTATTTAGTACCTAGAAAGTAAATGTCTCGAAGCCGCAGGGTAAGTAATGCTGGTAGCGTATAACCTGCCCCGTGTCGGTTTCTAAGTAAAGGATATTCAAAGATTTATTGAAGGTAATTCATGAAACATCCGCAGACAATTTCGTCTTTACTATCTGATACAAAGTTCCTCTATATAAGCTTGCTAGTAGATGTGATTTTCTCCCTCAGAAGCGTTAAACACTGTCGTTAAGACATCTTTTTTAAAAATACATAAATATATATTAAATACATAGTTCAGATTAAACAAACAGCAAATTTATAAATTATTAAACCAGGAAAAAATGTAGTGATATCAAGGTCGTGGTGATATTATTACTTATAAATAAATATTGTTCTTGCAGGTTTGTACTAAGCCAAAGCCCTTGATAACATTTAAAATACATAAAATATCAGTTCACGAATATCAGAATATCAGAAAAAATGCCAACTATATTTACATTTGAATTGGCCTTATTGTGTACTATAGTGATAAGAGTTGAAAATGCGGAGGATTAATTCCGAATAATTAATATAAATAAAAAGTTAGAGACCTAGGCCGGCGCAAATAAATCGAGTATTTTTATATTATATTCATCTCGTCCTCTATATTAACCTACAATTGAGACGTTGATTTCCAAAATGTACTAAAGAACATTTTTTTATAAATTGATATTTTGACATATTTGAATTTTTCTTATTTAGTTTTATCTAGATCCGTCATCAGATCTTATTTAAAAAACATAAAAATACTTTTAAAACGTATTTAAAAATTGCATTTCATTCCAAAAGGTACTAAATCCACATTTCATTTCATTCCAAAAAGGTACTAAAAACAATTCCTTCCAAAACTTAGTATATCCTCAGTAAACATATATTTTAAAAAACTTAGTATATCCTCTGTACTATATTTCCTACTATACAGCAGAAGCACCTAACCCCGTAAAATATAATCGATAATTTATTCTTTGCTTCGTTTTGTGAATTATATTTGGTTCATTTAGTACATCTTAAATCACCGCTATTATTTTGACCAATGGTTTTAACCTAATAATCAGTTTTTGGGATGTTTTAAATAACTTAGTTGCGTCGCTTTGGTTCTTGAAGGCTGTCAATAAAATAAGTTTTTTCAAAGTATTTCTTCTGTACTTTCATAAATTTGGTTTAAAAATTTTCAGGAACTCACATTTTAATAGAATAATGGTCTTAGATCCAGCAAATAGTTGGAATTAGCATTCCACAAACTAGCTAAATGTGAGAAGAAAAACCGCGCCAGTAATAGTAGATTTTTTAAAATGTTTTTATGCAAATAAAAACTCAAAAGTTATTTATTTGTCAGTATCTATAGTTAAATATTGTTTACACGTAGTTAATAATATACATAAATTTGCTTTTTTCACACAAATAGTAAATACAAGTTCAGAACAAACTTCATAATCACATACTTTCTTATTATAGTGCCATAAATAGATAAATTGTCCTTTGAATATTACTTTCTTTATGAAGTATAGACAATCAATCTAAATAACCAACAAAGATATTTCTCAGAGGGAGAATAACGAAATATACATAATTTAGTAATTAACAATATAAAGACGTTAGTTATCGGTAATGTTGTATGAGGAAGGTTATAGTGAATGTTACCAACTTATCCCGCGTAATATTCTTCCGAAAAGTACTATACCCACGTTTCATTTCAAAAAGTACTATATCCATATTATGTTGTTTAAAAGACATGGAAAAAGTTCTATAATTTGGAAAAATAAGTTGGTAACACACTTAAAAATCAACTTTAGATTTTAATAAAAAAATAATCACGTAAATTGGTAAAATGATAAATAAATGACAGATTTTTTCGTTTCCTGTAAAATTATCTAAAGTGGATATATATCTATTCCTTATTCTCTAAAGTACTTTTCGAAAATCAACGTCTTAATTGAAAGATAATTGTACAAATATCTGACAAAATGATGGCTACGAAAAATATTAATATTTAGGAACAAAGAGTTTCCAATATAATGGCATTCTACATTTAATACATTATTTAACTAAAAAAAGAAAAAAAATTTAATTTTTAAGAATATTGGTTTAAAAAATGTTTTTACCATTTTATAAGTTTAATTCTATTGCTTTGCGTTCGAATAAAATAAATTTGATTATTTTTTTAAATTCGATTATAAAAGTCTAGAATGATTTACCAAGGGAAAGTGATCCTCCAGATAACAAGACACGACCTTTGAAAAAGAAACCTGAGAAAAACACACCAACTTATTCTACTTCCTGGCTTCGTTAGAGGAGCTAGAAATTTCTCTTGTTAAATTTGTGCTAATCATAAAAAATAGAGAAAAGGTATTATTTATGTTAATAGAATGGTATTTATATACTTTTTAAAGGGTTATGCAATTCCTAAGATTATACATCTTTCTTATGATTCAGTATTTGAAATTTGGATTTTAAAAGATTTGATCAAAACGATATAAGTTTACATTACATTGGGTTGGATTTTGTATTAATACTGAGATGATAGGCTACTTGACATAATTGTTTGTAAACCTTCTCTTTTACTTTGTTCCCATAGTGTGTAAATATAGTTACATTTGACACATTTAAGTATCAGAGTATCATTTTTAGTTTACATCTATTTGAATAGTAAATCTACACACAGATTGTCATTGGATTCGGTATAACTGCATACAATTTCATTTACATCACAATAAATTGTTTCTATGTTGTTATATTTTTTATTATTATTTCCTTAATCCATTTATAAATAGGCAACGATATTCAAAGCAATAATCGCAATGGTTTAAAAAGAAGACATTGTACTACTCAATTTTAAAATTATATTAATTTGCATACACCTGCGATATGTGTGACAACCAATTAATTTGGTTAGGAAACATTTAGAGTAGAGGTCTGACAAACGATGGTGGGCAAAATTTTACTACTTTCGAGACAATAAGATTAATATTGGTGGAAAAAACGTAGACGTAGAACGATACCAATAGAGAGTTATACAAAAAAGTTTAACCGGTTATAAAAAATTGAATATCAGCCGTAAGACAGATATGGGCTACTTCAAACTGCTGGTTCTTCATTACCTAAATGCAGGTGGTGAGAATAACGATAACTAAAATAAATATTACTTAAATAATTTGAATAAACTAAGAACTATAAATGGCTATCTACTTAAGATCATAAATTTTCAACATTGCCGGATTGTACTTAATGTTAACAATTATATAATTTCAAGTTACAATATTTTTTATATTAAATGGAAGTCTATAAATATAAAATCAAAATTATATCTTAATTCAATTCGTATAGGTCACGATCCACTTGGCGTTGACTCACAATCTAATATAGCATTACATGCGGAACAGTTTCCAATCCCACTTTCAATTTGCAAGGACAGTTAATATGAAGAAAAATACAAAAAAACTTTCAGAAAATTATGACTTCTCTTAGGTTTAGTTCGGATAATTAATAAACCAAATTATTACAAATAGTTATTATTTAAAAAATATTTTAATTGAAATTTACAGCTGTTTATTATAATAAAACAGGTAAATATGCTGGTTAATGATAAAATACCTGAAAAAACATGAAGAAAAACAGCCCATTGGCAGCACTCTAGTCGTCAATCCAAACCATAAGGTCTCGAGACCATCTTCTTTTCAGACGCCTCGGGGATTAAAAATTCTTTTCAGGGTTATCAGGGATCGAAGAGGAAACTATGATAGAAGCTAGTGGGTTAGAGTGGGGATGGAGTTTTGCATGGAAGGATTCATACCTGGTTCGGGCCAAAACAATAACATAGGGAACATTAAGGTCAATGTGGATGAGTTTATTCGTGACAAAGTAAGGAGCGTTGAGGATTTTACGAAGGATTCTAGATTGTATGGATTGGATACGAGAGGAATTCGATGGTTTGGTAGAGCCCCATAGCTCAATTCCGTAAGTCCAGATAGTTCTTACAGTAGTCATGAAGATGAGCATTTTGTAGTTAAGAGTTTGACCGTTTGTCTAGTAAGTGTTGAAGTAGTTGAAAACGACGAGCGGTTTTTTGTCGTTAAAGTCTTGTATGAGGATATTACAAATTGTTATATTTCAAATACTTAGATTTTATTTAACCTTTCTGACATAAGCTTTTCGTATATATTTAAGGGAAAATATACAATCCAGTTTGATATTTTTATTAGGTGAATAAATTTAAGTAGGGTCTTTTTTTTTTTTTTTTTTTTACCCTCAAACTTTGTTTACAATAAATAAATACTTAACCTATGTACCTATATACAGTAATAAAACTAATATATAAATTCTACGGCTTAGACCACGTTTTGCCCGAAGACTATTTAGGTAGGCAAAGATCTTTCAATGTTTCAGAGCATACAGGAAATTAAATAATAATGTTAAGGATGTTGATTATTTATAGAAGTATAAGATGAGTACTTTATAAAATTTATACAAGTCAAAATAGCGATAGTTCATTTTTATATTAATCTATACATGTTTTACTATAAATTGCTGAATAATTAATGGAACTTTCCTAGCCCCCTCGTATTTTTTTGAGTCATCCCAGGTAGATGCAGACAATTCTACAGCTGTCAATTACAATAGTACTTCCACCATTCTGCATCTGTCCTCTGTGGCCTTGCTTCTTTAGGACTTCACCACACTCAACTGTGTATACGCTGAGTTTTAACCTAACCTGATTTCCCAGCAAGAGATAAGTGGGAAGCTTAAGAAATATTTTAAATATAATACCAATATTTTCTCACATATGGATCAGATATCTAGCATGTACTACCCTTGCAAGCATGTAGGAGAAGGATTTTTGGGATGTTTTGAATTTGTTGGATTGTTTCCGAACGGAAGATTCTTCATTGTATATTCGGACCTGTCAAGTTAAGCGAGGACTGGAGAAGAAGTAGATAAAGTTGGGGTGGGACACATGTCCACATGGATAGGTTGTCAGAAAAAGCAATTTCAAAGAAGTTGTTATTTGGAAGACTCCATGAAACAAGAGGAAGAGGCTGACTATGACTTAGGTAGAAGAATGCTGTGATCTGGGATGTTCGGGACCTGATCAACACTCGCAACTGGCCAGCGATATCGCAAGATATAGAAACCTGAAGGCGGATTATTGAGGAGCCCAGGCCGGTATCGATCTCTAGAGCAAATAAATAAGTACCAACTTCTTCGATATCCCAGGTTGAATAATTTCTTTATGGCCTCATTATACACTTCAGTGATTTTCGCTTAAACTTTTCTCTGCTATCTGTTCAGATTTTGCGTAATACCGAAGTTGCATAGGAATAGGTCAGCAAGGGTCGGTGATTGTCTTGTGAATTCCGATTTAGGCGTCACGACTAAGCAGCTTACCCTAGTGGAAGTTTCATTAAGGAGAAGTATGCTTCGTTTAGTTGCTTTATTCTTCTGTGCTTCCTTTTTCCACTAAGGATCTATACCTTGCGTTTCTTATTACTGAGAATTAATCATTTTAAAAATTTATTTACTTGCTATTATAAACTCAATGAACTGGCACTGGCAATGAAGGAGAATCATGTGATGTCTTGCCAGTTGTTTGTTCTATTTTCAAAAATCAATTTTTTCAATAAATGTTGGCTCTCTGTAACGAATAAATGGCTCCTTTTCTATTTATAATGATAAATTGTTAATTTTGAAGTAACAGTCACAATTTCGGCTTAACAGTTATGATAGCAAACTATAATATTTTGTTATTTATTTAATTAGTTCCAACAACAAGCAAATGATCCCAATGTGTAGTAAACATATAATTAACTATTTGACCCACCTCAATACATTTATTCGACTGTGGCTATATCAATATTTATTATAGTTCTTTCTATAAAATGTTTCTAAGTAAAAAATCAATTAGGTACAGCTTTTAAGGAAAAAAGAATCCTCGCCGGCCGACTCCATTGCATCAGCCCATAGCACTGGAGACCAATCTGGAACGCACCTTTGGTCATGGAATTTTGAATGGTCGTAGAAGGCATCTAATGCGAATCCTAGCCTGTGTAAATGAGGCGTTATCTATTCCATATTATGAAGGAATGCCATTGCTTGATTTCTTAATTAATTTGTTGAAGTGTGTCATTTTTCGATTTTTATTCTTTATCATTGAAGTTTTCAAGGTCATTAGAAAATATTTTAGGTTCTTTAAAAAAAGAAAATAAAACTGCAAATTATTACACAATGGTATATTATTTCTAAATATTAAGGTATAACTGTTCATTTAGAGCTGTCCATTGGCAATTAGCTAAAATGAAAAGCAATAAATAATCAAAAGGAAAATGGTTTATCACCATTGTTAATTTCAAAACGCAATATCTCTGCTGGTTCTGAACCAATAGCAATGGCTCTTTAAATTTTATTATTAATTAATATTATTATTCCAATTTAATTCTATGATAGAGCACTAAGGACGAAAATTTTGGCATTTATTTATTAATTAGGACAATTAAATATATGAATCAACTTTTTTATTTATTTTCTATTTATCGTGCTGTACTGGTTCTAAAACTCTAAACATATTTTTATCTATCTTCAAAAATAAATGAGCTATAGACTTATTTATGGGTAAAATTTCTTTTAAAAAAATGCTAATAATTGTTTTCTCTTTCTTCAAAAATAACTGAGTTATTGGATTAAAATACTTTAAATCAGCCGCCATTTTAAAAATGACCAGCTGATATCAATCACTATGTGTTAAGATCCTCGTTGTATGCCCTAGCCTTTTTGTAGTGAATTTAAAAACAATTGGTCCAGCTGACGGCAGACGGTGGACAAACGGATTTTTAAAAATTCTTTATTCAGGTTCTACGTATCTTAAAATCTAAAATTTTGAGAGGAGGTAATTTTTTTTATATTTGTTTGGTCGATTACAAAGGTTCATTAGTTTCTACCGACATTTTTTATAATTGTATAACACGATAAAATAAAGATGAAAACTATATAAGTATATAAAATATAAATATATAAAATTAAAAAAAAAAAAAATAAAACAAAGAAAAATATGTGAGAGGTGAATATTTTTAATAAAATTATGTTACTGCTTGGTTTTCAATTGCATCCATAAATAAATAAATATTACTTCAAAATCATACTAGATTACGAGATAAAATAGATGTAGATCGTTAATACATATTAGAAATTCATAAAATAAAAATATACCGGGTCACATAAATGTCCCGTCATATTGAGAGAGAAAATACAATAACTTAAGTGGAACAAAAAAGTTCATATGACCAACAGTCCTATTGTCAAAGGTTAGAGAGGAAAATCGAATTTCGATTGTTTTTCTGTTATCCATGGTTTTATCAGAAAATTGAAATATATCTACTTCATGTGCATACACAGAAAAACAAGTGGGGCCCACTGAAAGAAAATTTTCTAGCATGTTACTTGGTAAAACTTCAAAATAAGAAAGTAAATGTCACACATCATGCAGAAAATTGAAATTTAATATTTCTTAAAATATTCGGACATTTAAAGCTGATATTACTTTTGTTTCGTTAGGTTTTATGTTTTCCGAGCTCAGAAAATTAGTTTTTAAAAAATTCCAAAACATTAATACCCTCATGAGCCAATCACGGATGCGAGGAGGCAAGAATTAAAAAAAAGGGTCAACAAAATAATTTGTGCCTTATATGTTTCTCATAAATATCTAGTCAGATTGTGGGAGCCGATACTAGACTCGAGAGAAAAAAAAAGATAATGTGATGTTACCTATAGTCCGATTGCCAACAGTTATAAAGAAAAATCTAATTTTTAGATAAATATTGTACCATGGATAACAGAAAAAATCTGGTGCGGGCAACACACGACTTTCACTTACCTCCATTTTTAAAATCAATGAAAGAATTTTCAAATACAGTTAGAGATACGTGAAATTATTAAGGAACTAATCAAATTGAATTTATGTAAAAACATGTGTTTTATTAAAAAATTTATTATATTATTATCTTAAATAATCAGTTAGTTTTATCCTCTTTTCATCACTCTCTATTAATTTTTAAAAGCGTGTGTATTTATTTTTGATGATATTTGATATGTGTATGTGTTATGTGGATGATATTTTTTCTGAAATCTTTAGCTTTCCAACGGTATATCATACATGTATATTACTGCTATTATGTTCAAAAACGAAAAATTGCATTAAAAAAATATTTTTTCTGTTTTCTCCTTTAGTTGGGTATCGAATTTATTCAATTTATATATTTACCTGTTTTTCATCAGCGTTAACAAGATAATCTAGTTATTATTATTGAATCTACAAAATTAAAGGTACTTTAGGGGAAGACAATTTAAAATATCGGCATTTAAGCCCTGTGAAACCATTTTTATCAGAATAAAACCTACATGGTATTAAAGCACATTAAATTTTACATCTATATAGCGAGTATAATCAAAATCATCGAAACCATTTTCGAGAAAATCGAAAAAAGGTGCAAAATGCATGGTATAAAGTGCCTCTTCTGGTAAGCTCATTTTGATGAAAAAAGTTTTCTCACGTCTCGGGCGTATATTTGTCTTAAATATGAAATTTCAGTTTCATAGGACTTACCGTTTCTGCCCGGGAGTTACCGCACACACATACACACAGACATACACACACACACACACAGACCTTTTTGCGGGACTTGGTTATTTGGATTCAGGAGACCCTATAACGTGTATTTCCGTGACTTCCGTTGAAAACTAAGTGATATAGTAATATAGTAAGTGAAAGTAAAAAAACTCAAAGTTTGATTTTCTATCTAACCATTGACAATCCGACTATGGTTCATAGGTCCTTTTTGTTCCACTTCAGGTCTAGTATCTGCTCTCACAATATGACGAGACATATACGAGGCACCTTAATAGTATCACTTCGTTCTGTTTCTATGCTAACGGCTATACAAGGAATGATTCGACCAATTTCGCTCTTAACCGTCAGGTTATTGCTCAAATGTTAGTTAACCAGTTCATGAAGATTGAGTGGACCACATAAGTGTCTGTTTCAAACTCATACAAATATATATGAAAACATGTTTTCCATTTATCTTAATAGTAATATATTTATTATAGTTGCTTGAAAGTTGTTTTCTTTTATTTAATGTAAGTTCCTTTCAGTTTTAAAAAGAATACATTTTTGATTAATGATTTTCTTATAGTTAAGAATTTTTAGTCATGGTTGGAGAAATACAGTTTTTTTTTTGTCCGTTTTAAGTTTCACTTACCTATCTATGAAATATACAGTAAGAGAAAGTATTGTGATCGTGAACATTTTCGAATTCCAGTTTTCAACGGAAATACATGTTTTAGGGTCCTTATTCCAAATAACCAAGACCCAAAAAAAAAAAAAAAAAAAGGTGTGTGTGTGTGTAGCCCGAAAACGAAATTTAATAATTAAGAAAACTATACGCCCGAGATGTTACAAAAACTTTTTAACTAATGTCAGCTGACCGGAAGTGCTACTTCATACCACGCATTTTGCACCTTTTTACGATTTTCTCAAAAACGGCTCTAACGATTTTGATTAAACTCGCTATATCAATGTAAAATTTAATGGGCTTTAATATTATGTAGGTTTCATTCTGATTGAAATAGCCTGACTGGGTTTCATTGTCGAATTTTTAATTTTTTTTTCTTCTAAAGTACCGTTAATTTTGTAGATTCTCTAAAAAAACTATATGATCTGATTAGCGTTGCTAAAAACGGCTAAATATACAAGTTGAATGAATTGGATAACCAACTAAAGGAGAAAAGAGCAATACATATTTTTAATACAATTTATAACAATTTATAACATGTGTAAAAGGTTTCAGAAAAAATTATTATCTGATAACCAAGCTTTTAAAAGTTTATAGAGAGTGATGAAATGAACATAAAACTAAATGATTGTTTTAAATAATAATATAATAGATTCTTTAATAAAACACATGTTTCTATAGAAATTCGATTTAATTAATTATTTTTTAGTTTCATTCATTTTTATCTCTAACTGTATTAGAAAATTCTTTAATCGATTTTAACATCGGAGGTAAGTGAAAGTCGTGTGTTGGCCGCACCAGATATTTTTTTTTCGAGTTCAACGCCGTAACTCGTTGATAAATACTTACTCATTCAAGATAATGAATTGAATGAATGAGTTTCTTAAAGATGAAGTGAATTTAAAAACAAAGTATGTCCACAGACTGGATATTAATTTCGTAGACATCTAAAATCATTTCTTAAACTAGATCTGTCATCTTGTAGAAATCTTCATAGACTGATTGAAAATCAATGGGCGGTTGCAATTATGACGTCAAAGGTGGAAGAACATTACAACAAAGGACATAGAAGTAGTGAGTTGCAAGGAACCAGTTTTACGTAAGGCAGCTACACTATATAAATCTAGGGGTGTACCTCAGGGGCACACACTCATCCAGTCCTAAGCTCGCTCAACATGTTCAGCCTGGTAAAGTACCTTCATACTACTAACACTAACAGAATAAATCCATTTTATTTTTTAGTATACTGGAATCGCGAGTTGAAATTTTCCACTTAAAAAGCATATAAATTCATTTAACGAACATTAACTTAAAAAAAATTGATAGAAGAGTAGAATAATTAAGGAAAAAAAATCAAACGCCTAGCAATAATTTTAAATCTTCATGATATAATTTATGAATATTAGGTTTCATTGATTAAACATAGAATGCTTCTTTCTGTTTATAGACAAAACTATTCTAAACATATTGATACTGATAACGGTGAATACAAAGAATTGTTTATACAATTTTCAGTGATAGATTCGAAACTCGAATATTTAAATAGTTGTTAAATTATATTTGAAAGTTTTTAAACAATACCAAATAAATATTTGTGCCAAATTTCCAGGATATTTAATTCTATCTTTTTTATTATTTGATTTAATATCACCCATAGGTATTGTTCCATTCTATATAAACAATAAAATGAAATATTTTTTTATATCAACGATTTTGTCATCCTTGTTAAGTAATGCATTTTTTAGCTGTTAATTAAAATATTTTTATTTTTATCTTATGGAATAATAAAATCAAATCATACAATAACAATGTTTAACATGACAAATTTTGTTATGAGTCCTGGGCTCAAAAAAATTCTGATTCGACTTAGTTTCAACTACTTGCGAAAGAACCGAAATAATAATAACCTTAGATTGAAAATTTTTCTTACACTATAATATCAATTTAATTGTTAATTTTAAGTGGAACAGCTGCGAAAATGTTTACGAGATGAACAGTTATCCTTCATGTTGTAGAGAGAGATATACGCTTTATTAAACAAACAAGGGATGCTGCCCAACTTAATTGGGTTGCTATTCACACAGCCTACTTTTTTTTCCTTATAGGACAATTTTTAGTAATAATATAATATAAATCTTAACATACAATGAGCAAAAAAAAAAATATATATGATTAGTCAAATTATGAGAATCTTTCGGAAAGCATTGAAATCTGAATTTTCTTTTTATTACTCTAATTCTATCTAACTATCACAATTTTAATAACAGTGTTATGTGTATTACCGATAATTATGGATGATATCAGAACCACTCATTAGGTAATTATTAATACTACGGATGGTAGAGATAAATTTATGCGGTGAAATCTTATTGCTGTATATTTACACGTAACAGTTCTATCTATTTCAATGTGAACGTGCTGAGTCAAATCCAGTTACTTTATATACAAGTACATATGTTATGATCTGTTATGAATAAATCTATATCTTTCAAGAAACATTCAACTTTTTTTAGAACAGATCTGTTTTACACCATTAAGACAAAAGGTTCTTGAATTTGAGTCGGAGTTGTCTCTTAACTAAACTAAATGACCTGAACAGCATTCATGCCTACCCGCTATAATGTCAACTTTTAAATAAGTTTTAAGCCCCAATCTTGAGGCTGTAATACATCGTGTTCTTTCTTGATAAAAAGCAACAAAAATTATTTCTCAAAAAAGCTATAAATTTTCTAAATGTTACGTTATTTTTGGGAATCCAGTGCACGCAACAAACTTTCACTTACCAACTTTGTTAGATCAATTTTAGAACTTTTAAATAATGTTAAAGTTGACCAGAAAAAATTATATTGAATTTCGATGGAATTAATATTTAAAGATTAAATAATATGATGATATAAATTAAGATTTACTATAATAACTAAAATTATGCGCTTTCCATCAATTCCTATTACCTTCTGCAACTTTATATGATAGATAATATTTTTATCTAAAATCTTTAGGCTTTCACGGAATATGAAATATATATAATATATATATATATATATATATATATATATATATATATATATATATATATATCAGTGTACATATTGTGGAAAAAAAATACCACCTGGGAAAATATTTCTGTTTTCTTTTTCGGTTGGTGGTCTGATTCTCTTATATTTCTCATTCACACATTTTTTGTCAATGCACACATTTTTTTTGTCAATGGGACATTATTTCTAATCAAAATAAAAAAATAAAAACTTTAAACGAGAAATCTTAAAGTTTCGGCATTTCAGACCTTTTAGAATAATCAATAAACATTAAACCAAATTGATATTAAAGTCTAATTTATTTTATATAAATTAATTATATCTTTAAAGCTATTTTAGAGAAAATCGTAAAATGCTTTAAAATGCATAGTATAAATGGCACTTCTGATTTTGCGTTTTGTAAAAGTTGCTGCGACATCCTAGATATGAATTTGTCTTAAATATGAGATTTCATTCTCGGGCGACTTTTTCTTTTGAGCAAGGCTTAATACAGAGTCTATTTATGAGGCAGGTATTTCTACTAGGAGGACCCTAAAACGTGTATTACCGTTGAAAACTCAAAATTGAATTATAAAATTTTTATGATCACAATAATCTAAGATAAGGAACAGTTTTTCAAAGCTTGCCACGTGAATATTGATATTATAGAATCAAAGACCATCAAGTGGGTTAAGTATGGCATTAATCTTGTCTATCAAAACATTAGAACTAACAAAACTTTTCACCTAGTTTGATACAGGTGCATCGTTAGTATAATCAGAAATAAAGCAATAGTTTAGAAGTTACTTGATGATATAATTCTAATAAAGTTAGAAGGCCCACATATCTGGTTTGTTCGTTATTTGTTTTTCCTTTGATGCTTCGGATGTCAAACAGAAAAGGCATCGCGATTGGTCATTAAGCAAGCCTGCAAACTGGAAATGGAGTGACATAAGATTTACTACGTGAGTTGACTATTGGAAGTATTTAGGTGCATCATTTCGAAACTTTTTTTCTGATACTGATAGATAATATGTTATTGATCTGTATTTAAGCTCTAAATACGTTAGGCAACGCTTCATAATAAAAATGTATTGTCATGTCATTAGAAAAACAAATAAAATAGTATACAAACATATTTCAAAAAAGTCATGTGTCTTTTATTTATTACGATAAATGGTAAAGTGTTAATACTAACTGGGAAAGATGGCTGATGGAAAGTGCTAGAACTAATCCAAATTATGCCGTAGTTGTAGGAGTATATGTGTGGTCTTGAAACCATTAGTGCTACACAAAGAAGCAATAGATTAATTATATTGTAAATTACTTAAAACTTTGACTAATAGAGTGTTTATGTACCTCCTCGTAAAACAAGCTTAAAGGCATGTTAAAAGTACATGGCATATGTACGAAACTCAAAAGGTGTATCAACAGAACAGAGATTTGGCGAACTGAAACACTTTAGCAAACACAGGACTTGCACAGTGATCACAGACATTTTACTTTAGACGATGTGGCCCACCAAATATTTTTTCAAACTGTTCTCACATCTGGAATAGTGTTTTAATTCTGTTTAACTCTATATCATATATTTTTCTGCTACAGGTGGGAGCACTGTTGCTGGCGGTAGCCGTAAGTGGAGGAGGTCAGGAGAAAGAGAAACGCGGTATCTTCTCGACGGGGTACTATGGCGGCGGCCTGGGGCACGGCGCGGTCCTCGGGGGTGGCTCTGGGGTAGTGATCGGGGGCGGCGGCCTGGGAGGAGGTGCAGTGCTGGGAGGTGGAGCCCTGGGAGGAGGCGGTGGTGTCGTCCTTGGGGGCGGCGCTGGAGCAGGCGCGGCCGCAGGCACCATCATCCGACAGGACGTCCTTGTGCACAACAGGGTCGCCGTGCCAGTTCCCCAGCCTTACTCAGTCCCAGTAGATAGGCCTGTACCCGTCAGCGTGCCACAGCCTGTATCAGTACCAGTTGACCAACCTGTACCCGTACCAGTGCCACAGCCAGTACCAGTCCCCGTTGTCAGGAACGTTGCTGTACCAGTTGACCGCCCTGTACCAGTCCATACCCTCAGCCTTACCCATACCCTCAGTCTGTACCTGTTCCCGTTTCCGTCCCTCGCCCAGTGGCTGTTCCTGTCGTTAGAGACGTACCGGTTCCTGTTCCTCAACCAGTAGCTATTTCTCAGCCAGTGCTCGTGTCAGCTGGAGGTGGTGGAGGTTTGGGAGGTGGCGCCCTTGGGGTTGGTGGTGGACTTGGAGGTGGACTCGCACTTGGAGGTGCCTACGGCGGTTCTTACGGCGGTGCTTACGGCTATGGAGGAGGAGCTTTACTTGGCCATGGAATCGGTGGAATCTTGAAATCCCATTACCACCACTAGCCACAAGTACGTACGTTTTTGTTAACTAAAATATATGTAATCCATACTACTTTACAATATTTAAGGTAACTCAGCCACAACAAATTTCATTAACCACAATTCTTTTTCACAGCCTTGAAACATCTTTAAACATGCAATTTCGAAATCGTTAATTTTTTTTTAATTTTGAAGCCATCAGTATTGGTAAACATATTCTCCGCTCCTTATTTTAAGAAAAACGTTCATTGATATCATGTTTTAAAGAGTTTTAAGACTTTACATGAATAAAACTCTCGGATACATTTTTAAAAAATTCCTTAATCATCTAGTTGATGATTAAGAGCCAATACATAAGTTAGAAATGAAATACTCATTATGCCACCAGCTTTTTATATCTATTAGAATAATAATATTATAACATTATTTAGCATTAATATAAAATAGTATTTCATAATTATATACCTGCTTAAATGTTTCTGTACTCATATTTATGTTATTGGTTTTTCAGATAACTAGCTGCGTTACCTTCTAGTCCCCTCCACCTATCGTCCTGAAATGTATTAAATAAAATCGTCTATTTTTATATATATATTTTTTACGAATATACGCTTGTTAAAAAAAAATGTTTTATACATTATCCCATCTTCCTACTATTTAAGTATAAAAAAGGATCCTCGGTTTTGAAAAAAAAAATTGTTACTTTACATTTATTTTTATTTGTGACTTTAGTTATGTTTGCTCCTAAGCAATAAGAGTTTCTACTGTATTTTAAATTAATTTCGTATCCTAAAAACTGGAAACTTCCTGTAATTGAACATTACACTTGCTTCTTTCAGCTGGTCTTAGGATAAATGAACAGAGAGTTATAATAAAGTTGTTCTTCATACGTTCCTGTTCTAAACCGACTTTAGCTTCGACAATGTTCAAGTATTGATATGTATCTCTATAGATGCACTTGTGTTTTTCCTTATTTTTTTTTAAAATTTGTAATATTTTATACATCATGCGTATTGTCAACGGGTGATTTCAAAATATGCTCTTTTACTCAGCTGTGAGGTTCTATAATAACTGATTTCTTTATTTTACAAAAATAAGACCCATAAATATATATATATATAAGATAAAAAGGATATATTGGACATTCATGTAGATCATTATAAATATTTGATGAAATAAAAATTGATCTAAAAAAATAATATAATTTTTTTTAATCCAATAAGTTAGCGGCGTATTCTAGTGAATAGATCACTACTCTACTGTTCTCTGGGTCCAGGATTCGAATACCAGCTGTGGGAGAATCCATTATGTTATTTCTGTCGTGTAGCAAACCTGGAAATGGCGACCCTCCTGGGGCACACCCAGCCTCTATAAAGTGCATACCCAAAAGTTGGGGGAAAAGCCTGGCGGCTGAACGTTATCTACGCTTTATTACCTTCTTGTCCAGCCATTGGCCATGAAACTGTATAATATGAATACTGAACCCAAGACCATTCAGCGGTTGTAGAAGTACAGGTTTTAAAAAAATTAATTTTTCAAGTAATTTTTATGAATTTAGTATTGTTTTAAAATAAATTTTTAGCACTTCTTTCCCAGTAAAATAAATGGATATCTCCGCTTTTGCAGAAACATTGGCCAGACTGCAATTGTAAAAACATATTTTTTAGACTTATTTTGCATAATATCGATAGGTACTTTTATTTTCTTATCCCCTTAAAGCATATTTGAGTTATGTACATATCGATTTGCTGAATAGTGAGTACCTAAATACTAAAGGGAAAAACTGGCAGGTAACTGAATGAAGGGTGAATCATCTTTCACAGCCTAGGCCTAGAAAAAGTAAAAATCCATATACTCGTAAGTACTGAAGTCAAGAGCCTTCACAGGTTGATGTGATACAAAATTTTTATTTTATATTACGAAATTAGTAACATATTTTTGGTATTATAAAGATTTGCAACAAAAATAATTTATTTGTTATTCCATACATATATTATAAATAAAATAACGTAGCCAATCTTCAACTACATTTATAATTATTAGTTTTTGCTTATGCTTGGGGTCTATTAATATAAGAGTACTGTTTAATTACATAAAAAGATGAACATGTTAAAACTTTTAAAAATTGCTACAAATAATCTTCCGGAATAGAGGGAAAATTAATAAATAAAATTAATTCATGTATTATTTCATATTAAATAAATAAGTCATTAAAATCGAAACTATCAGCCATTGAAGAATGGTGTCAAAACTGGAGAATCAAAATAAATCCTAATAAATCCCATCAAATCACCTTCACTCTACGTCGTAAGCCTATGACTTCCTGCCCCACCGTATCCTTTAACAATATCCTACTTACTCCTGTTGAACAGATTCGGTACTTAGGACTCCACCTCGACAAACGCCTAACATGGAATCCTCATACTAGACTGAAACGACAGGAAACTGCTCGTAGATACAGATTACGACAACACTTACTTGACAAACGCTCAAAACGTCCTACTTACTACAAAAAACTCATTTATATCACAATTATCAGGCCTATTTGGACCTATGGCATTGAGCTATGGGGGTCTACTAAACCATTGAATTCCTCTCGCATCCAATCCTTGCAGTCCAAAATCCTTCGTAAAATCCTCAATGCTCCTTACTTTGTTACTAATAAAATCATCCATAAAGACCTAAATATTCCATTAGTTGAAGACTTGGCCCGTTACAGATATACCTCTTTTCATTCCAAACTCCCTGCCCACTCAAACCCGCTTATCCGTGACCTCTCCTCCATATCTATTCCCGACAACCCACCGTGGCGCCTTAAAAGAAGATGGCCAAGAGACCTTCTAACATAAGACATTGGAGTGCTACCAATGGGTAGTTTCTTCTCAGGACTACCATGTGTACTAATCATATATAAAGCCTATTTACTTGTTGTATTTATTTAATACAGTTGTAAATTTCTTTAAATAATAAATAAAGAAAAAGAAAAAAAAAATCGAAACAAACAAAAAACGCTGCAAATTATTACTAATTATTATTTCCAATTAACAATATTACGTTATGACTGTTTATAAAGCTGTAGATAGGCAATTAAGTAATACGAAAAGCAAAAAATAATTCATAGGAAAATGGCATATAACCTCTGCTAATTTCAAAACGCTATATCTCGGCTAGTTTTAAACCAATTTCAATGATTCTGTTTTCATTATTTATTTGGTATTTATTTATTTATTAAGAGAAATGGATTTTTTTAAATTTGTTATTCGGGTCCTACGCATCTTCAAACGTAAGCCCTCAAATTTTGAAGAGGGGTATTTTTTTTTTTTTATTATTTTTTTTTTTTTTTTGTCGATTACAAAGGTTTATTATTGAAAATAACAAACCAAAATCAAAACATTTATGTTTCAAAATCAATGACTTATTTAGATATTAGAATATTATGACATTTAAATCTAATAAAAATTATGTAAAATACTTTTATAATGAATTCATAATATCCAAACATATGAATGTATTTATAACAGTTGTAAATTAAAGTTATCCCATTGCTTTGCCTATTTATTGGTGGTTTGTTCCAATGTGAAAACTTAACAAGCTTCGAAAAAAAGGTTACTTAGTCTTAAGAATTGAAAAAATATACTGTATTTAAAGTTTAAAGTTTAATCTCTTCAATAATTTGTTTTATGGTAGTTTTTAGTAATATTATAACGTAATTGTATAGTAATATTAGAACGTCATAAAAGAAAACTATAACAATACTATTTTGTGAAATCTATGTATTTTTTTTTTTTAAGTAGTCGATTACTTGTTTAGGTTGGTCTTCTAGATTTTTGTTCTCCAGGTTCTGGGTTCAAAACCTTCCTGTGGCGGAATTACTTATTCTATTATTTTAACCATTGGGGCGATTCTTTGGTAGGGAGACCCTCATGGGACGTTTCATAGATATAAGATATCCCAAAATTGGGGCAAAAACCTAACAGCTAAGCCAGATCTCGGCTAAATCTCCTCTATTGGCCAAGAAATAGTATGAATTTGCACTAAACCCGAGACCTTTCATGGTTTGTAGAGGTGAGGTACAGCTTTTTTTTTTTTTTTTTTTTTTTTTTTTAATTTATTAGGTTTTATCTACTTTTATTAAGTGGGAATAGGGAATGGGGGAAACTGTGAGCTAAGAGAGAAGTAGAAGAATGCTTTCGTGATGGCCAATCAAAAAATCCTAATGAAGTATTTTAGTGTTTATAGTGAATGATTTATTAAAATTTCATCATTTATAGGATACCCATACGTGACTTAAACGACAAGAAACTGCCCGTAGATACCGATTACTACAACACTTACTAGACAAACGTTTAAAACTTCCAATTTATTACAAAAAGCTCATTTATGTTACCATCATCAGACCCATCTGGACATATGGAATCGAGCTTTGGGGCACTACTAAACCATCTAATTCCTCTTGCATTCAATCCTTACAATCCAAAATCCTTCGCAAAATCCTAAATACTCCTTATTTCGTTACGCATAAAATCATCCATAATGACCTAAATATCCCATTTGTCGCAGAACTAGCCCGAAACAGATAAGCCTCTTTTCATTCCAAACTCCCAACCCACATGAATCCTCTTGTACGCAACTTATCATTTCCATCTATTCCTGACAACCCTCCGAGGCGGTTGAAAAGACGATGGCCTCGAGACCTGAATTAAATTGACATTGAAGTACTACCACTGGGTAGTTTCTTCACAAGACATTATCACACCCATAAGTGTAAATTAGCCCATTTACTTGTTGTATATATTGTATGTACAGTTGTAAATATCAATAAAATATTAGAAAAAAAAAAAAAAAGCATTTATAGCATTAAGGGCCTATGCAAAGGCATAGAATTAACTTGTTTCACTCATAGTGTTTGGGATTCAGCACAAGCTTCAGGTAGAAGAGAATAAACCAGTTGAATCATGTTAATTATGAGAGATAACATATATCCTAGGGATAAAGAACTACTTTTCTGTTTACAGTAATTTTTTAGCATCATAAGATTATGTCAAACCTCCAATTAAATGAATTTATATACAAACATGATTTCCCAGCTGGCCTTTGAAAGGTTTGTGATCAGAAAATATATAAGTTGTGTATGTAAGGCTAATTATATTAAGGTCATGAAACTATAAATCTTGTTATGGACTAGTTATATGCTAATTATAGTAAATAAGTTATGTATGATTACATAGAAATCCTATTTCATCTGTAAACACACAAAGGTATACACATATACAAATTACATATTACTTTAAATTTATTGTCATATTTCATGTGTGTCTATAAAAATTAATTTATAAATGGTAATGCTTTTTGGGTTTGTAAAAAAAAAAAAAAAACCTGTACCTCTACAACCCATGAAAGGTTTTGGGCTCAGCACATATAGAAATTCATAATGTTTCTAGGCCATCGGCTGTGCAATGATTAGGCCTTGATTACACTAAGCCACCAGGTTTTCTTCCCCAATTTGGGTATCCACTTTAAAGAAGCTGGGTCAGCCCCAGGAGGGTTTCCATAACCTAGGGTCCCCCTTCTCTTCCCTTCCCCTGGGCTGAATTAAAAGAATAAATAATATTCTCTAATAGCCGGTATTCGAACCCAGGACCCGGAGAACAGTAGCCTAGCGCTCTATCCACTAGACCCTGCTGCTCCCTCTTGGCTTTATAGAAGCAAGGAAAATATGTAAAAGACTGCGAGATATTTTATCTCCTAATAGAGCAATGGGACTCAGCACTTGCTTCAGGAAGAAAAGATTTGGAATTTTTGCTAGCATTTACTAATTTATGTTTGTTATTCCTCAACTTAAAAGTATTAAACTTGCTAAGATTCATGAGGGCCTTGATATAGGCTTAGCAGAGCACAGATACATAAGATAGTGTAATGTATTTAATCATAATTGCAACAGAAAAGATGCTTAAACTCAAGTCTTTAATTCTAACAATAAACATATCAAACATTTTACCTAACCTCTAATCAATTCATTAAAACATCTGTTCTCCTCTGCTGGATACATTATAATCGATAAAAGATTACAGATAGTATCTGTAATATTTAGATAATTCAAAGAAAACAAAAATTAAATCTTCTCATCATGCTTCATTTCATAATTTGTTTGTACATGCTCTGTATTTTTATATTTTTATATGTATATTTGTTCTCTGTCTCCATAATCATAAGATTTTATATATTTTAACTGCCTTTCCCTTCATTTGTCAGGACTATAGGTCTCGTCTGTAGGAAAGCATAATTTGAAACAATAAAGAATAGTAATCTTCAGGGGTGAAATATTTTTTTATTTCTGTAGAACTTAACAATGAAGCCTTGGTAACAAAGAACCTTTAAAGACCATTATTAAACAATTATAACGTAAATCTCTTCAAATAATCTTTAAAAATAAATAAAATATAATAAATAAAAAATAAAAATATATATATAAAAGGGACTTCTTTAACAAAAATTAAATTTATATATAACTTTTCAAACCTTCAACTCAGGAGAACCTACAGAGATTTAAAAAACTTTTAATAAGACTGCATTGTACCTATGTAATAATGTTAAAATGCATCTTATGAAAAACCATGAAAATGCATTCTGCTCCTGCCTAATAAGGCCACTACATTATATGAACATATATTTTAATCTCAATAAAAATAAAATTAAAATGGTGGGAGAATGGAAATCAGTTTCCATTCTCCCACCATGCGCCCTGATGATGACCCACAAAGGGGGTCGAAACGTTGGCAAACAATAAAATAGTTGAAACTATTTAGTTGGTGATTTTCTTTTTTATGTTACAATATTTGACCTTTTCGCTTTCCTTCTCAATCTTCTACAAATCCTCTCAATTCCAGCCAGTCAATGCAGGAATCCTTATTTTTGAACATTCAGTTCTGATACTATTTTTCAATACACCCTACTTTTGGCCCCTGCTTTGCAGATCAGAAAACACTTCACGGCACATACACATACAAATTAAAAAAAAAAAATCTGGTGCGGGCAACACACCACTTTCACTTACCTCTGTTATTTTAAATTTATTGAAGAATTTTCCAATACGGCTAGAGATAAAAATGAGTGAAACCATTAAAGAATTAATTAAATTAAATTAATATAGAAACGAGTGTTATATTAAAAAATCTATTATATTATTATCTAAAATAATCAGTTAGTTTTATCGGCTTTTCATCACTCTTTATAAACTTTTACAAGCTTGTGTATAAGATAATATTTTTTCTAAAATCTTTAGCTTTCCAACGGTATATTATACGTCTATATTACTGTTTTTTATGTTCAAAAACCTTAAATTGCATTAAAAAAATATTTTTTTCAGTTTTCTCCTTTACTTGTCTATCAAATTCGCTCAACTTGCATATTTAGCTGTTAATTATCTGAACTAACAAGATACTATATTATTTTTATAGAATCTACAGAATTAAAGGTACCTTAGAGGAAGAAAATTTAAAATATTGGCATTTAACCCCTGTCATACTATTTCAATCAGAATGAAACCTACATGATATTAAAGCCCATTAAATTTTACATGGATATAGCAAGTTTAATCAAAATTGTTAGATCCGTCTTTTAAAAAAATTGTAGAAAGGTCCAAAATTCATTGTATAAAGTTGATTTTCCGGTCAGCTGATTTTGACGAAAAAGATTCTGTAACATCTCGGGCGTATAGTTGTCTTAAATATGAAATTTCAGTTTTATAGAACTTTTAGTTTTCGTCCAGGAGTTACCACACACACACACACAGAACACACAACACACACACACACACTGACCTTTTTGCAGGACTTGGTTATTTGGACTCAGAGGACTCTAAAATCTGTATTTCCATTGAAAACTGGAATTGAAAAATTTTCACGATCGCAATACTTTCCCTTACTTTTATATAGTAAGTGAAAGTAAAAAATGAAGGTAAATTTGAATTAACCCCCAAGATATATTCTTCATGAAGATCATATTCTAAACTCCCAAGTGCCAGTGCAGTGGTAGAATGGGCTACATTCTGTCAGAACTGTCTTCCCAGGAAATTCGCAATCTTTCTCTAGGTCACCTATCATCCTTATGTGTCTTGTATGCCTGACGATTCAGCTTTACTTTTATAAGGTGCAGGTTTGAAGAGATAGGGTCTGGAACACCGCTATGCTTACTGGCCTTGAAGTCAAACTGGCTGAGTCCATCCCAGATGAGCAAAACCTAAGAAGGCCTGTTCTCATTCTCAGGGCATAATGGCTTTAAACTGAGGAAGAGAATTATTTTATGTGTCTTAGCATTACTGTTTGGCTTCATTAAATAATAAATATCATTCATGACTTTTTTTTCCTTTACTTAATAGATCGTTTACTTTCGGGAGTAACACATTTGTGTGCAACATTAGCTGCTTTAGTACAACAATAGTTAATGCTTAGCTTATATCCCTAAATATATCAAATAAGCATTAAAATAATGCCATATAATAAGTTATGTAATAGTATTTGTTACATAATTTTTAAGAAACATTATATATTTGCTTACGACAGCATTAAATAAACCACATTCATAAGTTGAAAAAAATATCACAGAAAAATTGGTTGATAAATTTTTTTTTCGTAATGCTCATTAAATTTTATGTTTCTCTCTAAACTATGTTATATTCACTGTTGCTTAATTTAAGGTAACTGAAATTGCTTACCACTTTTAATGTGTAATCACTAATAACAAATGTATATCAAGTGTGCATGGGCAAGTATAAAAGGAAAGATAGGTATATGAAAAATATGAATATAAAAGGTGATTTTTATTTTTATTCCATATTGATGTTAAAAGGATCAGCTGAATAAACAGCAGAGTGCTAAAAAAAAAAAAAAAAATAAAATAATGGAGCCATAATTACAGATGTATTACTTACCTTAACAAACAATACAGTGTTACATAAAACATCTGCAATTGCAATACACTGCCAGGAAAAAGAATTTGAATAGTTTGGTATTTTGAATTTTGGATATATTGTTTGTTCTTATGGATGTGTAAAAGATAGGTTTCTTGAATTGGTAGATTTTACCTAAATAAACTGAAATGGTGGGGTAATCGGGTGATAAGTAATAGAATTAAAAAGACTAATAATGTATGTTCTATGTAATACTGTCATTGGAAAAAATAAAGTTAAAAAAAAAGGTAAACAAATACACCTAAGCAGAGTTACTGCTTGTGAAATGTGGAATCTTTGAACAGTGGTTGGCCGAAATAGAAGGGAATGAAAAGCTCAGATAAGACCTAGGAACTGTCTCACTGAAGGATTTTCAAAAGAAAAGACAGTTGAGATGGTTTGTTCTTCTGTTTCAAATAGATGAAGACCATGACCTGCACAAATTCATGGAAATCAGAGCTGTAGGAAAGCGTCCAAGAAGAAGACCAAGAATAACATAGCTGGATTACATCTCCTAGAGCAGAAAAGAGTTATCCATATATTAGGACATGAAGACCCTTAGCTCTAGATTCGGGATACATGGATTGAGTTACATAAGGGCTGAAACGCAAAAAAAAAAGGAAGAAGTTATGGATAATTTGGTACTTAATTGTTACAAAATAAAATTATTCGATAAAAAGAAACAAACAAATAAACATTGTATATATTTAAATTATATTGATTTAATTAAACTATTGAATAGAGAAGAATTCCACCAATAGAAAAAAACAAAAACAGATTAGTCACCCCTACTAACAAATTCTTCCATTGTGGTCCAAGCAGTGCTTTGGTGCAGACGTCCGCTCATTGGTCTTAAGTTGCAATGAGCTCTCTTTCATGTTCTCCATGGCCTATTCTGAGAATGCTTAGACTTATTGCATCCTCATAGCTCTCTAACACTTCTTTATGTTGGTTAAGAGCCATTGTAACAAATCCTGTTTGTTCATTATTTTTAATACTGTCCATTCATGTCCTTACCCAATAATGCAATAAAGTATTGCCATTTATTGTTATCCCAATGTTTACAGAAATTGGTATTTTTTTAAATTATTTTTATTTTGTTGTTGTTTGTTTTGTTCACCCCTACCTTCTCTTTGAAGGCTTTATGGGAGTTTCTTGGGCCAGGAGGTGGAGACGGGATTGCCAAGATAAAAGCCACCCAGCACCGAGATGAGAACTTATAATTATTTGGTCTCAAGTTTTGGTCATCTATAGTTGCTAGGATCAACGTTCAAAGCAACGCGGGCTAACCCACTCAGCCACCCCGCCTCCAAAATGGTATACTGTAGCGGCACCCAGGCAGTTACAGACAATGGTTATCCCACCAAAAATTCCTTCAACGGGCTTCCTCAGGATTTTTCCCCTTACTAATTCTATTAAAACCTTTCTATCCTATTCTCATTGGCTCAAAACCACTCTTGCATTTCCTTTGTGTTGCTGTTTCTTGATATAGTTTCTATTGGGAATAAAATTAAAACATCTTATGAATTGTTTCATAAGATTCATCTTTGGAGTCTGCAGATGTGACCATAGTGAATATCGATTCAAAATGACTCTATCCTTCTCTATGACACAAATATTTCAAAGAATCTTACCTATTCCAAACTCTACAAAATATCTCTGAATCTTTCCATATAACCTCACCCTCTGTTTTGTTAACTACTCATTAAACACCAGGACACAATCACTCAATATTTATAATTTATCATAGAGAACTTCTTAAACAAATTATTTCTTGTTCCTACCACATCCTTTTAGAATTTTTTTACCTTTCTGTTGCTCTTAAGCTGCCTACTCGTCTTCATTCAAGCATCAAATTTTTATTCATCTACTTTTTTTTATTTTAATATATTTTTTAATTAAATTTACAATTGTATATTATAATACAACAAGTAAATATACTGCTAAATGATAGTGTATGAAAAGCATAAAGAGAAACTACCCATCGGGAGCACTCTATTAGTCAGTCTAAACAAAAAGGTCTCAAGGTGAACTTCTCTTCGGACGCCTTGGTGGATTATCAGGAATTGAAGAGGAAGCAAGGATTAAAACTAATGGATTAGAGTGGGAATGGAGTTTTTCATGGAAGGAATGATACCTGGCATGCGCCAAATCAGCAACATATGGAACATGGAGGTCTTTATGAATGATTTTATTTGTGACAAAGTAGGGAGCATTGAGGATTTTCTGGAGGATTTTGAATTGTAAGGATTGGATGGCTTAGCAGAGCCCCAAAGCTCATCTCCATGGGTCCAGATAGGCCTTATGATTGTCTTGAGCGTTTCGTAGTTAAATGGAAGGCTAGAGCGTCTGTCCAGTAAATGTTGAAGTAACCAAAATCGGCGAGCAGTTTCTTGACTTTTCCGTCATGTATGTGGATTCCACTCAAAGGTGTTTGTCAAGCAGGAGTCCTATTGATTTACTTAAATCTCAAACTTCTATATTGAGTAAGGGAAAGTATTAGGATCATAGAAATTTTCCAATTTGAGTTTTTAAACAAAAGACACTAAAATGGGTGTGTCCAAATGACCAAGTCCCACAAAAAGGTTTTGTTTGTGTATGGTTAGTCTAGACAGGAAATGAAAATTCAAATAGAACCACAATATTATATTTGAGAAAGCTATATGGAATGTTTTCATGATTTTCTGTGAAACGGTTCTAATGATATTGATTAAATTCACTATATTGATGCAAAATTAAATGGGCTTTATTTCATGTAGGTTTTATTTTGATTAAAATAGTTTGACAGGCCTTAAAAGTCAATTTTCTAAAACATTTTCCTCTAAAGTACCTTCAATTTCGTGGATTGCATTTTTACTTGTTAGAATTGATTAAAAAATGGCTAAATGTAAAATATCTAAAAAATTTCATAACCAACTGAAGGAGAAAAGAGTAAAAATATTTTTCAAGGTTAGTTTTTTTTTGCAAATAACAATAGTAATATTGATTTATAATATATGAATAGGAAAAAAATTAGATAAAAGTTATTAACTACAAGTTGTTGAAAGTAAGGAAGAATGGCGAAAAAGACATAAATGTAGGTGATTGTTTAGATAAAAAGTTCTCTTGTTATATTATCTAATCTGAAATAAATGTTTTGAATAAACAATATAGTTCTTTTTTTAACTTAAATTATATTTAAAACTTGATTTCAAGAGAATATTTAATTGAAAATCTTGTTTTGTGCCTTATCTTTTCATAACGATAATATACTATATAAAATATTAAAACTAATGTCTAAATTTTAGGGATCCTTTGGCCATGTAGCTAGAGCATAAATTGTTCAAGCTAAAATGTTGTTTGAATCCCAGCTTCACCCAGACTATATCAAGCATTTAATTAAAAGGGGAACTCATAGCTCCTCTTAGGTATATACAGTACATCAGCCTAATGGGGCTCACAAAAACAAGCTGTATAGCACTTCATTGGAAGACTTCATCTCTAGAAAAATAATCATAATAAATCTGAATTATATAAAAAAAAGAACTGTAATACTTCTTCCTTTGAAGGGTCCTAGCTTCCTCCACCAGCAACCGCCAGGTTCCTCTATTGTGTGCTACAGCCATCCAGTTTTGCACCTTCATATAATGTAATACATAAAGTACCATTAAATTAGAAAAAGTAAAACTTATATTGTCAAATAAATAAATTTTAAATAACTCAAAAGAAAATAAATAAATTGAAAAACATGGATATTAAATCATTGTTGCAAGACAAATAAGATTGAGGATTTAAGTAACTTCTATATGTTTGTAAAGAATGTTTTCAGAAACAGACCAAGCATCTCCCTTAATTAAATACCCTCTGTAGTCTCTTAGTAATTTTCATTGAAATAAAATATTTTGGAATCGTTTTTGTATCATCACATTAAACTAACTGTTGATGTATCTTATGTGGAAAATGTTCTGAGTAGTGTTTAGTTTGTTCATTTTTTGTTAGCAGTTGTGTTAGTTGTATCTTATAAGCATTCTTAGTATCTGTTCAATAACGCCAAGGAGTATGAGTTCTTATCTAAAACATGAAATATATTGTTAGCAGAAAATATTACAGAGAGTAAATATTCTAAAAAATATTCTAAATTATTTGGTGTTAAGTGACAATTTTGAAATTAATTTTTAAAAACCAATAGCAAGACATAGACAAAATCATAATGGCTCTAAAACATCTGCTTTGTATTATTTGCTCTAACCCTAAAACCAGATATGTCCTATGAAACTCAAATACAAAGAAAGGGTATCGACTATTGGATTTATAAGTTCTTAATGCTGTATCAAAAATAAATAAAGTCAACTTAAACATCGTGAAATAAAATCCTACTAAAAACATATATTTCATGATGTTTAAGTTGACTTTATTGCACTTATAGACTCATAAGAGTCTCTTTTTCAAGCGGCACCTTCTTTTTGATTTATTCAGTAGTACTGGACCTTAAAAAACAACATTCAGAAAACATAACAGAAAACATATGTTTTTTTAGGTCCTGTACAGAATCAATAAAAAAGAAGAGAATTTTGAGAGAAGGTGCACCTAAAATGAGTTATGATGTTACCAGATTTTTTTAAATTAATTAATTAATCACGGAAAACCAAGGAGTCTGAGATTATCCAAATGACTATCTCATCCATATGTATTCAGTGTTGGTATTGGTTGACCAAATGCAATTGGGCAATCTTGCCTGTTAATGAAATTTTATAAATAAATAAACGTGTGGAACATTAGCCTAATGGAGGCTTCATAAAGAATTGTGTTGTAGTCTTTCAGGATATCACAACTGCTTGGATGTTTAATCTATGGATCATTTGCTTTGTAGAAAGAATTATAGATCCTCTTGACTCTAAAAAGCCACAAGTCATGGATCTAGATTGATCTATAACTACCTTTAAACCTGAGTCGATCAGTATGAAGGGTGTGGTAAGATTTGGACCAATTTGAACAATGATGGAGCTATGGATAGTTTGTCATGCCTACTTTTCAATCTGGCACTGGAAAAGGTGATCAGGAATTCAGATGTAGAGAGAAATGACACTATATTAAATAAATCTACACAAATCCTGGCCTACGTGGATGATGTGAATATTATTGCCTGATCACAGAGAGATTTAAAGTGTGCCTTCCTTGCATTAGAAGCTGCAGGATGAAATATGGGTCTGACAATAAGCGTTTGGAGAGCACCCATTGAAAGTGTTAAACACTATGATCTTTAGTGTGTGCGGATAACAGATCCAGCCCAGAGGTACAGAGGCGTATCACGGCAGCAAACAGATGCTATTTTCCTCTGGCAAAAACATTGAGAAGCCATTTGTTATCAAAGAAAAGAAAAATCTGTTTATATAAAACACCGATCCGGCTGGTACTAACATACACCTCCGAAAAATGGTTCTTATCACCTACCGACTCCAATTGCCTACAGGTTTTTGAAAGAAAAATCTTGAGATGGATGTTTGGCCTGGTGAAGGATGGAAAGGAATACCGACCCAGGCACAAACAGAACTGTAACAACTATATCAAGAGCCGGACATAGTACAATTCATCAGAATTTTAAGACTGCGGTGGGCTGGTCATATTGTGAGAATGTATGGTGACTCACAAATAAAAAAACTATTATTTGGGTATGTAGATAGAAGTAGGAAAAGGGGACATCCATGACTAGGATGGGTGGACAAGGTCAAGGAAGACGCCTATAAACTGGTGGGTACCAGAGCTTAGCCAGACCCTGGCCCAGGACAAAGAAGAATGAGGCGACGACTAGACAGGGCGAAGACCCAAACCGGGTTGTATAGCCCGTGATGATGATGATGATGGATAGCCCGCTCCCAAACCTTGGAAACCAAGGTTCATAAAAGCAAGAGTTTGGGTGACTCCTCCAAGCTGTGCTCCTAGATGTGGTATAAATGCTTGCAAGTAAGCTACTAATTGGGGTCAGAAAAATTATTTCTTATTTTCACAATCTGCTGCTTATCTGTATTCATTTCATTTGTATTGTTTTTCTTAAAATCGGCCTCTTCAAACTAATATTTATGTTTTTTTTAATCAGTTTTTGTTAATTAGTTGCCCATTTATATGTATTTTTGGTTTTATTTTATTTCTTGTAATGTTTTTAATTAATAATAAGTTTTTAAAAAATGTGTCAACTATTACTTTTTTAGTTAAACTATCATACAGAATAATCACAGATAAAGCAGTAATAATTTAAGGACTCTTTAAAGGCAAGCCATGTTCAGGACAACTTATTTTTCATTCTGTCAGCACCAAACAATATTGGCTTTGTATAAAATAAATCTTTTAATTTAAGAAGTCTGATTTTAATTTAATCCCAGTCTTATTTTTTAGTGTAAATTACAATTTTTGTAGGGTTTACATTGACCTTAAAGGACATTCTACAGCTTCTGTTTTATGTAACAACTTCTGACCTATTCACTTTTTTTCTGAAGCAACATTTCACTTTTTTACCCACATGTATCTAATCCATCACTTCAGCTGTTCTTACATATTTTTGACACCGCTTTGAAAACTTCCCAACTCCAAGCCTTTCTCTTCGCAACCCATCAGAACCACGAAATATTTTTTTATCTGTAACTTCAATGAGCTACATATGATATCATTTAACGATAGCTCTTTTTTTATTTTGTTTTACATATCTCCTATTTGACTATTCTTTAAATAAAAGCATAATTTAGGTATATTGTAGGTTAGTTGAACAGGTCAAACAACAGACAGGGCCAACAGGTGGAGACTTTGAGAGGAAGGCTTGACCTGTTAACAGGTTGCTGTGCTAACTATGTATGTATGTACTAGTTTAGTTATTTATGTACATAAGTTAGTTATTTATTAAGTATCATATGTTGTTTTATACATATTTTTTATAATAGTATCATTTAGTAGTCCAGAGTTTTATAGAACTTTACTTACTACTAAAGAGGTTTAGAGTCTTTACTTCATTCTCCTTTAGAAAATTTATTTTATCTTATTTATGATTGGCCAAAATTTCATTAATGTTGGGCATTGTTAACAAAAACCGTAAATCTCAATATAAAAAAAACTTGTACCTCTGCAACTACACAGGATCTCAGGTGAACTACCCTTAATTTACTCTAATTTAATCAAATTTACAGGATATCTTATCTTAAATAGTTTATTTTGATTGGAATATCATTAATACAAAATTTTATCCTCCTATACCATTGTACTGCCAAACCAAGGTATTACTCAAATTTATAACTTTTCACTGATCTTACTTGCTTAAATACATGTGAAAACCTTTCCCACATCCATAAAAAAACAACACAATATTATTGTATTCATCCATAAAAAACAAAAAAAACATACAATATTATTGTATTCATTCTCTGCTTTTGTTTGATATGGCATTCATTCATGTTATTAATATATTGAAAAAAATAATTTATTTTTTGATGACTATGATAATGGAGGAAAGATTTTAAATAATGCTAAACAATCCAATCCAAGATTTGGGCCAGAATGCATCCAATGAAGGCATGTAAAACAGCATCTATTGTGGAGATAAAAATAATTATTATTTTTGTACTTTAATAGTAGAAGGTATATTGTATTTCTTATTTTTGTTCAATTAATTGGTCAAAAATAAATTGTCTTGATTTCAAATTAAGATATTGTTATCAAAACACTATTGTGTTTCAATAGAAAATAAATTTATTGCAGGAAAATTAGTTCATAATTGAGACGTTGATTTCCAAAAGGTACTATATCCATTCTGGGGAATTTTACATCGAAAATCTCTTATTACTATATTATTAAACCAGCTAATTTGATTCTTTTCGCATTAAAATCTAGAATTATTTTTTTACTTTATTAATAAAACCATATTAAAGTTATGAAATGAAATTTTCTGTTATAATTTGGAATGAAACTAAATGTGTAATAAGTATCTTAAGAAATTAATATAATTTCTAAATCACGTTATCAAAGAACATGAGTGTTCATTAAATACAATCATATTTAAGATTTAGATAAAACTAAATGAGGAGAATGTAAATATGTAAAAATATCAATTTCGTGAAAAATGTCCTTTAGTACCTTTTGGAAATTAACGTCTCCATTGTTGATATATTAACATTGTACTTCCTTCTTAAGAAATTATCGTATCAAAGTTGTTAATAGTAGTTAGGGTTAGGGTTTGGTTCACTGAATTAATATTAATTAACGAAATCGAAGGGAATGGGAATGATGAGAACCTGAAATAATAACAATTTAAAAAAAAACAGTTGTCTATAATTGTTGATAACGATTCCAAATTGCAGTAAAGATTTAATTTTATCTATGTATTATTTTAAAATTGTATTATTCTATTATTCTACATTTATTGTATGATTCTATTTTTATTGTTTTATTCTTATTAATTGTATTATTTTGTATATATTGTATTACATTATTATATATTACCCTTTTTTCTGTTTATTCGGGATATATTGTTTATTCTCTTCAAAATGGATGTAGCTGCCCTTCAATAAATAAATAAAATATTTGATGTTTGCTCGACCGCAAGTACAACGGTACAAAATTAACAGTTTACTTCTTAGCAGTTGTTGAAAAGTTGAACCATTACAATTTACATGATGTGCTTCTGAATACTCAAGAACGAACCACTGCACTATTACTTGATGTCAGAGGGTTGTCGAGAGATGTGCTGTTACTTGATAAGGGTAGGATGATGAATGCCTTTATCATCGGGAAGTGTTGCCAGAAACGTGTCGCTTATGTTTTACCTAGGCTCATTTTATTAATGGACGCATTTCTAAAGATAGAATCATGTAATAGAATTAATCCTCATACCTGAAGAACATTTTAAAGAGCCTTTCACTTTTTGCTGCCCGGCTCTGCCTCTATGCATCGTCTGCATCGTTTACGCAACTATAGAACCTAAGTAGAAGAAATATATACATTTTAAGATTATCAGTCCGAGGATCACGTCACTAAAGTGGGTTACCGATCCGAGTGTGGTCATAAAGATATTTTATAGGTTTACTTTAGAGGATTGCACTAGGAAGTTGGACATAAACTAGCCGTTCGTTGGGATTAGCATCCTTAAATGGCCGAAGCAGGTTTGCAAATATCTATCAATTGGTTTTTTTCCGTAATCAGTATTAATAAATCGGTAAATTTTATTTCATCAATGTCAAAGGTAGAAAATACCTCCGATCCTTCTGATTCAAAAATTGTGGACCAGTGTTTTAAAAATTAATGACCAAATTCGATTTCACGTTTTCATGTCGACTTTTAGTTAATCACAACACCTTCAACCGTTGTTCTTATTTCTTGGGAGATTTTCCGTGAATGTGCAGGTTCGTACCCATTCAATTTTATTATACCCTTCCTTTCTTTTTCTTTTTTTCGTAACACCATGTTTGTTCATATAATTTCAATAAGATATTTTGATATAATTTGAATGGCATTCTTATTCTCAGTTGCATTATAAGATGTTGCTATCTTCTTTCCTTTTGTTGACTCATATCAGGTTATTTCTAGATACTGGGGCACAACGTATTTTGGATTACCTCTCTGGATTGTTTTTCTATAACAATAATAATTTAGTCCGCAAGCACAGATTATTGCCACCTCACAAGTGCTGGTGATAGTATTATCATATTCCATTGTGTGCTTGGCTTATAAATGCAGTATGTATGTTTCGTGATACCAAATCAAATCCGGCTTGTGTCCTTTAAGAATAATCTGATCTCAATTAAATCTCGCAGACATCCACCAGAATTGGTTCGATGAAAGTATTGGAAACCCAAAATTTAAGATTTATAAATTATTTTGGGGATTTAAGTGTCCATGAAAACAAAACGATTGTCAAAATCTGTTAGTTGTTCATTTATTGAGGCCATGGTGTTTGAACCTTTATGAATTCTGCTTTAAGACTGAGCAGAATCGGCCACTTCGGAACATCCCTAGACTCCTAGTTTTTTTTTCTTTTTCCTTATTTTCTGAATTAGTCACACTGGCGGATCATCATACTGCTCAAGTTAACATGTCGTTCGGTCTATTGTACCGTTGTTCATACAAGGAGCCCTTCATTGAAATAAATCGTTTCCATATTAATACATCTCACTCCAATGTAGTGGAAGCTTCGTGGGGGCTTCGGCTCATAGTAATGGACTTAAATTGTGGTTCTCGTCGTATCTTGGCATCAATGTGATCTGTAATTGTTCATATGTTGTGTGAATTTTTGAGCTTGGTGGACGCACTGAAAGAAGAAATCGTCTTTCAGCTTCTCTTTGGTAGGTGTACATAGATCGACAACCTTGACGTTGAGCAGTTGAACTCTCCTTAACAATATTCTTATCCTCTCATTAATCGGGATGAAGTTAATAACTGATTTCCTTACGACTGGGCTGAATGCAAATCCAGTGCTTACATTTCTGGTGTCTCCTCTTTCTAGAATTGTGTTTGACCATCAACGATCTGACCGTCTTACCTCTTTTATGAATGTTATGAATATGTAGAATTTTTTTCATTCGCTACTGTTTGGATGACTCCTATTCTGTAAAAACTAACAATAAGCAATATTGAGAAGTCGCTCACCTTCCTATGGCTTTCAAAGTCTGGACCACGTGAGGGTGGAATCGACGTTGTATTATAGTAGGGCAATCTTACCCAGTGAATCCTAATTAATGATTGATTTTTTTATTTTTTCCGTAACTGGGATTCGAAACCACAATCTTTGGGTTTGTAGGCTATTGATTATTCGTTTGGCCATTACGGGCACTATATATGTTTATATTGTTTTTATTGGATTTTATTGTTATATTGTCCCCCGGGTATGTGAGACCCGTCAGCCAAATGGTGGCCACTCACAAATTTGGCGCAGGGAGTGATGACCCTACACTATAAAATGCATCGAGAAACATGAGTGTAATCTTCCAGGAGGCCCAGGGCACGGTCTGTCGCGCCACTGGAATCTTGGATAAGATATTATTCCAGAAAATACATTTAGAATTGCATACGTTTTAGGTCAGCTTCACGGCTGAAAACATTGGTTGGAAAAATCAATCTAACTCTGGAAATTTCGTAGATATCAAATAAAATTAACAACAAGATAAGGGTATGCTTTATATTTTCCGTCCTCACAATTCGTTACCTAATTGGTTAAGAAAGTGGTTAACACCAATGAGGTAATGAGTTGTGTGGAAAAAATATATAAAGTATATCCTTATCGTTTTGTTATTTTTTGTTTTCATTTGATATAAACAAAATTGCTAGAATTAGAGAGATTTAACATATATTTTCAACCGCTAAGCTTACTTTAAAAAGGCTACAACACAAAATGTATTCGCCAGAAAAATATATTTATCTACGGATTTTTATTCAGGAAAATATACAGAATAACTGGTAAAAAAATCATGAAAATCCAAAATGTTGAGGCTCAATTGATGAAAATTGGACGCTTATAAATGGATTGACTCAAATAGATTGAATAAATCTTACATAGGACCGAATAAGAATTTGGTTGATATCTTAGTATAGATTTGAGTTATATTCTACAGAGGTTAGTATTAATTATAATCTAATAAAGGCAAATATTCAAACTTGTTATCAAAATGCAGAAGACCAACATATAATCCTACTACTACACTTATAATGATTATTTGGGGATGTAATAAGTTAATTATAACATTTTGAACTTAAAAAAAACAAAAAAACATTCTTAAGTACAAACAGAAATTTAATCGCGATTTTTTTAATATTAAAACGAAGTGCACATATTCATGATTACGAATGATAGGGTGGAAGAGAAAATATACTTTGTGGGATCTACTTTGTTAAGTTTAAATAGAAACATGTGTTTTATTAATTTATTATCTATGACAATCAGTTTGTTTTATCGGCTTTTCACAACCCTTCGTTAACATTCAGAATTTTGTGAATATGCTAGTATTTCTTCTAAAATATTTATTTTTCCAACGGTATATCATACATTTCTGATTTAATGTGAAAAAACAAACAAATATCACATAACAAAAAATATGTTTGAACTTTTTTCCCTAAGTTGTTTACCAAATTCGCTCAATTTTCATATTCAGCCGTTATTTATCAATTCTAATTAGACGATATCAAAATCGTAACAGCCGTTTTTGAGAAAATCGTAAAAGGGTTCAAAATGCGTGATATAAAGTGGCTCTTACCAGTTAGCTGATTTCCATGAAAAAGTTCCTGTAACATCACGGGTGTATAGTAGTTTCAGTTTTATAAGACTTTACGTTTTTGCGCTGGACATACCACAAACATACGGACACACGGACACACAAACGTTTTTGCGGGACTTGGTCATTTGGACTCAGGGGAGCCTAAAACGTGTATTTCCGTTGAGAACTGGAATTCGAAAATGTTCCCGTTCGCAATACTTTTCCTTAGTATATATTTCATATATAGGCAAGAGAAAGTAAAACTTAATAAAAAATCTGGAGCGGGGAAACACGACTTTCACTTACCGCCGTTGTTAAAATCGATTAAAGAATTTTCAGTTATAAAAATTAGTAAAACTAATAAAGAATTAATTAAATTGATATTTCATACATAGATAAGCGAAAGTAAAAACTATTGATAATAATTCAAACATAAACATAAAAACAACAATACAATAGTGAAGACACAGGCGACTGTTATCATAATCGCTCGGTTAAACTCGGCGGTTCCGAGTTCACCCGATCGAGCGTGACGACGCTGCCTCACTCGCAGCCTACAAAAATATGTATGTGGTGCGCCAAAAAAAGTTTACACTCCAAAAAAGTTTATCTAAATGAATATAAAAATGTAGGTCATGAATGATTAATAGACTGAGAGGAGACACCGGAGGCGAAAGATGAACCAGGATGAGGCAAGAAGCGGAGGAAGTAGAGCCCTGAGGCGCGACTCGGTGTTACATAAAAACTGGGCGGTGGCCGAATTATATAAAGAGGGCGGCCCTAGGTCAAAGTTCCCAGCCCTCCTTTTGCTTTCACTGCTCGCCTTCTCTCCAAACCCGCTCTAATTGACTGCGCCTTAGTGACCGCTCCGGCTCCGAGCTGCCTCTCCGCTAGTCCCGTTTCTTCTGTCATATACGGTTAGGCCTTTATGCAATGAAAAATCTTTAGTAGAATTAATAGAGTTATGTAAGATATCGTAAAATCTCTCGATCAATGAGCTGCTTTAAGATGAGACGATCAATATCAGAAAGGTTATCAAGCGAGATCTTTCCCGGTTCTGATAAATAAACATTAAGAAACTATGGTATTTCCGTTTATTTACGTTGATATCAAATAGTTATGCTGTTATGAAAATATATCTTTTAGGTTTCTAAATATCCTTGAGTCACTACTAACCTAATCTAACCAGAGGAAATATTTTCGGAACGTCAAAATGTAATTTTTTGGGACCGCCACATCTGCCCAGCCTGGATTCAGATAGACGTCTTTTGACTCTTGAGGTCATATTCGCTTAGCCATTACTGGTACTCAGTACTGATGCCTTTTTGATATTATTGGATCTAGAGCTTGTGTAGCCTAGGTTGATAAAATAAGTAGCTTCTTGTATGACATTATATTTAGTTTCTCTACCATCGATTGTTTGGGCGTTAAGGCATAAAACTCTAGTGCCATCATCGCCTGAATGTAATAAGTATATTATCTCTATAGGAAAACGTCTAGTGCGGGCAGCACACGACTTTCACTTACCTCCACTTTTAAAATAAATTTAAAAAACTATTAAATATACTTCAATTTGAAAAATATTCTAAGTTGATTTCAATAAAGCGTGTATTCATTTTCGTTGGAAACGTATGATTTCGGTTAAATATTAAAACTATATTAAATTGTTAATCAGTAATACATATATTCCCTATTTGCCACTTTATATTATATATCACAACTTTGTGTATAAGGTAATGTTTTTTTTCTAAAATCTTTAGCTTTCCAACGCTATATCATATTGGGTTGTGTAACATGAAATGTCCGTTTTCAAGGTAAAGGATTTTTATTAAAAATACGATATGAAAATAAGATAATTTTATTCGAAGTATTTACCTTCTTTTTCTACACATTTTTCCCAACGTGACACCAACTTTTTTATCCCCGAACTGAAAAACTCCGAACTTTGAAGTGAAACCAAATCTGAAAACGCACTTTTCACTTGATCATCATTTTTAAAAAGTTTTCCTTTGACGAAGTTGTCTAAATTCCTAAACAGGTGGTAATCTGTTGGAGACAAGCCGGGAGAATATGGTGGGTGCGGAAGAACTTCTTAGCCCAGTTCTTTCAATTTTTGCACGGTATGTTTTGAAAAATGGGGTCTAGCTGCCGCTCATTGAGATCATGAGGTACCCAGCTTTTTTACTTTCCCAATACACTTTAAATGTCTGGAAACAGTAGATGCAATTGCATTTAGTTGTGCTGAGATTCCTTTAACTGTTTGGTAGAGGTTTCCTTCTACTGTATGTTTGAGGACATCGTTGTCTATTACGGACGAAGGTCTTCCTCGAGGCAAGTTTTCCAAGTCGGTATCCCCAGCTGAAAACTTAGCAAACCTACGGCGAATGGTCCGTTCATTAACACTCCCTTCCCCAAACGCTTTGCAAATATTTCTAGAATATTGCTCGATAATCGCGTGTTTCCATGTTCATATTTTGAGGTATACTAAAAAGTGGGTAATTGATTGGGAAGCTAATGTTAATACAAAGGTTGAGGATTAGTAACCGTTTACTTTAAATATTTAAACATTTAGAAGAAAACAACAGAGACCTGCAAAATCCTTTATGTATTTCAGAAACTATAAAAACGGACATTTCATGTGAAACAATCCAGTACATCTATATTACTATTCTTATGTTCAAAAACAAAAAATTGCATTAATAAAATATGTTTGCAGTTTTCTCCTTTAGTCGAATATAGAATTCGTTCAACTAATATATTTACTATTGCTAATGAGGTGATTTGGTTATTATTATAGAATCTACAAAATTGAAGGCACTTTAGAGGAAAAAAATATCCGCATTTAAGCCCTGTCAGACTATTACTATCAGTATGGGACCTACGTTATATTAAAGCCCATTAAATTTAACATCGGTAAAGCGAGTTTAATCAAATTTGTCAGAGCATTTTTTGGGAAAATCGTAAAAAGGTGCAAAATGCATGGTATAAAGTGGCCCTTCTGGTTAGCCGATTTTGATGAAAAAGTTGTAAAAAGTTGTAACACCTCAGGCGTATATTAGTCTTAAATATGAAATTTAAGTTCCGTACGACTTTTCGTTTTTGCGCTAGAGTTATCACACACACATACAAACACTGACCTTTTTTGCGGCACTTGGTTATTTGGACTCAGGGAGTATTTCCGTAACGTGTATTCCCGTTGAAAACTGGAATTCGAAAATTTTTACGATCGCAATACTTTTCCATACTATTGTATATATTTCATATATAGGTAAGTGAAAGTAAAAAATATATAAATAAATAAAGTGAAGTACATGAATAAAAAAATAATATAAAAAAATAAAAATTTAAATAAAGAACAACAGTTCGAAAAATTGACAAGGATTTTCTAAATGTTTATTTTAATTAAGACCGTAGATTTTATAATTCAGATTCAGTTGAGTCACAGTTTGTTTAGGTGCAAAGATATCAAGGTATGTCGAATTCAGAGGGCTTCATTACAATGCTGACTGCACGACTTGGGCTGCAGGCTGGAGTGCGTTGACCGCGAGTGTATGGTCCTTAGTCGGGTCAATGCGTCCTCTTCCCTCAGACTGTTTCTCAAGAGACTATCGTCTCACATTTTCTACCATCTTTATTCTGATTGTTTTTTTAAAGATCCACTAAGTTCAGACGGGGTTAGGTGGCAGTTGATCGCCCTAGGAGCGATAGCACTAGAGCACCTGTCTCGCTGATTGGTCCACAAGTTCATAATTTCCATTCGGCTTGAGACCATACGAAGCTCTTCCAGTAGAATTTAAAGACTGATTTTAGTAGTAATGGTAATGTTTAAGAGATCCAGCGTCATATGAAGAAACCATAGAATTCTTAAATTCCTGAAATGCGGGAGATCCCAGGGACTCCTTTTCGAAATAATATGAGATATTTCGTGTAGAATAACAGATTTTTATGGCATTCGAAGGTTATGTAATCGATTTCAAAACTGATGTATTCAGCTCATTATTTTGAAAATTTGCTCAAAATTTCATGATATTGTTGTTATTGTACAGACTTATTTAGTCAATTTAGTATTGTTGCACTCAAGGCAGTTAGATGATAGACTATACTATACATACTGAGTGCATTTAATAATTTTTTACATAGATATATGCCACGGAACTTAACGGGATAACATTCAACAAGTATGAACTTTGAATTCGTCTCTCTCTTCGTCTCGTCTCTAATATATATCATTTAATTACAATTTCAAAGGTGCGAGAGGCCCCTGGGTGGTCTCTTCTCTATTTGCTCTTTGAATCTACTACTGCTTTTCATTTGATAGTTTGTTAATTGAGACGTTGATTTCCAAAAAGTACTAAAGGACATTTTTTACAAAATTGATTTTCTTACACATTTGTATTCTCATCAATTAGTTATATCTAAATCTCCTATTTGATTTTATCTAATGAACACCCAAGCCCTTTATAAACTCAATTTAGAAATATAATTATTTTCTAAAGGAAACAATTACACATTTAATTTCGTTCCAAATTATACCAAAACATCTCATTTCATATCTTTAATATGATGTTATTAATATACTAAAAAAACAATTCTGGATTTTAATGCGAAAAGAATCAAATTAGCTAATTTAACAATATAATTATTAGTGATTTTCGAGCCTCCCGTAAAATTTCCTAGAATGGATATAGTACCTTTTGGAAATCAACGTCTCAATTGATTCTCATGTAGACATTTGAGGTTTATTTCTGTACACTTATTTAGCAATGATATTCTTATATATTGCCTTTTTCCTCTCTATTATTTTATTTATTTATTGATTTTTATTTTCTTAAATAGTATAAAATATACTTGATATTTAATATATATTTTTTCCAACGAATCTCCAAATAGATTCCTCTGCAATAGCAATCAGATCTTTTCGACAATCTTATTAGGAGAAGTAAATCAGTATTTCAAACAATTGTAGGATTAAATTGTAACTACTGAACTTTTAGTGTTACTTCTTATTTTAAAAATTCACCTATTATTTAAGTTTTATTTATTTTAGGTATATTTTATTACTTTTATATAATATTTGTATGATCATACTACTTAAATGTAGTTTTTATTCTGATAATCTTGGAATATTTTGTTATATTCTTTATTTTGGTTGTTTGCATCTTATTGTTTAGTTTTTATTTCTAAGTTATCTTTATTTTGTTTCTTGTCTAAAGAATTGTGTTATGAGATTTTGATTAGGCTTTTTTAATTTTTATCTTGATTTGTTTCCTTATTTTTAATTATTCTTTTTTTTTGCATTTTAGTTACTATTTTAATTATTACTAAATATTCTTACTTTTGATTCCTCTTTTTTATTATTATACCATAATTTGTTAATATATGTTGAAGGATAAACATTTTCTTTAAATATGTTGTAAACTTTTTTTTTGACATATTTTATAAACTGCTTATTTGTGTTTGATTATTCTATGGATATAATTTCTAGCTGTATTAATTATTTGTATTTCCGGATAGTTTGAATTAAGATTCAATATTCTATTACTACTAAAAACCTGTACCACTACAACCCATGAAGGGCCTTGGGCTCAGTACATATAGAGATTCGTACTGTTTCTAGGCCAACGGCAGTGCAATGAGGTGATTAGGCCTTAATCACGCTCAGCCGCCAGGTTTTTCCCCAATTAATTTGGGTACCCACTTTATAGAGGCTGGGTCTGCCCCAGGAGGGTCTCCATACCCTAGGGTCGCCCCCCGACTGAATTAACAGAATAAATAATATTCTGCCACAGGCGGGATTCGAACCCAGGACCCAGAGCACAGCAGACTAGTGCTTTATCTACTAGACCACGCCGCTCCCTTGGTCTAGTTTAGGTAGGTTAGGTAGCTCCCTATTACTACTAGTTGTCTTTTTTGTCCATTTACTACTGATTAAATTATCTTTCTTTTAATGTTTGTTCATTTTTCTATTGTGAATATATTCCTTTATTGTAGTTATTTAATTTTTCCAATATTTCTTTATGTTGATTCTTTCTATTATTACAAAAAAATTAATTTTATAATTATTATTATTAGTTTATTTTTTTATATTTGTTTGGTAAACAGTTTGTTGAGATAAATAAACTGGTTTTAATAAAAATAAAACAACCTAAACTTTTGCTAGCAATATTTCTTGATTTCAATTCCGAACCATTAATGATTTTCCTCAGTATAATACATTATCATATAGAACCAAATAATAATTTAAAGTTGATATTTATTATTTCACCATTATGATTTAATTTAAAAGTAAACTATAGATCGCAAAATAATTCTTATATTTTAAACGATAGAAGGAAGCTAATTATTCAATAAAAACAATCAAATGGTCATAATACATCTATATACGTATTTCTAGATGCTTAAATTATTTCTAATTTAATGATGAAGAGTTTTAATTATTGTCATAATAACTTTATGGAATTAATATATTTTATGGTAAAGAAGAGAATCTACCTTATGCACGCACTACTGACCAGTCAATGCAACCTTGATTAGGCGACAGGAATGGGGTAACAGGTGAGTCCTTGCAATTCACAGCACCCCTTCAATCTACTTCTTTTTTCTTCCAGAGATAGAAAAAAATATCTTTCCTAAAAGGAAATAAGTAATTAACACTTTAATTAGTAAAAGAGCTTTTAAGTAGAAAATAGAAATTGTTACGAAGCCTTCTGGGTTAGTTTTTCATGCGTTACCTTTAACTAGAATGCAACTCGGAAGTAGAGTGGTAACGGCCTACATTTTCCGATCTAATAGCTGCTATTAGAGTTGCTTTGTAGAGTTTCTTCTATCTTTTAATCTATCGACCTTTTAACTATAGAAGTTGAGTCGAGAGAAATGTTTAAAACTCCAGGAGTGGATTGCTGAATTAAAACTAAATTAACGCTTTTATAGAAAACTGATATCCTATCATCTGATTATAATTTATTTTCAATTGACGGTAGTTTTCGGATTACATCAGTATATAATGTGTACATTTTTAAAATACAAATTAAATAATTTTAAACATTCCTTAGAACAAGACTTCGATGAAGTGTGAAATTATATTTATTTTTAATTAGTCAATAAAAAAAATAAAAAAATGAAAATCAAATGAGAACATACTCGTCTGAGTAGAATTTGTGGCTTTGCTCCAAGCACAATCCATACTTTAATGTAGGTAATCAAGTTAACCAAAGTTTTAAGAGATTATTTATTATTATAACCGAGGTTCTTTGCGGACATCTTTCAGGTGTTACGTGGAAATTAACAAAAAAGTGAAAGCTTCAACAATATGAATATTTTGTCGAAGTAATAATTAAACGCAGTAAAATTTTTCTTGCGAGAGACCTTTTTTGTGTAAAACAGTTAATTCTATCTATCCTGTTTGGACTAAAGGATTTGAGATTGTAAGTGATCTGGTTTAGAAAAGTGACCTCGGAACTTAATTAGGCTTAACTCAACGTTAAAAAAAAACTAAACTTAACTAAATAATAGTGCATTGCTAAAGATCAATATTTTCGGTACGACGGAAAGTTGCAGACACATTTATTGGTTGCACAACATAATCATTTATTACAAATAATTTCATGTAATCATCATATAAAGTTAAGAGATAATTGTTTTGCGTTGCAAATGCGATTAGAAACGTTGTTTTGTTATTGTTTTCCTTATGAAAAGGAAATAAATATGGATATTGTCCTCTTCAGAATAATAAGAAATTAAGCATTTCGTAAAATCTTTGGATGATTCCATGTAACTTGAAATAAGGAAAAAGACAAATGAATCTGTATTGCGATTCTCATCAGTGGATTAGTGGTTAACAGGTCACCAGAAACATCATTTTGTAAGAAGAGGGATAAGGTCGGAAGACTCTTATGTTTCTGTTATGACAGTGTTGAGGTTTATCTATTGTAATGCCTGAGAACTTAACCTTCGTTAAATAGGAAAACTATTGAAAATAAGACATATTCAATGATATTTAAAATAGTATTGTGTAATTACTGTTTCTTCTTAAGCTAAAAAAACGCTACAAATTATCACACAATAGTTTATTATTTCCAAGTAATTATATTATATAACTGTTTATATATCTATTAATAGGTAATTTACTAATATTAAAAGCACTAAATAATCCAAAGGAAAATGGTATATATCGCCACTGCTAATTTCAAAACGCTAGTCTCTGCTAGTTTTGAACCAATTTGAATGAATATTCTTTCATTTTGTAGAATATTTAATTCTTTGTGACTTGGCATTAAGGGTTAAATTATTGATATTTCTTTATTAATCTTGATTCGGGTTTTAAGCATCTTTATACGTAAGCCCACAAATTTTGAGGAGGGTCATTTTTTTTTTTTTTTTTTTTTTTTTGGCGATTACAAAGGTTCAGTATTGAAAATAATAAATAAATTGAAAATAAAGAATTTATACTAGACTTTGTTAAGACATAGTGCAAAGGACCAAACCAAAAAGTTTTGGTTTTTATTTATTAATTAGGACAAACGTATTTTTTAAAATTCTTTATTCGGGTTCTACTCATCTTGATCCGCTAACCCTCAAATTTTGAGGGGGTAATTTTTTTTTTATTTGTTTGGTCGATTACAAATGTTAATTACTAAAAATAATAAACCAAAAATAAAATAAAGCAATTTGGTTAAAGTAATATTGACAATTAGCACTTACAGAACTAACTCTTTTTTTTGTCCTTTTCATAGTCGGGAAATATTAATGGCAGTAATAAATAAACTACTGAACCTGAAAGATGGTATGAATTTCGTCACAATTCAACTTCGTCCTACCCTTGCCATAAAATAACACATTTTTAAGAGGACGTTTAGTTATGTAACTTTCACATCCTGACTATCAGCTTTACAGGCTTCGGCTCTTCCCAGACCGGACGTTCCATTTATGCTTGAGAACATGGAACATGACATCATCTGATAGTCGATTAGTTACGTCTTGGATAAATTTATTCCCCAATGGACTGTTCTAAGTTGTCTACATGTTAGGAATGGGAAAGTTGAAGAGATGTGTTTCAAGAATTATTCAACATAGGAATTGAGGAAATAAAAAATGTATCCTAAATATTGATATACAATTGAATGTAGGTGTTGGTTGATAGATACAATTTTAAATGTATTTTACAACTTATTTAGCATTACCACTTAATGGCTATTGCTAGGAGAATAATATTTGCCTAATCCTTTTCAATAAGATAATCAATACGTAGGTAGCTTGAAACCTGCCTTCAACTTCACTTTCTCTGTTATTAAGTTGTCTAGATTTTGTATGACCCGATTTCTCAATGTAGCTTAAGTATTCAAAAAGAACTTATATCTTCATTATATAGGTTAACTTTTTTTTATTGAAGACAAACCCGAGAAAAAAATTCTTAATTATCATAATCAATGTACTTAATTATCATTAATACAATATAATATATACAAATCTCTTGTCAAGGTATTTTTGGTCGTACAACTCCGAAACGGCACGAAAGATTATTATGGAATTTTGTATTTATCTGAGAATCGGTTCTAAAGTATGTATCATACCGCTAGGGGATTTGACTGGAGTTGAAAAAATAAATATATTTTTTTTATTTAGCATAAAAAAATACACATAATACCAAATTTTTACCCACCTTACCCCATTATTCGCGATTTTATTATTTCCGTTTGAACAATATCCAAATAATAACTGTCGTTCCTATTACGAAAACCAGGTTTGGACCACATACGACCTTCACTTATTTCACGACCCGTATTAAATCAATTTAAGAACTTTAAAAAAAACGTAAAGTTGCAAAAAGTTTAAAGGTAATTAAAAAAAAGTTTATTCAGTTTAATTGGAAACATATGATTAAATTAATGTGATTAACAGATTAAATAATATGTGATATATTAAAACTCGTATCACAGTGTTTGTGGTCATACTCCTCCAATACGGCTCCACCGATTTTTTTCATAAGTTAGTATGAATATTTGGTAGGTATGAGAATCTAAAGTATATTTCATATCGCTAGTATATGATTTTTTTTTGTATCTGCACAGATTTTTTTTCACGGAAATGTTTCTTTTATTCGGCTTAAAAAAAAAAAACCTATGACCCCCAATTTTATCCTCCTTTCCCCATCCTCGCATTTCGTGATCGCGATTTTTGTATTTTTGTATGAGAAATATTGTCTTTCTTCTTCTTTCACAAGGTCCTTAGTGCCTTTCAGCGTGGAGCACCAGCCTCAGTCCATTAATTTCTTTTGAATGGCCATATTTTTCATTCGGTAAATGATTTACCTCCCTTTCTTCCGAGTCCCTCGAGGTACTGCATGTACGTTAGTTCTGGGCCTGCCCACCATTCTCTTTCCTATCGGTTTGACTTGTATGAACCATTCCACCCTCCTGCCTTCTGGAAGTCTGCACACGTGCCCAAACCAGCGAAGTTGGCGTTCTTCTGTTCTCTTCTTCAGCCCCACCACTTCCAATTCCTCCCTGATGACTTCGTCCCTTCTTGTTTTCCCTACTATTCTTCGCAGGAATCTCATTTCTGAGGCCGTCATTCTATACTTTCTTTGGGGCCGGCCCAGTGCTATGATCCATACAACAGGTTGGGAAAGAAAATTGTTTTATAAAGTACTGCTTTGGTGGCATTAGTTATTTCCTTTGTACCAATTATGTAGCTGATTTGATAGTATGCGAGGTTGACCTTTCTAATCCGGCTATTAACTTCATGTTCTATCCTTTCATCATTACTTACGGTTGTGCCCAAATACTCATATATGTTTACAGTTTTAAGCAATTCACCATTGCAGGTCACACTTACGTTTATTTCGTCTTGCCCTTCATGATTTTACTTTTTATAGCCATTTTCTTTCTATATAGTTCTTATCACCACACATTAACTGTTTGTTGTAAGTTCTCCTGTGAATTAGCTACTAAAACTGTATCATCAGCGAAAATCATGGCTTGGGCTGATAGAGGTATCAAGTTTCTATATCCAAGTTCGTGTGGTCCTTCTCCTAAAAATTTTTAATATTTCGTCCATGAAGGTCATAAATAGCAAAGGACTAAGGCTGTCTCCCTGTTTGACCCCAACGTGGAAATAGAATGGCTGGGATCCTTTCCCATTTAGGCTTATTACTCCTTTCGGACTCTGATTTATAGAATGCGGTTGGAGGGAACATTTTTATACTGCAGGGCTGCCCATACTTCATCCCATGGCACTGAATTAAATGCAGTTTTGAGGTCTATAAATGCCAAAAAAATATCCTTCCCTATTTCCTATGTCTTTTCAATTATTATTATGAGGGAAAATATATATTCCTGTCTGGCGGGTCTGAACGTTGCTTCTTCCTCTTCCAGCAATCTTCTCCTATAACAATCCTCTTCTTCAATGAGTTTCCTCAGCCTATGTTCCAAAATTCTTGTACATATTTTATACACAACAATACCTAATATCTAATATTCAAATAAAATAAATGTCTTTCTTATTACAAAAATATGGTGTTGGCAACAAGAACGACGTTTTATAAAATAGCTAGTGTTTTATAAAATTTAAAATTAGGGTTAAGAAACAGAAGATTACAAATGATAGTTGAAAACAATAAATAAAAACAAAACTAGTTAGAAATAAAATATAACTAAAATAATAACAATCAGTAATAAATAATTAATATGTAAATTATTATTATTATTATTTTTTTTTTTTTTTAGCATCATTCAAATTATAAGTTTATTCTCCGTGATAAAATTTTGGTTACATAATAAAACAATTAATATGATTTCTAAAACAAACTTATTCAATTTTTTTTTTTAAACATAAGTTATTGATATTTACAGCTGCATAAAGGTATACATCAACCAAATGTGATGGAAATAAGGAAAATGACATGAAATACATGTAGAGACACTACCCATTGGCAGCACTCAAAGAGTCTAAACTAGAAGGTCTCGGGGCCATCTTCTTTTCTGACGCCTGGTAGGATTATTAGGAATCGAAGAGGAAGCAAGGATTGAAACTATAGGGTTAGAGTGGGAATGAAGTTTGTTATGGAAGGAATGGTATCTTGTTCGGGCTAAGTCAGCAACATGTGGAAGATTAAGATATTTATGGATGGGTTTACTCGTGACAAAGTAAGGAGCATTGAGGATTTTCCTAAGGATTTTGGATTGTAAGGATTAGATACGAGAAGAGTTTGATGGTTTAGTACAGTCCAACATCTCTACTCCGTATGTCCATATCGGTTTTATAATGGTCATATAAATGAGCCTTTTGTAGTAAAGTGGAAGGTTTGAACGTTTTTCCAGTAAGTGTTGAAGTAGTCGAAAACGTCGGGCAGTTTCTTGTCGTTTTAGTCTTGTGTGAGGATTATTTATTCAAATAAAGCACTTTGTGTATGTATATTTTGTTAGAATGTTGCTGTAAAGTCTCAAGTTTTTATATACTTCAAATATTTTTCTGTAACTTCATTTTTATGTGACTTTTATTCCTTGAGCTTGACCCAGCACACAAATTAAAAAAAACGCTTTTCAATATTGGGACACCTAAAATCTCTTTAATAACGGACTTAGTTAAGGATAGAAATACCTATTGAATAATAATATATCTTTGAATATTCTTCGGATAAGTTTACATATTAAAATCAATTAGACATTAATACAGAAACAATGAAATGTCAGATAGAAAAAAAAAGAAGAACAATATTCAGGTCATGCAAGGGTAACTTATTATTTCTCACCAATAAATTTGAATTCTCTTGTTACTTAAGCCAGGATTATAACCGTAATTAAATCAGAGAAAAAAAATCATATGAAATTTAAGCTTCATACCATTTTCGCTTATTTATATAATACCCTCAGGATTAAGAAAGATCTCCGTTCACTTCTAATGGATTTCATTTTAGAAGTAGTAAACCAACATCTACAGCTGCGGTTCGCAGGACGATAATATGTCTCCTTAGATATTTTCTTCTCTTTGTTGTTAAAGTTGTTCTTAGGCTAAAGTTTAGTCTATTGAATATAAACTAATAATCAAAAAGATAACTGATTATGAACCCAGGGTTTTCATCAAGCTATTTCGCATACTTTCACTATTCCGTTACTTAAAAAAAAAAAACAGCTCAGGAGTCTTTGACGCGGGGTAGGGTATACAGTACCCGCATTGCTGGTGGAGTGTAGGTATTACTAGGTCACTATTACGACATCCAGACATGAATAATTATGTAATTTTTTTAATTTACAAAATAAACAAATTTCAGTTTAGATAAAAAAATATATCGGAATGTGGAAAATACGAATAGGATTTTAAATTATCCTTTCTGTAATACACTTAAAGCTGCTTTTTTGGAAAGGGACATGCCACAAAAACTGAAAAAAAAAAGAATAAATAAAAAATCTATGTATGTGCATGACAGTTAATTAGGAAGGTGATTTAGATCTTCAGTTTATACGTATCCCAGAACATTAACTTTTTCTATTTTACAAATAATTCCATAAATTCTGTCATTCAAGCAGTTAGCAAATTAAATAAAAATACTTCAAGGAGATAGAAACACAGGCGTACGAAACACAGTCTATTGAAAACCATAAGTAGAATAATAGGGAGTAAGACGTTTAAAAAATATTTTAATAATAATAATGTTTAATCATGATCATTCCCTCTTCTACCGCTGTTCGCTGTGAGGGTCCTACTTATAGAGTCTGGTCTAGACGTCTCTTTCCTGTACTAACTCTACTTTACTGTTCCAATTAATTCCACGTTTACTACATTCCTCCTTAACGCTGTCCTCGCAAGAGATGCGAGATCTTCATCTGGATTTTTCGAGATTAGCCCGTATGGTGGCGTTCCGTATCCTATCTCTTCTTTTCTTCCTCTATATTTTTCGTAGATACCTCGTTTCCATCGTCTGTATTTGACTCCTGTGTTTTGTGGTGAGGGTCCAGGATTCTTAGGAGTACGATAGAATAGGGAGGAAGGGGGACGTCTGTATTAAATATTATATCAGTGAGCCATGTGGCGTTGAGGTCACCACGCCCTTGCGAAGGAAGTGAATGGGACAAAGAGTTGAGGTTAGGTTGCACTCGACTTCCTCTTGGCCCGATCTCTTGCCATCTCTTCTCGCTCTCTGGTGACACTCTGTTGACACATCCTTTCATTATGAATGTGTTCTCGTTGAAGGTGACTACTGAGTTGCATAGAGCGAAAGGCAGTTCTCCGGGAGGTAATTATGGCCGAGGATTGCCCCACCTATCCACTGCACCGACCTATGCAATTCTATATTTCTATAAAGCAATCCAAAACTGCGCTGCAATTGAAAAGTGTAGGAAAAATAAGCACAAGGCGCATATAACAAATGCAATTAAATGAAATTGAATAGACGGTTAATATATATGAGCAAGGGGAAAGAAAGATAGTAACAACAGCTAAATTCGTGTTAATCTTTGTATTTTGTTTGCAACATTTATATCTTCCACCATTTATATCTTCCAATAGTTTCTATCGAAACTGATTATGAACGAGACCGAAAATTAACTATTGAATGTGTTTAAAGAAGGAAATAAAAAGAAAATAATATATATATTCCACAGACTATAATAAAAGGATAATCAACAAATGTGCGAAAGTACTGGGAAATGCTAACATGTAAGGCATGAAGGATCAGAGCTAAGCAACACGCACTCCCTGACATTAGACCACTAATTAATGTTTTTCATACCGACCGTTAGAATAGGAAGAGAGTAGTATCATTAGAAAATGTTCTTATAAAATAAATTAATTTTAGATACAAAAACTAAAACTAAATCAATATATCTTTTAAAAATAAAAAAAATGATTTAAAAAAATAGATACAAAAGGGTAATAAGAATAAATTAAATATTGAAAAAAAAGTAGGTAAGTTGCATTTAAAACAAAAAGCAATTTAATAATTGAGGAAAGGCATAACAGTAACCTTTTTCTTACTTCTTTATAATTTACCATAAAACAGTTAATTCTGTTATTATTTTAATAACTTTTTTTAAAATGTTTTGTTCCGCTGGATAATTTTGTTTGTTTGTTTATTCGTTTAACGTCACTTTTATGCAACTATGGCTAAGCGGACGATGCTACAGTGGGAGTCCTAAATTTTGCCTATCCAGGTTTTATTAGGATAGGGATCTTTAACGAGTACCTGACATCGCACAGGCTCGGGACCACCTTTTAACGTCCCCTCCGAAGGACGGCGTAACTAAGGATTTTTTACTCCCATTAAAAAATCCTAGGACCACCTGCGGGTTTGAACCCGTGACCTTTGGCATGGGAGGCTGTCACGCTAGCCACCCAGCTACAAGTGATCCCGGATAATTTTGTTGTCACTGTCTATTCATTTAAAATATAATAATGTAGTTTAAGTATTTATGTGCACTTTTTTTCTCTCTTTAAAAACATCTCCCCTCTTATGGCTATACAGGAATTCTCTATGTCTAGGGGTAGGGGCGGGAGACAATGTCAGAATAGAAAAAAAAAAAAAAAAAACCGGAACCGAGATAAGAACTCGTGAACATTTTCCCGTCTTCATACTTTGGTTCATCAGGTGGGCAGTTACCCCCTTACTATATGCACTAACCAGATGATCAAATCTTAATTTTTAGTAAGTCAAACACCTGCGTTTACTTTTTTTTTTAGGAATAAAAGAAGAATGTCAAATCCTAAAAAACTAGTTCCTTCCCAAGGACCAGCAATCGGAACGAAAGAAAATTAGAACTGATTCTACCATCGTTTGAACTTTTAAATGATATGACTGCGCCAGTGTTGCCCCTTGGTGGTCCTCGTGCCTGGCGTCTCGACGTTAGGAGGTTGTGCTCGCGCTACTCCGTATAAGACACTCTCGGTTGACCCATGGTTATCTCATGGCGCGTGCACCTCCCTCCGGTATCAATTCTCGACATTGTATTTTATTTCGGAGGAGAATTTATTTATCCTTATTTTTATATAAATTCTATCTAATCTAAAATACTAGTTTATTATTTAAATTGTAAACATTTATTAAATTCTAGGTGTATAAATAACAAAAATATCCTACACAAACATATTTATAATTGTATCTAGCTTCGAGGGAGTATTTCGTTATGGTTTATCATTTGGAAAAATTAAGTTAGAAATCAAAATAATTGTATATGTCAATTTTTTTCTGGTCTTTCCTTTGAAGAAATCTCTAACACACAGTTGGCGTTCTACTTTACCAAAAGCGTAGAAATCAATTTACAGTTTTGAAATTTTGTCAGTAAAAAATAGAAACAAAATTTAGAAAGCTATTTACTTTTCATGATTTTGTATATATACAGAGATATTAAAAATAATTTTAATTTTTATGACATTATTTAAAGTCGTTATATGAAACCCAAAGTTTTCCTAAACTTATCTACTAGCGATTGTAAACAACAACATCTACATCCTCACAAAATGCCTACTGTGTATACTGCTTCACATAATTTTTTCAACCTTCCCACCGATCTGTCTTCCGATTCCTCTCCTCATATAACTAAAATTATCCGCTTCCTCAAGTCACACGATCTTTATGCCCAGATCTAACCTATACTTTTCCTCTCCTTCTATTTCCATAAAACATGTATCAAATGGAGTAAAGCCGAACATGACCGTTATGGTTGTCGACTTATAATAAATTTTAAAAAAATTATATAAGTTTTTGAGGCTACTTCTTCTGTTTTTTATATATTCCATAGAATTTATTCGTTCTTCTCCAAGGGCATTAAAGCATTGAAATGTATAATAATGTATGTTCGTAACTAGAATAAATATGTAACCGATTAACCGTTTACAATCTTATATCAATTTAAACTTGTATCCAATTTAAGATTAGTTTCTACAGATTCTAAATCCATAGACGAAATAGAAACAAATATAGTATACACTTGTATCAGTATTTTAAAGGAATTAACGAATCCTTACGAATCCGCATAGCCTATAATGTATACTTTAACCAATCTTACAGAAACTTATTCCAGTGGCCTGTGACATCCAGGTATGCCGATAGCTCTACAGTTCGACCGAGAATATCTATTCCGAGCACGTAGTTGATGGATGGTCCCAGCTTGCTTTGTTGGAGATCATATCCTACCTCGCCGATTTAATAAACCGCCTATAACCGGCCCGGCAACCTTTCACTGCAGGTGATGTCGCTCCATAATATCAGAGTAGCCAAATGGTAGACCATCATCTGCAGTTAAGGATCAATTTCATTTATTAATATTCTTTCCTGTGACCTCGTTAACAGCTCTTGTTAGATCACCTCGATCATCATTTTATCGATTCGATATCTGATACTGTCATTTATAAGCGATCTCGTATGAATCAGAAGTATCAGATCACAGCAAGTGAAGTGTTTAATGAAATATCATATTATGCAATAAAACGCTTGAGAGGTATCTCAAATATTAACTGATAAAAACGGGTAAAGGAATATTGCTTTATAGCTATCCGAACTTAGCTATTCGAAGCCCTCCAATTAAAGGGGTTATCTAATGCCATGAGAAGCAGCTCCATTTAAATATACCAATCAGAAAAAAAAAGTTCATACCCGTACTAACCAGCTGATTAGGAAACCTGTTCCGCTTTAACCTACTGACTGATTTATTTTAAAATATACTTACAAGGCACTCCTTAATCGTTTTTTCGCTTATGTTGATGTGCAATTCGAAATTGATTTTTGTACGTGTTGAAAACATTTAATTTTATAGCACAAATTTAGTCAAAAAAGGCTTATTGAACATGATAGTTAAATAGCTTCATCAATTTTAATTCTTTTCTCCGTCCAACAAACCTAGTAATCCATACAGCATTCCTCCTCCTCACGTCTAAATCTACTCTTCTGATCTATCTCAGTTTGTTTGTTTATTTATTTAACGACACTTTATGCTACTATGGCTAATCGGACGATGCTACAGTAAGAGACCTAAATGTTGCCTATCCAGGTTTTATTAGGATCGGGGTCTATAGCGAGTTCCTGACATCGCAGAGGCTCAGGACACCTTTTAACGTCCCCTCCGAAGAACGGCATAACTAAGGATTTTCTAATGAAAGTAAAAAAGCCTAGGACCACCTGCGGGGTTGAACCCGTGACCTTTAGCATTCGAGGCTGTTATGCTATAAAAAATAAATATATTGAAGGACACTAAAGAACTCAGCAGTTGAGTGTCCATAAGAACGCTACTTAACTTAACCTAACCTAGTAGAAGGAGAATAGCGATTGATGACGAAAGACATTTTCCAGAGATCACCATACTTTGATGAAAAAGAGATAATGAAAAAAAAAGTATATATATATATATATATATATATATATATATATATATATATATAATATATATATATATATATATAGGATCGGCGTGGTCTAGTAGATAGAGCGCTTGTCTAATGTGCTCCGGGCCTGGGTTCTAATCCCGGTTATGACAGAATATTATTTATTCTGTAATTTCAGCCGAGGGGCGATCCTGTGGTATGGAGACCCTCCTGGGGCAGTCCCAGCCTCTATAAAGTGGGTACCAAAGATGGTGAAAAACCTGGGGGCTGAGCGTGATCTCGGCTGAATCCCCTCATTGCACGGCCGTTGATCTAGAAACAGTACGAATCTGTATATGTACTGAGCCTAAGACCCTTCATTGGTACAGGTTTTATATATATATATATATATGTAGGTATGTATGCATGTATATAAGTAACGTTGTTTCATTGTGATGTTATTCTCTTCAGATGATTATGAACAAGATTAATTAAAATAAAATATCTACATAACAAAATAAATTACATAATACATTTATTACCTATAGACAAATTTAATTACACGTTCTTTCAAACGGTAAAAAGTTAATAACACAACTAAATGAAGAAACCATTTAAACAATAACTTTTCTGCGTTCATCACTAGAAAAAACTACTGCAAAAATAAAGAAACATAATTAAAAGTAGTAGAAAAAACAAAATAAACACAAAGGGTCTAACTAATTAAAGCTATAGACAGCTTAGATGGACATGAATTGATGATAGAGAAGACAAGTCAGAGAGAGAGGAATATATGAAGATGTTTGAAGAAGTCAAATTTATTTTTTTTACTAACATTGCAACATTGATACCCTGTAGGAGGTCACTTACCGTTACATAGGCGCAACCTATTTTTGCCAAATCGGGAATAATGTAGACCGCAATGGGCTATGAAATAGCACGGTCATTAAACCAAAAAAAAAAAAAAAAAAAAATCAGCCAAACTTGTTGAAGACACGTATATATATATATATATATATATATATATATATATATGACATAAAAAATCATAACGAGATGTTAAATTATAAGTATAAACTACATAAATTATAAGTATTAAATTTCATGATGTTAATTGGGAATATGAAAAAAAAATAAAATAAAATAACGAGATCAGTATATGGTATAAGTATATAAAATTTATATTTTAGGATAAGTAAGTTACCTCCAGTTTACTATAGTTTCTCTCCTTATAGATGTCATATATCCTAGTAACGTTACACCTAAGCACAGAGTACCGCTATCTGACGTCAATAAAAGCCATTAGAGAGGCTTAGAAAATGTTTTGTAAGCCAACATAAAAATATAGCGATATGAATGCTTAGGTATGAAATAAATTTCAAGTTTTAGATAACTTTGTCTTATTAATGTTATAACTCAAAACCGAAGAATGTGAACTTTTTATATTCCTACAACTATCTTACCATAACTAACTATTATAGAAAGAGAGCGAACGTGACTGTGGTAGCCAAAGAGTCTATATTACTTAAATAATACAATCATATGATTTAATGCTTCCTTGTCATCTTATACAGCATCGTTAAGGCTTAATGAAAATAAACTGTTGCAAAATAATTAGAGTCAATTTTAAAGGAATTGAGTCTTTTTAAATGATGTTCGATCAACTGCGAGGACGGGATGCCTTCGGGTTGAGAAATATATCTGTCATGTTCTTGACTAATCCTTTAAATGATCTTATGGTTTGTTGTGGCAGTGGTATTTCGAAACCTCTGAGTGCAATTCTGATGCCATCGCCATCTAAAAAAAAAAAATAATAAAAAAAAAAAAACTGCATTAGCTTAATACATATACATAGGAACTAATGCTGCAATAAGAAGTTATTATATTGAATACTAACAATCTGCCCTTGCTTTGCACAAGTGGATTCTAAATTTGGTGTCATTTGTGTTAAAAAAGTTCAGTTTTAACAATTAAGAGTGTATCGTTTTAGGATTATGAGTTCATCGTAACAAAAAGTGCACTTAGCAAGAAAATATAATGTTTACTACATAACGATTATTCATTATTATATTTAATCAGCAGAAATCAGAAACAATAATTGGTCAAAAATCAAATTTAGTTCAGTTTATTTGTTTGGTATGCTAAGAGGTTCCTATTTTATTCGATTTATTACTATTTTATATTTAAAATGAACTTTTTCCAATTACATTTTAAAAGTTCTATTTAGTTTCCATATGAGTCCCATTTAGTTTACAGTGGTACACTTTTTTTCATGAAAGAAACCAAAATTAAAAATAATTAATAATAATATTAGTTTATGGATTTATAAGAACTTTTCCATTTGTACGATTTTATGCGTAATATTTGTTCTATAAACTTGAGTACTGTATGGAAGAAGATAACCTGTACGATACTGTACGGTAGCAACCTCGCGCATCACAACATTTCAAATAACAAACGTTCAGGAGTTTATCGACAACTCTCTATTAACTTGTGCGACTTATTTATTCAATATTAACATTTCTAAAATCTTGCGATTTCCAACGGTATACTGCACGTCTATATTGCTTTTTCTGCTTTAGCTTTCGTCGTGTGCCTTTCAGCGTGGAGGTTGTCTAACTCAGGACCTCCATCTCTCTTTGTCTCCTGCAAGAGTCTTCATCTCCTGCAATGTCTTTCCTCTCGCTTGCTCCAAGTTGGTAATGTAGCCATCCTAGCAAAGCCTAGGTATTCCTCTTGGTCTGGTGCCTATTGGCTTCACCTCCATAAATTTGCGTGGGTCACAACATGGCTCGTCCTACACACATGACCATACGATTCCTACTATCTCTTCTCCAGGGCCTCCTTCATTGCAGGGGAAGCCACTCTGCTCTATACAGTAGAACAGGTATTTATACTGCCTTAAATATATGGAGCTTGACATCTTTATTGACCTCTCTCTTTCCTACTACCGTTGCTGATGGAATAGTATATATTATTCGCTTTTCCGATCCTGCGGGATATTCCAGGTGGTACTTTTCCATTTCCGCTGATCACAGTACCAACGTACGAGTACTCATTTATCACATCAAGCTCCGCGTCTTTGCACATAATATGGATTTTGGGGCTGTCGTCCCACTTGTATTGCTTTTTCTGGCATTAATAACCATACCATTCCGTCCCGATTCTGCCTCCCACTCTATTAGGGCTTGTTGGAGGTTAACGCTAAAGTCAGTAATAAGGTCTATGTCATGGACATACACCATTACTTGTGTCTGTATGGTTCTCATATTCTAATGACCAATCACTGCTCTTTCTGTTCTTCTCTTGCAAATCTTTTTCATTTTAACCATAAAGATGATGAAGGGTAGAGGACTGAAGCTATCCCCTGCTTTAGTCGTCTATATTACTTACTACTCATAATTCAGGAATACATTTTTAATGACTTGATAACAGAAAATGTGATTTTCTCTTCCAATGAAAAACTTAATTGCAATTTATTTTACTTATAAACCTATTGGAAACTTAAGGTATCAGAATCGATCCTGTGGTTAAGGAGTTCGCGAAAACCATAATATGCGATATAATTTTTTATATAGAGAGATAAGAGAGATAGGGAAGAGATATATTTTGAAATTATAATCTGTGTGTTTTATGAATTGATTAAGGTTTTAAAGATGAGAACGGCACTGTCTTGAAATATAATCTTGTAGAAAGGTGATGGCGATCTATTGAACGAGAGCAGGCTGTCCTACGAGAGAGGTAAGTGAGGGTGTTCGGCCGATAGGGATCTACTACCTCCAGTGCAATGCCTTATGTAACGTCTTAGCCACACAGATTAACTGCATTGATAAATTTTACGAGCTATATCTGGTTTCTTTAGCGTACTGTGCGCGATAGAGAGTGAAAACGTTGCATGCTCAGAACCAGAAAATGATTTATTTATTTTAAGTGATTTATTCATTTATTATATCATCAATAGCGGCCTGAGTCCTGGATCCCAGTACCTTTGTAGTTATATTGGCCGCTAACATAATTGACTATTACACTGGTCAGCAGGAGGAGCGTGTTCTATCAGTTTCATGATTTATAGAACTCGATAATGGAATGTTTACTGTTTTCTCCGATACATTTAGGCGAGACCAACAGCTTTCTTTGGATCAATATGTTAAAATTTGGTATTTAAACTTGCAGAATATTATAAAATTTGGATTCGATTTCACTATGTTTTTACCGTAATTTTAGTGTTTTTTTTTTTTTTTTAATGTTTTGCTTACCACCATACCCCCTCATAGGATTTTCTCAAGCATAACGGACTATTATGAATTCCCATTTATCACTTTCATTTACATATATATGAAATATATAGTAAGGGAAGCATTGCGATAGTAAAAATTTTTGAATTATAGTTTTCGACGGAAATACAAGTTTTAAGTTCCCCTGAATCCAAATGACTAAGTCCCGAAAAAAGGGCTGTGTGTGGTAAGTCTAGCGCAAAAATGAAAAGTCGTACGGAACTGAAATTTCATATTTAAGACAACTATAGGCCCGAGATGTTACAGAAACACTTTCATCTAAATCAGCTAACCAGAAGAACCACTTTAAACTATTCATTTTATACCTTTTTAAGATTTTCTCCAAAACGGCCCCCACGATTTTGATTAAACTCGCTATTTTGAAGTAAAATTTAATGGGCTTTAATGTCATGTAGGTTTTATTCTGATTAAAATAGACTGACAGCGCTTAAATTCCGATATTTCAAAATTTCTTTCTCTAAAGTTCCTTTAATTTTGTAGGTTTTATAAAATTGACCATATCATCTGATTAGTATGGCAAAAAAACAAACAAGTAAATATATAAGTTGAACGAATTCGACATCTAACTAAAGGAGAAAACTACAAAAATATTTTTTTAACGCAATTTTTTGTTTTGGAATATAGGAACAGTAATATACATGTATAATATACCGTTGGAATGCGTATACATAATATTGTAAAAGTTAACAGAGATTGACGAAAAACCGATAAAACAAACTGATTGTCGTAGATAATAACATAATAGATGATTTAATGAAACACATGTTTCTATTAAAATCCAATGTAAATAATTCTATAACAATTTATTTTCGTTTCTAAATTTGTTTAAAAATTCTTAAATTAATATAACTAACAATCGTAAGTGAAAGTCGTATGTTGCGCGCACCAGATTTTTTTAAAATATTTAATACAGCGAATACATTTCGTTAAATATAGTAGCTTATTTTTTTACTCAAGTTAAAGTATAATTTTGACAGAATATTTTTTTTTTATACTGCTCATTATAAATGATTTTAACCGAACACAGTTAACCGACCTTTGCGTACAGATCAGCATACTGTCGCAACTACTACTGTCATCGGAAGTATAGTTGAACGGATCTCCTCATGAATCAGTGAAGGTATGGCTGTCCTGTCCTATTAGGATAGTTGTAACTGCCATATTAAGTTACGTTTTGGCCTTGACATTGAACTGTTGGATTTTGTCTGCCGATCACCCTACCTACATAAGCGAACATATGTTTAAACTTTATGTAATTGTTTCTAAAATCGGTTTCATGGCACATTTTAACTTAGCTATACTAAAGGCTACATCTAGCTAACCGTTTGGGGGTTGCAATATCTGATTTCCCAACTCAGAACACGAATGTTTTGGGTGCAAAGGCTAATACAAAAAGTGTTTGCTAACTGAATTTTGGCTGATATTGATTCAGCTTTTTTTATCTCTGTATGATTAATAATTCTCCTAATTATTTCGGAAGACGACTAGCTTAAAAACTAAACATTAATACATATTCTAATACGTCGCATTAAAATGATATTTTTGTTTTGAACAGATCACAGTTACTTTTCCAATAAAGATTTCGTACAGAGTACTGGTAGGTTTTCATTTCGCAAAAATACTAATTTGTTGATCATAGCCTCAGGCGTTTTAGGCAAAGCTATCCTGGAAGATAGGATAAGAATTGCCAGGCAATAGTTCAAATAGCAGTAAATGACCGGTTTGAAAGTAATGCACTATATTCGCCAGAACTTTCGAAAATGCTAGTCGTTATTACATGAGCTGACATCATGATTTTCGTTGTAAAATTATTGGAATGCTGAAAATATAAAAACAGCACTTCATACTAAGATCCACTGATTTTGTCAAGTAGATAATTATTTATTTGTTAAATAAAATAGTCTTATAAAAATACATACAAATATAGTTACTTTTTCGCCTATCATAGTGGAAAAGCATAATACACAAAATAACATAATGTATCAAATTTTATTCTTATAAAATAAATAATGCACTTGTGAGTTTTAACTATTTATATTGTACAAGCAATATAATGTATCAACAACAAACTTCTATGCCCCTTTGTTTTTCTTTTTAATTTAATGGCATCTAATTTTCACCATCGATATCGATAGAAAAAACAAATAAATATTAACCATTTTTTTTATACTGTCTATGTTCAAAATGTTCTCTATATTATCACGAGGTGACGAGTTTGTAATGTACTGGAGTAGGTATCTTTCTCTATATTTATTAGATGACGGGCAGTGGAGAAGGAGATGGTGAAGACTATTAGATATGTACTGTTTACAGCTGCTACATATTTCATCACTATGACTAGGATGTATTTCTTAAATATATGTTTATGGTATGGGAGTTAGAAATTCTTAATCGACCGGCTACTCGTATTTTGTGCATTTGTTCATGGAACGTCAGGTATTCTTCAAATGACAAATCCATACGGCTAAATGTTCTATACGCTAGGCTACTAGATGACTGCAGAGCTCTATTAATATTGATTCAACATAGTTTTCCATTTTTTTCGTATGTTTTAGTAAGGCTGTGATATAACTGTGGCTAAATTAATCTGAACTTCCAAAAGTTGAAGCTATATTCAACAGCTGTAATACCCAGTTGAACTCAGTAGTAGCTTCTCCTAGTGTTCTCAGCCTGTTAAAGTATAACCTGTCCTCACGTAATGTTGAGAGTATTTTCCAGAAGTTAATGATTTTTTCCATGATCGCAACACTCAAAGTGCGTAGACCGGTCTCCAATCGAACGATGCAGTTCGGTACATTTTTTGGCCAGAGTAGAATGTTCTTGAGAAATTTCAGATGCACAGTTTCTACTACTCCTAAATACCTTAAACTCTATACCTCAGCAGCGTATAAAAACGTAGACGAAACCATCGAATCGAATAAGATCATTTTAGTTTCCCAGGCTTCATTATTTCCTTTTCTGGTAGGAATTTCTAATAGCTTGGAACGTGCCATAGAAGCCATTTGAATAAAATTTTGGGTAGCCATTTGGAACTCGGATTTTGTCAAATATCAAAGTTAAAATTAATATATATATATATATATATATATATATATATATATATATATATATATATATATATATATATATAATTCTGTAGCAATCGGAACTCCGTACTATTACCCATCTTCAGTTTAAACAGACTAGTAAACGACAATATTGCAAGCCTATGAGCGATGATGTTAAGGAGATATAATTGAGCCCAGCTGGCCGGGTGGCCTAAGAGAGCTAATTGGATGGGAGATGCAGTGGTCCTCGGTGACCGCAAGATATTGTGCCGGCTCTGATGCAAGCAGTAATAGCGCTGATTGCCAACCTTCGGTAATAGTATACCTCAAGCTCCATCATGTCAGCCCTTCAGCAGGATGTGAGGAAACATATCTCAGCAGTTAAGGCGAGCATTTGACAAACTCTAGTTGTAGGCTATTAAACTAATGCTTATGATATGTAGGCTGAAAGTTCCACTTCACTTTAGTGGGTATTAAAATGCACTTACCAAATCGACAAATCATTCCACTGAAAAATGGATTTAATAGAATAATCTATTCCCTCTTGGGGCACAACCAGCTTAAATAAAATGGTTACCCAAAATTGGGGAGAAAAAACCTGACGGCCGAGCGAGATTTAGGCCGTCCTCCTTGACCGTGAAATAGTACGAAACTCTATAAGTACTAAACCCGAGACATTTTTATGGGTTGTCAAGGTAGAGTTTGTTTTTATTTTATTAATTTTTTTTTTTTTACGTTAATCGAATACACATATTCCTTCTATTAACACATTCGCGCAGGGGCGAATATTTAGGTTTTTTTCCCGTAGGGCGGGACTATCTTAGCTACTTGGGGCGGGGCCACACGGTTTCATGTTCCAACGTGTTTAATGTGATATTGTTTTGATAATAGTTTTGACACACACATATGACTTGAAGGAGTAATAATGGAAATACATAAAAAAAATTCTAATATTATTATTTATTATTAAAAAGATTCTTATATTATTATTTATTCTTAAACATAACTCTTATATTATATATTATATTCTTATTTATGGGGATTAAAGTATGAAATGAAATCACGCACAGCTTAATAAAATCTTTTAGAAGAGTAATCAAATGACATTAACTGATAAGAGTCCTTTGAGAGAGCATGTTAAAAGTTATAAAATATTTAATAAATAAACCCTTCTGCTTGTTAATTCCTACATTTAATGTTGAGAAAAAATAAAATAAACTTATTTTCTAAAAACAAGTCTCACCTCTGACGAACGTCACCCCACGGGATAGTTAAGCGTGACCCACCGGTGGGTCACTCCGCCCTACGGAAAAGACAAGTATGACCCAACCATGGGTCATCCCGGCGTGAACGTGTTAGTCAATAGCCTCAGATGTTTTAGGAAGTTTGATCTTATTATTTACACATTTATTTATCCTTTATTACCAGAAAATGTTTAACCATTAAACATATATCGAATATGTTTATTCTCGTGTTATATTTTTTTTTTCTTTCCGCTGGCGCGACAGGCCGTGTAGGTCCTTGGCCGCGTGGTGTATTTACTGGGAGAATACACTCACGTTTCTCGATGAAATTTTATAGAGTAGGGTCATCACTCCCTACGCCTATTTTTATGAGTGGCCACCAGTTGTTCGACGGGTCTGACATACCTAGGGGGAAGCTATGTGTGAATCCACATTTAATTGTATGCTTCAAAAAGTCCCGCCGGACTGGGATTCGAAGACCCAACCTTTTGAGTGAGAGGCTAGCAACGGAGGAACTCCGAGTTCTTTGATGGACTAAAGGCCTGTGTGCCAACCCCCTCCTCTGAAATATTGCACCTGGGTGGTGGTGCCTGGGAGGTGGCAAAGCACTGTGCCTTTGATCGACGTACTCGCTGAGAGAAGGGATCTGGACTCACAATTTGAAGCCATTATTTTTACATATTTCGAAACCCTGAAAGATGGTTTATAATCATTTAGTAAAGTCGAGGTGAAAGCCTGCAGTTAAAACCAATAAAAACAGTGGACTTAAGAAGGTTCAACTTGAAATACCTCAAAGGTAGTGTAAGTTCTGAAAGGCTTGTACTGTTGGATTATTTGTTTTTTCATTGTTTTGTTTGTAAGTTGTTTGTTGTACAATATAGGAAATAAAAGAAAAAGGGAAAAAAAAAAGCTGAGTCGCTCTAACCATTTTTCTTTTTCTTTAGGCCTTTAGACCATCAAATAACTTGATATGCCTCCGTTATTAGCCACTCAGCAACGGATACCTCTTATTATATTTAATATACTTATAATAAAGTTATCAAGTATGTATTAAAAGCTTCCGGAGATATGTTATAATATAAATTTTATTGTAGTCGATTATTTGTTGGTTAAACCTGTGCTTTGATTCAAGATCATGATAGATCATGCACTCATCGAACCTCTAAATGATTGGGAACCTTGACCGCATTACCTGTGTTGAAGGGACCGTTTGTCGTCGCCACTAATCACATATATTATTATCCTTACGAAGTTTTTTACACCTAACAATATTGCCTACAAGAATACGTTGTTGATTATATATGTAATGATAGTTAAGAATAACAAAAACCCAATTAGAAAACAGTCCAAAATTGGTTTTGCCAAAAGGCGACAAAGATATGGAGGGAAGAAACAGAACAAAACATAACGATGGTCCATAGATTTCGCTTTCGTCTCAATTTGAACCCTTTACTATGACCTTTATTTTCTACTGTGGTAGCATTCTTTCCGATTACAAAATAAGATATCTATTTAAGCCTAAGCTAATTTCTTATTGTAATAGTACTATTACACTTCTATCATGATATTACGAATTATGTATTATGTATATATACAAAATAGAAATATACCAATTGAATTGAAAATAACATAATAATATTTCTTATTTCTCAATTGATTGTCTTTTCAAAGCAATAATGATTCAGTATTGAGTAATGATCAATTATGAAGCTGCAAAAACATCACAACTATTACCGTTATGACCAATAAAAATTGATGTGTCAATTTAAAAAAATGAAAATGCTTTGAGTGATGAATCCTTTCAAAATAAGTTTGCCTAACATACATAATTATTTTTTATACATCTACTTTAGAGCAATTATAATTTTATATCTCAATAAAAGCATTTATTATTGGAGAGTTAAACTTACAACATATCTCATAAATAGTAACATTAGATGTACTAATAAGTCGTGTCAGAAATATGTTATGTTTTTGAGGGACTTTCCAGTAATAATTTTACTGTATACTGCTATATAATAATAGGGTTTCAGTTGTAAGTAGAGAGGGAAATCACCTATTGGATCGGCTGCTCAACTTTGCTGAGTAGTTATGAGTACACAACTTACTGAATCAATCCTGAAGATAATCTTAGAGAAATAAAAAAGGGTTATACTGCCAAATGAAAATACTCATATTACTCTTTCAAAACAGTTATTGAAAATTCTCAAATCCAGCTTATCCTTAATATATTAGGTGTTGCCAAATCCCCAGCGAGAGCAGGATTATAGTCTCTTCCATGTTCTGGAACTGATCCTTTTCGAGTCCATACTTTTCCAAAAATGCACTCCTAGCTAACGCGGTGGTCCCTTGCCTCCGAACCAAATTTCTTTAAATGTTAATGCAGAACTTCTCCCGGAACCTTTTTTGCAGGTAGGGAATATTTGTATAAATACTTTCTTCCTCTTCTTGAATTATGTTTCCTTGTTCCAGATCAGCAAATTCATCACAAATCTTGTCGACCCATCGCTATCAAGACAAAAAACTTCTTTAAAACATTTATAGTTTATCCTTTACGAAAGTTCCGCTAATTCCTGCTTTACGTGGTTTTGATGGCGCACAGTGGAAAACATGACCGTTTTATGTGGACAAAACTCTGATACTTGTCTATATTTAACATTTGGGGTCCCAGATTACGGCAAAAATATATAACAAAAAATTATAAAACTAATTAATTTTTTAACACGATTGGCGAGAGCGATGTGGTCAAATATCAAATTTATTAGCTAAAATATAAAACTTCCCTAAATTTTACGTTTGAAGTCCCAGAATACGAAAAACATAATACAAAAAATCTAATTATGGCTCGGAGTTGCTAAAACCTGCTAATAGATGTATTTTATATCATTTAGGAAACTCTTCAAATTATAGATTGTAAAACTTTGATTCGGAGTGTTATGACTGAAAAAAATTATGTATCACCCAAAACACAAAAAATCGCACAAATTCTTGGTACTATTTAAAGACTAGAAGGATTGATGAAACAAATCCTACCAAAAATCCTTGGGGTAACTTAGGGATTATATAGTTTTTCGTTATTGAATAGGGGCATACATTTACAACCTGCTAAATTAACTCTACAGGTGAGATTTAAATGTATATTCAATAACGAGTTTGGAAATATAATGTCTTACCTGTCTCAGCAATGCCCGTTGTTAAATACAAGCAAAAATACTTTGCTCTAAATACACCTTGAACACAATAAATGACCATCGAACAAAGATGACTCCATTGCCGGTTATTAGGCACGAGTGTGAACAGGAATGCTTCACTTATTTACAATTTATTTGTGAACACGGTATGGGGAGAAATATTAGTATAAGGGTCTTGCCAACTAATTATGAAAGGTGAAGCAATGGAAAATTCCAAACTTTTAACTTAACTTTTGTCCACCTAAATTGGTGATTTTTGCCCAGTGTGCGGCGGGTAACGAGAAGCAGGTTATGTGGATATTCACCCATCACACGTGCCGGGGCGTCTGTGGCAGAGAGGTCAAGAAAAACAAAATGATATATGGTTCTTTGTTTATTCAATTATTGTATCAGGAGTAAAAAATAATAGATATATTTTTCGAAAAGTTACAAGTAAGTATTACGCTCAATATGAGTTACGTTTAGCTGAAGTACGTTTCGAGGTCATTATGAATGAATGACTCTTATCGAGTCACAGGAATTCAAGTGTTATTAATGATTTATCAAGGAAAACCTAAGTATCGGTCATTATACTTAAAAAGTGATGATAATTATCCTGTTGCACTTAATAGGCTGTACCCATTTACAGATTAGCTATACATTGATATCTATAAATATTGTTGGCTGTTTAACTTTGGCCTTATGTTGTTTAATGTGTCATGCGTTTTCTGCTTTTATGTTACTTCGTGAAATATATCAACTAACTAATTAGTTCATAAATATTCATTTATGTGCTAATATGTTGTCTATTTATCAAAGATGTTGTATATGTCGAAATGTAACCAGGTAAATGGAGATGTAATATTGTATGAGTTCCTTGGGGAGTGAAAGGAAAACACAAATAAAAAGCCTTTTTTTGGAGGGGGGGGGGGTTAACTATCTAAAAATAGTTATGAAGAGCTACCCCTGCGTGGTTCATTCATAAGGAATTTTCACGACTTCTATTCTTCCTACACATTCGCTCATTGTGTTTGTTTAAAACAGTTATAAATTCTTCTTTTTTCTTTCTATCTACTGCAGAACAGTGTTAGGGGATCGAATGTAGAGCCTGACCCGGTTGTAATTTCTATCTATCTATCAAATGGCGCTACGATCCTGTGATAGGTCCTCGGTTTAGGACTGTTGCCTTCGAATTTCGCACTCCATGCACTTCTCATGCGTTTTGTAGTACGCCATGCAACTACCGGAGCTTAGGCCGTACGAATCTTCTTGGACAGTAGATTACCTCTTCTATCCACTCTATTAGGCATATTTTCGTGACTCATACGTACCAGCCTAATAAAGGAAAGACTCAGTTAGCGTAGTAAAGTATCGCGCCACCATATCAACTTTATCCGCATAACCGAGTAGTTGGACCGATATATTAAATACGGTGCAATTATTTTGGATACCCGTTTCTTTCACTTCTGTTTCCAAAACTAAATTAGACAGGAGGCATGCCAATGAATCTCCTTCACTCAGTCTGTTGTTTCAGCCAAGGAGAATGTTCGGACTGTATGGGGACCCTGCACCCTGCACCTAAGTTGTAAATTATTATAAATAATTTAAAAACAAATAAATTTAAATTTAAATTAAATGAACATCCCTTTGCACCTTCCTGAACCGCTCACTTTTTTTATTTTGTTTTTACGGCTCCTAAAGCCATATCGAGAAGAAGGGGCAAGTGCAACAGACTCATGAACGTAAAGCGACTGCCGCCGAAAGTAATCATAACGAATCTACTTCTGGGAGGAAGATGGTCGTTTATCTGAATTAAATGCAAGATAAACGATAAAGAAGAGATTTGGACCAGTTAAGGGGCAGGGATGTAGGAAGGCAAAAAGTATATTGCGCAACGGGTGGAGGAATCCGGTCTGCGGCTGTCGCAAGGCACCAGTTACATACTGACCCCGCTTAGCTCTTGGTCACCGGGAAAAAAAGATGATCCCGATGCCCTGCCCCAACTTCCCTCCGTTAATATATTCTTACTCGGTTAATATACACGAGGCATGTTTTTTTAAGTAAATACCGTTTTGGAATTAAAAAAAGACGTGCAAAGATATCGCAATAATTTTATTTTTACATGAAACCTGTACCTTAATCTACTTTTCTACATAATATCCATGAATTTTGAGGCACTTGTCATAACGCGGCCCCAGTCTTTGAATACGATCCTCAAAAAATTCTGCCGCCTGACTTGTTAACCACTGCGTCACAAATGTTTTGACTTCGTTATCGTCTTGAAGACGCCGACCGGCAGAATTTTTTGAAGAGGGTATACAAAGACTGGTGCCGCGTTATGACAAGTGTCCCAAAATTCAGGGAAATTATGTAGAAAAGTAGATTAAGTTACAGGTTTTCATGTAAAAATAAAATTGTTGCGATATCTTTGCACGTCTTTTTTTAAATTCCAAAACGGTACTTACTTAAGAAACATGCCTCGTATATATATATATATATATATATATATATATATATATATATATATATATATATATATTTTAGAAAACAAATTTTATTGTGGGACAATACCCTCCAGAAATAACAAATATGAACAAAAATAACAGTTTCGACTGGCCAAAGGTACTAATAAAAAAATTACTGAATACTGATAATGATAATGAAAATATTCAAGGTGGAGTAGTTCTTAAACGAAGCAGAAGTTGGTTGGGGATAAGGTCACCAAGAAAACACACCAATAAAACAAAGTTAGTTTATTTGTGTGTCGAAGTTCAGGCCTAAATCAGGTCTGATTCCGAGGGATGATCTCATAAAATCGCTTGTAGTCAGTCCTGATGAAAGCCCAAAATGTAGACTGAAACGTCGACACACAAATACAAATATCTGGTGCGCGCAACACACGACTTTTACTTACCTCTGTTGTCAAAATCAAATTATGAATTTTTAAATTAAGTTAGACATGGGATACATAGGTAATAGAAAGTAAAAAGCTAGAAGAATTAAATAATCGAGTTTCGATAGAAACATGTGTTTTATTAAATAATCTATTATATTATTATCTGAAACCAACAGTTAGTTTTATCAGCATTTCATTCATCTTCATTTACTTTCACGGTATTGTGTATAAGATTATATTTTTTCTTAAAATCTTTACCGGTATATTATAAGTCTTTTATTAATTTATGTACACAAAAATTTCAGAACAAAACTTTTTTTCTATTTTCTCCTAGAGTTGGATTTCGAATCTACAAAATTAAAGGTACTTTAGAGGAAGAGAATATCGGACTTTAAGCCTATCAGACTATTTTAATTAGAATCAAACCTCTATGATATTAATACCCGTTAATTTTTTTTTGATATATTAACTTTGATTGATATAGTAAGTTTTATAAAATTGTTAGAGCCATTTTTGGGGAAATCGTAAAAGTGTAGCATTTCCGATGAGCTAATTTTGGTGAAAAAATTACTATAAGATGTCGGGCTTATAGTTGTATTAAATATGAAATTTTACTTTCGTACAATTTTTTATTTACGTACTGGAATTACCACACTCAGGGACAACAACGATCTGTTGCACGACTTAGTTATCTAGAGGACCATTTAGATATGGTATTTCGGCCAAAAAACAAAATATCGTATTTTTTGCAGGGATATATAAAAAAATTAAATGCGTCCTCATAAAAATTGAGGAAAAGACAAATAAACATATTTATTAAAATTAAAACTACTTTTATTTAGCAATATCCTGCCAACAAATCAACCATAAATGTCTATAGTAAGCTTCTTTGCTCTAAAGTAGGCAGTAGAAAGTGTTCCGCGGAGGGCAAATATGCATATATAAAAACGTATTTTTTGTATTCGACTCCGGGAATTTTAAATTATTTGTATTTCCATTTTTAACACCTATGAAATTGTTAAAGCAGTAATGCCAAAAAAATAAAAAATAAATAAATAGTAGTTGTTATTTAAATTCCTAAAAACATAGAGATATTAAAATATTAGGATGAAATATTAAATTAATCAAATGCAGTTATATTTTAAACATTAAAACAACCGTATTTAATATCAAACTACGAAAGTTATCATGCAAAATAAATGCAGTGTCCAGTGCAGCGACCCAGGAAGATAAACAAATCGATGAATCAAATGTTTTAAAGCCAGTTACATTATCGTATCGGGACTTTCCGGTTTAATAATGTCCATTTAAAAACGATACGACAGTTTTGATTAAGGACTTTCTCCTTATAAGACAAGGATGAGATTACTATGAAACCAGTTCCTTCAACTGGTTCTATAAGGTGCCTAAACTGTAGTCGGGTTAGTGGTACGGTTAGTGATATCAAGGAAATCTTTAAATGTCAAATTTGTTGTTTAACAATTATAATAATTTAGAAACGTCTTTTACTACGGATCTATTTGAATATTTACTATTTGCTCTTAAACATTTTTTAACGACTAACAGTATAATATTTACTGCAACGGGGTAACAAAAGGGTGTCACAACCGTTTTCGACGAAAAAGTATTTTATTTACTAAATAATTAAAACACTCAGTAGTTACCCTTTAGAGTATTTACAAATACTAAATGTACTAAAATGGTTAACGATAATATTCCTTAGTAAATCAGCCAATTATATAACAGTTCCCCATTCTAACTAACCTTTAATATAATTAATTATCTTCAATTCCGGGTCGGTGTCAATTACAATTATTTTTCGTTCTTAAATTACATTCATTATTACTAGATAGAGGTTATCACTTTCCACAATAACTTAGCTGTCTATAATTCCTAGTCGGTTTATTTCGAACAGTATATTCTTTAACACCATATTCTTTTTTTAATTTCTGATTTAGAGCTTCTTTTTTTGTAGTAATTTTATATTTTCTTCGAAATCTATGCTTTACTTCTTTGCAAATTAGATACAATGAGCTTATTACAAGTGGCAATAAATATGTAGTAAGAATACATTTCATGAAAATGGCTTTATAAAAGAACATTATATTGATAAATATTTTAAATAACTTCGTTTAAGAAATTAAATGAGTCTCTTGCAATTTTCACAATAGATAAACAGCGTTAACTAGTGAGTTCAGTCAAATAGATCACATTATCACTAAAATTTCCCTAAAAGACACTTCTGTTACATTACGTCAAAGTTTTGAGTAATAACTTACTTTAAATTGGTTTATAAATTTTATTATATTTTTTTCAACACTACCTCACCATTGTAGACTATACAGGGGTTTTTCGGCCCAGAGGGTGAGGGCGGGAGATTATTGGATTAGATGTAATGCAGCTTCATATTTAATACTGAAAATTTGACATTACAGAAACTCCTAGACTAAATTTAAGATTATAAAAATGTATACTGCCATCTCCCTCCAATGACTTTCACTTGAGTATGTGTATATTATTTAAAGAGAAAATTTAATAAAACACTCAAAGAATAGCAGAAGAAATAATTTTTTTGCGATTTGGATTTTATATTTTAGTGGAACTTATTTTAAAGACAAAGTATATCATAAATAAACAGGATTCGAAAGTATATACAAGTATTTAAAGTGAAATATTTGTTAGACGTGTTTAAATTAAACAGGGGGCGTGAAAGGATAAAATGGATCACATTAAATATCCGTTGCAAAAGGCTTAGCAACAGATGTTTAATGCTATTGGGATTGTTTCACATGAAATGTTCATTTTTATAGTTTCTGAAATAAATAAAGGATTTTTAAGTCTCTGTGGTTTCCTTCCGAATGTTTACATATTTAAAGTAAACAGTTACTAATCTTCTACCTTTGTATTATAAACATTAGCTTTCCGATCAATTACCCAATTTTTAGTATACCTCCAAATATGAACATGAAAACACGCGATTTTCGAGTAATGTTTTTGTACGAGCTTAAACTCGGCCATTCGGCAGCTGAGGCCGCTAGAAATAGAAGGCGTTTGGGGAAGGGAGTGTTAATGAACGGACCATTCGCCGTTGGTTTGCTAAGTTTTCAGCTGGGAATACCGACTTGGAAAACTTGCTCCGAGGAAGAACTCCGTCCGTAATAGATAACGATGTCCTCAAACATCAGAAGGAGAAGGAAACCCCTACCAAATAGTTAAAGGCTCTCAGCACAACTAAATGCAAATGCATCTACCGTTTCCAGACATTTAAAGTGTATTTGGAAAGTAAAAAAATTGGGTACCTCATGATCTCACTGAACGGCAGCAAGACCCATGTTTCAAAACATACCGTGCAAAAATTGAAAGAACTGGGCTACCAAGTTCTTCCGCACCCACCATTTTCTCCCGACTTGTCTCCAACAGATTACCACCTGTTGAGGAATTTAGACAACTTCGTCAAAGGAAAACTTTTTGAAAATGATGATCAAGTGAAAAGTTCGTTTTCCGATTTTTTTTACTTCAAAGCTCAGAGTTTTTCAGTTCGGGGATAAAAAAGTTGGTGACACGTTGGGAAAAATTTGTAGAAAAAAAAGGTAAATACTTCAAATAAAATTATCATGTTTTCATATCGTATTTTTAATAAAAATCAGTTACCTTGAAAACGGACATTTCATGTGACACAACCCAATAGATATTCTGAAGATATCATTTAAGAACGTGTACATAAGTGACCACTCTCAATAGAAACAATTCGAGGGTTTATAAGCAATCTACTTTCAGATATTGGAGTTCGTTTTTATTGCTCTGAACATTTTTATGGTTTTTAATAATTTGAATAATAAAATGATCAAATAATAATATCAAACTAATTGAATGCCCAGACTAAAACCAGATTAAAAGTCAGCCATAAAAGTGAGTAGCACGCAGAATTAAGAATGCGGTCCGTCTCGAAACTGATGCAATAAGGAAGAGCAATACTTATTTATATAGGCAAAGCTTCTTTTGTTTAATGATGTAAAAAATAAATAAATTGAATGTGTTTAATATGATCCTCGATAATTTTGGATTTGTTCACATTTTTTTTTTTTTTTCAAAGTGATTACTAAAAAACTCGAATTTAATTTTATTCTGCCGGTTTCTGTTTAGCCATGAAAATAAACTAGGTCTCGCTTAATAATAGTATTCCGAACGTTACATCTGTTGTTGGATCAGGACGTATAGGATTCCGAGTGTTCGTACAGGAATCCGAAATATGTTGAAACTGATCTTATCATATTGAGAGAAAAAAGTCATTATATGACATTAAACTGGTTAAACCCACTGTTAGACGATTAGATAGTCCTGTGTTTTTAAAATTATACATCAATCATCCTGGAAGGCACAACAAAAGACCTGTAGGATTTTAGAAGTTCTCTTGAATTTTATGAGGCCTCCACCATATGGTGCTTGAAGAGTTCGAGGAATAATATATAACAAAAAAAAAAACCATTACGCCTTATGAAGGGCATAAATTCTACCGACAGCCTGTTACAACACAATCCCAACTGCGATTTTTTTTCCATCCGCCGTTGGTTTACATAACCGAAAGATGCAGTGCAGCTCTGAAGTGGGCTGTATAGGAGAGAGAGAGAGGACTTGATAAGACATTTGCTACTAGCTGGTTGAAATATGAGCTATTCCCGCTATTCCAGCCCTTTCCGAATGTCTCCTCAAACATCCTGTAGAGGAAACGGTTACCTGAAATAGTGCCTCTCTGACATTATGGGGTATGTTTGACATAGTTTTATACTTCGTTACTGCAAAGTGGTCCTTTTAGAGAACATACACTTTGCTGTATATAGCTTTTATAATTATAGTTATTCCCTTCCATTCTCCTTTTGGTTACTTACAGTTGGCGGTTATCAGGATTGAAGGTAGTCGACTCCGATGGATTGCAACACTGATACTTGTTAGTAATTAAGATAGTCCGCATTAGAACTAAAAGCTCTGATGTTTAATGCTTACAAAAGTGATTTTTATAGCCAAATACAGGCATTACTACGAATACCGTTTAGTCCCAAATCTGATAATTTAAATGTTATCAACAAAAGCTCGGATTATCAAATTAGTAGTTGACGGTAAAGAAGAACCCAAATCGAAATTTTTTTCACTAACAACATAAATCATCGAAAACGTTGGTGCGCCATTAAGACTTAGTAGATATTTAAGATAGTACTGATTGCAATTAATGAACAGTTCTCGGGTTCGAGACTGGCCGTAACGGTATAATTATTTATTCTGTTCTTAATTTTAGGTTTACGAACAGCCTGGGTCACAAACAGTCTCTTTTTAAATTTCCTCAGCTAAATCGCTCCTTCTACTAAACCTATAAGTTAAACTTATAATTTGAAATATTAAACTCCCTCTAATATAAATAATTACGGGATAAAAAAAAGAAATTAACTAATATCTTCTCTGTAAGCTTATATGGACATTAAGTAGTATGAAAACTGTTGTGTTGAGAGATTAAATATTTTGAAATTTTCAACAAAAAAGTTTAACGTTAATATCTTAAGATTTTATGTACCTGAATATCCCATTCGTTGCAGATTTAGCAAGAAATATAGATACTTCTACCATATATATACCACCCAAACCCACTTGTCCGCAACCCCTAATCTCCTTATATTCCTAATCATCCTCCGAGGCGGCTGAAAAGACGATGGCCTCGAGACCTACTTATCTGAAAAAAAACTCTAAAGTGCTACATTTATTTTTACATTTACTTGATGTATTTTTTGTGAATACAATTGTAAATATCACTATAATAAATTTAAAAAATTAAGTGGACTTACAACAACCAACAGTTGACCAACATATACGAACACTCTATACTCGTTTTCACAGTATACTTAACGGACACGACAATAGACTGATTAACGACATGTCAATAGCTGAAATGCTAGTCAGAAGAAGGCTAAAGAGAGGCTGGATGAGGGACCTCCTCGGATAAAATAAAGCCATGAAAGGGGTGCTACTGGGCATTTTCCTTTTCATGCCTACCATGCCTGGATCTCAATTTATACAGCACATTTGCTGATTGATGCATTCTGACTGGCGTGAATATAGATTTAAAGAGAAAAAAAAAAAGTTTCCAAGGTCAATTTTTCATATCATTCCGTTATAACTATTAAGAAAAATTAAGGTCGTTTTAAGATATAATAAATTTATAAATATTTATTTGTCTATTAAACGTCTATTATTAATAATAGAATATTATTAAAATAAGTGAAAATAATTAACTTATTCATATAATATGAAAAGTTCAATATATTTAAAGAATGTATATATTTACTGAATCATTCTAGTTCCACTTATAAATTATTTTCATATATTATATTAATTGCTCCGATTAATTCGAGTTCCATGTATCAATTATTACCATATAGTATATTACATTAATTATCACATATAATTCGAGTTTTATATGTAGCAAAAATTACCTTAGCTAACTAAAACATTCATAGACCCGTCCCTAGTTTTTTTCTTTATTAAATTAATAATTACTAAACAGGTCGTCATGACTGGATTTTTAGTTCACAATTTTAGATAATTTATAGGAAATAATTTTAGCACCATATTGAGCAAGAATTAAATAGAATCACTAATAAAATATGAAAAAATTCCTAAACTTAATAAGAATCTAATATAATTTTATGGAGTCAATTTAGTGGAAAATATAAGTTGTTGTTTTCAAAAACTGTCCATATACATAAGTTCTCATAACATAAGTTTAGAACATATTGATATAATAAGTTCTCGGATTTGAAAATATAATTTTTATTCTAAAATCTTATTTTAGTTGTTTATCTTTATTTTTTGTTTATTTTGATTTCACCTACTAACTTTTTGGGGAAGATCATGGCCTCCTCTCGATCTCTCCACCATACGTCCATAAATACATAAATAAATTGCTTTAAAAAAAAAATCTTTTGAAAAATACTTCATCAATCCATTAGTAACTTTTCCATTCATTCTACAAAGACAATGGCCTAATGAGAATGGTGGAGAAGGATTGTGAGATGAGATACCTTATCTGTGACTGCATAAACAGTAATTACTCGGATCTTGTTCTCTTGGTCTTTCCATACTCTGCCGGAAAGTTTGCGTAACAATCCGACAATTAGGGGATATTTATCTACCAATGTCTTATCCGGTAACATTTGTGTCGTGACCGCCTCGTATTGGATACTCCTATCACAAAAGTGGTTTTATGTACTTAAGAGAAATGATAAACGAGAACAAAAATGAGTGTCTGTAACATTTAAGCGCGAATGAAGTTTGTTTATTCATTTAATGTCACTTTATGCCACTATGGCTAATAGGACGATGCTACAGTGGGAGTCCTAAATTTTTCCTATTCAGGGTTAATTAGGATAGGGACCTTTACGGAGTACCTGACATCGCACAGGCTCGGGACAGCCTTTTTATGTCCCCTCCAAAGGACGGCATAACTAATTATTTTTTACTCTTATTAAAAAACCCTAGAGTCACTTAGTCTAGGTTTGAACCTAGAACATAGGGCACAGAAAGCTGTAAATAAAGTTAAATTTATTTGATATTGTGACAGATAACGATTTAGTTAAAAATAAATGTCATGTTAAAATTTAAATACATATATAAATATAATATATATATATATATATATATATATTATATATATATATATATATACATACAATATATATTTGTATTATAACAACGATGATAATAAATCCGTCATATATGTTTCTATTGCATTGATGTCCAAAGTAGTCAGTTGCTCCCTAGTCGCATCTTAAGATCTTTTACTTAAAAATATGTTTGCTTTTATCCCTCAGATAAATATAATATAATATAAACAATATCGTAAAAAGATGCAAAATACATAGTATAAAGTAGCACTTTGGGTCAGCTGATTTTGGTGAAGAAGTTGTAACATCTCGGACTTATAGTTATCTCAAGTATAAGTTTCGTACGAGTTTTCGTTTTCGTGCTAGACTACATAAGTAGTTTAATAGTTATGTTAAAAAGCGGATGCTGTATTAACGGGTCCTATCCATGACGCGTTTCCGTTGCAAATGCATTACCATGGCCTGAAGACGTTTTACTTTAAAAAAATAGAATGTGAAGGATTCATATCTGATATAATAACTAATGAACCGCAAGGTTCGAGATAAAGCTTAGAAACTTTGTCACCTTTGAATCCTTGAATTACGAACCTGTATGAAAGCCTTCAGAGAAGGAACTGCGGCACAGCGACATTCTAGCACGTACTTTTTCGATCCTGACGGAAAAACCTTCATTAACTACTAAAAATCCAAGCAAGGTTCCAATTAAAATTTTCTTTGTAATTGAATGGATACAAAAAATATTGATTTTACTTTTCTAATCTGCTAAAATTGTACTTAAAATCTTAGGTAATCTTTTCGATGAAACCATTGAGGTTTAACAATAATATTTATTTATTTATTGTGCGACAAGTCACTTTTACAATAATACAGATTACAACAGATATGGGCTTCAGTGCCTTAGGGTAAGGATACCAAATACAGTGAAAAATAATAAGTAAATATAAAACGACAAATAACTAAGTAAAAAAAAAGTGTTTAATAAATATTTTGTGATTCTAGTACTACTTCTAATACCTATAATTGAAAAAAAAAAAATTGAATGATAATAAAAATAAAATATTTTTTTCGTTCATCTGCCACTAAGAACATGAATATAGTATGCTTATCTAATTTTACATTCACTTACCTATATATGAATATATAGTTAGGAAGAGTATTTCGATCGTGAAAATTTTCCAATTTCAGTTTTCAACGGAAATACACGTTAAAACGTCAGTCAAAACACTAAAGCGTCCCCTAAGTCCAAATGACCAAGTCCCGTAAAAAGGTCTGTGTCCGTGTGAGTGGTAAGTCCAGCGCAAAGTCCTATGAAACAGAAATTTCATACTTAAGACAACTATACGCCCGTGATGTTGCAGCAACTTTTTCACCAAAATAAGCTCACCATATGAGCCACTTTATACATTTTGCACCTATTTCCGTTTTTCTCCGAAACGGCTCTAAAGATTTCTATTAAACTCGCTATATAGATGTAAAATTGGATGGGCTTTAATATCATGTAGGTTTTATTGCGATTGTCTGAAATAGTCCGACAAGGCTTAAATGCCAATATTTTAAAATTTCTTCTTCTGTAAGTACTTTTAGTTTTGTAGTTTTTATAAAACCATATCATCTGATTAGCATTGCTAAAAAACAGGTAAATATATAAGTTGAACGAATTTGATATCCAACTAAAGGATAAAAATGCAAACATATTTTTAAAATGTAATTTTAGAACTTAAGGACAGTAATATACATGTTATACATGTACCTATACTGTTGGAATGCTAATGATTTTAGAAAAAATATTATCTAATACAGACTATCGTAAAAATTAATGGAGAGGAATGAAAAGGAATAAGTATAAAGGAAAAGTAATTCAATTAGAAGTCGGAACATATTACCTTTCTTCATTTTCAATTATCGAGTTAAAACTATAAAAATGTTAATATGCCAACAAAACATTTTTATAGCATCTATTGAATTACCACAGAGTGTCCATGTTGCAGTGAATTCAATAATGTTACATATTGGTCTAGATCCTTAGATTGTTGTCTATGTTTGTTCACCCGATTCAGTTATCTATGATAGATTATTTCAACACCCAAAAACCACCACGGATGAGGCCAATAACTCTATTTGCGGGTTAAACACTTTACTGGTTACGTTAAACGAATTTTTAAAAAATTGAAATCATAGCTATTTATGTATTATCAGATTATAAAATATCCTTAGAAATACGAGACTGTCTGAATAAAAAAAGTAAGATGTACAAAGTCATTGTTCAATGCTAATTTAATTTTATAATTGTATCCTACGCACTACCTATTTTCCTCTCTTATGGAAACATTCAACTATGATCCTTTTCCTAAAACCAGGCAAACCTTCTAACAACACGTCATCTTACAGACCTATCAGCCTACTTCCGATCCTCTCAAAAATTTTCGAAAAGCTCCTACTAAAACGAATCCTAGCCAAATTTCAAAATTTTCCTTCACATCAGTTCGGATTTCGTCCTCAACATTCCACGGTTCAGCAAGGACTCCGAGTTGTAGACCACATTTCCTCCGCCCTTGAGTGCAAGGAGTATTGTTCGGGTGCCTTTCTGGACATAGCTCAAGCTTTTGACCGGGTGTGGCACCCGGGACTGCTCTTTAAGCTCAAAACCCATTTACCTCAATCCTTATACCTAATCCTCCGATCCTATTTATCCAACCGCTCCTTCCGAGTTCGCTGTGGTTCCGAATTTTCCGAACAATATACTGTTGAGGCCGGTGTTCCTCAAGGCAGCGTCTTAGGACCCGTCCTCTACATCCTCTTCACCGCCGATATCCCTACCGACCCCAATACCTTTCTGGCAACATTTGCTGATGACACAGCCATTTTATCATCCAATTCCGATCCTGAAGCAGCATCGCTAAATCTCCAAAAGCACCTTTCCCTTGTCGAAGACTGGTGCAATGCTTGGCGCATTAAGGTGAACGAAAGCAAATGCACTCACGTCACATTCACCCTTCGACGCAAATCCTGTCCAACGGTTAATTTCCATTCTATACCGCTTCCTTCCTCAGACACAGTCCGGTATCTCGGCTTTTTACTAGACAAAAGACTGACGTGGAACCCACATACAAGACTAAAAAGAAAAGAACTCAACCGCAGATTCGGCCAGTTATACAGACTACTAAACAGAAAATCTCATCTTACAGTTGACAACAAATTACTAATATACAAGACAGTACTGAAACCTATATGGACCTACGGACTTGAACTGTGGGGGACAGCTAAACATTCTAACATCAAACGCATCCAATCCTTCCAATCCAAAGTCCTCCGAACAATAGTTAATGCTCCTTATTACGTTACCAACTGTACCCTACACCATGACCTTAATATTCCGTTTGTTTTAGACCTGGTACCATCCAAATTTTCCAAATTTCATCAGAACCTTAGTCATCATCCTAACCCTCTAGCACAATCCCTATCCAGCACCACCCATCCCTACAATCCTCCTCGAAGATTGAAACGGCAGTGGCCACGAGACCTATTGTAAACATTCAAACTGGAGTTCTGACAATGGTCAGATCCTCCACTCATGTACGGTATGTTTGTGGCTACAGCGCCCTAACTCAGCCTCCACTGGCTCAGACCAGTGATGCGGCTGAGATAGAGGTGCTGGGATCTCTTGGGTTCCGCTTTTTCCTCCACAAGTGGAGGGAAAAGCGCTTGCTGGGGTCCCTTTAGCAATTGTATATATTGTATATAGTTATGATTGTGTGTAAGATGTTTATTTATTTGCCAACTTTTTATTTATCTCAATAATAGGTTTATGTTTCGATTTGTTTTGTTTTTTATTTATTATTATTATTTTATTGTATATATTTGAATTTATGTTATATTTTATGAAATTTGACCATTATTATTATTTTCTGTATATATAGTATGAATGTTGTCTCTTATCAATATTATTATTGTTCATTTTGTAACAAATTGTAATATATCTCAATAAAAAAAAAAAAAAAAAAAAAAAAAAAAAAAAAATAAAAAAATTTAATTTTACGAGAATTGCGTTTGGTCTTGGAATAAATTACTGCAATAATGTCATAACTTAAAAATATTGTTTAAATTGTAAATATCTGCTTCTGTATTTGACCCTAATGAATCTTCGAGACAAATAAGACGAAAGAAACCTGTACAGATATCCATGTATGAGGTTATGTAGGAGCTGTTTTCTTCAGACCTTGTCAAAAGCGGTTTTGAAATCCAGAAAAACAGCCAATGAGCTTTGTTTTCTTTAGTAGCCCTCTTTTACTTCCTGTGAAAAATGGAGCATCTGCTCCACTGGGTTTCTATTTTTTCTGAATCCGGCTTGTAATGGAGATAATAGTTTGTTTTGTTTTTTTCCCAAATGTCTGCAGTCGGTGTATTGCCATTCTCTCTAAGGGCCTGAAGTTTTCTAGTTTGTCCGCTGCCTTAACATTTTTCATTATAGGGATTACCTCATTATTCATTATAGCTTTTTTTCCACTCATTGGGGACATGGTGCATCCAGACTTGGTTAAGGAAGAAAAGAACGACACTCTTGACTTTTGTTCCCAATGTTAAAGGAAATATTTTGCCCGGTCCTGGAGCTTTTCCCGCTGTGAGCTATGCAGCTTCGCAACCGAGCCATTGGAGATGCGCAGAGAAGTAAGCTCAATGAGCCATTATGAACGCCTATGTAGACTCCTGATTGACTTCTGGTCAAGTAGAGTGAAACCCTCCGTGAGACTTAAGAAGCAGGTCTTATTTTTCGGAAAAGTTGAAAGTCTTCGTGAAAAACAGGCTTATTGCCTGCTCTAAGAGAACCGAGTTTCTATAAAACCACCCAAGATCCCTCCAAAGACAGCACATTACCACCTTGATCTCATGAGTCACATTAAAAACGAAGCTATAAGTGAGGAATTAAGATCCTTGGCACTTGAAACCATAACTGAGCGTTATCCCAGCCCTCCTTGGCTTCATGTCTACACCGATGGTTCAGCTGAATATGCAAAGTACAATGGATGAGCGGGCGTGTACTCGCATCTATCTCGAAGCTGGTAGGGAAATAGTCTACGAATTTCAACAGCGAAATTTGTGCTTGCCATTACTTTGCTTTGCAAGCTCTCTCAGATATAGATGCAAAGAGCTTTGTCTTGTTTGTGGATTCACAAACGGCCATCATTGCAGCTTCTAATGCATCTCAAGCCAACAGGGTAGGCAGGTGGTTTTTCAATGGATACCAGGCCACTGTGGTATCCATGGGAATTAGTTGACAAACTTGCAAAAGAAGGGCAGCTTCAGAGCAGTCGGACAATCGAATTTCTTATCGTAGAGCTAGGGATGAAGTTAAGAGGGCATATCATGCTCTACTAACGGATTCCCTAAGGCTCAGTTCATTCAACAAGCAGTGGGCCAAACTCCTTCTAGAGGAAGATCGGATACCGGCAGATTTGAAGAGAAGAGATGCTGTTGCACGGTTCAGAATGATTACCGGCCATGATTAATTGGCGAAGCACCTGTATCGGATCGGAGTGGTAGAGTCTTTGCTGTCTTGTCTAGAACTTTGCTGTCTTTGTTCTGCGAATAGTGAAATGAATGCAGCGCATGTAGAAGTAAGATCTCGGTTGCAAAATAATAGAGCTGACTTCATCCAGATCAGAGTGGTACTGGGCTGCCAGATCCCTTATGGCGGAAGCCAAAGTGCGGAGGCTTGTAAAAAATATTCATTTTTTATATTTATAACCGCAGGAGTGTAATTACAAGTTTTATCATAATTGTTTGTGTGTATGTTATACATATATTTAAGAAAATAAACCTGTATCACTCTAAACTTCAAGGGTCTTAGGCTCAGTTCGGAGTAAGTAAGGATTTGGCCGAGATCATTCCCAATAGTTCTTTACCTCCAAATTTCGGGTATACGCTTTATAGTGGTCACATGTGCCCCTAGAAAGTCACCAGGCCCCAGATCGAAATTCGTAATGGAAATCGCCATATATGGTTACTGTTTTTTTATTCACATTTCTTATAATTTATTATTTTCCTTTTTTTATTTATTTTTCTTAAGTATTCCTTTATCTATATCCTCCGAACATTTTAAGGAATTTTGGAACAGTAGTTAAAAATTTTAAAAAGATATACTATGAATAACAGGGTTCAGTTCTGAATATATGGTATCGTTAAAATTACGACTTACACCTTTCTTAATCTGTTTATAATGTAATCAGGTACAACAGCGTTTTGATACCGTTTTGGTTCTGGTGAAGATATTAAGCTGAAATACTGGCAGGCCATTATAATGAAGGCTTTAGTGAGTTATCCCTTTCTTTAGTAATTGTTTTAATATTTTTTTAGTAGATGCTAGCATTAAGTTCAACTGTTTAGGTAAATCTTCGTGCGAAAAGTTGTATGATGTTTGACCTTTAAAGCCTTTCTGATAATAGTCTGCGAATATGTCCGATTGCTTGTCCGTATGATATCATCATCTAAGATTCTTTTTTTTCCCGCTTAACTTATGCACTGCAGCCTTATTAGGCTTATTATGCGCTGTCCGTTATTATTATTACAGGCCTAGTGCTTTGGTGAATCTGACCAAGCTGTAGGGTTTGAGCACAGATATTTATCGCCATTACTTCAGCCTGAAGTATGTTTACTTTGAGGGATGGATATCCCTTCTCTGGATTTGTCCAGTCTCCATATTCCAGCCCCTGAGCCTATCTCTGTCAGGGATCCGTCTGTATAACAATTTCCTCCATTGCATGGTCTATGCGAGCGAGTCCTATTAATCCCTAAACAATAAAGTGTGTCCGTATGTTTTTTGGTATGAGGATCAGAATGCATGGCTAGCACCGAATCATCATCAATCCTTCTGAACAAGTAACCATGACCCTGGTATACCAGGGAGTTAGATCTTGTTCCTAACTTAGAGAGCCTATAGGCTGTGCTGAGTGTTGATTTTTACTGCTATGTGCAATAGTATGAGGTTCAGTAGAAGTTCCATTGCAACAGTCGGAGTAGTTCTCATAGTTCCGGTTGTCATAAGGCGTGTTAATCTTTGCAACTTTCCAAAGCTGTACTGTGGATTTGCATGTAATTGCCTTGTGCCACACCACAATAGCTGCATATAAGACTATAGGCCTTATTGCTGTTTTATATATACAAAGGACCATCTTAGGTTTAAGGCCCCATGTTTTTCCGGCATCCCCTTTACCTGCATAAAGACACTTAAGTGCATTGGTGCAGGAATATAAAGGATTCTTACTGGAGAGGCATTTTATGTGTGCATTAAGTTCGTTTAAGAGAAGTACTTTTTGGGATACAACTTTTTTATTCCATTCCTACAATTTTAGGATTTTCGATTAGAAAGTTTAGAGAAAAGGTCACCTTAATGGACGGAGCTCAGCTATTGATACTATTTTTTTTTAAACTTCAAATTATCAACTTAATTTGTTAGTGATAAAATGATAAGCTAATGTTTTATCGTCTATCGAGCTATAAGATTATGTGGCAAATATGTATCGCGACATTACAAATTTAATAATAGTTAAAAACTAAATATATATATATATATATATATATATATATATATATATATATATTTATATATATATATATATATATATATATATATATATATATATATATATATATATATATATTTATATATATATATATATTTATTTATTTATTTATTTATTATAATAATAAGCATTATAAGATAACGTAACATCCTTCCAACAGTTTGTCGCCCTTCTGCCGCTCGCCTCTGTAATATCTAGGACATTTCACTCGAGCAGATTATTTATGACCTTATGAGGCGTCTCCGCTATTAACTAGGTGTAGCTTCCAGGACCGGTCATTATGTAAGGCACTAGCTCGCTTTATATGTCATCGGGGAAAAAACAATACCACCCGGGATTAGATGTTTTAATACGAGTTAATTACCGATTACGTCTTGTCTAACAGTTTTAAGATAAGATAGATAGGATAGTTTATCCTATAATTACTTCTACTGCACTTAAAGTCATTAGGTAGATGATGGACTAACAATTATACTTTCATCGATTTTATATTAGCTTGTAGTGGTGCTTAGCTCATATTAGGAAACTAATGTCCTAATGCAAAAAAAAATATAATAAAAATAAAATTGATGGGCGCATTGTATATATTTCACTTTCCTTCTCATTTGAATAAGGAACAGTGGGTGGATATAGTAGATATAGTAAGTACTATTACATTACTAGAGAAATCGTCCTGATGCACATCGTCTATAATGTTGGTGTCAAATTTACAGCGTTCATCAAGTAAATATCGTAGTAATGAGTATCTATGTTTCTTGTAATTAAAATTTTAAAAAAATACACTGATACACTCTAATTGCAATCGTGATTTTCTTCTAAGTATATTTCTAGAACAGAAGTCTATTCAATGCGTGCTATTTTGAAAGACAAAACATCATTCATTCAAATTGGCCTGATAATGGAAACAAAAATAAGCTTTTTATTTTGAATCGAAGTTTATAGCGTTAGGCCTGATAATGGTAAAGAAATTTTTTTTTTGTTTTGAATAGAAGTTTATAGCGTAATATTTGCCAATTAAATATAGAAATACTCAGTATCAAAGTTCCTTGTAATTAAAAAATACACTGATATACAATGTAAAACTTATTTTTGGCCAAATAATATAGCAACAAAGATAATAATTTTCAACACTCACTGGGTTCGATTCACGGCTGTGGCAGAATATTATTTATTCTGTTATTTCAGCAGGAGGCGGTGACCTTGGGGTAGGAGACCCTCCTGGACAGACCCAGCCTCTTTAAAGTGGGTACCCAAAAATAGGGGAAAACGTGGCTACTTAGTGTAATCTCGGCCTAGTCATCCCATTGCCAGAAACAGTACGATTCACTAGATGTACTGAGCCAAAGACCCTTCATGGGTTGTAGAGGTACTGGTTTTTTTTTGGGGGTTTTTTTCATTTATATATTTTCGAAAAACATTTAGATATTGTGATATCGAGCAAAAGAAACTCTCATTCTAGACAAAAAAAAAATGTATTTAGTCGCGAAACTGTTTAAATACAGCTCCAAAGGAAAAAGCATGATCTTCTCAATAAAAAACTGTAAAAAAGTATAAAAACGAAAATTGTCCAATGCTATGGGCTGGGTGATTGCAAATGGCGTGACCCCTATCAGTTACACTTCACATCACTAATACACCTTTCAAAATCCTCCCAGTCCCGCCATGAGAGCTTCTGTGGGAGCTACAATTATCAGGAATGTGTTCCCAGAAAGGCGAGAAAGTTAAAACAAAATTATAGGGACGATTTTATTTCTCTTTCATTACGGCTAATGGAAAACTAAACACACAAAAAAAATAATCAAATGTTTGAACCTAGCAATCACAAAATAATTGACCGCGAAATTAATAATAATTTTTAATCGTAATAGTCATAAAGGCAATATATATACAGTTTCGTATACAGCACAATCAATGATTATTATTTCAAGGGTAAGCCGACAGAAATAATAATCAAAATACATTTGCTAGGTACGTGATTGCTTTAAAATAGTATGCATTTGTAGTGGACCTATAACTCCTTGTTGTACAGAATTTAATGATTATCAACTTGCTCTGTTCTTAACCTTAAATCTTGAAGCTTAAGTATTTGAAGTTCAAACCTTAAACAAATACATTAAGATGAATTCGTTAATAAATTTACTATTAAACTATGCAAGCAATTAGTTCGAAATTAAAGATATTTCCTGACCAGTCATTTACCGAAATGAGCAACCTAAACCTCATTGCAAGACGGTGTGATTTAAATGTCTAGAAATAAATTATCTTTGTATTGAACAAATCACATCAGCTCAAACCCTCAATAAAATGTTATGTAAGAATACATCAACTCTTATAACTTATGCAACATTCATTAAACAAATTAAATTATGCAAGTTAAATTTGATTTTGATTTGGTACTGCAAGGTGAAGACACGGAAACCATACAACTAAATACAAGTTAATGTTAATAAAAACCGGTAAAGAAATAGGACTCAAATTAAAAACCGATAACACGAAATATATGATTAGTACCAGAAACGGTGGCGATCTTGGTGATATTGATATATCAGGGCATACTTTTGAACACGTAGAGAAATTCAAGTATTTAAGGTTCAATGATAACAAGAAAAAATGGAATCCAGGAGGAAATAAAGTCTCGGTTAAAGGCGGGAAACGCGTGTTATTATTCAGTTGCTAAGCTACTTAGCTCGCGGCTTCTATCTAAAAACTTAAAGGTTATGATTTATAAAACTATTATTCCTCCGACGGTTCTCTACGGATGTGAAACGTGGCCGGTTACTTTGAAGGATGAACAACGACTTAAGGTTTTCGAAAATAAGGTACTGCGTAAAATATGTGTTGCGAAGAGAGATGGTTGCACTGGGGAGTTTAGAAGTTTGCACAACGCGGAATTGCAGAACTTGTATCCTGTGAATATAATTTAGTTGATAGCATCGCGGAGACTCAAATGGGCGAGTAAAGTTGTTGGGCTCGGTGAGGAACGGATTCCGAGAAAGTTAGTATTCGCTGATCCGACCGGTAGGTGTCCGAAAGGTAGGCCGGGGACTTGGGCTTGAACGGTGAACGTTGGAAGAGTCTGTGTAGGCAATTTTGTGGTATCGGCATCGAACCTTCGGGTTCGGTAAGCCTATTATTATAAATTTGATTTAGGGAGTTTTTATCCATATTTCTATTTCACGCACTAAAGAATATCACTTGAAATGTTGGCTAAACTAAATTTACGTCTCTCTTCTAATACCTTTAAAATGTAAGGTATGAAAAATGAAATTAAAATCTAAATTATATTTTGTTCAGAAAGCCAATCGTAACAAATATATTTCTTTAATATATTTTATGCTATAAAATTAACATTATATTTCGATGATGTATAAAGATAAAATGTGAGTGTTATTAAAGCACATGGATAAATAGTCTATATGAGATATAAAAAAATAACATAATTGTAACCAACTTCGTCTTGTATGTAATTACAATCTTAATGAGTATTCCCTAAGAAATATCAGCTTCAGTAAAAAACTTATTAAAAAATCTTATTTGTCACTTCTGTTTTATCTCACATCATTAATATCTGTCGTATTTTAGATGGGCTTCACATTCCTCATAAAATAAGTAATTATACATTAATTTTCTGTACTTATTGAATCACACCATTCAAAGTAAGTCATAAAAGTATTAATTAACTACAATATCCCAATAATTCCTACCACACAGACTTTCAAAATCATTTCAGTAAAATAATGGATATAATATTTATTCACTTTTATTAATTTACTGTTCCTTTTTTTATTCATACCTCCTTCTCTAAAGTTTCTCGATATTCAATCTCAGGTATTTATAAATTTTATATTGCTTTAAACTAGAAAGGTACATAGAATGGTTGGGGCAAATACAGTCACATTGGGAAATTACATGATATTATATTTATTAAATTAACTTTAATATATATATATATATATATTATATATATTATATATATATATATATAATATGATCCTTGTTCATTTAAGTCACCTTTAATAAAGTTTCTATAGCCTAAGAAATAGCCTATGCATTTTTTGCTATATTGTGGATTGCAAATACTTTTCTTTATTCCTTCATAATTTATTGAGATAAAAAAGAATGATATTGTTAGATTGTTTAGAATATCAAATGTTTTAAATATAATTCAATACAATTTTTATAAAACTTTATCTCACAAATTTAATTATAATATCATACAACCTAATTATGCCAAAATCATTTTACATTGCAACATTTATGTTTCTAAGATTTTATATATCTGATCTTACAAATAGTTCTTTGTGGACAATAAGTATGCTAAGCTAAAGCACTCAATTAAGCTGGGTAGCATATCTTTGTAAATAAAGTTTATCTGTTTATAATATTTATTTATCTGAAATATATATATAATATATATATATATATATATATATATATATGAGATTCTATCTAAGTATGATCTTTAGTTTAATTGCTTGAATAATAAATAAATAAACTATTAACTATGGTCATATTTTAATACTAAGTAGATCATCCGTTACAATGATGCAATCTTAGCTTTGTGGAGTAATAAATTTATTAATTAACTTAAGGAAATGAGTATTTCGTCACCATCTATCAAATAAGTCTCCTGAAAGATAAATGTCGACAAATATTTTTCAATTGTTTTGCTAATTATTTCTCAAAAAAAAATTTATATTCTGGTTTCAATTACAACAAAGTCTCATAAAACAACTGTTGCTAAAGAACACCCCTCTTTTTATTTTATGGCTGTTACGAAATTAACTACCCGCTCTCCAAACCTGTTTATTTTAGGGATATTACGTTAGTTTCCTAGTATCCTCCAATTTTTATTATCGATGTATTTTTATTTTATATTATAATTTGTTATATAAAGTTATACAAAAAAAAAAAAAATTCTTAAATAAATGTAAAAGGACAAAAAAACATATTTTTCAAACTTAAAATAAGTAACTACTCGGGTAATTACTATTAATCATCCTTTTTAAATTAGGCGTTAATTTTAATAATCATTATATTTAATAAATGTTAATTAGCACACCGAGGAGCGGCGTTTTCCTGTTGCAAAGGCACTGTTCTGCTGATTATTTACTCAGTTATTTATTGTTATTTACGATATATCAGACGTGAGGCAACCCTGTGGTAGGGAGACCCTCCTAGCTTCTGCAGAATGGGTATCCCGAATTTAGGGGAAGTAACCTAGCGGCTGAACGTGATTTTTTTTTTTTCTTAACGTGGCCTATTTTAGGCTGGAAGCGAATAGCTAGGAGAGCAGAGGATAGACCCTCAGTATAGGTTAAGGTAGATAGGTATAGGTTAAGGTAGGTAGGTATAGGTTAAGTTTTTAATCATTAAGTAATTTGTGACATGTTTTAAATGATAACTAAATAAAAATATTTATAGATCTGTATAACAGCATTGGAGCAGCGTGGTCTAGTGTATAGAGCACTAGTCTACTGACGGCTGAGAGTGATCAAGGCCTAATAATCTCATTGCTCGGCCGTTGGCCCAGAAACAGTACGAATCTCTATATGTAATGAGCCCAAGACCCTTCATAGTTGTAGTGGTACGGGTTTTTTTTTTTTTTTTTATAATAGCGTAACGATAGAGTGATTCTTACTCTCTACCTTGCTAGATAATCGCTTCTAGTATTAACAAGATCTTAGGCTTAGTAGAGATCCCTATATAAAACTAAATCAAGATACTTAAGAGGCTGTAGAGATACAGTTATGTTATATTCACTTTTAATTATTTTAATGCCCAAACTAGATTCAGCTTAAAATTATGAAAATAAGAGTATCAAAGGAATGCTTGAGATGAACAGTTTTCGCTTCGATATTAGCCTTTTTCCAATTCCAACTAAAGTAGTCTATTTAAGACACTATTTTGTCTCAAATTGTCATGGATATGAGAACGATAAATTATCGAAACACATCCTGAACACAATCGCTTTTTTATTGACTGAGCCTAAAGAACCGCAGCTAACTTATATATGTATATCAATCACTTATATATTTATAATATGTCAATCATATTAATTTTTTTTTTAAACTGTCAAACAATGATACGAATTATAACTATATATGTGAGTATATGATAACCAATAAGGATAATATCGAATGATAGGGTTTAAATATACCCAATAAATCGCAAGATTATCAGCTTCAAGAAAGTTATATAATTAAAATTTTCACTAAATAGAAGTTTTCTATTATTATATTTCTATTTTATTTTAATGGCCACCCAAAAATTTAAGAGTGGCCATTAAACTTGGCTCTTACTTCAACCTGTGACGAAATATAGCGCATTATCAATTGTGCTTTTTTGGCTTAAAAGATTAAAATGTATTTGGTTTAGTTTGGAATTTAGGGATGGGAGGTTATCAAGGCTTTCTCGCCGTATGTTCATAAAACTTTTATGGACTAGTATCTTATCCTAAATAAAAGCTAAGCGGTCGGTTAGATTTCCCTGAGGACCAGTAGGTTCTGGGATCTAGGCCGTGATATGATCCTGTTTGCATAACAGATCCTAGGGATCAAGCTTCACCATTCTATTGCCCCTCGGACAAATTAAATATATCCCATTATGTAATTAGTATAAATATATGTATTTATAATATTAGTTACTCCAAGCATTTATTTAGTTTAAATGTATTTACTATTTTTGTTGAAAACAATTTATGATATGCTGAAACCTAGAAAATAAAATTATATGCTGTTTTAAACCTTTGAAAACTAGAGAAAAAAATTACAATTCAGGCAGTCATGGGGACAGTTATTTTTCGATTTGCACGGGAATTTCGTTGAAAAGAAGTGCACGTTCGTTAAATTAGATTATGCTGAGAATGCATGTTTTGTTATTCTTTAATTTAATTGTAAAACAACATCACCTTGCAGAGATATATCACCTTAAAAGATGTCATCGTAATCTGAATATGACTGTAGACTGTATGAGATGGTGGTATACATAGCATTTTTTTTTTTTTTTTTTTTTTTTTATGGACCTGCCATTTGTATAAATATATATATATATATATATATATATATATATATATATATAATATATATATAAGTTTGTACTGTTCTCAGGTTTCAGTCAATGAATAAACAATTTTATCTATGCGACATTTCGAGAATTTATTGTTCTCATAATCATGCCTTAACAATGGAAAAAACAAAAAAAACAGAACATTAATATTATTATACAATAATTAATATATGATGTTATTGTTAGAGATATATTAATTATAGATATTAATTATAGAATATATCTAATTATAATTAATTAGATATATTAATTATTGTATAATAATATTAATGTTCTGTTTTTCCATTGTTAAGGTATGATTATGAGAACAATAAATTCTCGAAACGTCGCATAGATAAAATTGTTTATTCATTGATTGAAACCTGAGAACAACACAAACTTAAATTATTAACAGTCGAGAACTGATCAAACAATATATATTTTTCTATTTTATTTTATGTAATTTGACTTTTATTATTATTTTCTGTATATATTGTATGAATGTGGTCTCATATCACGATTGCTATTGTTCATTTGGTAACAAATTGTAGTATATCTCAATAAAAAAAAAAAAGTCATATTTCTATGCTTATATGATAAAGATATTCTTTCCGATTTTACTTTAATACGATTTAAATATTGTCAGCTAGATCATCATGAGTTTGCGTCATATCTTTGAATGTTTTCATGTAAAGTAATGTTTTAATAATATTTACAAATATCGATATTTTAGATTCAAGATAATTAAGATATTCATTGGATTAACTTTATATACAGTAAGAGGTAAATTCTAAGACATAGTTTATCTACCATGTCTTTACTCGTTCATTTGCAACTGACTTTAATTCAATTAAATACTGAAATAAAGTATTATAAATATCGATGTTTTTGTGCCGATATTACACCGTTATCGATAACGTTTACGTAAATTGATATTGTTATCCTATCTCTAATATACAGGTGTAATACACAGAGCGTATGATGGTGACGTTACCATGGTTACGAAATCAAAGCTTTTACCCCTGCCAAATATCGCATAAAGCGCCCAAAGAAGTTTTTTCTCTTAAAAATATTATATATCTATATTTTATATATACAGCGATCCGCTCTTGCCTCGCTCAGATTAAGTAAATGAAGTGGCGTTATAGTATCGTATAATATTTAATATAAATATAATATTTAAAAAAGTTCAGTTTGACCAATTAAGAGTTTATCGCTTTAGGATTATGAGGTCTTCGTAAACTTAGCAAGAAGATATCACGTTTTATTCTATAATGTCTAATCATCATTACATTTAATCATCAGCACAAATTATAAACATAAATTGGTCTAGTGATTAAATTCATTCGTTTATTACGTTAAATGGTTCATATTTTATTCGATTTAATACTATATCATTTGTAAAATGAAGCTTTTCTAAATAAATTTTAAAGTTTTAATTTAGTTTTCATTGGAGATTTATTTAGTTTACAGCGGGAAATTTTTTTTTCATGAAATGATCTAAAGTATAAGTAATTAATAACAATGTTAGTTTATAGATTTATAAGTTGTCATAAACGATATAGTACGCAATATGTTTTCTAAAATTTTGAGTACTCCATAGAACAATATAACCAGTAGGATTATGTGCGGTGGCAACACTGAAGAGCCATAACCTCCCTCATCACAACCTATCTTCATAACAACTTTCTATTATTTTTTACAACTTATTTTATTAAATATAAACTTTTCCTAAATCTTGCGCTATCCAGCGGTCTGTGATGCGTTTTAACTACTACTCATAATTCAGGAATATTTTTTTAATGACTTGGTTAAAGGAAATCCATTTTTTCCTCCTAAAGAAAAGCTTAATTACAATGTATTTTACTTATAAACCTTCAGCGCGAATGGTTTAGAAAGTAGTTCGCGAAAACCAAGAATTGCGGTATCATTTTATATATATATATATATATATATATATATATATATATATATATATATATATATATATATATATATATATATTTCTTTTTTTAAAATTGAGTCATCCACCTTGGCTTTTGCCAACAACCCCTCAGTTTAAGAATTTAATTTTGCATTTATATTAAACATTCAGGTTTATGGAAGGTCCAGTAAGTAGGCTATGAATTGTAGAGATGATAATACAATTAAACAATTAATTAAACAGAGAGAATAATATTACCTAATTAAGAGCCTAATTTTGCAATATAACTTTTAAAAAAAAGAAATGGCTAGCTTAGTTTAAAGTTAATAAATAAAAAGACAAAAAAAAAACACTTAAAACGATATAAAATATTTACATAGTACAATTCCCAACAATATAGAGATTTATAATACCACTGATAAATATATATATATATATATATATATATATATATATATATATTATATATATATATATATAATAATATATATATATGATTGTTATTCTAGTTGTATATTTGTTAGTGTAAAATTTCTTGATTTTAATTTAAATTTTCAGGCAGAAAACGACTAACTAAATTACGGTAAGTTATTTTTAAGGACAATTGAGTTGAATAAAAAAAAAAAATTAAAAAATTTATAGCTTCATATTAATTTAATGTGTTAGCGGACATCATAATTGCGTTTGTTTATTTTTTTGATATAGAACTGTTATATTTTTCACTGCAAATTTTTACAGTAAAATATAAATTAATTCTGAGTGTTATTAATTTTACTTCCTCTTACCTATATATAAAATATATTAAGTACAGTGTAGTTTCGTGTATAGTGTATTATAGTAGTATAGTACAGTTTTCAACCGAAAACACGATTTAGGGTTCTCTGAGTCCAAATAACCAAGTCTTGTAAAAAGTTCGTGTGTGTGTGTGTGTGTGTGTGTGTGTGTGTTTGTGGTAAATCAAGCACGGAAACGAAAAGCCGAAGCTGAAATTTCATACTTAAGACAATTATACTCCCAAGATGTAACAGCAACTTTTTCATAAAATTCGGCGAAACCAGAAGGGACACTTTATACAATGTATTTTGCCCTTGTGTGTTGTGTTTGTGACTGTGTATGTGTGGTATGTCTAGCACGGAAACAAAAATTGGGATAAAAGTGAAATTTCATATTTAAGACAACTATACGCCCGTAATGTAACAGCTACATTTTTCACCAAAATCGGCTAACCGGAAGTACTACTTAATACTATGCGTTTTGTACCTTTTTACGATTTTCTCAAAAACGGCTTTAACGATTTTGACCAATCTCCCTATATCAATGTAAAATTTAATTAACTTTAATATCGTGTAGGTTTCATTCTTATTGAAATAGGATGACATGTCTTAATTGCCGATATTTTCATATTTTTTCCTCTAAAGTACCTTTTAATTATGTAGATAAAAAAAAAAGTAAACATAACATCTTTCTAGTATGGATTAAAAGTAGCTAAATAAAATTTGGACCCAAAAATATTGTAAAAGGTTATGAAAAGGGACGATTAGTGCATAAACTGCTTGCTGATTGTTATACTTCATAGTATTTAATCTAATCACTGAATAAACTTTTATTTCAATTAACCTAAAACTTTCATCAATTTTAAGTTTATTTAATAGTTCTTGAATTGATTTTAACAGCCAAGGTAAGTGTAAGTCGTGTGTTGGCGGCACCAGATTTTTTAAGAATTATATTAAGTTTCGTTGAAAAGATATGTTTTAGAATAACTAATATAACAATATCAAATTGTAATAAACAATAATCACTTATCTTTAAACTCTATTGGTCACTGTACACTAACTTTTACAACTTTGTATTATAACATTTTTTCTCATATCTAAAGCTTTCCAACGATATACTTAGTAAGGAGTTAGTTCGTTATCATATTCGTTCAAATTGTACATTTAGCTATTTTATTGTGATTGTAAATTGTATAGTATTAAACGCGGCTGAAATAAATTGTGAAAGGTAATCCAAAACCTATTTCCCTATATTCTAATATCCTAAACCCAAACTCTCAGAACCCACTACAATTCACAAAACATTTTACTCATTAAATTACTATTTACTATTACTTATTTACATTTATGTTTATTATTATATTTATTATTTACAGTGGCTATTTACTACCAGTTACCAAAAGCAATATAACACGAGTGGTTCTTCTTAAAAGCCAAGGCTTCGAAATATATTTTAATTAAAAATATTTTTTGAAATGTTTGTAAAAAATATTTTTGTTATATAACAGAACCTACTCTTTAGGAACTTTATTCTTTCGAATGAAAAAATCTGGTGCCGGCACACACACGACTTTCACTTACCCCCTTTGCTAAAATCGATTGAAGAATTTTCAAAAACGGGTAAAAATGACGTATGATGAGTGAAACTAATAAAGAATTAATTAAATTGAATCACTATAGAAACATGTGTCTTATTAAAAAATCTATTTTTTTTTTTAGTATGACTTTAGGAAGTTCTTCTTATTCATCCATATTAAAACAAGGATATTTTTTTTCCATCATCTTTATTAATATAATTAATATATAATTTTTCAATATTAGACGACGTTTCGGGGCTTTGTCCCCATCATCAAGACTTTTTTGTTGTTTATTTATTGATACATATTATTTTTTGTAGCTAACAGCTACATGCACTTCTAAAAGTCTACTATTGGCTCACTGTTCTATCTTATTTTTAAAATTGCTTTAATATGAATAAAAAAAAATCTATTATATTATTATCTAAAACAATCAGTTAGTTTTGTCGGCTTTTCATCACACTTTATTTATTTATACAAGGTTGTGTATAAGATAATATTTTTTTTAAATCTGTTAGCTTTTCAACGGTATATTACTGTTATTATGTACAAAAACGAAAAATTGCATTAAAAAATATGTTTGCAGTTTTCTCCTTTAGTTGGATAACGAATTTTTTCAACTTATATATTTACTCATTTATATTTTTTTATTAAAAAAAATTTCTGGTGACATATCCGTTATTCAAACATCTTCGGGCCCCTACGAGTTCGCAGAACACTTGTATTGGAAAACACTGTTCTAAGAGATGAGGGAAGTTGAGAACAAGAAATTTAAAGTACCTACAAAAACAACATGGATCGAACATACACATACATACCCTACTATCGGGCGAGGAGCAGAGGACTACATTCGCTATAGGCTAGAAACTAATTATAATGCATTTTACGTAATTGCAGAGCGGACTAGGCTCGGTGAGGGGTTGTGGCAAATGTCAGGGGATGCTGGTGATGTGGTGGGGAGGCGAGTATATAAGCCGATCGTAGCCCACAACATGCTATCACTTCTTCTCCATAGTTCCATCAGCAGTGTCTTAGAAATGGTAAGCATACACCATATCTATGGGTAAGGATCGAAAGCACATTCGCAAATTCAAAAGACCCACGCGGTAACTCAATTTAGTTGGGAACATCCAAAAATCAGATCATCTGTCTATAACTATCAACTTATCATTTTAAAAGTAATTTTATTGGATTTATTTTTTTATAGGATCAATTCACTTCTCATTATATCAAAAAGGAGTTCATACTTTGCTTTTTAAATTAATATTTACTTAAAACTATTCTTTTTATTTCCATTGATATTTTCTAATAAATATTTTCCTTTGCAGCATCTTTCAATACAGTTCAATAAATAAACAATAATTGTCGTATATATAAGGTTAAAATTAAAGAAATAGTGCTATTTTTAAAGTCGCATAATGAAACCAAGTAAAAAATAAAAAGGTATTTTTTTAATAATAATTAAATTTATCAAATATTGTAAATATCATACAATCCGGCTTGACGCTCATCGATCTTTCATATTTATTAATTATCAATGCTTATTAGGATTCCCACATTGTTTATATCCAAGTTTGCTTTGTATGGGTAATTAATTTGACTGTAACAAGATTTCAATTGAATTTTGAGAACAAACGAACTAAAACTATTTCGTTTTTCATAAAAACTAATTTATCGAGGAAAAAAAAACTTGAGACCGAAATTTTCAGTTTTTAATATATTGTCTCGTCAAATTGCTGGCTTTATAAGGCTACTTTAATAAGAATACTATAAACTCGAATTTTAAGTTGTGCAGAGTAATATGAAATTTATAACATTAAAATGAGTAATCCTATTTTATTTTACACAGATGATTCTGTTTTTTTAATTCTTGAGATAGTTACTAAATTAATACATCTTATGTATGAGAAATCGCATAATGTAAAAATTCTTTTTATTTTAACTGAGATAGAAAATAACTTTCATAAATATCATTTTAATCATAATGAGATATATTTTATTTATTTTTAAAAATTAAATACCGGCAAGCAATATACTATGGATTTGAAAAAAAAAACCTAATAATTAATTTGTATAAAATGTATGCAAGTTATAAAATAATCCTTCTTTAAAATGATTTTTAAAACGTTTTCGCCATTAAAAATGTTGTTTTAAATACAATTAGATAGACTTAGCTTATAGTTCGTAAGGGTTTTTCAGAATGGAAAAAAAATAAAATTTAATTCGAAAAAGTTCTTTTAACATAATTTAAGTCTACGAACTATTTATAAATTAAAAACAATTTACCTAACCATACTGCGCCTTTCATGATCAGACCCGCAATACCGAGCGGTTGAGTTGTTAAAGCAACGGAGCTGTATCATCATATTTCTTTAAAAAAAATCCAAATGTCTGTTTCTAGATAACAAAATAAAATACATTAAATTATTTAAAATTCAATGAAATTGTCTGTTGTTGTATAAAATCAGTTAAACAATCGATCGTTTAATATCTAACGTTTAGGTAAAATTATGTTCCATAAAATAAATATTAAAAATAACACATTTTTGGAACTAATAAATTATTGTTAAAATTTCTAATGATTGAAGTTCAGTCAAGTTACCAAAAATAAAAATTTAAAAGTCGAATATAGTTAAATGTTTGAATTACTTTGTAATACACAATGCCATTTGTATGTATAACATCGATCCTAATGTTGTTTGTTTCATATAAGTTCAAAATAAACAAAAAAAAAAAAAAAAAAAAAAAAGAAAGGATCACCCACATAAGATTTTCCGAGCCACCTAAAATATGATTCTGTAAAGAATTAAAAATTAAATTTACTGCTTGTTACTCTTACGACCTGAAAAAAAATTCTATATGCCAGTAAGCAAGTATCTTAACCAGTATATACTCGGCCTCTTTGCGTGCCCTTTGGATATTAAGTATACATTTCTTAACGTGAACGGTAATTTTATATAATATTTTATCTATAAATTTCTTCATCCATTAATCGAACTAAGACTTTTAACATTCCTTGTTCTCAGAAACCGTGTGGCGCAAAGAGATGCTGGTAATACCACACTAACACACATTCTTCCAGATTCCTGTTCTGTTACATATTATAACTAGATCCCATTACAGACTTACCCTTCAGAGAAACGTGAGAGTAAGGCAAAGTCATAACTCATTGGTTAACTATATCCGATGTGTTGTCATTGCTTGCTTGCGAATAAATTTCGCTCGTTAATAAAGTTAACCATATTGACGAGGCGAGAAATCTGGGTTGAGAAACTTTCGCCGTCAGATCCTTTTAAATTTAACAGCACATGTAAATAATAATCCTTCCGTGATGTGTACATATGTGTCACAGGGGCGTACCATATGATAGCCCTGTTCGTTATGCAACAGTCTGCGATTGAAGAAAGACAGATGCCCAGTCATACTAATTCGTGTTCCTCATTTCCTGCAAGTTTGTAACATGCTTTCGTATTTGCAATTAGCATGTCATTTATATATATATATATATATATATATATATATATATATATAATTTATTTATTCTATATCTTATAGTTAATGTTAATTAAAACCAATTTTAAATTATTTAGCTAGAAAAAATAATTCGTAACCCATTTTAGCCTGCATAATAAAGAGCGCGATTCACCAACGTTGTCATATCGAAATTTTAAATTTCCAAAAAGAGAATAAATTCATGAGTAATGCTGTAACTTATACCATTATTAGTGTTTAAGCATATCTCCAAATGATTCTGAATTTATCCAACTCACTTTATTTAAACGTTGTCGATTCCGATTCAGTGTTAAAATTTTATCGTTGCGTAATTTTGCCATAAATATGTATTTTCTAGCTGTACATTTTATAACACATCATACTCTAAGGAGCTTTTTTTTTAACAGAATTTTAATTTTATTTAGGGCTTAATGATATGCTTTTATTTGTTCGTGGTATTGATTCTTTAATTAATATATTTTAATGTCTAGATTAAACAGGAGAATTTCAATTGTAAAGGCTTATGAAACAGGATTTTCGTAATAATACTTGTCACATAAATTAAAAAGAATATATTCTAAAATTTAAATTTTGATATTTAATAATACACATTTTAAGGAGTTTCCTGTAGCATGGTGGTTATCATAACAACCTCCTTTCCCCAGGGTTCTGGGATCAAACCCGCAGGTGGCCCTTAATGGGAGTAGAAAATCCTTAGTTATGCCGTCTTTAAGAAGGGACGTTAAAAGGTGGTCTCGAGCCTGTGCGACGTCAGGTACTCGTTAAAGATCCCTATCCTAATTAAACCTGAATAGGTAAAATCCAGGACTCCCACTGTAGCATCGTCCGATTAGCCACAGCAGCATAAAGGGACGTTCAATAAATAAACAAACAAACATAAATTTTAAGAAAAAAAAATTGTTTTCTTTACGGGATATTTACCGTGCCGTTTTTCGATGCGACTACTTCGTGATGTTGCAGTTCAAAAATCTAATTCCCGGACAATACACAATTTGATTTGAACGTATTTATTATGACTAAGGTGATAAGAAAGTTGGATAATAACATTTTACTGAAATGAAATATGGTTTTGTCTAAACTATTAGGCGGAGCGTACAGACGTTATTCCATTCGATGATTATTATTGATAGCCAAATGATCAAAACGTCAGATGATATATATCATTTAGAATCGATACTTTGACAAGAAAAAATTAACTACTACAAGTGCTATTTTTTTGCAAAACAGTAAAGTTAATATAATAAATATTATTTTAAGCCGAATTATTAAACAGACACAGAACACACTTTACAATAGGTTGTAATATATAATTGCGTTTCGAATTAACAGTTAAGTAATTTTTAAAAAAACTTTGTGATGAATAATGTACTTGATAGGTTGTAGAAAAATCCTTGTTCGTTTTATTAAAAATTAAGTATTATTGTTGTTTTAGGCTTTCAATACTATTCACACTCCAGAAAATAATTTAAAGTATAAAGGAAGTTCAATTAATAGACAAATGTATTTTCTTCGAGAACGAAATAAATTATAATATAAATATTCAAAGCCATTAAACCGATTTATAAGATTCAGAAAAAAAAATTCACTATATTGTTTGTGTTCCGATTTTGACAAAAACTGCTAATTCTCTTCTATATAAAATATCTATTCCATTCAGAGTTGCGAGCGTATGATATATATTACGCAATTATTAGCGAGAATAAAATTTATATGAGCAAGATGGAAAAATACGATTGAAAGTGTCCGACTACTACCACAAAACGCGCGATTACCACCTCGTACCCGATAAGACGTAACCGAGATACCTGAACTTGTTATGAGGCGCCCTTGAAACAACGGGGATGACAGCGGCGGATAGCGAAAGAACGCACTAATTTCTACTGGCCTGGATCCTTTCACCCAGGGCGGGTCACTGGGTCTTACATCATCGGGTACTTTGCGTCTTTCTCACGGCTTTAGGAATGCTCTGCCTTCATCGCTCGCAGCGTAACCTCAATGATACTCAACTAATTGCTCAGCCGGCAACTACCAATCAGTTTAATTATTTCGATCCATTAAATGTTTCCTAAAGAGTCTTCAAATGGTTCCGATTTTCTGTAGGTTTAGCAAAATAGAAACTTTAAGTAATATGAATTTTATCAACTAATGAGGAATACTTTAATGTTCAGAAGGCCTATATTTATTAATCTTTATGCTCCGCATTATTCAAATAGATTTGTTTTACTATTTAAAATTTACATCACAATACTTATATTTTCTTTCATTCTTGGTATTGCAGAAGGTCCTTTTTTACCTGGCCATAGCCGTAGCGGTGGTTTGCGCAGAGAAAGCCACCGAAACAAAGTCTGCTGAGAAAGAGACACCCAAAAAGAGGGGCGTCTTTGGTGAGAGCTTGGGCTATGGATCTGGATTCGGTCACGGAGGTCTTTCCCTTAGCTCTGGTAGCTACGGCCATGGCATCTCCCTCGGCTCTTCCAGCCTGGGGCACGGCTTGTCCTCTGGTGGTCTCTACGGTGGTAGCTATGGTGGTGGCTACGGAGGCGGCTATGGCGGTGGATACGGAGGCGGTTATGGTGGTGGATACGGAGGAGGTAGGATCCATCATTATGAAAAATATTAATTAGACCATCTCTTAACATTCTGAAACATGTTTTGATATCCTATCCTCATTTCAGGCTATGGATTAGGTGGAGGACACCTTATCTCTAGACACGTTACCATCAACAACAGAGTTGCTGTTCCCGTCCCACACCCAGTACCAGTGACCGTTGAGAGGCCCGTTCCTGTTCCACACCCATACCCAGTCAAGGTCCCCGTAGACAGGCCATACCCAGTCCACGTACCCCATCCAGTTCCAGTACCAGTCTACAAGAACGTTCCCGTACCAGTCGATAGGCCAGTACCCGTCCCACATCCCGTCCCAGTCCCAGTCAAAGTACCTCACCCAGTCCCTGTCCACGTACCTCATCCAGTACCAGTTCCAGTAGTCAAGAACGTACCTGTTCCAGTTCCTCACCCAGTTCCCATCCACAAGCCTATCCCAGTCGCTGTCGGACACGGCTACGGCTTCGGCTCCTCCCTCGGTGGATACGGAGGTGGTTACAGCGGAGGATACGGAGGTGGATACGGAAGCGGATACAGCGGTGGATACGGTAGCAGTTACAGTGGCGGATATGGAGGAAGCTCAAGCTATGGCAGCTTAGGAGGACACGGATGGTAATACGAGGTAAGTTGAACATCGAATTATTTTCATCTAGAATTTCAAAGATAATGCTTTTTCAAATACTAGTTGCATACTTAATTTTCATAATTTTATTTGTGAATTATATTCCCTTTAAGGAAGGATTTTACGTCAGTAGAATCTATTGCTATTCCGATTTATGACATTGAATGACACAATAATTTTTGGATAAATGGTAAAAATTAAAATAGTAGAGGGATAATTTAAAATGTAAAATATAAAACTGATATTTGTCGGTTTTATATAAGGGAAAATCCACAACGCCTTCCCTAATGCAACCCATCTAACTGTTGATGCTTCTATGTTTTGCGGGTCAGTATTCACATACAAATCCAGAAATAAAATTTCAGACTTCATAAATGCACTTTCTCACTATTCGGCATCACTATTAATTAATTCATTTTGATATTGTAATTTAATATTTCTTACACTAATCTTATTTTTTTATTATTGTTTACTTCCAGAGTTGGAACCAAAAATCGTAGATGGTCTCAACAACACGCTTCATCATTGACTTCATCACATTCATATTCATTGTAAATATCACTCGTGATAAGCTCATTCATCATTAATATAAATATATTTTTTTATACAAAATAAAAGAGCGTATTTATTTACCTAAAACATTTACTTCATCGCTCATCTAAAGAGAATCAATTCGTGGTATCATAATTTAACTATTTTGAGAGTTATGAAACAGTTAAAAAAAAGACTGATTTGATAGTTATAAAATAACTGATCAGGGTGAATATTTTATTTTTTTAATTTCTGATCATTAAAGACAATTACCAAATAAAGTTCAACAACTACGAGTCAATTTTTATATTACCCATTATAATATCTATTTAACGAGTATTTATCAAAACAAACACGATTTATTAATATTTCCAAATCCGCAATATTTTTTCCTGACAAAGATTGAAAAAATAATAAGCATCCACTAAAATGCAGAACTTTTCAAAATTAATATTGTTTATTTTCACAAAACAGTTGGAAATTCCATATCTATTGGGGAAATATCGCTTTGAGAATTATTATATTATTATTCCATTAGGCAGGCAATCAATTCATGTTTTAATTGAAGATCAGATAAGCATAGGAGGATTATGAGTAATTAAATAAGCAACAAACAGTGAGCCAGTTACCATTCATAAATTCTAAATACCATATCTTGGCTTTTATTCATCCAATTAAGATTTATATAGTTTCGTTAGATTAGAAAAAAAAAACGGAAGAATATTTGTATTCAATATACAATTGTTTGAATTCAATTATCTTGAAACGTATATCTCAAAATTTTTTGTCATTGTAGATAATAAACTGAAAATATTTGCATATTTACCGAGATTTTCTGTTACAACTTGTTTATATTTTGTTCTTAAGCTGATCTATTTATCTTTTCCAATTATTTTGGGATAATTATTCTAATGATAATCATCTTTCTTTATGCAATAATAGTAATAGAAAACAAACTATTTCACGAAAACGTATTTATTTATCTCAAATTAATGATTTAGGCTGATAATTATGACCATTTTAAAAATTGCAAAAATCTGGTGCGGGCACACGACTTTCACTTACCTCCATTTTTAAAATCAGTGAAATTTCAGTTCCACAGGACTTACCGTTTCCGCCCGTTACCATACACACACAGACCCACACAAACACACACACACACAGAACTTTTTGCGGGACTTGGTTATTTGGACTCAGGGGACCCTAAAACGTGTATTTCCGTTGAAAACTGGAATTCGAAAATTTTCACGATTGCAATACTTTCCCTTACTATATATAGTAAGTGAAAGTAAAAAAAATATTCTGAGACAAGGTTGTTAATAGTTTTTTTAAAAAAAGGATTTAAAGTGGATAAAAAATGTTTTGATTAAGACACTTAAGTAGTATAACTTCTTTCTGAAATCTAAAAATATGAATTTTTCATATGGTGTTTTATCTCCAAAAAGAGGGAAAAAAATAAAAAAACTGTACCTCTGCACCCATGACGGGGCTTGGGCTCAGTACATATAGAGATTCTTACTGTTTCACGGTCAACGCCGGTGTAAGGAGTTGATTAGGCTTTGATCATGCTCAGCTGCCAGTATGTTTTTTTTTTGCATGAAGAGCAGTTCTGCTACACAGCGTTGTCTTTCTTTCAGGAAGTATCTTAAACATGTTGGGCGTCCAACAATACTTTACCAGAGGATAACTATCAAACCGTGTAAACAATAAAATTACCTCTCCTACTGATAATGATAAAAAAGGTATTAATACCCTTTATTCATTTAATGTATTAATTTGATCATCCATCATCTTTTTAGCCAACGCCTTAAATCAACGGGTGGGCCAACCATATCATTTTGGTGGACTTTATTTGAGTATTCTCTGAACAAACTTTTTTTTTGTCACAGCGTCATTTAGAGGTTTAAATTGCTACTGAATATTTTATTTATTTTAGCTTTGTAAAATTCTTCTTCTTTAACCATCTTCATGTTGAAATGAATAGTTTTAATAAATTTTCAAAAATATTTCTTTAAAAACCGGATGTTTACTCTATTTCATTTATTATAAAAATTAAAATAGTATATTGACATTGAGGGTAGTTTAGTAATATCTTAAAAACATCTGAATTACTTAAATGAATCATATGCTGTCAATGTAAAACAAATTAAACCACCACTTGTTTGTATAGTCAGGTAAGTATTCGAAATAACTTCTCTGATGTTTTCAGCTTCCGGTCCTAAAATCTATTTATTATTTCATGTTTTTACTTTAACTTACTATATATAGTAAGGGAAAATATTGCGATCGTGAAAATATTCGAATTCCAGTTTTCAACGGAAATACACATTTTAGGGTCCCCTGAGTCCAAATAACCAAGTCCCGCAAAAATGTCTGTGTGTGTGTGGTAACTCCCGGGCGGAAACAGAAGTCCTATGAAACTGAAAATTCATATTCAAGACAAATATACGCCCGATACGTTAAAAAACCTTTTTCATCAAAACGAGCTTACCAGAAGAGCCACTTTATACCATGTATTTTGCACCTTTTTTCGATTTTCTCGAAAACGGTTAAGAGGATTTTGATTAAACTCGCTATATCGATGTACAATTTGATCGGCTTTAATATCAAGTAGATTTTGTTCTGAAAAAAAAGGTCTGACAAGGCTTAAATGCCGATAGTTTAAATTTTCTTCTTCTAAAGTACCTTTAATTTTGTATATTTTATGAAAATAACCATATTATCTAGTTAGCATTGATAAATAACAGCTAAATATTTATTAAATTACTTAATTATTATTATTAAATTATAACAGCAAGTTGAGCATATTTAAAAAGGAACTAAAGGAGAAAACTGAAAAAATATTTTTTTAATGCAATTTTATGTTTTTGAACATAAATGCAGTAATATACATGTATGATATACCGTTGGAAAGCTAAAGATTTTAGAAAAAATATTATCTTATATTCAAGATTTTAAAAGTTAATAGAGAGTGATGAAAAGAAGATAAAAGTAACTGATTAAATATAATTTAAAATATCGGCATTTAAGCCCTATCACCATTTATACACCATTTTAATCAGAATGAAAACTAAAAAGATATTAAAGCCTAATAAATTGTACATCGATATAGCGAGTTTAATCAAAATCGTCGGTACTGCTTTCGAGAAAATCGAAAAAAGGTGCAAAATCCATGGTATAAAGTGGCTCTTCTGGTAAGCTCATTTTGATGAAAAAGGATTTGTAACGTCTCGGGCGTATAGTTGTCTCAAATATGAAATTTCAGTTTCATAGGACTTCTGTTTCCGCCCGGGAGTTACCACACACACACACACACATACACACACACACACACCTTTTTGCGGGACTTGGTTATTTAGACTCAGGGGACCCTAAAATGTGTATTTCCGTTGAAAACTGGAATTCAAATATTTTCACGATCGCAATACTTTCCCTTACTATATATAGTAAGTTAAAGTAAAAACATGAAATAATAAATAGATTTTAGGACCGGAAGCTGAAAACATCAGAGAAGTTATTTCGAATACTGATAACTAGATAATATGGTTATTTTCATAAAATATACAAAATTAAAGGTACTTTAGAAGAAGAAAATTTAAACTATCGGCATTTAAGCCTTGTCAGACCTTTTTTATTAGAACAAAACCTACTTGATATTAAAGCTGATCAAATTGTACATCGATATAGCGAGTTTAATCAAAATCCTCTTAACCGTTTTCGAGAAAATCGAAAAAAGGTGCAAAATACATGGTATAAAGTGGCTCTTCTGGTGAGCTCGTTTTGATGAAAAAGGTTTTTTAACGTATCGGGCGTATATTTGTCTTGAATATGAATTTTCAGTTTCATAGGACTTACCGTTTCCGCCCGGGAGTTACCACACACACCAGACCTTTTTGCGGGACTTGGTTATTTGGACTCAGGGGACCCTAAAATGTGTATTTCCGTTGAAAACTGGAATTGGAAAATTTTCACGATCGCAGTACTTTCCCTTACTATATATAGTAAGTGAAAGTAAACAGAAATTAATTACTATAGCTAATCAAGTCTAGGTCGTGACCATTCTTGGAATTATTATTATGCAAGTTTTTAGGAGTTACATTTGGAAAGAATTCATTACCTGAAACCAAATTTAATCAGATCTTTAAATATTCATGTATATTTTAAATAGGTATTGTACCTACATACATTTTCTATGATTTGTTTATTATTACACGTGTTCCATGTCTGTTTATCAATATAGTACTATTTGGAATTAATTGTGGATACAGTAATTTTTGGAAAGAATTAAAACAGAAATGGTACTTTAAAGAATAACCTGCGATATTCGCTTTGTTAGTAACAGTCACTATAACCTCATACAACATTACTCAAAAGGGTCATTTCATACTAAGTGGCAACGTGACAGACAATTTGATATTTCAGGATATATTCTCTAAGGTCCTGTGAGCTTAAAAATATTTTTTGAGTATTTTTCCTTTAGAAAAGGCGGCCATTTTGTTTCAGAAACAAAGAGTTTTTTTGCACTGGCAAGCATCTGCAGTTTTAAATCATTCCATAATGACTTGCCCTAGACCTCTCAATTAAATGGTATTTAGTTCAACACCCTCTGCCTCACTAACTAATATTAATATCACTCAGCTGAATACATTTATTGATGTATTTTTAATAGTTCAAAATTATTGGTATAGAATTTAAAAAAAATACTAGATTTCTGAACGGCAGCTTTTCAAAGAAGCGATAACTACTCAATATATTTTGTGCTGGTACATAATACAGAATCGTTACTTTCTATAGGATATCAACATAGTGACCCTTATTTTTTTTAATTATTCCATTATTTGACATCCAATAACTCTGTTGGGGGACCAGATAAAAATCTTAAAATTACAAATTTAGTTCGCACTTAGGACGTCCAACTTCCGTATAAATTTCAACTTTGAGATTCTATTAGAAGTGTTTCTATGTTATTCGTATCCTACTAATAAAATGCAACACATTAGTTTCATAGCACAATAACATTAGTTGTATTTATAAGCATAATTACAAAAGCACATGTTCACAAGAATATCGTGGTTAGGTTACAATCGATTACATCTTTCGACATATGATCTATGAAATCGATTACATCAACATCTCCCTTCTCAAACTCTTATGAACCGTCGATTTCGCCTATAGAGACGTCCATCGACTTGGACAAGATAAGTCCTCATCCCTTCGACTCTGATCACTTGGCCTCGACTCCAGGGACACCTCCTGTCGTCAGGGTTCAGCTTCACCCATACTTCTTGCCCCAAGGAGAGTTTCGGCAGATCCTGAGTTCCGCGATCAAATGTCTTTTTGTAGGCCTCCTTCTTTGCTTGAAGTCGGCGAGACACATCAACTTGTACTTGCGGCTGCAATTTGTTTAATGTGGATGGTAGGAGCGTCTTCGTCATTCTGCTGAAAAGAAGCTGTGCTGGACTTGCATTGATTCCTTGCAAAGGGATATTCCTCCATTCTAGCAACGCTAACTCTATGTCACTCTTTTCTTCTTTTACCTTTTTAAGAAGGTTTTTTGCTATTTTTACAGCTGACTCAGCTTTACCATTAGCTTGATGGTTATATGGTGAAGAAGGACTGGTCTTAAACTTCCACTGTTTGGCAAAATCCTGGAATTCTCTACTAATGAGTGGAGTGCCACAAACTACCTTGTCCGGTATTCCATATCTTGCGAAAACGTCTTTACAAAATGATATGAGGACTTTAGATCCACTTGTATGAACTCTTCTTAATTCAAAAAAAGAAGAGTAATAGTCGGTGATAATTATATAGTTATCTTTACCGAACTGGAAAAAATCTATCCCGACGTATTGCCATGGTCTGTCTGGTGTAGGATGTGGTAGGAGCGTTTCCTTGGTCTGAGCTGGAGCGTATCTTTTGCAGATCTCACATTTCTGTATATCACTCTTAACGTGATCCGCCATTCCCGGCCAGAAGAATACGTGTCTTGCACGACGAATACAGCTTTCGTCACCCAGATGAGTGTTTCCATGAATGATCCTAATGAATCTGCCCCTCAGCCCTTTCGGAATGACTAATCTATCTCCCTTTAACACGACACCATCTTCCACCGTAAGTTCATCCCGGAATCCCCAATATTTTTCCAGATTTTTATCGAGGTTGTTCTTCCTTTGGGGCCAACCTTTAATCACTGTCTCGACGAGTTTTTTTCATCTCTTCATCCTTAGTTGATTCCTCTTGCACCTCCTTTATTCTGTCATCGGTAAGGTTCAGGTAATGCAGCTGATTGCAAATTTGCGCCTGGAATACAATAATTCCCTGATCTTTATCTATCCCTGCTCCTGCCGTATCCACTGGTGCTCTAGATAGGAAGTCGGCCACAGGAATACTCTTACCAGGTTTAAAGACAACCCGGAATGAAAACCTCTGCAGCTGCAGCATCATACGTTGTAGTCTCTTCGGTGCCTGGCAGAGGGGCTTCTTCATGATAGATTCCAGTGGTTTGTGGTCCGTCTCCACTATAATGTCTGTATTGCCGAGTAAATATTGCTCGAATCGATTAAACCCAAAGACTATTGCAAGACATTCTTTCTCTATTTGGGCATATGCCATTTCAGTAGACGTCATTGCTTTTGATGCATAGGCGATAGGTCTTTCGTCTTGAAGAAGACAAGCTCCGAGTCCATACTGGCTTGCATCACATTGTAAAACAACCGGTTTTCCCTGACTAAAATATTTTAATGTAGGGGCATTTATAGCTAGCTGAACGAGTGATCTAAAAGAGTTTTCATGAAGCTCGTCCCATATCCAACCTGAATCTTCTTTTAGCAACGCTCTTAGGGGTCCAGCAACCTCGGTGAGATGAGGCAAAAATTTTCCTAGATAATTTACAAATCCGAGAAATCGCTGTAGTTCTTCTTTGTTTTTCGGCGTGCTTACTTTCTTAATAGCATCTATCTTCGTAGGATCCGGACGCAGGCCCCTTTCACTAACTAGATGGCCCATGAAAGTAATTTCGGACAACCGAAGTCGACATTTTTGTTTATTGAATTTAAAATTTCGCTCCCTAGCCCGAGTTAGAAGAGCTTGCAATTTCTTATCATGATCTATTCGCGCCTCTTCAAGAGTTTTTCCTTTACCTATTACTACTATGTCATCTGCGATGGCTTCAACGTCCTCTAGTCCTTCTAATGCTTCGTGTACTCGGCGCTGAAATTCCTCAGGTGCTGTGTCAATACCGAAGGGTAGCCTTGTCCATCTATATCGCCCCCACGGTGTCCAGAATGTAGTCAGTTTGCTGGCAGGCCCTGTCAAATCTATCTGCCAAAACCCGTCCTTCAAATCCAACAGGCTAAACACCTTTGCGTTATCAAACCGTGGAAGTAATTCCTCAATGGTTGGCGATTGATAAAAGCTTCTTTTAGTGACCTTGTTAAGATAGTGCGGGTCAAGACAAATTCTAAGTTTATTTGGTTTTTTAACAATAACCATATTACTAACCCACTCTGTCGGTTCAGTTTCTTTTACAATGACCCCAATTTTTTCCAGCCTCGAAATCTCTTCTCTTAATTCACTGGTCAGGGCAACTGGGACTCTTCGTGGTGAAACTACTACTGGAGGTTCCGACTTATCTACTTGTAGATCATATTTTCCTGGAAAACAGCCTAGACCCTCAAACACATCCTCGAACTCATTCAATATACTTTCATTTTTCCCAATTCTGTAAACCTGTTCACTAGGAATCAGAAAACCTAACTTGAGACAATCTTGAGCTCCTATTAACGTTGTCTTTTTTGTGTCAATGACTTCAAACTGCATTGAATGAGTTTGATCTTTTACTTGTATAATTAGATTAATCAAACCCAAGGATTTAGCAGAGACTCCTCCATAAAACTTAAGTTCTGATGGGCTTACCTCTAGTCTAGGGTCTGAAGTATCAAGGAGGTCGCATAGTGTCCTGAGACCAATCACATTGCAGCTGGCTCCGGAGTCGAGTTGAGTCTTGAGTTTCTTCCATCGTCCTTTTACCTTTATCATGAGGTCTGCAAAGAGCTGTTTCTTCCCTTCTGAAGACAGACAGAATACAGGTTCACCTGAGCCCGAGCTCTCTTCAACGGATCTCTCACTCAATTCGTTCTCAGAAATATGATTAACCTTTCTGCGTAGACAGGCTCTAGCAAAGTGGTTTTTTAATTTGCAAATACTACAGATTTTACCATAGGCTGGGCAATGCTTGGCTCCTCGTTCATGAATCGAAGCGCAGTATTTACACTTACTATTGGACTGTTTTCGTTTGCCTATCTGTTTGGTGGCTCTGTAAACAGGTGTAGTCTGGGAGGTGGAACTGGTTGATGCGAGCTGACCGGCGCATCGAGTGGCCAATTCATCAGCAACACAACTATCCACGGCCTCCGATAGACTCAGATCACTCCTAAGAAGTAATCGTTTCCTCAGACTCAGATCACCAAGGCCTGCCACCAGCCTGTCCCGTATCAATGCTTCTTCTATCTCTAACTCATCTTTCCCAGCCAACTCTTTAAATCCACATTTCTTCGTTTGCTGCTTCAAACGGTCTATGAACGACTTGACGGACTCACCTATATTTTGATTCATCGAGTTAAACACAAATCTTTCATAAATAGTGTTACGGGTAGTTTTAAAATGTTTGTCTAACAGACAAATTATTTCTTCAACTTTATTCAATTCACTACCTCCTAGTTTTACTCAGTAGCTTTAAACCTTCAGTTCCTAATAACGACAAAAATAATGCAGCACGTACCTTTTTTCCAGACAAATTCTTCTTGCTCCCGGCATCCAATAATATCTCATAATATCCCCATTGTTTCTTGAATATAGACCAATTTTCTCCGGCTTGCTCGGGGTCCGAAAGATCTAAAGTAGGAGGTGCCGGAATACTTGCCATTATGAACTTTTCTGTTTACTTAAACGGTTAAACAGCAATATTTTAGGATCAGTTAACCTGACACCATGTTTCTATGTTATTCGTATCCTACTAATAAAATGCAACACATTAGTTTCATAGCACAATAACATTAGTTGTATTTATAAGCATAATTACAAAAGCACATGTTCACAAGAATATCGTGGTTAGGTTACAATCGATTACATCTTTCGACATATGATCTATGAAATCGATTACATCAACAAGAAGTTATGGGAAAAAATTGAAAATATAGTATATCGATATTATATTTTTATCAATAGTGCATAAATTAATAAAAGTGCAAAAAAAAATTAAAAAAACTTTAAATTTTAAGTAAAAAATAATCAAATAAATTGGTCTAATAATAAATATATGGCAGATTTTAGCGTTTCGTGTAATATTTTCTGAAGTGGATATAGATTTTTTTTTATTAATTTATTTGTATTATTATTTTTTGTGGGATTTACAGTCGCTTTTAACTACAAAGTTTCCATAGCTGATGTCTATAATTTTAAGGCGCTTGAATAAACTCTTACTTCATAAAAATGCTTGGACACAGGAATGGAAGTACTGATGAACCCATTTCTTGTAGGCTCTTGCTGCATTCTTCACATCCTCCAGCCAGCGATTTGGTGGAATAGCGATCTAATATAAACAAAAATGTCTTCCTAGCTTAGAATAAACATTCCCAAATACTTTAAAAAGCCAAGGAATCAAATTGTATTCTCATTTATTAAATAATTATTTGCTTCTTTGGTTGATGACTTTAAAAATTGTTTGTACTCAAAATATTACTTAATCTATATATACATAAAACAGTGTAATGGTAATTCGTAATATTAAGATACCTGATGGAGAATAACATACCAGTGGAGTAAACTGCTTATTACTTATTTCTTCCTCAGTAGCAGACAATGATTTAAGAAAATAAATTGTAAAATGCATCATAAACTACGCATAATGTAATACATAGATGATATTAGAGCTGCATTCGTCCTTTTAATCGTCCAATTTCTCAATAATACTGATTCATATTTTTGGCTTGGAACAGGTACATCATAGTTAAATGAAGGCATGTTACTGCAAACAAAAAAGTAATAATTAGAAATGCATTATTTTATTTAAAATATATAAACTATTAGATTGGAAAAAAAATATAGCATAATGCAGACGTTATTGTGATTATCTTTACAATTTAGACAGAAACAATCAAACATTCATGACGAAATCTGATAAGAATGTTGATGATAATATGTAATTTATTAATCGAATTGATATTCAATATATTTCCAATACAGATCATACTTTCAGAGACCTACAATAATAATAATAATGCAGATTTCAAAAATCTGATAAATAAAAAAATCAGCTTACTATTTACTTAAAATCATACTTGATTGTCCGGAATCTGGTTCTTTTTTTCCTTAGAGTTGATGAGTAGGATGCTAAAGATAGTAGCTGTCTCTTTTAATGCACTAACATTCGAATAAATACATACAATTTAGGAAACAAACACATGTAAATAAATTTTTAAAAACTCTTTAATTAGTACATTTTAATATTAATAATAAAAGAGTTAAATCGAAGAAAAGTCAAACTGTAATTCGTATCCTTCATATTGACGCTTTCAAAATCAGTGTCTCTTGCTCAGTTCGACGTATTTGCAGGCGAGAGTATTGGAGGTTTCGAATGACAGAGGATTTGTGTAAGCTTTTGGTATTTAATTTATTGAAGAGCAAAGCACGATTCAGTTGACGATATTTAAAACTTTTTTTTTACTTTATGAGGTATTAATAAAGCACTCTTTATTTCCCCCTCTCCTACCGGGCCAATTATGGCATGAAACACTCAAATTGCACAGCACACATTTTGTATTATACCATACAACTTTTTTTTTTTAATCAAGTGCTTTCACTGTTTAATCTTCCAGTTATGATGATTAACTACTTTTAAAAAAGTTATTAATGGTAGGAGTAGTTTAACTTCAAATTTTGGGGACCAATGAAATTTTCAACAAAAAAAAAATTCTGTCTTCGATGTAATTTACCTCTTTCATACATTTCAGGCTTACTGAATAAGAATATTGTTTTCTTAATACAGTAGCATACAGCAATAACTCACTAACAGAAACATTAAATTGCCATACCAACCCTTACAGTCCACTACGACTATCTAGGTGGTGGCCAAGTGATGTAGTGGGTATCACATAACATGCTCTTCTGAGATGCTTCAGCGGTTCACAACTTTGATTAATGCAAAGGAATCGCACATTTTGAATATCATTGAATGTATGTTAAATTTCTTGTCTGTAATAGCAATTTTAAAAATCCATTTTATTGCCAAGGGACCTTCTGATTAAGTTAAACTGATTAAATATGCCACTAATAGGTAGTTCCTTCAGAAGACTTTATATCTTGTCAGAAGTGCTGCTAGCTCTAACCCGGCAGGTGGGAAACAAATCGGGACGTAACTTACTGGACGAAGGAATCTCTAATTCGAATAAGTTGATTAAAAAATAAAGATAATACACCTTTCCTGTCGAAGTAGTAATTATTCAAATCTCTAATTTATATAGTTTTTTTTTGTATTTTGTTTTGTGTTTGACAATGCGAGTTGATACGGCTAGCACAAATTAACATTTCAGCGTTCAATTTTATTAAGTTTGATAAGTCTACAGCCTGTGTAGACGACCTTTTATTATTATAATATATTCTTATTAAATATATAGTAATGATTGGATACCTATTTGCCTTTCTCGAGGGCTGCTTCTTAATCTCCGGCTAACTGTATTAACGCTTTCGACATCCGATAAGTAAGTTATCGAACCGGATCTTGCCCCAAGTGGCTGTTACAGTAAGATATTGCTGCCATTCGAGACATGCCCATGTACGCTTTGTGATACATGCCCAAGCGTCTTCACTCTCTCCTCCGTAAGATAAATAATCTTAAAAGAATTTAACCCGTTTATTCAATAAGCTGCAAAGCTGCTTTCCAATCTAGTGAAGAATGTAAAGAAAAATTAATATATAAGGTCCTTCTGCATAGTTACATTAAATATGAAACACATAGTTAGATTAAATATGAAAAATAGTCATAACCGATGAGAATTTTTTAATGTAATATTTGGAATAAACGAAAACTCGTGAAAAAAAACTATATAGTCATATTATAAGTCTTTATCCTAGATACTGTATGAGATATATGTAAAAAAAATATACACACACACATATTATATATATATATATGTATTGTTTGATCAGTTCTCGACTGTTGATAATTTAAATTTCAGTTGTTCTCAGGTTTCAGTCAATGAATAAACAATTTTATCAGTGCGACGTTTCGAGAATTTTTTATTCTCATAATCATGCCTTAACAATGGAATAACAAAAAAAACAGAACATTAATATTATTATACAATAATTAATATATGATGTTATTGTTAGAGATATAGAAAAGAATACATTGATCACTGAATACTCATACAGTAGTATATATCTAAGTATCTAGTACATAGTTTATATCTATGTACCTACTGTATGAGTATTTATTGTTCAATGTATATATTAATGTTCTGTTTTTTTGTTTTTCCATTGTTGAGGCATGATTATGAGAACAATAAATTCTCGAAACGTCGCATAGATAAAATTGTTTATTCATTAACTGAAACCTGAGAACAACATAAACTTGTATATATATTATATATATATATATATATATATATATATATATATATATGGGTTATTCCATTCAAAATCGTCCAGACCTAGGTGCTCTTTTATTTTAATTGATTTTTTTACCAGCTATTATCTATCCTTTTATAAATAAAAAATAGCAGATAATTATTTTTCTGACCAATACTTTTAGTGTTGCAGTCGTTCTAAGTCAGCTTTTCGATTGAAAACATATGTTTGGACAATCTCTCTAATTCTGGTAATTTTGCAGATATTGAGTCTAAACAAAAACTAACAATAAGATAAGGATATCCTTTATATATTTTTTCTTTACAACTTATTACCTTAAAAGTAAATGTAATGGATACCAAAATTATTAAAAAATAAGACTTTTAGAGAGCTAAAAGTTTATAAAGGAAAAGAGACTTACCTTTGATTATTTTTTCATATCTAGCTTAGGCACAGTTAGGTCTACTTGCTGTAAAAAGTTTGACCTTGAGAACATAATCCTTTCTTTTCAAAAATGGCAAAAACTCGTTTTTCGAGAAGTTCACTCGGAAATATTTCAAAAAGGACTGAGTGAAAAATTATGGAACTAGCATAGGTTACAAATCTATATGATGTTTACATGTGACATATATTTGGTGACTTAGACTGAGCTGATTCCTGAGTTATAAAATTCTCTTCGCCGTTAAAATAACGTTTTCTTTAAAAATTATTAACTCCAGTAATTTTTCATATTTCAGAAGGAAAAAAAAACTAGAATGATGATGTGATTAATTTATACAATTTTTGTGCTTATTACACATTACCTAAGTAGCCAAGAAAATGGTTAACAAAATTGACGAAAATTTAAAGTAATTGAAACTTATAGCGGTCTCGAGTTTTTTTTTTTTTTCTTTTATAATCTCATCGTTTCATTACTTGTAGAAATTTCGATCTTATAAATATTGTCCTTCTTTTTAATATCAATTTCATAGAAGGGTCTAGTTCATCAATATTTAAAGCGGAATATCGTAAAAGTGCGGGCAACACACGACTTTCACTTACCTCCATTTTTAAAATCAATGAAAGAATTTTCAAATACAGTTAGAGATAAAAATACGTGAAACTAATTAAATTAAATTAAATTATAATTAATTGAATTGAATTTATATAGAAACATGTGTTTTATTAAAAAATCTATGATATTATTATCTAAAATAATCAGTTAGTTTTATCTTCTTTTCAATACTCTCTATTAACTTTTAAAATCTTGAATATAAGATAATATTTTTTCTAAAATCTTTAACTTCCCAACGGTATATCATACATGTATATTACTGTTCTTATGTTTGAAAAAAAAAATTGCATAAACAAAAATATTTGTTCAGTTTTCTCCTTCAGTTGCTTTTAAAATTCGCTCAACTTGCATATTTAGCTGTTTTTCATCAGTAGTAACAAGATATAGGTATAGTTATGTTTATAGAATCAACAAAATCAAAGGTACTTTAGAAAGAGAAAATTTAAAATATCAGCATTCAAGCCCTGTCAAACTATTTTAATCAGAATGAAACTTACATGACGTTTAAGCCTTTTAAATTTTACACCAATATAGCGAGTTTAATAAAAATCCAAGAAAGGTGCAAAATGCATGGTGTAGTAGCTCTTCTGGTGAGCTCATTTTCTTACACTGTAGGGCAGGATGTCATAGGTTTACGACGAAGGGTAAAGGTAATCTGATGGGATTTATTGGAGTTTATTTTAATTCTCCAATTCTGACACCATACCACAAGGTGATGTGGATTGGAGGTTTTGAGAGGCAATACTAGGATCGTTATAAACTGATAGCACGCAAGTGTCACCGGCATAGGCAGAAAGGAATATGTTAGGATGGGTTGGGATATCAGCTGTCTTAAATATGAAATTTCAGTTTCATAGGACTTACCGTTTCCGCCCGGGAGTTACTTGGACTCAGGGGACCCTAAAATGTGTTTTTCCGTTGAAAACTGGAATTCGAAAATTTTCACGATCGCAATACTTTCGCTTACTATGTATAGTAAGTAAAAGTAAAATGGTGAAACTTGACTTAACGTACAGTAGGATAAATTTTTGTGGTTGAGATTCATTTCGATTTCGATAATGTAATAATATATTACACACTACTGCCTTGGAAATGGTGCCCCCATCTTATCAATCTACTAGATGCCATACCAAATCAATAACACTTGAACGCGTCGAGTCTCAGCCATTAAATTATGTTATGCAGTACTTATAACATATAACATATCATGGTATAACACTGTACCAGTTCCATAATTTTTCACTTAATCCCTTTTTAGATATTTCACTACAAATAATACTGAATATTTAAACTTAGGCATAGCTCTTCTTTGAAAATTTATATTATAAAGAAGGACAATGCTTACACGATATAAATTTCTAAAAAAAGTAGTGCAACGAGAGGATACTTCTCTCAATAATTTATTATTGAACCAGTTTATTTGGTTATTTTCGCATTAAAATATAATTGTTTTTACTATATTAATAACATTATTTTTACGTTAGGGAATGAATGATTTTAATATGATTGGAAACAAAATTAAAGGTGTATTTTTGAAAATAATTACAGTTCTGAATCACATTTTTAAAGGGACTGTTATTTAGATGAAAGCGGGTGGTTTATATTAATAAAACTATAGGATTAAAATGTCGAAATATCTATTTCGCAAAAATTGTCCTTTAGTTCCTCTAGGGAATCTCTCAATCTCAATCTCAATTTTTAATTAAAATAATTAGGTATATATATATTGTAATGTATTGAGGATACTGAGGGGAGTTAGGATTGTATAATTATGGTATTAATTAAATAAATATTGATTAGCCTAGAAGATTCGTAGGGCAGTCTTATTCGAACCAGGGGTGAGTCAAGTTTTATCCTCTGGAAGAGTGGGTCGGGTTCCATCTACAAGAAGAGGAGGTGGCCGTCGGGGTTCTGAGAGCAGCTTGAGGATGATGCCAAGAAAGGAGACCTAAGACTGATTTCACCTTCGCCAGCCGGTTAAGTGTTTCAAAGGTATATTGTTATTTGTAATATTATATGGCAAAGGTAGTAGAGAAAATGTCCCTCAGTATTCTCAATCAGAGTTTTAGGCAATATGTGAATATAATGATATGTGTAAATTAATAATTATAGTAATGTATTAATTGAATCTTGTTTACCTTAATCTTACCCTGCATGCCACCTATTGGAGTGGTAAACACGATACCTTTGGAAAGGAGATCCATGGTATCATTAAATATAGTTTATATATTGACTAAATATAGTAAGTAAGCTAGTTTTTGAAGCTACCGCTGCCTTAGAAAAGCAGCCGGGTAAAAACATAGCAATATATATATATATATATATATATATATATATATTAAATTATATATTTTATATATATATATATATATATTAAACATAGGTAAAATATAAATTTTCTAATCAAAAACTTCCAGAACTGGAGAACCAATTCTCCAAGGTACTTTAGCAACATTACTCTACACTATATACCTCTATATGTAAACAGTCAACGAACAGATTCGGACCTCCTACAATGTTTTCACGACAACTTATACGGACAAGTCAACACATTAATGCAAAACGTGTTCACTACCAACAAGCCTTAAAACATTCTTAAAAGGCTAAAAAGATGATGGATGAGGAAACTCCTGACATAAATCCGAAACAGAAAGCCCATCATTCCAATCACCCTAAGATCAAACCCTTACTGATTGTCGCATTCTCTGATTGTCAACTGTAAGCATGACTATTACGAATAAAAAAAACATAGGAAGCAGGGTAATCTATAAATAGAGCACTGGACTATTGGTCTCCTGATCCAGGTTCGTAATCCAGCTAATTATTAATGCACTCATTTAGCCGTTGGGCGATCTTGGAGTAGGGATCTACTGGGGTACACCTAGCCTTTATAAAGTGGGTACCTAAATTCTGAGGTAAAAGCCTAGCGGCTGATTTTTCCTCGGCCTAAAGGGCTCTTTGTACAGTCGTTGGCTTTGAAACAATACGAATCTCTGTATGTGTTGATTGTAAAACCATATTTTAAAAATAATTGTATTTTATTTTTTATTTTTAACCTCTTTATGTTTTTCATGTACGCTATCTTTTAGCAGCATATTTGCTTGTTGTATTAATTTCAATAAAAATATATTAAAAAAATTCTTGACATTTCATTTACCCATATAACTGAATGTATACATATATATATATATATATATATATATATATATATATTATATATATATATATATATATATATATATATATAAGAGAAAGAGAGATTTAAAAACAAAAACAAACACCTTATTCTAATTTCGTGTAGACCATCTTGTCAATAGATAGTAACTATGCGTTTGAAATTTCAAATTCCGCGAATAAAACTTACTCAGATTTAAAAAAAGTAATTTACTCAATTTCCATACTAATTAAATGAAACGAAATGAGTCAATACATAAATCATTAAGAAGAGGAAAAGCAGTGCAAACATACCTGTTGTCCACCCCACAGTGCCTGTGAGGGAGGTGTGCCAAGAATGAGACTAAGTCAAGATGAGGAAGTGGGGGCAAACAACTTTATTGCAGGATTTCTCCTCGGAACAAGGGACATTTGCTGTTATCTTTTTAAAAAAAACAAAAATCCCTTCCGCAACTTTTTTTATAGTCAACAAGAATTTAATTAAACAGATTCCATCGATAAAGACTAAAAAGAGTTATTTTTGACATTTCACCTGTTTCTATGATAAATTTGTTTTATAAAAAAAAAATAGGACCTTTCTTTAGTATTAAAGATTTTTCATTTGCATGTAGTGGGTCGTTGATCAAGCTATCTTAATGTGGTTACTGCTTCAGTCAGTTCTTCTATTCAATCCAGCTTACGATTGAAACTGTTATGAACACTCATTAAATCGCTGGCAGCGTCTTGAATCTTACAATAAAAAATCTGTATATTTTTTATACTTCATGAGTTGCCAATCTACTACTTCTAGATATTAATAAAACTCTATCCTTAGGATATACGCATACTTTTCCTTGTGGTAGGAGATTTACAAATGGTTAGTGGGTTGAAAATATTTGTTTCCCAATTTTTAACACATCGCTTTATCTGAAAACAGATAATCCTCTAGATTCTCTCTAGAAAGAAAAAAAAAACACTCAAAAAAGGCTGTCTAATCTCCCAATCATTAAGCTTTAGAATTTATGAAAACAAAAATATAAGCTCAGCTCATAAGATTTATTTATAAATAGGGTGTTAACTTTAAAAAGCATTAATTTTAACTTAATAAAGCCAGTTATTCTAAACATATATAACTTCAAAACCATACAATATCCAATGAAGATCTGCTCCTCCAATGAGATTATTGAAAATATTTTTTTTTATATAGTAATGTTTCCAATAACCATATTTTAATGAATCCTTTTTTTTTTTTTAATGCATTTTTCCCCCCAAGGAGGATGAAGTTTTTTTTCTTTTTTGGAGAGATGAGGCAGGTCTACGATAGTTACAAAAGTTAATTCAGGCTTATTATATTATGATAATTCGCACTTTCATATATGTTATAATACTTTTAAAAAATTAATTTTTCTTATTTATTTTTCTAGTAGTCATTTCAAGAGAGTGAGAGGAACTTCCTCGTCCCCTTCCCTTATTCCCTGTTTTCCCACAAAGGCTTAGGGTTAAGATGATAGAATCATTTGTATAATCTACTGTTATCATTTTTGTTACTAGTAATTCTGACTGCTGAAGATATACTGAAAAAATTATGAACCAGCTTACAATAACTAATTTATCCAAAAACAAATTAAGTGTTTTGCAAGGGATGGAAAGCTTGGGATTATTAAACCTTCCATCCCTTGCGAAATACTTTAATTATTGCAAAATATATACGCATACTTTTCCTTGTGGTAGGATATTTGCAAATGGTTAGTGGGTTGAAAATATTTTTTTCCCAATTTTTAACACATCGCTTTATCTTGAAACAGATAATCCTCTTGATTCTCTCTAGAAAGAAAAAAAACACTCAAAAAAGGCTGTCTAATCTCCCAATCATTAAGCTTTAGAATTTATGAAAACAAAAATATAAGCTCAGCTCATAAGATTTATTTATAAAGAGGGTGTTAACTTTAAAAAGCATTAATTTTAACTTAATAAAGCCAGTTATTCTAAACATATATAACGTGTGACTAACATATATAACTTGTGTAACTAACATATAAAACCATACAATATCCAATGAAGATCTGCTCCTCCAATGAGATTACTGAAAATATTTGTTTTTATATAGTAATGTTTCCAATAAACAGTATAGCGCCTAATCTAATTTGCTATCTTAATTCAGTGTTATAGTTAGCGATTAAATTCAATTGCATGGTAATTATCGATAGAAAGAATAAAATTAAACAATATTTTAGTATGAAAGTTCTGCGATTAATTAAAAAAAGTTAATGTTAATATTTTTTTTTTGTTAGAACCATGGACGATTATCTTTGAAATTGATATTAATAGTACTTCAATCTCTCATATTTAATAGTTGAAGAATAATCATCTTAATAAAAATAAAAATGTGACTACATTATAATTATGCAAATATTTTATAGTCCAAATTGTGCGTAACACTTTACATAATTTTTTGGGTTTTCTTTACGTAAGGGATGGATCAGCGAGAGACTCAATGGAGGTCCACTTCTTGAAATGTCAAGACCTGGGCCAAAGATATATAAAGCGATTTCGGCCTCTCGGTCATCAGAAGGTAGAGCCACTCCAACGAGCAACATCAGCATGAACCAACTGGTAAGAAGGATTGTAATGTTATATTAAAGTGATTCTTCAACCATATTCGAGCTTTGTTAATATTTTCAAGTAACTATATTTAAAATATTAAAATGTAAAAAAAATTAGACTGATACTTTAAAAAAAACAATAATGGACGCCTGCATTGATAACCTATGAAATATTTTATCGCAATGAAACATTATAATTAATTTTATTACTATTGCATATTGATAAATAAAATTGATTTCATCGTAAGGAACATTTATGAAAACATTTATGAGAGTTGAAGATAATCAACAAACAGTTTATAGTCACATTAATTCCAAACATAATTATTTGGGTTAAAACCCATATTAATCATTAATTTTTTTTTAGAGCATACTCATCTTTTGCTGCTTCATTGCCTGTTCTTTGGGAGAAGTAGAACAGAAGAAGAAGCCAGAAAAAAGAGGAGTTTTAGGAGGCGGTTTAGGATTGGGAACAGGACTCTATGGTGGTAGTTATGGATACGGCGGAGGCTACGGCTATGGAGGTGGATACGGGTATGGATCTGGGCTAGGACTTGGATATGGATCCGGAATCGGCCTTTCTGGAATCGGTTCAGGAATAGGACTTGCTTCGGGAGTTGGCCTCGGATCAGGATTAGGCTTGGGTTATGGGGTTGGTCTAGGTTCTGGAATCGGTCTGGGTTCTGGAGTTGGTTTGGGTTCAGGCATTGGCTTGGGTTCTGGAATTGGAGGTGATCTCCTTTCCCGCCACGTCACTGTTCACCATCGAGTGGCAGTTCCGGTGCCTCATCCAGTCAGTGTGCCTGTAGACCGACCAGTTCCTGTTCCAGTATCTCACCCAGTTCCAGTTCCAGTCGATAGGCCAGTGCCAGTTCCGGTCAACCGACCATACCCAGTCCCTGTAGACAAGCCTTATCCCGTAGCAGTTGAAAGACCAGTGCCTGTTCCAGTTCCACACCCAGTAACAGTTCCAGTATCTAGACCTGTTCCAGTTCCTGTACCATCTCCAGTTCCAGTGCCAGTCGTCAACAATATTCCAGTCCCGGTACCACAAGCAGTGCCAGTCACAGTTGGAGCTGCTCCGATTGGTAAGTGTTAGGCAAACTATTATAAACATGATACACCATTTCAATTTAGTCAAATAACTATTTTTCTTTTGAAATAAAACAGCTGTTGGTCTTGCATCGGCCTTGTCGCATCGGCCTTGGTTCCGGCATCGGCCTGGTTCCGGTATTGGCCTTGGTTCCGGTATCGGTCTCGGCTCCGGCTACGGTCTCGGTTCCGGCTACGGTCTCAGTTCCGGCTACGGATTGGGCTCTGGAATCATCTCTGGAGGCTCCAGCCTGTACGGCGGCGGCCTCAGCTCTGGTCTCTACGGTAGCGGCATAAGTTCTGGACTTTACGCTGGTGGCCTCAGCTCTGGTGTGTACGCAAGCTCTCATGGGTTCGGCAGTTCCTTCCTTGCCCATAAAGCTGCCGCTCACGCTGCTCTAGGTCATTGAACTCATTTGTAGGAAGGTAGGTCATTAAGTTCATTAGGTTATAGCCATTAGAAAAAAAAGAAAAAAGAAGGTTCATCTGGGACCTGATGATATAAAAATTTTGTCATCTCAATTTTTTTTCAGATAAGTGGACAAACAAAGTTCTTCTTTCACACTTCACCGCAATTTTACTGTGATCATCATTAATCTTTCATTGGAGGTGAATCCCATCTTGATGCATCTTGGCTAAGTGTGTGGAGTATGATGATAAAAATATTTTTACCTTAGAACATTCATGTCACAAAAGAACGACAAATAAGAGTGACAAAGGATGATTGTTATATATGTTTGTAAATAATCCTTCTTTTTATTATTGTTAATAAAACTTTTGTACTCTTTTTAATCATTTTGCTTTCCTTCTTGATGCCTTTCCTAATAGTGATGTGATTTTATGATAGTAATTCCAAAGTATATTATTATAGCAACACTATTCCATATGAGAAATGTAATAAAGGTTAAGTTTATTTCTGTTCTTTTTTTAAATTATAATATCATTTGGTTTGTAATATGCAAATTTGATTGATTTTATAAAACATTTAAAATTTGTTCTTTCATTTGAGTAAGCGGTGAGAATTTTGCTGTAATGTCCCATAGAAGCAGTTAGTATTTTTTATTATCAATCCAAAAGTAGACTGCTAGAGTTTGGTAAATAGAAAAATATTTTCAAGCATTAATGAATCAAGCATTAACAATACTGAAAAAAAAGTATATATGTATAATGCACTTTTGTAATTTATATTTATGACTTCAGACTAAAAATTATTCAAGTAAAACTCATGTCATCAAATTTGGTATCATCCTATACATATTAAAAAAAACTGTTTTGAAAAGTTATGCTATAAATTATATTTATGTAATGTCATATATGAGATATCTCGGTGACAAGAGGGACAAATGACTATTCATTTTTTAAAAAACAATTTGAAAATAAAACATTTCAATATATTTTCTGAAACACTTGTAATTCTCTCTCTCTCTCTCTCTCTCTCTCTCTCTTTATATATATTATTAAGCGATAATCACCAGAGTTATATATATTATATAATTATATATATATATATATATATATATATATAAATAACTCTGTGATTATATCTTAACATATAAAAATACTTATCAACCATATTTTAATGAATCCCTTTTTTTAATGCATTTTTTTCCCCAAGGAGGATGAAGTTTTTTCTTTTTTGGAGAGATGAGGCAGGTCTACAATAATTACAAAAGTTAATTAAGCCAATTCAGGCTTATTATATTATGATAATTTGCACTTTCATATATGTTGTAATACTTTTAAAAAATTAATTTTTACTATAAAACAGGTCTAAGGGAAGATTGGAATTGATATATTTAAAATATTAGGTTTCTGATATCTTCAAAAAAAATCTTTTACGGAAAAACTTAACGAGTCAACGTTTCGAGGGCCTTCCCCATCATCAGGACTCACTGAGTTGTCAGAATAAGAGATATGATAAGAGGCCAAAGAATATGTGAGGTGGGATGATTGTTGTTCCAGTGCAATATAATTTTATTTTAAAGACTTTATGACAACATTTTTAAATTATAAAAATGGATTTTTAACTTGTCAGACAACTCAGTGAGTCCTGATGATGGGTAAGGCCCCCGAAACGTTGACTCGTTAAAGTTTTTCTGTAAATGCTTTTTTTGGAAGATATTAGAAACCTAATATTTTAAATATATTTATTTTTATTATTTATTTTTCTAGTAGTCATCTCAAAGAGGAGAGAGAGAGAGAGAGAGAGAGAGAGAGAGAGAGAGGAACTTCCTCGTTCCCTTCACTTATTCCCTGTTTTCCTACAAAGACTTAGGGTTATCATGATAGAATCATTTGTATAATCTACTGTTGTCATTATTGTTACTAGTAATTCTGACTGCTGAAGATATTCTGAAAAATTTATGAACCAGCTTACAATTACTAATTTATCCAGAAACAAATTAAGTGTTTTGCAGGTGATGGAAAGCTTGACAAGATTATTAAACCTCCCATCCCTTGCGAAATACTTTAATTATTGCAAAATTTATAAATTTATATATCATATAAATCTTGCAGTACCAGGAATAGATTTTGTAACCCTTTATGCCAATATTTTCCAACACATTAATAAGTAAGAAATGTTGCTTCCACCATTTTATATGCATTAACTATCCATAACAATATAATAAAAATTATAGAAAAAGTCTATTGCACACATTGTCTTCTCACATGCTGATATTTAATCATGTATATACACCTTATCAATTCTGAAAATAAATCGAACTCTTACCATTTTCTTTTTAGCATTTGAAAAAAGTAAATACATAATTTAGAACAACTATAAATGTTTACTTTAACCATTAAAATTAGTTATGATTTTTCTAGTGAAAATTTATAAATTCACATTGAATCTTCAAAAAGAAATTTGTTTTTCAGATTCTTTGAACATCATCTGAAGAAAATTTACATATTTAAATACCATTCATTTTGAATTTAAATATCCAATGAGATTTACTATGGTAATATTTATTAATTATGAGACTGTCTGAGTGTATCATAGAATAATAAAACCACAGAAACCTCAAGATGGAAGTAAGAAGGGTTCCAGTGAATGACTTGAGCCACTCCTAAACAAACTAACATTTTAGAAAGGGTCTGTCTTTCTCATGAAGCATTATCAACTGAAAATTATTAGTTAATCACATGGTGTCTCAGTTTATTGGTTTAACTAAGTTCTTAATATTTACATTTAAAAAAAATTATTTTCTCAAAATGTTTTACCACTCTTTTCAATGAGAAAATAATAATTAGTTGGCTAGCAACATTAAATAAAAAATGATTTGAGAAACCATTTTTTGCATTTAAACTGTCATATTTTTAAACATGTTTTTGTAGTTAATGTTTTAATTTGTGTCATTGAAGGAAATAAAGGTAAATTTGAGATTAAAAATTTCTAATTTATCTGTCAAAATGTCAACAGTCTACATTTTGCCACATTCAAAGTGTAATGATGAATGTTCTGTGAAACAAATGTTTTGCTATGGCTCTATCTGGTACTATAAAGGCCATATAACAAATTGTTTTGAACAAGTTGCTTGATTTAATGAACTAAACTACTCAACTTTTTTTTTTTTTTTTCATTCTTCCACCCATTTGCCTTTCTGCAGGCAGGGGCTTTCTGAATATTTCACTACATAGCTGCAAAGTAACTTAAATATATTATGGGGAAAAAAAACAATTTTTTTAATTAAAACTGGATCGAGTGAGGTAAACAAGTATAAGAATCATAGGGTCTCTGCAATAGTCACCCTTATGAATGCCTACAATTCAGTTCTATATTAATTCATACAAACAACTGATTGTTAAAAAAATAAAATTCATAATATATTATTTATACAGACAACTCTTAATTGTCAACAATAAGTATATGAATGAAAAAATTAAATCAAATATCAAGTTATAATATATAGTAGTAAAACGTTTTCACTGATGCCTTTAAATGTTTCTATTCACACAACTTTTTAATTGCAGAATATCATATAATTAAATAATTTATTGTCTTACATACAATTAAATGGGCCATACCATATAGTGTAATAAGTGTTAAATAACATTAATTTTGAACCTTGCAAAAAGGAGCACCTTCAATTCAGATAATTCATCTTATTCTAGTGAATTATATAATTTTGGTGTTCGTGCTCGTTATTGAAAAAAAAAATATTTTATTTATTCAAAAGTTACAAAATATCGATAATAACACTTTAAAAGACAATAATGACAATCTTGATAATAACAATATGGCTATACTAGATCTGACATAGATTACGTACCGTAATTACTGCGAGGACTTGAAGAGAGTGTGAGTCTGTGTGTCCTGGGAGAAGGGACAGGGTATATATAGGTTAATAGGACTGCTGAATAAGATTCAAGGAATATGGTGTGATCTGCAGGTGCATTATGGCCTCATGGTGGCGTGACTCCTCCGTCCTTATGAGAGTGAAGCCCACTGAACTCTAAATTTAAGGATTTGGGACGGTTTGTCTATTCTGTAAATATTGAAACCAAGCTCTGGCTCTGCCATCAAAACATTCAGGTGGTTGAGGATGGGTACTTGGATTATCATTTGAAGGATTAGAACACAGTAATTCCAGTTTACAATACTGACGATAAAGATTATAGCATAAAAGATATAAAATATTACATAAAATATATAAGAAATAAATTGGGATACAGTTATATCATAAGGTTCTAATTCTTCTTAAGTCTATTTGTTGTAATTCCTCAAAAGTAAAATTTGTTGATACAATAGTTTTATTATTAACAGAATGATAGGAAATAAAAGGAATATTTACACTGTCAACATAAGAAAGTGGTACATTTATATTTACAAATTTCTCATTTTCATTAAGATTAAGGAGGCTAGTAGATGGTAGATGATACATTTGTGTGTTTGTTACACTAGTTGTTACATTGCTAATATTAAAGGTTAAATATTGGTGTAATGTGGGTATAAGTTTGATTATAGGGTTTGTTCTTATTTCTACAGCTTTACAATCATTTAATTCTATATTCTTACATAATTCTAAAATACATTTGTCCTTAATCTCTATCATGTCTTTACAGTAATGATGATTATTGAATTTAATACAATTTCCATTGTAAAACGAATTTTTAAATCTAATGATTAGTTGTTCTTTAATCTTTAGAGTAATGACTTTATTATTCCTTGTAACTGGATATGACATAGCATAATAAGTTGTTTTTGGCAATGATTTCAAAGGGATTTTAATAAAATAATAAATTAATCCTGTATCTGATAGGGAACAAAATGTGGAGCTAAGTAACCAGTTTAATTCTACATTTTCTGTGATTGGTTCTCCGAACGGTATGTTTAATTGTTCTAGTTCTCTAGTCGTTAATATGCTTGGATGGGTAATTCCTAATTTACATTGTTCTAAGGAAAATTCTATATCATTTAATTGATTTTCTACTAAATCTAATACGGCTAATAAATCATGATACATTAACTTAGTAAGAGCTAAATCTGTAAAATTATTTATTTTTTCTATACTATCCTTATATTTATTTAAAACAATTATTTCTTTATTAAGTTTAGATGTTAATTCTTTATTTAATCCTAATCTAACATTTTCATTATGCTCTATGTGATACATATTTCTCTCGATTTTATTTAAAATATTATCATACTTTTCTTTGTCATCGGCGTCCATATTGCCGGTGAGCCAACTAATAGCATTGCCTAGTCCGTTAATTAAACCTCTTTTTGATCGGTTATTCCGATTTATATTTACAATATGATTAATTTTTTCTAATATCTTGTTATATTTTTGTTCAATAATATTATGCAAAGTTTTATATTCATTACTAATTGTTAATACGTCAATGCTAATCTTAAGGGTTTGAATTTCTCTTGTTAAATTTGTAAGATTCTTATAATGTAAAAATGTGTACCAATCTTCAATTATAAAAGATGGATTAATTTGTACGATGGATGCTCCTGGTCCGTCAGATAAATCTTGTATTAGCAGGGTCTGTATCTGAACCGTAAGCGCTGCGATCAGAAGATACTTGAAACAATTCGTCGTCGAACTCAAAGTCATCTTGGCTGACTCCTGTAACATTAGACGTTTCTATTTCTTTTATGACATTCTCAATATCTTCATCAGTTATTTCTGGGTTTTTTTGACTTGTACTAGGTTTATTATTATTATTATTTGATTTCTTTTTCTTAGTGACCTTTTTCGGTCGTTTGACTTGATCAGGGTGGAGTTTTTTCTTTCTACCTTTATTTCTATTTTGAAATCTTTTATCAACATACTTTCCTTTTTCGTATTTAGGATCTATTTTCTTTTTCTGTTGTCTCTTTATATACACATCTTCCGGGATTTCTATGTCTTCTCTATTTTCATTTAACTTGCCTATTTTTCTTTCTTTATTTTGTTCTATACCTTTCTTAGTTATTTCGAAAAGCTGCTTCATTTTCCGATGGTACTCATGAACAAGATATTCTTTTATTTCCGGGGATTCATTATAAGTTTCATTAGTGATACCGAAAGTTATTTCGTTAGGGGTCATTTTAAGATCTTGATTAAGGGAATTATTATATGCTGTCGTTGCTTGCTCTAACTTATCTTCCTCTTTATCATCTTTGTTTTCTATGTTTATAAGTCTTAAAATTTCTAATAACGAAGAGCTTGCTCGATTAAGCAATCCAAGAGAGTTAGGGTGATTGGGGGTAGTATAATGTAATTCAATATTTAAGTAGTTTAGAAAATCTTTAAACAAGTTATTGTCGAATTCTCTTCCGTTGTCACATGATATTTTTTGGGGTTTTGGAAAATATGCTAAATATTTTTTCAATACTTTCATGCTTTCTATTGCATTATAACTCGTTGCGTAATAAGAAAATATTCTTTTGGAAAAAGTATCTACTATTAAATAAATGTAATAATTACTCATGTGTAAGGTATCAATCATTAAATCTGTAAAGGGTTTCTCAGGTGTGGGAGTAATTTTAAATTTTTGTTTTATAGGTCTTCTATCGTATTTGCCTTTTCCACATGTGTCACATTTGTTTATAATTTCTGTGATATGATCTTTCATATTGGGCCAATAAAATTTGGTTTTCAAAACTAAATATGTTTCATTTATACCTCTGTGGCATGTCTTGGCGATATGATAATCAAGGATAAGTAATTTCTGGTCTTCCGTGTTCTTTACATCTGGCAATAGTTTATAATATCTTTTAATTCTATTTGTGGGAAATTTTTCTCTAATGAGTGATGCAACTTTATTAAATAATGCATTATACCAATTATTTTCACTTTCTATAGAATCTGATATGGGTGAGCAGTATATGCCGTAAGTTATATTTGGTCTTAAGATTTCTAAAAGTTTTTCTTCTATTTCAAAATCTTTTTCATGATAAGGCCAAGTAAATTCAATTGTTGTTCTTTGCTTATTATTGAATATTGTTTCGCGTTGAATTTTCGCGTGTCCCTTTTTTATTATTATTTGATTTTTCTCAACATTTACTGGTCTAGATTTATCATCAACTATTAAGATTCTGTTATCGGAGGATTCTGTGGAGTGCTGCGTTGCTAAAGAAGATATATCATCTTGAATTATTTCTTGGTGTTCACCATTATTGTTTACACACGATTTGGTAAACTTGTCTACAAACTGTCACGAATTTTAACAGATTGTGTGGATTTCCATTAAAATTAGGGATATGATCGTAGTCTGCTGATTTAATTTGAAAGCTTGCCATATTTGTAGTTAATGTTAAATTATTTACTCGCAGGATTAAAGAATTTAAATAATCATCAGACATAAAATTACAATAGTAAAGGAAATTAACTTACAAAAATTGAGTACGCTGTCAAAATAATCTTCGACGGGGTGTGAAGATCTGTCCTTGAGCTGGATACCTGACGACAGTGAAGTCCGGCCAAGGTTGAGTGCAGATAAGAGACTTTGCCTGCGTTGCGAGATGCTCGGGGTGAGTGAACTCGTCCAGAATCTGAAGATCTCGAAGTTGGTAGTCCTCGGTAGGTAAGCCAAAATCTTGAGTCTTCACAGGTGAGGAATCCTAGGCGGTAGTCCTAATTCTGGATTTGCGGAAAAAGTTCGGATCTGCGGAAACTCGGTTCTTAAAACTGCGATAAAAATATGCAGTCCCTGTTCGGGCGCCAATTTTGGTGTTCGTGCTCGTTATTGAAAAAAAAAATATTTTATTTATTCAAAAGTTACAAAATATCGATAATAACACTTTAAAAGACAATAATGACAATCTTGATAATAACAATATGGCTATACTAGATCTGACATAGATTACGTACCGTAATTACTGCGAGGACTTGAAGAGAGTGTGAGTCTGTGTGTCCTGGGAGAAGGGACAGGGTATATATAGGTTAATAGGACTGCTGAATAAGATTCAAGGAATATGGTGTGATCTGCAGGTGCATTATGGCCTCATGGTGGCGTGACTTATTATCTATTTATAATGGTTGTTGTTTTTTTATGTTTACCTTCAGTACTATGTTCTGCCATGACAGTTGCATCAATAGTATTAATATTTTTGTTACATTTATTTAAAGTTCAACTCTGATGTTCTTTTATTTTAAAATTTCTCTTATGTATCTAGCTAATTATAATTCTCACATTTTATCTTCTAAATTACATTCAATTTTTCAGTCATTTCTGTATTGTTTTTCATGCCTGTTAAATCATATTTTATATATAATAAATTGTTTGTAATTAATAATTATAACTTAAATTATTATACACCAATTATTATGACATTAATTCCAAAAAGGTATTATATATAATTATTACAGGAAATTTTACAGGGCCTGTAAAAATCTCTTATTAAATTATTATAAAACCAATTCATTTAATTCTTTTCTTATTTAAATCTTCTTTTTTTTCTCTTAATAATGTTATGTTTACTTTATTGAAGGAAATGTTTTAATATGATTTAAAGCGAAATTGAATTTATAATGATGCCTTTTGAAAATAATTGTGATTTTAAAGGATTTGATTGTTTGTTGATATTGTTTTGTATAATATTTTTATTGATTTTGTTTTGTATAATATTTTTATTGATTTTGTTTTGTATATATGTATATTGTATTATTATTATATAAATTTATTGTTTTGTATATATCGTGTGAATGTAGTATGAATGTTGTACTTTATCACTATTAAAAATGTCCTAAATTGGACTGATTGTAATATTACTTAATAAAGAACTGTTACTCAGAAGATTGTTGATTAGATGAATGACGGTTATCGATAAAACTATACGATTCTGACATAAAAATGAATTTTAGTAACTTTTGAAAATGAACGTCTTAATTGCATTGTAGATTTAGGAAAAACTACAGTGAACTACTGAATATTTATTATCAAAAGACATATTTATTTTCCTTAAAAGGCCTAAGAAGCTAAGCTAACAATAATCACATTTATTAATTTATCATCAAATTAATATTTAAAAGTTGGTCCATAAATTTTTAAGAAACTTGTTTCAACTGGTCTAAGAAAACTTCAAAAACTATTAAGTATTATGAGAAATTATGGTGGATAAAACTGGGGGAAAGAAAAAATAATATTGTAGAAACGTAAAACGTCTTTCAACGAAATTATTTTCAGTTAAGACGAATTAAATGTGGAGGGATCCTGTTCTTCAAAAATGTCTGCAATAGATGACATTAAACAACGCTCTATGTTCACAAAAAGAATGTAATTAGGAACGGATTACATAATTTTGAAGTTTTCTTGGCCATAGTAACCTTAGAGCCCAGTTAACGCTTACATATTGCTGTTATTTTCCGTTTTAAAACTGCACTAGATATGCTAAAATATGGTATGCACAGTCTTTAACGATAAAAACTCGTGTTGAGAAGTAACTTTAAGTATTTTTTAGAAAAGTGCATCGTTAATAATCATTTAATGAAGAATTATATCATAAATCATTTTACGTTGCAGAAGCATTTATATCTAATTGCAAAGAAACTATCTTGAAATTATTATAAAATCGATAACCAAGGGACCTTCTAACTTTATTTAGACATGAAATTGCTGAAAATGAGTAGTTTATTCATGTGTTAAAATTATATAGCTGATTTAGTTATTTTATTTTATCATACATAGTTTTAAATTTCAAAATCAAGTAAAAATTGTGCATTAACACGCACATATATATAAAATACCTTGATGAAAACGTTCAGAATTTAATTTAAATTTGACAACTCGAAAATATATGCTAAACAGTATATTTGTAATACAGTTTTTTAAATAATTATTGTTTGTTGATTTATTTAACGTCTCTTTATGCTACTGAGGCTAATCGGGCTAATCCTTTTCAAATGCCAGAACAGAGGAAATTTTAGTTTTCAGAGATGTAATTTTCAGGAAGATTTCTTTCTTGTTAAGGTAGCTCTTTTATGATATATCCATGGTCGTGTTGGCGAGTTAATACAAATAAAATTTTCAAATATAAATGTTTTTGACATTAAAATTAGTAAAATTATAGCTATAAGTGGCCATAATAATAACTTTAATGAGCACCTGCCAGCTACCAAATTACTTAGCAGTTGGGAGCGACCGATAACTTATTTATCTCTGCAGTTTTTTAAACAAATATTTATTACCAATATTGGTTTTGATTTCCTTATCCTTAGTATATTACAGAATGCTGTTTATGTAATTTTTATCAGTTAGCTTTATGTAAGCATGGGTGGATCTGCAAGTTCCAGCGCCCGTTTGCAAATGTCAGGACCGATTCGGCACTGGCTATATAAAAGGCGAATTTGGTTTCTGTATCATCAGTTGTTTGGTCAACACTAACAGGGAACATCAGGATGATCGGACGTGTAAGTATGCAAAGATCATTGTAGTATCTTTCTAGTTATAAAAGCATAACTTTTCCAAAAATAATAAAAGGAACAATCGTAGTTTCTATATTTTATTTTCTAATATTTTTTTTCTCTTAATTTAGTGCTTGAATTATTTCTCATGAATCATCTGGTTTCAATTTTTAGTTTCCATTCACTTAATTAATCATATTATTGGAATTTTAACGGCTTTCGGCAAAAATATTGGAACAATTCTATGAGATTAAAATCAACAAATTAAGATGCTAGAATGCCTATCAGGACTTACGGAGTTGAGCTTTAGGGCTCTACTCAACGAACAATGCTTTCTTTATTCCTATCAAAAATCCTTCGAAAAATTCTCAATGCTTCTTACTTAATCATCAAAATTAAGCATACGTTAAACTATACATCTAAAAAGAACTATATAACATTTACATCTATGTCTTAATCATAATTTTAAAATTTTATTTCAAACCATTATATTGTATACCTTCCATATCTTAGACATATATATAGGTCAACGGTTCTAATTTAAATAATAATAAATTTATACTCTTCGTATAAATTAATATAATTACATTTATATTAACAGTCAGTTATATTAAACCTCCTCAGTTTTATAGCTCATATCTCGATACAGCCTTTAGATTATTTATTAACATTAAGTTTATAATGTTTTTATATGTAGCCTTACATACATATTATTAATGATCTATAAAATAGAAGGTGATTTCTTAAATTATCATAAAGAACGTTTATATCAACATTCTTGTTAAATTCTATCACATTTTTCTTAAACCAAAATGCAGTTTGTAAATACCATGTAAATTTCTTTTTACAGAATACATTCTTCTTCTGCTGTTTATTGGTCGGTGGCTTAGCCGCTGAAGAACAGAAGAAGGGGCCAGAAAAGAGAGGAGTCATTGGAGGAGGAATAGGTTTAGGCTCTGGTCTATATGGTGGAAGTTACGGATATGGCGGAGGATACGGGTACGGAACTGGGCTAGGGCTTGGATATGGAACAGGAATCGGACTTTCGGGTGTAGGTTCTGGAATCGGCGTGTCTGGAATTGGTTCTGGAATCGGTCTAGCTTCTGGAATTGGTCTTGGTTCAGGACTAAGCTTGGGTTCTGGAGTTGGTTTGGGTTCTGGAATCGTCTGGGTTCAGGCTATGGTTTGGGCTCAGGTATTGGTTTGGGCTCAGGTATTGGTTTGGGCTCAGGTATTGGTTTGGGCTCAGGTATTGGTTTGGGTTCTGGACTTGGATATGGAGGAGTAACTGTTAACCATCAACAAGTTGCAGTTCCAGTGCCTCACCCAGTCAGTGTGCCTGTAGACCGACCAGTACCCGTTCCAGTATCGAACCCAGTTCCAGTTCCCGTCGATAGGCCAGTGCCTGTTCCAGTCAGCCGTCCTATTCCTGTTCCCGTAGAGCGGCCATACCCAGTGACAGTAGATAAACCAGTAGCTGTTCCAGTGCCGCATCCAGTAACAGTCCCAGTATCTAGACCTGTTCCAGTTCCTGTACCATCTCCAGTCCCTGTTCCAGTCGTCAGTAACGTTCCTGTCCCAGTACCACAACCAGTGCCCGTTTCAGTCGGAGCCACTCCTATTGGTAAGTGTTATTCAACAATCTTGCTAATATCAATTTTGAATATCGGATATATGAACTATCTTTTATTTACTTTTTAGCTGTTGGTTCCGGCTATCGGCCTTGGTTCCGGTATCGGCCTTGGTTCCGGCATCGGCCTTGGTTCCGGCATCGGCCTAGGTTCCGGCTACGGTCTCGGTTCCGGCTACGGTCTCGGCTCCGGATACGGATTGGGCTCTGGAATCATCTCTGGAGGCTCCAGCCTGTACGGCGGCGGCCTCTACAGCTCCGGACTCTACGGCAGTGGTGCTAGTTCCGGACTGTATGCAGGCGGCCTCAGCAATGGACTCAGTAGTTCCTTCCTTGCACATAAAGCTGCTGCTCATGCTGCTCTAGGACATTAATTTATAAATAATTACGAATTAATGAGTTGATATTATATTATGTCGTTTTGTTTTGTTTTTAGGTTATGTTGTAACCTTTTCATGTATATCAGTTTGTTGTGTAAATAAGTTGTGTTGTTTTTTTAAATAAACATTTTTTACATTTTTTAAGTCCTCTTGTTTTATATACAAATCCCTTTTCAAGTCATAATATTTGGTACTAAAATTTATAATCAACACTACCAACACTAAGTCCTTCAGAATAATATAACAGGAAATAAAAGGTGAACTTAAGATTAGAATAAAATAATTGCAAACAATAGAATTAAACTTTTAACATGAAGAAATAAAATAACTTATAAGCTAAATTATAATAAAAATATCAAAAATAAAAATAAACGTATGTTAACATGAAAACAATTTTTTAAAAAATGTATATATATATATAAATTATATATATATATATATATATATATATATATATTATATATATATATACAGTTTAAAAAATAAAAGGAAATTACTTATATATTATTTGTAAAACAATATATAATTTAATCTTGCATCTTTGAAAATATAATCATTTCAAATAATATTTGTTGTCAAACGTACCTAAGAGAATGAAAATTGAGCAAACGGATAAACGTATATATCTGCTTTATTTGTTAATTTTTCCTGAAATCAACATCTACTTATTTCTAATCAATAAAAGTTTAAAGTAGGTGAACATTCGTTTTAGTTCTGTCTCCAGATCCCCGAGATCCATACACCATACAACAGTAGTCAAAGTGGGGAAATATTAAGGAGCTAACCAAGAGGTTACGAGTTTCTATTAGAAGAAGAGGACAGAGGTAATTTAGAAGTTTTAAGGTGGAGAATATGTGACGGGAGATTTCGGAAACATGCTTTTTCCAGGAAAGTGTTTGATCCAGGGTGACAACCTTTTTCCGACGGGCTAACCAGTAAAGGCGTCGGTCTGTGGAGTTCATCGCCTCGCTGATGTAGACTGAGTGAGTTTTATTCTCTTCCAGCTAAATGATGTGTAGAGAAGTCTCTTCTGACTCTTCTCTGGCTCACCAGGTCATCCCTCTCAGTCCGCCCAACAAACCGAGCGATGATAGTCCCCGGTTTCTCGGCCTCTCTGGGCCTGAGACGCACCGCGTAATCCGATCTACCCAGCTAGACCACTAGGCCCGTGCCCACAACAGTCCCACCTGGCCTCTCGAGGGAGCCTCTAATTTCGAGAGTATTTTAGAGGTTCGACGTTATTTAAACGGCCTTCTAGACCGGAAATTTTAAAATTATTATTTTCAAGAACTCATTTTTCATTTTTGAACTAGGCTCCTTAACTGGTGTTGACGATTCACATTCTGGACAAATCCATTTTTATATGATTCTGATTCCGCTTAATCTATTTTCATACACTTAGTGTAAAATAAATTTTGACAATTACTGCAAGAAGCTTTTAATTTATCATCTCGGCCGACTGAGTTATTTCATATTTTGCAATTAACCATTTTAATTGATTATATAATAAAATTTACCTAAATAAATATTTAAACGTTCACAATAATAATACTCGGTTTTATGGGAGTCTTTCAGGATTGTTACTAGTAAGCAGATAGTTCCCACTACTCTGCCACACAACGTTTCTGACTTATTAAACTGTTTTAACTGTTTTTCTATATTAATAGGAATAAAAGATTAACTATAGCGTTACCCGATCTAGTTGATCTATACTTATACAGAGTTTCAATAGGAACGCCAAAAATTGTCAATGGAAATATGCTGGATAACTAAACACAGGACTAACCGCCTTACAGTACCAGAGATACTCCAGACTGATACATAAAACTTCAATCTGTTACTCACTATTAGCGCACCGAAGAAGTAGGCATAACCGTAATTAATCAATACGTTTTAGCTGTTAAGTAATTACGTTTTAGCTTATGAACAATTACACACATTAGTCTGTATATCATCACGATTCGTTTGCCTCGTAAATGTAATCATAATAAAAAATTCTTTATTTATTCTGGGACGAGTACCTTTGAAATAATATAACCAAGTACATAAAAGGAACTTTTGTGTCTTATACAAAAATGAGAACCAAAAATATAATAAAATAATAATAAAAAACAAAAATGAACAATAGCAATAAAATAGAAGGCAGCTTAGTTTAAATAATAATTAAATAGTTCTAATTGTTTTGATTACAAGACTAGACAAAAAAAAAAAATGAAACATATGAATATTATATACAATAAATATGAATGTAATAATGTTTTTATGTTTTTTTTAACTTTAAATCTTTATTCACACCTGTAAATAATAATGTTAATAAAAATTTTTGATTATGAGGTGAAAACGTAATTGGTGAGATTTCGATATGATATTATAGTTAAATGCACAAAGTCAATACGTAGTAAAATATTATATTTAAATTTATTATTTAGTATTATATAATTATTACTATATAATTTATTATTATATTGAAATCTATTATTATTACTTATATTTCTGTAATAATTTTTTTTTTTTACTTGGTCACAGAAAATTTATATTTTCCGTTAAAGGAAAGGATAAATTGCTTTGGTTATAAGTTATAATCCTTCAGGAAGAAATGCCCTAAATTATGGTGAAAACCGTATCAAAATCCGTTCAGTGGTTTAGAAGGAAACCAAAAATAAGTAAATATTCATAAATAAAGCATTTCACATAAAAAAAGAAAGATATTTTTAGGTTTTAGTATCAAATTATTTTATTTTCTAATATCGAAATGTTTTCTGATGAAATCATTTTCAAAATCCTATAACAATTTAACGTATTTTCGTATAGTTATACAATAGGCCTGACACACGGACTATCAATAATTTTTTTTTTTTTTTTTTTTTTTTTTTTATCATTTATTTTTACATCCACACCTGTCGCTCAGCCCGTGACAATAAGCGGAATCAATAATTTTAATATCAATTTACTTTATATTTAAATAAATACAGTTTCTTTTATTTTGCTAAACATTAATTTCCCAAAAATACAAAGGATGCAGCTCCCTCACTTTGCATACCTCCGATTGCCTTGTGCTTACGTCCCGGTAATAAATACTTACTTCAAATGAGGGGTACTTCAAACATTTTACCGACAGAAACTGCTTTGCTTTTATGGTGGTATAAGTAATTCCATATGTCCCATAATACAAACCCCTTTTTCCCCGCTTTCCTTCATCCCCTCTGCTTTCCCTTGGTATATATACCCGTCTCCCAGAACTTAAAGGTAGCGCTTACACGGTGAGAATTCAGTTAGGTGTAGGTAAAGTGAAATTCGTGTTATTTGGTGAGAGTGAATTATCATACACTCTCACATACTTTCAACATATAATAAATATTCAATTACCGAATTTTCTGTATTACTTCATAATTCATTTTTATTTACCTTTTATAATGAATAATGTTTAATTACTTAACATCGAGCTTCTACATTAAAAAAAAAAATGTTTTCATGATGTGTATATCACACTTGTTTGTTTTGAAACAACTATATATTATTTTTATCTTTTTTTAAAAATAATATTTAATGATATAAAAGGCGTAACTATGATTATCTAGAAGACGTAGTTTTTAAGTTATTCAAAAAACAAAATTTAAATGCCTTAGGATAAAAACAAAAACCAATCGATTAGAGGACAGCTTACTTTTTTTTTCTTAAGAAAACTACATTAAAAATCTCTGTTTCACCACAACCATAGTCTTATTTGAGATAAATCCCTTTTCCTTTCAGCTACCAGTCCAGTATCTGTAATGTACCATCATCATCATTTTTTCTGAATTTATAGCCATCGGAAAGAATATCATACTAAAATTGTTTGTTCGGCTAAAAATAAGATTTTGAAGAAGGTCGCAAACCACATTATGTGAGTTATTTGACAGACAAGTGGCTTAAAAATTCACTAAACGTTACAGATGGTCTTATTAGCTAAGAGTATTCAATTTATTTTTTGCTGCAGGCAGTGTGTGAGCTTCACTGTTAGCTAGAGGCCAGCATATATCATTTATTTTGTATCTGCGTTGTATCTGATTAAAATGTTTCGTATCGACGTGGAAAAAAATCTTGGAAGTGACTGTGTAAAGATTATATCTCTTAGGTCTTGCAATGCCATTACCAAATTGTCACAAACTACTTTATGTTAGTTATTTGGCAGATTTGAGAATAAGACAATAACTACGAATATGACAAGGACAATCTTAACTAGAATTATTTCTCACAAAATATGACCTAATTAAAGAGACAAGTGGTTTAAAAATTCACAAAACGTTACAATGACGGTGTAAAATTATTAAAAGCAAACAGACTAATCTTTGATCATTTTTCGTTATACATCTTCGTCATTATCTAACACTCTAAAGAAATTTCTTGTGGACAAGTTCTCTTTTTAACACGAATATTCAAAAATATTCTCTTTTGATACGACTGTTTTAAATGTATTCAGACAAAGATATCGAAAAATAAAGCTACATTTTCTCGTGCATTTTTCTCTTTTTTTTAATGTTTATAGTCGGATTCAAATCATTGCAAATATTCGCTAAAGGGATCACTTTTATATAATTTTTACCTGCTATCTTTATGTAAGGGAAGGATGGTAAGAAAGAGGGGGAGGTCCACTGGCCGTCGCTAAATGTCAGGACCCAGCCCAGATATATATAAAGTCAAATTGGCCCTCGGACATCAGACGTTGGGAGTACTTGGCCAAGGAACAGCATGAACCCTTTGGTAAGAAACCTTCCTTGCTATATTAAAAGAAACTGCATTAGGCATATTTTACCTGTCATCGATAGTAGTGATATGTATTTTCAAAATTTTAAATGAACTACAGAACTCATTTAGATTCTAATGATAAAATTATCATTTTCTTCACTCGATATTAAAATCATCAGATTTTTCGAGATAGGTCGTTGTAGCTCTAAGCGATTAATATATTCGCTATTCCAGTCACCCTTAGATATAAATAATTATTTCTAAAGTTCTAAATAGACTCAACTATGTTGGCTCGTGGTTTTACAATCTTGGCGTAGGCAAGGCAGTCTCATCACCCGAATCACTGGTCCTTCAGATGGGTGCAGGATCGACTTCCCTCACCTTTCAAAGAAACCAAAGTGGACTAAGATTATATCGGAGACCAAGTTCCTAGAGATGCTTTTAGAAACGCTGGAAAAGTTATTAGAAAAAAAGGACAGATTACTCATATGTAATAAGCAATCAAATTATTAAAATAATATTTAAAAAAAAGAAAAGAAAAGAATTTTAACATTGTATGTTATATTTCGTCTGAGCGTGATTAAGCCCTAATCACCTCATTGGACTGTCGTTGGCCTAGAAACAGGACGAATCTCTTTATGTACTGAGTCCAAGACCCTTCATGAGTTGCAGTAGTACAATTTTTTTCTCTTTTTTAATGCAATATTAAATTACAAATATATTAATTTTGTGATTACTAAAAAAATAAATTTCTTACAGAGTATACTCTTCTTTTGCGGCTTCATCGCCTGCTCTTTGGCATAAGTAGAACAGAAGAAGAAGCCAGAAAAAAGAGGAGTTTTGGGAGGCGGTTTAGGATTGGGAACAGGACTCTATGGTGGTAGTTATGGATACGGCGGAGGCTATGGCTATGGAGGTGGATACGGGTATGGATCTGGGCTAGGACTTGGATATGGATCAGGAATCGGCCTTTCTGGAATCGGTTCAGGAATAGGACTTGCTTCGGGAGTTGGTCTCGGTTCAGGATTAGGCTTGGGTTCTGGGGTTGGTCTTGGTTCTGGAATCGGTCTGGGTTCTGGAGTTGGTTTGGGTTCAGGCATTGGCTTGGGTTCTGGAATTGGAGGTGATCTGCTTTCCCGCCACGTCACTGTACACCATCGAGTTGCAGTTCCGGTGCCTCATCCAGTCAGTGTGCCTGTAGACAGACCAGTTCCAATTCCAGTATCTCACCCAGTTCCAGTTCCAGTCGATAGGCCAGTGCCAGTTCCGGTCAACCGACCGTATCCAGTCCCTGTAGACAAGCCTTACCCAGTTCCAGTAGAAAGGCCAGTACCTGTTCCAGTTCCACATCCAGTAACAGTTCCAGTATCAAGACCTGTCCCAGTTCCTGTACCATCTCCAGTTCCAGTCCCGGTCGTCAATAACGTTCCTGTCCCAGTACCACAACCAGTGCCCGTTTCAGTCGGAGCCACTCCCATTGGTAAGTGTTAAATCAACAATCTTGCTGATACCAATTTTGAATATCAGATATATGAAATATCTTTTATTTACTTTTTAGCTGTTGGTTCCGGTATTGGCCTTGGTTCCGGCATCGGCCTTGGTTCCGGCATCGGCCTTGGTTCCGGCATCGGCCTCGGTTCCGGATACGGCCTAGGTTCCGGATACGGCCTTGGTTCCGGCTACGGTCTTGGTTCTGGCTACGGATTGGGCTCTGGAGTCATCTCTGGAGGCTCCAGTCTGTACGGCGGTGGCGTCTACAGCTCCGGACTCTATGGCAGCGGTGCTAGTTCCGGACTGTATGCAGGCGGCCTCAGCTCTGGGCTCAGTAGTTCCTTCCTTGCACATAAAGCTGCAGCTCATGCTGCCCTTGGGCATTAAATTTACTTACACGGTAATTTTAATTAATTAAACCTATTATCTATCCTTTATTTAAGCATAGAATATAACCTCTATTTTAACCTTCTATGAATATTTAGCTTCAGTAGCACATGCCTGGGTTTTTAATTGCTTTATTGCTTGTTCTAGGTTGAATGCAGTTTTTAGTCAATTCCGCTCTACGAATTGGAGCACGTTCTTCAAGTGAATTTGTATTACATTGTTGTTGTTGATTGTGTATATTACTTTTTTACTTTTTGTTAATAAATGTTTTTACTTTTCTAAATATTTTTTGAATATTTACAACTCCTGTCTACATTTTTCCGCCAGCTGAGCCTCTATGCATATACTATTACTAGTATTTCAGTATATATGCATGCTATTTCTAGTATACTACAAGACTGACAGACGACTATCAAGCGTTTAGAGCACTCCGTAACTTGACACAGACAACTATCAGACGTTCAAAATCCAATTACTTTCAAGAAGCCCTATCTTCAGCTCCTGACTCAAAAACAAAATGGCAAATCCTCCGTAAGCTCTCTCTCTCTCTCTCTCTGTAAATCCTCTTCCTCACGTGATCCGCAGATTTCTCCTGATGAATTAAAATCTTACTTTTTATCTCCGTCCTCTAATTGTTCTTCTCCACCTACTCTTAAATCTTTCTCGGTCCCATCATTTAATCCTGATAATTTTTATTTCTCTGACATCTCTCCAAGTGACCTAATTTCCTCTGTTATGAAATCCAGAACCAAAACTTTTGGTTATGATCGAATTCCTGTTAAATTGTTAAAACTATGCTTCCCCGAAATCCTGCCAGTTCTACTCTTTATTTATAACTTTTCTCTCCAAAATTCATTGTTCCCTAGCTCTTGGAAAAAAGCTTTAGTCCATCCTTTTAACAAAACCGCTAATCCTGCTCTTTCTAAAGACTATCGACCAACCTCCATCCTCTCAAACCTTTCGACACCTCACAAAAGAATAATCCAGGCTCAAATATCCGAATTCCTTGAAAAATCCAAACTACTCGATCCTCTCCAATCTGGTTTTCGTTCAGGTTTCTCCACTCAATCCGCCCTCGCCAATATCTTTAATGACATACAAACTGCCATGGACGAAAGGAAACTAACTGTTTTAATACTCCTTGATTTCTCGATAGCTTTCGACTCCTAGGACCATTCTATCCTCTTCTCTAAACTTCAAGCACTGTCCTTTTTAACAGCGTAATCCGCTGGTTTCAATCCTTCCTTTCCGATCGAACTCAAGACGTTTACATTCCTAACCATCCCTTATCATCCTTCTTAGCCCTTACGGCAGGTGTGGCCCAGGGCTCAAGTATCTCTTCTATCCTTTTTAACTGTTATATCAATCATCTTCCTAACTCAATAGTTCACTGCTCCCACCATCTTTATGCTGATGATTTCCAAATTTACTTACCCTTCCCTCCTTCTGAGTTATCAAAGGCATTCGCTGCTATTCAGGTAGACCTAGATAAGATCAGTGCCTGGGCAAACCTGAATAAGCTTAGCTTAAACTCTACGAAATCTCAGGCTATTTTGATTGGCTCCAGTCCTCTTCTTAGATTCAATACCACCTTCCCAACCTTACTCTTAAACGATCACCCCATTACATTCAGCTCCTCTGTCAAAAATCTAGGAATTACTATAAACCAAACCCTATCCTGTAAACCTCATATAGCCCAAATTTCCCATAGATCTATAAGTACCCTGAAGTTATTCCATCGCACCAGATACCTTCTTCCACAATCCACGCGTAAGCTCCTCGTTTCGTCTCTCATTTTCCCCCACTTCGACTACTGCTGCGCGGTGTACGGTGGTCTCCCTGTGGTGCTTGAAAACAAGTTAAAGCGTCTCATGAATTGTTTTTTAAGATTTGTTTTGGGTACCTCGAGGCGGTCTCATGTGACCCCCCGCTATGCCGAGTCGAAGTGGCTCCTTCCCTCCATACGCAGACATTACTTCCTTGGGTCATTTATCTACCAAACTATAAAATCCCAGCATCCTTCCTATATCTACAGTCTCCTTCAATTTAAATCCTCAGTCCACTTGCTTGAAACAAGTTAACGCCATTCCGACCTTTATATGCCATCCCACAGAACTAAAGCCTTCGATCGATCCTTTCTTGCCCCTTCCATTACATTCTGGGATTCCATTCCTTCCAATATACGTAATGCTTCTTCCTTATCCACATTCAAATATCGCCTTTTCCAACAAATGTTTTCCCAAACTGACGCTTGTTGATCTTTAATTTTAAATTAGATTTTTCATTATAATCATTTAAATCTTTCTCGGTCCCATCATTTAATCCTGATAATTTTTATTTCTCTGACATCTCTCCAAGTGACCTAATTTCCTCTGTTATGAAATCCAGAACCAAAACTTTTGGTTATGATCGAATTCCTGTTAAATTGTTAAAACTATGCTTCCCCGAAATCCTGCCAGTTCTACTCTTTATTTATAACTTTTCTCTCCAAAATTCATTGTTCTCTAGCTCTTGGAAAAAAGCTTACATTCAAATTACATATTAATAATATATACGAATTTGTATATCTTCTACAAATCCTACAGTTTTTGTTATTTCGACTTACATTTCTTTGATGCATATATTTAAACACCTCGGTCAGTAAATATTGAAATATCTAAATTGCTTTTTATTTTTTTTAAATAATGTATCAACAGGTTTCGATTGAATAATGCCGAAACGTGACAGCATATAGTAATAAGTACCAAAATACGTTCAATGATGTGAATGTATCTTTGAGTCTCAGTTTAAGTAAAGATCTGTTTATCGAAAAGATCAACGCTGTTGTACTGGAAGATGATATCACATAAAACGTTGTGTAATAATTAGCAGTGTTTTTTTAATTGAAAGAAACATCCAATTCTGTATAAATTATAAAGCAGTAGAAGTATGCAGTATAAAATTAAAATTACTGGATAAAAATGAATAACATTTACTGCTTTAATATATCTTTATGCATACACTGTGTGAATCCGGCGTGGAGAAACTCTACATTGAAGTCATTATGGAGCTTTATAGGAACGGAAAAGCATTCGTGGCGTTGGATAGGGAAGGCGAATACTTTGAGGTTGAACGAGGAGTGAAACAAGGGTGCCCTCTATCTCCGATTCTATTTAATTGTGTTTTAAACAAACTATTTAGAGAATTAAATTGGGAAAGCCTGGGAATATCCATCAATGGGAAAATGCTCAACAACTTAAGATTTGCGGACGATATATGTCTAATATCTCCGGACATAAACGGTCTAAGGCGGATGATAGAGGAAATAGTAGGCATTAGCAAAAAATATGGACTTAATATAAATACAGCAAAAACTAAAATTATGACAAACTCAATAAAAATACCAGTTTATGCTAACAATAGTGAGATAGAATATGTAGAGGAGTACATTTACTTAGGGCAGACAATATCATTTAGAGAAAATATCAATAAGGAAATAGAAAGAAGAGTCAAGCTCGGGTGGTGCAAATATTGGTCTCTCCAAAAGATCTTCAAAAGCAATCTATCACTAGATCTTAAAACCAAAGTTCTGACCACATGTGTATATCCCACGGTTCTCTACGGGGCTCAAACCTGGGCACTTACAAGAAAACTCGACCGGAGGCTGAATACCATGCAAATGCAGCTTCTAAGAAGTTTAATGTTTATTCAGAAAAGGGAGAGAATAAAAAACGAAAATATTCTTCAGATAGTGAACATTAAAAGTCTTAGTGTTGAGGCACATCGATTAAAATGGAGCTGGGCTGGGCACTTGGCCAGGCTGAAAGACGAAAGATGGACCAGAGCTTGCACGGAGTGGATCCCGAGAGAGGACAGCAGGCAGAGGGGGCGACCACATCGCAGGTGGAGGGACGAATTGACGCAGACTGTTGGCGAAAACTGGTGGCTGGTTGCGAGGGACAAATCCTGGTGGATAAACGTTTTAAAAAATGATAAACGTTTTAAAAAATATTTAATTTGTGTTTGATTTTGGCGTATTTTTCAAGGAATCTGTTTTGTTTTGTTTTTTGGAGTTTTGTATTTTATAATTATTTGTATTTTATTTCTTTGGATTATTTGCTTTTTTTCAATATTTTATTATTTCTAACTATAGCCAACTTCTATAAATTCCTCCCTATGGGAGAGGCTTTTGTCAATACGATGCCAATAAAGCTATTATTATTATTATTATCTTCGGTCTCCCACAAGCCTTTCGTTCAAAAAATATATTTCATATGAAGGATAATGGTGAAAACCAGGTTTGTTAATATATTTTTTTTTTTTTTTTGATTTATCCAATAATTTTTATTTTATACTGCATACTTGTACTTCTTTATAATTTATACAGAATTGGACGTTTATTTCAAATAAAAAAACACTGCTAATTATTACACAACGTTTTATGTGATATCATCTTCCAGTACAACCGCGTTGATCTTTTGGATAAACAGTTCTTTACTTAAACTGAGACTCAAAGATACATTCCCATCATTGAACATATTTTGTTACTTATTACTATATGCTGTCACGTTTCGGCATTATTCAATCTAAACCTACTGAAACATTATTTTAAAAAAATAAAAGGCAATTTAGATATTTCAATATCAAATGGCCGAGGTGTTTAATTATATGCATCAAAGAAATGTAGGCCGAAATAACAAAAACTGTAGGATTTGTAGAAGATATACAAATTCGTATATATTATTAATATGTAATTGAAGGAATAATTTATTTGTTCTGCTTTTTGTGAAATTTTTTTTTTTCTGAATTTGATCTCCCGAAATTCACGAAACACATATCAAATTATTTTTATTTTAACGTTTTTTTCAAGATGGTGGAAGACTTGTTTTTTTTTTTTTTAACGAGAGACTCAGTAAATTTATTAGTACCTAAAAAATCAAAATTACCATATCTTTTTTCAAGCTACCCTCCTTTTTTCGGATAATTCTATATATATATATATATATATATATATATATGGATGTATATGGTTATTCGGATAATAACAGATACATTATATAGTATGGAAAACAAAATTTATTCTGAGACATTATCCCTTATGAATAACATGAAATTTACAAGTAAAGGTAGCACATCTGGCCAGAAAACATTAAATAGATATAATTATGTACATAGGTAAAAGAGGTAGAAAAAGAAATTTATATAAATGTATGTTCATACTGCTATGTATCGGGAATACTGGAAGGTGAAGGAATATGTTTGAATCGTATAAAATAGAGCAGTTTCCGGGCGACAAGCAGGAAAGGTTCTTAGAAGGCCTATGCAAAAAACTGCACCCCTCCACTGCAGGGGAGAGATAGCCCTTTACCTGAGAGGAGCCTGAGCTCGGACAGGAAAGGAAGCGGAAGTCCAGCCGCGTACGGAGGAGGCAGGGGGGAGAGGAGGGTCAAGGCAGGGAGCAATTATGCAGATCTGTCAAAGGTACTTTTATGTTATATTATGTGGTAAGTCGAAACCTCAGTAATCTCGATGATGACAATGCCTTGGTGTACCATGTCCATATGTGAAATAATTAGTTCTATTTTATAAATAAATGTGTATTTTAAGTGAATTACTTTATTACCCTTTATGCCACCGAAACATAGTAATTCACACCTCTGTGTACCAAAGATAAGAAAAAGCATTAAAAAGGAAAGTAAACAAATAGTAAATGGAAAGTAAGAAACAACTAATTTTGAACACACTAACAAAAAAATAATAATGATAATATATATATATATATATATATATATATATATATATATATATATATATATATATATGTATGTATATATGAAATAAAATAAAAAGGTAAACATAGGATATTCATTCCTTATAATGATTATAATGAAAAATCTAATTTAAAATTAAAGATCAACAAGCGTCAGTTTGGGAAAACATTTGTTGGAAAAGGCGATATTTGAATGTGGATAAGGAAGAAGCATTACGTATATTGGAAGGAATGGAATCCCAGAATGTAATGGAAGGGGCAAGAAAGGATCGATCGAAGGCTTTAGTTCTGTGGGATGGCATATAAAGGTCGGAATGGCGTTAACTTGTTTCAAGCAAGTGGACTGAGGATTTAAATTGAAGGAGACTGTAGATATAGGAAGGATGCTGGGATTTTATAGTTTGGTAGATAAATGACCCAAGGAAGTAATGTCTGCGTATGGAGGGAAGGAGCCACTTCGACTCGGCATAGCGGGGGGTCACATGAGACCGCCTCGAGGTACCCAAAACAAATCTTAAAAAACAATTCATGAGACGCTTTAACTTGTTTTCAAGCACCACAGGGAGACCACCGTACACCGCGCAGCAGTAGTCGAAGTGGGGGAAAATGAGAGACGAAACGAGGAGCTTACGCGTGGATTGTGGAAGAAGGTATCTGGTGCGATGGAATAACTTCAGGGTACTTATAGATCTATGGGAAATTTGGGCTATATGAGGTTTACAGGATAGGGTTTGGTTTATAGTAATTCCTAGATTTTTGACAGAGGAGCTGAATGTAATGGGGTGATCGTTTAAGAGTAAGGTTGGGAAGGTGGTATTGAATCTAAGAAGAGGACTGGAGCCAATCAAAATAGCCTGAGATTTCGTAGAGTTTAAGCTAAGCTTATTCAGGTTTGCCCAGGCACTGATCTTATCTAGGTCTACCTGAATAGCAGCGAATGCCTTTGATAACTCAGAAGGAGGGAAGGGTAAGTAAATTTGGAAATCATCAGCATAAAGATGGTGGGAGCAGTGAACTATTGAGTTAGGAAGATGATTGATATAACAGTTAAAAAGGATAGAAGAGATACTTGAGCCCTGGGCCACACCTGCCGTAAGGGCTAAGAAGGATGATAAGGGATGGTTAGGAATGTAAACGTCTTGAGTTCGATCGGAAAGGAAGGATTGAAACCAGCGGATTACGCTGTTAAAAAGGACAGTGCTTGAAGTTTAGAGAAGAGGATAGAATGGTCCTAGGAGTCGAAAGCTATCGAGAAATCAAGGAGTATTAAAACAGTTAGTTTCCTTTCGTCCATGGCAGTTTGTATGTCATTAAAGATATTGGCGAGGGCGGATTGAGTGGAGAAACCTGAACGAAAACCAGATTGGAGAGGATCGAGTAGTTTGGATTTTTCAAGGAATTCGGATATTTGAGCCTGGATTATTCTTTTGTGAGGTGTCGAAAGGTTTGAGAGGATGGAGGTTGGTCGATAGTCTTTAGAAAGAGCAGGATTAGCGGTTTTGTTAAAAGGATGGACTAAAGCTTTTTTCCAAGAGCTAGGGAACAATGAATTTTGGAGAGAAAAGTTATAAATAAAGAGTAGAACTGGCAGGATTTCGGGGAAGCATAGTTTTAACAATTTAACAGGAATTCGATCATAACCAAAAGTTTTGGTTCTGGATTTCATAACAGAGGAAATTAGGTCACTTGGAGAGATGTCAGAGAAATAAAAATTATCAGGATTAAATGATGGGACCGAGAAAGATTTAAGAGTAGGTGGAGAAGAACAATTAGAGGACGGAGATAAAAAGTAAGATTTTAATTCATCAGGAGAAATCTGCGGATCACGTGAGGAAGAGGATTTACAGAGAGAGAGAGAGAGAGAGCTTACGGAGGATTTGCCATTTTGTTTTTGAGTCAGGAGCTGAAGATAGGGCTTCTTGAAAGTAATTGGATTTTGAACGTCTGATAGTTGTCTGTGTCAAGTTACGGAGTGCTCTAAACGCTTGATAGTCGTCTGTCAGTCTTGTAGTATACTAGAAATAGCATGCATATATACTGAAATACTAGTAATAGTATATGCATAGAGGCTCAGCTGGCGGAAAAATGTAGACAGGAGTTGTAAATATTCAAAAAATATTTAGAAAAGTAAAAACATTTATTAACAAAAAGTAAAAAAGTAATATACACAATCAACAACAACAATGTAATACAAATTCACTTGAAGAACGTGCTCCAATTCGTAGAGCGGAATTGACTAAAAACTGCATTCAACCTAGAACAAGCAATAAAGCAATTAAAAACCCAGGCATGTGCTACTGAAGCTAAATATTCATAGAAGGTTAAAATAGAGGTTATATTCTATGCTTAAATAAAGGATAGATAATAGGTTTAATTAATTAAAATTACCGTGTAAGTAAATTTAATGCCCAAGGGCAGCATGAGCTGCAGCTTTATGTGCAAGGAAGGAACTACTGAGCCCAGAGCTGAGGCCGCCTGCATACAGTCCGGAACTAGCACCGCTGCCATAGAGTCCGGAGCTGTAGACGCCACCGCCGTACAGACTGGAGCCTCCAGAGATGACTCCAGAGCCCAATCCGTAGCCAGAACCAAGACCGTAGCCGGAACCAAGGCCGTATCCGGAACCTAGGCCGTATCCGGAACCGAGGCCGATGCCGGAACCAAGGCCGATGCCGGAACCAAGGCCGATGCCGGAACCAAGGCCAATACCGGAACCAACAGCTAAAAAGTAAATAAAAGATATTTCATATATCTGATATTCAAAATTGGTATCAGCAAGATTGTTGATTTAACACTTACCAATGGGAGTGGCTCCGACTGAAACGGGCACTGGTTGTGGTACTGGGACAGGAACGTTATTGACGACCGGGACTGGAACTGGAGATGGTACAGGAACTGGGACAGGTCTTGATACTGGAACTGTTACTGGATGTGGAACTGGAACAGGTACTGGCCTTTCTACTGGAACTGGGTAAGGCTTGTCTACAGGGACTGGATACGGTCGGTTGACCGGAACTGGCACTGGCCTATCGACTGGAACTGGAACTGGGTGAGATACTGGAATTGGAACTGGTCTGTCTACAGGCACACTGACTGGATGAGGCACCGGAACTGCAACTCGATGGTGTACAGTGACGTGGCGGGAAAGCAGATCACCTCCAATTCCAGAACCCAAGCCAATGCCTGAACCCAAACCAACTCCAGAACCCAGACCGATTCCAGAACCAAGACCAACCCCAGAACCCAAGCCTAATCCTGAACCGAGACCAACTCCCGAAGCAAGTCCTATTCCTGAACCGATTCCAGAAAGGCCGATTCCTGATCCATATCCAAGTCCTAGCCCAGATCCATACCCGTATCCACCTCCATAGCCATAGCCTCCGCCGTATCCATAACTACCACCATAGAGTCCTGTTCCCAATCCTAAACCGCCTCCCAAAACTCCTCTTTTTTCTGGCTTCTTCTTCTGTTCTACTTCTGCCAAAGAGCAGGCGATGAAGCCGCAAAAGAAGAGTATACTCTGTAAGAAATTTATTTTTTTAGTAATCACAAAATTAATATATTTGTAATTTATTATTGCATTAAAAAAGAGAAAAAAATTGTACTACTGCAACTCATGAAGGGTCTTGGACTCAGTACATAAAGAGATTCGTCCTGTTTCTAGGCCAACGACAGTCCAATGAGGTGATTAGGGCTTAATCACGCTCAGACGAAATATAACATACAATGTTAAAATTCTTTTCTTTTCTTTTTTTTAAATATTATTTTAATAATTTGATTGCTTATTACATATGAGTAATCTGTCCTTTTTTTCTAATAACTTTTCCAGCGTTTCTAAAAGCATCTCTAGGAACTTGGTCTCCGATATAATCTTAGTCCACTTTGGTTTCTTTGAAAGGTGAGGGAAGTCGATCCTGCACCCATCTGAAGGACCAGTGATTCGGGTGATGAGACTGCCTTGCCTACGCCAAGATTGTAAAACCACGAGCCAACATAGTTGAGTCTATTTAGAACTTTAGAAATAATTATTTATATCTAAGGGTGACTGGAATAGCGAATATATTAATCGCTTAGAGCTACAACGACCTATCTCGAAAAATCTGATGATTTTAATATCGAGTGAAGAAAATGATAATTTTATCATTAGAATCTAAATGAGTTCTGTAGTTCATTTAAAATTTTGAAAATACATATCACTACTATCGATGACAGGTAAAATATGCCTAATGCAGTTTCTTTTAATATAGCAAGGAAGGTTTCTTACCAAAGGGTTCATGCTGTTCCTTGGCCAAGTACTCCCAACGTCTGATGTCCGAGGGCCAATTTGACTTTATATATATCTGGGCTGGGTCCTGACATTTAGCGACGGCCAGTGGACCTCCCCCTCTTTCTTACCATCCTTCCCTTACATAAAGATAGCAGGTAAAAATTATATAAAAGTGATCCCTTTAGCGAATATTTGCAATGATTTGAATCCGACTATAAACATTAAAAAAAAGAGAAAAATGCACGAGAAAATGTAGCTTTATTTTTCGATATCTTTGTCTGAATACATTTAAAACAGTCGTATCAAAAGAGAATATTTTTGAATATTCGTGTTAAAAAGAGAACTTGTCCACAAGAAATTTCTTTAGAGTGTTGGATAATGACGAAGATGTATAACGAAAAATGATCAAAGATTAGTCTGTTTGCTTTTAATAATTTTACACCGTCATTGTAACGTTTTGTGAATTTTTAAACCACTTGTCTCTTTAATTAGGTCATATTTTGTGAGAAATAATTCTAGTTAAGATTGTCCTTGTCATATTCGTAGTTATTGTCTTATTCTCAAATCTGCCAAATAACTAACATAAAGTATATTGAGGGTGTATAGTCGACTGTAGAAACTATTATAGGTGGAATAGTCAGGAATCAGTCATTTTTTAAAAAGTTTTTAATTTTGCCAACGTTTCGGCTCAAGCTTGTGAGCCATCATCAGGGCATTACTGAGCCATGTCCAAGCATAAACCCAATACCTATGATTGTGATCCTCAAAGAGAACAGGCATACAAATTTCAAATTCATCATGATGAAATTAAATCGGTATGTGCGGTTAATTGTAAAGGTTTATTTAAAGTAAGTTCAGTGGGCATAGTTATGTTAAATTTGCATTACACATAACTTTAACTTTAACCTTTCCTAGTTATGTTGGAAACTTCTGCAGGCACATAAAACTATAGAAATGGAAAAGTAAGAAAAGAAGCACTCCTCTGTAATAAAAAAGCCTTTTTTAAAAAATGTTGAATTAACATTTTAGTTTGTGTACAAAATTCAAGTTTGATAGCACTCTTCTAGAAAGATATTTTTGTTAAAAGACTAAATTTCTTTTTTTTAAATATTCCATATTTTTAAATATAACTAACTATAGAAACCTTGAACACTTGATAATTTATTAAGATTTAAATTCTAGTCAGGTATATTTAGCCTGCTATCATTTCAAGCCTAAGGGTATGAATTTGAATCTTAGTCCCAACCAGACTTTTTCTAGCTTACAATTATTAAGGGATCCACTCAGAGTCATCCCTCTTTCTTCTCCCTGAGGTATATAAGGCTACGCAGCCGACTGTTGGCGACTTAACAGAAATAGGCATAATAAGTGAATGATATAACTTCTATATAATATAAGTGTAGTTAAGAATAATACACCTCATTGCCTGAGACTGGCGTACAATGCCTCTTGTGCCAAATAAATGTTAAAATTTATTAATTTTCTTTAATTATTATCCTAATTATCTTTATTATTAATTTTTAAATTTTTGCGCATGCTGGAAATTTGGTTTCAATTTGAGAATTGTTTGTTTCTCTTTTTTTTTCTTTCTTCTCTTTTCTTAGTTTATTATTTCTTCAATAGATTATATTTATAATTTTTACTTTCACTTTCTATATATAGTAAGGGAAAGTATTGCGATCGTGAAAATGGGCTTTAATATAATTTAGGTTTCATTCGGATTAAAATGGTCTGTCAGGGCTTAAATGCCGATATTCTAAATTTTCTTTTTCTAAAGTACCTTTAATTTTGTTGATTTTATAAAAATTACTATATTATTGTACTACTACTACTATATATTACTTGTTATACGCTGATGAAAAACAGGTAAATATATAAATTTAATGAATTCCATTACCAACTAAAGGAGAAAACAGAAAACATTTTTTTTTAATGCAATTTTTCGTTTTTGAACATAAGAACAGTAATATACATGTATGATACACCGTTGGAAAGCTAAAGATTTTAGAAAAAAATATTATCTCATACACAAGCTTTTAAAAGTTAATAGAGAATTATGAAATGAAGGTAAAACTAAATGATTATTTTAGATAATAATAAAATAGGTTTTTTAATAAAACACATGTTTCTATATAAATTCAATTTAATTAATTCTTTAATAGTTTCACGTATTTTTATCTCTAACTGTATTTGAAAATTCTTTTATTGATTTTAAAAACGGAGGTAAGTGAAAGTTGTGTGTTGCCCGCACCAGATTTTTTTTTTATTACCACTAGCAGTGTGAAGTTATAAAAAAGCAATGGTTAATCATTCAAAATAAACAAAATAAGAAGTGTACATCTGAGAAAGCAATTTAATAAACTTGACATTTAAATCTTGCTTAATGTTTCAATTATCATTAGGCCTTGCTGATGTTAAACTCTGAAGTTTTCACAATAGTAATACCTTCCTTCTTTTTTTATTTATTTAAAATTTATATTCCTTTGTAGTACGATATTCCTGACAAATGTTAGCATATTTTGGTCCCGTGGTGAACTTTTAAGTGTTTCAGACAATTTATCTTATTTAGAACGTGTGCTAGTGGCCCCTACTTTGTATAGGTGGAATTAACAAGAAAATAGCCTTATTTTATAACATCTGTTCATTATTATATTTAATCATCAGCAGAAATGATGATTTATTTGTTATTTTAAAGTAAAGCATAGATAACAGAAAATTTCATTTTTCCATTTAAAAAGATTTTGATTGCTACATGTATGTATTCAGAAATGTTTCCTGTTCTATTCGGATTATTATTATTTTATATCTCAAATGAACTATATACATTACATTTCATAACTTCAATTCTTTCCATAGGAATCCCACTTAGTTTACAGTGAAACATTCTTTTCATGAAATATTGGGTTGTGTCACATGAAATGTCCATTTTCAAGGTAAAGGATTTTTATTAAAAATGCCAAATGAAAACAAGATAATTTTATTTGACTTCGTTGCCCAGTTCTTTCAATTTTTGAACAGCATGTTTTGAAACATGGGGTCTTGCTGCCGCTCAGTGAGATCATGAGATACCCTTGTATCGAGCTTTTTTACTTTCCCAATACACTTTAAATGTCTGGAAACGGTAGATGCACTTGCATTTAGTTGTGCTGAGAGTCCTTTAACTGTCTGGTAGGGGTTTCCTTCTACTGTATGTTTGAGGACATCGTTGTCTATTATGGACGGAGGGTTCCTTGGGGCAAGTTTTCCAAGTCGGTATCCCCAGCTGAAAACTTGGCAAACCAACGGCGAATGGTCCGTTCATTAATACTCCCTTCCCCAAATGCCTTGCAAATATTTCTAGCGGCCTCAGCTGCTGAATGGCCGAGTTTAAACTCGTACAAAAATATTACTCGAAAATCGCGTGTTCTATGTTCATATTTGGAGGTATACTAAAAAGTAGGTAATTGATTGGGAAGGTAATTGTTTATGGTACAAAGGTTAAGGATTAGTAACTGTTTACTTTAAATCAGTTTATGCTTGGACATGGCTCAGTAATGCCCTGATGATGGCTCACAAGCTTGAGCCGAAACGTTGGCAAAATTAAAAACTTTTTAAAAAATGACTGATTCCTGACTATTCCACCTATAACATAAAGTAGTTTGTGACAATTTGGTAATGGCATTGCAAGACCTAAGAGATATAATCTTTACACAGTCACTTCCAAGATTTTTTTCCACGTCGATACGAAACATTTTAATCAGATACAACGCAGATACAAAATAAATGATATATGCTGGCCTCTAGCTAACAGTGAAGCTCACACACTGCCTGCAGCAAAAATAAATTGAATACTCTTAGCTAATAAGACCATCTGTAACGTTTAGTGAATTTTTAAACCACTTGTCTGACAAATAACTCACATAATGTGGTTTGCGACATATTCAAAATCTTATTTTTAGCCGAACAAACAGTTTTAGTATGATATTGTTTCCGATGGCTATAAATTCAGAAAAAATGATGATGATGGTACATTACAGATACTGGACTGGTAGCTGAAAGGAAAAGGGATTCATCTCAAATAAGACTATGGTTGTGGTGAAACAGAGATATTTAATGTATTTTTCTTAAGAAAAAAAAAAGTAAGCCGTCCTCTAATCGATTGGTTGTTTTTTTTTTTTTATCCTAAGGCATTTAAATTTTATTTTTCGAATATCTTAAAAACTACGTCTTCTAGATAATCATAGGTATTCCTTTGGAAGTTAATCAATTTTCGTACAAATATAGTACAAAATCATCTTGGAGTATCAATTTGGATTTTTAATTTGTGACTAATAAACTAATATATTAGTGAGGAAAAGTTTCCGTACACCAAGTAAATTTGTTACATGGGTGTGTTTTTTTTTTTTTGTTTTTTTTCTGGCATAAATATCTTATTCTAATCACAGGTAATAATGTACCAAGGTTTTAACGGTTTGTGATTAATATTAAAGGAGAGAGCGTTTTATTTGTAAATCAAAGGTCAAAAAGGTTTTTCCTATACATCTTGAGTTTAATCCTATTTGTTTTATTATTATTATTATATTATATGCAATATGTTCTCAAACGACACCGAGAATTGAACTCCCTGGAGGATATACCAAGAACTGACAGGCCAAGGAAATTCTACGGACACCACAGGAAGTGCATTCTAGCAAAAATGAATGAAGAGCCTTATTGCTAGTGCCGCGTGTCATTGGCCAGTAGCATACATAAGGACTACGGGATACAAATTCACCCTGAGACCGTCCGAAATGTCCTAAGGAGGGATGGCTTCAGAGGTCGAACAGCCAGGAGAAAGCTTTTCATTATTAAAGTTAATAAGAAGAAGCGCCTACAGTTTGCAAAAGAGTATGTAAACAAACCTAACAGTTTCTAGGAAACGTTATCTTCAAAATATAACATTTTTTGACCAGATGGACGATGCAAGGTGTAGAGGAAACCAAAGAAAGCCTTCAAGACAAAGAATATGCATCCAACGCTTAAACACGGGAGTGGAAGTATCATGGAGTGAGGGTGCATGAGCTCATCCGGTGTAGGGGATTTGTGCTTTATTGGTGGGATTATGAACCAAAATTTCTATAATAATATTTTAAGGACTAATTAAAAAAATTCGGCTTAAAAGCTCGGACTTGGGCGAAGTTTTATTTTTGAACAGGAGAATGTTTCTAAGCATACAGCTCAGAAAGTTAAAGAATGGCTAATCTAAAATGTTCCTAAACAACTGAAAAATCTCCACAGTCCCCCCCAGCCCTCAATCCTATAGGACATCGCCCAAGCCCGAGCTTTTCTGTCGAATTTTGTTTTTCTTCGTCCTTAAAATATTAATATAGTAATTTTGGTTCATAATCCCATCAATTACGGAAGGATATAATATCCCCTGGAAACAAGATCCAGGGGATTCCCAGGGAACGAGATCCAGAAAGATAACAATTGAATATAATAATAATAATAAAACAAATAGGATTAAACTCTAGATGTATGGAAACTTTTTTGACCTTTGATTTACAAATAAAACGCTCTCTCCTTTAATATTAATGACAAACCGTTAAAACCTTGGTACATTATTACCTGTGATTAGGATAAGATATTTATGCAAGAAAAATAATAAAGAAAAAAAAGATAACACACCCATGTAACAAATTTAATTGGTGTACGGAAACTTTTTTGAGCAAGTGTAGTTAAAGGAATCGGTAACTAATTAATTTGTTTATTTTAAAGTTACTTTATTTTTTTATTGCTATTATTTGGGTTTGTATTGATTTTTTCCATTATGATATTATATGATATTGGTTAGATTTTTAAAAGGAATATATCCGATACTCATGACCCTGATATTATGTGTCAAAAGAATTAAAACAACGAAACTTTCGGAAGACATATATTTGTCGTAAGTTTACTGAAAATAAAATATACTAACAGTAATTTACAATTACTTCCGGTGTTCACAGAAGCAAGAATTTGTAACTTTCTAACTATTTATAAATGTTGAATAATCCGGAAAATATGTTAAATGCTTTTTCTCGATTATTGTCCTATCACCTAAAGAAACTGCAGGTCAATGAGTTTAAATAATTTGAATCCGACTATAAACATTAAAAAAAGAGAAAAATGCACGAGAAAATGTAGCTTTATTTTTCGATATCTTTGTCTGAATACATTTAAAACAGTCGTATCAAAAGAGAATATTTTTTGAATATTCGTGTTAAAAAGAGAACTTGTCCACAAGAAATTTCTTTAGAGTGTTGGATAATGACGAAGATGTATAACGAAAAATGATCAAAGATTAGTCTGTTTGCTTTTAATAATTTTACACCGTCATTGTAACGTTTTGTGAATTTTTAAACCACTTGTCTCTTTAATTAGGTCATATTTTGTGAGAAATAATTCTAGTTAAGATTGTCCTTGTCGTATTCGTAGTTATTGTCTTATTCTCAAATCTGCCAAATAACTAACATATAATAATATTTTGCGTAATTATTTATTATTACATATAATTATTTAATGTCTTACAATATGTATGACCTACCATAATAACTTTTTGGCCATTATATAATTTATGTTTTATAAACTTCCTTCAAGCTAATGTGTTAATAGCGCGCTACATAATCCAACGGTGGAATCATAAAAAAATATTAGAGGATGGATCAGCAAAGATTTCCAAATATCTAATAATTTGTGGATATAATTAGTTGACCGTTGAGAATTACTGAAGGAATTACTGACCGCCACCCGGACTAATTCCTTCAGTGATCTAATAATTTGATGAAAAGGTAATGTACAAAGAGAAGCTTGAAAATCTTGCAAATGCACCCATACAGCATTTATTCTGCATATCTGAACTATAAATTATTAGTTGACAATGGTGTAGCGGAAATCGCGTTAGCCACTTGGTCACATAATTTGTCTAATTCTTATTTTTGGTTGTGAATATTTTTGATAAGTTCATTAAATTTATTTGTGTATATTTTATAAAATGTGTACCAGGTGGCTAACCAAAAAGTAACCTTCCTGTAAATAAAACATATGTTTTTTAATGTAGTTAAAAAAAGCTTGTATGAAGATAATAAAAATGTGCTTTTTGGTTATAAAAGTTTAAATTTATAAGTAATAATTAGTTTTAACGAAACACGTTAAATTGGTGACCCCGACGTGATCCGAGAGCTGTGAGTACATAGTTTTAATAAGCATTTTTACAAAAATGGCATCGAAGGATGTGTTTAATCTTTTCACGCTAGACGACGAAGAGATCGTAACTCCGCCGGTAATTTCACAACCCGTAGAAATGGTATCAACGGCTTGTGTCAAAGCACAGCTCCCGGAATTTTTCAAAGCAGATACGGAAGTTTTCTTTGTACAAATGGAAACAGTTTTCTCGCTATATAGTATTAGAAGTAGCCTAAAAAAATTTCAATACATTATTGCCCAGTTAGACCGGGAAGCCATGAGAGAGGTTGTAGACCTGGCTAAATCACCACCGGATGAAAATCCTTACGAAATTCTCAAGGAAAGAATAACTCGGTGTTTTGGGGAATCCGATAATAGACGAATTCGTCGCCTTCTGGACGAACAGCAGCTCGGTGACCGAAAACCTTCGCGTTTCCTTAGAGACCTTCAACAGATAAGTAGTTCATTGCTTCCCGAGGATTTCATTAAAGTTATTTGGTTACGGGGACTCCCTAATAAGATGCAGTTAGCCCTGGCTACAAGCTACGAGCAGGACTTAAAAAATCTTTGTATTATAGCGGATAGGATCGCCGAATTTAGCGAAGGTCAAGACCGCGAAGTTGCCGCAATAAAGCTACCTCACCCCTCTGAATATGAAACCCGATTGCTCCCTACTCTGGAGAGGTTGACTGAGAGGGTAACAGCTTTAGAAGCTCGTGAGTCGGGCTCAGGGAAATCGCAGCGACGTCGACCGAATAATCGGAATGTTTGTTTCTATCATGCTAGATTCAGAGGACGGGCGATCAAATGTATAAAGCCGTGTTCTTGGGATGGTGATTCCAAACCTTCGGAAAACTAGAACTAGCAGTAGCTGAGACGGAATCTACTGCTAGATGTGTTAACCGCCGACTTTTTGTTTACGACCGACAGTCCCGTACGCGGTACTTGGTGGACACAGGAGCTGCAATATCGGTATTCCCGGTGAAGAAACCTCTGAAGGCCAAACCGGGCGAATTCCTTCTGAATGCAGCAAACGGAACACCTATTCCTACCTATGGGGAACGCCTTATCGAAGTGGACTTGGGCCTCAGACGGAAGATGACCTGGCGTTTTATCCTAGCAGAGGTTGAGCAACCAATCATCGGCGCTGATTTACTCTTTCACTATCAGCTTATGGTAGATCTGGCTGGTTGTCAGTTGGTAGAAAAAAACACAAGTTTGTCAACTAGGGGTAAACTTACAGATATGTCCGGACCCACCATATATTCTGTTCCCGAAGGAAAATGGTACACAGAATTACTCCTAGCATTACGAGCCCCACTGTCTTTGTAAAGGAACCCTTACATTCGGTTGAACACCACATCGAGACGCAGGGAGCACCTGTTACAGCAAAGGCGCGAAGGCTCAATCCTGAGAGGTACACTGCAGCTAAGAGGGAATTCGAGCAAATGCTGCAAGAGCATTATTCGTCCATCTAGCAGTCAGTGGGCAAGTCCCCTACATATCGTGCCTAAGAAGGGTGGAGGTTTGAGGCCTTGCGGAGATTACCGACGTTTGAATTCTAAGACGGCGCCCGATCGATACGCAGTCCCGAATATAGCCGACTTCAATATCAGTCTACACGGGAAACGAATCTTTAGTAAATTAGACTTTAAAAGGGCCTATTACCAGATTCCAATCGCCGAGGAAGACATCACAAAAACGGCTATTATCACACCCTTTGGGCTTTTTGAGTATGTTCGGACTCCGAAACGCTGCTCAGACTTTCCAGAGATTTTTGGATACTGTCTTACGTGGTCTTGACTTCGTCTATGCCTACCTAGACGATATCTTCATCGCGTCAACGGACGAAGAGGAACACAAGAAGCACCTAGACGAAGTTTTTCAACGTCTTCAGCAGCACGGTTTGATTATAAACCTCTCTAAATGCGTCTTTGCTGTAAAAGAGTTAGAGTTTTTAGGACATAGGGTTACGCAACAAGGCATCACTGTGCTGCCGAAAAAGGTTGAGGCCATCAGCAAGTATCCGCGTCCCACTACAGTTTCGGACCTTCGTCGTTTCTTGGGAATGGTGAATTTTTACAGGAGCTGCCTTCCTCATGCGGCTAATATACAGTCACCGTTGAACGCATTTTTATCCGGAACCAAGAAAAACGACAAGACGCCAATCTCGTGGACGGATACCTCGATCAAAGCATTTGAAGACTGCAAAGTAGCTCTTCGCAACGCCGCTATTATTGCGCATCCGAATCCAGAAGCGGACCTTGTTTTGGCCTGCGATGCTTCAAACACAGCTATGGGTGCAGCGCTTCAACAAAAGGAAAATGGCGTATGGCGACCTCTAGGTTTTTTTTCAAAGGTTTTTACCAAATCTCAGTGTAATTACTCCACCTATGACCGTGAACTGTTGGCCATCCATCAGGCGATCCGACATTTCCGATCTCAGGTTGAAGGCCGATACTTCATAATATGGACGGACCACAGGCCTCTCTTGTTTGCATTCGATCAAAAGCCAGAGTCCTCCACACATATGCGAATTCGGTGGGTGAATTATATTAGCCAATTTACCACTGACATTCGTTACGTCGCGGGGTTGGATAACAACGTCGCTGATGCCTTATCAAGAGTGGAGGAAATTGGAGCTCCAAGTGGAACGGATATATTATGTGAAGCGCAAAGCAATGACGATGCGATTCCAACGTTGCTGGAAAACCCCAGGCTGCAACTGAAATGGATGGAGTTACCGGGTCTCGGGAGCCGGCTCCTTTGCGAAACATCTAAACCTACGGCTCGTCCCTACGTACCTGAAATAATGCGCCGTACTATTTTCCAACAAATACACAACCTTAGCCATCCTGGAGTCCGTGGGTCTCGTAGGCTGATTAGCCAGAGATTTTATTGGCCTAATCAAAATGTGGATATAGGGAAGTGGGCGAAAGCATGTATCGCCTGTCAGCGATCAAAATTCCAGCGCCACACCGTGGCTCCTCCTGGTATGTTTCTACCTTCAGCTCGATTTGAGCATGTTCACCTAGATATTATAGGGCCTCTACCACTTTCAGCAGGTATGCGATATTGCTTAACGGTGGTGGACAGATACACTAGATGGCCAGAAGCACATCCAATAGCAGACATTTCGGCAGCTACATGCGCTGAAGCACTTTGTGCGGTATGGATTTCTCGCTACGGGGTTCCGGCTCGCATCACAACTGATCAGGGGCGTCAATTCGAATCGGATTTATTCCGTGAGTTATCGAAGACCTTAGGATTCCAGCGCTGCCGAACTACAGCATACCACCCACAGTCCAATGGTTGCGTCGAGAGATGGCATCGTACTTTGAAGACAGCCCTAACGGCGCAGTTCAACAGCAATGCCTGGACCAGCCTGCTGCCTATGGTACTGCTGGGACTTCGCACGGCAATACGGGATGACAACGTCACAAGTGCCGCAGAGATGACTTTCAGTCAACCTCTTCGGCTTCCTGGTGAATTTTTAGAAGAATCTAGGCAACGGGAAAGCGCTGGAGAGTTTGTTCGACAACTAAGGGAGCAATTAGTGAGTCTCAGGCCGGCTGCCTTCCGGACGCCCACTAGAAAACCCTTTGTTCACCCGGACCTCTTAACGTGCTCCCATGTCTTTTTGAGGGACGATATGGTACAAAGACCACTCATCCCACCTTATACGGGCCCCTACAAAGTTTTAAAAAGACATAAGAAGACGTTTGTTCTTCAACTGCTTAGTGGTTCCAAAACTGTAACCATAGACCGATTGAAGCCAGCATTCCTCCTCCAAAATCAAGATCCAAGTTGTGCTCAGCCGGACCCTCAGAAGGTTTCAACGGAACACAATGACTCCGCCGAGCCTGATCGCCAAGTTCCTGACCCCAGGATGACTCGTAGTGGAAGAATAGTCAGACCACCGAGCCGATTCCTCGACGCAGTCATTGGGGGGAGGTGATGTAGCGGAAATCGCGTTAGCCACTTGGTCACATAATGTGTCTAATTCTTATTTTTGGTTGTGAATATTTTTGATAAGTTCATTAAATTTATTTGTGTATATTTTATAAAATGTGTACCAGGTGGCTAACCAAAAAGTAACCTTCCTGTAAATAAAACATATGTTTTTTAGTGTAGTTAAAAAGCTTGTATGAAGATAATAAAAATGTGCTTTTTGGTTATAAAAGTTTAAATTTATAAGTAATAATTAGTTTTAACGAAACACGTTAAAATGGATTTTTATATAAATAACAGATAAATGAGATAAGTAACAGAATTTTATTTAAGTAACCTACAAAATTAATTTACAGTAAAAATGTATCTAGAATTAAAGGTTAAAAAAAAAAATTATAAGAAATAAAATAGGAAAAAAACACATTAAAATAGTATCAGGACGAGTAATTTAATTATAAGAAATATAGAATCAAATCAGTACAATTCATGAATAAGTAACACTAATTTATATAAAAACACTAATATCAAAAAATGTCTGCGAACAATTTAAACGAATTAGAAACTTGTCCCTAAAACTATTTCTTAGAGCTGAAATCGATGAAGGTGATATCATACACGATAATTAATGAGTAAAAATGACTTCTACAGAAGATCTAATTTTATCTAAAATATTGTGTTATTTTTAATAAAGTGGTGGAGTTAATGGAGATTCTATTTACTAAATTAATACATTTAACCTTCCTCTAAATATATCAACACACACAATAATAATTATTTTATTAGAGGTATGCTATAGATGCATGTAATGTTATTATTTGCCAATCTTTACATTGCTTTATGAACACCTATTTCTTTTCTTCTTTATTCCCACCTTCCAGAAGCTATCGGACAATAAGCAAATGCTCTGTATAAAAAGTAAGATCAGAAATGGTATGCATGGATAAGGAAAGAGCCCAGCAGCTTTCCTTCCTAGGCTTTAATTTAGGGGAGGAGGTCTCTCATCCAGCTTCTCTCCGCCTTTTTTCTGACTGGCTGAAGAGCATTTCAGCTATTGACATGTTATTAATAAGTAAGCCTATTGTCGTCGCTGTGCAGTTTACTGTACAAACTAGAATAGAGAGTTCATATATGTTTGTCAACTATTGGTTGTGGTAGGTCCCGTATTTAGGTTTTTTTTGTTGACGTAGCAAGGAGCTGTCGTTATGAGTCTTTAAATATGAGTATTTACTGTAATACTCGTATTTGACTGAAATGATTCCAAGACGACATACTGGAAAAAGCACATAACTATTATCTCTCAGCCGACATACAAAGGACCCTAAATTCGGCTAACTATCCTTTATATAGATTACTATGCAATTACAATGCTCCCGACCCTGAAATGTACCTCACATTTAAAGTACATATAAAGAAATTGAGATGTGTCAGCCAATTAAGAGTTGCAAATCCAGAACAGATTAGAATCTATGGAAAAAAACTCAGATTTTTTGTTCAAGTCACAAGAAAGCTGTATATTCAATCGATTTATCTACAACAGCCTACATCACATTCTCCTTCACTGCCCGGCACACAATGAAAATAGACAGAAATTTCTTCAAAACTTCATCTTAGAATCTTCCGACATCCAAAGTATCCATGCTATACTGAGTATCGATAGTGTAGATAAGTTACATAAAGTGTACTATTACATGATAGGAGTTCAAAAAGTGCTCCATTCTTTATCCTAGAACATTTTCTATTCAGTGTTTATTTTTATTTGATCTTCGAAGTAATATTTTGCTTATTTATTGTTTCTGTTATAGCACCAGTAACTGTTTATTCTTTAAACTGTAATTTATTTTTGAAATTCGTTTTAGTAAATTTTCACTATTATTTTATTTATTTTTAAATGATATGTATATAAAGTTCTAAAACCATAATATTGTAATTTATAGCCAAGCTAGACTCTATTTGTATGGGGAAGCCCCAAAGACAAAATAAAATTTCTATTCTAAATTATTCCAAGTTTTTTATGTGAGTATTTTTTGGTTGAGTATATGTGAAGTGTAAATCAAATTAAACCAATACAGACTTAAATAGTTATGTGTATGTATTCTGTTTCTCATATTATTTAAATTTGATGAAGAGAGGATAGTACTTACAGTCGGTGGTTGAGAATCTTTCTTTTCATCTTGACATGTGGGTGCCAAGGATTCCCTATTTAAATTCTGATCCTTATCAAAACCTGTTGGAGGTACGGCATAATTAAGTGATTCTCACAAATTTATTCATTGTCAAAGGAGTTGAAATGGTTCTAATGTACTGGCTTGAACGACTAAAAGCAAATAATTTATATAAGTACGAGTGGACTCGCCACTGGTTCGCACGGATGCAATTTGAATAAGGTGTCATTCATGTTTTAAAAATCTCTGTCTGACAGATTTAGAGTTTATCGTTTTGTGAGTTTTACTTCATCGTAACGTTGCAATTCATCAATTGTGATAGCACTGTTAGAAGTGGTTGGTTTATTATTGGTTGGAATAAGATTTTACTGCGGTAAGAAGATTGAATGGAGTCCTCTGAATGATTTTGAGTATCTATAATAAGTGTTTTTGGGATTTCGTTCATGTTTTCTTCAAGAATATTAATTTTAGTTATTAATTTTTCCATGATAGCAGATAATTTGTCGATTTGAGAATTTAAAATATATTGTATTCGAGTGATATACGATATGAGAATAAGTTTCTCGAGAATTCGGATCTCTTACTGGTTTTTTAAATGTGTCCGGTATATTTCCTTCTGCCATCTTTCGAGCAACTGTAAGTGGGACTAGGTCAATTACTTTTATTTTTTGAATTTCCTGAAATAGCACCTCAAACGATCTTCAACCGGCTCAAATTTCAAAATAAACTTTAATAAAATATTTTAAATGTTTTTTCGATAGCTTGATTCCAGCTGTTCTCTAATTATTAACTATTTAAAATACATTTCAAAGGTTTAATTTAGTCTCCATGGGAATCCCGTTTGATAGTGAAAGATCTGTTTTCATAAAATAATTTAAAAGTTTGAATAATTAATAACAGTGTTATTTTATAGATTTATAACAACTTACTCTTTATGTTAGACTTCCTCCTCCCATCCTCAACCTCAGATCTCTCAACCTCTGCCTCAAACCTCTCATGTACTTTCTCATGCCGTACCTTCTCAGCCTAAATTTCAAAAAAACAATTTCCCCTCTAAAAATGTCTCCCTGAGGGTTGAGTTGCCCCCCGTAATTACTCCTCAGAACGCTCCCAAAGTTCCAGTTTCATCCCTTCCTTCTAACCATTTCGAACCCTCATCAGAAGTACCATTGAATATTCAACCCCCACAACATTCCCAAAGGAATATCCAACCACCTCTTGCCCAAATTAATCCCCCTTCCTATGACACTACCTACTATCCCTATCCCAGCCAAAACCCATCTGATATTACATCTATCCTCTCTTCCTTCCTACTAGATCTCCAAAACACTATAAGACCTCTCATCTCTCTCCTTACAAATCTCCTGTCACAATTCCCACTTAGTCTCCCACGATGAATAACAAGTCTCTAGCTCTTCTACTGTGGAACGCAAACGGACTGAACAATCACCGAGACGAACTTGACATTTTTCTTCACGACAAACACATTGACATTGCACTGATTACTGAAACTCATTTCACCACTCATTCTCACTTTTACATACGTGACTACATTACATACAGATCAGATCACACAGACAACACATCACACGCTGGCTCATGTATCCTCATTCACAAAACCTTACCTCACTCATTGATTCCCTCCACTCCATCTGACACCATTCAGTGCACCTCCATTTCCTTAGCTTCCCACCCATTCAATATGACAATCTCAGCTGTATATTGCCCTCCAGGTAATTCCCTTAACTATAACCACCTTGAATCCTTATTCAAATCCTTAGGTCCGCGCTTCATTGCTGGGGGAGACTACAACGCCAAAGACCAACGATGGGGATGTCGAACGTCCAACACTCGTGGCAGGATTCTTTCCCGCGTCACAACCTCCAATAGCTATTCCTCTTGTCACCTCATAATCCCACATACTGGCCCACATCTCCTAAAAAACGTCCAGATATTCTTGACATCTTCCTTACTTCCCAAATCCCCTCCTCCCAATCTATAATAAAATCCTTAGATGACCTCTCCTCAGATCATAGTCCGGTACTACTTCTCATGGCTTCAAATCCTATTCTTAAACCATCTCCTCCCTCCTTGATTAAAGGACACATTGACTGGGAAAAATTTCGTTATGATTTAGAGAACAGACTCGACTTAAAAATTCCGTTAAAAACCAAACAGGACATAGACTCAGCCATTGACGAACTAACAAAATCAATAGAAACAGCCATAGACAACAACACATCTCACTTTACAAATAGAAAATCTCATGAAACAAAATTGCCAAGTCATATTCGACTCTTATTAGCTGAAAAACGCAGGGCTAGAGCGAAGTGGCATAGAACCAGATACCCTTCAGACAAAACCCATTACAGTAAACTAACTAACAAACTCAAGACAGAAGTAAGAAAACTCAAAATTAAAAACTTCCAGAACTTTACAGAAAACTTAACCACGTCAGACAAATCTTTATGGACAACAACTGCAAAACTACTGAAATACAAAACCTTTAATCATCCACTCCTCACTGAATCACAGACCTGGACAAGAACCGATGATGAAAAATCCCAAATTTTTGGCGATCACCTATCCAAAACTTTCAATCCTCATCCCGATATCATTAACCCTATCCATAATGAACATGTAGAAGCAGAACTAAATGTTCCACTCCAAATGTATCCACCTCCTAAAGCCTTTCATCCATCAGAAATCATCAATATCCTTAGTAAATTACCTCTTAAGAAATCTCGAGGTCACGATCTTATTACAACCAACATCCTGAAACAGCTCCCTCGAAAGGCCATCCTTTTCCTTACTTACATCTACAACGCCACTCTCCGTTCTACCTATTTTCCTGACATTTGGAAACTGTCCATTATGAAAATGATCCCTAAGCCCAAAAAACCACTTGAATACCCATCCTCTTACCGCCCTATATCCTCCCATTATGGGCAAAATTCTTGAAAAACTTCTCCTAAAAAGGTTATACCCGATCCTAGATTCAAATCATGTCATTCCTGACCACCAGTTTGGATTTCGATCATCCCACTCTACTATTCAGCAGTGCCATCGTGTGGTGGATGTGGTATCCTCTACATTGGAGCGCGGAATGTACTGCACTGGAGCCTTTCTAGACGTGGAACAGGCTTTTGATCGAGTTTGGCATCCAGGACTGCTCTACAAACTCCGCAAATTCCTCTCTCCGACATATTTCCTAATAATCCGCTCCTACCTTACAGGTAGAACCTTTAAAGTTAATCATAACCTCTCCTACTCCTCAGTATTCAACCAGTCAGCCGGTGTACCTCAAGGTAGTATCCTAGGCCCAATCCTCTACACGGTGTATACAGCTGATATCCCTATCCATCCAAGCACTTTCCTCTCTACTTACGCTGATGACACATGTGTGCTATCCGTAAATAATGATCCTATTGTTGCTTCCCAAGTCCTACAGAACCATTTATCCGCCATTGCAGAATGGTGTCACAATTGGAGAATCAAAATAAATCCTAATAAATCCCACCAAATCACCTTCACTCTACGACGTAAACCTATGAATTCCTGTCCAGTTGTTTCCTTTAATCATACCCCACTCATCACTGTAGAACAAATACGATACCTTGGACTTCATCTTGACAAACGTCTTACATGGAATCCTCATACAAGACTTAAACGACAGGAAACTGCCCGTAGATATCGACTATTAAAACACTTACTTGACAAACGATCAAAACTTCCTCTTTACTTTAAAAAACTCATTTACACAACCATTATTAGACCTATCTGGACTTATGGCATAGAGCTATGGGGCTCCACTAAACCATCGAATTCCTCCCGCATCCAATCCTTGCAATCCAAAATCCTTCGTCAAATCCTAGACGCTCCTTACTTTGTTACCAACAAACTCATCCATAGAGACCTGAATATCCCACTAGTTACTGAAATCGCTCAAAAAAGATACACCTCCTTTCATTCCAAATTACCCACCCATACAAACCCGCTTGTCCGCATCCTCTCATCGACATATATTCCCGATAATCCTCCGAGGCGTCTGAAAAGACGGTGGCCTCGAGACCTGCTGAACAAACAATCATTGAAGTGCTACCGCTGGGTAGATTCTTGTCATGTCTTTTTCAAGCCAATTTTCTGTTTTTAGCACATTTACTTATTGTACTGTGTAAATTGTACAGTTGTAAATATCAATAAAAGAATTTAAAAAAAAAAAAAAAAAAAAACTCTTTATGTTAACCATTCACTTACGATTCAGAACGCAATATTGTTTCTGAAATCTAGCGTGCTGAATGAAAGAATATATGAAACTTGTAGGATATTGTACAACGGTGCCAACATTAAAATATCACAACTTCGCTCTTTACGAATAACATATGTGCGTAAGGTTATAGACTTAAAAAAACTTTATATTAACTTTTTTTAACTACAATTTTCTTTCATTGAATATAAACCCATTAAAGGCAGGATTTATCTCAGTGGTTCCAAACGCACTTTTACGGGACAAAAGTTTGGACTGGTCGTTCTGTAAAAGTAATATCAGCCATTTTAACGTCATTTGGTTCCTTCGTAGATTCACTTTCAATGGTATAGTTGGCATATTTTTAGATCATTTCTATGTCATAAAAATATATAGATTATGTACTTCATTATGGTTTTTCATTTCGAAAAACTAAGTTAGACCTCAAAATAATTTTATATGCCAAATCTGCTCTGTTATTTCCATTGAAGAAATCTCTGTAGTCAACTGCGTATTCAACTTTACCAAAAGCGTAGACATCTGTTTACGGTTTTGAAAAATTGTCAATAACAACTATAAACAAAACTGAAATTTTGAAAGCAATTTGCTTTTCATTAATTTGTGTATTTATTGAGGTGTTCAAAATAATTTTAATTTTTATGACATTTTTTGAATATTCTTAAAAAATCACCAAGTCGTTGTGTGAAACGCAAAGTTTTCTACTAACCATTTTAAACAAATTTCAATGCAGGAAATATAGATATATATGAGAATAATTAGTTACTGAGATATTTTTCTGAAATGATCAACAAAAGCTACATATTTTAATGACATAAAAATAAGCTAAAAACATGCCAATTATACCATTAAAAGTGAATTAAGGACGAAACAAAATTACGTTAAAATGGCTGATATATCTTAAATAAAACGACCAGTACAGACTTTTGTTCCGAAAAAGTGCGTTTGAAACCACTGTGCGTCGGTAGCTACAGTCGAGATAAATCGTAGTCCTACTTCGACTCCCGCCTTTAATGTGTTAACTTTTTTAAGGCCTTGCACTTTCCGATGGTATATTATACATCTATATTACTACTCATTTTTCAGAAAATTTATTTTTCCCTCCCAATAAAAAGCTAAATGTCAATGTATTTTACTTATGAACTTCAGGAAGGAATGGCCTAAATAACATTAAAAACCGTATCAAAATTCAAAAAGTGGTTTAGAAGGAGTCGCTGAAACCAGCGATCGCGCTATCATTAATATATATATATATATATATATATATATATATATATATATATATATATTTATTTATTTATTTATTTATATAATGTATACCTATGACACGTGTGTGCTATCAGTAGATAATGATCCAGTTACTGCCTCCCACACTCTTCAATCCCACATCCGAGACCTTGAAGTATGGTGCCAGAATTGGAGGATTAAAATTAATTCTAACAAATCCCACCAGATAACCTTTACCCTTCGTCGTAAACCAATGACTTCCTGCCCTACAGTATCCTTTAATGACACTCCATAGCCCCTGTTGAACAGATTCGATACCTAGGACTCCAACTTGACAAACGTCTAACTTAGAATCCCCATACAAGACTTAAACGACAAGAAACTGCCCGACGTTTTCGACTACTTCAACACTTACTGGACAAACGCTCCAAACTTCCACTTAATTACAAAAGACTCATTTATATGACCATCATAAGACCGATATGGACTTACGGAGTAGAGCTATGGGGCTCTACTAAACCATCGAATTCCTCTCGTATCCAATCCTTACAATCCAAAATCCTTCGGAAAATCCTCAATGCTCCTTATTTTGTTACAAACACACTCATTCATAAAGACCTTAATATTCCATATGTTGCTGACTTAGCCCGAACCAGGTACCATTCCTTCCATGAAAAGCTCCATTCTCACTACAATCCATTAGTTTCAATCCTTGCTTCCTCTTCAATCCCTGATAATCCTCCGAGGCGTCTGAAAAGAAGATGGCCACGGGACCTTCTAGTTTAGAGTGTTTTTAGAGTGCTGCCACTGGGTAGTGTCTCTACATGTATTTCATGACAGTTTTACATATTCCATCACATTTACTAGATGTATTTTTATTTAATACAGTTGTAAATATCAATAAATATGTTTAAAAAAAAAATATATATATATATATATATATATATAATATATATATATATATATATATATATATATATATATATAATGTATAGAATACACCACACTTTTTCGGGACAAAAGTCTGTACTGGTCGTTTTATTTAAGATATAGCAACCATTTTAACGTCATTTTGTTCCTTCGTAAATTCAGTTTCAATAACAAGTCCGATAGACTCGCTGACCAACAATGAGAGCGGCCCTCCAGGGTGTGACGTAGGTTCGAACGCCCTACTCACATATTTTAGTTCACAAAATACCACAAACAGTCATGGATTTCTCTGAGGTAAAACGCCCATTGTCCGGAAGTAAACTAGTCCCCCGTTCGGGTCTCCGGGGACTGCTTCAGAGGAATCTAGGCGCAAAATGAAAATTAGAGATCTAACAATAGGGTAGGTGGAACGTTAGAAGTTTAAATACGGCAGGTGGGTTAAAGTCGGTCGCGAATGAAGTTAAGGGGTACCATTTAGATATCCTTGCATTACAAGAGGTTTGCTGGCCAGGGGAGGGTTCGTTAACAGAAGGAAATTATACTATTTGGTACGGGGGGAGCGTTAATTATTGTTTAGGTACCGTGTTTCTGATTATGAATAGATTTCTTTCCGCATTACGGGAGGTACAGTTCTTTAGTGAAAGAATATCGGTTGCTATATTTCAAGGTCGTTGGTCTAAAATCGCGTTTATAAACATTCATTCTCCCACCGAAGATGTGATGATGAAGTAAAATGCGAATTTTATGATAAACTAGAGTCGGTTTACGATAAGCTACCGCGAAATTACATTAAAATAATACTAGGAGACGCGAACGCAAAGGTTGGAAGGGAAGAAGTATATCGTCCTACAATCGGTAAAGAAAGTTTGCACGAATATAGTAATGATAATGGGACCCGACTAATAAACTTTGCCATTTCGAAAAATCTAGTAATCAAAAGTACTACGTTTAAACATAAGGATATTCATAAGTGTACATGGACATCGCCGGATGGACAAACGCGGAATCAAATCGATCATGTTTTAGTACAAAGCAGATGGCAGAGTAGCATAATTAACGTGAGATCTTATCTTGGTGCAGAATGCGGTTCTGATCATGAATTAGTAATCGCGAAACTTCGACAAAAACTAAATACAAAAAAAGAGAACATCGAACTATATTCATCCCGAAAATTTTGATTTAGTTAAATTGAGCAACCCCTAAATCAGAAAACAATTCGCGATAGAAGTAAAAAATAGGTTAGAAGCTTTGGAATCTTCAGCGAGGAACACGAAGATGTAAACAAATTATGGGAAGGGATCAGGGATAATATTAAAGAGGTCGGTAATTTATGTCTTGGAAATTGGAAAATAAAAAGAACAAACCTTTTTTGTTCGACAGGGATTGCCAAAATATGTGTGGAAAAAAAAAAAAAACCCGCTAAACTGAATTCCTTAAATAATCCAAGCAATAATGATGTGGCTTACTTTCGGTTTTAAAAAATGAAAATTCAAAATTCTTAAAAAATAAGAAAAGAGTATCTTAAAGGCAAAATAATAGAAATAGAAAAACACAGAAACGAAAATAACGTAAGAGAGATGTACAAAGGTATAAACAAATCGCTTAAAAGATTTGATCCTCTGTTGAATGGGGTTAAAGATGCGAATAACAATATAATTGCGGATCCGACTGAGATATTAAATAAATTTAAACAACACTTTGACGGAATACGGAAAATAATAATCAATCTCTTCCCTCTGAATATCAGAGCGCTGAACCATGGATAGACGCACCGAGTAAAGAGGAAGTCGAAATGGCGATAGGAAAATTAAAACGTTATAAAGCTGTAGGAAATGATAATATCACGAGTCAATTAATCAAGGCGTGTGCAGAAGCGGGCGTTTCCAAATTACATGTTTTAGTTAAAAAGATCTGGGAAAATGAAAAAATGCCCGAAGAATGGAAAGAATCAATACTTATTCCGATTCACAAAAAAGGACCGAGGACGGATCGTAACAACTATCGTGGGATCTCTCTTCTCCCAGTATGATATAAAATATTCTCTTCAATACTAACTAGCCGAATCACGGAATACGCTTAGGAAATTATCGGAGACTACCAATGTGGTTTTGGGCGGAATCGCTCGACTATTGATCAAATATGTTTCTTACGTCAAATATTAGAGAAGAAGCAGGAATACAACGGTGTAGTTCATCAACTCTATATCGATTTTAAAAAGGCTTATGTTTCCATAGACCGTCAGAAGCTACATGACATCATGATTGAACAGGGAATACCTAGAAAGTTAGTAAACCTAGTAGAGATGTGTTTGTCAGAAACATTCCATAAAGTTAGAATTGGTCATAATTACAAAGAGAGATTTGATGTGCGATCGGGTTTGAAACAGGGTGACTCCCTTTCACCTGTTTTGTTTAGTATAGCTTCAGAATATGCCATAGAAAAGGTGATGTGTACCAAGAAAGGCTTAAATATGGGTGACAAGATTCCGGTTTTGGGGTATGCCGATGATTTGGTACTGCTAGGTGAAGACACGGAAACCATACATCGAAATACAAGTGTGTTAATAAAAACCGGTAAACAAATAGGTCTCGAATTAAATACCGATAAAATATATAATTAGTAGCAGACTTTAGTTCCTTCCTTTCTTCTCTTTCGGCTTGTGACAATTCCCTGTGGAATGTCACCAAGAAAATTCTAAAATCCCACCATATTTCCCATCCCCTCCGTCGTAGTAATGGTTCCTGGGCTGCGTCTGATGAAGACAAAGCCGAGGAACTTGCCAAATACGTTTCCCAAGTCTTCACATCTCATCCAGAATCCAATCCAAACCACACTTCAGCAGTGGAACAGTTCCTTCAGTCTCCAATCCCGCTTTCATTACCTCCTAAAGCAGTTAATCCCTCTGAGGTCAAATATCTTCTCCGAAAACTTGCACTCCGTAAATCTCCTGGATACGATCTCCTCACTCCTCAGATTCTCAGACAGCTTCCATCTAAAGCCGATATATTTCTTACATATATTTACAACTCCATTCTACGCACTACTCATTTTCCTCTCTTATGGAAACATTCCACAATAATTCTCTTCCTAAAACCAGGTAAACCTCCTAACACTACTACATCATATAGACCTATCAGCCTACTCCCAATCCTTTCAAAAATCTTTGAAAAAATCCTCCTCAAACGAATATTACCGTTATTAGAATCCCACACCATTCCTTCCCATCAGTTTGGATTCCGTTCCCAACATTCAACCGTTCAGCAAGGGCTCCGAGTCGTTGACCATATTTCCTCTGCCCTTGAGAACAAGGAGTACTGCTCGGGTCCATTTCTGGACATAACGCAAGCATTTGACCGGGTGTGGCACCCGGGATTGCTCTTTAAGCTCAAAAACCATTTACCCCTATCCTTATACCTAGTCCTCGATCCTATCTATCAAACCGCTCCTTCCGAGTTCGTTGTGGTGCAGAATATTCCAATTATTATCCAGTCGAATCCGGTGTTCCTCAGGGTAGTGTCCTTGGTCCTATCCTCTACAATATATACACGGCTGATATTCCTCTTTGCCCTAATACCTTCCTAGCAACGTACGCTGATGACACAGCTATCCTATCCTCTCACTTAGATCCCGAAATTGCACCTACAGGCCTCCAAACACACCTTTCTCAAATTGAAGACTGGTGTAACAACTGGAGAATCAAAGTAAATCAATCCAAATGCAGACATGTCACCTTTACCCTTCGAAGACAATCCTGCCCTCCAGTTCTCTTTAACTCCGTTCCGCTTCCTTTCTCCGACACAGTCCGGTATCTTGGCTTCCTTCTGGACAAAAGACTAACATGGAACCCGCATACTAGACTTAAACGACAAGAACTTAATCGACGATTTGGACAATTATACAGACTACTGAACAGAAATTCTAAATTATCTGTCGAGAACAAACTGCTAATATACAAGACAGTACTGAAACCTATCTGGACCTACGGACTTGAACTGTGGGGGACAGCTAAATTTTCTAACATCAAACGCATTCAATCCTTCCAATCAAAAGTCCTCCGAACAATAGTTAATGCTCCTTATTATGTATCCAACCATACCTTACACCGCGACCTAAATATTCCATTTATTTTAGACCTTATACCATTAAAATTCTCTAAATTCCATCAGAACCTTATCCATCACCCTAATCCCCTAGCTCAATCCTTATCCAGCTCCACACATCCTTACAATCCTCCTAGAAGGTTGAAACGGCAGTGGCCTCGAGACCTCTTGTAAAATGTATATTGGAGTTGTAGCATTGGCTAGATTCTCCACTCACGTGCTGTATGCTTGTGAATTGTATATAGGTATGAGTGACTTTTGTATATATTTTTATTGATTTTGTTTTGTATTCATTTATATTGTATTATTATTATATAAATTTATTGTTTTGTATATATCGTGTGAATGCAGTATGAATGTTGTACTTTATCCCTATTAAAAATGTCCTAAATTGGACAGATTGTAATATTGTTCAATAAAGAATTGTTTCTAAAATAGAAAAAAAATAAAAAAAAGTAGCAGAAATGGTGGCGATCTTGATTATATTAATATTTCAGGGCATACTTTTGAACACGCAGAGAAATTCAAGTATTTAGGTTCAATGATAACAAGAAAAAATGAAATCCAGGAAGAAATAAAGTTCCGGTTAAAGGTGGGTAATGCGTGCTATTATATAGCTAAAATTAGTTCGCGGCTTCTGTCTAAAAACTTAAAGGTTAGAATTTATAAAACTATTATTCTTCCGACGGTTCTTTACGGATATGAATGATGAACAACGGCTTAAGGTTTCATAATTGAAATGATTCATGACGGCTAAATGATTCATAAAATTTTTTTATGAATGATTTAATAAGATGTTTAACTTTCGTGATGTTAAGTTTTTAAAAATCAACAAACCTCCCCAAAGACGACCCCCTACATTGTTGACATTCAAAGCATTTCTTCCCGAACCCGTGTTGGAACAGAAAGTTTATATATGATCCTTTTTCTCAAAGATATTTTAGAGTGTGGTATGGGAATGAATATTCATCTTAAATAAAATAAATACTGGTGTTCCACAAGGGAGTGTGTTGGGTCCCATCTTCTACTTGCTATACACTAGGAATTTTCTGGGCAGAAAATAAACTTCAGTGGCGATGTTTGCTGACGATACTGCTATATTGGCAGTAGATAATGATGCCGAGAAAGCGTCAACAGAACTGCAGAGCTCAATCACCAACGTATCTGACTGAACTAAACGCTGAAGAATCAAACTGAACGAAAGCGATTCGCAGGTGGCTGCACTAATTTAGTGCTTGCTAGCTTATATAGCTTTACGGATATAAAAATTAAAAGGCAAACGATTTTTATTGACTGGAAAGAAGTTCCATATTTTAACAACATGAAGTATCTAGGGATCCAAGACTGAATAAAAAAAAACACTTACTAAAGAAGAAAAAGGAGCTGAACATTAAATATCGCAAAATGTACTGTCTACTTGATTATTCCAACTGACAGTACATAATAAGCTTTTGTTGAACAAACAAAATATATAGCCTGTTTAAACATACAGGATTCGAGGTTGTTCCAAATATATTAATATTCGTGTAATTCAAATACTTCAAAACAAAGTTCTTCTATAAATCTCTATAAGAAGTTCTGAATCGGGATACTAGCCCTATAGGTACCCTAAACCATTTCTCAGCTGTTGCAGGAAGGTGGTTTTAGTGGATTCAAGTCCCACACTATCTGAAGGATTTAAACTTCAGGTGTCATTGAGATTTCCTCGTTGTAAAAATTTAAAAAAATCTCTAATAGGTAAAATCAACTAAAACAAAAAGTAGCAAATTATCGAGATAAACAATATGCGGGACTAAAATCTATTCATATTTTTCAGCCACGCATAAGCTGTTTCAAAACAAAACATTGTTACTAGGATAATGCTATGTATATTTATTTTAAATAATTATCAGAAATAATAACGAATTTTATTGAACTTCTCTCAGTAATAATACTTGAGAAAGATTTAGCATTGTTAGATAAGTTAGTGGAAGATTGTTAGTTTAGTTAGAATTTCAAAAAAACCCAGCACATATCAGCGTCCATGTGTAAGAATCATTGTTACCTATTATTTTTTGGAGAATTTAAAAAAAATGGTCAATAGTTATGAAGAAATGCCGCGGACGGATTTTTTTCTATTACTTCTAGCCCGAAAGTTCTATGCATCATGAATTGGTTTATTATTGAAAATAATAAAACAAAAAAATCAACGTTTGTAATCGTCAAGAATCCATTCCTATCATTAAACATATTTTGTGACTTATTATTATATGCTGCTACATTTCGGCATTACTGAATCGAAACCTGCTGAAACATTATTTAAAAAAGAAAAGAAGACAATTACTATAAAAATACAATTGTAGCTTGCTATTTCGTATATATTATTACAATATAATTTGAGGAATAATTTATTGGTATTTTGTGGGATTATTTTCAAGAATGTTTTTGTGAATTTTATCTACCAAAATATACAAAACACATACCAAATTATTTTTATTTAAGGTTTTTTCATGATTTTTTTTTTATTTTTTTTTTTAACGAGGGACTTATTAATACCTAAAAATATGAATTACCATATGTTTCTTCAAGCTACCCTCCTTTTTTTCGGATAATTCTAGTAGGGTAATAACAGATACATTATACTAGAAATAGCATGTATTTATAGTGAAATACTAGTAATAGTATATGCATAGAGGATCAGCTGGCAGAAAAATGAAGGCAGGAGTTGTAAATATTAAAAAAATATTTAGAAAAGTAAAAACATTTATTAACAAAAAGTAAAAAAGTAATATACATAATCAACAACAACAATGTAATACAAATTCACTTGAAGAACGTGCTCCAATTCGTAGAGCGGTATTGACTAAAAACTGCATTCAACCTAGAACAAGCAATAAAGCAATTAAAAACCCAAGCATGTGCTGATGAAGCTAAATATTCATAGAAGGTTAAATGAGAGGTTATAATAAAGGATAGATACTAAGTTTAATTAATGGTCATTAAAATTACCGTAAAAGTAAATTTAATGCCCAAGTGCAGCATGAGCGGCAGCTTTATGTGCAAGAAATGAACTACTGAGCCCAGAGCTGAGGCCGCCTGCATACAGTCCGGAGCTGTAGAGACCGCCGCCGTACAGGCTGGAGCCACCAGAAATGACTCCAGATCCCAATCCGTAGCCGGATCCGAGGCCGTAGCCGGAACCAAGACCGTAGCCGGAACCTAGGCCAATGCCGGAACCTAGGCCGATGCCGGAACCTAGGCCGATGCCGGAACCAAAGCCTATGCCGGATCCAAGGCCAATACCGGAACCAACAGCTAAAAAGTAAATAAAAGATAGTTTATAATTCTGATTCAAAATTGATATTAGTAAGATTGTTGATATATCACTTACCAATAGGAGTGGCTCCGACTGAAACGGGCACTGGTTGTGGTACTGGGACAGGAACGTTATTGACGACGGGCACTGGAACTGGAGATGGTACAGGAACTGGAACAGGTCTTGATACTGGAACTGTTACTGGATGTGGAACTGGTACAGGCACTGGCCTTTCTACTGGCACTGGGTAAGGCTTGTCTACAGGGACTGGATATGGTCGGTTAACCGGAACTGGCACTGGCCTATCGACTGGAACTGGAACTGGGTGAGATACTGGAACAGGAACTGGTCGGTCTACAGGCACACTGACTGGATGAGGCACCGGAACTGCAACTCGATGGTGTACAGTGACGTGGCGGGAAAGGAGATCACCTCCAAGTCCAGAACCCAAGCCAATGCCCGAGCCCAAACCAACTCCAGAACCCAGACCAATTCCAGAACCAAGGCCAACCCCAGAACCCAAGCCTAACCCTGAACCCAGGCCAACCCCCGAAGCCAGTCCTATTCCTGAACCGATTCCAGAAAGGCCGATTCCTGATCCATATCCAAGTCCTAGCCCAGATCCATACCCGTATCCACCTCCATAGCCGTAGCCTCCGCCGTATCCATAACTACCACCATAGAGTCCTGTTCCCAATCCTAAACCGCCTCCCAAAACTCCTCTTTTTTCTGGCTTCTTCTTCTGTTCTACTTCTGCTAAAGAACAGGCGATGAAGCCGCAAAAGAAGAGTATACTCTGGAAGAAATTGCTTGTATTAATAGTTTTGTTAAATCACAATCTTTAGAAATTTGTATTTAAGTATTGCTTACAATGTTAAAATTATCTTTTTATTTAAATATTGTTTTAATAATTTGATTACTTATCACATATGAGTAAACTGTACTTTTTTACAAATAAATTTTCAGCGATTCTAAAAGCATCTTCATGAATTTTGTCTCCGATATAATATTTGTCCGCTTTTGTTTCTTTGACAGGTGTGGGTCTAGTCGATCCTGCACCTAACCCCTAATCTGTATCACCGGCCGATGAGACTGCCTTGCCTACGCCAAGATTGTAAAACCACAAGCCAACATAGTTGAGTCTATTTAGAACTTCAGAAATAATAACTTATATCTAATTGTGACTGGAATAGCGAACATATTAATCGATTAGAGCTACAACGACCTACCTTGAAAAATCTGATGATTTTAATATCGAACGAAGAAAATAATGTTTTTCTCAGTACAATCTGAATAAACTTTGTAAGTCATCTAAAGTTTTGAAAATATATATCACTACTATCGATGACAGGTAAAATATGTCGAATGCAGTTTCTTCTAATATAGCAAGGAAGGTTTCTTACCAAAGGGTTCATGCTGTTCCTTGATCAAGTACTCCCAACGTCTGATGTCCGTGGGCCAATTTGACTTTATATATATCTGGGCTGGGTCCTGACATTTAGCGACGGCCAGTGGACCTCCCCTCTTTCTTACCATCCTCCCCTTACATAAAGATAGCAGGTAAAATTTATATAAAAGTGATCCATCTGGCGAATATTTGCAATTATTTGAATCCGAATATGAACATTAAAACAAAGGGAAATATGGACGAGGAAATGTAACATTATTTTTCGATATCGTCGTCTGAATACAATTAATAACAGTCATTGTATCAATATAGGCACTTCGTTGCAAAGTTCAACTGTATTATACATTATTACGTTATTAGATAAATATGTACGTGCATATATATTTTTTTTCCTTTATCTTGCATTTATTTTATCAATGTTTTTGTTTTTCATTTTAAAAGAGGTTGCAATATTTTAAATTTGACTTTCACAACACTAGACATAAGCACTTATGTGTAACTAATAAAAATTACAAATGTTAAGAATTTATGTACTCAACTATGCATGACTTTTCTACCTTAAATAATTATTAAAATATTTCATATATTTTCCATGGAACCAAATAATTTTATTTAAATAATATAATTGAGCTGGACTTACACCCTTAGTTATATGAAAACAGGGAATATTAATTGGTTTTACAGTTGATTACTCATTACCATTAATTGTTATCATTAGTATTACTATCTTTAGCAGTTAATTTTAAAGCATATTCGGCTAGTAATATGGATTACTCCAGAAAGAAGATTCGTTGCGGTAGATTATTAATAGTTCATAAGCCATTTTTGCTGATTCTAAAGTTATATACTAAGGTACAAGTGTTCTTCTCATTTCAACTTTTAAATATTGAACATCATAAGCTTTTTAAATTCCATTATCCATTGAATTGTTTGTATATACGAATATATACACAGTTTATTTTCCATTGTCTTTGTAGTTTTCCTTTATTTTATATTTTTTTCATTTATTTTTCTTTTCTTTCCCATTATATATTATATATATATATATATATATATATATATATATATATATATATATATATATATATGAACATATGTATATATGTGTGTGTGTATTTCTGTAACATCGAGTATATTAGGACGTTAGCCCAGATCAGGCTGTCGGTAAAGTATCCAGAGAAATAAAACCGTGTCCAGATTGTAATGGAGACACATTAGAAGATAGCTAACTTTAATTTTCTACCTCAATGTCCCGCGAAACAAGAGAACAGAGCTCGCTACATGCCCCTATTAAGTAATATTTCTCTGATATCCTTTTATGAAGTTATGGTGGAGCCTCTGGTAATAGACCTTAAATTGTTACATGCTTGCTTCTGTAGCAGGAAATCTAAAAATCAGGTGTACACATGTCGTGTCATAAAGCCGTCAGAGGGATATTCAATAGGAATAAAACTTAAAGCCTTTTCATTATTGTTTATTTTATTTATAATTTTAAAAATCTGGTGCGGGAAACACACAACTTTCACTTTCCTCCGTTGTTAAAATCAATTTGAGAATTTTTGAATACATTTAAATATACAAATAAATTGTTAAAGAATTAATTAAATTTGATTTCAACAGAAACTTGTGTTTTATTAAATATTCTATTATATTTTTATCAACAACAATCAGTTAGTTTTATCGGCTTTTCATCACTCTCCATTATCCTTTAAAATTCCGTGTATTAGATAGTATTTTTTCTAAAATCTGTAGCTATCCAATGTTATATAATACTTCTATATTACTTTTCTTGTGTTCAAAAACACGAAAATTGCATAAACAATATGTTTGTACTTTTCTCCTTTAGTTTTTTATCAAATGCGTTCAATATGCATATTTACCCGTTATTTATCAATGCTAATATGATGATGTTCCAAATTTTTTGAAATGATGAAAAATTAAAGATATCGGCATTTGAGCCCTGGCAGACTATTTCAATCAAAATGAAACCTACATCATACTAAAGCACATTACATTTTACATCGATGTAGAGAGTTTAATCAAAATCGTTTGAGCCAGTTTTGATAAAATCGTAAAAAGGTCCAAAATGCATGGTATAAAGTAGCCCTTCTGGTTAGCTGATTTTGATAAAAAAGGATTCTGTAACATCTCGGGTGTATAGTTGTCTTAAATGTAAAATTTCAGTTTCGTAGGACTTTTCGTTTTCGCCCGAGAGTTACCACACACACACACACACACACGATGTAATGCCTAACGGCAGTCCCGTGGTGGGAGAGAAACAGGTGTAGGGAGGTTGGTTTTAGTGGGTAAAAATCGGATAGGTACGGGCCTATCCGGGTCTTTTGAAGATTTTCACCTACCCATACGTGGTGTATCCCCAGGTGGCGAATAGGGGAAACCTCGCTGGAAATAAATACCTCTTGCGGACCGAACAGACTAGGGAAAGGAACCCCGACTAAAAAACCAACGATGGTGAGTCACGTGAAAATGACAAACCTTACGGTACAGGGGGTCGGATCTCCAGTACCGGCGGCTGAGAATGCGGGTTCTCAGGTGTCGTTATCCAGCGACCGCAGTGCTGCAGTAGTGGATCACTTGGTCACTGCAGTAACTAATGCTTCAAGTGAAGAAAGGAGAAAGCAGCTGTGAAAAATGTTTGGAGAGAAAATTGGTAATCTTCATGAATTTATCATGAAGGCCACAAATACCAATAATAAAATCAAAGCATAAGTAATTTTAGTACGAATGCTTAACGATCAACTGTCGAAAATAGATGAAAATTCAGAACGGTTGTTAAGTGGAAATAGTTGCGGAACTCAAAAGTTAAGTTTACGACCCACCAACGAGGTGTCTACCCTACTAACGCCAGGTACTCATGATGAGAGAAAAGTACCTAACGGTCAGGAAGAAACAGAAGTCTTAGCTACAGCTGAAAATAACTTTAGAGACGAGGCCGGTGATCAATGGCAAATGATGAAGTCGAAGAAGAAAAAAAAAAAGAAGGTTAAAGAGCATAATATACGAACAAGAACTGCTCGCCCAGATGCTTTGATGGTCACAGCAAAGAAGGGCTCGACGTACGCAGATATTCTGCGATCAATAGAACTCCTCAGCAAAACCATTTACCTCAACACCTAGCTGACCTCATCCATGCAAAACGCCGAGCCAGATCATTATGGCAAAGAACCCGACACCCAACAGATCGCCGCTCCTATAACTTTTATTGTAGGCAATTAAAGCGGGAGTTGGCGACCTTCCGTTCTCAGGCCTTTAATTCCTACCTCTCCTCTCTATCAGCTCGAGATAATTCCCTGTGGAATGTGACCAAAAAGATCCTAAAATACCACAAAGTTTCCCATCCTCTCCGGCGTGGTGATGACTCCTGGGCTGCGTCTGATGAAGATAAAGCCGAGGAATTCGCCACACACCTCTCTAAAGTATTCACTCCTCACCCGGAATCCAACCGAAATCATACCACAACAGTTGAAGAATTCCTTTTCTCACCAATACCTCTTTCCCTACCTCCTAAAGCTATTAATCCATCTGAGGTGAAATATCTTCTTCAAAAACTGACCCTTCGTAAATCTCCTGGACACGATCTCCTTACCCCCCAGATCCTGCGACAACTTCCCCAGAAAGCCATTATTTTTCTTACATACATCTACAACTGCATCCTTCGCACCACCTATTTTCCTCTCTTATGGAAACATTCCACAATCTTTCTATTCCTAAAACCAGGTAAACCTTCCAGTAACACTTCATCCTACAGACCTATTAGTCTACTCCCCATCCTCTCAAAAGTCTTTGAAAAACTCCTTCTAAAACGAATCCTGCCTATATTTGAATCACAAAATCTTCCTTCCCATCAGTTTGGTTTCCGTGCTCATAATTCTACTGTTCAACAAGGACTCCGAGTTGTAGACCATATTTCCTCAGCCCTTGAATGCAATGAGTATTGTTCTGGTGCGTTTCTGGACATAGCGCAAGCTTTTGACCGGGTATGGCACACCGGATTACTCTTCAAGCTTAAAACGCATTTACCCCAGTCTCTATACCTCATTCTACGATCCTATCTCTCAAACCGCTCCTTCCGAGTTCGCTGTGGTGTAGAATTTTCTAACTTTTATCCCATTGAGGCCGGTGTTCCTCAAGGCAGCGTCTTGGGACCCGTCCTCTACATCCTTTACACTGCTGATATTCCTATTCATCCTGACACCTTTCTGGCAACATTTGCAGATGACACCGCCATCCTATCATCCAATTCCGATCCTGAAATAGCATCCTTAATCCTGCAAAGACACCTTTGTCTTATCGAGGACTGGTGTAATGCTTGGCGTATTAAGGTTAATGAAAGCAAATGCACCCACGTCACCTTCACCCTTCGACGCAAATCCTGTCCAATGGTTCATTTCAATTCCATACCGCTTCCTTCCTCAGACACAGTCCGGTATCTTGGCTTACTACTAGACAAAAGATTGACCTGGAACCCACATACAAGACTTAAACGAAAAGAACTCAACAGACGATTCGGACAGTTATACAGACTACTAAACAGAAAATCTAAGCTTACAGTTGACAACAAATTATTACTTTACAAGACAATACTGAAACCAATGTGGACCTACGGACTTGAACTATGGGGGACAGCCAAACGTTCTAACATCAAACGCATTCAATCCTTTCAATCCAAAGTCCTCCGAACAATAGTAAATGCTCCTTATTATGTCTCCAACTATACCTTACACCACGACCTTAATGTTCCATTTATTTCAGACCTGATTCCATCTAAATTTTCCAAATTCCACCAGAACCTCATTCATCATCCTAATCCTCTAGCACAATCCCTATCCAGCTCCACTCATCCATACAACCCTCCTAGAAGGTTGAAACGGCAGTGGCCCCGAGACATATTGTAAACATCTATTCTGGAGTTCTGACACTGGTCAGATTCTCCTCTCATGTGCGGTGTGATTGTGGCTGTGGCGCCCTCACTTAGCTTCAGCTGGCTCTCACCAGTGATGCGGCTGAGAGGGAGGCGCTGGGATCCTTTTGACTCTGCTTGTCCTTCCACAAGTGGGGGGACAAGTCCCGTCTGGGGTTCCCGAGCTGATTGTAAATATTGTACATAGGTATGAATGTGACATGTTTTGTTTATTTATTTGTTAACTTCATTTATTTGTATTTATTTTGTCTATAAATTTTGTTATTGTATACGTTTATTTATTTTGATTTTATTTTATGTAATTTGACTTTCCTTTTGTTTATATTGTAAATATTGTATGAATGAGATCCTGTAGCACTATTATTATTGTCTATTATGACAAATTGTAATATATACGAATAAAAAAAAAAAAATAAAAAATAAAAAAAAAAAGCGATCCTGACCTCCAAGACATAGGCTATAAAGTGCAGAAAATACGAAAATGTACCATGCGTAGTCTCCTTCTGGTGTTGGATAGGAAAGCACATGAAAATACGGAACAAATTCTTACTGCAATTGCAGAAAAAATGGCTGGAGTGAGAGGTCGCTTACAATATGAGGCACGGAATCAGGAACATAAACAAGCTAAACGGGACTTAGTTAAAGCAATAAAGGAAAGTAAGCGTAACTTCTGGAAGAAGCTGTGTGATGACGAGGTAGAGGAAGACACGTGGGAAAGGCCCTGCAAAGTAGTCATGGCCAAACTGAAAAGTTCAAAATTGTCGCCCAAAGGGTCCAGAATTTTTAGAAAAAAATAGTAGAAGTGCTATTCCCAAGACGTTCAGAAGTACCCATTGGCAATATTGCCATATTGGATCTGGAGCCAGTGCCGAAAATCACGATGGAAGTGCTAGACTTAGCATGCAGGAAAATAGCGGATTCCAAAGCTCCGGGCCCGGATAATATTGCTTTAAAAATGACTATCAGGTCAAGGCCACAAATCTTCTTGGATGTGTACAATCCCTTTCTGAGTGAAGGTGTCTTTCCAACACAGTGGAAGAAGCAACGTCTTGTGCTCCTGCCAAAAGGAGAGGGCTCTCCGGAAGATCCCGCATCCTATCGACCAATATGTTTCCTATCCTAGACACTGCCGGCAAGGTACTGGAGAGGATCATTTATGGCAAGCTAAGTGACTTTGGTGAAGGAGTCAGAGGATTTATGTGCTGGCGATATGTATGGTTTGGTTATTTGTGCTGTGCCGGCCGGCTCCATTTGTATAGGGATTGCCCTAAAAACAAATGGATAAATAAAAAAAGGTATATATATATATATATATATATATATATATATATATATAAATAAATATATAAATTTCTGTAATTATCTTTGTTGGTTCCCTCCGAGTTTCCCGCCTCTGCAGCCTCCTCCGGTTTTAGCGAGACCAGAACCACCTTAGCCGAAGCAGCTTCCAAGTTCCAGCGAAAGCATCAGCATTTCATCAGCACAATGCTTCAGGACAATCAAACGTAAATGCATCTGTATCAGCTAATTGCATAAAGAGCTTAACTTAACCTCGCCAAAGATGAAAAAAACGAGATACGCAGACAAACATGAAAGAAGGGTCAAATCACATATTAATCCTCGAATGCTGCCCTGGGCTGAGGAAACTCTAACAAGGCTAAAAAGATTAAAGCAGTTTGGTTTAGTATTAAGATAACTTTCACTTACCTACGTAGGATATACATAAAAAGAGAAAGTACTGTGATCGTGAAAATTTTCGAATTCCACTTTTCAACGGAAATAAGTATTTTAGAAATAGGGTTTTCTGAGTCTAAAAAACCAAAATCCGCAATAAAAAGTCAGTGCGTTTGGTAACTCCTGCGCGTGAACGAAAAGTCCTATGAAACTGAAATTTCATATTTAAGACAGATATACGCCTGAGATGTTACAGAACCTTTTTCATCAAAATCAGCTAAGCAGAAGAGCCAATTAATACCATGCATTTTGCACCTTTTTACGATTTTCTCAAAAACGGCTCTAACGATTTTTATCTATCTCGATGTAAAATTTATTGGGCTTTAAAGCCATATAGATTTCATTCTGAGAAATAGTCTAGCTGGGTTTACATACCGATATTCTGAATTTCCTTCCTCTGAAGTACCTTTAGTTTTGTAGATTCTCTAAAAATAATCGTATCATCTTTTTAACATTGATAAAAAACGGATAAAAATATAATTAGAACAAATTGATGTCCAACTAAAGGAGAAAAGAGCAAAGATATTTTTTTAGTTGAGATAGTTGCACGCACCAGATTTTTTTTTAAATTATAACTTTGTTAGACCTCGATTAATGGGAACAGGCTCAGACATACGTATAATCAAATGTAGTGACAACAGAAAAACATTATAACTTTCCGACAGCATTCCATAAATATTGCAACATTCTTGAAAAAAACACAAATATCAACAACGGCGAAGAAGGAAAAGGTATATGCGGAAAGAATTGCAACATTCGAAGATGGCATGGATTATAAGATAGGGTCGGAATTCTCGGTCGCCCACAGGAACAGGTTTTGGGAGCAGGCTAAGCAGACATCGCGACACTGCCTTTTTCATCTTGTGCTTTCCTGACCCACATAATCAGATTAGAATTGTTATGTCATGTTCATCTAAAGTGTATTATTTGAATATCGGAATCATCTTTACCATTACTCTACCATAAGACATGCAGCAGTTCTATTTATGATATTTAGTGAAACTATCCTTCTCAAAGCAACATTATCTTTGAATTTTTATATTCGTTGTCTTACATAAAATTTTTCTCAGTGCTTTGGGAGTATGGAGTTTATATGTGAGAAAAATATGAAATGTACGACCTTATCTACTGTACAAATCTGGGCATTCTAAGAAAGGGATGAGGAGGCAACAGACAAATATAATTCACTTTTCACATTAATTGTTCTTTTTTTCCGGAGATGAGTCATACCGGTATTTCTTTCTTACCAATTGGTTTCCTCAGTCAAGGCTCAGGCTATATATGTTTAACTTGGTGGGGTTAAAAGTACTAAACAGTAGGTTTGTACAGTAGTGGTGGCTATCAAATAATTTACCTACCTCTGAGAGTAAATTTTTTGTATATTTTCAATATGCTTCTTGGAGTATCTTTGCCGTATCAGGCACTATATTTTCTTACGTGGTCCATGATGAACGCTTTTATAAATCATTAGTTTTAGGTGGGGAATAAGTTAGGAAACGTCACGAGCTGACTTACCATATAACACTTACGTGTTGGAAAGCTGATATCAATTAGGATTTCAATATTTTGTATAACAAGTTCATCGAAATAATGTGTGATTTATGTCCTCAGTTTCCCGTCCACACCTCGCAAAAATCGTTGAGTAAATTATACTGAATTATCTACGAGACTTTTGCGAAAAGAATTCTAATATACCATAAGAACAAACTGGTTTTCCAGCACATTACACTTAGTACAGAACACCACCTTATGAAACTTCTATCTGAGGTGAGCAGAGACTTCAATAGAAGGAGAGCGACTGTGATTTCTATATACTGTGCGAAAGCATTCGACTCCGTTTCTCACGACACCTTTTGCCGTTAACTTGCGGATCTTGATTGAATCTTGCCCAGAATAGCTTTATATTTTTATTGAGTTGTTTTTAAATAAAACGAGTCCGTAAAAAGTACTTTAGGACCATAAAGCTCAGAAGAAGCCGTACTATAGCCGATCCTTTTCTTAATTTAAACGGTGGACATAGTTAGGGATAAATATGCGAAAGCAACTATCGCAGGCTAAGCAAATCATATAGTAGGAGTATGAGTTCCCGCATAGCACTACAGCAGGGTGATCTTGTTTGCCAGGAAACAGTGGAAATTCACGTCCATGAAATAGATGGTCACTTGCAAACATTATCGAAACATTACTAAAATTTCAGAACTACTATTTAAATAGAGGAAAATGTGGTAGCAACTTTGATATATTTTAGTGAAGGATTTGGGAAAATATTTGATGTTTAAAAAAGGTTTATCAACGCTGGAAAAATGAAGATGGGTTAGAAATTCCAAAACCACGAATAGAAAAGATTTGAGGATAAAAGAGATTTGATGTAGATAGATCTGGAAAAAGGTATATAAAATTGTATAGATTGGGACCTTGTGTTTACTGAAAGTAGTGGACATAGGAAAACGGGTTGAGTATGAAGAAGTCTTTTTGGTTCTTTATGTTTGGAAGACGGCAAAAGAATGATAGAATAATTATAACTCGGCATATCTACTGGAGACATGGGAACATATGACAACACCTCAGATGAACCTAAGGAAACAGTTAATGAGTACCTCAAGTCTCACTCACAACTTATAATAGAGAAAAATGGTACGGTAAACTAGGAGCTGGCTCTTTTAAGATGAAATGGGATCACTGAACCTTAGAAATTATTAGGACATAGCGATAATTTTTTCATAATTTGATAAATGTGGTTACTTCAGGATAGCTGTTGTTCGAAATTGACCCCTCGGCTTTTACTAACATGTAGAAGTGAATGGATTGGCTATTGAGTTAAAGTAAGGGATAGTAGGAAAGATAATTCAAAAGGTTCCCGGAACCTGTTAGGATGCCCTGTTTTTAGCCTTAAATCATTGTTCACGGCCCATACATTAATATTATGGATGTCCTGTTGACGCTTTTGGATCGCCCTAAGCATTTCGGTAATCGCTTTCCTTAAACCCCATTATTATCTAATGCAGGCCCGTTTCAGGGGCCTTCACTGTCCATGTTCCGAATTACGTGTTCGCAAGAAATGCAACAGCCGTAAAGGTCAACTACCTCATCTAAATTCAAAGTCTCGAAAAGTGAGAGTACTATGTTTTACTCCCGCTTGTTATGCACCGCGAAAAAAAGAAAAAAAACAAAACGCTACACATTATTACACAATGGTTTATCATTTCCAAATAAGTATGTTAGGGTATAGCAATTTATATAGCTACTTGGGCAATTAAGGTATAATTATAGAGATTAATTAATCAAATAGCTTATGGAAGACAAATTAGCAATTACTATTAATTTATATTCAAGAAAATGGTCAATCACCACTCTTGAGTGCAAAACTATATTTTTGCTATTATTACTTAACCGATTTCAATGATTTTTTTCAATCCATCTTGAAAAATATATCTAAAGACTAAAAACATAACCTCAGATTTTGAAAGAGAGGGAAGTAATATGTTTTATTTCGTTCCTCGCGGTGCCCTCACCCTAAAACGATACAAATTGTCTTCCTTATTTTGAAAAATAACTGAGTTCTGTGTGTATATATTGATGAGTATATTTATACATACAGGACACATACGCACACATACACACACACACACACAACACACACAAACACACACACACATACACACACGGAGGCTGCAGACTTCGGAAGATTGACTCATTTTATCTAACCTAACTGTTGACCGGAAATGGATGCTTCAGAGCATACCAATACCGATTTAAATTGGACAACACTGCAGAATGTGTCAGACATTTGAGGAAACAGCGGAACATGTATATTTCGCTTGCATTCGCTTTGCGGAAGAAAGAAGTGAATTGGAGAGAGTGTACGAGGGAAGCATCACAACAGAAAATATAGTTAGCCATATGCTGCGCTCGGACTACCATAGGGACACAGCGAAGAGATTCGCCACAGTCGTCCTCAAGATGTTGAGAGCGGAAGAGAGGACCAGAAAGAGCCAATAATATGGAAAAATGAAACCGGTGGAAGAGGACAACGGGACGGCACACAGCCATTTCCACGAAGTAATGCCTACTGGCGGTCCCGAGGAGAGGAATAAACAGGTGTAGGGAGTTTGGTTTTGGTGAATAAAAATCCCACGCACGGATAGGTACGGGCCAATCCGCGTCTTTTGAAGATTTCCACATACCCTCGTTAAAAAAAACACACACACGTATATACTATTTTTTACAATAACACAACCATAGCTGTGTGTGTCATCGCCAGTATGCCTCCCATTGAACTTTTGGCTGAGGAACGCGAACGAAGTTTTTGAAGAAGGCAAGATTTTAAATGCTCATTGGGCGACGGTTGCAAATGAAGAGAGGTCATAGACACGTTGGAATGCCTCACCCAATGGATGATGGACCCATCGTCTAATTCCGGACTTGCCTGTCTGAGGATCAAACAGTTGAGCATCCATTCTTTCATTTCCAAAAGGGCGAACTAGACAGCATTCTTTTGAAGGCTTTTCCGGCAAACTTGGTCAACCTAATGATGGCCAAAGAGGAGAACTTGACTGGTGTGATAGAATATGCGGTGCAAGTCGGAAAGAAGCTCAGATCTCAAGAGCGCGAAAGGAGCGGCCAGGTAAGACTAGTAGATCAGATAACGATGTCCATTACTGAAGTAGGCACAAAGCCATACTGAAAACTCAATTTTTTTTAATCTTTAAAAATAACTGAGCTATTCAATGAAAATATTTTGATCGGTCGCCATTTCAAAATTAACCAGATGATATCAACATCAAGGAGTAAAGATAATCTTCGGATGCCCTAGTATTTTTGCGCCAAATTTCGAAAAAATTGGTCATGTAGTATCGGTGAAAACCGGTTTTTATTTGTTATCAGGCTCTACGTTATATTTCAAATAGTGTTTATGTGGAGAGGGGCGAGGGGATGATAATTTTTTTTCTTGGTCCACTACTTATGTTCATTATTGAAAAAAATAATGCCAATGATGCCATTAAGTTCAAAACATTTTACCGGTGAAGTTAAAAAAATGTCACAATGTTTACTTTGAAATTAAAAAAAAAAAAAGTAAAAGTTGTTAAATTCGGTTAAATATTTGAAGTATACTTTTGTTAATTTTTTTAGTGTATTATGATTCATTTCCATATTCAAATGGTCATAGAAATAAAAGAAGTATTCAAACGAATGAAATATGAAGAACTTAGAGAAATATACAAATCTGATTCGTTGTAATTCTTGGTCATGCAATGTTTTTTTGTTTTGTTTTTTTAATTAAGAGCAGAAATAAATGGACGTAAAAATTTACATTGAAATTAATTATATTTTTGATCTATTGTTATTTCATTGTCATGGATTATTTATGAGGAAATAAATCATTTAAGCCTTTTCCAAGAGCATTTTCAGACAAAGCCAGAACTCCCAAGATTCTTGTAAATACCCATTTCTTCTACATTACCACTCGCATTTTCTTTAGAAATGTTAGCATTTTTTTATAAATTAGGTATTTTGGAAACGATTCCTTCTTGTTGATAATTATTCATTTATTTCTCATACATAATTTAATTAACGTTTCGGAGCTAACAATGCCTCATCTTCAGAATTTACAGTCTAAACTATTAACAATTAACAATTTAATTAATTTAAAACATTAAACAAAACACAAATATCACATTTAATCAATTCATCATCACAATACCACAATTTAAATACTATTATATCTATACTTGCATAAATACATCTTCCAATATTGTCAAAAATCATTTATAAGTTAAAAATCCTTATTTACTAAAATAATGGTCAGGTTTTTAAATATCTATTGGTTATTAAAAATTTAACATTTTCTTTAACAATTTAATATTCTATTAACCATTTTATACACAGGCTAGGAGTTGTTGACTGGAGTTTAACCTTACTCCTACTCCACCACACCTTTATACAATTATATCATATATATATATAATATATATATATATATATATATATATCTATTATATATATATATATGTATATTTTTTAAATATCAAAATATTGAATTCAAAACATACTTATGGTTGGAGTATTATTTATGTGTTAATGTCAAAAATTTAATTTGTTAATTATATCTGCATAGTTATAGCTTTTTTTTCTTTGAATCCAATTTATAACTAATTGTATTATTTAAATTTTTGTTATGAAATTGATTCCAATTTCTATTTTTTTCCTTTTTTGTTTTGTAGTTAGTATTTTTGTTTTTGTGAAATCAAAACTGTGCTTATTAATTATACTGTAGTTGGAAAGAGCTGTAGTATTAATGTTTTTTATATTTTTACAATTTGAACTATGTTGATTAATTCCAGTTTTTAACATTTTGGAAGTTTCTCCGATGTAGACTTTAGGACAATTATTGCAATTTATTTTATATATGGTATTTAATTTGTTATCTTCATCTATTTTGTCTTTTATATTGGTCATATAATTATTTAATTTAATATTATTACACATTCCAAATTTAATATTATTATAGTCATATTGTTTAAAAGCCTTTTTTATTTTATCACTTAGACCTGGTATGTATGTTTTTTTAGTTTCATTTGTAATATTTATTGGATCATTTATATTGTTTTTATTTTTAACTTTTTGGTCCTTTCCATAGTATTCAATAATTGTGCTTTGTCTATTATTTCTTTTTGTGTATCATTAATTTTATTCTTAGTAATGTAAACTATCTTTCTATCTCCATTTTTATTATTATTTCTTATTAATACATTATACCTACCGATTCGCCATTCGTTTTAGTGCTAATAAAAAAATTATAAATTGGCTTAATTTTTTTTTTTTTTTTTGTAGCTCTCCCAGAATCAAGAGTACTAAGGTTTAGCAAAAATATTTTATATACTTTTTAATAAATAATTTGAATACAATAAGATGTTTCGAAAATATTTTCATCTCAAATGAATAAATGATTAATATTAAAATAATTAAATTCAATACTGTAATAAATACTCAGATTTTCTACTCCAATCTATGAAAAGAGGTTATTTAAAGTGTTAATTAATAAATCAATAAATTTGAATTAACCATCTAAATATGTTTATATTTTTTTTATATTGATATTATAAATTTATAAATAAGATACAGATGAAGATGAATTTTGAATTTATTCATCATGTTTTAAAGAGCCAACACGTATCATAGGAATATAAGGATCATATTATTAAAACGTTTCTCAGATTTTAAGTTAAACATGGTGTTATGCCTTATAATAATATTGTTGAAACCTACTATTAAAAGGTTTTGCCTAAAATATTTTGCTTTATTATATTTTAAAAACACATTCATATTGAAGTTGTCTAACTAAAAAATGAATAGATTTGGAAACGATTCGGTATGAGGGATAAAGCTCAAATATGTAAAAACAGAAATATTTATTACAAAAATAACAAAAAATGGTATTTACAATGAAAAGTAATGTTTATTCCCTATGAGATGACTTCGACCAGACTTCAATTTCGACCTGAAACAAAAATTCAGTGATATAGAAATTCATCAATAATTAATATCATAAATCATATGATAAATAACTTATTTATTTAAAACTATTAAATTCATTATATCTTGAAAAAAAAAAAGATTTGCATAAACTAGTAAATTAAAGAGAAAAACGTCAAATAGACTAACGAAAAGTACCATAATATAACATTAAAATAATTATAAACGTAACTTACATTACCATACACTGGGTAATTGGTGAATCATATGACTAGTGTCCTAGAGCAGCATGAGCGGCAGCTTTGTGTGCAAGGAAGGAACTGCTGAGCCCTGAGCTGAGGCCGCCTGCATACAGTCCGGAACTAGCACCGCTGCCATAGAGTCCGGAACTGTAGAGGCCGCCGCCGTACAGGCTGGAGCCTCCGGAGATGACTCCAGAGCCCAATCCGTATCCGGAGCCGAGACCGTAACCGGAACCTAGGCCGATGCCGGAACCAAGGCCGATGCCAGAACCAAGGCCGATCGCCAGAACCAAGGCCGATGCCGGAACCAACAGCTAAAAGGTAAATAAAAGATAATTCATATACCTGATATTGAAAACTGATATTAGCAAGATTGTTGATATAACACTTACCAATTGGAGCAGCTCCCACTGTTACTGGCACTGCTTGCGGTACCGGGACTGGAACGTTATTGACTACTGGAACAGGAACTGGAGATGGTACAGGGACTGGAACAGGTCTAGATACTGGAACTGTTACTGGGTGTGGAACTGGAACAGGTACTGGCCTTTCTACTGGAACTGGGTAAGGCCTGTCTACAGGGACTGGGTATGGTCGGTTGACCGGAACTGGCACTGGCCTATCGACTGGAACTGGAACTGGGTGAGATACTGGAACAGGAACTGGTCGGTCTACAGGCACACTGACAGGATGAGGCACCGGAACTGCAACTCGGTGGTGAACAGTGACGTGGCGGGAAAGAAGATCACCTCCAAGTCCAGAACCCAAGCCAATGCCTGAACCCAAACCAATGCCTGAGCCTAAGCCGATTCCAGAACCGAGACCAACGCCAGAACTCAGACCTACGCCTGATCCAAGGCCAATGCCAGAACCTAGCCCTATTCCTGACCCATATCCGAGTCCAAGTCCAGATCCGTATCCATATCCACCTCCGTATCCATATCCACCACCGTAGCCATATCCAGTTCCATAGCTTCCACCATATCCATAACCTCCACTATATAATCCAGATCCCAATCCAATACCACCAGCTATGACTCCCCTTTTCTCTGGCTTCTTTTTTTCAACTGCTTCGCCGGCATATGCGCTTGCAAAAATAGCAAACAACAAGAATATTGTCTGTAAAAAAAAATTAAACACATTTAGATGTTTTATATATCTTACTACTATTAAATTAAAATTTGGCTTAATAATACTGTAAAAATTATGGGTATTATTTATTATAGTTCTAAATAATATAAGAAAGCTGTTAACATCATTAACTTCCTCAATTTTGTAAAAATAATTAAGGATACTACTTTGGGTCAATGACATCTAACACACATAACATGCACACATATTAGCCTATTTTTTTTTAATAACTCTATTGTATCTGAAAATTACTGTAATATATATTAATCTTCAGATTTAATTTTGAAGCTTCGAAATACTACTTGCCAGTTTGTTCATCTTGGTTATCCTACACTGGTCGAGTGACTGGAAAGACTGGTGATCCCAAGAGCAAATTCAGTTTATATATACGGCTGGGTTGGGTTCTGACATTTGGTCCAATACGAGGAGTGGACTTATCCCTTACAGCTCACCTTCCTTTTATGTAACGCGGGAGATAAAAATTATGTAAAACCGGGAGATACTCTGTCTAAATTTGCAAAAATAGTACACTTATACTACTAAATAGCATACTTATAGATTCAAGTTTTCGTGATTTATGTAATCCATGACACACCAAAGATGCAATAATATCATTGTGTAAACTTTTTTAATATACTAAAGTTTTGGTTCATTATTCTGGTATTAACCATATTTTTTACCATTTTACTTTTAATAAATAATGTTACAATCTTGTTTTCTCAATTTTGTCTCTTTGTTTACCTTTTCGTGAATAAGCGTACTGATCAATATTTGAACCTACGTTAGTACGTTACTTTCATTAATTTGACTTCTGGTCCTTATTAAAGTTATTATCTGTACTAATCATCACTTTTATGTTCGGTCCCGTTTTAAATTTCTAGTCGTGATAATTTTTACCCTACTTCGAGTATTCATGATGTATCATAAGTTTATCATATTATATTACTAAAATCACTCAGAAATAACGCACGTAGCAAATACAATCAACGTAGACGAGTTTCTGCATTAATGATATGATAGAAATTCGCTTCCGAATTCGCCGTCCGATCTTAGGCGATATGTAGGCAAACGACGGCTATAGCCGTCATGCACATTTTAATCGATAAGAAAAAGGACAGCGTTAGTACGAAGTATACTAACGCACAAGACTGTTTATTATTAAGTAATATATCGAAAAGCTATATTATGCCAGACAGCATATCAATTGTTTTTACTTTCACTTACTATATATAGTAAGGGGAAGTATTGCGATCGTGAAAATTTTCGAATTCCAGTTTTCAACGGAAATACACGTTTTAGGGTCCCCTGAGTCCAAATAACCAAGTCCCGCAAAAAGGTCTGTGTGTGTGTGTGTGTGTCTGTGTGTGTGTGTGTGTGTGGTAACTCCCGGGCGGAAACGGTAAGTCCTATGAAACTGAAATTTCATATTTAAGACAATTATACGCCCGAGACGTGACAAAACTTTTTTCATCAAAATGAGCCTACCAGAAGAGGCACTTTATATCATGCATTTTTCACCTTTTTTCGATTTTCTCAAAAACGGTTCCGACGATTTTGATTAAACTCGCTATATCGATGTAAAATTTAATGGGCTTTAATATCATGTAGGTTTTATTAAGATAAAAATGGTCTGACAGGGCTTAAATGCCGATATTTTAAATTTTCTTCCCTAAAGTACCTTTAATTTTGTAGATTCAATAATAATTTCTAGATTATCTTGTTAACGCTGATGAAAAACTGGTAAATATATAAATTGAATAAATTCGATACCCAACTAAAGGAGAAAACAGAAAAAATATTTTTTTAATGCAATTTTTTGATTTTGAACATAGCAACAGTAATATACACTTATAATATACCGTTGGAAATCTAATGATTTTAAAAAAAAAATATTATCTAATACACAAGAGCTTGTAAAAGTTAATAAAGAGTGATGAAAAGCAGATAGAACCAATTATTTTAGATAATAATGCAATAGATTTTTTATTAAAACACATGTTTCTATATAAATTCAATTTAATTAATTCTTTAATAGTTTCACGTATTTTTATCTTTAAGTGTATTTGAAAATTCTTTCATTGAGTTTAAAAATGGTGGTAAGTGAAAGTCGTGTGTTGCCCGCACCAGATTTTTTTATGCGTTTTCTCCCTTGACCGCATCGAAACATTTAGGCATCTAGAGACAAATGACAGCAATACAGTCGTTCACGACGATAATAGCATTCGGTAGTCGTCCTACTCGTTTAGCACATTTCAATTAATGCAGTTGAAAACTGTGCTATTGAAGACGAACCATTTATTCTGTATCTTTCCATGAATTAGGTAAACATAGATCAATTACTCTTCTCAAAAATGAAATAAATAAAAAAGTTAAATTAGTTGACAGAATATATACACATGTATCAGGGTATGTAAATTGATAATAGTATAATATAAAAAAAATTTAAGAATGTATAAACGTTTCGGTTTGCATTTTTTTTTTTTTTTTTTTTTTTTCTCATCCTCCAACTTTATTTACAAAATAAATACAAAACACATTCGGTTTGCATTTAAGTCTTTCTCAATATATAACGTTTATGTATTCTTAATATCTTAAGAATTACGGTATTATCTTTATCATTGAGAATAAAGAGTATTATCTTAATTATAATACTCTTTCATATTATATTATTATCACACACTGACAATTTACACATATTGACACTTGTATACTTCCTTCGTCGGCCAGTTTTACTATTTTATAAACAAAATAAATTACGAATGATAATTTTGTTTCAAACTGATTTTCTTGTGTTAAGTTTACGCCTATTTACTCTCTTTTATTATTCGGAATGATTTTGAATTAGTATAGCAAATGCCGTGTAGTCATCACAACAGTCCTAGCTGTTATTTGCTCCGGGAAGAGAAAAAATGATGTGATGAGCAAATGACGGTTATAGCCGTCGAGAGTTTTTTTAGAAAAACTGTGGCCTAATGTGATAATTTTCACTTCCAAACATAAACTTACACTCGATTTCATCAGGCAGTCATAAACAATTTAAAAAAATGTGTTTCTGTGCACGATCGTCAAATGAAAAGTGTGCAACGGGTTAAACAATTATTACATTTGCTACAATAATGCATTAATCCCACCACTCTTCTTTCAAGCACTCTGTTGTATATTTGGTAGTAAATCACATATGATTTGCCTTTTTCCATTCTAGGTATATAGATGTGCACTCTCCACAATATTTGCTTTGAGCCAATGTGCACTGAAATTTCATATTTAAGACAACTATACGCCCGATATGTTACAGATTTTTTATCAAACCTAACCAAACCATATACCATGCATAAAATTTGGATTTTCAAAAACGGTAGGATTTCGATTTGATTCATAATAGTCTGTAAAATTAATGGCAATATATGTAGTTTTTCTTGACTTAAATTTTGAATTTATTTTAATTATTTAAACCTTTAATTTTATAGATACTATAAAAATAACAATATAATCTAGTTATCAACGATAAAAAAACAAGGTAAAGATATAAGTTGAACGAATTCGACTTCCAACTAAAGGAAAAAACTGAAAAAAAACATGTTTTAATGCAATTTTTTGTTTTTGAGCATAAAAACGGTAATATACATGTATAATATATCGTTGGAAAGCTAAAGTTTAAAGATTTAAAAAAAATATTATTTTAGTACAGAAAATTGTAAAAGTTATAAAGAGTAATGAAAAGGCGATAAAACTAACTGATTGCTATTAGATAATAATATAATAGATTTTTTAATAAAACACATGTTTCTGTAGAAATTTAATTAATTAATTCTTTAAAAATTTAGTTTTATCTCTAAGATGTATTTAAAAATTCTTTAATTGATATGCAATAACGGAGGTAAGTGAAAGTCGTGTGTTGCGCGCACCAGATTTTTTTTGTTTAGTTTGGTTTTCTAAATTATTATTATTAGAGCTACATGTTAATTTATTACTATTATTCATTATCTTTGTTATTTCTTTGTTTTTTGTTTGTGTCTTTACTCTAAGATACAGAAGATCCAATTTAATTTGTCTTGTAATATTATTCAGAAGGGACTTGTCCCAGAATAAATAAATAATTTATTATTATTATTAATGTTTTTTCCATATTTCCTCTCATGGTATAGAATTGAAATCGGCTTTTAAATAAAGAAAAGATAAGAGTTTATTCCAACCTTGATTTCCAACTATTTTCAAGAATGTTACACAACGAGAAGGAATTAGTCAAGGTCAGGGATCTATCTTCCAGGTGTAAATGCTCCTTGTTTTCCACTGTTGTGATTTTCAACGAAAGGTCTCAGATGATGATCAAGAATATTCTGTTATGCCAATTTTATAGCTGCTTATAAAGTTTGCATAACAGAAGAAACAGGAATGGGCTTATACTCAGAATGTTTGCTCTTGCAGCCTTTCTTGCAGATTGGTAACGTTTTTACCATTACATTACAATCTTTTTGTTGCTCCATATTTTTTGCAACAGGATTTTAGGGTTTTATCACCTTCCATCCCTTGTTTTTTATTAATTTAGCACAAAGTGGATCTTCCCCGAAGCCTCTCCGATTTTATCCTGAAGATAACTCTTTCCAGCTACAGTCAAATCATTGTTCTATGTTTTTCTTCTAAAGGGATTTCCACATATTAGAATAGAATACCCGAAATTTGGTGTTCCTATAATTTTCACTCTTCTTTAGAAAACTATTGTATTCTCCTTTCTTGTCACTCCACTCATGATATTATTTCCAATCTCCAAGGTTTTAATTTTCTTCCATAATAATCTGGTTTTTTTGTATCTGTATTGAAAGTTTTTAAATTGAAAATTAAATATTGATTTTCTTCTTCTTTTATAGAATAGGTGCTTATCTATTCTAGTAATATTTTTTTCAAGATATTGCTTGTTTATTTGTTATAAATTTATTGTTTTGTTTTTTTTGCAAGGAAAGGTAGTAGAGATCACATCAATTGAATGATCGATCATTAGTTATTAAAGTTGCTACTGTGATATTTTGCTAATGAAATTTTAGCTCGAACGTTAATTATTAGTTTGAAAAATTGTTTGTATAAAGTTTGCTTATTTATCAGGTTTTCAAGAACGCCGTATGCGAAGTTATGATCGTATCTCTACACTTCGCTCTACTAAGAATTACTGGTAAAGGTATTTCGGTTATATTTCAGGGATTAAATTTTATGGATTCTCCACTTTCATTAAAAATACTCCTGAAATAAAATACGATGCTTAAGATCAAAATTGAAATATTTTGTTAGTAGAATATTAAGCAATCCATTCAAACGGGGCCTTTAGCTCTGTAATTTCTTGGTGTTTAAGCATTTGTACAGATGTAAAAAACCCAAATTGGGACCATGTATTCAAGCAAAACGTTACAGTATTTGAGATGTTCCCAAATGAAGTTAAAAATTCAAACATTTTCTCTAGTTCTCTTCCTCCTTCCTACAAAAGCCTAAACAGAAATTGGTGCAGTTTTTTTATCTCTAATTAGGTAATATATGAAACAATTATAACAAGTTTCAGTTTTCTTTCTTTAATATTAAGTGTATAGTATTAATGAAATACGCTGTAGCAAACCTAAGATACAGCCTGACGAGACGCATACTTATCAGTATTCATTGTTTTTAATTTAAGTAAAGGATTTCTTTTTAATATACTAAAATGAATCTTTAGTAGCACTTGCACTTTAACATTTTGCAAAATCTTTTAGTAAAGAAAAGCCAAAGACACCTGTGCAGTAATTTACAATCGTTTTATTATGGGATAGAATTACATCGTTTCGAGATGATGGATCAGCCTATAAATATACGAATTAGATAACGGTAAGTGGCTCTAATACGAGAATGGAACGAACACCTTCACTCGCCCCAAACCGGTTCGCGGGAAGAAGGAATGATTTTGCAGCGGACGAAAGGCACAATTGCCGCCAACAATTGGGAAGCCCCCGGGCAGACATTATCAGTGAGGATTAGTAGCGTCCAGGTGGCGTTGTATAGAGGCCATTCAAAGGAGGTCTCAGTTGTGCAACTTGAAGTTCAGTTGCTCGGGTCAGGAAGGCTTGGTCAGTCGAAACTGTCCACATCTCAGCGCTTTATGTAACTCTCGTCCCATCTCGAACCAAACCAAGGTCATTGTGCTTTTAGCGCTTATATGTAAACAAAACTCATGCAATTTTAAGGAAATTAGTTGTTGTTTTTTAATTATGTATTGATATTTACAACTGTATTATATAGCGCAACCAGTAAATAGGTTACCCATCGGTAGCACTCTAAAAATGTTCTAAGCTAGAAGAGACCATTTCTGACAACTAGGAGGATTATCAGGCATTGAAGAGTAACAAAAGATTAAAACTAATGGGTTACAGTGGGAATGAAGTTCGTCATGGAAGGAGAGGTACCTGGTTCAGTAACATACGGAACATTAGGACATTTTGGGCGGGTTTGATCGTGACGTAGGAAACGTTGAGGATTTTACGAAGTATTTGGATTGTAAGGATTGGATTTGAGAGGAATCCGATGTTTAGTTGAGCCCTAAAGCTCATCTCCATACATCAAGATTGGGCTTAAAATAGTCATGTAAATGAGCCATTTGTAGTTTAGTAGGAGATTAGAACGTTTGTCTAGTAAGTGCTGAAGTAGCCGAAAACGTCGAGCAGTTCCTGGTCTTTTCAGTCTTGTAAATTAATATTATTTTCTCGCTTGCACTCTACCCTCTTATCTATTATCCTTATAATGATGGTCGCGGTTAAATTGGTGATAGTCCCGACTCTAATGAAAATTCCTCAATTATAGGGGAAGCCCAAAAGAATGAATTCTTTCCCAGAGCAGATAGGAAACTTAAAGCAGAAAGGTCCAAGTTTGTTAAGGCTTGGAGCAATTCTTTTTGCTTCTTAGAACATATATTAATTTAAAAGTATACCTGTATATACCAATACCTAGTATACGAAAAAAATATATATATACGCTAGTATATACAAATTCATATGTTTTTACTTCGGCAGAATGGACTTTATTTTTCAAGAAACAACGCTTTAAAAAAAGAAATGTATCTAAACGAATATATATTGATTTATTGCTGGATTATGCTTATATTGACGGTCTCGGATTAAATTGTTAGGATTCCCGTATCTAACGAGAAAAAAAACAACACTAAAAATGTGCTCGTGAGAGTTAAGGTGCAGTGGCCTCAAGTCATATGGCACTGTTTAGAACCCGGTCTGGAAGGGTTATAATTTATTTCGTGGTAGTTCCACAGAATGATAATTGACCTTCTTAGTTTCACCAAAAGAGGTTGGTTATACTGTAAGACAACAGTAGTTTTCAATAAAGTAGAGATAAAATAAAAATACTTCGGTTTTTGGCTTTTTATATTGAAAATTTGTAGTACAGTAATTAAGTTCAGATAGACTAATAACTAGAATGAATATTAGTTGTCTTTTCATTTCATTAATCTACTTACATAAGGTACAAATTGCTGAATTTTCAATTCATGTATAATAGAAATCTGTATGAGTGTATCATAGATTTACATAATTCAAAATAGTCTTTGGGATACCGTTAACTTACTTTTTTCGATATATGTGTACAATTTACAAAATGTATTGTATATAGTTAAGCCAGGCTTTATTTGTGTTGGGGATTCCCCAAAGACAAATACATTTATTTTATTATATTCTATTCAACTGTAAAATAACCCACCCATCATTGGAGTTGAAAAATACATAAAATACCCTGACAAAAATACGGTATGTTGCACATACTTCATATTTTAAATGAAACTAGCATTTCACTGACATTGATGAATGTCTGGAAGCTACCCCTTCGCCTCAGGCATATGGCAGTGTTTCTAAGGTAGGGCTAAACTGTGAGCACAACATGCCACGATTTGTCAAAAATGAGTTAACTTCACGTATCCCTCCCTCAGACCTTCTCCTACGTGTCAAATTGGTTAAAGAAATTTCTTGGTGGAAGAAATTTCCGATGGAAAGAAAGCTGTAATTAATAACTCTATTTTGGTATTACGTAAAACTTTAAGTCGGTCACCTGTAAAATGAAATATTTTGACTTAACCAATTATTCACGACCGCCACAGAAATAATCTATTATATTATTATCTACAAAAATCAGTTAGTTTTATCGGCTTTTCATCACTCTCCATTAACCTTTAAAATTATGTGTATTAAATATTTTTTTTTTTAATCTTTAGCTATCCTACGGCATATTATAAATCTAAATTTCTATTCTTGTGTTCAAAAACATAAAAATTGCATTAAAAAAATATGTTTACAGTTTTCTCCTTTTATTGGATATCGAATTCGTTCAACTTATATATTTACCCGTTTTTTATCAATGCTAATAAGATGTTGTTACAATTTTTTTGAAATCTACAAAATTAAAGGTACTTTAGAGAAAGAAAATTTAAAATATCAGCATTTAAGCCCTGTCAGACCATTTTTATCTTAATAAAACCTACATGATATTAAAGCCCATTAAATTTTACATCGATATAGCGAGTTTAATCAAAATTGTTGGAGCCGTTTTTAAGAAAATCTTTGAAAAGTTGATCTTCCGGTCAGCTGATTTTTATGAAAAAGTTTCTGTAACATCTTAGGCTTATATTTGTCTTAAATATGAAATTTTAGTTTCATAGGACTTTTTTCGTTTTTGCCCGGGAGTTACCACACACACACACCTTTTTGCGGTACTTGGTTATTTGGTATCAGTGGACCCTAAAACGGGCATTTCCGTTGAAGACTGGTTGAAAATTTTCACGATCGCAATATTTTACCTTACTATATATTTCATATATAGATGATTGAAAGTAAAATTAATGTATTTTTATCCATTAGAGAAATAGCCAATTTACTGGAATCCATCATGTTCCCACTAGCTAATCCCGTTCTACTATGGCATCAAATTCCTCCTCGCTAAAGTGAGGACGGGTCGAGTTGCCATTGCATACAGTATCAACATCATCTAACCATTACATCACTAACAACTTTCAGAATCCTTTTGGCCTTGCTACTGATATCGGATTTCTGTTTTATTTTATTACATTAGAGAATCTATGTTAAGAATATAGAATACGTTAAAGAATATCTGTATCCTCAAATGGAATTAAATAGATGGGGAGTTGACTTTTGTTTCCACATTAAAATGTGACAAATTAACTCTAAGTTATCCCTACTAAGCCCAGAATCTACGGATATATGAAAAAAACAAACAAAAACAAAACAAAACATAGTTCACAGCATTTAAAAAATCATTTATGTGCTTTAAAATCCGTAAATATAGTATAGAAATCTCCTAAAGAAGATTTTCATAAATTTCAATTATTTTTCAAATAATCCTCTTATAAACTTCAAGTTAGGAAAACTGTCCGAATTTAGTTAACTCTGTATACATAAACACTTTCTTCCCAAGAAAAGAGTCTCCAAATACTCAGGCTAGTTGTATTAGTTGGAAGTTAATGTAAAATAGTTACTTTCCCAAAATACCAGCAACAAAATAACGGCATGCATAAATATAGAATCATTTTTCCGCAGTTGATTTTGGATATGGTTCCCATAAATTCGTGGTATTTTTTTACTTTTCCTTTAAATATTTCCTTATGTATGAATGTGACCAAGATTATTGTTATTTATTTCTTTTATTTTCTTTTTATCTTTATATTTTATTTATTTCTATTTATTTTGTATTGATTTATTTTTATTTATTTATTTTGTGTACATAAGGAATGAATGAATTCTAATATCACTAATACTTATTGCCCAAGATTGTGGCAGATTGTATTATTTCTAAATAAATAAAAGTTATAAAAAAAAAAAAAAATTTCTTGTTTGATTTCAGGTCTAAATAAAATCCTAAATTTATATTGTGTTGCAATAAGTTTTATATAATCATTCATCATCCCCGTTGTAGGTAAAATTTCAATTAATATTTTGTAATAATTCATAAGACCATTTTTGCCAAATATTTGGAATGTTCGTAGCAGTTCATAAGTTATGAATTATTAATTAATGTTCGGCTCAAGATGTGTAAGAGACCTGAATAGTAATCATTTTCCTGTTCACTCATTACTGGATAGCATACAACCGATCAAAAACTATTGTTCTATCTGTGATAAGGACTATTCAAGCATATGACCAGAGCTTCATGCAATACAAGCAAACAGAAGAAAAGTTTCAGTTTACAAACGATAAAATTTCCTTTCTAGTAGAGGAATGAAACCTGAATATATAACTAATGGAAATTCTGTTTTGAACAGAGTGGTGAGGGAGTAGGTCAGAAAGGTGACACACTGTCTGACGGAAATGTATCCGTGCTCAGTTTTCACTTCATTCTAGCTAAAAAACAATACATATTCGTTTAGATACATTTATTTTCTAAAGCGTTGTTTCTAATGAAATATAAAGTCAATTCTGCTGAAGTAAAAGCATATAAACATTGGTTTTGGTATTGTATATACAAATATACGTTTATATTAATATATGTCTTAACACGAAGAAGAATTGCTCTAATCCTAAAAAAACTGGAACCTTTCTACTTAAAGTTTCCTATGTGTCTATGTATGTCCTATGTATCTAAGAAAGAATTCATTTTGGACTGGACCTCATTGAAGAATTCACAATTTGAGGAATTAATTATACAACGAATAATGGTGTTTATTTTACAGTGAAATTCATTGATTGAAACCGAATTGAAGATGAACATTGTTAGGTAATAGATCCAATATAAATATTTTTATTAACCTCCTAGCAACATTATGACCATTAGTAGTACGATGTTTTTAAATGAATTATTCTATTGATTAAAACTGAAGTGAAAATAATTAGTAAGAAAGACTTTGAGTTTATATGTCGATATAATATACATAATTATAAGGGGTTTTTCAGTTTTTCTTCAATTTTCCTTCTTACAATTTATTATTTTTTTTTATCTTCAAATTTTTTATTCACACCTGTCAATGAATGTTGAAAATCAGCGAATTTGATAAAGGAATGATAGTTTGGCGTGGTAGGCATGATGGAGAGAAGATGCCCAGCGTCACCTCTTAATGACGTGCTTTCTATTGCGTATTTAGCTTAGAAGGTCCCTCATTCAACTTCTTTTCAGCCTTCTGCGAGTATTTCCAGGCAGTTACTATTGGCCTTGCTATTTATCTATTTTTAAAAAAATATTCATAAATTAAAAAGGTTTACTTAAGGAGTAAAAGCACTTAAAAATATATATTAAATAATTGTACCAATGGTTCATATATTCGTCTCTGGTGAATTATTACTAATTAAAAAATTATTTGCTTTGTATTTATTTATGAAAAGATACTAGGATTATTTAATACAACAGTAAATGAAAACTATTTAATATATTCTTAAATAAATATAAAAATGCAGATAATTACAATTTATTTATAATACATTTATTTGATTTCATATGAGCAAAGTAAAATAATAAAACAGAATAACAAAAAAAGGCTTTTCGTAAAATAAAATGTAAGGTTTACTAGAGAAAAATGAAATGATTTTAACTACAAAAAATATTTTATATGTAAATATTTTATACGTAAAGTTCAAAAAACACTAAAGATTTTTGGTATGCCTGTGCCTGATCACTAACAAGGTGTAAAAAATAGCTAACAATTGATTACCAACCATAGATTAAATATTTACTACCTAAATTTAATAACAATTTACAATAATGATTATGGTAACCCAATTGAGTGATGTATGTAAGCCTTCAATTTTTCAAGTATAGGATACGCACTACAGTACTGTATTGCAATAATAGTATATCTTGAGAACGGCGCTCAGTGGTTAATTACAGAAAAAATCCTCTTTTTATTATAAAAGTATTGGAAAAATCATTTTATTTTCACTATTGGTAAAAACATCAGTTGCCTGATATACTTTAATAATTCAATCTCAGATTTCTTGTTTTTTTTTAACTCCCAACTAGCCTTCGAACTCAAACATATTATAAAGATCGTTATTATTATTTTTAATCACATATTTTTATTTCTAATGCGATATATAATAAAGAACATCTACATTACATATTACTCGAGGGAAAAAAAAATTTGTATCGTACTCTAGATGAGTACAAAAGAAACAAATATTTTTGATACTCGTGACAGCTTTGATACTCTTATGAACGCAACAGAAGGAAGACATGTTATGTATGTTAATATATGTACAGAAACAAATACCAACTAACTTTTCTTTTAAAACAAGATCTGTGACTGTTATTTGGTATAGTAAATTAATATTGTTATTGGTTGCTAGCTTTTTAGAGAAATAAATCCATATGACTGACTTGAGGCCTAATATTTTTGGTCAAATTTTAATAAAATGTTTAGTTACTGTGCCTATCGGTAAACAGATATTGCTGTATAATGTTGATCAAGCTTTATAAATAACTAAAGGCTTCAAACTCATATTTTGAGAATTTGATTCTCTCATTGAAATTTTTCTTTTTAATTCTGGTGTAGGAGTGAGCTTAAACAAAGTGATTTTGCAACTTGAATTAAAATTGTGATTAGTAGACATCTTCCTCAGCGCTATATGACAAAGGACTAAACACCTAACCTGATTTCCATTTTATTTTTTATTATTATTATTTTTATTGATTTTTGGTATTGGTTTTAAGATGCTTCACATTTTTATTAAATCGTATTACTCTTTTTGCATATGCATGCACAATTTTCGTTAATACACCATTCATTCTAAGACGGTCTTTTTTGCTAAAGTCTAAGAAGTTTAGCAGTATACGGTTTTCAATCAATATACAGTAAAATCCCAACCACAGACTTATCACTAGTAGGCTAGTGGCTCACAAGAATCATTAAACAGATCTTAATGCAATTTTCAATTTTCTTCTATAAAACAATGATCCTAGTCATGATATACTATTGATGACCCTATATTGATAATTTACCTAATTTCATCAGCTTATTTTGGATTGGAAAACACTTTTCTTTCCTAATACATTTATTGTTTGCATTTGTTTTTTACTTATTTGCACAACATGAATGACTGTACTCATGATTATCACTTATTAATAATGAAAGACGCTCTTAGAAGATTAAGATTTTTTTTCCCTTAAGCATTAACAAAAAAGTTATAGGGCACTTTCATTTATGAATTAATTTATTTTTAATATTATTAATTACTTCAACTTTATTTTTCTCATTCATATGTATTTCTTGCATTTCACAGTGCGACTGAAAAGAAGAGTCACAGGACCTAATACTAAATTTGACTGAGTCTATCCTTGACATTGGAGTGCAACCAACTGGCAGTTTCTTCTCAAGACAATCTTATGTTGTAATCATTAACTTAGCTTATTAATTGTTGTATTGTATCTATGCAGTTGTAAATTTCATCAACAAAATTTTTAAAAATAATACCTGTTCTATATGGTAGATCCAGACTATAACACCTTCCCTTGTTTTGCTTGTTTGTTTATTCATTTAACGTCCGTCTATATTACTATGACTAATCGGACGATGCTACAATGGGAGTCCTAAATTTTGACTATCCCGGTTTAATTAGGATAGGGATCTTTAACGAGTACCTGACATCGCACAGGCTCGGGACCACCTTTTTACGTCCCCTCCGAAGGACGGCATAACTGAGGATTTTTCACTACCATTAAAAGATCCTAAGGCCACCTGGAGGTTTAAAACTCTTCAGAATGAAACGTGGATACAGAACGTTTTGGTAATAATTAAAAGGGATATAGTACATTATGAAAGAATAAAACGGTAAGAGTCACTATAACCTTCCACAGCCCACATTACTGATAATCAATAGACATTTTATTTGTTGATGACACTACAATAAGGAAGTACGTTTGTAATCATGAAGTCTGTTTTTAACTTTTATTTAATTTTCTTTATAAATTGAGCACTTGTATATATGTTATAAACTATGTGTAAACAATATTTAACTATAGAAACTGATAAATAAATAACTTTTAAGCTTATATTTTAGCCAAGGTTTTTATATTTTTTCAAATTATTATTTTTTCTAATAGTTTAGATCAAGCACGGGTTTCCATCTCATAATTAGTAAGGTCAGTAAATGCTAGTTCCAGCCATTTTCTAGATCATATACTATTATTCTATTAAAATGTGAGTTTCTGAAACAAAAGGGTGTGTGTAATTTTTAATGCAAAGCACAGATATTTAATATTTTTGAAAATAATTTTCTTACAATATGAAACAATATGAAAAAAGAATAAGTGAAAGTAAAAATCGTTTATAATACATAGTAAAATGTGATTCTTTTTTTATATATATATATATATATATATATATATATATATATATATATATATATATATATATATATATATACATACTAATGCTTTTTTGTTTGCCAGACAGTTAAATATTTCAAAAAAATATATTGATTATGAATCCGAAATATTTTACTATTATTGAAAGTATGGGTTAAATCGTAACCCATAACTGTTATGCAATGAACAAGCAGTCTAAGATTCTTTTTGTACGTGGATTCATAAAGTTGTTGTACCTGTAGATGGAATGTTAGTTTGCTAAAGCATGCAATTCCTTAACAAACTCCATCCAGCGGTTGTAAGGCTAAAAAACTATAACACAACTCACATAACGGAATTCTTGGAGGCAGTGAGGTTGAAGTTGCGTAGGCTGCTGTCCTTACTTGTTCAACAGGATTATCTAAGTTGTCATTCTCCCAGCCTCCCTCACAAATTTATTATTTTAGTCTAAAATTAAGATTTACTATAATAAATTATTAAGAACTACATTATTAGCTAGGAGCTAAAATCTTAATTAAAATAACGATTGAGCTTTACTTTTCATAATTATGTCCTCCAAAATCAATGAACAGTAATTTATTAATAAAGAGTGTTGATTATGATTAAAAAGTCAAGATGATTTATTTTTAATTACATTAAGAACTACATGAAGAAATAACTAGTTTTTCTCCCTCTAGAGTCGGACTGTGAACGCTAAGCCAAAAATAACCGATATTTTATTATAATTTGTATATATTAAGTTCAATAATGGCTTTTCAGATAACATCAATATCAATCAAATATTACGATGTTCTATTCATATATTCATAATTGAAATTGACTTAACCAAAATGGAAATGTCGAATTACTGTCCGAATTATATAGAAATGTTTGATGGAACCCAAATCACTCAAATGTACCTCACAACCAACCTGCCCTTTACGCATAAAAAACTTATAGCTCAAATCCGGACTGCTAACAATAAATTCCAGCAAATCACAATGAAAAACATAACGCACAGATTCAATCCAATAGAAAACTGCGCCATCTGCAATAAGAAAGAAGCTGACAATATTCACCATTTCTTCACATCATGCCCAGCCTACTCCTCCTACCGCTCAACCATCATACCAGCCATAGCCCAGTTAACATCTTCAAACTTCAGACTATATCTCAAAAATATAACCTCTGAAAATACTAAAAAACTTTACTTTTGCACCAGAGCAAGTCTAAATTTAAGAGGTTTTGTGATAGATCACTAACTCAAAAAATGTATCTCAATTTATTTATTATGATTTTGTTCTGTTCTTGAAGTCATAAGAAATGGATATATATTTTTTTGCTAATTATTATTGTTTATTTTATTTTGTTTTGTTTTTTATTGTGGCTAAATTTATTTTTTATTGTACTCTTATATGACAATTTACATATATTTATTATTTTATATTTTCTTTGGTTTGTTACACCAAAAAGTACAAAATTGTTTATAAAAATATAATTTATGTACACACTCCTATTGTATGGGGACATCCCCGATTGCAATAAAAGTATATTCTATTCTATTCTATAATAAATTATTAAGAACTACATTATTAGCTAGGAGCTAAAATCTTAATTAAAATAACGATTGAGCTTTACTTTTCATAATTAGGTCCTCCAAAATCAATGAACAGTAATTTATTAATGAAGAGTGTTGATTATGATTGAAAAGTCAAGATGATTTATTTTTAATTACATTAAGAACTACATGAAGAAATAACTAGTTTTTCTTCCTCTAGAGTCGGACTGTGTAATATAACCGATATTTTATTATAATTTGTAAATTTTAAGTTCAATAATGGCTTTTCAGATAACATCAATATCAATCAAATATTACGATGTTCTGTTCATATATTCATAATTGAAAACAAAGTGATAAATTCAATTTTTTTTTATTTGTTGATTTTAATGATATCATTAAAGAAAAGTTTGATAACATTTAGATAGGTGTCTATCTATATAGATGTTTTCATAATCCCAATGCTGAGTTCCCCAAAAGAACGCAATTAAACCAATGACCAGCCAATTATTTATTTATTTATTTTAATCTTAATATATTTCTATTTGGTTGATAATCAGTAAATATGAATGACAATAACGTTGATGTGGCGAGATATGCATGATGGAGAGAGGATACCATGCGGAGTTGTGGGGTATGTTGGTAGTGAGTAATATAGCTAAAGCACATTTATGAATTTGTTATAGTTCTAAATAGTTAGATTGAAAAATATTAATTTTCGTATGTGTCTTTTTGGCAGTTCCGTGTATCTGTGAAGAAAAAGTCCAAATGGGCTTCAGTAAGTAACTGTGATTGTTAAATTTAATGTATAAGCGTCAGTCAAACACACTCTTGAAGGAAGACAGTTCGTTTTTTCATTTATTTACACTGACCACCATCCACTTATTTGCGCCTTCAAGCAAAGGTACGGCTCCACTTCAATTACGACGCTTACAATAAATTTCGGAATATTCTACTGATATTAGGCACATCAGTGGCAAACTGAACGTGGTTGCTGATACTCTTTTTAGAATTGAATCCTACAGCACCATCGTTATGGTTCAAATCGCCCAGATCCTGAATTTTTGGCACTCAAGAATGGAGAAACTTCCTTAAAACTCGGATTTTTTTCCATTTACCAAGAGTTATAAGCTTGTGGTGGGACATTTCTATTGAAACTCTCAGACCTTTCATACCTCAATTTTATCGAAGACTGTTTTTCGAAAAAATTCATAATTTAAATCATCCAGGTGTAAAATCCTCAATTAAACTAGTTGTGCTCGGTTTGTTTGGCTAAATTTAAATAAGGACGCTCTTAATGGGACAAAGTTGTGTGTACCTTGCCAGAAGACTTAAGTTACAAGTCACACCATGTCACCATTTGGTACATTTCGAGCACCCGATGAAAGATTTTCCGTTGTGCACATCCATCTGGTTGGCCCATTACCTCTATCGAATAGTAACACCTACCTCCTCACTACAACAGACCGATTTACCAGTATTATGGAAGCTATATCACTTCCAGAAATTACAGCTAGAGCATTTTGGCCTACCATTTTCTCTAATATCGAGCCAAGGCAGACGATATGAGACATATATGTTCAAAAACCAAAGTTTGTTATGTGGAATTAAATCGCAGAGGAAAGCTCCTCAGTTGTGCCACCTGCAGTGTAATGGGAAAGTGGAAAGACTACACCACACATTGAAAACCGCACTGAAAGCAAATGGTTCTCTAAAATGGTCAGAAGCATTACAAACAATTCTTTTTGGTTTGCTTGCTTCATTCAATCCCGAGGCATATGAATTTCTTGGACAAACAAACTCAAGATGATGCAGAAACATTTGTATCTAAACTCCAAGACACTAAAAGACGTCTGAAACCAGTTCCAGTTAAGAAGAGCAGAACCAAAGCATTTTTCATTCACAAGGACTTGGCTGATTGCTCTCATATCTTTTTCAGAACTGGCTGAGTCAAAAACCGAAACCCCTTGGCAGCAGCTTATGAATATACTTTTGCTGAATTCATTGCTAGGTCATAAAAATTCTCCACACTGCAATTGAAGACCAAGGAAGCAAACATTTCTCCATTTTTCTATAGATCGCCTAAAACCGGCTTATATCTTGGCTTCAACCGCAGAAACAGAGCTTCAACCAGACCTTCAAAGAACAAAGCAGAATCTCTCTCCTATGTCGCCAACAACTCCTGATGAAGAGACTGAAAAATCAACCACCACCACTAGTTCTGATATACCACTAAGAACACAATAGATAAACAGAAACATTTTTAAAAAGTAAAAGATACTGTAAAAGGAAAATATTCAAGAAATTGTGAGGATAACATGAAATTTGAGCATAATAAGGGGCTAAGGGAATAAAAATAAATGTACAGAAAAATTAAGATCGTTAATCATGACGATAAAGATAAAGTGCTCAACTTGAAACACATAAACATTAAAATTTAATAAGCACCCTTTTTTTCAAGAGATATTAAAATGCTTTATTATGATCATGATACGCAAATACTATAATGAACTTTATATTTTTTGCATATAAAAAGGCTTTTGGTTAAATTTGATTTTCTGATACCTCTTCTACTTTTTCTTCTGCTGCATCTTATACATTTTAAGAGGATTCTGATGTGTGGGTCTGGGATTGAAGATTTTCCATTTATGTTTCATGTCTCGTGATCGGACTCACCAGTTGTTTGAGATAATATATAGGTTGCTATATATTACACAGCATAATGGAGTCATTTACGGTTATATTTTAGAACACGAATGAAAATGTCTACGAAGTTTTTGTAGTGATTCGCTACATAATGTTTATATTACATACCTCCTGGAAGCGTACTCCCTTTTCTCCCAACATAATATAATAGAATACTGTATTAAACTCGATAAGGTTATCGCATGATATGAATACAAATTTAATTGAGCCAAAGTTATTTTATTTATAAAATAATCACATTTACTGATGAAATCACTGGTATCCCTTTTTCCGAAATAGTTCTGCAAACCGAATCGATCCAAACTAGATTAAAAAAAAAAAATTACATTTCAGGCAGTCATAGGTGCTGCTGATAGAAGTGAATACCTTTTTTTTAAATTCTCGATTTGTGCTGGAATTTCTTGTAAAGAAGAGTACGTTCGTTAAGTAGATTATGTTGAGAATGCTTGTATTTTTTTTAAATTATTGTTTCATTTAATTGTAAAACATCATCAGCTTGTAGAGATATATTATCTTGAAGTATGTCATCGTAATCTTAATGTGACTGTAGACTGTATGAGTTGGTGGTACACATGGCACATTTTTTTTATGGACCTGCCATTGTATCAAGGAAATTCAGACATTTAGGAATAAGCTTTAGTTGCTTTACAGAGATAAGCTCAGTTTCTCTCCCAAATAAACAATAAAACATGTTTTAATCAGTAATGAAATATACATTGCATATTTATTTATATACATTACATAAACGTGCTGAACTGGTAAATATGAAAAAGTTGAGAATAGAAAAAAAATTCCCTTATATTCTATCAGGTAACCAACAAAACTCGTAAGCTTTTCAAGAAAATCCCTTCTATGTCTCAAAACAACAAAGGGGACCTTCTAACTCATACCGAGTCATGCAGGGCGGAATGGAAGAAGTACTTCCAAGGCCTGTTAAATGGGAAGGGTGAAACAGATGGACAACGCTCTTGTTATGTACCACTCGAAGGAGATCTAGAGCCTCCTGACGATGAGGTATTCGCCCAGGCAAAAAGCGGCTCAAGAACAACAAAGCCTCTGATATCGGTAGGTCATTATTATTCAAAAGCCGAATTATTCAAGCAGGGATCAACAGAACTTCTCAAAACCCTTCACAATATCATCTTGACTGTGTGGGTGGAAGAGGACATGCCTGAAAAATGGAAGAAGACCTTAATATGTCCTATACATAAGAAGGGAGATATGCTTAAGTGTAGTAACTATAGAGGAATATCCCTTCTCCCAAGTGCATACAATGTGCTATCGAATATACTCTTCCAACGTCTCCTATCATAAGCCGAACGGGAAATTGGACACTACCAGTGTGGATCCATGAGTGGAAAGTCAACAATAGACCAGATTTTCAGTCTTCGTGGAATTTCGGAAAAAGGGAGAGAATATCACATCAACTGCTTCTTTACTTCAGATCCGCGTATGATAGCATTGATCGGGAAAAAATGTACAAGGCCTCATCGAACTGAACGTACCTCCTAAACTTGTTCGTCTAGTCAGAATGAGCATGACAGGCAATGAATGTTTTGTACAGATCCAAAGAAAGCGATCGCAGGGTTTCTCGACAGAGTAAGCCAAGGAGATGCCTTGGCATGCCTCCTCTTTAATCTCCACTTTGAAAAAGCAATAAGAGAATCCGGAATTCAGACAACAGCCACTGTATTCAACAAAACAGTTCAGCTGCTACCGTATGCTGATGCTATTGAAATCACTGGAAGATCGTATCAGGCTGTATTGCAAGCATTCCTGGCACTCGATAAGACGTCTTGGCCTTATCGTCAACCAAGACAAGACCAAATATATGGTGTCTGCTGAGCCACCCCGACAAATTGATAATGAAGTAGCATTTGGCCCTTACAAGTTCGAATAAGTTCGGAATTCACATACCTTGGTGCACAAGTAACGTGTGACAACAGTATATCAGCGCAGATACAAAGAAGAAGAATATCAGCGAATAGTTGTTATTATGGACTCCGCTCACACTTTTCAAGCAAACTTGTCTCGCAACGCACTAAGGTAATTCTCTACAAAACCCTCATCCGCCCTGTTCTGACTTATGGTTCTGAGACCTGGACCACTAAAAAGACTAATGAGAGAGACCTCCAAACTTTCGAAAGGAAAATCCTTCAAAAAAATCTATGGGCCCACCTGTGAGGATGGACAATGGGGAAGGCGCAGGGATATAGAGATCTATGGCCTCTATAACGATGCTGACATTGTTGCAATTATCAAGGCCAAGAGGTTAAGGTGGGCAGGACACCTCGCACGAATGCTTGATAATGCAATACCGAAGAAGATACTGACGGAGCAGCAGTTTGGCAGGCGAAAGGTTGGGAGACCCAGGTTGCGGTGGTCGGATTGTGTTGTAGCTGATTCAAGGACCATCGGAGTAAGGCAGTGGATGGCAGCAGCATAAGATAGGGACGCTTGGCGATTGCTAGTGGAGGAAGCCAAGACTTGCTTCCAGGTTGTAGAGCTGACCTCAAAAAAAAAAAAAAAAAAAAAAAAAAAAAAATTAAATATACATTATACTTAATTGAAATCTATATTTTTAATTTTCAAGTGTCATATTTCTATAATTATCTATAATTATATGATCAAGATATTCTTTTCGATTTCGCTTTACTACTAATGTTTTCATGCAAATTAATGTTTTAATGATATTTACAAATATACAGGTATTCATTTTATTAACTTTATATACACTAAGAGGTAAGTTCTAAGATATAGTTTATCTACCATGTCTTTACTCATTCATTAGCAACTGATTTTAATTCAATTAAATACTGAAATAAAGTATAAAATATCGATATTTTTGAACCGATATTACACCGGTATGGATAACGTTTACGGAAATTGATATCGTTATCCTATCTCTAATAGACAGATATATACAGAGCGCATGTTGGTAACGTTACTATGGTTACGAAATCAAAGCTTTTACCTCTGCCAAAAAACGCATAACATGCCTAAATATGTTTTCACTTCAAAAACACCTATAGTTCTAAGTATGTAATAATTGTTTCTTAAATAAGGCAATTTCAAGAAGAATTTTTCGCGAAAAAAATTTAACATAAAATTAAATATACCTCTGTAATGAGGATAGATCGGTAATACGGAGAAAAGTGACAGGACTTGGAATCTGGTCCAAGAAATGCAAGGATGGCGAGAAGAAGCTGAGTAGCTCTGAGGAGCTATTTCAAACTTGCTAGGAATATCGGGGTGGTTTCATCAACTTTTATCTTATGTAATGCACTTTATTTAATTACTAAAACAATATTTATCACAATGACATTATTAATTATTGTGTTAATTATAAATTGATTTAAACCCATTACATTACATATAATTTATCATAATATTACATATCCTGAAATACTATCTTATTAATTTGTTAATAAATATTATTTTATATAAGATCGCACTATATTTTTTACATTCCATTCTCTTCATTTTACATGTACTACATCTCATTTTATTATCGCAATAAACTCTAAATTCACAGCTGATGTACTATAATCCTGTATCTATTCTTCATTATTTGTTTATTTTTATTTATTACATTTAGTACTCCCTCATATAATATTTTATTTAAATTAAATCAAATTTTATCAATTCAATTTTACTTTATTTCTTATATCTGAATAATCGTTATTGGTGTTTTTACTGTATATTTTTTTATTTGCAGTGCTGTCTATATTTTTAGTAATACATATGTCTTCAAAAATTATTCTATTGGTTCATTATTTTCAATAATGAACCTTTTTAATTGAACAAAAAATAAAAAAATTACCTTCCCTTAAAATTTGTGGGCTGAGGTTGCAAGATAAGAACCCGAAAACAAATTTTAAAAAATCCGTTTGTTCTCTAGTATTTCTCCGAAACTAACTTACCAAATAGAAAATGCCATATATAACAACATATCCTACTGTTGAAATAGAAAGGCTCATGACACCAGCTTGCCATATTATATTCGGCTCTTTCTAACTGAAAAACGCCGAGCAAGAATAAAATGGCATAGAACAAGATAACCTTCGGATAAAACCCATCACAATAAAATGACTAACAAACTCAAGACAGAAATAAGTAAACTCAAAATTCAAAACTTTCAGAACTTCACAGAAAACTTCCATTATGGGACCACGTCAGACAAACCATTGTGGGTAACAATTGCAGAACTGCTGAAATACAAAACCTTTAATCATCCACTGCTCACCGAATCAGAGTCCTGGACAAGATCCGATGAATAAAAATCACAGCTATTCGGAGAACACCTTTCAAAAACATTTAACCCACACCCTGACATCTTTGATCCAAACCACATCGACAGTGTTGAAGCAGAACTGTTTCTCTCCAAATGTCCCTTCCTCCTAAGGCCTTCCATCCATCTGAAGTCATTAACATCGAGTTTGGCATCCAGGTCTGCTATACAAACTCCGTCAATTCCTTTCTCCAGCGTACTTCCTTTTAATTCGTTTCTACCTCACTGATAGAGCCTTAAAGTTAACCAGAACCTTTCTCACTCATCCTTATTCGCTAGTCCGCCGGTGTACCTCAAGTTATACTTCCTGGGTCCGATCCTTTATACGGAATATACAGTTGATATCACCATCGATCCTAGCACTGCCTTCACTACGTATGCTGATGACACGTGTGTGTTATAAGTAAACAATGATCCAACTGTCGCACACTAAACCTTCAGTCACAAATCGACTCCATTGAGTGGTGTCAGAAATGGAGAATTAAAATCAATCCTTAAAAAATCCCATCAAATCACGTTTACTCCTTCGTTGCAAACCTATGACTTCCTGTTCCGCTGTATCCTTTCGTAATATTCCACTAATTCCTGTTGAACAGATCCGCTACCTAGGACTCCATCTTGACAAACGTCTTACTTGGAATCCTCACAGTAGACTGAAAAGACAAGAAACTGCTCGTAGATACCGATTGTTATAACATTTACTAGAAAAATGTTCAAAACTTCCCATCTCCTACAAAAAGCTAATTTATATAGCCATTATTAGACTTTTTTTTTAAATCCTTTGAAGGCTATAAGGGGTTTCTCGGACCACAGGGTGAAGGCGGTGGGATTAATGCCGAGATAAAAGTCCCCTCCGGTTCCTAGTTGAACTCTCAATTTGTGGTCTTAAGGTATTAGTCATCTGGTGGTTAGGCAACGCGTGTTTAAAGCAACGCGCGCTAACTATCTTGGCCAGCTCGCCCCCTTCCGCCATTATTAGATAATATTAGCCATTATTAGACATATTTTGACTTATGGTATTGAGCTATGGGGATCCACCAAGCTATCAAATTCCTCCCGCATCCAATCCTTGCAATCCAAAATTCTCCGAAAGATCCTAAATACTCCTTTTGTCACTAATAAAACTATCCATAAAGACCTGAATATCCCGTTAGTTGCAGAACTATATATACATCTTTTGATTCTAAACTACCAGCCCACTCAAACTCGCTTGTCCGTATCCTCTCATCTCCATCTATTTCCGATAATCCTCGGAGGCGCCTGAAAAGCCGGTGGCCTCGAGACCTGCTAATGACATAAACATTGAAGCGAGTTTATTAAGCCAATTGTTACTTTTTTCACATTTACTAGTATTTTTTCCTATACAGTTGTAATTATCAATTAATAAATTAAATAAAATATATTTCTAAAATTAAGTTTTGGTATCAAGTGTACAACAACTAAGAAAATAATGGATTTCAAAAAGCACGTCAGCCAAATGTGGTTTCCGAAATTCTCGTCAACCTACAACGTTCATTATTTCTCCGTTATTTAGAGAAAATCTTTCTATGCCGATTGTCTTTTGATTAAATTTAATATGAAGTTCTGCTAAAGTCCGTGCCGTGTACTGTATATTTTTACAAAACACTGTAGGTACGGCATCCTCTTGTCCAAGTCCTCTCCCCATCTTTTGAGATTGTTCAATATTAATTGAATATTCATGAAAACCTCCCAAATGAAATTTCTAATGAATCATTTCTATCAGTCGAATCAATTTATTTGGAGCTTGTGAGCTATTAAACAAATCTTGTTGGATGGACTTAAGAATATCATCAGTAATATCAGGAACATTGGTAAAACCTGGGAATAATATTGGAAGGTAAGAGAGTTGACCGAAAAATCTAAAACTTGTCCATAATGTTATCAGATTCACCTAAAATAATTGTATTTTCCATTCAAACACAATATTAAATCTATAAATACACTATGAACTGACATGAAAAATCGTTTGTTTTATCATATTTTTCGCAGCTTGAAGCTGGTTCTCTCTTTGTTTATATACCTATATCGTTTATTTTTTGTATTTTAATTATCTTAATATATTTTTCCTATTTATTTTGCTTATTGTTTATACTTTTAATGCCTGGATAAAATAATCATAGTGGTTGAAGGGGCTCGATGTTTATGAATAGATAAATCTCCTGTTTTTAAGAGGAGCAAGTGTAGCTCACAAGAAAGCTGAGAAAAACATCAGAAGTAAAGTACGATTCTAAAAATAAAAGTATCTTTCGCTACAGCCTCTTTAAACGGATTTAGCTAATGCACAGTATATATATTTTAGAGATAATTCTTTAAACTTTACGGATGCTACATTGGAAATCATTCACATTAATTATTTTGTAAGAAATAATTTCTATTCAACAAAAACTAGCCTGGCAGAAAACACAACATAAAATTTTCGACGTGGAACAGAAAATAATCACATACCCCGTTTTTTTCTCTTAACGTTGCACTGGCCTTTGAAGCTTTCTAGTTACTATTCACGTGGAATAGTTATTTTAAGAACTTGCATTTTTTATTTGGTTTACAAGCTAACGAATGTATAAAGTAAAAAGTGCAAAATGCATGGTATAAAGTGACTCTTCTGGTTTGCCGATTCTTATGAAAAAGTTGCTGTATCGGGCGTATATTCAATTGTCTTAAATATGAAATTTCAGTTTCCTACAAATTTTTTGTTTTCGTGCTAGACTTATCATAACAACGGACACACACAACAGAACTTTTTGCGTGGTGTCATTTGGACTAAGAGAGCCCTAAAACGTGTATTTCCGTTAAAAACAGAAATTCGAAAATTTTAGGATCGCAATACTTTCCCTTATTATATATTTCATATATTGGTAAAAAAGTATTGACAGATATTTAAATATAATTATCAATTGTAAAGCACTCATTAAAATACATTTTTTTTTTTGTAGATCACTTCTTTAGACTCAATTCAATCCAGACAAGAAGTTCAGAACAAGTGAGCCTCTGTAAAGTAATACAAACAAAACATACGTTGTCAGTGAAATGAAATAGATCTGATAAAAATGGTATTATCGTAAATCCTAGCTTGAAGATAGTTACATTGTGTAACAAGACCATAAAGAAGATGTTATGGAGGGTGGGGGATTGTGAAGCTGTGTATAAAACTGTCCACTCGCCAACGTCCAGTATCACAGCATCTTGTGCTATCTCCTACATCAGGACATGTCTTCTCTGGTAAGTGCTCAACTTATCTCCAAGTATCACTACTTTCGAGTCGGTAAGTTACAGTATCAAAATGAGGGAAATTCCATCTACAGAAATTCGAAAAAAATATAAGTAAAATTAATTTGTTTTTTTGGTTTACGAAATATTTTAAAGCTTATGTTTAGCGCGATTTTACTAATGTACCATTTAATAATCATGCTAGCTATATTGAATATCTAAGGCTGCGGGAAATTATTAATCGTCATATGGTTTCAAAACTTTTTGTAAACTTAAGGAAGGTACTGCAAAAGTAGTCTATTGCATCTCAGTATCCTCTTTCTCGCTGGTTACAGTATTGTTATAAAAGCGGAGTCAAAAATATTTTTTTCTCCTTCATAGTATATCTAATCCACTTTTCTCTCCACATATAAATAAAACTGATGTTTTTATGAACTCTGAAGACAACCGACGTTTACAGAAAATTCTTCCTTAAAATTTATAATAAAATTTTGAGCTTCTCTAAATATTTAATACATTAAAATGGGAATGAAATGATTATTTTATGCGGAATAAAACGTTCGGGTAATACTTTGGAGAAATACTACATAATTTACTAGATTTACATTAAGTTGTATTAAATTTGTTATAAATGTAATGAATTTAAACTTTCATTTTTATTTGTAAAAAGCGGATGTTTATCAATCACCTCACATTGTCAAGAATAGAATATAATGCTTCTTTTTTAAATAATACAGTTGTAATTACCGCGTCAGCTGAATAATATCATTGAACGGAATCGTCCCAACGAAGTTGATATTCCTATGAGATTCATACTTTAATTCCCATTTATTTCAGCTGGATTCTTGAATAAATATACAAGTATACTCTTTTCAAATTCTAATTGTAATAACTGATGGTTTGTGTGTGTGTGTGTGTTTTATTTCATATCAAATTCCTCTAAAATGTTGATATTTTCATTTTTTTTTTTATTTATCTTATTTTTTTCAGAGGATACTCATTCTCTGCACCATCTTGTGCTACTCACTAGCACAGGAAGTGCAACAAGAAAAGAAACTAGGCAAAAGGGGAATATTCGGATCATTCGGCCATGGCTATGACTATCCCTATCATGGATACGGATCTGGATACGGATATGGATCTGGATACGGTTATGGCTCTGGACTTGGAGGATATGGATTAGGCCTGGGTGGAGGAATAGGTGGAGGCTTAGGTGGAGGCCTAGGAGGAGGATTTGGAGGCGCGATCGCGGCAGGCCCACAGCTCATCTCCAGGCAGGTCACCGTCACAACAGGGTTGGAATACCCATCCCACAGCCCGTGCAGGTGCCAGTGGACCGCCCTGTGCCCGTCCCAGTGCCTCAGTCCGTCCCCGTCCCGGTAGATCGCCCCTACCCAGTCCCAGTGCCCCGCCCCGTCCCGGTTCCAGTCGACAGGCCTATCCCAGTCACCGTAGAGCGCCCTGTACCAGTACCAGTACCTCAGCCAGTCTCCGTCCCTGTACCTAGGCCTGTCCCCGTCCCTGTCCCGTCCCCAGTCCCAGTGCCAGTCTACAACAACGTCCCAGTTCCAGTACCTCAGCCCGTGCCAGTTCCAGTTGGTGGTGAGTACTTCTGTTCATCAAAATTTAAATGATACTTTAATAAATAATATGTTTTCGAATGAACGGAAACTTTTCTTTTGAATATTTAAGAGATTATATATAAATCACATCCAATTTAATCTAAAACATTCTAGGAGGAGCTGGTATTGGAGGTGGATTCGGAGGTAGCTTAGGAGGTGGATTGGGAGGTGGACTTGGCGGAGGTTTCGGAGGTGGTCTGGGTGGAGGATACGGCTATGGTCATGGATACGGGCATGGCTTTGGTCACGGCTACTACGGCCATGGATTCCATGGTATACACAAATTATTTGGTCATCATTAGATTTTAAGGGTAAGTTGATAATAGCCTCTTATATTATACCATAACGATTTTTCGTATCACTAATGAGCACTAAAAAAAATATAGAGTATGTATACTTTATATATTTAAATACTAGAATCTTTTTTAAACAAATATAGTAAAACATAGCAAACCTGAAAAATTAAAGATTAAGGATTACAGTTTCTTACATCATTACATACTTATTATTTACCACGGATATATTAAAAAAAATTTCTTTTCTTTATTTTCAGGAAGCATGACTGCCTATAGGAAGAATTATATTAGAAACAATATGTTAATTTGTACATAATTTTGTTACTGTTTAATAAAAAAAATATTCAGAGAAGAACCATTTTTTTTTTTAATTATATTCCTCACTCTCATCAAATAGTAAACTTTTGGTTTAAAAACAACCTAAAAATGTTATATACAAATTTGCAATAAAACTTCACTAACTTCAATTCTTTACTATAGAAACATTTAAAACATTTAAAAAAATATAATAAACTAACAAAATCAACAAAAATTAATTACGTCATCTCAATCACTTGCTATGGTTGATAAGTACAGTTAATGATTGATAATTTAAAACATAACTACTTTAAATGTGTTTATTTTCTGTTATTACCAATTAAATAATACCATATTCTACAATCAAGAGCTATAAGTGTTAATGTTGAGTGAGCAAATCAAAAACATAAATTATCTCCTGATCAGAACCATTAAGTATTTCAATTTTTTGGATTATATTGTTTCAAAAGATTTTTGAAATTTCCTTATTTCATTCAACTAATTACCAATTAGTTCCTTTTTTTTTTTTTTTTTTTTGCTTTTCATTTATTTGAATTTATATAGTTGTATCAAGATCTAATTTATAATTTCTCGAATTCGCATTTAAGAGCATTCAATACTAGCAATACTTTTATATTATTTTCCTCTTTTCTTCTATGCCATTACTTCACTTTTTTTCTTAGCATTTTATTAACTGAAATAGCCTTATGAGTTCTGTGTTCATCAATCACCATCGAGTTGGATCCTCAAATATCAGTGCTTCTTCAGCAACTTGATAGATTGTATTCTTGAAGTGGTTCCATACCCCATTAACAGCCTTTAAACATATTATCTATTATTTCGGCACCTGTAGCTTCCGTGTATTTGTTCTTATTTTGGCCTGTCTTCGTGATATTACCTGATACTCTGTACTTCCATGAGAAGGGTACACTGTTTTTTACTAATAAGAACGTGGTCTAGTTGGCTACTAAAATTGTTTGTGAAAACCCAAATAACTTTTTATATGTTTTTTCCTGGCTAACCTGATGTTCATACCATCATATTATCGAATGCTGCTAAATTCATCGATGTAGTATCATTATCATTAGAAACATCATGCAAGTTATGTGCTCCAGTAAGATCACCCATGACGGAGTTTTGCACGAATTGGCCAACAAGGAACACGTGAATATCATTCTGTCTTCTTCATCTTCCTTTTTCTCCAATATTCTTTCATCTTCCTGGACTGTTCCTCCCGTTCTTCCTTAGTAATACATCTTATTACTGATCAGAAAATTAATCCTCTCCAAAAATCGGAAAAATAAAAATAAATGTTTGATGCCCATATAAAAAAAGGAATATATTGTAGTCGTTGTGACTCAACATGATAATCAGGTCAAAGAAGAAACTCTACTCAGAAGAAGAGAGGAAGACGCTGGCTGCGGAGGAGTATTTAAGAGGAGGAGTCAAATTGTCTCAATCAGCTTTTATTCACAGAAAAATATTAAAAAGTGTTTACTCTTTCTCTAGTATGTTCATTAAAAACTGGTCTTAATTCAGTATAAAATGCAACGAGCTTTTGGCGTTCATGCTTGGCCGGAAAATTAGACCTTATCTTAGAAATTAGTCCTCTTGAGGTACGTATCCCGGATTGGCTGAGTCCATGCAAGATCTCTTTTTGTATGGATTCCGGGACATAGGCTTGATCCAGCAAAGCTGAAATCGACTGTTTTTCAGAACCTCAAGAATAGCTAAATCCATCTTCTACTCAGATCCATTTCAACAATTAATGTACTCTACTCTCGAGACCGCAAAAGCTACTGAGTTATCTTTCCAAAGTTCGGGGAAAATGTCTAGTCTGTCTAGCCTCCAGGTAATGGCGGGAGTTCTTAATGGCCCGGTATATGGCCAATAATTTCCTGTCGAACGTGGCGTACTTTTTCTGCGCTGAAGCAAAGGCCTTGGAAAAAAATCCAAGATGCCGCCATTAAAAAAAAAAATATGTCATCATCTCTCTACTATAAAACTGCGCCTGTAGAATTCTCGATGGCAGTCTTTTGCCGTCTTCATGCTTTTGCTGCCGCTTCATTCCCTTCGATAGGCCTTTTGTCATTCTGTTAAGCAGAGCTCGCATTTCCGCAGCTCTGGGTATGCAACGATGATAGAAGCTAAACATTTCCAGAAAACGTCGCAGGTCCCTAATCGTAGCGGGTTCGTGTACGATACGAAAGTTTACACCTCTTCTGGAAGCACTGCCTCCAAGGATTTTAACGTGTGGCCCAAAAACTCGACGAATAAAGACACAGTAAGTCTTGTGTGTATTGGACGCCTTGCAGACCTTCCAATGGTTCCTAGGTGTCATCGTTAGCTCCAGGCATAAAGAAGGGCACAACCAACATATGGAGTAAATACTCCAACGGTTACAAGATCACGACCTTAAGGTAAACCTGACGATATGTGTCTAATTAAAATCATATTTATATTCGTTATTTATATTGAACAAGGAATATGAATTTGTGCACGGACTAAATCTAACTCATTGTCATTCTGTTCAGTAAATAAAGACAATGTGCACACACAGGAAACGTCACCTAGGGTAGGATTTATGTTTATTCATTCATTTAACGTCACTTTATGCTACTATGGCTAACCGGAAGATGCTACAGTGGGAGTCCTAAATTTTGCCTATCCAGGTTTTATTAGGGTAGGGATCTTTAGCGAGTACCAGACATCGCACACGCTCGGGACCACCTTTTTGCATCCTCTCCGAAGGACAGCATAACTAAGGATTTTTACTTCCATTAAAAAATCCTAGGGCCACCTGCAGGTTCAAAACTCTTTGGTCCAACCATAAAATCATCGGGGGCTTAGTGCCTCCAGACAAACCTCCTTTCTTATCCTAGGCGACGTTCCCTGTATATACATATTGTCTTTAACAGCCTTTATTCACTGAACAATATAACAATGAGTTAGATTTAGTCCGTGCGTATTTCATATTCCTTGTTCGATATAAATAAGGAATATCAATATGATAAAGAATTTTCTACATGGGTCAATCTAAAAGTATTTACAGCATGACTTTTAGATTATTTAATTCAAAATAATTTTAAACAACAATAACCATGTGACTTTTAGATAAATAGACTATTAAATTATTTATAGAATGGTAGGCTTAACAAAATTTTAAGGAAAATTCAGGATGGAATGTAAAACTAGTGACTTTTACAAAACCTGTGTACTACCGGAGAGATTCTCGAATCCAGGTATAATAATAAAACTTTTAATTAGTATCATAATAGTCAGTTATAATCATAATTGCAAAACCATGACATGTTCACTAATTTTAACTATTTAGGTGTTGAAGACCATTAATACCGCGTTTTTCATTAAAAATCGTTTAAAAAGCTTTCGAGAACATTTATAATATGAAGTTAATACTTTCGTTTAGTTGAAGGATTATATTACAACTATAAGAAATAGCTATTTAAACATGTTTCAGTTTTAAGAAACTTATCACATACACATATAGTCGATTTTTGGACAATTGGGTGATCTGGATGTAGATACCTTGTAAGGTATATTTTAGTTGAAAACTCGTTTTCAAATACTTTCACGACCTCAAGCATATCTCTTACTATATATTCCATATACATTTATTCATTTACTGGCTCATGGCACTCCTCAATCATTTTAGGTCATGGGCATATCAGGATTTCCCTAAATATTAGGATATCACTTTTATCTGACTTCAGTGAGTTTAAATTTTCGAACCAGCCTTTATGATTTTGAATAATGTTAGCTGAAATCGTAACAGCTTTATTTTATGAACATGCAGTGTTTCAAACAAACCATATTAAAAAATCTTAATTACCTAGGATTTATTTAAAAGGAGAAAAAAATTCTTGGTAATGCAGTCCCTCTTAAGGGATGTAAAATGGTGGCCCCATCCTGTGCTATGTAAGGTGACTGTACCCTATAGTAATTTATCCTGGATAGCAAAATTTAGGGCTCCTAATGTAGCATCGTCCGTTTAGCCACTTCAGTATTAAGTGATGTTAGGTGAATAAACACTTAATCAAAATTAATCTCAAACGAAATCTAACAGAGTATGATTATTATTATTATATATGTATTATATATAGATATTTTAATTTAAAAAGCTTTTAAAGGAATATGGTCCTTACTATTACTTAAATAATTTGAAAGTTGGTATCACTTTACATTTAATTTAAAATATTACATAATATCACTTTAATTAGGGTTAGATTCTTTAAGGTGAATGTCAAATTCTATGAATAAAATTGGAGGCTGATAGATAACTTCACCTATTATCTATTCAGACAAGAGGCTTCTGGGTGTAAGCACCCATCCACCTTAGATAAAATTGTTCTTTTACACCTGAAGATGGCGTTTTAGACGAAATGTTGTGCATCAATATTTAATAAAAGAGTGTTGAAGTTATATATCAGCCTCCAATTTTATTCATAATATCACTTTAGTAGGTGTAATAAATACAGAACTATTTACTCAGCGACTCTTTTATGACATGAAAGTTATAATGATCATATAGAGCTTGGCATTTAAGTAGGTTTTTTTCAGTTGAGAAAATTATTATTATAAGCACACAATCTGATAGAATAGGATCTTTTAAATTTTAAATCACTTAACTTAGCCATGTTCTCAAACTATATTGTTATAATAATAACATGAGCAATGATCATCAGGTTCAGGGTATCCAAACATCAGCACAAAGACTAGATGTTTGGGTAGGGCCTGAATGTTCTTGTGGTATTATTAAAATGAAGATCAAGGATATGAGATGCATAGGTGGATCCTGTTGGCGAGGAAATCTGCAGCAACTTGTAGTTCTAGGTGTGCTTAAAGGGTTTAATTTGAATTTTATTATACCTCTTTATGAGATAATATAATGGATGAGGCTCATGGTTTCTATAAAACACAGTTAAAAAGGGACACTGAATAAATTAGAGTTAAATAGTTAGGACCATGGAAATGTTGTCTATTTAAAATTTATAATGGGTTACAGAGCTTAAGAAGTCAGTTTTGAAGACTTCAGCCATCAGTTTTGATAATTTATACTATAATTATTTGTTAAAATACATATATTTTTTATATAATAGCTTGTAGAACTAATCTCTTCTCACAAATTTTTATTTATTCGATTAATAATATATTCATAACAGTTTTTAACATTTCAAAGGACAATGCTTCATCATTTTGATCAAAACTGATACAAACCAAAACCAATAATGAATATTAAAATCTATATTAAAATAATTTAAAAATTCTAAAACAACCTCATTATATTTACATCTGCATTTTTTATATATTTAAATTAATGATTATTAAAAACATTTTCTTTTTTATTTCTAAACCATCAATAATTAATAGTCACTGTATGTTTTTATATAAATCTACATCTTAAATAATGATTCTTTCTTTTCAATATAACATATTAAACCATTACTACTTAACTATTGCACCTTTGGACTAAATACTTCAATTTTTTTTATCATTTTAAATTCACATTTATTATGATAATTCATACATATTTATCAGTTTAAAGGGATTAAGACATTACATACAAAGAAGAGGTTAAATTTCAGCTTTATTTCAAATTGTTTTAAATTATTAAATTAATTTTCGGCGACACATGGATCAATAAATCAGTAATGATCAGATTATTTATATTCAAATAAAATTGAAATATATATTGCAGATCTCTAATTGGGAAAGCTGAAAAAGAGATGCACGGTCAAAACAATAATGAATTTTAGTTTAAAATATTTTCCCAGCTACAAGTATTATAGTACCTAAAATGTTTGTACGAATTTCAGAAATTAATTGTGATATAATTTATAGATATTTTAATGGCTATGGTTGTCAGTATCCAAGAAGACACCCTTTCTACATAACCACTTCAATGGAGTATGGTTTCAACAGGCCATCTGTGCATACTGTACCACAGTGCTACTTTCCCAAGAATAATTCATTTACAAAATCATTACCAGGAATCACCAAGAACTATAAGCTTAACATGTGAATGTTGAAAATAGACAAATTATTGGAGTTGCACCTGAAAGGTATCCTAAAGAACATGTATAAATCATCCAAGAAAAACGAGGGAATACATGAATTGTGTTTATTATTTCAACACCATGTCTCAAATATTATTCTTCCTGAAAGGCCAAAAGATGAGTTTGATCAAGAATAGAGAAAGGACTAGTTCATGAGGGATACGACCCCATTCAATTCATAAACTGACATTAACTACATTCAACTGACCAAAGTGGAGGAGATTCTTTTAGGAAACCTTAGATACTAATGGTCACCAGTCTTCAGAGTAACGCAGTCAGAGTGATTTCAGTCAGCGTTCACTAGCATTTTGCTCCAATACCTATTGTTAAAACATCAATACTTCAGATCCTCTTTTAATACAAGAAAGGTTGCTACAAATTGCTTCCCCATGGTGCACTTTATAATAAAAACAATGAGAATAACAAAAGGAAATAAATTGAGTATTAATAATTTGTAACATTAAATAAAGAAAAAAACCAAAAATCGAAGAAATAATTTATTTATACAAAATATAATAATTTCAATAACACATAATCAACATATGCATAATTCTTAATCATGTAAAAATCTAGGGAGTAATGAAAACATTTCTATAAAATCAATCATCATCTAAAATATTTATTCAACACCTAAACATATATTTTCAAAACTTAATAATCAACTCACAACATATTCAAGAATTAAGATCCTCTAGGCGGACCTCAATTTCCATTAATAATGCATATTGATTACATTTACTCTTTAACACTATTAGAAAATGTTTTATCAAACATTATCAGTAATACAAATACTTTTCAGGCAATGATATTGTAAAAAAATAAATAATAAAATAAACCATTTTTGAAAGATATATATTGTTAAAATCATTTACTTCACCACTATGTAATAAGCCCTAACTTAGCAAAAGGTACCTGCGGTTGAAACTACTATATTTACATACATCTAAAAAGGTTATCACAGGGTTTTTAACGCTATAGAAATAAAGACATGGGCAAGGTCAAGAAGATTTGGGCTTTGGTATGAATTAGAAATAATATCTAACAAACTGCAAGATGATGTACAAGGGTAAAAAAGGATACAACAAAACACTAGAAAGACTACTTATTTCAAGTATTATAATGTAATGTAACCTGAACTACACAATATACTAAATAAAATCTTGAAAAGCGATCATATAAAGTTACTTGATAATGAATGAAAATAGTTGTCATATTCCTGCTCACAAAAACAAAGCAAAAACCTACCCATCATCCACCGCAGACTGATGTAAAACTTAATAATAACACGTACCTACTTAAACTATGCGTGATGTATGTCTTCAGTTTCCCTGTAACAAAAGAAAAAAAATATTTTTAACAAAGTAATGATTAGCTTTCATTAGATGGAAAAGAATAACATACCTGCACATACATACATTAAAAGAAAATACTGATGTATTTAATTGCAAATATTTAAATGACAAAACTTACAAAAATTTTCAGTTCCTTACGTAGTTTTTACTGCCTTTTGTAAAGTAAAGCCTTTGTAAGCATATCGAAGAGCCATAGCAACACTAAAAAAACAAATAATAATAATTAATTAGAGAGATAGAAGTGAATCAAAGATTATCCATAAACCTTGAGAAATTAGGATAACTTTTTAAAACCTCAAATTATAGTTAACAGCTTAAATTTCAAATATTTAAAATCAAATGATAAATAAATGTAATAAATACCTAAACATATCATTAAGATGATAAAATTTATTATTAAATTTTCTTATAGATAGTACATCATTGAAAGTAGCATTAAAACAACAAGAAGTCGATAAGAATACAAATGAATGTCTATAAAGTCAGAAAAGCTATTCAATATTTTTCAAAGCAAAGCTATGTTTAATTGAAATTATTTAGTAAATATGAAATTTTAAGTATTTTAAAATTATGAACTCTGAAAATCTTGTGTTAATATGTTTTATTTATTACAGTTATGTAACAACTTAGTTATATAACAGATACAGAAATTCACAATTTTCATTCATATTTAAATAAGTAAACATATTTTTACACCATCTTAAATTAACTTGTTCAGGAATTAAAAAAAAATAAATTATTCAAGTTTATAGTCCCGTAAAATAGTAAGTTAATATTTCAAAAATGCAGTAATCTATTTTATTCATTATATTTTTATAAGAAGTTTTTATACAACTTCTATAGGATATTTAAACGTTTTTGGTCGTGTAACTTTGCCCCAATTCCATGTGACCTCAGCTCTATATGTGCAGAAGTTCTTAAAATCACTTCAAAAATTGTTCATTTACTTAGCTTATTGTGTCAAATTCAATTTTTCATTATAAATAAACGTTTTAATGTTCCAGAGTCCAAGTCCAAATGACAAGGTCTCACTTTAAGGTCAATGTGTGTATGTATTAAGCATAGATCGAAAAATATAAGTTGTATGAAATGTGTGTATGCCTATGATGTTACGACAACTTTTTAACCAAATGGATGAAACTAAAGAGCCACTTAGTACCATACATTTAGCACCTTTTTATAATTAAACTAGCTATATTGTTGTAAAATTTAATGGGCTTTACCATCATATAGGTTTCATTCTGGTTGAAATAGTCCGACAGGGTTTAAACTAGGGATGGGTATGATCGAATGACAATTATCAGATCATTCGATTATTTTAATCATTCGAAATGATCTATTATCGAATTAATCGGTTTAGAGAAATGAATGATTATTCGAACTGAACTCTTTAACGATAATCGATTAACCATTCGATTATGCCCACCCCTAGTTTAAACGCTAATATTTCTTCCTCTGAAGTACCTTTAATTTCGTAGATATTAAAAAATTAACTATTTAATGCTGTTACCATTGATAAAAAAAAAAAAAGATACAAGATGAAAGAATTTCATAACCAACTGAACGAGATAAAAAAAACCTGTACCACTACAACCCATGAAGGGTCTTGGGCTCAGTACATATAGAGATTCGTACTGTTTCTAGGCCAACGGCAGTGTAATGAGGTGATTAGGCCTTAATCACGCTCAGCCGCCAGGTTTTTCCCCAATTAATTTGGGTACCCACTTTATAGAGGCTGGGTCTGCCCCAGGAGGGTCTCCATACCCTAGGGTCGCCCCCGACTGAATTAACAGAATAAATAATATTCTGCCACAGCCGGGATTCGAACCCAGGACCCGGAGCACAGCAGACTAGTGCTCTATCCACTAGACCACGCCGCTCCCTAACGAGATAAAAGAAAAAATATTTTTTTAGCTAAATTATTTTGCCAAGGAAAATATAACAGAAGAGCAGTAATATAAATCAATAATATACTATTGAAAAACTAAAGATTACAGAAAAAAAAATGTCATCTTATATACACACTAGTAAAAGGTAATAATCGGTGAAAAGCGGATAAAACTGAATTTTAGATATTAATTTATATTGGTTGATTATTTAATCTACAATAACTGTAATTCTTCTAACTTCATTTGATTAATTTGTTCAACTTCATTTTAAAGTTCTTACATTAGTTTAAACAATGGAGATAAGAGAAAGTCGCGTGATGTGTGTATCAGATTAATATTACTACTTTTAATTCTGAGAGATTTAAAATTTTGGGGATGAATCAAACATTGAAGTCTTGAAATAAATGAATGAAACCAAAGAACAAAATATCGACTCCAAGTATATGTTCGATGGGTAATTTGTGACAATTTGAATTTGTGTTAGGTTAGTAACACAAAAAGCCAGACCTTTTAATCACCTATTGATTCCGTGCTTAGATGGTAAACTAGCAATAATTTGAAAATTATTTTCAGGTGTCTGTTCGATGGGTGATCGAAACTGTCACTGGCTCCTAGACTAATGTTTGCCAAGGAGCCATTTCATAAATTATCGATGATTAAGAAAATTTTTAACTAATCAAAATGACATAATAAGCTTAAGATCTAGTCCATAATTCCAAATCGACCTAAATTATAGTCTAATAAAAACATTTTGTAATTTTCTTCCATTTTTAAAATAGAAGTTTTGAACCTTTGTCTAGCTGTCAGTTACAATGAGCAGTCTCTGGCTATTTCAGTCTACTCTAAGGGTTCTGACTGTGGGTTATTCAAATGAAAAAAATGTATCAGTTCAAGAGGAATAGAATTAAAGGATGTTAAATATCAGAGGTTCACAACTAATCTTAAAAGGATTTATAGGAATTTAATTTAATCCTTCAGTATTAAAAATTTACAGAAGGTGATAAAAGGAATAGCATATAATAAATGTGCCATGATTTAACAATATAAGAAGACTATCATCAGCATAAGTAGTAAGGACACCTAGGATAAGAACATTGAGAAACATTAATAGACTTGGAAATGCTAACTAATATACTGTGACCCGATATTATTAAATAAAATTTATATTGCATGTAAGCTCATGACTTACATACTTATTAATAATAATAGGCTTACCGAACCCGAAGGTTCCATGCCAAAACCACCAATTTAATACTTATAATAACTGATTAAATAAATAAATATTTAGAATCAGAGATAAATAATTGGGTGGACTTCACTGCATACCAGTTAACTACTAGATTTATAAATTAATTTCATGGAATAATAAATGACAACTAGTAGGCTATAATTAGGTAGCTAATTAAGCTATAGCTCATATTTAATAGCATTTCCATTAGTAAAGTAGTTTTAGAGAGAGATTCGAGCACACTAAAAATTACTCCATTATTTGTTACTATCAAAATAAATAAATCACACATTATCAGAAGGGCAACAGAGGAAAATTTGTCATTACTTTAAATAATATTCACTCACCTTATTCCACAAATAACACCTGCTGGCATTATTTTACCAGATGAATAATATCTTGAACCCATAACACCAGCAACAACTGTACTAGTTCCTAGAGCCAAATGGAAGTTTTCTGGATTTCTTGAAACTTGATAAGCTCCCATTCCAATGGCTGATCCAAATAGAAATCCAGCAGCTAAAGAGGGTATCGAGCCTATGAACATCATATATCTTATTCAATTACTAAACAGGTAGCATTCGAAAATAATATTACAACATATAAATTAAACTTAAAGTAAATGATAAAAGTAAAAATAGCAATACAAAAATTACAGAGGAAATAAGAAAAGTACAAAATTTACTGATACATACAATGGGATTAGATGTAATTGTATAACATCTAATATAATGTAAATCATAAATAAATATTTGTAATATATTAAGATTCAACAGGTTTGTAATAATCTTAATATGATACTCAATGGATAATTTGAAAGCAACCATTTTTAAACTAATATCAATGAGACAATCAGAAAATATCCTGAACACTTGGACATAAAATGATTAAAAGTATTTCATTAATCCTACCTGATTTCACATAACCATAGGTTCCCCCAGCCGCTAAAACAACAGCGTACATAAATCCTAATGAATCCATTACTTATTTGGAAATAGTAAAGACAAAAAATTAGATAACTCGTGAAATAGTATGAAGTGGTGAAATAACTTCAGGTGGAAGCATCAATCCGAATAGTGAGTGATATGACAATCACATTTCAGAAGAGGGGGTAGCCTTCCTTAACCTGGTCTTAAGTTATACTATACTAAACCTTAATAAGTAGATCAACTAAAATAAGTTAAGTAATAAATTAAAATTGAAACATTATTAGTTTTCCACTAATTTAGTTTTTATTATAAATATTCTTTTCATATGTATTTTTGTTTAAATGATTGATATTTTTCTGTCATAGATGTAATAATGCGATTTTAATCCACATTAATCTATTCTAAATCAATGTTTTGTACTCAATGATTTTTTAATTTTATAGGGAAGAGTATAGGATGTATGTATACGTAAGATATTGTTTTTAATAAATCAGTATTGGAAAACTAACGAAGGGAAGAAATGAAAAGTTTGTGGAGGAATGAGAATTGTTTGAATTATTATGCAGAATTTTATACGGTGATTAAGAAAATCTCACTGCATTTTACAATGTTGTTTAACGGTTTTATTTATCCCTACATTAGTATCATAGAATTATGTATTGGATAATATTAAACTGCGATGTAAAACGTGTTTTTAATGATTTTTTTTTATCATTTGAAATTCGGAAGAAGAAACTTTAGACTTTCACAATACTTTCCCTGAGATAATATTATATATATCGATAAGAGGCAATAATAACTCAGTATCCATGAAATACTTTCTTAACAAGTCGTCAGCAATTAAAAGTATTTTCAAAGGAAATTTAAGTTTTCAGAAGAGCGATAATAAAAGCCAGTTTATGTAGTTCATATATATTTATGTACTTTGGGAATCGTTTCCTTTGGATACTGTGGGCTGATACGCCGAAAACATGGGTTAAAATTTGCCCACACTAAAATCACACATTTTATTTACTGGTAACAGAAACAAACGAAAATAGTAAGATTAGCTGTTCAAAACTGCTGTGCTGACTGAAATTTCACTAATTGGACCAAAAATATACTTTTAATAATTCTTTTTAGTATTAGGAAATAAGGAAAACCTTTCGCACTGCAAATGCAGGTTGCATTGATGCAACAGGTTGTTTCTGCTATGGATTAGAATAGTATCTCGCGAATAGTATAAGCAATGGAAATACTAACGGAAATTGTACTTCTTCCTTCTTCAAGACCGATGATTTTGACTGAAACACGATCAAAATAACTCCTGAATGAGTTCAGGAGCCAGAGGTAAGTTTAGGTCACCCATCGAACACAAAACTGGAAATAATTTTAAACAGGAATACAATTTAAAAAATGAAATAATTGTTGCCGTTCTAAAGTTCAGCAAAATCCAAAACCAGACGCGGCCAAAGTTCACTTCAGACGTCAACAAAAATTACCGATCGAATATTAATATCCTAATGTTGGACGTCTTGCTGGTTCTTAATGTAGGAAAATGGTGCCAAGGTGCCATATGATTTGCCTCTGCAAAAATTCCCCATGGAGCATACACCAAACATACAAGTAGTGTGATGTCTTTAAAATAAATTATTTTTAATCTAATAAGGGTTCTTGTCTTTCTTTTACTATCTTGTTATAAAAGCTACTTAATATTTATTTTTCAATGATGTATCTAATTTAATTTGAAATTCTGGCTAAATGATTTTGGGAAGGTTAGATGTCCTTGAGTGAAGAGATAAAGAATCATCCTTCAATATAAATTAATGAGAATATTATCGGAAGAATAGTGAGGAATCAGTATTAGGGATGTAAGAAGGAACTCTTGATTATTTTTCCAATGATTAAATCAACTGTCAATCATACACCTTCAAAATTAAAGAAAATAGTAAATTATTCATAATTTGATGTTTAGAAGCCATGCCCATGAATTCTTCTGTTTTTTAAATATTTTACTAAACAATAATGAATCTTCTCTAATTAGTGACTATAATATAACAAGAAATTGTTTTGACCTTCTCATTTATCTTAAAAATAAACCAATACAAAATGCTAAAAATAATGTGTCACATAAGTATTTAGTGATATTTAAGAGTCGTGGACCCTATTGAAGAGTTGTAAGTGTAAAGCAAATATGTGATAAGTTGAATAAATTAACTCAATATTACACCTTAGATATCACAAACCCCACCATGACTAAAATACATGCTCTGCACTGAAATCATGATGGTGGGACTACACAGTTCATTCAAACTATGAAAATAACTATAGTACACCCATGGTATTGATAAAATCAATCACATATTAAACCTTCAAAATTGAACACAAATATAAGGGTAGATTTATTAAAAATGCTTGAGTAATATCTAAAATTAATTCAAAGAAAGAAATGATGGTGAATAATGAGAACAGCTTTTGCATGCTCATCTGATAAAGACTGAATAATTTCACATCCCATTTTTTAAATCATATTTGATCCATCTTGTGGATTGAATATATCCCAATAATCTGCATCATGTTTTTAGTAATACTGCTGCCCTCTTATAATAGATTGTTAAATTGTATTTGTTACTACTATTTCAATTTCCAACAATGATATAAGATATAACCAAAATACAGACCTTAATATAATTGCACTATTGTAATGTTGCATTTTACGATTATTAAATCACAAGAGTATTGTTGCTTAATTCCAAATAGGGTTTCCTCAATATGAGTAATTATTTTAAAAAGGTTTAATTGAATATTTCTTATAAATATATGAATTATATACCTTCAACTTTTACAGAATATTTTAAATGCTTAAAATTGCTTAGTTAGTAAAATAGTTTTTAATTTATATACCTCTCCTTAAGGTGATTTAAAAATATATATATATATTTTTTTTTTTTGGAATTAAACATTCAGTTTAACTATTCAGCATCTACTATTTACCATTTTCATATATCTTAATATAAGTATTATAACTGAGAGTTGATAAAAATAAGCCAGATTGATATAATATAGATTGACAGGCTAGTAGTAAACTTATAGTGAGGTTTTGCAGTTAATATCAAACCTATTTTTTTAAATCTTTTTAAAAAGGATTTTGTTTTAACAGTAGATTTATACTTAAAAAATCACTGTAAAGAAAAAATTGATTATTAAATTTTCCTCTGAGAACACAATTTAAGGAATATTAATACCTTAACAAATCGATGGCATTTAAATGAAAGAGGAATGGGAGGTTGCTTACGGCATATCAAAAAAAGACTTAGACATACTTCATATAAAATTAATTTTTATAAACTATATCACTTTTAAACAAAACAATAACATAAACTTTTATTTAATATCAAAATTTCATGACAAATAGGTATTTAAATATATATATTTACAATGAGCATTAACTGAATATTTACAAATATTTATACATATCCTTTGGGTAAATATGTACACAAATTTACAAAAAACACCCAAAAGAAAAAAATCACAATTTCATTTTTGAACAAACAATAAAAATATATTACAAAATAGGAACAAAATAAATATAAGAGAAGATAAAAGAACGCTTTTACACAAACATTTACAACTTTTAGATTTATAATCACCAGTTCATTTTATAATACTACACGGAAAAATTTTAGTGGCAATAGTCAAAGTGTACTTTTAACACTCCACTAAGATAATTTGATATTCACTACAACCAAGAAGTTAAAAATCAACCGAATAGTAGTATACAACCGAAGTAAATAACAAACATGATTTGTAATTTCCATACGTTACTAAAATAATATCTCATCACAAAGATGGTTTTTGTTTTATTTTTCAAATCATATTATTAATTTAAGCATTTTAAGATAATTAGTTAATTTAAAAATAATGTTTTGTTACAAAAATACAAGATTAATATCATAATTATTTTTATCAAATTAAAAAAAAAAAAAAAATTATATGAGAAACAAATAAACAAGATATAACATTCACATCTTTCCGATTTCAAGCTTATTCCATTAAATTATGTTGCTTTTTTCCTATTCACAGAAGGCCCATGATGAGGCCTAATTAGAAGCATCATAACCATCTGAATAACTAACTGATGATGAAAAATAAATCTTTAAGACCAATTACAGAATTCATATATTTTAAGCTTATGTAGGACTAGATATTCGTAACTTATGTTATATATTTTACATTTAAGGGACTAAAAAAAGGTTATTAATAACAAAATAAAACAGTAGTGTATAGATAACTAAAAGGTGGATTATTATTTTTCTGAAATAATAAAATCCAATACGAGATCAGAATCAAAATCTGTCTATAATAATTAATGTTCTTGAAATACATCAAACTCATTTGAACAATATTTTATAAACTAAACTGATATAAAACTCAACGGAAGTTGTGTGAAAAAATTAAGTTATGTGATAACTTACATAAGATCAAAAAAATTTATACTGCAGATTTAATATGCAGTTTCTTTAGATATAACTATTGAATTTTGATTTCAACTCAAAGAGAAAAAAATAAAAACAAAACAAAAAAGTATCTGATACTTATTTTCAAAAACAAACTATAATTGAACATTACATATGATTGGTAAATGAACATGAATGAACTTCAAAAAAAAAAAAAAAGGAACTTTTTCTACTATCACAGCAATTTTTTTTTCCAAATAATATCACTAGACATTTAATCCTGTAATGTTATGAGAAAGTTCTAAGATATATTTTATTTGATGACTTGACAACAATGAGATTGTCAGAGAGATGTTCCAAGTGTCCAGGAGGTCGCTCAGCTTTATAAAGGTAGCGGCCACATATGGCATCAAAAACATACAGGTGCGTATGGCCTCCAGCTGAAGACTTGTATTGAAAAAGGACTAAGTATCTTCCACAGACAACTCTTAAACACCAGTCAAGAATATCTTTAATGTTTGGTACTCTAACATACCAAAACACATGCCCTAAAAAGCAAAATGGAATTTATTTAAAATACTAAAAAACCTTAAGTATAAATTAATTAAAATTTTAATAATTAAATAACATGGTACAATAAAAAAATACTGGCTGTAACCTACATGCTCTGCTCACAAATATTTCATTTTTTTGTTGATTTACATACATATGTATTTATGGTAAGAGGAACTATGATACATATAACTTCAATTTGGTCAATCAGTTACTCTGACTTATTTATATTAACAACCAATTTATTATTTAGTGCCAGATCATAATTTAAAGTGCCATATTTACAATAGTATAATCATAATAGCTCACTACATTTTAGCTTTTAAGCATAATCATATTTTGTCACAACTTGTTTGCAACATAAATGTGAATTAATCCCCTTTTGCGGGATATCCATCACTTTATACTGTGCATTATGAACCTGATTAAAATTTTCTCAAAAATGGCGCTAACAATTTTGATTGAACTTGCATATTAATATAAATTTAACAGGATTTAATGTCATACGGGTTTCGTTCTGATTTAAATAGTCTGAAAAGGCTAAAATGAAATGCTTTTTAATTGTCTTCTTCTGAAGTACCTTTAATTTAGAATATTTAAAAAAATTACCCATATTATCTTATTATTATTGTAAAAAAAAATTGGCTAAATATACAAGTTGAATGAGTTTGATAACCAATTAAAGGAGAAAAGAGCAAAAATATTTATTTAGGTAATTTTTTTCTTTTCCAAACAGTAGAATAGATGTATGAAATACTGTTAGAAAGCTAAAGATTTTAGAAAAAATGTTATCTTATATCCAAAGATGTGGAAGGTAATTTAAAGTGAAGAATAGGGCAGAGACTTAAGTGATTCTTACACATAATTTTATATTGTTATATTATTTAATCTAAAACATATGTTTTCAATGTGACTGAATATAATTCCTTAATTTTTTTTCAAGTCTACCTTTGTTAACTTATAGTTCTTCAATTAATTTTAATAACCGAGGTGAGTGAAAGTCTTGTGTTGTCAACACCTAATTTTTTTCATATGATCTTGATTTAATTAAATCTAAGAGACATCTGAAGATAATAATAGTAATTAAATTAACACTACTGTCTAAAATATTTGTAATGAAAAATGCTGAAACGAGAATATTGTAGTACCTGTAACGGGGCAAAGTGATGTTATATAATCTTTCTCAGCTTCTATCTGATATAAAATATCCCGAGATGGATGTATTTCAAAAAAGGCATTTTTAGGTCTTGGCATACATAGAAGCCGTTTTCCAGTAGATAGCTCCCAAGTTTCCATAACCTGCTCAATATCTTCTCTCCCACTGGTAAAACCAAATGTTACTAAAACGTGATGATTTGCCCTAGCTTTATTAACATCTCGGCAAAGTTTTAAAATGTTACGGCCTTTAAAGTTATCCACTCTTAATTTACGTCTTGACCAGCTGACAATATACGTTCTTGTCACAAAACGATAGAAATGTGTTTCTACTTGAGTGATCTTTTCAGTAATTAGATTAATGACAAAGGTTTTGTAGCGGCCATGCTCTCGGAGCCAGATACAGCCATTGGACAAGGCAATAATACAAACACATGAGTTTGTTTCTTTGATATTAGCCTTGACAAACCTGCAAAAGAAATATATTGTCAATAATAACTACAGAAAACAATGTAGCACAGTCCAATACCACAACTACGAAGACAAAAATAATTACTTAAAATATTTTAAATAATGAACTACAACACAAGAGTTATTTATTTATATAAATAAGACAACAAAAATCTGTATTTTATACTAAGATTTTCATATAACTATAAATAATAATCATTCAATTAAAATCAGATTTATATCTGTTCTTAACACTTATTACTATACTAACATTAATACACAGTGAAAAAGGTATTAATGGAGGAGAAACATGGTAAAAGATGAGTGGGAAGACGCTAGAAGTTTAGGAAGTGTAAAAAATTCTTTTTATATTTTCTAGATATCTAAAACAGAAGAGCTGCAACAGCCAACCTTACAAACTGGCAGCAGCCGCTAGAGGAAAACCAGCCTCAGTAATGGACTGTGGCACTAATTATGATTGTAGTTAATAATAATAATAATAATAATAGGCTTACCGAACCCGAAGGTTCGATGCCGATACCACCAAACTTCGCCTGCACAGACTCGTCCAATGTTCACCGGTCAAGCCCAAGCCCCCGAGATCAGCCTTAATGCAATCCTCCCATCGACGCTTCGGCCTACCTTTCGGACGCCTACCAGTCGGTTCAGCGAATACCAACTTTCTCGGAATCCATTCCTCACTAAGCCCAACAACTTTACGCGCCCATTTGAGTCTCCGCGATGCTATCAACTCAATTATATTCACAGGGTACAAACTCCACAATTCCGCGTTGTGCAACCTTCTAAACTCCCCAGTGGCCTCATCTCTCTTCGGACCAAATATTTTATGCAGCACCTTATTCTCGAAAACCTTAAGCCGTTGTTCATCCTTCAAAGTAAGCGGCCACGTTTCGCATCCGTAAAGAACCGTTGGAAGAATAATAGTTTTATAATTCTAACCTTTAAGTTTTTAGACAGAAGCCGCGAGCTAAGCAATTTACCAACCGAATAATAACACGCATTTCCCACCTTTAACCGGGACTTTATTTCTTCCTGGATTTCATTTTTTCTTGTTATCATTGAACCTAAATACTTGAATTTCTCTACGAGTTCAAAAGTATGACCTGAAATATTAATATCATCAAGATCGCCACCATTTCTGCAACTAATCATATATTTCGTCTTATCGGTATTTAATTCGAGACCTATTTGTTTACCGGTTTTTATTAACACACTTGTATTTAGTTGTATAGTTTCTGTGTCTTCACCTAGTAGTACCAAATCATCGGCATACCCCAAAACCGGAATCTTGTCACCCATATGTAAGCCTTTCTCGGTACTCATCACCTTTTCTATAACATATTCTAAGGCTATATTAAACAAAACAGGTGAAAGGGAGTCACCCTGTTTCAAACCCGATCGCACCTTAAATCTCTCGGAGTAATTATGACCGATTCTAACTTTATGAAATGTTTCCGACAAACACATCTCTACTAGGTTTACTAACTTTTTAGGTATCCCCTGTTCAATCATGATGTTATATAGCTTCTGACGGTCTATGGAATCATAAGCCTTTTTAAAATCTATATAAAGTTGATGGACTACACCGTTGTATTCCAGTTTCTTCTCTAATATTTGACGTAAGGAAAATATTTGATCAATAGTCGAGCGATTCCGCCTAAAACCACATTGGTAGTCTCCGATAATTTCCTCAGCGTATTCCGTGATTCGGCTAGTTAGTATTGACGAGAATATTTTATAGCATACTGGGAGAAGAGAGATCCCACGATAGTTGTTACAATCCGTCCTCGGTCCTTTTTTGTGAATCGGAAAGGGGAATTGATTCTTTCCATTCTTCGGGTATTTTTTCATTTTCCCAGATCTTTTTAACTAAAACATGTAATTTGGAAACGCCCGCTTCTCCACACGCTTTGATTAATTCACTCGTGATATTATCATTTCCTGCAGCTTTATACCGTTTTAATTTTCCTATCGCCATTTCAACTCGGTGCGTCTACCCATGGTTCAGCGCTCTGGTATTCAGAGGGAGGAGATTGATTATTATTTTCCGTATTTAGAATGCCGTCAAAGTGTTGTTTAAATGTATTTAATATCTCAGTCGGATCCGCAATTATGTTGTTATTCGCATCTTTAACCCCATTCAATACAGGTTCAAATCTTTTACGCGATTTGTTTATACCTTTGTACATCTCTCTTACGTTATTTTCGCTTCTGTGTTTTTCTATTTCTATTATTTTGCCTTTAAGATACTCTCTTTTCTTATTTTTTAAGAATTTTGAAGTTTCGTTTTTTACTAACCGAAAGTAAGCCACATTATTATCGCTTGGATTATTTAAGGAATTCAGTTTAGCGGTTTTTCTTTTTTCACACATATTTTGACAATCCCTGTCGAACCAAGGTTTGTTCTTTTTATTTTCGATTTTCCCAAGACATAAGTTACCGACCTCTTTAATATTATCCCTGATCCTTTCCCACAATTTGTTTACATCTTCGTTTTCCTCGTCTGAAGATTCCAAAGCACCGAACCTATTTTTTACTTCTATCGCGAATTGTTTTCTAATTTCGGGGTTGTTCAATTTAACAACATCAAAATTCTCGGGATGAATATAGTTCGGTGTTCTCTTTTTTGTATTTAGTTTTTGTCGAAGTTTCGCGATTACTAATTCATGATCAGATCCGCATTCTGCACCACGATACGATCTCACGTTAATTATGCTACTTTGCCATCTGTTTTGTACTAAAATATGATCTATTTGATTACGAGTATGTCCATCCGGCGATGTCCACGTATACTTATGAATGTCCTTATGTTTAAACGTAGTACTTTTGATTATTAGGTTTTTCGAAATGGCAAAGTTTATTAGTCGGGTCCCATTATCATTACTATATTCGTGCAAACTTTCTTTACCGATTGTAGGACGATATACTTCTTCCCTTCCAACCTTTGCGTTTGCGTCACCTAGTATAATTTTAATGTAATTTCGCGGTAACTTATCGTAAACCGATTCTAGTTTATCATAAAATTCGCATTTTACTTCATCATCACTATCTTCGGTGGGAGAGTGAATCTTTATAAACGCGATTTTATACCAACGACCCTGAAATATAGCAACCGATATTCTTTCACTAAAGAACTGTACATCCCGTAATGCGGAAAGAAATTTATTCCTAATCAGAAACCCGGTACCTAAACAATAATTAACGCTCCCCCCGTACCAAATAGTATACTTTCCTTCTGTTAACGAACCCTCCCCTGGCCAGCGAACCTCTTGTAATGCAACGATATCTAAATGGTACCCCTTAACTTCATTCGCGACCGACTTTAACCCACCTGCCGTATTTAAACTTCTAACGTTCCACGTCCCTATTGTTAGATCTCTACTTTTCATCTTGCGCCTAGATTCCTCTGAAGCAGTCCCCACCCGGAGACCCGAACGGGGGACTAGTTTGCTTCCGGATAATGGGCATTTTACCTCAGAGGAATCCATGACTGTTTGTGGTATTTTGTGAACTAAAATATGTGAGTAGGGCGTTCGAACCTACGTCACACCCTCCAGCAAGCCTGGAGGGCCGCTCTCATTGTTGGTCAGCGAGTCCATCGGACTTAGCCGGGAGGAGCTTCCGAGGAAATTCCACCGACCATCCCCACATCCGCCACCCGTGGGACGCTCCCCATACGCGGTAATGAGATCCGCGCGAGGGATTGTAGTTAAAGGGTATGAAAATAGTGAATTAATTTTAAAGGGTTCAAAACTGAATTTCTAGGCCTACAAAAGTGCAAAGAGTGATTTTTCTGAGATAAAACTTGACCATTAATTGTTTATTTCCGCTAATTAAGGAAATTTGCTTGATAGAGGATATGAGTATCTCCTGACACAGGTCAATCCACCACTTATATAACAAAATAATAATTATCTTGCCAAAGCTAAAATGTACCTGGGACATGCAAATTAATAACACAAAGTAGGAAAATAGTTTGAGATTAAAAGAATATTTAGAATGGCAAAGTATCTCTAATTACCTTCGAACGTATTTGCGAGTTTTTGATATTACATCTCCATTCATTGCCAGAGCCATACAGCAGTTGTAACGATTAATTCCAATCTTATAAATTAGCACTATGTTACACTTAGCAACTGCAACATACCTAAAAAAATAAAATACTGTTAAGTTATTAATAAACTGCCAAATACCAATCATATTTTTAAACCTGAATAGGAAAAATTTAGGACCCCTACTGTAGCATTGTCCCATTAGCCACAGCAGCATAAAAAGGGACGTTAAATAAAATAAACAAACCAATCATATTCATAATTTTATAACAAATCTTTAACCAATGTAATAATTAACTATAGCTTTAATTAATGCAATTCTTCCTCCTTCGCTTTAAACCGTTTAAAAGAGCCAGTCTAAGAATTGGTTTCTACTTAGGTAATATTATTTCTATGAGATCTTGGTTCTTTTTATATCCATCTCAAAAATAATTTGTATCCTCAAAACATCTTTTAAATAGCCATACATGGATATTAACATCTTTAAATTAGTTAATTCAGCTATTATTTTTTATTTTTTTTTTTATTTTTTTTTTTTACAGTGGCGCGACAGGCCGTGTAGGCCCTGGGCCTCGTGGTGTAAACTCCTGCGAGTTTACACTCACGAATTCACTTATAAAACTTTATTTTATACATTGTGACTGAATCAGATAGTTGTCAAGCTCTTACTATCTAGGTCTCAAGCATTTCCTGAAATATTGTGAGGATGATTCAGTCTTCCAGGGCAGTATTGTAAAAGGTACAGACATCAGGCATAAAGTACCTTAAAAACTCCATGTCATACAGATAAAATAGGTTAAATCTTGAAAAAATTTAAAGAATTATTTTGTAGTTGGATATTCCTTGAGTTAATGTGATATACACAAAATAACATCAGAGACAGTTGGATGCTTTGTAATCCCCAAAATATTTTAGATTTAGTCATATGCCAACTAAGTTTTCTGTTAGTTTAACATAACTCAAATTCTATGGCAACCTGCCATTATAAGTGAAAAATGAGTAATGTCAAGTAACATCTTAAGCAATGATATAACATTTCACATTTCTAAAACACCTTTGACAAGTAATATTTTAAAATTATTACCTATTATCTACTGCTAAGCATGACGATGCATCATGGGGCAAAGGAAGTCTTAGGGAATATTTGGTTTTACCAAGTTGAGAAATTTTCCGAACTGTAAGCACTGATCCAGTACAAAATACTAATGATTCGCCATCAGAAGCATTCCGCATGTACATATTAGTTTTGTCTATTTCACGTGTTTTCCAGATTTTTGATCTCCATCCAAAAGCAGCACTTCTCCGAAAATTGAACCAAATTTGGGCCCATTTACACAAGTCACACTTCACATTTCCTAGAATAAACAAGTGCAATTATAAACATCAATAATTTAGTTAATTTTTACTAACAGAATTTCATGAAAAAGATATCATCAGTTATGGACTTTTATACAACCAAACTGGTGGTAATCTCTAAACATATTAATTTTTTTTGTCTATTTTTGTTTTAAAAATCAATTGAACCTTTATCATTTTATTGAACACTATAAATTTTAACCTGTAAAGGATAAGTTATTTTATTAGCAGTGGTCCTCAATTTATATAAAAGTTTCTGAAGTAGGCATGTTTAGTAGAAATAGAGAACAAAAATCAATGTTCTTTAAGACTATCAATACGTAGTGTTATGATACTGATGATTTATTAAATATGAGTGAACCTAATTAATTTTCAGTATTCCTAGTTATTGCCCAGTGGGACTCAGTGGAAAATTCTGTAGTCCAAAGATCGTACTCTTAACTACTAAGGAATAGGTAATTAGGGCTACTTTAACACACATAACCAGCAAGGTTTGAACCTTTTAGCTTCATTAGAAAAATTAACATTTAATGAAGTAAATGAAATCAAAATGTCATTAGTAGAAATACAGAAAATGGATGATGAATTAACTTACTTTGGAATTTTTTATCTTCATCAGTTTCCAATCCATAAATCATGCAATGTCTTTTCCAAAGGTAATTAATATTTGCCAGCTCTCGCCATCGCTTAGATACACCTAAACATCTAGCCAATTCTTTTGCAGTTAAGCGTCGTAAGATTAATTGACTTATTTCCACTGGTAATAGTGGAATAAAATCCATTTTGACAGCCAGAAGGCTTCTGGTGAACCTTCTTTCTGCCAGCACGTGGTTAACTTTTAATCGCTTCATTAATATATGGAAGGAGCTGTAATAAAAAGAAGAGAAGTTACTAGTTAATTGTTCTGAGAATTAAAATATAGTTATTTTTATTGATGGTTTGCATATTTTCAAGTCAGGGAATTTCACATATATATCCGGCAAAAATATATAATAACAATACTGTCAGTCACATGAAACGCTTAGTTCTTTAGAAATTCCCGATCAAATTTTTCTACTTTTTATCTCTTAATATAAACAAAACAGCAAGTAACAAACTTAGTATTATGACATTTTCTTAGATGCTCATAATGGTGCACCTATAACGTTGGTTTTCTTTCTGCAAATACCAAACTATAAATCATGTTATAAAGTGAGATCTTGGATAAAAATAACTAATTTATTTGATATTTCAAAATAGCATGTCAAGAAATCTCAAATTCAGCAGCTAACCAATAAACAAGCAGCACACAGAAAAATAAGCATACACACATAAAAAATTGTACAAGAGCAAGCAACATCATGAAAAAAAAGAAAAAAAGTAAGCTAAAATATGTCTTAAATGTTCAATATACTTTCTGAAATAAGTAAAAATTTACACGATTTCTGACTTCGATATTTGTAGAAAGAGGGAGAGAAGCAAAGAAATCTGATTTCTTATAGGTTTTTAGTGAAAATTTTTAGAATCATGATTCAATCCTTAACAAATTTAATAATAATGATTCTATACATTTTTCCACAAAGATAAATTCTTACAAAGATATTTCAGAGATAATATTCTAATTTCTCTTCAAACATCATGAAATTGAAGCGCTTAAGATCAACAATGAGTTTGAAATTTCTTGCTTAATATTTTAATAATAAATAAAATAAATAATAAATTGTTGACCTAGAGTACCGCTATTTTATGGTATTTCAAGCAAGAATCCATCAGTTGTCTCTACTTCTCCCTCTCTTCCCTACAAAACTTGATGCTGTAAATTACGGACTTATTTACTCGTTATTACAGGAAGAATAATGAAAAAATTATTCATATCTAGTTCTCTAATTGATTCAAATGTTCATATTATATGTGAATCTTCAACATAACTTATATTTATTAAATTATTATCTTTTTTTTTTTTTTTTTTTGCGCGATAGGCCTTGGAGATTCTAGATCACAGAGTATAGTTTCCTAAGATTTCGACAATATTTTATAGGGTGGGGTCATCACTTCCTACACCTATTTTTGTGAGTAGCCATTAGTTGGCTGACAGGCCTCACATACCTGAGGGAAGTTTGTGTGTGAATCCCCATGTATTACATGCTTGCAAAAGTCCTCCTAAGACTGGGATTTGAACTTACAACCTTTGGCATGGGAGACCAGCATGTGGGGGCTGGGTTGCTGAGCAGGTCAGAGCGTGCTTTTGTTAACAAGGGTTGCCCAGCAACCATAGATGATCAAAATATATAGAATTAAATGAATTTTTTTGCAAATTCGCATTACTGTGTGTTTTATCTCGGCATTTATCTCCCAGCCCTCTCTTCCTCGCCCGAGAAACCACGTATAGCCTTCAAAGGTACTTCAAAAGCTATCCAATTCCAAAACTCCATAAAAAAATCTATGAGTTATGTTTGATTAAAACTTAACGTGGAGTAAGTATATTTCCCAAATTACCAGGAAATCCATCTCTATTCTCAAACAGCTTCTACGTTTCCGTGACTCTTTTCCTAGATGTACACGTCATCTCTTAGTGTCTTCTCTGACTCTGCCCCACTTTGATGATGGATGCCTAGTATATGAGGGCTCTGTGGCCAAAACGAGACGAGGCTAAAAAGATTACTGATTAGGTTTATAGGATTTATATATAGCCTCTAGACAGTCACACGTCTCTCACTGGTATTCTTGTCAAAGGTGGCTCTATCCCAAATCCCAAAGAAAATACCTACTTGGCATCTTCCTATTCCAATCCTTGCAAACCAGAAAATCTTCTTATATCTTTGACCTCCTTTCTGGCACACCCAAAATACAATATCCCAACCCATCGATCTATACCTTCCCTTTTATAGAACATCATCCTATGAAAAGTACTTCCGTGCTGCCATACTTTGGAACACTTTACCCATCTTCCTCTGAAAAGTGTCATCCCTAACCACATTCAAACACCTATTCCTCAAAAATTAATCTTCAGCACATATGTGATAAATCTAGACTTTGATAATACTTAACTAACTCATTTGATGTTGTTATCTGTCTGTTTTGTTTTTTGTTTTTTTTTGTATCTTTTATTCATATTAAACTTAAATAATTTTACTTGACTAAATAATTATATATCAAATGAAGTTAAACTAATAGGACTTCCTCTATTCACTGTTCTTCTTAGGGAACGAAATGTCTCTGAATAAAAATTATTTTTTAATTCATTTCAAAGGTGAGATAGGGATGTTTATTCTTTATGTAATAAAAAATTCTTCCCCCGCATGTAACTGATACCCAACCTAGAAAAGCAAGGTTTTAAAGGTTAAGAAGTAAAAATAAACAAAACGATTGAATAGTGACGTCAAATATCTTTTAAAGATATTAATGAAAATTTTCAAAAAATTGGTACTACGTGTGTCTAGTGTGGGGGATAGAGTTATAACCTAAAGGTTATTACCTCTGAGTGAAAAAGAGGCCATTCTAAACATAATTATTGCTAAAATAGAAGTTCTAGTTATTGATCAAATGACAAAAAATTCCTCAAATCAGCATACACTAGTTTAATTCTGAATTTATAGAACTTGTGGATGTACAATACATGCTTCCTTTTTACCACGATCTGAGAAAATATAATAATAAGAAACACATGGTCTTAGAAAGACAATTTAAAAAGAGAATTGGTATAATCTTGACCACATTTTTTAAAGAAGATAGATGAATTTAAATGTTAATATAAATATATGACTCCCATTCTAAAATGGATCATTTAGATAGATAATGGTTAGAAGGGAACCAAATAAACCGTAAAGTATGAAAGAATAAAATACAGAACGCGGTGAAGTTTAGGGCTGTTTACCTTTGAAGAAGATCGATAACCTTGGATTCATAAGCATAATTGTTGATAGATTTATGTATTTTTGCATTTCAAAAACCCACAACCAATAGAGGGAATTTGAATCAAATTTGAAGATCATGAAAGTCAATGACTCAGGACATAAAGCATTGTCTATTCAGAAAGTCCCTCTAAACACCTCCTTAATTATTCCTTTTTAATTATATTTAACATTTATGGGTCCAACAAAAGAAGGAAATACGTAAATAATATATTTAAAATTAAAATGTCTAAAAGAATAATTAATTTCTTGAGTGGGACAATATTTGACAAAAAAACCATAAGTAAATAAGTTAAACCAATGCCTTGTAGGCTAATAAGCTTTACCATGCATATATTTACATATTGTTACTTTGTGAATATAACTAAGAAATTGTGTATTTCCAAATACTAACTCTCCTACTTTTAATTTTTTCATAACGTGGTGTATATGTAGCTTCTACTTAAGTTCTAGGAATTCAATTTTTGAAATGATTTTCTGTTTTAACTTTTCTATACCGTCCTCATAACATTAGAAATTCGATAAAAACTCTTTGAAAACAGAAAAATAATTAAAAATCATGTAAGTTAGGAAAATCGAAGTAAATTGTGAATACTTTAGACACTCACTGTAGTTCTATTAGTGGTTATGATATAATAATTTTATGCGTTATTGTGTTTAAGAGACATTCTTTAAAAATGAAAACCAAATTATAACACAAAAAAGAAAAGAAAAAAAACAGAATGATATAATCTCAGTAAAAAATATATAATGAAGTCCAGTCAAAATGACAAGGAAAGAACCATCTCTAATACATAACAGGCAGTAGCGTTTTATTTTATAATCATAATTGTGACAGACAGGGAATTAAGACTTTAACAATAAACACTAACTGTAAGCCATTCAAATTGTCTTAGAATCAACGGCTTGATGCAATAAAAAATTGATTACAAGAATCTCTAATCAACAAACGGATAAAAGATCTCTAATCAGATCGATGAGAAATTGTTGAGTAAATTAACAGCTGTTTATCAATTAATAAAAAGGGGAATAAAGTTGAACAAGCTGGTGAGAATAAATAACAAAAGGATAGGTTATCTTGGGCATTCAATTGAAATGCTTCTACTACTTAACTATTTTTAAAAAGACAAACTCAGGGTACAAAAGTTCAGTTTCATTTAACTTGCGACCAAAACCTCACTAACTAACAGCATTAAATTAATAATTATTGGATATAAAATACAGGTTAAGTGAATAATAAATAAAAATATATTGATATTGAAAATACCTGATTATTTTTCAAATTCTAATCTTTAATAAACCATCCATGCAGGTATTCAATAAATAATACTTATATACTACACGGGTAAATATCCAACAATGCTAGGTTAAGTTGTCATATTCAATTGAAAACAAACGTGATTATAATAACGATCTATAATTAATATAAAAGACAATGCATTGCCACCTGCTAAGAAAATCTAAAACGTAAATAAAACTAATGACACTTACTCCAAACAATCTTTGAGTAGGTAATATAATCTCTAATAACACCGATTTTCCTGACAGATAATTATGCCCATCTTCCTGAGAATTAGCTAAGTGCAAAGTTTTAGCACTCCAAATAACAAACAGTTCTTCCCGAACGTTTTCATTAACGAACGCCATAGCGGAATAATTTGAAAGCTTAACAAAGGTAAAGCCAGGATAAATAATCAGCCGAAAAGATATAACTTATTAACTGAGAAAAATACACGTTAATAAGGTGATATTTTTTAAATATAAATATAATTTACAGCATTCGCCGGGGGTTCAATTACAACCAGCTGCTTAAAGTTTCCCCACTTTGGTGCAAATGCTGACGTCAAGTTTATTTGATCTCAGCCAACCCTTTGTCAGCTGTTTTTTACTCTCACCTGGTTAACTTCTTCAAATTAGTCTTTGAGTTTATAGTTTAATTTTTCTTTTTCAAAAATCGTATTCTTAAATTTAACCTAAAAAACTGCTTGCTGCATCTAGAACCGTCACGCTTAATCCTCCACAAACGAAGATAGATACAGTAGTGAACTTCACAAGTTATAAAGAATGTCCACTTTATCTAATGTTCATTCACTTCATATTTAGACATTTTCATGCAAAGGAACGAAGTGAATAAACATGTTAATCTGTTATGATATGACAAGCTCCCCTAAAAACTAACCCGAGAGCAAATTTTCATAACTTTTGGGGTAAAATTGCCACATTAGGCTTATATATTTACATGTACATAGGCACTTACCACTTCCACTCGGGGATCACCTGTGGTGTAGTGCCTAGCACAACAGCCTTCTATGCCCAATGTCGCGGGTTCAAAACTGTCAGATTGAATTAGGATTTTTTAAAGAGAGTTAAAAATCCTGGGTTATGTGTTTTGCGGAGGGGACGTAAAATGGTAGTCCCAAGCTTATGAAATGTTAGGTACACGTTAAAGATACGTTTTCTAATTAAACCTGGAAAGGCCAAATTTGAGACTTTTACTGTAGTAACATCCGATCATCCACAGTAGCATAAAGTGACGTTTAATAAATAAATAAACTTTTCACTCAGATGACAGCATCGTTTTCTTGTTATTTTTTTTTTTCGAGAATTGCACATCTTTTTTACCGTTTGAATTCACAATAGTGAAATTATGCCTTTATTTTTGCCGCTTGTACTAATTTTTTTATATGAATATATAGAGTCAATAAATAATTTAAATTTTGCAAAATATGTTGCACGAATCACACAAATACAACTCACTTTCCTGCTTGAACATTGTTAGTTTACATTCATTTATAGAAGTTGTATTCCCTCCGACCTGTATAGCCTGGTGCGCAGGCGGTTCTAAACGTGTATTTGCGCATCTGCTAGCGTATACGATATGCAAAGAAGGTCGGAAGAAAGGCACCCTTAAGTTATTGGTTATATTTAAAATAATATTTAGTTTCTATGGAAGCATCTAGTTTCATAAAATAATCTAGCTATGTAAATATATGTAAAAATAAGAAAAAAAGTAGGGTCTGAAGAAGGAAGACCTTGAAAAAAGGAATATAGGATGTGAGAGAGGACATGCGAGCAGAGATTTGATGGAGGAGAAATGCAGGGATTAGGAGCACTGGCGTTTAGAAATACTAAGCTTCGGTATGTGACGGTAGTTGCAGTATAATCTTATATCACATTATAATAATCTTATAATTACACCATTGTAAATAACTTCAAATAGAAGTTTTTAAAGAAAATATGCGTTTCACCAAGTCAATCAAAATCTTCAGCGTGTGCAGGTTGTTATTCTAATTAAAAAACGATATGTTCAAACAAACTGAATTTAAAGTAGGTATGTACATGGCTGGGATGTTACAGTAATACTTTTTTCAAAATGTACTTATCTGTATTATCCTATTATATCATTATATTAAACATAATGACTGTATATATTAAATGATAACGCTATTTTGGTTTCCGCTAACTCCTAAACCACAAGACGGGTTTTGATCCGGTTTTCACAATCAATTAGAGCATTCTTTTCTGCAGGTTTCTATGTAAAATACATTGCGATTGAGCTTTTCTTTTAAGGGTAAAATAATTTTGTTGTAACCAAGTCACCAAAACATTATTTCTGTAGTATAAATCGTAACATAGGCGTATAATACACCGTTGGAAAACGCAATAATTAAGAAAAGTTAATATGGAACAAAATAAATCATACAAATTAATATAAAGTTGTTGTAGGCCCGTAAAACTATGAGCTCTGCCTCTCTCCATATAAAATTATAACGCGATATTGGTTTCCGCTAACTCCTAAACCACAAGACGGATTTTGATACAGTTTTCACCATGATTTAGAGCATTCTTTCCTGCAGGTTTATATGTAAAATACATTGCAATTTAGCTTTAAATTTTCTATAGCCAAGTCATCAAAAACTTGTTCCTGAAATATAAGTAGTAATATTGTCGTATAATAAACCGTTAGAAATAGTTATAAACCTAATAGGATAGGAGCGTATGATATTTCTATAATTTTTCAATACATACATACCAATAAAGTTATTTATTTACGAAAGTTAAATTTTGGCCCGTACCAGATATCATTCCTTCCATTAAAAACTCCACCCCCAATCTAATCCATTAGTTTGAATACTTGCTTCCTCTTCAATTCCTAATAATCCTCCGAGGCGTCTGAAAAGTAGATGACCTCGAGACCCTTTTTTTTTAGACTCACTACAAAGGAGTGCTCTTCGTGTTGATTTCATGTGTTTTATCATTTCAACATATTTACCTGTTGTATTTTTTTACAGTTGTAAATTTCAATAAAACATATATTAAAAAAAAAAGAAAGTTAAAATTTACCTTATCTCTGTTTCACTTTAAAGTAACAAACTAATAAACTTAACCAATTGCACTTTTTTCTTTGCGGTAAACTAATACTCCTATGGCTATGAACTCTAAATCGGCCAGAAAGAACTTTTTTAAACATATATGACACCACATTCAAATTGCACCAGTGCGAAGCAGTGGCGGGTCCGCTCGTATAAGAACTATATCTGTAAAAGGCTTATGCTTTATGAAAAAAAAAATTAAACATATTTATTTAATTAATTTAAACATATAGACAATAATCTCACTACTTATAATATGATACAGCAATTCTTGGTGTCCACGAACTCGGAAACCACTGGACGTATTTTGATGTTTTATACTATCGTTTAGTTTATTCCATTCTGAAGGTTTATAAGATATGACAAGCTTATCTTATAGGATAAATACCGTTGGAAAGCGCAAGATTTTAGAAAAGTTAATATGCATTAAAAGAAGCCGTACAAGTCAATATAAAGTTTTTGTAAGCACATAAACTTATGAACATATTTTATTGATAAAGAGAAAGATTATGATAGTTCAATGTTACCACCGTCAAAAATTGGACAAGTTATATTATTTCATTGAATATGCAAGATTTTTGAATCGATATTAACTAAAAAATCTCAACTAACTTGTTAAAATAAATGTTAAGTTGTTACAAATGTATAAACTAATACTGTTATTAATTATTGCGACTTAAAAATTATTTGATGAAAACAATTCTTAACTTTAAAATAAATGGAATTCCTTCGGAAAGTAAATCATAACTTTAAAATGTATTTTAAATAATTTATTTGAAATATTAAATAGTTATAAACCTAATAGGATAGGGACCTTTATTATTTTTTTAATACATACATAGCAATAAAGTTTTCTTTATATGAAAAAATTGAATTTTCCGTTATCTGTGCATCACATTAACAAACAAATAGGCTTAACCAACTTTGTTTTATGTTTTTCATTTCTGCCGATGATTATGTATAATAATGAATAGATGTTTTAACATAAACATATTTTCTTACTTATTACCATTTTTTTTTTACGATAAACTAAAACTCCCAGTGCGATAAACTCTAAATCGGTCAGACACGGATTTTTTAAATATAAATGACACCTAATTCAAAATACGAAGTAGGGGCACGTCTACTAGTAAAGAATAAATTATTCTGATGACCATATAATTAAATAAAATTTACTGCTTATGATTAAACAAAAAGAAGAGTAGAAGCATCATATATAAAAATACATGTTAAAAAGTAAAAATTGTACTGTAATCTAACAAAATTATTTAAGAGTAAAAATTCTTTTTATTGAATAGCGGCATTTTGGGAAGAAAAAATATATTGAAAAGGGGAAAATTTGAATGAAGAAAGAGAGGAAGCATTGCGGATATTTGATGGGAGGGAATCCCAAAACCTGGCAAGAAAGAAGCGTTCATATGTTTTGGTTTTGTGGGAAGAGGTTTAAATGTCGAAAAAAATGGATCTTGTTTCTTGTGAATATATTGAGGATTTTAACTTCAATCATTAGTTGATGTTTTGATTTAGGAATGGCCTAACAAAATGTTGATTGCAGGTGTGTAGAAAAGCCCTAATGACTCGCCATATATGTGGGATACATGAGAACGCTTCAAGATGATAAAGACAAAACTTAAAGTTTAGAGTTCAATCTTGAAGTTCATGAACTGTTCCAATCGTTACTGTAGCACCATTGAGAGATCGCCGTATACCACACATCTGAAGTCAAAGTGTGGAAAATCAGTGAGGTTAAGAGGAGCTTACGTGTGCAGCATGAGATATGATAGGGTTCATGAAAAATTTTTAGGGTGCTTATTGAACGTCGGGGAATTTGAGTAATATGAAATTTCCAGGACAAGGCTTGGTCAATTGAGATATCTAAGTTGTTTTCAGAGTCCTTAGAAAGCTATAAGGAGATCACTTAGAAATAAGCAAGGAAGAGGGGATGTAGTTGTTAGAAGGGAATTTGATGTCGATAATCATTGTCCGAGTTTTAGTAGCGTTTAACCTTAATCTGTTTCAAATCTGTGGAATATCTTATCTTTAAAAGTGACAATGCTACTAGTAACTTAGTGGAAGGAAAAATTAAATATATCTGAAAGTTTTAGGCGTATAGGTGGTTGGGGCACTAGAAGATTGAATTAGGAAGGCCATTTGTCGTCTCGTCTCAGAGGAAAGCAAAATTATGGAACTTTTGTTCATTGATTTTAATTTAGATATTAACCATCATAAATGTGGGCAGTTCTTTTATCATAAAATCATGTCACTTAAACTCAAACTATACAACTTAAAATTTATTATAAGTTTACTAATAATTCGTATTTTAAACTTAATTATGGAGTTAATATGTTTATTACTTATTTAAATATTTTTCTCTACATCCATCCATTATTTTCGTTCACCTTTCACATATACTGTCACAAAAGTCTTATCACTTGGAAAACATTAATTCAAATAGCGTTTTAAAGGCAAACACGAAATTTCTCTTGAGGCCAAATATCCACTTCTTGCAAAAGGTGTAAGCGTATATGCGTGTAAATGTATAATTCTTGTACGAAGAAGAAATTTTACTGAAGAAAAATCGTACGAAACTGAAATTTTATAATTTAGACAAGTACCTACATACCTTGGATGTTCCATCAACTTCTTAACCGCGTGTCACTTTATGGCATGCATTTCACACCATTCTTCGGTTTTATTAAAAACAGCTTTCGATCATTTGATTAAACTCATTGTATTGATGTAAAATTAAATGCGCTTTAATATCATGTAGGTTTTATCCTCATTACTATTGTAAAATGGTGCTATAACGACGAATTGTCTAAATGTCAGTCTCTAAAGTAACTTTAATTTAGTTTATTCAAAATAATAATTATTTATTATTGATGTTAGCGTCCTTTTTTTTTTTTTTTTAATGACAGCGCCCTGTTGGAAACTAATCGGGATTTCTATGGAATCCTTTAAACAGCGTGAAATAATATAAATTCAGAAATTATTCACTTGTTTTTATTTATCCTCTTATACACGTAAATTCCAATTTCAGAAAATATTTCTTCTTTCGAATTTAATTAGTCCATAATTTATATTTATTCATCCTGATTAAATACAGTCCTTGGGTATGGAAACCCTCTGGGGCACATCCAACCTTTATAAAATGGTTACTCAAAAATTGGAGTAAAAAGACCTGATCACCCCCGTGCAAGAGCGTTCGCCGTTTAACAGTACGAACTCTATATATACTGAACCCAAGACGCTAAATGGATTGTAAAGATAGAGGTTTTTATTTATTTTAATTTTATTATTATTATTTTTTATTTTATTTTATTTTTTGTTGTTGTTTTCTAATGAAGGTGAGACGGGAGGTAAATGTATCAGTTGAGGAATTTGATTGAGAGACGTTCGGAGTCTTGTAAGAATGGCCAAGTGGATTGGAGTCTGGGAGGGTTAGCGGAGGAACACCCAGTAGAAAATACAGCGGAGGGCGGCTGCGTATGTATTACTCCCCCAAGATCATACCATGCAGAGGAATTGCGAGAAAACCTACAGAAGAAAACCTACAGAGTCAGTTGAGTGATAACTTATATCTATCATCTATAATTATTCTTGTAATATTGTGTGGAAAGCAATGGTAATTTATAAGCTCTCACTCACAAGTATTCTCAGTTTCGTCAACTTTGTGATTTGTTGTATATATATCCAAAGATTAGTGAGATTGTGGCTCTTCTAAAAAAATTGAAATTTTACCCATAAATTCGTTCATAACTCAGTTTCTTTTTAAGATAGAGAAAAATATGTGTGGCCTTTTAGAATCAGTAAAGCGCGATACACAGAAAAAAAAAAAAAAAGATACGTTGATCTTTATATTCAAGTCAGAAATTATAATAAATGTAATTCGCCCAAAAATCCGTTATTATTGAAGATAAAGAAAATTGAAAAGATTTTCGAGATCAAGACACCACAACTTAGAAGAGATGTGATTCCCTCATAATTCGGTTACTATTGATGATAGAGAAAAAAATATAAGGTGTTCTGGAATCAGGAAATTTTGTTTGAATTATAGTCAAAGATAAGAAAAGGAATCTAGTATAAAGTTTTTGGTTTATTATTTTCAATAATGAACCTTGAAACAACCAAAGAAAAATTACCCCCTAAGAATTCAAGGGCTTACGTTTCAAGATACATAGAACCAAATAACGAATACAAAAAAAAAATCCGTTTTTCTAATTCATAAAATAAAACAAATGTAAAAGGAATCATTGAAATTGATTCACTATTAGCAGTGATATAGCGTTTTTAAATTAGCAGTGGTGATATGCCACTATCCTTTTAATTATTTATTGCTTTTCATATTAGTTAATTGCCTATTAAGAGCTATATAAACAGTTCTACCCTAAACAGTTATTTGGGAAAAAAAAAAATGGTGAGGAATTTACTTAATGAATGATGGTAAAAAAAACAACAACTTCCAAGCTACTAATTCAAAATTATGAAAATAATAGAGAAAGATTTTGAAAACGGATTGTCGGAAAATTTGAGTAAGATTTTACGAAAAAGAGCTATGTGATGTTTATAAATAAATATATAATTACTATTAAACAGTCTAATTTGAAATATTAATAATTAATTTTTAAATTCAGTCGAAGAAGCTTGACAAATTATATTAGTTAAAGGACCGAAGTAGTAAGGAATAATCAAGTTCGTTTGTTTTCGGTTCGTTTCGGGCGGGTCCGTTTCCGTCGGTAGCAGCTTGTTTGCAGGATCAGTTCAGACATGTGAGTCCATCATGCCAGGTCCGTTTTTGCTATCCAGGATTGGATATACGAAATCTCAGGTACCATTATATAGCCTTATATTTAAAATAATCTCATCAATATAAAGAATTTCCAAAATTATTTATCTATTTTTTCAAGTTTTTTTTTTTTTTTTCTGACCATGAATATATTTGAACATTTTATGAACAAAGATTGTTTAATATTTTTTTATTTTTACATTACATACCTATTTATTTTTTTGAAATCTCGAGACAATTGGCTTTAAAAAAAAAAATTCGTAAGGAGTCTACGGATATGATAAATTTACTTTTGTGGTTAAACTCCTAATTGTTACCATAACATTGGACCTGCCAGTAATTTAAATTTCCATTAGTGTCTTCAGTCAAAGATCTTGAAAACAATTTATTTCTGTCCCACACACGAACCGGAAGTGCTTGTGGCGTCTCTTAGAGATATCATATTAAATACGTCCTTTCCACCTAAATTAAAGTTTTTTTTATTTTTATTTATTGATAAATTGTCCGATTATGGGCAGTTGTCAAAAAACAAATTGTTTACATAGACTGCTATATTTGTTATCACAGCGTTTATTATACATTAAACAAACTTAATCATAATAGTCACATTTTTTATAAGTTTAATTTGATTGTAAGAGTTTGTTTATGTATTGCATATTTTACCATATATTGTATGTTCCAAAACGGACTTTTTTATATTAAATTTTTGTAGATTATTAAATTTACCACCACCAAATCTGCTCTTACTATGAAAATCTCATTATTTTATTAATATGTCATTGTTGTAGTAATGTTATTTATCTCAGAAACTATTTAGGAAATCGTTTCAACTTGTAATGTCCGAAAAATATAATTTGTCCGTTTAATTGAAAAACAAATTCAGTTTTCTTAGATTAAAACATATATTTCACACATACTTAGCTAAATTACCTAATGTATTCAATGAACGAACTCATGCTTGTAATAATTAAAAATCATTAGCCATATTAAATAAGTACGTACCACATTTTTACGATCACTTACTTTTATATGAAATACCTAGTAAGCTATTTTAAAAAATTAATCCGTTTTTTATCGGAAATAAACTTTTAAAGTTCCTGTGTGTCTAAAAATAATTATGTATCTCGATATGGTCTGTCTGTAGGTAATCGCTAGGTAGGTCTATCTCAAAAACAATACGTTTTACATAAACAAAATTATAGTTATTCAAGGTAGGGCTTATAAGTGTTTAATTACCGAATGACAAAGGAATGTTACAGTAACCTTAAACCATGTTTGAAAACAATTTCTTTCTGTTAATGTAAAATAGAATGAACATTAATATCAACTATGTCTTATTGTAATTAAAATAGTACGACATGGTTAAATGCCAAATTTTGAAAATAAGTTCCTCTAAAGCATCTTTAATTTTCTTTTTTTAAATAATTAACCTTCTCATTTCTTGCAGTAATCAAAAATGGCTAAATAAGAATTTAATAAGCAAATTAATGAAGGAAGAGAAAAAAGAGAAATACTGTCAGAGATTAATGAAGTTCTTAAACAAGAGTAGTAATATAGATGTATAATATACCGTTGGAAAGCTAAAGATTATAGGAAAATAATTACTAATATATAAACCGTATAATGAATGGATATTGACCAAAAAGGGATAGCCTTAAATGATTGCTATAATTGATAATATCTACTGTTTTTTTCTTATGGAAACGCTTAAACTTTCATCAGGCTTAAGTAGGGTGGAAAGGATTATGGATTCCCTGCATCAGATTTTTGATATTTGATATTTTTTGAGAAGCACTCAGTGTTTTTTTCCTGTACTCATCGAGAATATATATATTTTTTTTTGTTTCCTTTTTGTAATCATCACAAGTCTCATGTAAGTGGAAAACGTTCTTTATTGATATGAAGAAAATCTAAATTTCGTATAATTTAACTAAAACCAAATTTAAAGGGAATAGATAACTTTTGACTTAACCACCATAGTCAATGAATATCTTCCCTACACCTGTATAGGTTAAGTAAACAAAGAACAAAGCTGGCATTCCTATAAGACAGGTGTTTTTACCTGTCTGAGACAATACGCCGGAGAATCTGATTGAGTTTTTTAAGCAAGGTCCAGTTTAAAAAAAAGCTAATAATCTTGGCTGTAATGATAATGCTATAGTTGAAAAAAGTTTAAAGAATTATATTCATATTCGTCGAAAACATGTTTTAAATTAAATAATATGGCAATTTAAAATTCTTATTTACAATAATCATTTATGTTTATGCGCTAATCGTCACTTTACATTACCTTCCACAACTTTTTATATAAGATAGCATTTTTTCTAAAATGTTAAGCTTTTAAACGGTATATTATATATCTAAATTACTATTCTTATATTGGGAAAACAAAAAATTTACCGAAGACAAATGTTTTGCTCTTTTCTCTTTAATTGGTTATCAAATTCGTCCAACTTGTATATTAAGTCGTTTTTTATCAATGCTTATAAAATTATATGGGTAATTTTTTCGAATCTACAGAATTTAAGGTCCTTTTGAGTTAAAAAAAATTGTTTCAATAAGAATGAAGCCTTAAGATATTACAGTCCATTAAATTTCACATAGATATAGGGAGTTAAATGAAATACTTTATAGTTGTCTTCGACATAATCGTAAAAAGGTACAAAACGCATAATATAAAGTGGTTAGCTGTTTTTGATGAAAAGGTGCTGTAACATCTCAAGCATATACAATTCTAAAAATACGAAATTTCATTTATATACAACTTATCACTTACGATTTAGACTACAACCTTTTTGCGGGAATAGGTCATTTGGACACACGGAATGGGTCATTTGAAAACTCGAATTCGAAAATTTTCACGATCGCAATACTTTCCCTTACTATGTATTTCATATTCATCTCAGAAAGTATTTAGGAAATCGTTTCAACTTGTACTGTCCTAATAATACAATTTATCCGTTTTATTGAAAAACAAATTCAGTTTTCTTAGATGAAAATATTTATTCCATACATATGTCAGCTAAATTATCTAAAGTATTAAATGAACAAATTCATGTTTGTAACAAATAAAAATCATTGGCCATAGTAAATAAGTGCGTACCACATTTTTACAATCACTCACTTATATAAGAAATACCTAGTAAGCTATTTTAAAAAATTGAAACCGGAAATACACGTTTAGAGGTTTTCTGTGTCTTAAAACAATTAAGTATTTCGAAATGACCTGTCTGTGGGTAACGCTAGGTAAGTCTATCTCAAAAACAAAAAGTTTAAAAAAAATAAAATTATAGGTATTTAAGTGTTTAATTGCCAAATGTCAAAGGAATGTTACAGTAACTTCTAACCAAATTAGCAATTTTATAAGCAATGATTTTTACAATCTATTAAGTGAAAAAAAAAAAAACTTATTTCTCGAATTAATCGAAAGTGGTTATAGCGAACTTTAAGGTAGACATTGAAAATTAATTATTGTATATAATTTAAATGAAAAATCAAGTGGGTTTGTTTTACAACTTATTTGTATTATAGAGATTTACTCTTTGAAAATAATTAATATTTTTAAAGAAACTTTATTTGTTTATTTTTCTCGTCAAGTTCTTACCTGAGAAGTTTATAAGATATAAATCTTTTATAGGTCAAGTTTCTTCCTTGATTGAATGGGATACTTATATTTTAAAGGATATCAAAATATATTAATATACATATATAAGTTGCTGCATTTTAAGAGGTATCTGTATTGCTTTAATTTTAAAGCTGCTCCCCTGACGGAATGCGAAACTGTTATGTGAATGTCCTCCCCGGAAACAACTTTGGCTTCACATATAAATAATTCTTGGCCGCTACTTATTCTGGAGCAGGCTGCTTCATTATCCTCGTGAGAAGCGGTTATTTTTATCCTCTCCATCTAACCATTCATATTTTTTTTTCTTAAAAAACAGCTTTTCAGTTTTCTGATTTATGATGAGATCGCTGAATCAAGCCCCCCTTATGAGCCTTATTAACGAGTTAAATATGTGGGTCTCCCACTACATCATGATTGATTTTCTGGCATGCCTTGAGTATTCCAAAGTTCCTCAACTCTCATAGAAATTGAATCGTTACTTCGTGTTGCTATTTTTGCGTTCGTTTCCATAGATAAATCTTCTGATAGAATTAGTTATAAAATGTTTGCTTATATTCCATCTAAAACATACTAAATAGTAGGAATATAGAATTATTGATGAAGAAATAATTCACATAAACTCAAAATCAATGAGAACTAATATTTACGAAAAGAACAAATTTTAAATAACACAAATTATACATATATAACAAATAATATAAAATTTTAAAAAATAAATAATAATATCTTTAGAAAAATCTTAAAACAATACCGTAATAATATATTAAATAACATACGTATGTAATAACCATAATAACAGTAATAACCATAATAACATACGTAATATATATTGGGTTGTAAATTAAGTACATTAAGGTTGTAAATAAAGGATCCCACATGTCAAGACGAAGACACAGACTCTCAACCACCGACTGAAAGTACTATACTCTCTTTTATCAAAATCATCAAAATTAAAAATTAGACAGAAACTGAATACATACACGTACCTCCTTTAGCCAATATGGACTTACGCTTCACAGATATTTGGTTCACCAAAAAAGACTCTCATACAAAAACTGCAATCATTTCAATCCAAAATTTTAAGACTCATAAACGACTGCTCCTTGGTGCTTAAACAACAAAGCCCTACATATGGACTTACACTCTATTCTCGTTTTAAGATGTTGACATATTCTAAAAAAAAAGATTAGTTAAGTTACTTTTATGTATCAGTTTCAACAGAGATTCATTATAGTAAGGGAAAGTATTGCGATCGTGAAAATTTTCGAATTCCAGTTTTCAACGGAAATTTTAGGGTCCCCTGAGTCCAAATAACCAAGTCCCGCAAAAAGGTGGGGACGGAGTAGCCGAGTAGGTTAGCGCGCGTTGCCTAGCAACCACAGAGACCCAAAAATTGGAAACCATAAAATTACGAGTTCGAGTCTCAGTATTGGGAGGACTTTTATCTCGGCATTTATACTCTGCCCTCACTCCCTGGTCCGAGAAACCCCTGTATAGGCTTCAAAGGCTAGGTAGGGGTGAACAAAAAAAAAAAAAAAAAAAGTCCCGCAAAAAGGGCAAAAAGGTGTTTTGTGTGTGTGTGGTAACTCCCGGGCGGAAACAGTAAATCCTATAAAACTGAAATTTCATATTTAAGACAAATATACGCCCGAGACGTGTTACAAAACCTTTTTAATCAAAATATGCTTACGAGAAGAGCCACTTTATCCCATGCATTTAGCACTTTTTTACGATTTTCTCAAAAACGGCTCTAACGGTTTTGATTAAACTCCTCATATCAATTTAAAATTTATTAGGCTTTAACATCGTGTAGGTTTCGTTCTGATTAAAATAGTCTGACAGGGCTTAAATGCCGATGATTTAATTTTCTTCCTCTAAAGTACCTTTAATTTTGTTGATTCTATAAAAATAACTATATTATCTTGTACCACTGATGAAAAACAGCTAAATATGCAAGTTGAGCAAATTTGAAAAGCAACGAAAGGAGAAAACTGAAAAAATATTTTTTTAATGCAATTGTTTGTTTTGATCATAAGAACAGTAATATACATTTATGATATACCGTTGGAAAGCTGAAGATTTTAGAAAAAATATTATCTTATACTCAAGCTTTTAAAAGTTAATATAAAGTGATGAAAATAAAATAAAACTAACTAATTATTTTAGATAATAATATAATAGATTTATAATAAAACACATGTTTCTATATAAATTCAATTTAATTAATTCTTTAATAGTTTCACGTATTTTTATCTCTAACTGTATTTGAAAATTCTTGCATTTATTTTAAAAATGGAGGTAAGTGAAAGTCGTGTGTTGCCCGCACCAGATTTTTTAGTAGTGTTTTGCTTGCTTAAAACGGAAAGGAAAAAATTCATTATCGTCATGGAATGTTTTTTTATTTTTGAAAAGGAAAATCCGTTGGAAAGACGATTAACAAAATTTACAGTGTGTATAGCAATGATCTCTTGGGAGAAAGCACCGTCCTTAAGTGGTTTGCTCAGTTCAGAATTGGAGAAATTAACTTGGAAGGCGCAAAGCCCCCGGGTCGTTTTGAGAAGTTCTGGGAGGAAGGAATTAAAAAATTACCTGAGAGATGGCAACATGAAATAAATCAAAATGGGCCATATCTAATTGTTCCTGAAAAAATAATTATACGTATAAGGATGTATAAACCTTTGTTCTAATGAAATAAGATATTAGGTGAATTCTAACCGTAACATGTATTAAAATGTATATTATTTACTTTATTAATCAATTAATAATGGTTTGTAATTTGTTTACAATTTTATGTTGACATGGTAAGATGACATTGGTTTTCTCTTTTGTTCAAACGATCTATTTTGTTTAGTTTTTCCTATCCGGTTTATATCAGCCGTAAATCTGGAAAGTGGGCTACTTCCATTTATACTTAAATTAAAATATTTATTATTGATAATGTATATTAATTTTTAAGCTTTATTCATTAATTTTTCTCATGGGAATTTATTTTTTTAACTTAATCGTAATTCATTAAAAAACATGTCTTTCTTTCTTAATCATGTCTGAGTTTATAACTAAAAAATAACTGATAGATTGCGAATATTTTCAGATCTTACTATAACAAAATTAATTCCCCAGTAACGAGTTGAGTGGAATAAAACTCAAGAAAAATAAAAAAAATTAGTCTGTGGAAATATAACCAAAACATTAGTTTCTGAAAATATAATTATATGCATAGGATATATAAACCTATATATTGACCTAAGATATTATAATAGATAACGTCTTATCATTAAATGTATTCAAATGGATATTATATATTGCCGTAACATGCCGTTGATGTAACATTCAAACGTTTCCATTTAGTTTTATTGTCCCTATCTTATCCATATTTTGGAAAGTCTATACATACTTAAATTAATGGAGGTAATTTTAGTTAATTAGTTTGGTATTTAACTACTTAATCTCTGTTTTGGACAACCCATTAGTTGAATAACAGTACGTTTTGATAAATGCTGTTATCAAAATTTAATTAAAACAAAAAATATCTCAATTAAGTAAAAATGGATTTAGGCTAAATTAAGAATAAACGATTCATATATTGTATCTTATCTAACATCATATACGTTAGCTGTCATTACTTAGATATTTTTAGGTAATTGTTAAGTTGATAAGTAATCTTGTCAGTTTGCAGTCCTCCGATTTTATTTTGCAATTAATATTTTTCAATGGAATAGATTTTAATAAGGTATGTTCTCTGTCCCACTCGGAATGGAAACGAACGGACTATTTTGCCTCAAGATAAGACCAAAAAGGAGGCGTCTGTGCATTTAAATGTAATTAAGTGCATAGCTCGAGAAAGTTGAATTATTTAAGGTTTTTACTTTTCTTTGAATATCTGTGGGAAAAAAACTTGTGATAGAATCATTAGATAATATTTAATTAAAATATTTGCATGATCTCCTCAGAGTTGGAAAAATTGATGTATCTGTGACCATCGCTTAACAAAAAAAAAAATTGACATTTTTCAAAGTGATACGTTTCCTAATTTATTTATATATACATAATTCTTATTATTTGGAACAAAAAATGAATATATTTACATGGAATTGATGAATATTATTCTCGAATTATTTTTTTAACACTTTTTTTTTAATGATTATTAAGAAGATTTTAAGTATTAACTCTTTTTAAATTGATTTATAATTAGACAAATATAACTATACTTTTTCTCTATTAACAAAGAAACACTTTAAAAACTCATAAATTACTTTTTATTTAAACAAATTTTTTTTACCCGACTCCGTAAGTTTTTATTATACACCTTTATAAATCTTATTTATCTACGAGGTAAAGAAAATTTTGTAATGGGTCATAAGTCCGATTATCAATTGCCTGTATAAATCTTCAATACGCAATTTAGTAACATTGATCTGCCTTTATTAAATGATTTATTTTATTGTTATTATTATTATTTATATTATATTTTTATTATTGATTTATTAAAAATTAAGCCCAACTCTTTCACGAAATATCTGAGTTGGGAAGAGTTGGGCTTATTTTTTTTTGATTTGTATGATTTTGTATCCTGTAAAGCTAATCAAACAAAATATATTTAAATTCCAAATTATTTGTCTATAGTTTGTGGAGCCAAACTAGAAAAGGGGCTTACTAATATAATGCATAGTTGTTACAAAAAAAATTATACTTTGGAGGAAACCAATTAAAGAACTCAGTAAACCTAGTAAAACATCTTGAGCGGTCAATGATTGTTAGGTCTCTTTTTCTTTGAAAAAGTTTAAAAACATTGGATTCATGGACAGAATTATTGATAGGTTTCTATATTTTTAAGTATGAAAAGCCAGAATTAAAAGTAGAAGAAAAATAACGAATAAATTAAATTTTTAATATTCGTGCGACCATGATTCTGGAAATATATACATTTTCTATTCAGATTTAGTTGCTAGAAAAATTTCAAAACGTTCTCGAAATATCTTTTCCATTATTTCTTTCAAATTTAATTAACTACTTGTGGGTCCCACTAAAAAGGAAAATTAGGAAATACTATACCCAAAATGAAAATGGTCTCAAGAAACAATAAGTGCTTGAGTGGGATAATTTTCACAAAAACAATCAATTAATTAAGATCAATTCCTGGTTTAAGCTAAAATGTATAATACACAAAATGTTTTACCAACTAGATGTTTATTTAGGATTACTGCAATTATATAATTAGGAAACCACGTAATTTCGAATATTTTTGACAAATTGGCATACACTATTTTTAATTTTTTCGTAAACGTTCAAAACGTTCAAAAATAAAAGTGTTGTAATTTTTTATTTTAGCTATTGTACACCTTCCTTCATCCAACATTATAAAGTGGTTAACAATTCCTTAAAATCATAAAAAATAAGTTAAAAGCAAGTAAATTACGGAATGGTAGTGAATTCCGAATACTTTTGACACTCACTTGATATTCTTAAAAGTCCTAAAATTTGTGCGTTGGAATCAGGAATGGAGGAGGATATAGACAGTATTGTTCCCGAGTTAAATGTTTGTGTTAAAAATGTATCTGAAGATATTTTGCTAACACTTCTTCGAATGATGTCATATTTACATTGAAAGAATGAAAATCCTCCAAATATCGTTCATTCATGAAATTGTATTCAAAGAGCTTTAAGCAATCTCAAATAATAATTTCTCACATAATAATGAAGAATCAGTAACCAATATGTGGAGAAATTAAAATTCTTTGTTTGTTTATTCATTTAACGTCACTTTTATGCTACTATGGCTAATCGGACGATGCTACAGTGGGAATCCAAAATTTTTCCTATCAAGGTTTTATTAGGATAGGGTTCTTTAACGATAGGATACCGGACATCGCACAGGATCTGGACCACCTTTTTACGTCCCCTTCGAAAGACGGCATAACTAAGGATTTTTACCTCCTATTAAAAAATCCTAGAGCCCCCGCAGGTTTGAACCCGTGACCTTTTGCATAGGAAGCTGTTTTGCTTGCCACTATGCTATGAGTGACCTTAAATTTCTTTTATTTACAATATTATATTACAATATGTATCCAGCTATTAACATACACCACCTTAAAAATAACTGAACAAAATAACGTGATGCTTTTTTAGAGTAGAATATTTATATTATGAAACCAAAAGTTTTATGTTTTTTTTTAAATAGCTCTATTAAGAACCTATTTTTCATCAAACCCAAAAGTTTTCGAAGTATATATCATTTTTGTTTCAGCCCTTTTCTCCCGATTTCTTAACTGACGAATGAACTTGTGGAATTTAAGGACATGTCTAATTCTATGTATTTTTTTTGCAGTGATCAACTGTCTATTTTGGACTAATTACCGAAACTAAATATTAAGACGAATTTATGACACAGTTTCACTTTTTTAACTTTAACAGTCTTTAACTTTTCTATGTTTTGAATTACTTTATGCTCTTTTAAAATAAAATATAATTTTATTAATCTAAAACGGAAAAAAACAGACAGGTGATATTATTCACTTTAATTGTACTCAAGTTTCGATTTGTCACTAAAATATTTGAATCTACAGTATTATACTTTGTTTTTTTGATATTTACTAATCTTATGGAATTGTAGTTTATTATTAAATTATTGCTCAGTGATAGGCAAATATTCAGAAAAAAAAAGTAATGAGTACTGTAATCAAAATAATGCTCGCTGCGAAGTACAGTACTCAGAACTTTTTGCACTTTTGAGTAGGTACTTGATTACTTTGAGTATTCGATTACTTTTTTATGCGAGGTCACCAGTGTAGAGTATATTACCTACACATATTAAATACGGGTTTCATCCATTCTTTACTGCAAAATCTCACCATTTAGAAGTGAATTATTTTAGAAGGATCGGAAAGAGATGGACGCCGTTAACGAAGCCTAAGTCTCATCATGAAACAGGTTTGGTATCCAAAAGCAATTAGCCAATGTGCGGAAACACGCTAGGCCAATTGTTGATGGATAGCCAAAGAAAAGTATCAGAAAACTTTCATAGTTTTCTCCTCTCTCTAATTATCATAATGCTGAGATCCGTTTCTTCCCAATATGTTCTTTATAGAAAGTGCTCCCGATCACAAACGAGAAAATATAAAAATTGGATTCTTTTGAAATCCACGTCAACCAAGATTGGTATGTCACCTTCATCCTGCTTAAGAATTCATCCTAAGTAAATGTATAAAGTTGGAATTTTTTCTTTTAAATATGTTCAATCAAACAGTTTAAAGGATTTAATAATTTTAGTTAGATGATTTTAAAAATTTGCAAATTATTACACAATGGTTTATTATTTCCAAAAAATTATATAAGGATTTAACAGTTTATAAAGCTGTTTACACGGTTTTAACTAATACGAAAAGCAACAAAGTAATGAAAGGAATATTGCCTATCACCACTGCTTTCAAAACGCTTCTTAACCGATTTCAATGTTTCTTTTTTGTTTTGTAGAGAATATGATGCTTTAGAAGAATCAGAAAAATCAAAGAAAAAGATAATTGAGAAATTGTTGGTATTTATATATTCGTAAGGCGGACAGGTAAATTTGTTTTATACCTTATTCAAATTTTACGTATATTAAAACGTAAGACCTCAAAGTTTAAGACGGGGAGAAGGTGATTCTTTTGTTTGATTACGAAATTTCATTATTGAAAATTATAAACGAACAAATCTTAACATGTTTATAACAATAGTTTTAGATGTTTTTTTCATTTAGTTTATTGGTAATACCTTTTATTCTTGTTTAAAACCAAATACAAAGTGAAGTATAAAAATATGTTAGTTGGTATTCTCCTTGGAATAGTACATATTTTGACTACTGTATAAATCAAAGTACATCAATGAATACTGGCATAGAAATTAAAAAAAAAAAACAGAATTGAGAATTTTAAACTCAAATACAACAGATGAAGAATTTAATTTTTTTTTTTTATGTTTTTAAATACATATATAATTAATTTTCTCACTTTGGTGAAGATAAGCTTTTTAATGTACGGTTCTAAAACCGTTTGGTTTACTGTCATTATTATCATATTTCATTCCTCTCAGCAGCTGCACAATGTGGATGTTTACGCCACTTATTTCATTTTTATTTTTTATTCTAAATTCTCTCTACAATCGTTATTTTTATGATGGGAATTAGGAAAAAACATGTTTTTTAGTTAAGGATTGGTTTTATATTTGGTTTTATATTATAAAGATTGGTTTTATATTTACAGTTGTTGGAACGGAGTTCAATAGTGTTTACCTAACCAGTTTTACCTTATACCAGATCTACCTATTATACTAATTACCGATTACTTAAAAATTACCTATTTACTTAAATCACCAATTTATCTATTTTGCAATGTATTAATCTTAAGAAAAAAAATCCGTGAATCAGTGAATCCGTAAATTACCAGGAACAGCTTAAGGAGATCCTAAATTCTCGCTTTCAGTTCTTTATTTATTACATTTCACATAAGATCTTACAATTTGGATTTAAAAAAGCTTTAAAATTCTAAATTATCTATTTTTAAGTTGCCTCTCTGAGAATATTTGCCAAAACAGTTCTTCACGAGTCATTGGCACTAATTGCATGGCACAAACAACTTGCTTATTTTGGAGGAATGTAGTTAAAACATTTAATAGTTTACCTTCGACACTACAAACGTTTTTATGTGAAATTTAGGTAATTTTCATATCTTCACTCTATATATTGTAGATATCAGTCATAATTAAATTAATTTTAAACCTCTAGGTTCAATCAACAAAAGGAATCTTTTATATGGACTTATAAGAAACGTTGCCATGGAAAAGTTTTATGTATCTTCAGCACGAAGTTTTTTCTTCACCACAAACATATTTTATGTGGAATAAATTAAAGAATGAATGGACTCAATTTAATTTAATATACAAAACATTAATGAACAATACCTCTAATAAAAGAAATATCCTTTTGGTTTTATATTAATATAGTCCCTGCGTTGAGTTTTATGAAATACATTTTCTCGTTGCATTGAAAAACCAGTAGCATGGAATGAGTTTTTATACGCGGCTAGTAATTTAAACCATTTTCTATAATTTATTCCCGTGCCATGAGATGTCCGTGAGTTAGTCGGGTGTGTCCAATACGCAGGCGCGCCAAGATAACCTCTTCCTTCGCTTTTGTCGTAGGGACGAATGCCAATGGGAGATGTCCCTTCTTATTTCCCTTAATTTGTTGTCAGTAGTGTCATGCCAAATCTGTCCCCACTTCAACCGAATCCGCTGCTTGATGATAGAAATATAGTCGCCAACAGGCACCCCAGTAAAGGGAATGCCTGTTAAATCTGTTAATAAGGAATCTGTTATTGCTTCTTTGGCTGCACGATCTGCGAGTTCATTGCCAACTATACCGCAGTGGCTCGGTACCCAGACGAAAAAAACTGAATAATTGGAAACTATTGTGGACTGCAATGATAATAGAATATTTTGGATAAGAGAGTCGGTAGAGAAAAGGCGCTTCAAGCTGAGCAGGGCCGATAAGGAGTCTGTGCAAAAAATCCTGGTTGTTTTGGTATGATGAATAACATTTAAACTTTTATAAATTCCAACTAGTTCTGCGGTATAGTTGCTTCAGAGTGGAGAAAGGGAAAATAGATGTTGTCTGCCCTCACACACGACCGATGCTCCCACACCTAAGGAACTCTTAGAGCCATCAGTATATACGTAATCAGCAACAGCGAGCTGGTCATATTTCTGGTCATATTCAGCTCGGAGCGCTGCCACCGAGCCAGCCCACCATCCTTAGTGCTGAATTGGTCCTTACCAGGTAGAGTTTTGGGTATTAATTCATAAAAGAACTATTTATTCGATTGCCAAAATTAGACTGCGGCAACTTTTAGTAAATTTTGCTCTACTACTGTGAATTTACTATTGATGAAATATTATATTGTATTTTCTTACTTAACTTTATTTAAAAAGTGCAACAGACATCTTAAAATAACTAGAACGATCTATTCTATCAATGGAAACTGATTATTTTTTTTTTTTCAAGTGATACTATTTCATGAATTGGATACAGTAAGCCAAGTTGTTTCGGTCTGTAAAAGATCAATAAACTTAATATAAAAAAATAAATAAATAATAATAATTACATAAATTACACTGAATAGTGCTTATCCAAGGATGGTTTTAGTCATTAAAACATTATACTAAGCATACCACGGTTTAACATAGGCTTGGTTAGATTATTAGTTACTTAAACTAATTCATTCATCATATTTCTAGGGAACAGAGTTTAAAAGGTAATCTGCCTAAAAATAGACTTTTGAACACGGGGCGTGAAATACAGTACCCGTATGACGGATCTGGTCAGGTAGATGCTTATGCTTTCCTACCTATAGTAAACAAGCTTTTTATTTTAGTCCATTTTTTTTTAGACATGAAGAGTATGTTTAAGTGGTTTCCGTAGAATGTTCTGTTAAGGAGCTCATTCATTCCTTATAAGATAAAAAAAGCGACCTATAAATTATAATTTTTTTTTATTTTCCAATTACAAAAATAATACTTGTTACTTACTTAATGCTTGATATAAATTGGGTTTAAAATTATGAAAAATATGATAGACAAAACTCGATGTCTAATACTAGACCATTTATCTGGACTATTTATCTGGAAGGATTCAACAACAGAACTGTTGTATTTTTAAATTCTAAGTTTATACGTTGAATAAATAAAAAAAATCTTGTTCTTTTTAGAATATATATGTACGATAGAACATAAAATTATTCGGAAAAATAAAACCTTCATGTGAAAGTTTCATTTCCCTCAATCCGACAAACGTTTAAGTCCTAAATTTCAAATGGCACAAACCTTCCAATTGCTTGATGGGTTTGTTGATAATCTGAATAGTCTTTTGTAGAAAGTTTCACTACTTAAATTCGGTTCAGAGCCTGCTTTCTACAATTGGACGGTGGATGCAATTAAATAAAATGTCCATTTTGTATTCCAAGCATCAAAACTTGGAAAACATCCTTAAACAAAAATGTTTCGGGAATCATATCTTTTTTTATTTTAGTAATTATTTATTGATATTTACAAATGTTTTATATTACACAACTATTAAATAGACATGAATATGACTTGTAGAGAAGCTACCCACCGGTAGCACTCTAAAAATATTCTAAAGCAGGTCTCGAGGCCATCTTCTTTTCAGACGCCTCGGATCAGGTATTGAAGAGGAAGACATAATTTAAAATAATGTATCAGAGTGGAAATGGAGTTTGTCAAAGAGAGAGAGGTATCTGGTTCGGGCCAAATCAGTAACATTAAGGGCATTATGGATGATTTTGTTCGTGAAAAAGTAGGGAGCGTTGAGCATTTTTTATTTAAAGGATTTAGTATTGTAAGGATTGGATTCAAGAGGAATTCGATGGCTTAGGCGAGCTCCAAAACTCAACTCCATGTGTCCAGATTGGCCTTGTAATAGTCCTGTAATTGAGCCGTTCGTAGTTTAGTGGAAGATTAGAAGTTTGTCTAGTAAGTGCTCCGAAAACGTCGAGCAGTTTCTAGTCGTTTCAGTCTTGTATGAGGATTCCAAGTAAGTCATTTATCAAGATGGATCTGTTCAACACGGATACTGTAGGGCAGGAAGTCATAGGTTTACGACGAAGGGTAAAGGTTATCTGATGGAGCTCCCTTATGGCGGAAGCCGAAATGGGAAGGCGTAATTAAAAAAAAATCTGATGGGATTTATTGGAGTTTATTTTGATTCTCCAATTTCGACACCATCGCTCAAGGTTTCTGATATGGGATTGAAGAGTTATGGAAGCAAAATTTTGATCATTATTTACTGATAACACACATGGGTCAATAGCATAGTTAATAAAATTTAATTTTAAATTTCCACATATGTATTAAAATATCTAAAATGAGTACCTTTTTGCAACTTAAACTTTTTTGTAATTCACAACAACAAATAATGAAGCATAAGATTTGTACTTGATCGTCTATGAACTTAATGGCTTAATCAAATACATTATAATATTTAAAAAATTCACTTCCCTAAAGTAAACGTAAATAAAGGTATTCGTTTAATTACTGGATCCTAAATGTCTGAAATAACCTACCATATAATCAATTGATATATTTTCGGTTTATTATCTACCATTTCAACGGAAGGTTAAGAATGTTGTCCTATTCCCTCATAATCTGAGATTTCAGATTAGATTATACGTAGATTCCAAATATTGAATAAAACAAACAAAAACAGTTTGTCTAGCGATTTTTTAAGTTTGAATTTATAAGATATAAGACCAAAAAATGATATGTAAAATTATTTTTCTTTGGTTTTGTAAAAAACAAATTAGTTAATTATTATTTTTATACAATTCCCATTCGTCAAAGTAGTCCAAGCCCAGTCCCTAGCTCCAATCGGACCTACTTGGAATAATTATATGACAAACTACACTTGACACGCTAAACAAGAATTTAGAACAAGGTATCTAATATAAGAAGAAACCTCAACAACTGAAAAGACTATCTTCTTTTATTCGGCCGAAATTCAGGGACTGAAAACAGTGCTTATGAATTCTATCCTCATACACAATCTCTTACACATCTTTTCACACGAAAATCTTAAATTTCTTTCAATTTAAGCTAATTAAGTCCTCATTTCAAGTGAGGTTACGTTTCTCAATGCCTATAATGCATTCAATGAAATAGTCGTCATTTCCGACAATATATTTAAGGTGATAAGAATAATAAAAAAAAAAAATGTGTTTTAATTTTTCTAATCGTCAAATGTTTTTCAATTACCTAATCTGTAGTATGATTATATTTATATAATTTTTAGAACTAGTGGATTTATTGTTTTGTGTATATTGTGTAAATATAGTATGAATGTTGTACTTGATCATTATTAAAAATTTCCTAATTAGGACAAATTGTAATATCACTCAATAAAAATTGTTAAGTAAAAAAAAAATAATAATAATAAACTAGTTGATGGGCATATAAGTCAATTTTTCTTTCTCTTCAGAAGATCATCATCATCATAAGTCATCAAAGGACTTATTTTCTAACACAATAACCTGACCAACAACAGTTTTTATACCGGACTATTTAGTTAAAAGGAATCATAACAAAGTGGGTTTTTTTTTTGTTTAGTTTTTTGTGTTCTTGTTGTTTTTTTGTGTACACAAAATCAAAAAAATAAATTTTTAATAAACGCAAGATAACATTTTTAGTCAAAGACAATGAAGATAATGATTAAGATAGCAGATGTTTTCAGAATTATACTCAAGTCTTTCAAAATAAAATTTTACATTTTTTATTCTTTATTTAATGCATTCATTTGTTATTTACAACAGGAAGTCAAAAGAGAGGATATTTTCTTACATTTTTCCTACCATGAAGATACTTTCTCGGCCTTTTATTTAAACTTTTGAGAATTCATTCAAGTCAAAAAATATTAAACAAAAAGCACTAGACAAGATTAAATATACTTATATACGAAAACATATTTCAAGATATCATGCGAAAAACGTTATATATAATAATATAGGTATAGTTTGGAGTTCATAACTCCGCCAATGGAAATAGTTATACTAAGGCCATTGCCAGTCCCAAGCCTGGATAAAGGAGGAGGGTTGGGTCATGGGCTGACTCCCCATGAAACGTAAAAAAGTACAATGTTACGAATACTCAACAAAGCCTCGGATGTAGAATTGATTCACGGAAACGACATGGACCTCGGAAACGGACATACAAAATTGGCACATGGAATGTACGGACCCTATATCGAGCTGGAGCTTTTAAGGAACTTGCTGATGTGTCCCAGAAGAGTCGCTTAGACGTTTTGGCTGTACAAGAGATGAGATGGACTGGTAAAGGAGATATAAAGGGAAAGAACTTTACGATGCTATATAGTGGGTCAGAAAACAGACATGAGTTTGGAGTAGCATTTATGGTCTCCAACAGAATAAAATCTGCAATCCTTGACTTCCAACCAATTAACGAAAGGCTTTGCAAACTACGCATTAGAGGGCATTTCAGGAACATTAGTTTGATTTGTGTTCATGCACCCACAGAAGAGAAGGATGAGGAGGTGAAAGATACCTTCTATGAACAATTAGAAGCTGCTTATAATACCTGTCCCAACTATGATATGAAAATCGTCCTAGGAGATTTCAATGCGCAAGTCGGGAAGGAGATAGAGCTGAGACCAACAATTGGAGCGCATAGCTTACATCAAGTGACGAATGACAATGGACTAAGGATGGTAAGTTTTGCAACCGTAAAATCCATGGCAGTCATGAGTACTATGTTCCCTCATAAAAAAGTGCACAAAGAAACATGGCACTCACCAGATGGTACCTCTGCAAGCCAAATTGATCATGTACTGGTTTCCACCAAAAATTTCAGCTGTGTAAATGATGTACGATCATATAGAGGATATGATGTTAACTCCGATCACTACTTAGTAATCATAAAACTTCACCAAAAAATAAAATGCTCTACAAAGAAACCAATGCCCCGAAGTGAGCAGTGGAATACAGAACGCCTCGGGACTGAAGAAGAGAGTGATAGATTTACCGAGAAGTTCTAAGAGACAGTTATGAGCATACCAGTTAGTGAAGGTACGGAAACTATTGAAAGTAGGTGGAGACGCATCAAGACAGGTTTAACGCAGTCTGCAAAAGAAGTGTGTGGAGTAAAGAAAAAAAGTCATCGTAACGGTTGGTTTGATGAAAAATGCGAGCAGGCTGTCCAGATAAGGAATGAAAAAAGACTAATCTGGATTAGTAGAAATACACGGCAGAGCTTCAAGCAGTACAAAGATGCCAGGAAACACGCGAAGGGATTGGTTAGAAGAAAAAAGAAGGAGTCACTAATGAAGCAAATCAAGGACATAGAAAACGCAAAAAGAAAAAATGAATCACGCAAATTCTACAGATCGGTGAATCATATCAAAAGCGAACCGACTAGGAAAGGAAACCTAATAAGGGACGACCAGGGTAAAATGCTAATGCTGGAAGAAGAGGTACAGGAAAGGTGGCGACAGTATTTCAGGAACCTGCTGAACCCAAGAGATTCGGAGACCAATCAGGGAGATCAAGCCCAGTTACCATTGAGGACAAATGAGGATGACTTGGAAATCATTCCACCAGATGTAGAGGACATCGAAGACATCCTTAATAAACTCAAAAACAATAAAGCGCCAGGTAATGATGGACTACCCGCAGAGTTGTTAAAAGCGGGACATAATGAAGTTGCAAAGGAACTGCAGGAACTGGTAGCTCAGATATGGGAAGAGGAACGTTTGCCTGAAGAATGGAATAAGGCTCTTGTAGTGCCCGTGTACAAGAAGAAGGGAGAGTCAACAATATGCAGCAACTATCGGGGGATTAGTTTGCTAAGTGCGGCATATAAAATTTTCTCCATAACCCTTTATATCAGGCTCCTCCCATATGTAGAACAGAAAATGGGCGACTATCAGGGTGGTTTTCGGCCCAATAGGTCCACTATTGATCAAATCTTCGCCCTGAAGCAAATCTGTGAGAAGATGAATGAGTTTCAGCAGACTACCTGGATGTTGTTTGTCGATTTTAAGGCCGCCTATGATACCATAGTTAGGAGTAAGCTCGTAGTAGCCATGCATGAACTGGGACTACCATGTAAACTAATTCGTTTAGTAAAATGTACAATGGCAAATACAATTTGGCAAGTTAAATGCTGTGGGCTATCGGAGCCGTTTGAAGTAGAAGATGGTCTGAGACAAGGAGATCCAATAGCTCCTCTTCTGTTCAATATAGCTCTGCAAGTCATCATCAATAGGGCGGAATTAGAACAGCAAGGGACAATATTTACGAAGATGTCTCAAATTCTCGCATATGCAGATGACGTGGTCATTATTGGTAGATCCCTGCCGAGCATAAGAGCGGCCTTTGAAGCAATGGACAAGGAAGCAGGAAAGATCGGCCTAAAAGTCAACGAGCTGAAAACTAAGATAATGGTACTAGGCACACGAATGGACCAGAGGCAGAGTCATTATGAACTGGGACCCTATAAAATAGAACAAGTAAGAAGTTTTCAGTATCTAGGCTCTATTATAAATGATGACCTGAAGGAAGAAGAAGAGGTAAGGAAGCGTATAGCGGCTGGTAATAGAGCCTATTTTTCCTTATCAAAGCTATTTAGAAGCAAGCTTTTGAGCCGCTCCACCAAGTTGATGCTATACAAAACCCTTGTAAGACCAGTGGTTACGTACGGTGGAGAAACGTGGATCCTCAACAACAAAAATGTGGACCTGCTTGATAGGTTTGAACGGGTAATCCTAAGGAGAATCCTGGGAGCCGTATTTGGGGATGGTCAATGGCGGCGGAGGAAAAATAAGGAATTGTTTCAGCTCTACCAGGATATCAGTATCTCCTCTCATATTAAGATACAGAGGTTCAAATGGATTGGGCACGTGATGAGGATGAACTGTGACAGGGTTGCAAGTAGAGTGTTCAGAAATGTTCCGGATGGCCGGCGCCGGCGTGGCAGGCCGAAGGGTCGATGGAAGGATGGTGTAGGGAAGGATCTTAGACAGCTCGGGATCTCTCTGAGAGGAGCTGAGGATCGAGAAGAATGGTTGGCGACTGTTGAGCAGGCCAAGGGCGGCCTCATGCGCCTGTTGAGCCAGTAGAAGAAGAAGAAGAAGAAGAAGTTTGGAGTTCATACTATGAACATTTAGATTTTACCTTGATAATTATTATGATTTATTATTTAATTATAGTTAAATAATAACTTTGGATAAATGCACATGAATCTCTTCACCAGAGTCCAGATTTAATCCCCTTCGAACAGTTCTTGACTTACAGATTTTAGAAGCAAAATACAATATCAGTACAATATATTAAAATTTAATTAGTGACGGAATCATACTATATTTCGTACTTGCAAATGTATGTACTAATATTTTAGGTAATTAATATATTTATTAGATTTTTATGCCTACAGATATTACTAAAAAAATAACGTTGTGCGAAATTTTCGCACAGGTTCGCCTCTTATTTAATTAACTAGATTTAATTTTTTTTTAAATATTGTTTCTACCAATTTTACCTTATCATTACGGTATTTTTATACAAACCCCATATTATAAATATAATAAAAGTGAATAGAAGGCAAGAAGGTAAATTAAGGGAAGTAAGAAAGTAGACAGAGAGAAGATCCGAGGCGGAATCACGGGCTGCCGACTTCCCCACTTGGCTCTCATGTAACAGTTACCTTCACTAACCCACGTACAGAAGCATTGTTTCCTTTTTTTTTATATATATTAACATTTTATTTATAAAATAATTTTACTTATAATAGAAAAACTATTAACATTTAAATAGCCACATAAAGAATTTCCTCTGAAATCAGTGATATCAAGTTTATTTTTAAGGTGTTGAATAGTTGACCTATGGTAATACATAAAGAATGAGATTATTTGACTTGACGATCAAAAATTATTTTTTAAATATTTTGAACTATTTATTCTGTAACTATTAGTTTCTATAATAGTTTTTTTTTTTTGCTGATAGATTAATATTAATGTAATTTTCAATTACAAATAATTTTTACTATTATTTTTATTTGCTTTACTAATAAGAACCAATTTTCTCATTTTTTTTTAAATGTACTGATATTTGTGAATCGTAAGTGTTTTATGATTTTTCAAGGTAAATATTTCATAGTGCGAATCATCAATTATTCGACATAAATTGTTAAAAGACTACATTCATATATCATTCTAAAATACTGGTGGTTGGTTAACGTACATCGATTGTTATATAAGAACATTCTAAATAAATTAATGGTCAGTAATTTAACCTCAGTAAAATGGAGAAATGCCCAAAATATTGCTCACTCAGCCGATCCATGGGATAAGAAGAAGAGGAAGACCAAGGTTGAGATGGTCGGATGGTGTGGCGGCGGCCGCTCGCATGTTGCTGGGAGTTAGGAGCTGGATGGCATCGGCTCAAGACCGTGATGATTGGAGGAGGCGGTTGGAGGAGGCCAAGACCCGTGACCGGGTTGTAGCGCTGTGAAATAAATAAATAATTTAACCTCTAAGGTTATAAAAATAATTATTGAATCCCGATTTTAATAAGTCCCAATCATATAAACCACAGCAGTTGTCTAATTTAATAGTTTAACGTTAAATGACATGGAATCATTCAATACATCCTTATCGTTTTATTAACCAAAAAATGACAGTAAAACAAAATCACTAAGAAACTGCGATGATTGATTATCGAGAATTCTTGATTGGATAAGTACGTCCTTCTAAAACGATAAATCGACTTTTTTTAAGCCTATATTTCTTTTTTTCCATCACTAGTATAGGTATACTGAAGAAACCTGAAGTTTCGATCCACATTGTAAGTCTTCATCTCATAGTTTAACTCCAAGAACTATATTCATATAGATGGTTCAGATACCTATGATTAAAATATTTTTTAATATTTTTTTGTTCAACACCTTGAATAAGGGAAGTAAGTCAAAGCTGTGTCATTCGCACGCCAGATATCCTGCAATTTTCAAATGGTGGATTTATCCCGAACGAAAATAAATGGATTTAAAGAACACGTTAAAAATAAATAAGAAAATCGAATCTTCTCCCAACCTTTGAATGAAATTCGAACTCAGGAATAGAAGTTTGCATAATTAGTTAGGATTAACTTCATTTGCATAATCCACTGAAATCAAGATTTTTCTACATTTTTTATACAAAACCATATTAGATTTTTTTTACCATTCTGCAAATAGAGTATACAGAATTTCATAAGTGAAATTCTGAAATAAACATAATGATTCTTAAATAAACTCACAACCGAAAATTACTGTATAATTATTATTAGAAACCTATTTTTGTTTTTTTTATTTTAAATAATTTTATAAATATTCACATAGTAAAAATAATTTTAAAACAGTAGGAGTAAGAAGATATGAATGAACAGTGGCGTTACTAAAGCAGGGTCTGCTCCAATCCAACCGTTTTTTGTAGTACTCACCTTCCGAAAAAAAACATTGTCTTATAACCCTGTGCTACTATTCTCCGGCACAACACTATCCAAATAACCTGAACATAAAATGATCACGCACACCGAGAATTAATCTAATATCAATAATAAATAAATAAACCTACTTTTTTTTTTTTTTTTAAATATTTTTAAATTTGAAATGTTTTCAAGTTAATCTATCACTTTCTAATCTGAGGCCTCCAACAGGCACTGCGCCCCGAAGCGTCGCATCGGTTGCATGGCGTTATTTACACCACTGAATTTAAGGCTTCTAAATGATCTTGGTATTTGAGAAGCCACTGTGTTAGTAGAGAAAATGGTGGGTTTTTATTTACAACGCTTGGTGTTTATGTTGTGATTTATGTTTAGTGTATTTAATGTTTTTCTAATTTAGAGTAGCACCAATTGGAGTTGTATTGTATTCAAATCTATGAGAAATGTTAGTGGGGTAATACAAATATTTTAATTGTTACTAGATTGAGGAAAGTTTAAGAAAAAAAAAACCATATCATTGAGCCGTATTTTAAATTATTTTTAATAGTAACTAAAATGAAAAATTCCAGAAAAAAGCTTATAAAACCAAAATTAATCTGTGTACATTAATTCTCTGTCTCAATTAGCTGAATACGTGTGCTAAGCTTTAAAACCTCTCTTTATCTATTACCTCGGAGTATATGATAAAATAACTAAGAACTAAAAGGCTATTCTATAACAATTTGTTTCAGAAACGAATTTTCAACCTTCAAAATATATTTGAATGTATTACAGAACTTTACCAAACCTTTAATCCATCGGCGAAAGAAACCTACAAAAGTTTCGTTTAGAGAACCTGTATCAGACTGATAGGAAACCAAATACAATATGTGTGTAATATGTAAAATTAGAATATATATGGTCTGTAATGAATTATTCTCTATAGGTCATTACTAGGTTGAAGGTAGTGTAAAAACGGTAGTCCACAAAACTCAGTTCCAGACCCCATGATAAATTATGAGTTTTTGGGCGCTTTTGGTGGTGAACAGCGGTTTCCCGTCTTACCTATCGTTGGTGTTATAGTCGTTGTAGTGACTTGTAGGGGTGGGCATAATCGAATGACGATTATCGGATCATTTGATTATTTCAATCATTCGAATTAATCGATTATCGGATTAATCGGTTTGGAGAAACGAATGATCATTCGAGCTGAATTGTTTAACCTTTTTTTTTTCTCATCGCATAAATCATATTCATTTGTGTACCTACGCTCAGCCAGCTCAGCAACCATAGAGAGAGGAATTGTGCCATAGCGTCTCTCAGATTGCATATTAATCATTCGATCATTCGATTATGAAATCATTCGATTATTTAAATCATCGAAGTCTGATCATTCGATTATGACGATCATTCGGTTATGCTTATCCCTACTGACTTGGTACTACAGAGTCAGATTAAAAGAAGGAGAACGCTCCAACAATCTGGATGGAGGTTAGTGTTGACAAGCTATGGCAGCTGTTGAAACACAGGACTAAGAGAACCACCTATGCATGAATCACAAAGTGGAGTGGTCATCCACCTTGAAATAAGGATTGGTATAATTTAAACTAGATATAGTGGAACTGAAGTCGATCATGGAATCTCAACCATGGCCATTTATAAAAGTTTAAGTATCAAAATATCTTTCATCGCCTGAAGGTCAGTTTGTAAAGGATTTTGTGAAGAATCACTTGAGCAGAATCTTATCTTATGACCTTTTGCAGGAAGGAAGGATTCAGGAGTCAGATGATGAGAGAATACTCGGAAGATTTATGAGGATGAAAACAGAGCATTGTAGCTAGAAAAAAATCCAAGCTGAGTAAACCATTATGAATGGATACGGTGATTGACGATCCCTAAACGATATTACCGTTCCAAAATACTTTTCCATCGTTTCGCAATTAGGAGATATACGTCCTAGTTGAAATTTCATAAGTTACTTCTCCTTTTCCGAATGGATTTATATACCAACGTCCGGAGGACCGAATTCTATTTTAGAATTTAAGCCATTTCATAAAAATTGTTCACCATAATTAATACATTCTTTTTCAGATGTCTCTCTTCCAATGTTCATATGGGTTAGATAATAAGGTTATATTTCATCTGATTTTTTTCTAAACAATTAAAACAGTTTTTGTTGGTAAGGATTACACCAATCATTAGACGAAATCCTTTTACGATTTAAGATTCATTTTGCCGACGGACTGACTAACAGAAATAGCTCGTTTTAGGATATACAATTTTTTTTTTTCCGGTTGATGCATTTAATTGAGCTTCAGATTTAATCAATTCTATAATTCAACAAGGATGGGAACTTTGCGAGAGCACGTTTAATTTAAATAATACTTGACTTAATTATACTAGATAACACTAATTAAATAAGAAGCAATCGGTTATCGTCATTGGATGCGACATGATCTGATTTGAAAAACCCGTTAACTATTAAAATAAATATGGAAACTTGATTCATGAATGATTTCCATTTAGATGGAATACCTCTGGCCCTGTCCTGTTAGCTTAATCTCCGAGCGTATTATGAGCTTGATAGGCTTATCTCTATGAGAAGATTACCGATAGAGCATACTTTACATGTCACAGTAAAGTGTAAAGTAAAGAGAATTCCGGTGTAGAAAATGTTTAAAAAATCTGGTCTTTTCTCCTTTAGTTGTTTATCAAATTCGCATAACTTGCATATTAATCCGTTATTTATCTATACTAATAAGATAGTGTTCCAAATGTTTGGGAATCTACAGAATTAAAGGTACTTTAGAGGAAGAAAATTTAAATGATATTAAAGCACATTAAATTTTACAACGATATAGGGAGTTTGAGCCGTTTTTGAGAAAATCGTAAAAAAGTGCTAAATGCATGGTTTAAAGTAGATCATCCGGTCAGCTGATTTTGATGAAAAAGATTCTGTAACATCTCGAACGTTCAGTTGTCTTAAATATAAAATTTCAGTTTCATAGGACTTTTCGTTTCCGCCCGGGAACACACACACAGACCTTATTTGCGGGACTTATTCATTTGGACTCAGAAGACCCTAAAACATGTTTAGAGGAGGTGAGGGCGAAATGACTACAGCCTGGCACTACGGGTTCAAATGGTTCTTTTATTGTTCAGACAGTTGAATAAAATGAAGAATAAAAGAATATAAAAAAAGGAAAGCAATATGAGGAGCACACACTAATCCAGATAGATCAAAAACCACAGCTGGTGAGAGGTTGCAATGGATTTGCCACTGTAAAATAAAATAATCTTTCTACTATCATAAAACACAGAAAATAAAATAATAAATAAAAATGACCCTCAATTAAATATAAAGAAAACTAAAATATAAACATGTTTGAGGCAGTGACAAATCCATTTCACATAACCTCTTTGCTCCCACCAGCTGTGTGTTATAACCTCACTCCCTCACACACATCAGGCCCATCACATCACTCCCCCCCAATGACATCGGCACAGAAACGAACCTTAGGCTTTACCACCCGACCAGACCGGGTGCGATAAGGCGGTGATGTGTCCTGCTGTTCTGAGTCGAGGTCATTTGAAGGTCCGGAGTCCGCCGATGTGGGAGAAGGAGTGGGGTGATCGCACTTGCCGCTGGCCACACCAGAGGGCGATGGAGTAGGCAGATCCCTGTTGCCGCTGTCCTCTGCCGGTCCCGGGAGAAGATGTGCTACCTTCAGGCGATCCATGGAGACGGTCTTCGGTCCTGTCGGTAGCAGCAGCTTGAATGTCTTCTCCTCCCTCGAGAGAACCTGATAAGGGCCGGTGTAAGGCGGCGTCAGTGGGCGTCGGACGGTGTCATCCCTAAGGAAAACGTGGGTGCAGTCCTTGAGGTCGCGGTGAACAAAGGTGCGAGCCGTACTGCTGCGGTGCGGAGCTGGCCGGAGCATCTTCATCGCCTCCCTCAGCGTCTTCAATGTCGCCTCCGCGTCCTCCCGCCGTTCAGAGGGTTCAAAAAATTCTCCAGGGAGGCGAAGTGGTTGGCCGAAGACCATTTCCGCAGCGCTGGCACCAACATCTTCTCTCACCGCTGACCGAAGACCCAAAAGGACGGTGGGTAGCACCTTAGTCCACCCCATATTTCCCAACGTTGCCCTTAGGGATGCCTTAAGGGACCTATGCCACCGCTCCACGCACCCGTTGGACTGAGGATGGTACGCCGTAGTCCTGCTCCTCTGGATACCAAGGACGCGAGTGAGGCTAATAAAGAGGTCTGACTCAAACTGGCGCCCTTGGTCGGTAGTAATCCTTGCAGGCGTACCATAACGGGAAATCCACGTGCCCACTATTGCTTCTGCTACCTTGGTGCTTGTAATTTCCTCTAGCGGGCACGCCTCAGGCCAACGCGTGAATCGATCTATCATCGTGAGGCAATAACGCATGCCGTTGAGGGTGGCAGAGGCCCAACGATGTCCACGTGGATATGCTCCATCCTTCCGCTGGGTGCAAAGGTACCTGGAGGAGTCACTGTGTGACGGACAACTTTCGATCGCTGGCAGAGAATGCAGCAGCGTGCCCACCTCGAGACGTCGGCGTTCATGCCTGGCCAAAAGAAACGCTGCGTGACCAGCCACCTCGAGGACCGTATCCCGGGGTGACTGAGCCCATGCAGGCGGTGGAAGATCTCTTCTCGCATGGACTCAGGAACGTATGGTCGCGCTTGAGGCGTAGAGGTTTCGCAGAGGACAGACGAGGCTGTACCGGGAGGCTGGATCCAGCGAAGCTGAAGACGGCTGTTCTTCTGAAGCCCAGAAACCGACGGATCCTTCTGCTGCTCGGACGCAAGGCGCTCATAGTCCTCGGTACAGTCGATGTCCTCAACCCTCGAGAGCGCGTCGGCAACTGCGTTGTCTTCCCCGGGTACGTGGCGGATGTCGGTTGTGAACTGGCTGATAAAGTTCACCAACCGAATCCGCATGGGCGTCGCTGTCTCTGGCTTCTGATAGAACGCTTGTTCCAGCGGTTTGTGGTCCGTCCAGACAGCAAAATGTCTCCCCTCTAGGTAATGGCGAAAGTGCTTGATGGCGCGATGGATGGCCAATAGTTCCCTGTCGTACGTGGCGTACTTCTGTTGCGCTGGAGCGAGAGCCTTGGAGAAAAATCCAAGAGGCCGCCAAACGTCGCCATCCTTCTGCTGCAAGACTGCTCCCATAGCTGTGCTGGAGGCATCACATACCAGGACAAGCTCAGCGTTAGCCTTAGGATGTCCCAGTACCGCGGAGTTCTTGATGGCAGTCTTGCAGCGCTCGAACGCTTCTACGGCTTTGATGTTCCATTCTACTGGCCTCTTGTCATTCTTCTTCGCTCCAGCAAGGAACCTGTTGAGCGGAGCTTGCATTTCCGCCGCTCTGGGTATGCAACGGCGATAAAAGTTAAACATACCCAGAAAACGCCGCAGGTCCTTGATAGTAGCCGGCCTAGGATAGGAAACTATGGCCTCCACCTTCGCTGACTGGGCGCTGATGCCGGAGGAGTTCACCCTATGTCCCAGAAACTCGACCTCCTGACGAGCGAAGACACACTTCGTCAGGTTCACCGTGAGGCCGTGATCCTGCAGCCGCCGTAGCACTTCCTCCATATGTGCTTTGTGCTCCTCTTCATCTCTTGAGCCGATGATAATATCGTCGAGAAACCACCAGGCAAAGTCCAACCCTCGAAGCACACGGTCTAGGAACCGTTGGAAGGTTTGCGATGCATTCCTGAGACCAAAGCACATACGGAGGAACTCGAAGAGGCCGAAAGGTGTGATGACGGCGGTCTTCGGAATATCCTCTTCTGCCACCGGAATCTGGTAATATGCACGGTTAAGGTCCAAGGTTGTGAAGATCTTCTTACCGTGCATATTAACGTTGAAATCCGCCAAGTTGGGCACAGCGTATCTGTCCGGGACCGTCTTAGCGTTGAGCTGCCTGTAGTCGCCGCAGGGCCGGATACCTCCATCCTTCTTCTCGACGATGTGCAGCGGACTGGCCCAAGGACTATTCGACGGTCTGCAGATCCCTTCATCCATCATCTGCATAAACTCCTTCTTGGCGGTGTTGTATCTTCCCGGTGGCAGGCGGCGGGCTCTCGCGGTGACTGGGGCTCCCCTGGTCTCAATGTGATGGACGACATCGTGCTTCGGTTCTGTCATAAAGGACGAAGGCTGAGTCACAGAAGGGTACCGGCGCAGCAGGGCGGAGTACCATTCTCCTGCAGGTACTGAGCAGATGGTGGGCACCGGTACCTTCGCCAATTTACCTCTAGATGTCAGCCCCGTCCTCTGGTCCACTAGCTGGCACCCGGCGAGATCTACCATCATGTTGTAGTGAAAAAGTAAATCCGCGCCGATGATGGGATGGCTAACCTTGGCAACGATAAATCGCCATGACATTTTCCGCCGGAGCCCCAGATCAAGGTTCTGGACAATGGTGCCATACGTTGGAATGGGCGTCCCATTGGCAGCATACAACATGAACTCCTCGGTGGACTTCGTCCTGTTCGTCACCGGGTAGACAGATAGGGTGGCTCCAGTATCCACCAGATATCTGACCCCGGACTTTCTGTCAGAGACGAAGAGTCGACGATTGTTAGCCATAGCGACGGGACCCGCCTTGTTCGCCGCTATGACTAGTTTAAAGCCCTAGCCGGTTTCCAGTCGCAGGGCTGACGGCATCTGGTCGCCTTATCTCTGAAGCGTTCGTGGTAAAAACAGAGACGCCGTCTACTCTTGCTTCTAGAGCCCCTGCGATTCCGACTAGGCGATCCGCTGTCTCGCCGACTTGTCCTGGCCCCCATTTGCGCTTTGAGAGCGGCTACTTCGGCAGTCAGGCGCTCGATGGCAGCACCTATGTCTCCTCCATCTCTTCTTGAAGGCCCCGGAGTTGGCTCCGGCTGATAAGCCATAATCGGATTACCTGGGGGTTGCTGAATCTCAGCTATTTTATCTGCGATGCGGGCCAACTTGGTCAGATCAGTATGATCGGTAGCAGCCAAAGCCGCCTGCATTCCCTCAGGTAGCCCCCGGAGCCACAAAGTACTAAGCATGTCCTCAGGGACCTTCTCTCCTGCCAGCTGCTGCATCTCTCGCAGAAATTGGGAAGGCCTCTGATCGCCCAATTTCTGCTCTTCCAGGAGTTTCTTCATCTTCCAGCTATCTGACTGCCCGAAGCTGGAAAGTAGCCGCTCTTTTAACCTTTCATAGGGCTCATTAACAGGCGGATTACGAGCCAGATCTGCGACTTGTCGAAGAGTCTGAAAATCAAGCTGGGCGATAATCAGCTGAAATTTGCTCTTACTATTGCTGATCTTACATGAGCTGAATACCGCCTCAGCTTGAATGAACCACAGATCTGGCTCTTCTCTATAAAAAGATGGCAATCTCGCCAGCGCATTGGGGGCCGATGCTGACTCCACCTCCACTTTCTTGTCCTCTAAGTCCAGCGTTAATAAGTCAAACGGCATTATAAAGATATTGAGGGAAAAATAAAAAAAGGAGAAAGAGAAGAAAAAAAATAGTTCAACACTCACCGTCGGGGTCACCACTTTAGAGGAGGTGAGGGCGAAATGACTACAGCCTGGCACTACGGGTTCAAATGGTTCTTTTATTGTTCAGACAGTTGAATAAAATGAAGAATAAAAGAATATAAAAAAAGGAAAGCAATATGAGGAGCACACACTAATCCAGATAGATCAAAAACCACAGCTGGTGAGAGGTTGCAATGGATTTGCCACTGTAAAATAAAATAATCTTTCTACTATCATAAAACACAGAAAATAAAATAATAAATAAAAATGACCCTCAATTAAATATAAAGAAAACTAAAATATAAACATGTTTGAGGCAGTGACAAATCCATTTCACATAACCTCTTTGCTCCCACCAGCTGTGTGTTATAACCTCACTCCCTCACACACATCAGGCCCATCACACATGTATTTAAGTGGAAAACTGGAATTCGAAAATTTTTACGATCAGCAATACTTTCTCTTACTATATATTTCATATATAGGTAAGTGAAAGTAAAAATTATATTTATGGACAATGAAATAAATGAATAAATGGACAATGAATATATAATGAAATAAAAAATGAAATTTAATCATGAATTAGTTTATCGGATAGTTATTTTTTTAATGTCAGTTCTCTGTGATATTTTTTTTTCTAATAGATTAATTAATTCCAATTTAATTTTCAATTTCAAATAAATTTTATTATTTTTTTTTATATTTTTTACTAAAAAGGACCAATTTTCTCATCTTAATTTATTTTAAAATGTAGTACTGATATTTGTGGATCGTAGGTATTTTATGATTTTTAAGCTAAATATTGTATTTCATAGAGCGAATCATCAATTATTCGACATAAATTGTTAGAAAACTACATCCATGTAATATTTTAAAATACTGGTGATTGTTTGAAGAACATCGACTGTTGTAATAGACCATTATGAATAAATTAATGTTAAGACATTTAACCTCTAAGGTTATAAAAATTATTCTAAAATAATTATTGAACACCGATTCGAATAAAACTATTCATATAAATCACGTTAGTAATCTAATTTAACTTTTAACGTTATATGACATGGAATCATTCAATACATCCTTATCCTTATTTAAAAAATCTGGTGCGGGCAACACACGACTTTCACTTACCTCCGTTTTTATAATCGATTAAAGAATTTTCAAGTACAATAAGAGATAAAATGAGTGAAACCATTATAGAATTCATTAAATGGAATTACTATAGAAACATTTGTTTTATTAAATAATTTATTATATTATTATCTAAAAAATCAGTTAGTTTTATCGGCTTTTCATCACTCTCTATTAACTTTAAAAAGCTTGTGTATAAGATAATATTTTTTCTAAAATCTTTAGCTTTCAAACGGTATATAATTCATGTATATTACTGTTCTTATGCTCAAAAACGAAAAATTGCATTTAAAAAATATTTTTTTAGTTTTCCCTTTTAGTTGTTTTTCAAATTCGCTCAACGTGCATGTTTAGCTGTTAATTATCAATGCTAACAAGATAATATGGTTATTTTTTTAGAATCTGCAAAATTAAAGGTACTTTAGAGGAAGAAAAATTAAAATATCGGCATTTAAGCCCTGTCAGACTATTTTAATCAGAATGAAACCTACATGATGTTAAACCCTAATAAATTTTACCTTGATATGGCGAGTTTAATTAAAATCGTTAGAGCCGTTTTTGAGAAAATCGTAAAAAGGTGCTAAATGCATGGGATAAGGTAGGACTTCCGGTAAGCCGATTTTAGTGAAAAAGTTTGCTGTAACATCTCGGGCGTATAGTAGTCTTAAATATGAAAATTCAGTTCCGTACGACTTTTTAGTTTTTGCGCTAGAGTTACTACACACGGACCTTTTTGCGGGACTTGGTTATTTGGACTCAGGGGACCCTGTAACGTGTATTTACGTTGAAAACTGGAATTCAAAAATTTTCACGACCGCAAAACTTTCCCTTACCATATATAGTAAGTGAAAGTAACTCTAAAAAATAAAACAAAAAAAAAAAACACGATGTTGGTTATTAAACATTCATGTTTGGATAACTACATCCTTCTAAAACTATAGATCGACTTTTTTTAACCTAGATTTATTTTTGCCAACACTAATATTACAGCGCTGTTCTCTATTGTTGCCAGTTTACTTGAGATTTTTAAATTAATGTAAAGTGTAGAACACTTTATGCTCTAGGTACTCAGAGGTCAATGGAGAATATAGTGGTGTTTTTTTTTTGCTTTTCGTTTTTTTATACAGACTTGTGATAAGCGTGTAACATAATATGATGTATTATTGTAATGGTTGCGTGTTGTTAAGTACGGTAGTTCCAGGCCTATAATTAAATTCTATTGTAACTTGGGAATATTCTTAGTTTCCCAAGCTCCATAGACTTTGCTTGAAAAAACATAATTAGAAATGTGTTAATATGGTAAATCGTTTAACATTTTCCTTAGCGTCAGTCAATATTTTTACTATTAACTTAATAGAATGATGTTTATTTAATGATATTTAAAACGCTCAATTAATTATATATCTCTAAATTTAATAGTAATCTGTATTTTCTTACTAGAACAGAACTATTAAATTAGCTTTTTGAGAGAAACCTTACCATCCTTCCGTAATTTACTGATTTCAGACTTAATATTTATATGACCTTCGTTTTCTTAATTCAATCCTGATTAATATGATATTCGCCAATATTTATTGTAGAAATGCACCAAAGTCAAAGAATATTATTTCATTTTCACAATCAAAGGTTTCGTGACCAATATATTGGCTTTTAGATTTTAATATCTTCTATCTTCTATCTTCTCAACATCTAAAGAATAAAAAGTACAAATTAATAATAAATCAAAACGAAGAAACATCGCTTTGCTAATGATAAACCATTACAGCAATTTTAATTTCTTTATTTGATATCCCTAGGGCTAACTTTCCATCCTTTCTTACCCTAAGAATAGATGAAGACAATCCAACACTATCTTTGTTATTAAGTGAATTGTTTTTACGGTGTCTCATTCCAATTATATTAATTCTGGTTAATCTCTTATTATATTTTTGGTGACAAAATAAAGGAAAACGTACATAAATTAATGAGTACTAAAAGCCATCCAAAGTTTTACATTTGGACTTATTTTTTAGGAAGCATAATCCGAATCATAGACTCAATTTTTCAATGTTAATTGTAATAGGGGTATTAAAAAAATGATCGTTTTCCAACCAAATATTTGTGTTATTATTTCTTTGATGTAAAATAAAATTACTTCTGAAAGTATAGTCCATTGTTATCTACTGTCATTAGCAATCTACTAGCCAATTGCTCGATCCTACGCTGATCTTTGAGATGGTAGTAAAAAAACTCTTCGACCTTTCTACTTCCGCAAAATTATTGATTTTTTTTTCCCTTAAAGAAAATCGGCCGTGGGTAATCCGATAGTGTGAGATCAGGATTACATGGTGGATGAGGCAGGAGTTCGAATCCAAATTCTTTTAATCTTTTATTTGGTTCGGGCTGATTGCTGATGAATAAGAAATCTTGAATTTGATAAAACGGTCTTTTTTTTTTTTTACATTCACTTACCTATATATGAAATATATAGTAAGGGAAAGTATTGCGATAGTGAACATTTACGGATTCCAGTTTTCAACGAAAATAAACGTTACAGGGTCTCCTGAGTCCAAATAACCAAGTCCCGCAAAAAGGTCTGTGTGTTCGTGTGTGGTAACTCTAGCTCAAAAACGAAAGGTCGTACGGAACTGAATTTTCATATATAAGACTACTATACGCCCGACATGTTACAGCAACTTTTTCACTAAAATCGGCTGCCCGGAAGTCCTACTTTATCCCTTACATTTAGCACTTTTTTACGATTTTCTCAAAAACGGCTCTAACGATTCTGTTAAAGTACCTTTAATTTTGTAATAATAAAAATAACTATATTATCTTGTTACCATTGATAATTAACAGCTAAATATGAACGTTGAGCGAATTTGATAAACAACTAAAGGAGAAAACTGAACAAATATTTTTTATGCATTTTTTGTGTTTTTGTACACAACAATAGGAATATAGATGTATAATACACCGTTGGATAGCTAAAGATTATAGAAAAAATATTATCTGATTGACGGAATTGTAAAGGGTAATGGAGAGAGATGAAAAGCCGATAAAACTAACTGTTTTTTGGGTTCCCGAAAAGGAAAACTCATGTTGACCACGCTGCAACTTGGCGCCTTATCAATAAAGCACAGCGCGCCAATTTTGTTTTATGAACATAAGAACAGTAATATAAACGTATAATATACCGTTTGAAAGAAAAAGACTTTTGAAAATTTATCTTATACACAATCTTGTAAAATTGAATAAAGAGTGATAAAAATCCGATAAAACTAACTGATTATTTTAGATAATAATAAAATAGAGTTTTTAATAAAACATATGTTCCTATATTAATTCAATTTAATTAATTCTTTAATGGTTTCACTCATTTTTATCTCTAACTGTATTTGGAAAGTCTTTAAGAAACTTGTGCATTTTTTCTTCAGATAATGACTAGTTCTAGCACAGCGTCTTGGATTATTAATATACTTCCTTGATGAAAACCTACAAATTTAGTTGATACGTCGGCATGAATAAAGAGGTGACACTATTTTATTTTATTCCCAGACCGCCTTTCCGGCTATGATGTTGATGATTCATCGGTATATATTATCGTAACACGAGTGGATTCTTCCTGTTACTCTTTTTTCTTAGCAAATCAAGCGAGTGTTTCAAGGTTCCCTTTTCTGTGCCATTTACATCTGTAATATGTTAAAAGAATTATTGATAAATGTGGAGTATATAATTTTATCTAGTTAGTGGGTTATTTGAACGGTGGCTAATTAGTTATAGCGACAAAAACGGATTCCAATTTGAATTAGGAGCTGGGGATGAAGACAATCAATATAAATAAGAGATACCGACCCGATGGTGAGAGACTAATGGCGGGGTTCCCATAAGCTGGCTAATACCTGAGCATACTGGTCCTGTTATCTCCCACCCTAGTTCTTGCCCGGAAGTGGCCGATCGCTTAGCAGCCGCAGACCGCCTAATAAAGCAGGCTGTTTTTATTTACATTTTATTAACTCCACGATGTTATTTTGTAACTACTTGTTAATTCAATGTTATCCATGAAATAAAATCAGTATTCATTTGGAAGATGGCCGCTAGCTAGATGTTCTAGTTCAGAATGTTTGTCTATGGGTAGTTTTTCAACAAGTTTGGTCCATGCCTATTGTCTTTTAGCATATTCGCTAGTTGTGTTATGTAATGCAGCCGTAAATATCAATAATAATTTGTTCTTTTTTAAATGAATTATATTATTTATTGAAATTTACAACTGTATTGGTCAATACTTCTAGTAAATAAGCTGTCAAATAAAATCATTGAAAAATACATGAAGAGAAAACGCCCAGTGGCAGCACTCCAGCTGGTAATCTAAACTTGAAAGTCTCAAGGTCCAGCTCCTCTTCGTAGACGCCTCGGAGGATTGTCATGAATGGAAGAGGAAGCAAGAATTGAAACTATTCGGTTAGAGTGGGAGTTCCATGGAAGGATTGGGGCCAATCAGTAACATATGGAACATTAAGGTCTTTATCGATGAATGGTGCAAAAAAGTCGTATGAAAGTTTCATACTTCATACACACTGTGTGTGTGTGTGTGTGTGTGTGTGCGTGTGTGTGTGTGTGTGTGTGTGTCCGAATGTTGTAAATCCAGCGCGTTAACGAAAAGTCCTGTGATACACAAATTTTATATTTAGGACAACTGTAAGCCCGAGATTTTACAAAAACTATTTCATTAAAATTAGCTAACCATAAGAGCCACTTGCATTTTGCACATTATTCCGATTTTCTCAAAAACGGCTACAACAATTTTGATTTAACTCGCTATATTGATGTAAAATATATTGGGATTTAACATCATGCAGGTTTCATTCTGATTTAAATACTTTGGCAGGGCTTAAATACCGATATTTCCTAATTTCTTCCTCTAATGTACCTTTAATTTTGTAGATTTGATAAAATTGGCCATATCATCTGATTAACATTGCTAAAAATCAGGTAAATATATAAATTGAACGAAGTCGATATCCAACTAAAGGAGAAAACTGCAAAAATATTTGTTTGATGTAATTTTTTTGTTTTTGAGCTTAAGAACATACCGCTGAATGCTGAAGTTTTGCAAAAATATTATTTTATACATTATATTGTAAAAGTTAACGGAGAGTGATGAGAAGCCAATAAAACAAACGGATTGTCGTAGTTAATAATATAATAGATTATTTAATAAAACTCATGTTTCTATTAAAATTTAATGTAAATAATTCTTTAAAAATTATTTTCGTTCAATAATTCAAAATAAAAATTCTTAAATTTATATAAATAACAGAGGTAAATAAAAGACGTGTGTTGCGCTCACCAAAATTTTTTATTTCTAACGATATTTAAAATATCTTAAATTTGTTTATAAAAAATGATAAAAGCGAAAAATAAAATGAGTTAAGTGAAAGTCTTGAATTGCGCGCACCAGATTTTTAAAGTATCTTACTTAAACTTTTTTTTTTACAAAAATATGTATTATTCAATAACTCTAACGGTAGCTGCAAGGAAAAAGAAATGTCCTATGTGGAATCTCACTTCTAACTTCAAATTCAATGAAGCAACTAATTATTGCATTCCAAGAGTATCTCCTCCACTGCAGAATGTTCCCTAGAAATCTCACCCCCGTGAAGCAATCGATCGGTTCGATACCCACAACATCCGGTCTGGCTGTGAAAAATATTCATGACCGTACACAGGATCTTTTTTAGAGGAGACCAAGTAGATTGGAAAGAGTAAGGAGGTGTAAGTGGGTGGAAAATATAAGTTATTTTTTCTATATACTATCTATAAGTATTTTTTAAATTGAAAATTAAGTTTGTGCATGAAAGTAAAACACTCTAACCTCACAACTTTTCCTTATACTTAATTTAATTTTATTTATCTTTTATTGTTATTTGTTTCTACAATTTTAGAGAAGGATTTTTTGGTTTCTTCTCTCCTACCTCTGATTCTTCAGTCCTTAGTAGGCGTATGAAAACATCTCTCACTGATGACAGACACTCTTGATTACATCATTGAAATCATTCCTAAACACAATAGAAATCTCTTGTAGTTTTCTGAATATCATTGAATATTTTTTTTACATGAATCCTGAACTAAATCGACATGGTTTTTTTTTTTCGACTAAACAATATATTTTAATACTTATTTGAAAAAAAAAATGTTGATGAACTTAAATGTTAATTTTTTTATATATGAAAAAATATATTTATTTGTTAAATATCTCAGATGTACAATTCCCTTTTCTATCACATCAGCATGGAGGATATATTTTCGGCAACTCCACAACACTTCTTCTTCCAGTGGCGGGACAGGCCGTGTAGGCCCTGAGCCTCGCGGTGTAAACTCGCAGGAGTTTACACTCACGTTTCACGATGCAATTTTTAGTGTAGGGTCATCACTCCCTACGACAAATTTTGTGAGTGGCCACCCTTTGGCTGACGGGTCTCACATACCCGGGGGAGAGGTTGTGAGTGAATCCACATTTTTTTACATCCTTATAAAAGCCCCGCCGGGACTGGGATTCGAACTCAGAGCATGCAGCATGAGAGACTAGCGCGCTAGCCACTCAGCCACGGGTTCCCCTAACACTACTTCTAAAAATTAAATAAAATTTATATGCTTCTTAGTTTTTAAACTTTGGCTCAATTATGTAGCCTTTTAAAATTTAATGCAGCTAATTGAAAAATTGAATGTGAATTAAGTTAGTGTTGAAGAAGTGCCTTTTTGGAACCTCAATTTTCTTTCGCTACAAGAGTTTTTAATTTTTAATTGGTTGATGTAATGTATTGAAGATATAAAAATATGGTACTGTAGTGATATGAATGAATTTTAATTAATTTTCATGAAAATTTCAGGTTAACTATCAGTTATTTCTTGACCGTTATGGATTAATGAAGGTTGTTTTATCTGTCATCACATGGAAATGTAACTAATATGAGTTACGTTACGGTTTTCCTCATTACAGTAACCCTGCAGTGGGTGCATTTATTTCTACGCGTACCATCTTGTGATACAACGCGTATTTTTATTACATAACATTAATACATGTTACAGAACATTAAGTTACATAAAAAATAAAATATGTTAAATAAAAGTAATAAATATAAACTGTTAAATTAATCATTTGTTATAACGAATTAACAAAATAATACTAGCTAATTGTCTAAACAAAGAAACCAGTAACAAATAATTCATTTGTTATAACTACTTAACGAAATAATACAAATTAACTAACTAATTGACTAGTATTAGTAACAGTGAAAGTAAATGAAATAAAATTAATAACGAGTTATTGCCTGTTCCTATTTCTCTAATTCTGCATAGTCCACCCGGTCCACAAATTCATCAAATTTTGAAAAATATTTTGTAAGAAGGTCACACTTCGAAGGCGGCCATTGGTCTCCGTTAAGTAGGACTGTTGAGATCAGTTTGTGTCTATGTTTGTTCAGTTTACTGCAGTCGAATAAAAGATGGTCGTATGTCTGTTCGCTTTTACCGTCACACTTACAGATTTTGTCGTCTGCTAGTTTGAATCGAAATAAATAGCCTCTGGCTCCTCCATGTCCCGTCAGGAATTGTGTCAGTTTGTAGGATATTTTTTTAAGTTTAGTTTGATCGTCAATTGTTTTAATGAAGTCATAGGTGTGTCTACCTTTTGTTGAGATGGCCCATTTTGTATTCTACTTCTGCCTTGTTTTCATTGACAGTAAGTGATGGCGCTGATCGGTGCCTTGTCGTATGCTATCGGGAGAGCGGTGTCTCTCGCCGCCGCTTTAGCCGCTTCATCCGCTAGTTTGTTCCCAACAACGCCAACATATGCTTTAACCCACTTAAAGCTGATGTTCATACCTTCCGTATGACAAACTATTAGTCCATGTGTGATTTCCTCCAAGAGCCCTTCGTGTATGTTCATGTTCCTTAATTTCGATAGTGTTGTTTTACTGTCTGTCTGGATACAGAAGTTAGACGTATAATGAGAATTTTTTATGTAGAGCACAGCCTGTAATAGTGCATACATTTCTGCCTGATTGTTTGAGCAATAAGGGCCTAATCTAAATCGCGCTGAATGCACCAGCTGCTCTCCTTCGAAAGCAAGGAAGGCAGCTCCTACCTTGTCTTGGTCCTTGCTACCGTCAGTATAAATGTTGATGCCGCTATTCGGGCTAGTGTCTGTAATGTTAGGCTTCGAAATATCTTTTTGGTGAATCCAAAGTTTGCACGGAATTTTGTGTTCAAATTCATGAATCGGAAAGTTTAATAGATTTTTGCCTAATGTTATAATTTCGAATTTATTTAATATTTCAAATAATTCGGAAAGTATGGAAATAGGAGTAATGTTAGCAAGGAGGCAAGATGCGTCATATGAAATAGTTTTGTATCCTTTAATAATTTTTATAGCCATCATTCTTTGTAAAGATTCTAGTTTTTTCAAGTTCTTCTTGTGAGAAAGTCCTTTATGCCAAACTTCTATTGCGTATGTCATAGTTGGCTGAATAGCAGCTTTGTAAATTGTTGACAATACTTCTGAGTTCAAACCCCAAGTTAGTGCTGCGGAGTTTGATAAGCCATGGACTATTTTTAACACCCTATTTTTTAGATTCTTAATTTGTAGGTCCCAATTTAGCTTTCTCTCCAATGTCAATCCCAAATATTTTATTTGATTAACTTGAATGATGGGTTTATTGTTTAATACAATATGTAGATCTGGTACTCGATGTTTTCTACTAAATACAATAAATTTTGATTTTTCAGGTTGAAAAGTGAGTTTGTTATTATGTGCCCAAATAACTAAAGTTTTCGTAGAACTTCATTGCATTGTACTTGTAGGTGAAAGAATAGATTTGATTTGAAGAGGAGAACAATGTCATCGGCGAATACGATAATCTCAGCTTCCTCCGGAGAAACTACACTGAAAATTCCATCCATGAGTTACGTTATAGTTAGCAAATCATTGCGTTGAAATAAATCTGAATATATATGCATAATGCTGATTAGAATTCTTTCACTTTCTCAAGTTTTCAAAGTTTTATCCTCTAATGGTAATTGTAAATTTCGGTGTCTTCTGTTCTCTTATGAAATACATTATTGTCTTACATGATAAAAATAGAGACACAAAGGGGTAAAGCATAGGCATCGATAGAGTTAATACATAATCTGTAATAAAACACACCAACCTCATCTTGTCCAGTTAAATAGATTTCAGTTTTCATAATAATAAATACAAATCTGTTGCGTGCAACACAAGACTTTCACTTACCTCCGTTATTTATATCAATTTAAGAATTTTTAAACTAATTTAGAAACGAAAATAAATTGTTAAAGGATTATTTACATTGGATTTTAATAGAAACAGGTGTTTTATTAAATAATCTATTATATTATAATGTAAAATAATCAGTTAGTTTATTGGATTTTCATCACTATCCATTTACTTTTACAAGCTTGTGTATAAGATAATATTTTTCTATAAAATGTTTAGCTTTCCAACGGTATATTATACATCTATATTACTGTTAAATTCAAAAACACAAAAATTGCATATAAAAATATGTTTGCTATTTTCTCCTTTAGTTGTATATCGAATTCATTTAACTTATATATATATATATATATATATATATATATATATATATATATATATATATATATATATATATATATACCTTGTTTTTTAGCAATGCTAACAAGATGATATGCCCAATTTTATAAAAACTACAAAATTAAAGGTACTTTAGAGGAAGAAAAATTAAAATATCGGCTTTTAAGCCTTGTCAGACTATTTCAATCAGAATAAAACCTACATGATAATAAAGCCCATTAAATTTTACATCAATATCGTTTAATCAAAATCGTTAGAGCTGTTTTTGAGAAAATCCTAAAAAGTTGCAAAATGCATTGTATTAAGTGGCTCTTCTGGTAAGCTGATTTTGATGAATAAGATTTTTTTAACATCTCGGGCTTATAGTTGTCTTAAATATGAAATTTCAGTTTCATAGGACTTTCCGTTTACGCGCGGGAGTTACCACACACACACTCACAGACCTTTTTGTTGGACATGGTCATTTGGTATCTAAATCATGTATTTCCGTTGAAAACTGGAATTCGAAAATTTTCACGATCGCAATACTTTCTTTTTCTATGTATTTCGTATATAGGTAAGTGAAAGTAAAAAGGTTCATTATTGAAAATAAAATCTATAGGTAGTTTAGGTAATATGGCTTATAGTTACTTAATTACTAATTTTTCTGAGTATTTGAGAACAGTTTATACGATCATTTTCCTATTTATACACTTTTATCTACATCGATAGTATTTTGTCGATTATTAATAGCCCTAAATTTACATATTTCGATAGGATGCTACATGTTATTACAATAGATTTTAGCTATAAACAATTATATTTTGTTTGGAGCTTTGTTCTATTATATTATAGAAAGGACATTGTAGCCCTCTTTTCAACACCTTACCCTCTCCGGCAAAGTAATGCTAAGAAGGGTAGCGAGCTGTAGGACTGTTGTCAGTGTCTACCAGTGTAACAGTTTTATTTAAAAAAATGGTTTGTTTTGGTTTTTAAAGTAAATCTAAAATATTTTCAAAGAAATTTAAAATGACTATAAATTATTTACTTTTACTTTCACTTACCTATACATAAAATATACAGTAAGTGAAAGTATTGCGATCGTGAAAATTTTCGATGTCCAGTTTTTAACGGAAATACACGTTTTAGGGTCTCCTGAGTCCAAATGACCAAGTCCCGAAAAAAGGTGTGAGAGTCTGTAAGTGTGTTAAGTCTAGCGCAAAAACCATAAGTCATACGAAACTGAAATTTCATATTTAAGACAACTATACGCTTGAGATGTTACGGCAACTTTTTCATCAAAATCGGCTGATCAGAAGAGCCACTTTATACCATACATTTTGAACCTTTTTACAATTTTCTAAAAAAAATGCTCTAACGATTTTGATCAAACTCTCTATGTTTATGTAAAATTTAATGGGCTTTAATATTGGGCGTAGGTTTCATTCTGATTGAAATAGTCTGACAGGGCTTAAATGCTGATATTTTAAAATTTCTTCCTCTAATGTACCTTTAATTTTGTAGATTTCAAAAAATTAGGTTCATCATCTAATTAGCATTGATAAATAACGACTAACTTATTAATTTGATGACAACTAATGGATAAAAGTGCAAAAATATTTTTTATGCAATTTTTGATAATAAGAACAGTGATAGAGACGTATAATATACCGTTGGAAAGAGAAATATTTTAGAAAAAAAAAATTTATCTGATACAAAAAGTTGTTGGGATCACTTGTAGCTGGGTGGTTAGCGTAACAGCCTCCTATACAAAATGTCAAGGGTTCAAACCCGCAGGTGGTCCTATAATTTTTTAATGGGAGTAAAAAATCCTTAGTTACGCCGTCCTTCGGATGGGACGTTAAAAGGTGGTCCCGAGCCTGTGCGATGTCAGGTACTCGTTAAAGATCCCTATCCTAATAAAACCTGGATAGGCAAAATTTAGGACTCCTATTGTAGCATCGTCCGATTAGATATAGTAGCACAAAGTGACGTTAAATAAATAAACAAACAACAAAAAGTTGTAAAAGGTAATAGAAAGTAACGAATGGGAAATAAACCCATTACTTAAAAATAGAATAAACTTTATTCACATATTTACATTTTGACAAAATGTTAACAATAATTTTGGATGAGTCATCCTTACAATCAGAAAATATTTTTGTTTTTTTGTGATTATAGTACATTAGCCTAAATGGCAAACATATGGTGAAATAAAATTGAGGTTATGTTGCGATTTTAGGAAAAATTATACAAAAAACCTACGCATAAACTCATTACTGATTAACAATTTAATACTGTATTATTATTTAATCTAAATCATATGTTTCTAACGAAAATGAATACACGTTTATATTAAAATCAACTTCAAATATTATTCAAATTGAAGTATATTTCATAGTTTTTAAATTGATTTTAACAGTCGAGGTAAGTGAATGTCGTGTCTTGCCCACGACAGATTTTTTTATTTATTTTAAGACATCGGGAGCTCATAAAGACGGGGTACTGCTAGCAGGTGTCAACATTGCCCATACGGTTAATACAGAACTGTATGTATTATTGGACTAAAAGTTTCGAACTATAACTTTCTGAAAATAATGGACTAGTGAGATCCTATTCCTTTTATGTTGCAGTTTTTTTTTTTTTACTTTTCTTTTTGCCTTGTTTGTCCTTTAACCTATTTGGGTTGAAGTCCACCTGTTACGAAACTTATAAAATTTATTTTTATAGTCATTATTGCCTTGTAAAAACAAGCTTTGTTAGATTTCCTTGTGCTGGAGCCGCGTTATACTAATTGACAAATTGGCCGGGATGTAGACCAGTAGTGGTGAATACACCTGATCCGCCGAGGGACCGGAAGACAAGCAATCAAGACGGCATTGTCTTGCCCCTACTTCACCTACAACTTCCTGTGTTCCCGGTAAGGCTTCGGTTCATCACGTCCTTCGCTTGGTATAACAGTACACACGCTCCTTGTGGGAAATTTGAGGTCCGTTTTGATTTGCTTTCTCGTTTTCCGTTTTCAGGAACAATGAGATTCTCACCCATTAGGAGATTCCATTGGTGGAAGGGTACTGATATGATTGTTCTTGTTAAGGAGGAAATTTGCTAAAGTGCAAAAACCCTTTTGGAAGGAGGGCCTCATCATGTCTAGAAATGTACTGATGTAGACGGATTATAAGGGAGTAGCACTAAATCTTCCTAACAATTTAAAATTCTTGAGAAAACTTGCTTGTTATAACATACGTTCAGTATTTTACAGTAAATTAAATAATTAATTGAGCAAATAAATAACAAATAACTACTATGCACATGCTGAATGATTTCTTTCCACTTATTAATAACATATTTCATGTTCTGTATCAAGCAGTGGAGGAACCACGGATTTAGCAGAAAGAGAAGGAGTAGGGGCAAAACGCGAAAGCCCCGGCCTTAAAACTTCTTGTAAAAATCTGAAAATAATCATAATATTATTTTAAATTGGAAGCATTGTTGTAATAAGTAGGGTAGAAAATATGGGCTTTTATAATTCTTTCAGAAACATTTTTGTTACAACACCAATAATCAACGTTTCGGGGTTACATCTCCATCTTCAGAATTCTAAAGATACCCTACTAAAAATAAAAGATAATAGGCATTAGGATAATAAGGATGGTTAGAATACATCCAAGCAAGTACGTCTTTTCAATATTTGAATTTATATGCATATGAACAGTACTTGGATAAAATGATTTATATTTTCAACCCACTTGGTCTTCCCTCCAACGATTTTAAGCACTGATTGTTGGAAACACTCGTTAGTATGTCTGTGATCGAAAGAGATCCAATCCACCTCCAAGCTTTTTTCTGGAAAATCACTGCAGAATAAATTTAGTTATTCTATATAAATCAATGTCAATACAAATAATCTTTATGTAACATAGTAGCAAACAATAATATGTGAGAATTAGCAGGATGCAATGCAGTTTTTTAAAGGTTGTGTGGAACATCAAATTGTATAAGTTACATTCGTGAAAGATTACTTCACTTCCTTAAAATCCTTTCTGTCACAAATAAAAAAAAGTTTTGAACATGTTAAAACGAAATTCGTTTCATCCATGTTCGTGAAATCCATTCCTGGCACCGGAATAAGGTTAATCCGATCCCAAAGGAGTAGCTATATCGGTGTTAATTTTTGAAATATGATTAGAGATCCTCGGAATGCCATGAGAGGGTTATGCAATGCTCCAGTCGTGCGACCTTCTCCAAGATAGTTGGGATACTGTTCCGACTGATGCGGTGGATGTTGCTAGTTGCGTTACCCATAGCAATTAACCGAGAACGCTTACCTACATCGGGTCAAGCACCTCCCCTCGGAGTCAGCTGTCTTCCCAACAAAGGGAGCAGCCTCTTGTGGTTTGGGAATCCATTTCTTATTTTTCATTTCATTCTTCTATTCTAATTAAGAGGATTCGGGGTCTGCTGTGGGTCATGGAGCCATTTCCTGCATTACAACTTTTTTTAAGTTTCAAAATACATAAATAAAATGCAATTATATAAGTAACTAGCGGACCACCCCCGGGTGCAATTTGAATGGGGTGTCATTTATGTTTAAAAAATATCTGTCTGACCGATTTAGAGTTTATCGCTTTGGGGGTTTTAGTTTACGTAGCGAAAAGTGCAATTAGCAAGAAAATAACATCTATTCATAATTATATTTAATCATCGGCAGAAATAAAAAATTAAATCAAAATTGGTTAATTCATTTGTTTGTTATTTTAATGTGAAGCACAGATAACGGAAAATTTATTTCAAACAGAATGATATACGGCTCATTGAATTTTACATCGATATGGCGAATTCTCAAAAATCGTTAGAGCCGTTTTTGATAAAATCGTAAAGAAGTGCAAAAGGCATTATATAAAGTAGCACTTCTAATAGCGCATTTTGGTGAAAAAGTTGCTGTAACATCTCGGGCGTATAGTTGTTTTAAATATGTAATTTCAGTTCCTTACGACTTTTCGCTTTCGTGACACACACAGATCTTTGTTTTGGGACTTGAAAACTAAAATTCGAATATTTTCTCGATCGCAATACTTTCCCTTATTATATATTTCATATATAGGTAAATGAAAGTAAATAAGAGAAAAAATATAATTTTCCCTAAATATACGCTCATTCCTTTTGAAATTAAAATAAATTTATCAATGGTATGTTAATGCCAGTTGATAAATAATGAAATTCCCTACAAAATAAAATTAAAAAAATATTAATTCAGTTCAGAAATTGCTGATATACACCGTTTTAAACTTAGCAGGGATGGCTGGCCATTTTTCTGGAATATAAATTGACAGAGTGCTGATTAGTTATGCTTCAGCTCTTTGATTAATTTATTGCTGTACATATAAAGTTAATTGCCTACACAGCTATATAAATTGTTATACTGTAAATAATAAACAGTTATAGCGTGTATTAGTTATGTTAAGAGCGTAAAATCGATTGAACACTGAACTTAAACGAGGATTTGTTTGGTGATCTCCTATTGTAAATATTCACGACGAACAGTAGTAGCATTTTCATTGCGAAAACCGTACATACATACACTATATCGCCAAATTTACTATTAGTATAAATTAAAATAATGATAACATGTAGCGTATAAATCAACCACATTTATAATGATCAATACTCTACCAATGCGTCGAACATATTAATTAATATTATTTAGAGTTCCTATTGCTGATCCCTTCCCTACAGGTATCCTTACATTCTCTATATTTGATATAGGGTTAAGGAACGAGGTAGCATTAGTATTGCTATGTTTTTAACCGGCTGCTTTTCTAAGGCAGCGGTAGCTTCAAAAACTAGCTTACTTACTATATTTAGTTCAATATATAAACTATATTTAATGATACCATTAGATCTCCTTTACAAAGGTATCGTGTTTACCAATTCAATAGGTGGTATGCAGGGTAAGATTAAAGTAAACAAGATTCAATTAATACGATATTATAATTATTAACCTACACATATAAATTATATTAACACATTGCCTAAACTTTGATTGAGAATACTGAGGGACATTTTCACTACTACCTTTGCCATACAATATTACAAATAACGAGATACCTTTAAAACAATGTCGGCTGGCGAAGGTGGTCATCTTAAGACGTCCCTTCTCTGCTTCATCCTCCAGCTGCTCTCAGAACCCTACGGCCACCTCCTCTTCTTGTAGATGGAACCAAACTCGCTCTTCCTGAGAATAAAACTCGACTATCTCTTCGGTTCTTCTCTCTCATTCTCGTCACCTCGGGTGGGCCGATATGGGAAGTGCCTCGGTTGGCGGTATAGCATTTGTGCTATTATTCTTATCTTTTCACCACTCTTAATATTCTTGTTGGCCGCCGCTGAGGGAAAAATGCCAGGGGTTTCTGGTCCAGCTGGGGGGCCCATACCAATGGGAAATCTAGGGGGCTAGGTAAACACCTTTTGTTTTGCCGACAAAGGTTCGTTATCTTTAATTGTTTAATATTAAAATTATTCAATAATGAACTCCCCTCAGTATCCTCAATACTTACAGTATTCTATCTTCTCTATCAAAGTCTGGTAGACACGGCGTTAACGGGCATAATTTCATATATTTTGTTTTTTTGTGGTCCGTAATACATATATTCAGTCATACTCTGAATTATTGATTTTTTTAATATTTACTCTAATCATTAATATTTTTAATGGCTTTTGTCTTCATCGATATAACGCCTTTTATTCTTGAGTCGTCATATAGTGACATTTCTTCAGAAGTCTGGTTTTAAAACCCGACCCCAGGAAAAACAGACAGTACAGTGCCGACTGCGCACCTGCTCAGAAACTAGATACCGTCGTTTCCTGTTTTGACAGCACTGAAAGCTGGAAGGAATTTTTTTATTCGATTGATTGCTTTTCATTTGTCCGAAATACCAACTCCAATCTAAGTTAGGGGCAAAGTTTAATCATTAATTGTGAAATAACAGTTTACTTGAAGATGTATAAAGCGAATAGTATTGACAACTGTTATAGATTGAATTCCTTTTCAGTTTTCGAAATAACTTAAACTACGTTACAATGTGGAAGAATAGTTTACTGTAGATAGGATATAAGTTTATTTCTTAATGGATATATTTGCTATTACTAAATTTTCATAACTATTATATATTTTTTGGTTTCTCACTGTAATTATCAAATATTTTCATACTTGAATTATCCTTTTATATAACTGTTTGTTTCCATATTTCATAACTGTTTTCTTATTATTGCACTGTTAACTTTCTTTTTTTTTTTTTTTTTGTTGCTTTAGTTGTTTTTTGCTTAGCCTTGATGTATAATGTAGGCCGACAAGTCGGCACAATAAATTAAGTTCTCATCAGTGAAGTTTTTTTATTACTGCACCCACAATAAGTGTTGATTTAGTGCTGCTATGCCAGTAGCTATAGAAAAATTATGACTTGGCACATTTAGAACATAAACGAAAGACATGTAATTAGTAGGTAAGGCATGTCACATGTTATAAATCTTAAATGAGCGTTTAAATTCTGCTAGCTCCTTACAGATTTCATTTTAACGTTTCATGAAAGTCTTCCATAGCCAAGAATACTTCATCCTGTGCATTTCTAAACTGACTCTTCAGAACTCCTGTTTCTTTATTCAAGAAGCAACTCAAGATGTCTCCTGACCCTGGGTGGGTGGTACTAGATCCAACACTGATAGAATTCTAGGAATAACTGTATAATTTTTTGGAGGGAAAGATTTCGTTATTTCATTGCCACATTGAATATTCCATAGTTCAAAACAAACTAGAGGATGAAATGAACGACACCGCAATTTTGACATATTTAAAATCTCAACCAGTTGATTTAGGTTTGTTAAGAAGTTAACTAACATTGTACAAGTTTTTAGATAGAAGTTAACCTTCATCCATATTGGATTCCATGTCTATTTCAGCGGCCGACCATCCAAGAGTGGATGAGCGCTTGGTGCCTCCGCTTCCACACATGAACCTCCGCCCTAGAGAGACAGGGAATCGATGATGGGGTTTGGTGGCCGCCAATATGGTGCTATATGATAGGCCCACCCGCCCAACTATGTAGCTAGCCCCTGAGGAAGGCGATCATGTATTCAGGGCACGAGGTGGGTACGTGGAGTGGGTACGATCCTCACACCGTGGGACAGACCCTCGAGCTGGCACCGTCTACAGGCTCTGTCTCATATTTTGGTAAAATCGTATCTTCCAATTACAAAATAATCGATTTTGTAATTGTACCTTAATCGGCGATCAATTATGTGGTTAATTTATTACAATATCTGTATTGAATCTCTTAGCGCTCTGTATTAATATCTCTTTGACGTTTCAGCTAAATATTCCAATATATTTCTTTATGTATATGTCCAATATATTGTACTTGTATGCAAAGAATGTTTTTTTTTTCATTTATTTTATCTAGAGCCATTTTTAGCATATCCCAGGTTTAGAAGAATAACAATACTGTGATCCCCTCCAATAATGCGGGCGTCTTATATTTGTTGTCTTACATTGTTGATATATGCATTGAGATATGAGAAGGAAAATTACTACATAATAAATAAATGAAAACAGTTTTTCTGGAGAAAATTAGTCCCGGTGGCGGTAACTGAATGAAAAACAATTAAGTAGTTTTAATTCTTTAATCTCTTGTAAATTAAATTATTTGATTGTTTTTCGTTCATTTGATTGCAACCCGGATTAATTTCCTCCTGAATCTCTTCATGGTAAGTAATTGATATCCATCCATTTTTATTCTGGGACATTTTTTCGCCAAGAAATAATCAACAGCGAACAGAATAAATACAGTTTGGCTTGCTTATTTAATTGCGTAGGATAATGAAATATATAAAATAAATCAAACAAAATAAAAACCAAAAACAAAAAACAGGTGAATTAAAACACTGAACGAATTCAGTTGTACTTAATTCCTCTTTGATTGATTGATTGATTTCATTTGTACATAAGATTGTTCTTTAAGAAGAATGAGAAATAAAGGGTGTTTGATTTCAGTTAAGTATGATACGAAGAGAGAAGGGAAAGGATTTCTTAAGTAAGTTAGCACTGATGATAAAGGGCATTTTAATGGAAGCAGTTCTATGATAAATAATAATAAAAATATATTTTGTATATGATAATGATAATATCGACAGTATAATTTAATAATTATTCATAATAACACCAGAAGAGCTTGATTTTATTATTTTTGACAATAATACGCACACAATAATATTACAATATAATATACAAAATAATAATAAATTCAAAATTCAATATTTTTGCTCAAAACGAGAGTGAAGGGGACCTTTTTTCTCTGGCGCGACAGGTCGTGTAGGCTCTTGGACGCGTGGTGTAATCTCCTGGGAGAATATACTCACCACGTTTCTCAACGAAATTTTATAAGGTAGGGTCATCACTCCCTAGTCTATTTCTGTGAGTGACCACCATTAGGCTGACGGGTCTTACATACTCGGGTGAGGGCTGTAAGTGAATCCCCATTTAATTATATGCTTATGTATTATATTATATATATATAATATATATATATATATATATATATATATATTTATTCCTGGGATTCGAACTCACAACCTTTGACATGCGGGACCAGCGCGCTAGCCATTCAGCTTCGTGCTCTCCTTATATTAGGGGAATAATAGTTTAAATAATTTAGCTATAAAACACAGAAGATATAGCAGTTTACATGGTTGGCAAACTAATACTTTCCGCTGCTCACAGGCCCAGAGTAGAAATATAAAACTAGAATTATTTATTTTTGAGAGAAAGAAATTGTAAAAACCTGGAACACAATTTACTGAATGCATCACTCATAGTTAATTAATTTAAAATGTTAAAATTGCACGAAAAGCTGCCATGTTATCTAAGAAATATCGTTTGATGGGTATTGTCCAGGCTTATTTACCCCAATCGTTGTCATCCACTATTACTAGAACCCTCCAAACATCTCTGTCAAAAAAACACGAAATATCCTGTTGAAAACGAAATCTTTTCTCAATTAACACATAAACCACATGCATATTTGTAAATTAAGCTACATTGTCAAGGCCATGAATATGATTTTTTGAATTTGAATATATTTATTGAAAACACTTTTTAATTCTTTACTATTTTCTTTATTTTTAACTCTTATTGGGCCCCAAATAAAAGCTCTATCGCCTTTCCATTTCATCTCTAAACTGTGTCAACTGATCTCGATTTACAGGACTGAAATAATCCCAATATTTCTGTTCCCTAACTTAAATGATAATTTTCAAACATTTGACTTAACACGAGGTCTTGTTAAGAGCATGCAAATTTTATTCAAGAAGAAATAAAATCAACTTAATGCGAAAAATGCTAGATTTTTTTACTCTGCAAAATTACTGGTGTCAACTTACGCCTAGATCCCGGTAGTCACGAATTTATGTAACTTGAAAAAACTTCGGATTAAGTATTAATAGAAAAATTAATATTCACAGACTTACAAATTATCCATACTGTTTTGTTAGTATGCAATTTGTATTAGTATTAAAACCATATTATTAGAGTAATATATCGAACCAGGATCAATGGCTGACCTGAATTATATTCATCTTTAACCTAAGCGAGCTAGTGAAATAATTTATTAATATTAAGGAAAAAAAAAGCAGCTAGGAAGATAAAATAAGTCGGGTAAGCGGGCTTTAAAATACAACTTAAACAATCAATTGAAAAGTTTTTCAACAAACCTAAGCCGCAAAAAATAAATTCTTAAAACATTTTTTCGTTGTTCCTATAAATTATATGTTTTTTCTCTTGGAACATTTGAGTATCAGTGTTTTCTATCAAAGCCACGCTAGTTAGCTACTTAATGTAACTTAGGTATAAGCCCGGTCATCATGTTCTTGAGGATTCACTTCCTCAAGCCGTAAATTAATCTTTACGCTTAAACAACCGGTTATCGATCGATGAGGGGTTTTTTAACCGGACCATCCTGGTTATTAGGCGCCCGTGTGTTACTGATAATAATGTACTCCCCATATAAGATAATGTACGGAATAAATCGCTTTCAAGTACCAGAACTAGAGAAGGTAAATATATGCATTGAAAAAACGAAAACATAAATACATTTGAATTAGAAAAAAATAGGTATATGATTGAAAACAATCTTAGTGATGCACAAAGTAAAGTAGAAATATAATAGAATGGAAAATAAAAATGTATTCTGGGTCAAAGTACACTATTATACTATAACACATATGAACAAAATAAAAGTTATAACTGACCAAAAACATTATTAATTATTTTAAATGTATAAAATTGCGCTTAAAAAATCAAAAGAGAAGCGAAAAAAAAGGCAAAATGATATCTTTATTTACGTTTTATTGAATAAAAAAAAATGAAAATTAAATACAAATTAACTTTGGCTCATCATTAAAACTGTAAACACATTTCACCTCACATGAATTGATATAATCAAACTGGCTAACATCTGATTGGGAAGCAATAAGTCATTGAAGAGGAGGGATTTGGATGAGGATATGGAAAGAGCGTGGCGGGTGTTTGATGGGAGAGTATTCCAGCAGACAGTCGACCGAGCTTAAAAAAGCTTTCGTATTTTTTGGTTTTATGGAAAGAGGTATAAATGTCGGAAAGTTAAATCTTGTTAATTGGGAATGGATTGGGATTTAAATTGCAGGAGGCTATAGACTTTAAATGGACGGTTGGAGCTAATGATTTGATAAGGAACGATTCGAGAAACATTGCCTTCGAATGAAGTGCGATAAACACTTTAACTCGTGATATATGAAATAAATTGAACTGTCTATCTAGAGCCTCTGATGACAATTCTTAAAAAGCAAATCATGATTCGTTTCAATCTTTACTCGAGCACATTCGAGAGGCCGCTTTATACCACAAAACCATAGCAAAGTAGGGGAAACTGAGTGTAATACAAGGAGTTTACGAAAGGATTGTGGAAGGAGGTGTAGGAATCGGTAAAATAATTTCAAGGTACTTTAGACTTGACGAGAATTTAGGGCAATGCGGGGTTTCCAGGTGTGTTCGATGATGATACCAAGGTTTTTTACGGAAAAGCTGATAATAGGATGGTCATTGAGGGAAAGATAAGGAAGGGTGGCGATAGATCTGAAGAAGATATTAGAATCTCTAACAATAGCTTCAGTTTTAATGGAATTAAACTTTGAGTTATTCATGTATTCCTGAATATAAGCAAAGCCAATGATAACTCGGAGAGAGGGAATTTATTTTTTTACCTAATCTTTCTGTGGCTTGTCGATTAATAATAATAGTCGGTTTAACCTATTAAATAACTCACTGTTTACTTATGAAATTCTCATATCATTTAATTCACTATGTCACAAACAATACATCAGTCCTTAGAATCAGGCGTAAATCAAATCCGTAGTGCTGTTACGACATGGGGAATTATAGATTATTATTAAATTTTATCAATTTATAAATAATAAATTATCAAATATGTACATTTGAATTATTAAACGATTATGAGTTATTTAAAATAGGATAGTTCAGAACGTACGATTATGAAATAAATATATGCAACAACTTGTAATGACTTTTCCTCCAACGCCCACCTGATCTTTTAAAGTGGAGCACTGACAGATAAAAATGTTTCAAGCAAACAATTTATTACGAAGGCATCCATCTGTGAAACTTTTCTGTATGATTCCGTTCAATATGTAATCTAAGATTTGTGGCTGCCTGACGAAGTAGATGATTACTAATTAAATAAATAATCGTGTATGTAGCTTTGTACGATGCTATCAATTTTTTGGACAGCCAGTCACTTAATCATTAATTAATTTATTTGACTATTGAAAGATAGTCTCTAGAAAACGGGAAAAAATAATTCAGGCAATGCTTCACCAACTCAGGCGTTATCAGGACTGAAAAGCATGAACTCTTGTCAATATTATTCATATAAGATATTTAACTTTAAACAAATTTGACATATTTTTTTTAAAAACGTTAAATGTGACAAGCAATAAATATTCTTAATTCTAAAACAAGTTTTTAGGGCTCTGTCTCAATCAATTAATACCGAAAGTACTGTGAACATAGTGTACTATGTTTTGTTTTTTTGTATACCTTCTGATATACATAAATTCATTAAACACAAAAATAACTAAATAATATATATTACAGTACAATAGTCGTGTAGTGTTTGCAATTCCATGTTGATTTTTGTTGGAAACTGCCCTTTGTTTAGAACATTACATGAATTTTGTCAATTGAGCTGTAATACTTTTTTGCTTTTTGTTTCAGAAAAAAATGAGAACAAAAACCCTAAACACGGAGGTCCTTAACAACACAACCTCACCTCAACTGCAGCAGACTCAAATAATAATTGAACAGGTATTAAAGTTTCATTTGTATTTTATTTTGTATATACATATATTGACGTAAGCAAATTGTGAATTGTTTCCACTTCATATATGTCACTTCTAAATAATAGTTATTATAAATTCTTGTTTTGTTTTTTTTAATAAAATTTTACTTTCACTTACCTATATATGAAATAAATAATAAGGGAAAGTATTGGAAATTTGGAATACGAGTTTTCATGTGAAATACACGTTTTAGATCCCTTGAGTCCTAATGACCAATGTGTGTGTGGTAAGTCAAGCACAAAAACCATAGGTTGCCCGAAACTGAACTCACATTTAAGACAACTATACGCCCGAGATGTTACAGGAACTTTTTCATCAAAATTGGCGACCCAGACCAGCCACTTTTACTATGCATTTCGCACCTTTTTACAATTCTCTCAAAAGCGTATTTAACGATTTTGATTAAACTCGCTATATCGATGTAAAAAATTGATCCGCTTTAATATTATATAGGTTTCATTCTGATAGCTTAAATGCTGAGTTTTTAAATTTTCTTTTTTTTCTATTTTATTTATATGAGACATAATTATGGTATATAAATACATTATCTTATACACTTTCAAATCAAACTGAACCATATTACTTGAAAAAACAAAAAAAACATTCGGTTATAATAATATAATATATTATGTTGTCATTTCAAATTATGAATATAATTATAATAATATTTTATATTTACAAAAATATTTTTTATAACGCAAAAAAAAAAAACAACAGAAAAAAATGTTTTATGAAGTAGTTTTTTAACTGTTCTATCCTGAACATTTAATCTTGAATAAAATATAAGTAGGCAGCAAGTTGAAAATTCTCAAATTGATAATCTTTAAGGCATTTGCACTTAATAAATGAATATAATATAAGGATAGGAGTAAGTTTCATATTTAAAAAATAAAATGGAACCAAAAACTCAATTAAGTACAATCATACCAAAGAGTTGATGGCAGTTTATAACTTCCTTGTAATTCTTTAGTAAACTGGTCAATCCAGTTCTTCAGCTCTACCAATTAATTGCTAGAACACATCCGTTTCCGTCTTATTTAAACTTTTGAAGCTCTTCCTGTCATCTTTCATTGCTTTCTAGAGCTGCAGATAAAATCTAATATACATATTATTTGTCGTTGTATAATAATTTCATGGATGATTACTAAATGAATTTTGCACTGTTTAGTTATAATTAGCTAGTTTTCTGTTATAGAAAAATATATCAGAATATGCTCGACCCGACAAACATTAAAAGACAAAGTTTCGAATTTTTGGAATTCATTTAAGGCAAATGGTAACATTTCGGCGGGTGTTTTATTTTTCATTTTTTTAACAAACTTCAACACTGGATTATTGAATGATCGGGTCCGCTTCTACTAATTGTTTCAGCTGGTTTATTCCAATTACAAAATGGCGCCGAAACCTATCTTTTCTTCTAATTCCAAACATCTACCAGGATCTTCGGCAACAAACACTCTGTGCACTGATATACTGATCTCACAGTACATTGATTTCAGGAGAAGTTGAAGCTGTTAAATATCGATTGTATATGTAAAGATAGTTGTGGCACTGAACTGCCACCTAGGTGTACAGCAGCCCAACAACAAACAGTCCAGTTGGTAGCGTCCCCTGCGCCATGTTGTTTGTATATTAGCAGTAATAAACAAGCTGTCTAGTACAAGGTTCTTTTATTCCACTGCCTAATACTCTATAACTTTAATAGGTTATGGGCCCAGAGTATTTGTGCAGAGCATAGTATTTGTGTATAGTGTCAACGCGTAGTCGCGAAGTGATATTATTTTATTAGTGAATTTTGTTTACCGGTACTATGGCGTCAGTTACTACTTCAGGAGTTCCAGTACTCGTCGGAACAAGTTTTAACAGCTGGTTTTTCAGAATGTCATCTATTTTGGAAAGAGAACAGGTAAAAGATGTGTTAGAAGCAGACCCTCCTACCTCTAGCGCTGAGAAAAGGGAATTTCTCATTAAAGACTCGAAGGCAAAGTCCATCATTATCCAAGGCATTTCAGATAAACATCTGGAAATAATCATGGATTGCCAAAGTTCCAAGGAAATGATAAATGCTTTAAAGAAGGTTTTTGTCAGATCTACCTCTTTTTCAAAATTGACTTGGTACAGAAAGTTGATGGGCCTGAAATATTCTCTTCAAGGAAACATGGAAGAACATTTTTTGGCATTTGATACCATTATCCGAAACCTTCAAGAACAAGGCACAGTTCTAGGAGAGTCAGACAAGGTATGTCACCTTTTGATGTCTTTACCAGATGAATTCAACACAGTTGTGACAGCTCTAGAAACTAATTTAGAAGTCCAAATGGATTTTGTGAGAGCCAGACTTCTAGATACAGATACAAAGTTAAAGTCAAAGTCATCAGCTAGTGCATCATCATCAGAAGTATCATTTAAAGCACAGAGTGGTTGCTTTATATGTGGGGATAAAAGACATTTCAAGGCACAGTGTCCCAAAAATAAGCAGAACCGTGGAAGTAAATCCTTTAATAGAAGCTTTCGTGGGAAAAGAAGAGGAACAATCCAGGGTAATTCAGCAGATGTAGATGAAGAAGTTGTAATGGTGGCCCTAAATTGTGGTAATATTAAACTATCATCTAACAATGTGTTTTTAGTCTATTCAGATGCAAGTAACCATCTTTTTAAGGCAGAATTGGAACCCCTTTTGTCAAATGTTTCTAATCTTAATCATGATGTTGCCATACATATAGCTAATGGTGATAAGATGTTTACCAGAAAAGAAGGTACCCTAAGAGTAACCTCTCAAGGTAGGATTGTAAACATTAAAGGTTTAATAGTCCCGGGGTTTAAAACATAATTTATTATCAGTGAGTGCAGTTACCTCAAAAGGCTTAAAAGTGATTACAGATTCTAAGGAGATGAAAATCTGTGGAAGAAATTTTAAGCTGAGTTGTCCACGAGTGAATGGATTGTACATATTTACTTTTGATGATCCCAGTGATAATCAAGTCAAGTGCAACATTACAAGTGCTACGGATGGAGATTTATGGCATAAACGTCTAGGACATTTGAATTGGCATGGACTCAAAAGTTTAGGATTACCCTATAGTGACAAGAAGTGTTCGGCATGCATTGAAGGTAAAGCTACTAGACAACCCTTTTCAAATAATAGGAAACGCACTTCAAAGGTTGGTGAATTAATTCACTCTGATATATGTGGTCCTTTCAATCCTGAATCAGTTGAAGGACATAAGTATATGCAGGTGATTTTGGATGACTTCACTCATTTTGTGCATGTTAAACTTCTCCATATGAAGAGCGAAGCTGAAACAAACCTGATGGATTATATAGCGGAACTAGAAAGGCAGCAGGGTGTCCCGGTGAAAAGGCTACGTTTAGATAATGGAGGAGAATTTACATCTAAATTTTTTCGAAAATATTGTTCAGATAAAGGTATAAGATTAGAATATTCTTTGCCATATAGCCCTCAAATGAACGGAAAGAGTGAGAGAATGAATAGGACACTATTAGATATGATGCGTACTAAGGTATCAGATTCCGGCATCCCCAAGTTCTTGTGGGGGGAAGCAGCTCGATGTTCTGCTTATGAACTGAATAGGTCACCTACTTCAGCCTTAAGTAAAGGTGAAACTCCCTCATTAATATGGAATGGCAGAAATGATCTGTCTAAACTTCGAATATTTGGTTGCCGAGCATGGCCTACCATTCTTCCTAAAGGTTCCAAATTGGATCCCAGAAGCAAGGAGGGGGTGATGGTTGGTTATTGTGGTGGTGGGTATAGGATTTGGTTGCCAGACGAGCAGAAAGTTATTAGATCTAGAGATGTGATATTCGAGGAGAGCCAAATGCCCTATAAAGAAGTTAAAAATGTACCTATTGTCTATCATAATAGTGGTGGAAGCTATGAAGAGGGAAGGAAAAATGGTGAAGAGAATAACAATAATATTTCAGAGCAGCCAGAAGATACTTCTAGACCTCAGAATGATTGTAATCCAGAGCAGTCAGAAAACCCTTCAAGACTTCAGAATGAAGAATCCAATCCAGAGCAATCAGAAGAAACTTCTAGACCTCAGAGAAACCGGTCAAAACCTCATTTCCTAAATGATTATGAGTTATATAATGCATACTGTATGGTAAGCCGATCAGATGGAGTTCCATCATCTTATGAGGATGCTAATAAAAAGGAGGAATGGCAGGAAGCCATTATTAAAGAATTAAAAGCTCATGAGAAGATGAACACTTGGTCTGAAGAGGAAGCACCGAATGGAAGTGTCCCAATCACAACTAAATGGGTTTTCACAGTGAAGGAAGATGGAAGCGGAGTACATTGCAGCAGGAATGGCATCACAGGAAATTGTGAATTTAAGTGGAATAATTAGTGAGTTCAGTGGTGAAACATTAAGTGGAAAACTGTTGGTCGATAACACTAGTGCTATAGCTTTTATAAAGAATTGTGAAAACTCTAAACGAGCAAAACACATTGATATAAAATTCCATTTTGTTAAAGATCTTATTTCCAAAGAAATAATATCTGTGGAACACATTAATTCTGACCGCAATGTGGCAGATTTGTTCACAAAACCACTTGCCTTTGATAAGTTTCAAATGTTTCGGAAGGCTTTAATTAATTAATATATTAATGTCATTTATATATATTGTGCTAAAATTGTTGTATAGAATTTTGTAATAGAATAATATTTTTACTTGTTTTGTATGTGAGATACAATTGAATATTTACTTGTGTATGTATATATTTGAAAACATTCAATTGAGGGGGTGTGTTAAATATCGATTGTATATGTAAAGATAGTTGTGGCACTGAACTGCCACCTAGGTGTACAGCAGCCCAACAACAAACAGTCCAGTTGGTAGCGTCCCCTGCGCCATGTTGTTTGTATATATAGCAGTAATAAACAAGCTGTCTAGTACAAGGTTCTTTTATTCCACTGCCTAATACTCTATAACTTTAATAGAAGCAGCACCCTGACATGATTAATATACATAAAATCTTGTGAAAGAGATTCTGGCAGCACTTTACCATTTCTTCTTTATCATATTTTATGAATTCAGACATAATATTATCTCTGTCTACTCCTTTGCCCAATTTTCTCCATATCCATGTTGGAAGTTATGTTAACTCATCTTCGTCTATAACACCATCCTCATTATTCTCATTACTCTTCACCTGGTTTTTATGCATTCTAGGTCTTCTATGGCCTTCATATCGAGGAATAAATTTTTTTAATACAATCAAGTCCCTAAACATGACCCTAGTGGATCATGCCTTAAAAAAAACAAAAAAAAAAAACAAGTCCACGTATTAACTTTCAGTTTTACTCTCGGAAGTCAATATTATAAATAAATTTCTTTTTTCTTATTCTAAAATGTGGTAAATTTGACTTAAAACTGTACAAGCTCCTGTTATTCATATTCTTTATAATCTCTGGAGGTAAGGTAACAGCTCTGACTGCTTTTTCCATTGACTAAAATTATTTTTTCTTTATCGATGATATAATGGCATTTAACAAAATTTGACATAATTGTAATATAATGTACCGTTTTATTAATAATACAGAACTTTTGATCCAAGGTAAATGATTGGGCTGTTCTCCAAATGAGACCTCCGCAAAGTTCTAATCATCATTAACTTTTAAAAATATAATATTAAAAAACCAACTAAATATGATAAAGCTGAGGTATATGAATGTATTGGGTTGGCAAATAAGTCCTTTCGGTTTTTCAGTGTGAATTAAAACTCATTGTATTATACATAAAATTAATTTTAATCTGCAATATATTGACTCTTATTTAATATATGTTCATAGAACATGTAGAGCTCATTGTTAAAAAGCTGATTCAAGTCGTTTTTCACATCCTCTTCTTTTTGGAATTTCTTTTTGTTTATAGAGTTCTGCAGAGACCAGAATAATTGGTAATACCTTGGAATAAGGTCTGGTGAATAGGAAGGGTAAAAGATCCCATCCAAGGCTCAATAATTTATTATGATTGACCAATGAGGTGTGGGGTCTAGCATTGTCTTTATAGAACACAACATCCTAAAGATCCTATTTAGTTTTGATTGATACAATTATGCAAATTTTTATTAGTATACAGTTGAATCAGTCCTGATGACAATAGTTCATAGAAAATAACACTCTTGAAATCCCACCAGATGAAAAGCATTATCTTCTGTGGATGCAATCCAGGTTTTGAGATTCTTCTAGGAGCTTCACTTCTAGGTCCACAAGATTTTCTAAGAACTACATTATCGTAAAACATTCATTTTTCATCTCCTGTTACCAACCTTTACAAAAGGTTCGGTTTGTTACCGTGTCCATAATGAATCACAAACAGAAATGCGTGTTGCCAACTTGACTTCAGTTAAAGAGTGAAGGACCAAAAGATTAAGCCTGAAAACATATCCAAGCCAGTGCAAATGGTTTTCTAAGCTTGTGAGCTACACACTTTTAGGGCCATAGCAATCTCTCACCATTTTTATCAACAATGGCCTTAACTTTTCTCATTTCAATTTCATGTGGGCGAGCAGACCATTGAGCATCATTGATATCAAAGTTTCCTGAATGAAATTTGGCAAACGAATTTTGACAGGCACGTTCAGTTAAGGCATCATCTCCATAAAGACTGTTAACTGTTCTATAAGTTTCTGCAGCACACTTACCTTTTTTAAAATAATACAACAAAATCTGCCGATATTGAAAGTTATTTTCTTCCATATTCACAGTAAAATAGCAAACACAATACTAAGCTAGTTTCAACAAGTGTTAACAGATATAGCTGTTGAAATATTACAAAATTATTGGGTTGTTTGTACTGCTTTGGGATTAATTCATCAGATAAGAAATGTATCATATTGACATTAAAATAAACAGAAAAACCGAAAGGACTTATTTGCCAACCCAATATTTATATTTTAATAAAAAATGCTATCACTTTCCTGCCTGTTTGCACTTCAATGATTTAAATCACTTTTCATGTTTTTCACCTTCATTTAGGACTGATCAAAATGATGGATGGAGCTCAATCATTTGATCATCATTCACTCTTTTGTTTTAATCTGTGAACATAGAGAATGCTGATTAACTAATGGCCGGTTTTAATAATTTTTAACTTTCAATATTCCTTAATTATTATATTCACAACCTGTCTATTTTATATAGATCAAAACCTGTGGCTTTTCTGTTAAATTGTCAATAAATAAATTGCATGTTTGGCATGAGGATGATAACATTACCCAATGATATCATTTATTGGCATACCTTAGTTACTGGCATTAGTTAAGTTAAAAGAAAATATCAAACAGGTCTATCATCTACTACTTTTTCAACTACCTTCTGAAGTAGGCAATAGCTTCTGAAAATGCTGCTCGTATTTTGTTATGACCATCCATGTAAGTTAGTTATTTAATTTTATTTATGTGTTTCCCATGGCGTACATAGGATTTCCATTAGGAGGGCCAAGTGGGTTTAAAATCGATATCAGGGACTTTTGCAAAAATTGTCAAACATAGAAGTTATTTTTATCCAACTATTTTAAAATTAAGTATGTTTGTTCTTGGAAATAAAAACAATCTCTAATTACACCTTTTCTCCTAATACCTTATTTAATCTTTTTCTTTTGTATATATAAATTTTATGTGGCCTCTCCAGCAATGTATGTTTTTTATTTATTGAAATGTTTGCTAAATAAAAATTATGTGAACAGTGTTATAAATTATTATAAAACTTAATATTTTTTCTTATAGTAAAATAAATAAAATAGTAAAATATATAATATCTGTTTTAGTTTTCAAGAACCGGTTTTTAAAATATTTTTTTCTAAATGAAATCTGATAGCAAATTTATTCAAATAATGTAACAACTAAATAGTTTGAAAATTGATACTTAACATTTGTAAGGCACCTCAACAAGGATCATCTAACTCTAAGCATAATTTTCTTCAAAACATTAATAATATAATACAATTTAAAGCAAATTTCTCACATGAATGGTCTTGAGAATTTTTTTTCAAAACATAACAAGTTATCAGTTGTTTTAGGAGTTAAGTTTTATTAAAAATCTATACATCATGGTGTTGATAAAAATAATGAATGAAGATCTATGATTGTACTGGTCCCAATATAAAGTTATTATCTATTTATTTACAGAACTATTTAGGATGTCAATTAATTAAAAAGTTAATAATTTTTTTTTTACTTTTACAGTTAAATTTTATGATTATTATTATTATTATTTTTTTTTTTTTTTTTATGAATTTCCTATACCAAATAATTACTAAAACATAATTAAAATTTTTAATCTGAGGTCATTTCAAATATTTCCACAATTTTCTTATTGCATAATTAATAATAATTTATACCTAATTTCAATTTTTTTATCCTTTATTATTATCTTCATATTTATTATAGTTTATTATAGCCATCAAAGTCTACAACTATTATCATAAGAATTATTTCAGCTATAAAATATATGCAACTAAATTACCTATATTTTAATTATTGTCTTAGTTATCTTTTTTCTCTAAATCGAACTACTTGATTCTTTTTCATAAAATCTAGAAATGTTTTTACTATATTGTAACATTTTATCACAAAGGTACATGGCGCTCTCCGGATGGTAAGACGGTGAATCAGATTGACCACCTATTGGTCAGTAGGAGGCACAGATCCAGTTTGATGAGCTGCAGATCATACCGAGGGGCTAATATGGACACCGACCATTACCTGGTAGTGTCCAAAATGAGAGCCAGGATATCAAATGTTAGGAAATCCATGGGAAAGAAGAGAGAGAGAATAGCTACAGCCAGACTGAGAATGCTGGATGTTAGTGAAGAGTACAGTCAGAAGCTTGATGAAGCAATTGTGGAAAATGGTGTACCAGATGGGCTGTGGAAGAACAATGGAATGTGCTCTCATCCTTAGTTAAAAGAGTGGCCCAGGAAACCCTTGGGAACGAGGAACTGAAGAGTGCGGTCTCAATGGTTTGACGAGGAGTGTGCGATTGAAACAGAAAATAAAAACAAAGCGTACAAAAACATGGTTCAGAAGCGACACACCAGAAGAGCATCTAGGTCCCTAGGGTATTCAGATTGGGGGAGAGATGAAAAAAGGCTTCACCGTAAAATGAAGAGGGAATGGGAGAGGAAGCAGCTTGAGAAATTAGAGGAGCACAGCAATCTTCGAGAATCTAGAATCTTTTATCAAAAGGTTAATAGGAGTAGGGCTTTAAACCGCGTGTCAAGGCATGTAGAAATGAAGATGGGTCCATGGCCACGGGAAAGGATGAAGTTCTTGCTCGATGGTCCCGTCACTTCGACATTCTTTTAAACGCAGGAGACGGAGAGGAGTTGGAAATACCAGGTGCAGATGATACCGAAACACCTGATCCACCTACCTTTGATGATATCGAAGAGGCTGTCAAAAGACACAAGGCTCCAGGTGAGGATGAGATCCCTGCTGAGCTCCTGAAGCATGGTGGAGATGAGTTTATGAGAGCCCTCCACAACATAATTCGTACAGTCTGGATCGAAGAGAAAATGCCACAACAGTGGAAGAAAGCCATTATTCATCCACTCCACAAGAAAATTGATATCCTGGAATGCTCTAATTACCGTGGCATATCGCTTTTACAATGCGCCTACAAGGTTCTCTCCAACGTCATTTATAGTAAGCTACCATTTGAATAAAGAAAAATAGGTAAATATCAGGCGGGTTTCAGGGGAGGTAAATCAACAGCGGATCAAATGTTTGGCCTGAGAATGATTCTTAAGAAGTCCCAGGAATACAGAATACCCATCACCTATTTGTGGACTTCCGGAGTGCTTATGATAGCATAAAAAGGGCGGAAGTTGTACGCAGTGTTGGTAGAGCTTGGAGTTCCTCTGAAATTGGTTCGGCTGATCAGGATGACTATGGATGACACATGATGCACTGTATGCATTCAAATGGACCTCTCCCCACAGTTTTGAAACTGCAAAAGGTGTTAGGCAGGATGATGGCCTCGCCTATTTGTTGCTCAATTTGGCTTTGGAAAAGGTAGTGCGTGATTCAGGGATACAGACTTCGGACACCATCTTCAACCGGCTGGTCCAAATTCTCGGCTGACAACCTGGACATTGTCGCAAGGTCATTTGAGTCCTTAGAAAATGCCTTCCTCAGGTTGGCGGAGGCAGCGAAGGATATGGGTATGCACATCAACCAGGAGAAGACCAAATACATGAGAGCTGGGCCAGGAACAGAGACTGCAGACTGAAATCCTGTGATAATGGGCCCATTTGCATTCCAGAGCATTGACCAATTTGTGTACCTCGGATCAGTAGTAAATTGTGGAAATAGGATCTCCGGGGAAACAAGTCAGCGTCTCCTCAAAGCCAACAGGTGCTATTTTGGCCTCAGGAAGCACCCGAGAAGTGCCTACCTCACCCTCCCCCCCCACAAAGTGCCTTTTGTATAAGACCCTCATTAGGCCCGTCTTAACTTATGGATCTGAGACATGGACCCTCACGGTATTAGTGAGGTCTCTCCAAATACTTTTTCAAAAAGCCTGGGACGAAAAAAAGATTCCTACAGAATGGAAGGTAATGTGATGATTCCCATACATAAAAAATGAAGCCAGGCAGAATGCTCAAACTACAGACCTACATGCCTGTCTCCAGTGGGATATAAGTAGTATACAACCATACTGCATAATAGACTGAGACCTCTAGTTGAGCCGTTTATAGGGGAGTAGCAGCTGGATTCAGACCAGGACGTCAGACGCCGGACTATATATTCACCCTCAGGAATAATATGCAAATTCATGGGATCATGATAAAAATTTGTACTTTGCCTTAAAACTGATAAAAACTATAGACTAGATCTTCAAGCTGCATTTGATTTATTCAAAAGAAACGAAATATGGAAACACTAAGAGTAAAGAATATTCCAAGAAGCCTGGTGGAAGCCATAAAATCCATATACCAAGATCCAAAGGGTATAATCAGACTGATTTGACAGAAATCTGGCTTTTTTGGCATATCTAGAATGGTCAACAAGGGGATAGTTTAAGCTCATTGTTATTCACATTATATACAGATGAAATAGCTGCAATCTGCAAAAAGTGAACAGTGTGGAGGTATGGTTATTATTACGGACAAGATAGAGTCACAGAAGGCCTCAACAATTGCGTGTTCATGTAAGGAAGAGAGTTACATGAGGGGTGGTGCTCGCCATGGTAGAAGCACGTAATGCAGTATCAGGTAATTCTGGTAGAGTATGAGGTATTTCTGCCAGGTAGGAACCCGCACCTACAAATTAGCAGTGGGGGCTGGCTAGGAAGGAAATGTTCCAGGAAATGCTGCACCTACCAATTAGCAGAGGAGACTGGCTAGGAAGGAAATGATCCGTGTGGTAGAAGAACAACAGCAATGGGTAGGATTCCTCATATGTACACATGGGTAGAAGCCATGCACCCCATCCTATGAGGGGTATAGGAAGGAAAAAGAAGAACAGGTAGATGAAGAATGTTAAATGAAGATAGACCATATTATGATACAAAGGCAGAGATACTCTGACCTAGGGAGATACCACCTGGTAGAAGCAGGTTGGTGATCTGAAGAGCTGAGCTACTTCTTGCTATACTCATAAAACAATGTATATTGTTAATAGCTAGAGTTTCTCTACCAGACAAGTGTCTCGGCCCTAGGTCAAGATACCTTGTAAGGTTTATTTATTATCTTGAAACAATTACATGAACATCAGCGAGTTAAAATATACAATATTATTAAATATAGGATCTTCTCATATTTGGCCGGTGACCCAAGTAGCCGTTGCTTGCTCCATCTATGAGCGAGGGTGTGAAATATCTGCTGCAGGATGTAGCATCCGCTACAACAGAAAGGATTTTTCTGGGGTGAAGGAATCTGCTTCTAGTTGTGGTACAGCTTCTCCTGTATGCGGATGATATTTTCCTAACTGCAGATTCCATAGAGAAATGGCAGCAGGCAGTTGACAAATGGAATGAAGAGCTCCACAGGAAGGACATGATAATCACCACAAGCAAGAGTAAGATCCTACAGGTTGGAAGGATATAGGAAGATGTGGTATACTGCAATGGAGAGATGACGGAGTGGTGTCAGATTTCACTTATCTTAGCACTGTTATGGATTGATCTGGAAAAGTAGATTCAGAAAGGAAAGAAAGACCCAGTGGCCGACTGAGAATGTTGTATCTGGAGTATGTAAACTGTCTATGCAAAAAAAGAAACAAAAACCCAGAAATCTTGCATGCAACTGGGAACATTGGCAATCCTGGCTAAACGCTCCTCAACGCTGAAAGGCACTACATGGTGATGCAAAAGACGAAGAAAAGGGTTGAAAATACAAATTGAGATGTCTTTTTTAAAACTTGTCTTTTTTAAAACGAATTGAGTAAAACTTGTCTGTTTTTTTCAAGAAATTCTCATTCATCTCTTCCAATCTCTTTTTTTTTTTAACTACGCTCACCATATTTTTCTTTTCTTGAGTTTAATATCAATCTATTTTAGGATTTTGGGGAGGCTCAAGATCGGCTGAATTGGCAAAAGGCAATTAGGATTACCTAAGAAACTGGTACAGCTTATAAGATAAGCCTTTAAAATAAAAAGTGGCAAGTAAAGATTCAGGATGAATTCTCCAGAAATTAACAGTTAATTTATAGTTTGGTTGTGTTAGTCTTTATTTGTTCATCACTTTAAATTTATGATGCATATGTTCAAATTGCATATGTATATATATGTAATCTGTATTCATTTGGTTTTACAAATATTCACCCTTGAAACAAGGTCTCTGAACCTTTACATTCCTACCCATAGAACAACAACTTTTGATCATTCCTTTCTTGTCCGCTCTGCAAATCTCTGGAATTCCCTACCTACTCATATCTACCATGCTTCATCTCTATCATCATTCAAGTCCCAACTGTTCCAACACCTCCTGTATTCCCAAACAGACGCTCAACAACAATGACGTTTTATACCAAACATCAGATTTTGAATGTAAAAAGGAAATATTATTTATTTTGATCTTACCTAACTTAATTTATTAATCTTTTTAAATTTAGTTTTGTTCAACAAATGTATGCATCTGAAGAAGTTTATTTATTTTACTCTTTTGTTTTATTGTATAGATATATTCCTTTTTTTTATTTTATTACTTCTTACACCATTGTAAATAAGAATTAATCATGATCATTTGGTCTTTTGGCCAGACAAACTGTATACTTTAATTGTACATATTTGTTGTTCTTAAGGGACTATGTCCCAGAATAAATATTATTTTCTATTTCTATTTCTATTTCTAAAAATGCTGAAACATTTTATTTAAAGAGTTTTTTTTCTTCTTCAAAACATATCTCTATTCCCATTAATTTCAACACAAGCTCCTATTTATTCTCACCTTAAATATGACCACTCTTTGCATAGCTGGTGGACTGGAAAAAGCAGAGATCCTTGCTTTGTGTGGAATCTTATGCCCTCTAAATGTCTAAAAATTCCAATGGTTTTTTTTTTTCTTTTTTTTTTTGAAAAAGTCAAAATTGTAATTTTTATTCTTTTTTAATTGTATGTAACATAGGAATGTACTGGCAAAATTTAAAGATTTTTTTATTCCAAAAAAAAAATAAAAAAATAAAGTAAGAAGTTATTGAATTGGTACTTATTCGGACTGAAAAATTCTGATGACAGATTTACTAATGTTATAGCTGGGACACATGATTTTGTCTTACATATAAGCTGGTGTACGTCTTGTATACACAGTTGTTTTGTTTGTTTTTCTCTTTAATATAAGCAGATGGATATCTCTTACATATCCGTTTCAGTTGTTTTGTTTTTTTAATTCTAGTAAATAGGTAAAATTTCATTTTTTTTTTTTAGAAACCACAAAAATATGTAATATTTATCTTTATCTTCTTCTTTTTCTTCTTTCTCTCTCTCTTTCTTTTACCCATACAGTTTTAGAAAAAAAAAATAATAATTACTTTTTTGATTTTATATTAATAAAGCAATTTTGAGTTTTTGAAAAAAAATAAATTTTGGATTTTTTAAATAATATTGGTTCAGTTAGATCGAAATGGTTCAAGCATACAGAAAATGTTAAAAAAGAAAATGGTAATAAGTTAAAATATTATTGCATGTAACAAAAGTGCACATAAATAAATAAATTTGTTGGTCTTGTGTTTTTTTGTTAGACATTATTTTGTGTTTTTATTAAGCCTTTTTTTGTGTGTTTTTTAAGACATTTTTTCAGTCACTACATTTAAAAAACTAAAAAGATGTCAAGTAAAATTTTTATACTTGATATTTCCCTCATCTCTGATATCCTTGTCATAATTCTGAATAATAAAAAAGTTTTTTTTTATGATTTGATCAAGGCTGGATGGCAGCATTAGCTTTTACATGAAAGAGTTTTTTTTTTTTTTAAGTTTTTCTAGGTTTATTACAAATTTTAATTAAATATACTATGTAAATAACTATGTTTTATCAACATGTGAATTTGATTTTTTTTTAAATTCCAATTAAAAAAAAAAATGGTATCATTGTATAGTTAGTAATAGTATAAGCTATCCTCCGGTAGATTGTGCTACATGACGGAACTGTTGTTGCAGGAGCCGACAGTGGCGCCGCCGCTCCCGCCTCGGTCGCCGCATGAACAAATCTCAGTGCAAGGTAAGCCTCTCTGTTCTTGTGATACTTTCTTGTACAGTTTCCTTTTCAGCTGGACCGTCATCTGACGAATATTCATTCGAAGAACAAAACTGGAGGATTGCTTCAGCAGAGGTATTTGTCAGATTGTAACCTTTAGGCAATTAATAGTTCAGAAATTTGTTTATCAGTAATTGGGACCTGTCATTCTGATACTTATCACAGGCAGGCCACCCTTGGTGCGTTATCTGATGCCCATCTGAGTTTTATCTAGATCTTGGTAGCTGATCATCTCTCATATCTGCCAACATTAAATCCGTATTTAAATGAATCATTAATTATTTAAATTAATACTAATTAGTAATTTGCATCTAAGGAAAAACCCGTTCAACTATAAGTAATCTCTAAATCAAAGCTGCATGAATATTTGATTAGCTTTATACATTATAATGGCCGTGAACTGTTTATTACAGAGTAGCGAGAGAGTGTTAGCCCGGTAGCCGGAGCGACCTTTGTGTATTGTATGTATCTCATCCAGTAGACCCCAGAACGAATCATGGTATCAATTGGAAAGTGCTCCATATTTTCCCTCCCAGCAAAAAGTAGAAACGAAAAATGAATATTAAGCAGCACTATAGTAAAATTTATAAATTTCCCAGAGCCGATATTACGTTGATGTGTAGACTTTAACGCGCTTTCATAACCGTCGAGATTTGAATTGCTTGAGGTATCAACGGATCTAGAGATACAACAGTTTGCTATAGCTTCAAAATTACTGATATAGCTCATCACTAAAGCTGTTTGTGCATTTAAAATCAATACTTGAGGGTTTTAAAACTCGATGACTTTAACCACCGCTCTTACATCCCTCGATCAGTAACACCCTCTCATAATGCACTTTATAACTAAAATAATATGTAAATTTAATATACTGTCTTACAAAAAGGCTTCTGTTACGACTAGAGTTAGAAAAAATATTCTAATTGGAAATTGATCATAAAAATACAAATTTATGAGTATATATATTTTTTTAGCCCAATTAATTTTAATGGTGTTATGTGACGTAAAATTCCATTTTAAGGCATAACCGAAGTCTTGTCATGACATTCACTTTAAATGTTAAAAACGCGTGGTTTCCAATAAACTTTCACTTCATTGAATGACGACGGGTCTTCCTCGCACACTTATGTTAGTAAATTTAATATTTAATATTTGAATTATCCCAAACAACTATTATTTAAATTTTTATTAATAGCTCAACATTTAATTAATGATTTTGGCGGCGTTTATTGATTTGTATTGTTTTAATTAATTTAAAACCAGTTTAGTGAATTTTTAGGTGTAATTAAGTAAATTGGAACATGCCGTAAAAAAAGTATTTTTTTCTTCTTTCTTTTCGGCATGGTTTTCTCTTAATAATAACTTAAGTTCATCGTTCATCCTGACGTAGCTTCATTGTTATTTACTATTTTAATTTTGTCATTGATTTTCTCCTTTTTAAAACTTTTCAATTACTACTTATAATAAGAAACCATTTTAAATTGTTTTCTTACAAGTTATATCGTGTGACTTATTTTTCTTTCTGTTGTTTAAAATGAAAAGTCTGAATGACGTTTCAATTACCTAAGTCTAAAATATCTTTCTTTCTAAATACACACCTCTTCAGAGATTCACATATTTATTTTATGAGCTCATCAGTTCCGCGACTATTCATCGCAAACGTGTCGAAAAGAACTGAAAATCTTTCCTATCGGGAAATCTATTTTATGCACGACTGGTTCTGTTTAGAAGAAATTAATTCCCCGCTCTTGTTATCTTCGGAGATTCGCTTCGGTCACCCTCGCAGGGTCAAATGCAAGATACTAATTCTCCGATACAAGAATCCGAAATCTCTTTGGCTGGTGTCCGAGACGGAAAAAAAGGGACTGGTGTGGTGTCGGAAACTTATTACCATATTCAGTATGTCGTGGGTGTTTTATCTATGAGGCCTTGCCTCTATGACAATTGCCCGTGTGAGAGATATTCAGTATTCTTTTTTTAGTGTGCTTCTAACAAAGCACGAAGTGTGTTGCAATAACCTACTTTTATTGTGAGATTTTATAATGATCTGAAGAACAATAAATTCTTGTTATCTTGGAGCATTCATATCTGAAACTTGAGCCCTTTAAGTTGTCTCACTCGATTTGTTATATGTGTTTAATAATAATCTTTTAAGCTTATTGAATTGACGGATTTTCTTATTGAGCAACAGCATCTTCCCACTTTAGATTGATGAATAATATAGCCAAGTAATTAAATTATTTAATTTTTATCAGTGTTATAAAAACACAAATTGTAAACATTAAGATGTAATTGAGAAGTGAGTGATAGATTCGTGATTTTTTTTAAGCTGCTCGAGATCTCTTTTAGTGAAGATATCTGGGCCACAATTAGTATCCTGGGTGATGATCAGCATAGAAGTTGGATTTGTCTGTCCATGCTGCTTACTAAAGAAGTCATGACCTTGGCATTTGTTTATTGGTCTTTTCATCAGACATCTATTTATGGGTATAAATAACCTTTTTAGGTTGTTTATTAATGGATATATAATTATTTATGTGTAAACTTTCGTTCAGTTTCATTCTGGCATCCTACAAGTGTTGGCTTTAAGGACAGAACCTCATAAAATAAGAAGAGCAAAGATGTAATGATGTATATCATGTATCTTCTACTTTGTGTTACTCCTGTGATACTCGCTTGACTTGAACGTAACCTAAAGGATATTGCCCCGAGATCTCCTGATTCACTGATTCTGCAAAAAAAAAACCTGTAGCGCTGCAGCCCATAGTGGGTCTTGTGTAGGGTTCAATACATTGCAATTAAGGCCGTATGGTTTCAGTGCGGTTCTTATCATACATTTATTAAAATAAGTCCGTTCAGCACAATCTAAGTTATTAAGGACCGTATATACACTGGCCTCCTACTTTTTTTTTTTTTTTTTTTTTTTTTTTTTTTTTTTATAAATTCTTTTATTGATATTTACATCTGTACACAGTACAACAAGTAAATGAGCTATTTACGGAACATTGTCTTGAAAAAGTCTTGAGAAGAATGTACCCAGTGGTAGCACTTCAGTTTTTATTTGGTCAGCATGTCTCGAGGCCCATCTTTTCAGACGCCTCGGAGGATTATCGGGAATAGATGCCGATGAGAGGATACGGACAAGCTGATTTGTATGAGCGGGTAATTTGGAATGAAAGGAGGTGTATCTTTTTTGGGCAATTTCTGCAACGAGTGGGATATTCAGGTCTCTATGGATGAGTTTGTTGGTAACAAAGTAAGGAGCGTCGAGGATTTGTCGAAGGATTTTGGATTGCAAGGATTGGATGCGGGAGGAATTCGATGGTCTAGTGGATCCCTACAGCTCTATGCCATAAGGCCGGATAGGTTTAATAATGGTTGTGTAAATGAGTTTTTTGAAGTAAAAAGGGAGTTCTCCTACTTTTAAAATAAAAATTCCCTAAATATTGTTCTGCCATTGATGCTTTGTACTGAACACTGAAATTAAAATTCCCTCTATCTATTTTTTATATTATAAAAAAAAAAATTAAAAATAAATTGCTTCATGCATTCGAGGCAGTTTAATGTCAGGAACAGAATGATAACGTTTATCATGATTGAATGATCACAATTTATATTCAACAGTGTTTCAGTATCATTTATAAATACATCTAAATTTTGTTCTTATTTATCTTTCTCATACACCATTTTTCCGGCTATTATCCTATATTTATTTTTTCTATTTTTTTTTTCATAACCCGTATTTAGTTACATATTTTGCCAAAATAGTTCCTGAATAATTTCCTTCTACTGTATCTAGATACATTTTAAGGATATTTCTGTTAATAGATGATGTTTTTGTGCTATCACTGATTTGCTATTCCTCTTGGTGGTGGGGATCACTTCAATCTTGACACTTTATACTCTAATAAACTGCACTGTACATGTAATAATGACTAATAATTGTTATATTAAGGAGATTATAGATTCAAGTTTTTTTGTTGTTGTTTCTTCTGACATTATTTAGGTTATGATATTTCTTGATACAATTATAAAGTTATTTCATGTAAAGTTGCTTACGGAATGATTAGAAACAGTTAATTTAATATTGTACTACATCAAACTCGTTTCGCCCTGAATTGATTATAGCTGAGAAACTTACTTATAAATCCATATCATCTATTCAATTAAGTTTACATTTATCCATAAAAATATGTTTACATACCTAATAATTTACATTCATACAAATCAATGCATTCTTTCATAATAAAGTAATAAATTGTTAATTATATCTGCATACAATGGGTAATATAAACAATTATTTACACTGGCCTTATTAAAATAAAATCCAATTATAAAACTTTTCTAACAGTTGTTAAATCATGAATTAATGAATCTCTATTCCCAAATTAAGTATATAATTAAAATTATGTTTGTCATTTGTCATAACTACTATTTCACTTTGTTTTTAATTATCAGTATAATTTTTTACTTATCATCCTTATATATTGTATTCTACTACTGGTTGTTATCTTTGTTATTTATAGCCCTGAAGAAGGCCTATACTTTAGGGCGAAACGTCGGCATCAGTAAATTAAGTTTATACTTAATTGTGTGTTATTTTGACTGCGCCCTGAACTAACTTCTCCCAACTATACACACAGTCAACAATTCTCACTTCACTACCTTATTTTTGTTCATTGCAAGTAATTAACAGTCTCTCATTGTTAAACCAAATGTGTAAGTGTAAACTATAAAACTACATAATAACCCACTAAAGGAGTTAAGACATCTTCTACAATATGCAATAGTGAATTATCAGTATTTCTGAATAAATTTAGAAGTGTATAGAGGGTGTTACGAGCAATCAATAAAATAAAGTAATCGTTGTAATTAATAATTTCTCATTTTAATAAATATTTACGTAGAAACTAAATATGGAATTTCAATTATGTTATTACTATTTAGTAATTAACATGATAAGGTATTGAGTAAAATATTTGGTCCGAAGAGAGATGATGCCACTGGGGAGTTTAGAAGGTTTACAACGCGGAATTGCGGAACTTATATCCTGTGAATATAATTGAGTTGATAGCATCGCGGAGACTCAAATGGGCGCGTAAAGTTTTTGGGCTCGGTGAGGAACGAATTCCGAGAAAGTTGATATTCGCTGATCCGACTGGTAGGCGTCCGAAAGGTAAGCCGAAGCGTCGATGGGAGGATTGCGTTAAGGCTGATCTCTGGGGCTTGGGCTTGAACGGTGAACACTGGACGAGTCTGTGTAGACGGAATTTGGTGTTATCGGCATCGAACCTTCGGGTTCGGTAAGCCTATTATTATTATAATTAACATGATATTCGAAAAAATCAGTTCTTTCTAAAACATATTGTATTTATTAATTTGTTTTTTTTTTAGTTTATATAATGTAATGGATGTAATACATGAAAATGCGTTTGTATATTCATGTGACTGAGATGTATATTAAAAAACGCAGGAAAAAAATCGGTTAACCAATTTTCCTCGTGTAGTGTTGCTACCGATCCGAACCGAAATAGATGGAAGGAATCTTATTCCCTAGGAGTTCAATCATTGTGGTCTCTGAGGTCAAAAAAGGTCAGAACTCCAACCTGTTGCGCCTTCACAGTCACATACTCGAGCCGTGTCTATCTCCGCCCGCCCGTTGTACATTGCCCGACATCCCGATTTCGATTTACGTTTTACGCTAATACACTATTCACGAATTACCTTTTATTGTGCGGCTTTAATTATTTACTGGACTAACAAAAAATGTAACCGTGATCATAGAAGTCACCCTTAGCTTGGTAGAGGCTAGCATAACTGATTTCTAAGCCCATGCTTATGGATTTAATGGGTGGCCCTAGGTTTTTTAAAAGAAAATAAATAATCCTAGGTTATGCGGTCTTTCAGAAGGGACTTAAGTCGTTAAAGAACCCTATCTTAATTAAGGCTGAATACGCAAAATTTAGGACTCCCTCTATAACATCGTCCGATTGGTTACAGTAACATTAAATGACTTAAATGAATAAATAAGCAGAACTTGATGCGTGTTTTTCTATTCACTTAAAGTGTAATTTGTAATTATAACTGTAATTTGAATATCCATTTTGTTTTATTATTTTCAATTATAAACCTTTGTAATCGACGAAATAAATTTTTAAAAAAATCTCGCCTTCAAAATTTGAGGGTTTACGTTGCAAGGTCTGAATAAGGAAAAAAAATCCTTTTGTTCACTGACCCTACACCGAAACTACAGGACCAATTTTTTTTAAATTCGTCACAAAAATACTAGGACATGCAACGATGCTTTTAACAACTATTAGTCGACATCAGCTGGTTATTTTTAAAATGGCGGTCGATAAAAAGTTATTTCATTCAATAATAACTGAGCTAATATTATTTTATTTTAAAGATAGAGAAAAAAAATATTTATGTTATTTAACCAAAAAGCTGCGATTATTTATTACTTTTCATTTTAGCTAATTGCTTATAAACAGTTATACTTTATTATAGTTATTTGGAAATAATAAACCATTTATAATAATTTGCAGCGTTTTATTAAATCGTTCCATATGAAATTTAGGATTATCATGCTAAATATCAATTGGATTGTCAAAGATGTACTGTAATTTCTATCACTATACTTAATCAAAAACGAAACAAGTGTATGTATGTATATAAACATATTGTGCTTTTTAAAATTATTTTTCAATTAGTTATTTTCTTACACATCTAACCTATATCCGCACATAGATATACCAATATAAACGTTTAATATAATGTTGAAGAAAACGGTGATCCCGAGCCAGTGCAATGTCAAGTCAAAGATCCCTATCCTAATCAAAACCTGGTCAGGCAAAATTTAGGACTCCCCCAGTAGCATTGTGCGATTAGCCGTAGTAAAGTAGCATAAAATGGCGTTAAATGAATAAACAAACAACCGTAATTATCAATGTTTATTTTAAAATAAGATTGATCAATTATTCAATAAATCAATATGATGCAAGGTATACTCCTTATGCCAACTATATATATTACTTATTATCGAGCTTGTACTTTGCTCAGTATACTTTGTTTTCTTTTATTGGTAGGCAGAGTTAAATAACAAATTGGAATACTGGAGAGGAAGAAGTTGGCGATGAACAATATGAGAACTCGTTTTGGAGGTGGGTGGTTGATCCGCCCTCTTGACCTCACAAGCGGTCCAGTTTCGGACGGACCATCTGCTTAACTTTTATAAACTTCTTTCTTGAATAAGTTCTTCGTTCATTTTTATGGCACATTGAACATTAAATTTCATTTTTGTTTAGATAAGGTGTAACTTTAAGGAGCTTTTTCATTTATTACAGTACCTACTAATGTTAGGATATTCTAAGAAATAAATTCCAACAATGACAAGGAGGTATTATTTAAGGGTCTGTCCTCATGTATGTATTAAATTCGTTTTTTATTTATACAAAAATGCAAATATCTTGTTTGAGTTTTTGGTAATTTCTTTGTATTGTTAAACTGCGTAGTGTTAAAATTTTATTTCTTACTTTTTCTCACATATCATTCATTGATCACACTGTATGGACAAGAAATAGATATTGTCTAAGAACGAAATGACAACATTTTCAAACCAAGATAACGGAAAAATTTAGTAATAGAAAAAAGGAACCTCAAAATCCACGAACTCTTTTAGTACTTTTAAAATTTCCAACTGTTTCTATACCTACGGGTTCGGAAGGAGGTGGTTAGACTGAGATCACGTTAAGCAGCCAGTTTTTTCTACCTGATTTTGGGTACTTAGTTTAGACCCTATTGGGTCCAATTATCGCCATATGAAAGAAATAACAGTATAAATAATTAAATGTTAATAATTTAAAGTGAAGGTCAAGATTTAATATGAAATAAGAGAATGTAATGAGCTTCTGGGTGGAATTACCGGCCTATAACAGTCGAAACGCTGTGCATTATTTAGTAAAAAGTGGTGAAGCAGTATTACAGCCCCCAATTTTAGATTAGAATAAATAATTATATATTTAGTGACAGAGAGAGAGAAATGCTTTATTTATCGGCAATGCAGCCCATATACATTGGAGTTCCTTGTTACACATCATACTTAAATAAAAAATAAAATAAATCTCTTTATTTGTTTTCGGGCTAGCCCGTACAAATGGAGTTGAGTTGTACAAAACAGTTAAACATAAATCAAAGAAATCTATTACAACTGTACTAAACAAAATACGCTTCAAAAACAAATGCATAATAAAAGGCAAAATGAATTGTAACTGTATAAATGTTAAACAAATAAATTAATCATAAATAGTTTAACAAATTCAATTATTGTTCATATCATATCTGTAGTAATTGGCACGGAAATTGTTCGATACTTTTGCAATAAACTTGGCGTTAGAGTTGATATTATGTTTGAATAACTGTGATGAATTTTTAATATGTTCAGACTCCCTAACGGCCCTCAATAGCATCAGTAAAAATAAAATAAATAATAATTACATCTTATCAAACATTTTGACTCTTATTGAAACCATAAGAAAAAACAAAACTGTTAATTTCATGTGGATCCCAGGGCATTTCAGGCATAGAGGGGAAAGATATAGCGGATAATGCTGCTAAAGAGGCCTGTACCCTCTTTCCAGTTCCCCGAATTTCCATTCCCTTGCCCGACTTCAAGTCAAAAATAAGAAAGGAAACTAAGGAAGCTTGGGACCGGAATTGGCAGGAGGTAAAGGAAAGCAACTTGCTAAAATCAATTAGAACCCACGCGACGCCCTGGAACCTCATCTCAGGCCAAAGAAGGGATCAATTAGTGTTAACCAGACTGAGGATAGGACACACAAGGCTCACGCACAGTCATTTATTGGAAGGCCAACTCCACAATATGTGAAAACTGTAAAGTAAAAGTCACCCAATACACATATGGTAGACCGTATCAGATACTAAAAAAAGAGAAAAAATGGAATCGACGGCTCGAGCTACAACAACTAATACTAGAAATGACGAAGTTCACAATGCAGTTAATGAATATAATCAAAAGAAATTGATTGTAATAATTACAACATGTTAAAACAATTGTAAGTTAATAAATTCGATACTATAATTTTATTATATCTAATTTGATGGGTACAACTCTTAAATTTAAAATTTTAATAATTAAAATAAATTGTTATTTTATATGTGCTTAAATTTTTTGATACAATCAATTCTTATTCATCTGTTACTTATAAGTAATATAATTTATCAAATTTATTTATTTTTTTTTTGTTATTTATATTATTAGTTTTTTTATTTATTAAGTAATCTATGCTCAATACTCTATGCAATTATTTGAACTGAAAATTTCGTTTTTTTTTGTTAGTTTTTTACTAGACTACTATTTATAATGATTTGAACAAAGTATTTTTCAAGTTTTAATGTCATTTTGTTAACTCATAGAATTCCTTTATCTCTTGATATTTTTTCATACATTATTTAGTGATAGTGACATAAAATAAGTTAATGATTAATCATTTCGGACAATTATAACCTGTTCTGTTCTTTTTAAAAATATAATTGGATTAATTATTTACAAATTTTCAATTAAACTTCTTTTTCAATAAAGTTATATCAAGAGTTCTAAAGTAGGATAACACGAAAGACAGAAGATTTGTAGGACGTGGATCTGTGAGAAGGTATATAGGTTGGGATCTCGTGTTTACTGATTGGATAGAGCAAAGGAAAATGTGGTAATATATGAAGTATATTAGGTGTTTTTTTTATTCTGTTTTTTTTTTAAATATCGTATATTTTCTAAAACAAGTTATTGTTTTATGACTTATTTTAGTGATACTGTAAGTATAATCAGTCTGGCTTGAGCCTCCGTTCAGTTAACATCATTAATACCCACGTTATTTGTGCTCTCCAGAGTAATTCATCTTATTTGTTTACTGAGATACAGCGGCTAGCTCGTCCAGTAATCCCTAACCTCGAAGGTATTAAGGACGTTAACACCCGTTACTGTTTTTCCTTATTATATCTGCCGTGAGTATTGTTTGTTTTTATAACTTATTTTTTCAATTTAATTTAAAAAATGGTGCAGTGTTCATTGTGCGAATGTGCCATCACGCGTGACGACAAAAACAATTTAAATTGCAGTAAATGCCGTGTTGTTTATCACGGCAAGTGCTGTAATTTGAAAGAAAAAGAAATAGAAACTCTGAGAGTTAATAAAAAATCATGGCTGTGCCCTAAATGTGACTCAGAAAAAAAAACAAGTGATAAACCCTCATCACCTTCCAAGATCAATGAACAAAAAACAGGTATACCAACCTTGGCCGATGTAATGGCAGCAGTGACCAGTCAAGGATCCCAGGTCAACGAGGAAATTAAAAATATGCGCGGTGCCCTAGAAAAATATGGAGAACTCAGTTTTGAATTAAATGAGAGGCTCTCCAAAATCGAAAGCCATCTAGAAGGCCAGGCAAAATATATTGAAGAGCTCTCTCTAGAAAATAAGACGTTAAAAAATAAAGTAGGTGAGCTCGAGGTCCGTCTTAATAAGGCCGAGCAGGGCCTACTTCGTAGGTCTCTTGAAATTCGAGGTATCCCGGTCCGCCCGGGCGAAACCCCTGCGGCTCTGGTGACCAGTGTAGCAGCGGGCTTAGGCATGAAGATTTCTCCCGAGGACCTGGACACGGTGGTACGACGCAGATCGAAGCCGGGTGACGAAAGAACTCCTCCTGTCGTTGTCCGTTTCGTCAGGCAAATCACGAGGGACGAGCTGGTGAAACAAAGAAAGGTCAAAAGAGATTTCACCACGCTGGACATCGGGTGGGAATCCAATGATTGCCACCGTATATACCTGAGTGAAGAAATGTCTCCAGGAAACCGACATCTTTACTGGCTCGCCCGACAGAAGAGATCGCCAGGAAAACTGAAATATGTTTGGTTTTCTGCCGGCAGAGTTCGCTGTCGTAAGGACGACGGACATCCGGTGGTCTTCATCGACCGAGCGCAGGACCTAGAGGTCTTCGGCTGACGTCCCGACTACCGTCTACCTTCTGGCAACAAACGGATTCACACCACGGACTCTATATGTAACTTACTGAGTTTAATGTTTAGTGTTACGGTACATTTTTATTTTTATACAATTTTTCTTTTCTACAATAGTCATTATTTATTTCATTTTTCAAGTATTATTTACTCAACACTTTTGATTGTTTTATTTTGTAATTTTTTTCTTCTAATATTCAAATTTAACCAACATTTAGCTACGTCGTCTTCCTACCATCAGTGTTTTTCCCCATCCCGTTCCTATGACTAGTATCCTAAATATCTGCCACGTCAACTCCCAATCTTTGACCGCTCATTATGATGAATTCCTTCAATACTTTACCCAGAACTTTTACCATATCATTGCAGTATCAGAAACTTGGCTAAAACCCTACATTCCCTCCTTTTCTATTTCCTTACCCGACCACTCCTTCTTACGTCATGACCGATTAGGCCGCACAGGCGGAGGCGTCGGTCTCTATGTACATAATAGCCTACAATCCCGTATCCTAGATGTCTCAACCCCATCCGATCATCCTCATATTGAATTTATTATCCTTGAAATCATTTGTAACAATCATCCTCTCTTATTTGCAGTAGTGTATCGCCCTCCTTTAGTTCCGTTCGATGCTCCTTTTGAAACCACCCTCTACAGTTACGTTCCTCTCTATAACAATATTATAATCTCCGGCGACCTCAACACCAATTTCCTTTCCAACTCCAATGACAAACTGTACCTCGAAAATCTCTTCTTTTCCCTTAATCTTTTCATTGTACCTTTCTTATCCACCCATCATACTCGTTGTTCAGACACCTGGCTGGACCTCCATGTAATTGATTCGGCACATAGCCTTCTCTCTTCATCTCAAATACCAGTCCCATTCTTATCCTGTCATGACCTAATACACATATCATACAATATCCAAACTCCAGCAATCCTTCCTAAAACAACAACTTTCCGTAATATCAACTCCCTTACCCGTGAAATTATCCAATCCGATCTTGAAGTCCTAAAGTGGGATGATATATATTCATGTACCTCTATAGATTCAATGGTCGATATCCTCACTTCTAACCTCATCAGCATCCTCGATAAACATGCTCCCCTCAAAACCTGCACCTTCCGTCGCCGCCCTGCTCCTTGGATGAGTCCAGCAATAAAAGACTTACAGAAGAGGCGTGATGCTGCCCGTAGACGCTTCAGACGTACTAGACTAACGGAAGACTATCAAGCGTTCAGGGCACTCCGCAATCTGACTCAGGCAACAATCAGACAAGCAAAATCTAATTACTTTCACGAAACTCTCTCCTCTGCTCCCGATTCAAAATCAAAATGGCAACTCCTTCGCCAACTGTCTCTTTGCAAATCCTCTTCCTCAACATCCTATCAAGCCTCCCCAGATGAATTAAATATATACTTTTCATCCTCCTCCTCTGATAATCATTTTCCACATCCTTCCGACTTTTCTTCAGTTACATCATTTAATCCAGATGATTTTTATTTTTCCGATATCACACCAACTGACCTTATCTCCTCTATAATGAAATCCCATACCAACTCTATAGGATTTGACGGAATACCCGTCAAACTACTAAAATTATGCCTTCCCGAAATCCTACCAGTTCTCCTATTCATATATAATTTTTCCCTCCAAAATTCTATATTTCCATCAACTTGGAAAAAAGCAATAGTCCATCCTATCAATAAAACCTCTAATCCTACATCCCCTAAAGACTATCGCCCAATTTCTATCCTATCTAACCTTTCCAAGCCCTTAGAAAGAATAGTTCAATCTCAATTATCTAATTTCCTTGAAAAGTCTAAACTTCTTGATCCTCTCCAATCCGGTTTCCGACCTGGTTTTTCCACACAATCCGCTCTCCTAAAAATCACCAGCGACATACATACTGCTATGGATGAAAAGAAACTGACCGTACTAATACTTCTAGACTTTTCAAAAGCTTTTGACTCCGTGGACCACTCCATCCTTTTCTCCAAACTACGATCCCTATCCTTTTCCAACAACACCATTCGTTGGTTTCACTCATTTCTCTCTGGTAGAACCCAAGCTGTCACCATTCCTAATCATCCTCTATCTTCCTTTCTGGCCCTTTCGGCAGGTGTGGCCCAGGGTTCAAGTATATCTCCTCTCCTTTTTAATTCCTATATTAATGACCTTCCCAACTCTATCCATCATTGCTCCCACCATTTGTACGCTGATGATTTCCAGATCTACCTATCCTTCTCCCCCTCCGAGACATTATTAGCATTTTCGAAGATTCAGGAGGACCTGGATAGAATCAGCGCCTGGGGATATCTGAATAACCTCAAGCTAAATGCCATGAAGACGCAAGCAATAGTAATAGGTTCCAATTCCCTTATCAAATGTCATACCAACTTTCCGAGTCTAATCCTTAATAATTACCCAATTACGTTCAGTTCCACTGTCAAAAACCTAGGTATCACCATCGACCAATCCCTCTCCTGGAAACCTCATATTGCCCAAATCTCCCGAAGAACAATCAGTACTCTTAAATTTTTCCATCGATCCCGTCATCTCCTCCCCCAATCCACTCGTAAGCTCCTCGTATCCTCACTTATTTTCCCCCACTTTGACTATTGTTGTGCGGTGTATGACGGCCTCCCGGCTGTGCTTGAGGACAGACTAAAGCGTATTATGAACATTTTCTTAAGATTTGTCTTCGGTACATCAAGGAGGTCTCATGTTACCCACTTATACGGTGAATTAAAGTGGCTCCTTCCCTCAACCCGCAGACAATATTTCCTTGGATCATACCTCTACCAAACTATTAACTCCCAGCATCCTTCCTACATCTACAGTCTCCTTCAATTTAAATCCTCAATCCACTCACTTGAAACTCGATCGCGACATTCTGACCTGTACCTTCCTACCCACAGAACCAAAACCTTTGATCGTTCCTTCATTGTTCGCTCTACCACACTCTGGAATTCTCTACCAATCCATATCCGCCATGCTGCCTCTTTATCCTCATTCAAATCCCAACTTTTCCTATACTTCCTGTCATCCCAAATAGACGATTAGCAAATGTGATGTCAATTCTATCTAGAAATCTACATTGAATGAATGAAGATTACTGTTTACCGCCCAAATTTTAATTTGATTTTGTTTAAATACAATTTTTATTTTCTCATAAGATAAAATTTAGAAGATATATATTTTTATTAATTCTTTGTTATTTTTATGTATATAACTTCTCATTGTAAATAATTATAATTTTAATAATCATTGTAAATAATAATTAATCATGTTTTTGTCTGTTGGCCAGACATATTATATATTCAACTTGTACATAACTGTTATTCTTAGGGGACCTAGTCCCAGAATAAAATTTTTTTCTATTCTATTCTATTCTATTCTATAATCAGAAATGTAATTACTGACCAAACTCATTAAAGGTATTAGCATCCAACAATGCAACCTTTAGCTTATTTGACAACCACTTATAGTAAAACATAAAAGATATATGTTTACTCGTTAATAATTATGTAGTAATAGTAAATGAAAAGGCGTGAGGGAAGGCAGCATGTAGGAGATTGTAATGGAGAAGAAGGATATGGCAATCAAAGTTCCCCAGGGATTACCTCACCGTCGGAATGTCCTGCTCGACTTTTTCGTCTCAACCATTCGACACCTTAGCTCTATCTAATGTTTAAATACGAATCAAAAACGGTTGGTCTTTTTTAAAAAGTGAACTTGTAGTCTTTAATATTAGTATCCTTGTAATGATAATAATATTTCGTGAAGTGAGAATGGTTGACTGTGTGTATACATGGGAAAAGTTAGTTCAGGGTGCATTCAAAAGGAAACACAATTAAGTATAAACTTAAATTACTGGTGCCGACGTTTCGGCCTAAACTATAGGCCTTCTTCAGGCCTTCTCCTACAATATATAAAGATGATATGTAAAAGAAATATACTGATAATTAAAAAGAAAGTGAAATGTTAGTTATAACAAAGACAAATATAAAAATAATTAGAAACAAAAGGGACAATAGAAACGTAATAAAAGGTGAATAAATAGATAATAGAAATTAAAATTAAAAAAAAAAAAATATCTATATTTACAGTATGAAAAATTGTTAAGTTAAAAAAAAAAAATATTAATAATAATTTAAACCGAATAAGAAAAAAAGTTACAAAACGTCTATACTTTTATAAAATGTGAATCATTATAATATAAAAGATGTGAATACGTATGTATACACATCTCTCTGTGATTTTTTTTATATTTTATTTATTTTTTTTTATTTTTTATTTTTTTATTTATTTTTTTTTATGGAGAACAAAAACCAAAAAAGATATGTTGGAAAGGTTGAAATGTTAGAAGTGGATAGGTAAAGAGGTGAGAGACATTTAAATCAGATATGAGTGCGTACCGTTTGAAGGAGAGCGTCACAACAACGAAGTAAAGAAATTATCAGTATATTTCTTTTCCTCATCATCTTTATATATTGTATTCTACTACTGGCTCTTATCTTTTATTTTTCACAGTCCTGAAGAAGGCCTATAGTTTAGGCCGAAACATCGGCACCAATAAATTAGGTTTATAATTAATTGTGTTTTCTTTTGATTGCACCCTGAACTAACTTCTCCCATAATAATATTCCATTTCCCAGAATATTAGTATAGAATATATTTTTTTAGAGTTCGGAATATTTTTGGGGTATGTGAAACACCTTGCGTTTGTTTATGAACTTGTTATCTAGAAACAGTACTCCTTACACTAGTGTTGACCCACAGGATAAAATAATTTTCCATTATCCACAGTCGAGTTCGAACTAAAGTCAAAGAATAGTTTTGATGAAAATAATTGAGTTCTGAAAATAAGCTCATTTCTGACTTATTTTTTATTCCTTTTGAAGATTAAGTAAATTTACTCTATTTAGAAGTCCTGTTTTAAGTAGCTAACTCATGTCACACTTACTAAGTTGTACAGCGGTTTTTTTTCTTTTCAATATTCTTCCAATTTTATCACGTCATTTTGAAGAGATCATTAAAATAGATGAATGTGGTAATATCAGTGAGATTGTGGTCCCTGAAAAAAATGCAAAGTATATTATTTATTTATTCCTATTAGTTTCAGTGAAAAAAAAGTGAGAAAATATTGCTGTAAACTATTTCACACAAACATAATTTCAATATAGCTAATAATAGCCCCTAGCATTGAAGGGTTGTCGTCATGACTGTCACTGACACCTACATTGGTAGGCGCGTACCTAAGCTTTTTATTAGTGTTTTTATTTAAGTTTATGTAAAATAATCTCATTAATTAAAATGGTGTTCCTTCAACTGGCAGTTGCTTTCCATAATGTAATTTGATCTCTCTGCATTATTCTTTTTTAAAATATATTATTTGGAAAAATAGAAGGGTGTATTTGGGTCAGCAAACTGTCCAAATATATTTCCTATCGAAAGCTCTGACAAAATTTGTAGATGCTCCCTTTTATGTTTCTAATGAGGCATTCGACCTTCACATTTCTTTTGTTACTACAACTGTAAAATATCGTTTATGTATTAATATATTTTCCGACAGGCTGACTACAAATCCAAATACGCTGGCTCAGGTCCTATTCTCTGCCACCAATGCATATGATATGAACAGCCAAGAGGACTGTTGTCAAGGGACTTATTACACGGAAAACATTATGTTTTCTAATTTGTGTTTCTTTTTCTCTATTTTGTATCTAATTATAAAAATTGTTAGGATGATAGTATTGCGTTTGATGATAGCAAATCTGATTATTGTCGAAGCATGTAACATTCTTATAGATAAATAAAAGATTCTTTCTACGACCAATCAAATCATTCTTAAGTTGTCCGGCGATACCGATAACTTAAATAGACAATAAATTTATGATAATGTACCGTTTTATGTTAATGCTTGTAAATAAGGTTTTTAAAAATGTTGAAAACAATCTCTACCAGTATGGTAAAAAGTATTGACCGAAGGATTCACCGAGAACTGTTGAGCCCAAGATGAATAGCTCTCACCAAGGTTCCTTTCTTTGCCGAACTTGGAAGATGGAAGAATGAAGATGTTTTGTTGTTGCTTTTTGTCGCCACCCCGCCACTGTTTTCACCTCAACTCTCCACGTCATCCCCAACTTTTTCCCTTCGACACTCCTGCGATCCCTCTACTTACCCTCCGATTCTGCTACCCTCCTCCAAGTATGCTTTCTAAGCTGAGCTAGGACTAACCGATCTTTCTGACCTGTTTGTTCTCAGGACGGAGAAAGGAACTGACCTTAGCACCGATACGTCTCCCCTCAGCGATTTGATTCCAGTATCGCTTGATACAGACCTTAACCAAACTGTTTCGTAACATATTTTAAATCTTAATTACTTTTCGAATTGTTTCTCTATATTAGGAAATTAGGTTAAATCCTTTTTAGCCTTAGCGTCTTATTCTTGAAAGGAAATAGCTATGGATGTTACATGTTACTGTTTTATTTTTAGCAATTGAACTGGTGTGGTGTCCTTATTTCTTTCTTACTCTTAAGTAATAACACAAAAATGAACTTGTTTACATAAATTTCAGTATAAAGTAGTTTAATTATTATAAACCAGTAGGACTCTCAGGGGGGAGGGAAGAGCCCGTGGCTGAGTGGCTAGCGCGCTAGTCTCTCATGCTACAGGTTCTGAGTTCGAATCCCAGTCCCAGCGGTGCTTTTATAAGGATGTAAAAAAAATGGGGATTCACTCACAACCTCTCCCCCGGTATGTGAGACCCGTCAGCCAAAGGGTGGCCACTCACAAAATTAGTCGTAGAGAGTGATGACCCTACACTAAAAATAGCATGAGCGTGAGTGTAAACTCGCAGGAGTTTACACCGTGAGGCCCAGGGCTACACGGCCTGTCGCGCCACTGAAAAAAAAAAAAGGACTCTCAGGGAAAATTAAATTTGGCATGTGTGTTAGTGTCCGTATGTGTTAAGTCTAGCGTAAAAACTAAAAGTTCTACGAAAATGAAATTTTATATTTAAGACAACTATACGCTCGAGATAGATCTTACAGCAACTTTTTTATCGAAATTAGAAATCATTTATAAATGAAATCATTTATAAATATTTTGTCAATATGTAAAAATATAAATAAAGTTTATTTTATTTTATTTCTTAAAAAAAAAAAAATCAATGCGGATAATTAATAATTACCCCCGCTACACTAAAACACTAAAATATCATCTATGCTCCAGGACTTACAGCTTCCAACAATTAAACATTTTGTCCATACTCAAACAGCTTCTTACTTCAGTAAAACACCAGTCTCCAAAAATCCATTAATAAAGGAAATCGGTAACTATAATAAAGCATCTCTAAAACGCTACACTCATAAAAGAACTAAACATGTGTTACTAACTTAAGCTAGTTTATTTTAATTTATAATTTTATATTATCAATTGTGTTATCTGTTTTTATTAGTAGGTTTTTGTATAATTTTTCCTACAACCATATATAATCACAATTTAATTTTACCACTAATTATAGATTAGATAATTAGATTATAACTACCAAATGAACCAAACATTTGATGATTGTAAGGATGTCTCATCCGAAATTATTTATAAATATTTTGTCAATATGTAAAAATGTAAATAAAGTTTCTTTTCTTTTCTTTTCTTTCTTTCGAAATCGGCTTGCCAGAAGGACTACTTTATTATATTATGCATTTTGCACCTGTTTATGATTTTCTCAAAAAGGGCTCTAATGATTAAACTCTATATATCGATGTAAAATTTAATGGGCTTTAATATCATGTAGGTTTCATTCTGATTGAAACAGTATGACAGGGCTTAAATGCGGATATTTTAATTTTTTTTTTCCTCTTAACTGCCTTTAATTTTGTACATTCCAAAAGATTAACCAGATCATCTTAATGGCATTGATTAAGGACGGATAAATATAGAAGTTGGACGAATTTTATGAGCAACGAAAGATTATTTTTTAATGTAGTTTTTTTTTTTTTATATATATATTCTATGGGTTATAGGGTATTCGTTAAACGTAATACTTGATTCAGGTACTTGTTCTCAAAAATGTATTTGACGAAGGTGCACATTGATTATTACAATACTGAAAATACTTTTCATTGCGTACCTTCAAGTCTAGATTCAAGTCACGACGTGCGTCTTATAAGGACTTGAGCAACTGCTACTTGTCGCATCTTTTTCCGGTTTTTCTACTTTCTTTGCTTTTGAACAAATTTTCCTCAGGTCGTCGATCCAATAGAGATCAGAAAAGATTGTCTTTCTATTCATTCCTTGAAGGTAAATTGAAAGTATTTAATTTAAGTTTACATTTTCCAAAGTAATAAATGTTCGAAATCTTCGTAAAAAAACTGTAAAATATTACTCTAATTGACCCAAAAGATTTATGTATGAAACCCTTTTTAAACTTTAGGTAAAACAGCTAAAGTGATCATTGGACAAAAAATTTCTTAAGACCACAATTAATTAATTGAGTTTCAAAGGGACAAAAAAAAAATTATAAAAATAATTTCGGGAGGAGCCAATGACTGTGTAATTAGGGTTGAGTTCGAATCTCAGTCCCAGGAGAAACTGTTTAAGCTGATAATAATATGTATATAATCTTATATAAAACATATTATATAAGCTCATGAAATACATAATAATATATAAAGTACAAATCGTTGTAAAGCAAATACTTAAGTTATTTGTGCAGTTTTATATTAACTCTGCTGTTTGTAGTTCCGGTTTTTTAACGATTTTATCGCATGGTGATGTATAAATATTTAAAAAAAATATATAATGATTATAATAAATAAAAAACTAATCATAAAATCAGAACAACATAGGCATACAAAGATAATACACACATTACATGGAAAGATGACCTATTTAGCAACATAAATAGTACGTATAAAATGGATCATTGATGATCTTGAATATATTAAAAGTAATCATTAAAGACGTTAAAGAATTATGAGGTCCTCCATCTTCAGAACTACTAATAAGTTTGTTTCGTAAGAAGTCATAATTAAAACTCGTTATCACATTTCACATTAGAAAACAATTTAATATGTTTAGCATGTTCTATTAGTTTCAAAAACATACATATTATTGGTATATTGAAGTTTATTGTCATCACTGAGCTCTTAGGTATTATTTGAATTTTTCTTTGATTACAGCTAATCTTCTTCAATCTGTGGAAAATACTTTTAAAACTTGAGAAATATTTATTAAAAAACCTTATAATATCTCCCTTCTTCTATTTATGCTCATAATATATTTTAATTTCCTAAGCTCAGTTTGAACCATATTACGAAAAGAACTGCTGTTCGAGGTAAATTTTCGCTCGGCCGTGGGCTACGGTAAGGTCCTGGCGGGCAGATAATAACATCTCAGCCGGCCGACAATTGCTCCAGTAGGTCCATTATTCTCGGACTACATTCTAAAACGTGTCCTTCTCTTTGAGCCAGAATCCTTCCATTTCTTAGGCACGCTTCCCATTGTCTAGGAATCGCAAGGATAAAAGATTCAAATGAAATATCCACTCAATAGTGTCCTACAGGAATTTGTGCCCGGCATCAGCAAGTGCCTTTGTCTTCCTCCGAAGAATTTGCGACCCAAGGCCGTTCTTGTCGGTTTCGCAAATCGACCTGACCGCAATGGCAATGAGTTTCAATCTCATATTTCAAAACTTTGATGTAAATTGACCTTGCTTTTCAAATCAAACTGTCTCCAGCTGCTAATGTTTCGACAGAAAACTTGATATGTATTTCTACTAGCACATCTCTCATTAATGGTAACATATTCCACTTAAAAAGGATTTTTGTACGAATTTTCTTTAGGTACATTTAGCAAAGGAATTTCAAATTCAGTTAAAAAGGCATATTTTATTGTGGTCCTAAATTTTAAGTCATTATCAGGGCTAATAAAAACAAGATAGCCGATTAGCAAAATAAAAGAATAGTAAGTGTATTGCTATAAAAAAAATAGCAAAGTGGGAATTAAATTCGATATATCATACAGCAAACGTAATAACTTGTCGATATGGACATATATAGGAGTATAAAAAATATTAAAATGTTATGAAAAACAAATAATTTAATTTATGAAAAATAATAATGCTAAAAATGATTATTCATTTAAACAACGTAACGTAACTTTTATGCTACTGTGGCTAATCAGACGATACTAAAATGGGAGTCAAATGTTGCCTGTTTAGGTTTATTAGGATAAGGATCTTTAATAAGTACCTGGCACTGCACAGGCTCTGGAACATCCATTTTATTCCCTTTAAAAAATCTTATAGCCATTTCCAGGTTTATCCCTGTGTCATGAACTCAGATTGCAGTAAATCAAAAACTGGTAAATATGAAAGTTGGGCGAATTTGATAAAAAACTAAAGGATAAAAGTGCAAACATGTTTTTTTAATTCAATTCTTGTGTTTTTGAACACAAGAATAGTAATATAGATGTATAATATACAGTTGGTTAGCTAGAATTTTAAAGGTTACGGAGAGTGATGAAAAGCCGATAAAAGTGATTGACTGTTGTAGATAAAAAAATAATAGATTATTTAATAAAACACTTGTTTCTATTTAAATTTAAAATAATTAATTCTTTAACAATTTATTTTTATCTTTAAATGTATTCAAAAATTCTTAAATTAATTTTAACAACGGAATTAAGTGAAAGTCGTGTGTTGCGCCCACCAGATTTTTTTTTTATAGTCATTAATGTCTAAATCTTAAAATGTTGTAGATATGTGTTGTTATGTCATTTATTACCAAAAAAAACGTATATGTTATTAGGATCACTCTGCTGCAAGATTGTTTTATACAACTTTAATGTCCAATTTAACAAAACAAAATCAGCTTAACAGTTTCAGAGACTTGGAATTAGCTCTTATATATATTTTTTTTATATTCAACGAAGCTTCTAAAATATATGTCAATGAATATCAAGGTTACTCTTTATCTTCTTATGAACGCATCATTTATAAGTTGGACCCTAAGGTACAATGCAGGTTATGTAACCCGAAGCGATAAATATTGCCGAGGGGAGAAAGGTATATTTGTACCATTCCTGGCAATATTTCCGAAGGAATGCTCTATCATTCAAGCCGTCCCCAAAGGCTGTAATCATCGGAACATTAAATTTTGTAATGATAGCCTCCTGCAGATTTCTGGTACAACACTTGAACACAAGAGGTTCTTGATCCCGCTGCATCTTTGATATGGTGAAAGTTTTAATCGCCGATTTGAAGGACGTGTCTCCTGCGGCATTCCGATATGTCGACAAATATGTGCATTTATCATAGGAATGCTGTCATAATGGTGATTTCATCATAGCAAAAACTAAAATATTCTTGTAAAATTTGCATATACTTATCCCGAACAAGTAAATTACACACCAAACACCAAAACGTAGGAGGATATAAAAGTATATGATTAATAAGGTGCAAGATAAGATAAACGGGTGAGGAATGATTTACCTTGTTCATTTGTGTATAAATCATAAATGAAATACTGTATTTGTAATCACCATCCAATCAAATGATAGTTATCTGATCGGGCTAATGGCTTCGAATTGAGAAAAAATATATATGTAGATCGATGGAATTATCGATAAATTTATAATTACATATATTATTAAGATTATCTTCTTTCTTAATCTTCACTACTACATTTTTTAAAAAATATTATTTATTCAATGAAAACTTGTCTATGAAAAGCTCTACATGTCTTTCAAACTAATTCAAGATAGAATTAAAGGCCATAATGACGTATAAGTTATTCACATTCAGTCATTCCTACAGCCATTTTTTAAAAAACATAGCTTCAAAAATTTTAGTTATATATATTTATTTTATTTTTTTATACACCTGATGACATAACTATGAGATTCTTCCGTCCACGTTAGGGCTATTTCATAGCCTTTTTAACCTCTTAATGGTTATTTTTAACAATGAACCTTATTAATCGACAAAAAATCAAAATTAACCTCCACGTTCGTCAGACTCTTCATTCCAAATTATTAATTTAAAAATCCGCCAAAACGACGAAACTATGTAGAAAGAACTCTTATTATGATGATACAGTCAAATGAAAACCGATTGAATTCTCCAGGCGACAAAACTAGAATCGCCGAAATAGGACAGGTATTGATAGAAATATTGCGTTTTGAAATTTGTAGCAATGAATTATAAATTATTCTTATGTGCACTCTGCACCGCTTATATCATCCCATTACTTGGGAGTTTTCGGATAGATATTTTTAACATTCTAGAGCTCAATTAAACTATAATTTAATACTATAAGAATAAACGTGTGAGTGTGTGTGTGCGCGTGCGTACGTGTTTCTTATTATATTTGAGTATATTTCTATGTATGTATATAATATATAATACATAACACTGATTCGATCTGATATTGAAAAAATGTCAGATACATATTTCTTATTGGATTCGAATCCAAGAGGTGTGAATGGAAGTTTACTGCCTATTTCGTATATAACCTTTATTATTTTTTTATATGAATATTTGTTTTTATTTAATTTATTTATTGCAATTTCCAATAATATCATAACTACTGTATTAGATACATGCAATAAGTAAATATGAGGTACGAATGCATGACATGAAATATTCTTATAAAAGAACAACCTTTTGACATTCAGTGACTATTGTAGTCGGTCCCGAAGGCTTGTTTCTTCTTTTCAGTAGCCTTGGAGGGGTCTGAGGAATATTTAAGGATGCCTATTTTAAAATAATAAACCATTGTGAAATAAGGTATAGGTTCTTTAAGGTGAAGGTCAAAGTATGTGTATAAAATTGGAGGCTGATTTATACTTCACCACTCTTTTATTGAAAATAAATGCACGACGTTTCGGTAATTGAGATTCGGTAGACATGAGGCTTTTGGTTGTAAGCATCTACTCACACTAGATAAATTAGTTCCTTTGCACCTGAAGATGGCATTATAGCCGAAACTTCGTGCATTTATTTTTAATAAAAGAGTGGTGAGGTATAAATCAGCCTCTAATTTTATTTATTGTGAAATACATCTAATATAGAAATGGTTAAGGGGGTACCGAAGTAAACACAACTTGGCACAGTACTCTTATAAATATTTAACGCTCCGCGCCGTATAATGTTGCACCTTATGCAATGAATCCATGAAGTGCAGCTCATTGGTATGCTGTATCTCTTGTAGCTCAGGGTTTCACAAAAAGTATCTTATGGCTAAATGCTGCCTGCAATGCAATCTGTGCTAGGGACCTTTTCTTTGGTTGACGATTCCATCCGCTTGTCCACCGCGCTCCGGCATCTTCTTCTTTAGGTATTATATCCTCTAGCTGTCCGAACTGCATCTTTGACCTTTCGAATCGTTACGACAAAAATCTTGCTATAAATATGTTACAAGCTAGTTTTTTCTTGTATGCAAGAATTTAATGATCCTTGCTGGGGACACGGTTGATGGATCATAATTTAATTTGAATGACTCCGTCCTATTTACATATCTTAAACGAATCGACCGGATCAATTTGCGATTTCAAATGAATATGAATTAACTCAACTTTAAAAATTAGCTCAGACAAGCCTGGAGCTACTAAGTAATTACAAACTCCAGTAAACTGTTATCTATCAATATTCATTTAGTTAAAATTTAATAATCACAAACATTTTAGTTGAGGTCTTAATAATGTTAAAGTTATACAGAATACTAATTTAGGTAATGGCGGTTCCAAAGGGGTATAAGGGAAGGAAAAAATGTTCTTCTCCTACTAAATTACCTCTGAAAATAACTTTATGGCTGCTTAAAATCTTTACCTTCTACTTGTTTACTATAACTTACTGCAATGCAATGCAAGTGAGTTACTGTAATAAATTAGAATTAGAATGTCTCAGCAAAGTCTAGTCAGTTAGTTACCAGTGGTTCAAAACTGGCCACAGCAGGTTGAAATATATTTTATGGCGTTTTTAGCTAAAATATATTGGGAATCTGTGGTTTAACCCGCTCTATTAGCTTAATTGTATTCGGTCAAGACGTTCGGTGTGAAAAACCCCAATATAGAAAATATTCAAATCGCAATAGCTGTGTTATTTTTTTTTTCTTATAATCTTTAGTTAAATTCCAAAACCTTTTTCATCCAGTTTTCCCTGATTTAATCCTCAAAATGCCAATACATTTTTTTAACAATTGTTACAGGTGATTTGCTTATTTTGATATAAATAAAAAATTCCTAAAACTTAGCCTACATTTTTTTAAGTTACGGACACACTGGATGTCTCATATCAATGTCTCACTGTTGATCAGAGATTTCCAGCATAACGTATAGATCTGTTTGATTCCCGTTTTGTCCAGAGGGTGTCTGATTTTACAAAACTCCTGTTGGTATAACTGTAGTTCCTGTAATATTTATACGTCTTCGGCATCTTCTATTTATTTCTTGAACACTTCTTTTGTATATTTTAGTGTTTTTTTTTATATATACATAAAACTGAAATCAATATCATGTTCGAGAATAATGGAAGGAATCTCCAATAAAATCTCCGATTCCATCTATTAATTCCAAAGTTCTTAAATATGGAAATATACAGCAACAAAACGAAAATAATTAGGATAAAGAGAAAAGAAGGAAGAGCAGACCGAGTAATACGATTGAAAGGATAGGAATCGGAACATGTCAGGGACTTCTTCTTCGTGTCCACTTAAATGCGGTCTCTGGCAAGAATAGAGGGAAAACAAAGAAGGATGGGAAAAGAAATGACAGAATAAGGAGTAATATTGGGGTTAAAATACTATATAAGAGAATAGACTAGGCTAGTTTTGTCTTGTGAAAAGAATGGAGAATGATAAGATGGCCAAAATAGTGTACGAAACAAGAGTAGAAGGAAAAAGGGCAAGATGAAAACGCAGAAAGACATGGGAAAGGGGCGTCACAAGTTGCTTCAGAAAGGAGAAGATATAAAACTAGAACCTAACCTCATGCAATACAAATATACAAAGGTAATTTCTATAAATACTCCTTAGTCTTTCTGGTAGAAAAAAATATTTCATTTTAGAAAGACCGTATTTCTATAACTCTATTTAAATAAGACAATTAATAAATTTAGTTTTGTTTTAAATCTTGGGTTTGTCAGAAATATTAGGGTTACTAAATATGCGTTGTAATTTTAAATATGGGAAATGAGGTTGAAGTAAATAGCCTTAATTTGAAAACTTTCCCAAAACACCCCAAGAATATACCTTCTTCATAAATAAGATTGCATCGTTGGTTGCTCTATGATTCTATTATGTAATTAAGGAATCAGGTGCATTCTCACAGACCAGCTTAAAAGAGTTACGCAGCAGGAAACTGGAATTGGAAGCCATCCTTCATAGCGACTTTGGGTTCGCCGACCCTCAAGATGGCTCATATACCTCAGCTAATGCCCCTGATAATTAGAGAGCAAATGGAAAATGTTCTAAGGAACGGCTGGGGAGCTAGGCCGATGTAGGCCCAATCCCACGGTTTTGCTCAACCAGTGTTTCTCTGCTTTGTTACGTTGAAGACAAAAGTGTGATGTTCTCATAACTGGGAAGTTTCTTTTCCGCTTCTATTTCCTTCATCATATGTACAAATAAATCTCAATCTAATGTTTATGCTTTATATGGTTTAGTTTTTTATATCAAGATACTTAATACACTTTAAGTTTACTTCTAATTGTCCTGTAATTCATATTTCATTAGTGTCAGTAAATGTAATTTTGAAGCTTTATTACTTAGACAGCTTCCACTACACCACAAACCGCGAGAGTCTGTATTAAAAAATTCTTCTTATCTAAAAAATATTGTATGTTAATGTTCCTTTAATGTTCATAAATTAAAAAAAAATTGAGTCTGCCAGTAAGATATTTGAAAAAAAAAAAGTTGCTCAATAAAAATTTTGTAAAATTTACATTGTATATAATGTTAAAGTTTCAGCTTTTGAATTCGTTTATTTAGATCAACAAGTATAAGGTATATTCAAATAACTAAATTTTGTAATTTTAAAGAAATAAACGTACCTTACATTACTCTGAAAACTAAAGCTATTTTCATCTTATGTATTTGGTTGACTTTATAAATCATTTATTTTATTTTTTTATAAACCATAAACAAGTGAACTGCAAAGCACTAATAGGCTTAGGAGTCTTAAAATATTGGAAGTATATTTTTTAACTATCTTTCAGTTCAGTTAAGTTATAAAAAAACGTTTTTCTCATTATGAACAGTTGATAAAAGAATAAAGAACGATCTATTATTTGTTTGTAATTAAAATAAATTAGTTTTTAAAAAATTCGACTTCGCTAGTTGTTGGTCTTTTTGATTATATTCTTAGGATGAATCATTCCAACCTCTTAATATTCTTAGTTGGTGACGTCTTCATGTAGCCGATTTCCTTAGCTAAATATATATTATCATTTGAAAAAGTATGTCTATTAATAAATATTTAATTGGTTCAACGTTGTTCTAATGTATTTTGTTTGTTTTGTTGCAGGTAAGTTGAAATATCTCATTTCACTAACAATGCAGCAGCTATCAGTACGTATCTATTTTATTTAATTTTTCATGTTCTAATAATTATTTATTGATTAATCCTGTCTAGCCTGACCTATATTTTAAATATAGAGTAAAATTGTTTAAGATTAATTTTGATTGATTTATTTTATGTATCTTTTGTAGTATTTATAGTGAAAATGAACTCTTATAACCCTCATAACTGTTGCCTTTTGCTGTGGCAGCTTGTTTTATTTGTTTGATTTTTTCAATAAAGCATTTTTAATCTAGCTGTAACAATAAAAAACTTTTTAATAAAAATGTTTAAAATATTAGAAAACTGGGGAAAAAACTGGCGCTTGTAATTTCCTAATGTTGAAGTTACAGAAATATTTATTCATTCATGTTTCATATTTAATAATAATAATAATAATAGGCTTACCGAACCCGAAGGTTCGATGCCGATACAACCAAAATCCACCTACACAGACTTGCCAATGTTGACCGTTCAAGCCCAAGCCTCCGAGATCAGCCTTAACGCAATCCTCCCATTGACGCTTCGGTATACCTTTCGGACGTCTGCCAGTCGGTTCAGCGAATACCAACTTTCTCGATATCCGTTACTTACCGAGCCCAACACCATTACTCGCCCATTTGAGTCTCCGCGATGCTATCAACTCAATTATATTCACATGTTACAAGTTCCGCAAACCCGCGTTGTGCTACCTTCTAAACTCCTCAGTGGCCTCATCTCTTCTTCGGACCAAATATTTTACGCAGTACCTTATTTTCGAAATCCTTAAGCCGTTGTTCATCCTTCAAAGTAAGTGGCCACGTTTCACATCTGTAAAGAACCGTCGGAAGTTTTTAGACAGAAGTAGAGCTAAATAATTTAGAAACTGGATAATAACATACATTTCCCGCCTTTAACCGGGACCTCATTTCTTCCTGGATTTCATCTTTTCTTTTTACCATTGAACCTAAATACTTGAATTTCTCTACGTGTTCAAAAGTATGCCCTGATATATTTTATTACATATTTAATAATGAATGGCTAAATTTTGAGGAACGATTCTATGAATTTATCAAATTAAAATAAAATTATAGGACTTATTTAAATAATGTTTCAAAATAACATAGAGAGTTCCTTTTATTTAAATCGTTTTTTAAATTCACTTTACAACTTTCTTATTTTATTGCAAATTAACCATAAGTTCTTCTTTAACGCAATAAGCATTAACTAGATTAATAGAAACTATCCTACTGTGACTAATCGGACGATTCTACACAGTTGGAGTCCTAAATTTATCCACGCTTAATTAGTATAGGGATCTTTAACGAGTACCTGACATCTCACAGGCTCAGAACCACCATTTTACGTTCCCTCCGAAGGATGGCATAACTAAGGATTTTTAATCCCACCGAAAAATCCTAGGGATGTCTTCGGGGTTCGAAACTGCTACTTTGGTCATTGAAGGCTGTTATACTATCCATTGCACTATAATATTGACTCTCTTTCTGTACTTGAGATTTCCAAAGTCTTTTCCTAAATCCAACATTAGGTTAAAACAATCAGCTAAGGTTCACATAAGCTCTCCTAACAGGCCGTAGCCTTAAAAGGAAGAGAGAAAAATTGGCGATTGACTGTTTAAGCTGACTACATCTTCTGATTAACCAATGGTAATAATTAAGTACTTCTTTATGAAGTAACCAACTTAAGATCCTCTGTGAGGAGGTAGAAAGTGTTGGGGTGTGAAAAAATACGTTCACTCTTCACAGCTTATTACCAGTCAATCAATTAATTTCCCGATTCTTTCTTTTCATTCAAGCTGTCGTAATGTAATTTAGTGGGAATTCATCATTTTATCCCACTACTTATCCATGCATATCCATCAAGATAAACGTTGTGCTAAAAGATACCCATCAGGAGTTGAGCACTCGTCCCTGACCAGATCCGTGGAGTTGCTGATAAAGCTTCGTCTCGGCTGTGCCAGTCATTGTAAGTGTTAATGACCCAACTGCCTCCTAATGGAAAAAACATAAGTTTGTGAATTGAATTATAAATTAAATAAACTAGTTTAAAAAAGGAGTATATTTATAGCATTAAATATTGTATATCAGCAGTTAATTTCAAAGCTATGTGAATTAAAATCCAATAGAATTGCAACATTAACATTAAAACAAAGATTTGGAACAACCTTTTTGTAAATGCGATTGTCTTTTTCATAGCATTGCTGTCCAAATATATTGGGTCGGAGCATTAAAAAAAATGAAATTCAATCAATGCTGTGAACACCAAAGGGTTTTCAGGAAAAATGTTGGATTAGTGTAACAAGTTTGTCTCCGACCCAAAAATTGTTCAAATGATTTTTTTGTATTATGATTATAATATTTTTGTTCTTTATTCTTTTATTCCATGTTTTGATCCTGTCCTCATAATTAATTTAGTTTAAGTAGAATCATAGTATTTTGATTTTAGGTTTTATTAAATTTTATTGTTATTATTTTTTTACCAATTGTATAACCATTTTTTATGTAATCTGAGTTTTTAGATAATAGTTATCAATGTAATATGTCTTTAATACTACGTCTAAATGCAAATATATTAATTGTTTTACCTGCTTAAAATTTTCTTGATTTAAGACTTTGTTTCTTAAACATGAATAATAGATACTAATAAGGTTTAAGAAACTTATATTTTCAACTATTTAACCTATCTTCAATTATATCTTGACTATAATATCCGTAACGGTATAATATTAAAAAGGATGCATACAAAATAATAATAAGTGTTTCTTTAAATTGTCTTGCCAACTTGTATCGGGATGCTATTTGTTCGGGCGCCAGAAATGGAAGTCCTTTATCTCCCATCTTTGAATTGAGGCTCTTTCATTGATGTCTTACAGTGGTTATCTTAATTGTACTTCCTTCAATGGCCGTGGTGAGAATTGAAAGTTAATTTGATAAATTTCTTCTTGATTTATGAGTTGTTTTCTTACTTACTAGAATCCAATGCTTTAATAGCTACTTATTTATTTATCATTTTTATGTTTGAAACTTTATGAAATATTTAGAAAATAAAATTTAAATAATTAATATTATTTTGAATAACTGATAACTTAAATCTTTGAATCTTTAGAATAATTTAATTTAAAACTTTTTAAAATAATTCTGAAATTACTAATCACGTCGCGATATTCTTATACGATGTAAGAACAACTTCCTGGTTTATTTTTGTGATCTATGTTTATGCTTGATTGAAAGCAAGATTTTTGCTGCAATTTGACCGAAATCTATTAGCGAAAAATCAAAGAAATCGATTCTAAACTTCTCGAATTAACTTTTATATCTTACTAAGATATAATATTATAAATATAAAGATTTATTCCAATGTTCCAATATACTCACTATTATTATAAAAATTTCAACATATCTTTGAACGCAACAATTTTATATCAATTTTGACCGTTTTTAAAATGTGATTTATTTTTCAATTTCAATTCAATATTAATATTAAAGCAGAATACAATTCTCAGTGGGCATCGTTATATGTCTCCTGTATTTGTAAAATAAAGTAAACAAAAAAAGGTAAGATTGTTCTTTTAAGTATTTCATATAATATTTGAATCGCTATCTAAAAAATCTGTTTTTTGTTTGTTTTTTACTTTTACTTACGTATGTGTGAAATATATATTAAATGAAAGTATTGTGATAGTAAAAATTTTTGGATTCGAGTTTTCAACGGAAGTACACGTATTAGGGTTCCTAGCTTAGCTCGAGAACGAGAATTTGTATACAACTAAAATTTAATATTTTGAAAGTCTATATGCCTGCGATCTTACAGATACTTCTACATCAAAATCGGGCTACCAGAAGTGTCATTTTATACTATGCATTTTGCACCTTTTTTCGATTTTCTAAAAATGGTTCTAACGATTTTGATTAAACACATGGTGTCAGAGAGTGGTGTCACTGGAGGATTAAAATAAATTTTCATATCTCACTCATATAAATCACAAATCTCACAAAATCACTCTTAATCCTAACAACCCGATGAACTCCTGTTTCGCTGTAACACTATTAATAATACCCCTCTTATTCCTGTATGACGAAGTGATACTTAGGACTCCATCTTAACAAACGTTAAGAATCTTCATACAAAATTTAAACCACGAGGAATTGCTCGTAGATACAACGCTTGACAAACATTCAAAACTTCTACTCTATTACAAAAATCTTATTGATGTTACCATTATCAGGCCCATCTGGACATATGGAATCGAGTTTTAGGGATCTCGTAAACCATCTAATTCCAGTCGCATCCTATCCTTACAATACAAAATTCTTCGCAAAATCTCCTTAATGTTCCTCATTTTTTCAAAAATAAAAACTTTTTTTTTGTCACCCCTACCTCGCCTTTGAAGGCTATACAGGCCTTTGAAGGCTATACAGGGGTTTCTCGGGCCGGGGGATGAAGGCGGGGGAAAAATGCCGAGATAAAATCCCCCCAGCATCGAGACTCCAACTCGTAAATTATTTGTTTCTACTTTTCGGTTCTCTTGCTAGGCACCGCGCTAACACGCTCGGCCACCCCGTCCCACAAAGTTGTTGCAGACCTGTCTCGAACTAGATATAACTCTTTTAATTACAAACTCTCTACCCAAATAAATCCCTTGTCTGCAACCTATCAACCCCACATACCCCTTATAATCCGCCGAGGCGATTGAAAAGAAGAAGGAGGACTCGAGACCTACTAACTTAAATAAATATTAAAGTACTATCGCTGGGTAGTTTCTTCACAAGTCCTTTCCCACACCCTTAGTTATAATTCAGCGCTTTTTATTGTCTGTATTTATTGTATATACAGTCCTAAAAATCAATAAAATATATTTAAAAAAAAAAGTCCTCAGGATAGTCAACATTCTTAGAGAATGTTACAATTTTGTAGTATTCTATTTAATTTGGGTGAATTCATTGATTGTTTTACTGATTATTCTTGTTTGTTTCCACTTCCAATAATACCAATCCATTTTCTGCAAATCATGTATAGGTTGTGAATAACTGTTTCCCTTGTATACAGAGTTAAAAATGTAAGTAACAATATTTTTCTACTATACTTTGACTGTGATAAAAAGGAGCTGAAAGCCATCAACTGGACTTCAAGTCCTTCCTTTTCCATTATATTTTATTCCACGGTTTTTGCGACGCTGAGACTTTAGATAATCTATAATTCAGTAGAGGATTTATAGGGTGCGCGGGGAGGCCTTGGACAGTAGCCGGGAGCCCCAATTGCTACTATTGAGATAAACGATTACTTAAGTACTTGTACAGGCACAGGTATGTAGGACCGAAAAAAACGAGGACAGTTAATATGGCGCTTGATCCTGAAGAGCGTGGGCGGCAAAGGTCAAATGTCTCTCCACGAACCTCTCAACCTCTTTCTGTACATTTCTCATTAATTAATATCTGTATTTTTACCCTTCTCACCTAAAGTTGTACGCTTGTGTAATATTTCGTGATTTCCAAAAAAAAATCCGCAAATTACACAATGGTTTATTTCCAAATAACTATATGAGGGTCCAAAAATGTATCTACCGGGTGTCTAGCAACAGGGAAAGTCTTTAAAACCGGGAAAAGTTAGGGATTTTAAAAACATATGGAAAAGTCAGGAAATTTGTTCTTTGGCCAGGGAAAAATAGTCCCTAAATTTCTTCTTTATTCGGACAAAAGTTCCGATATGCCTACTTGTTGTGATATTGCAAATATCATAAAGTGAGTTTAATATTTATTACCATGAAAGGACAGGAGGTCTGTGAAGAAGATAAAAGTCAACCGTCAGATGAAGGAATTGGAGGCAAAAAAAAGCAAAACTGCTCATAGAAGCTCTTCAGAAAGCTGAATATTAGGCTCCAGAGATTCAAACATCAAAGAAATGTTCATAAAATTTATATAGATATATTGATTGTAAATAATTTTTAAATAAATTTGTAGTCAGATTTGTAAATATTGATTATTACTAACAGCAGTATTCAAGATCATCATAATTCATTGGTAATTCCACTTAAACAACTACAATTTCAGCTGGTTTCTGGTAGATATAGTTGAATTTTATCGTAAATTAAATAGTCATTACATATATTTTTAATCTCATATTAATTATAATTATTCTTTGTTTTGTCGATTTTCACCGAGATTATGCCAAGTAAAAGACTTCTTACAATATGGAAAAGTCAGGGAATCTCTTTGAACTGATTTGCTAGACACCCTGAAATAACTGTTTATATTTCATTAAATAATATTAAAAGCGATTAATTATTCAAAGGAAAATGGCCAATCTTCTCTACTAATGTCAAAACGTTATATCTGTGGCATTTCTTAACCAATTTCAATGATTATATTTTCCTAGTTAATTTAATCCAATATAATTCAGACGAATTTATATCTTTTATTTATTTTTTTTTTTTTGTAGTTTTTATACGTTCTTGAAACGTTGTCCGTTTCATAATTAATCTCGGTGTCCTAATTCTAAAACTCATTTTTAGAATTAAACTTCTTTTTCTATTTTCAAAAATAACTGAGGTTTTTAGACGTTTACTTAGGCAAGATTTTAATGTTTTCATTCTCTTTTTATAAATTAAAGCAGTGTCCTGTTTCTCTATCTGAAAACATAACTGAGTTATTGAATTAATATATTTTTAATTGGCCGCCATTTTAAAACTAAGAACTACTGCTTTTTAACTAAAAGCTGCCATTTTAAAACTGAATCAGCTGATATCAACGTCGAGGAGTTAGGATAATCGTCAGAGGATTTTATATATTGTGCCTAATTTTTAAAAAATCGGTTCAGTATAATCTTAGGAAAGCAGTGAACGGTGGACAGACGGATATTTTCGCCTTCGCTATTCGGGTTTTACGTAGTTCTACTTCTTTTTATAGTTGATAAAAAAGGTTCATTATTGAAAATAATCAATCAAAAGTATTAAGAGCATTTATATAGCAGCTGTCCCTTTTTATTTTAAGTGGGTACAAACCTTTCGCTTCTTAATTGGCCGGGAGATTCTATATTTTCCAAAAAATATTTCTTCTTTTATTGTACATTTTTTTCTACCAAAGGGATTTCTTTTCTCGGAAGGTGGTTGCTTCAACACTGGGAATCCCGATTCACAGTTACTTGCGTTTTCAAGAACAATTATCACAAAAAGAAAAAACCTTAAACTTGTACTACAGCCAATTGAACCAACAGCTGTATTTCGTTCTCCTTTCTTCTTTTCTTGTTAAAACAATATTAACTCTTTTTATGTCAATTTTGTCATTCAACAGTTTAGATTATGTCATAATCTACATTCATTGTCTATTTAAAGTCCAGTATTTTCGCCAAAAATAAAGTTAAAGTTAAAAAAAAAGGTTTTGCATATTAATAATATTATTTATTTATTATTTCTACTTAATAATAATATTTATTTAAAAATCAAGTAATGATAAAAGATGTGCATATTTTTATTGTTGTGACTTTTATACCAGGTTATGCTATCCTTTGGAGAGGACGTAAAAATGTCGTCCCGGGCCTTTTAGATGTCAGTTACTCCTTAAATATCCCTATCCTAATTAAACAAAGAAAGGCAAAATTTAGGACTCCCACTTTAGCATCGTCCGATTAATCACAGTAGCATAAAATTATGTTAAATGAATAAACAAACACATCGATTTTTGATTGAATATTGAGTTATAAAAGCATATTTATTGATGTGACGTTAAGACTAGCCCATCTTTAGTTGTATGTTTTATAAAAAAATAAATAAAAAAAAAGATTTTTGAACTTAGTTATACCGATTTTTGATCGAAAATTAAATTTTAAAATCCTAAATTCATTGGCGTGAATTTTATACTAGCCCTTTTATTGTAAAGTAATACATTTTATAATAAAATTATTAAAACATATTGTTGAATTCAGTTAAATTGACTTTTGATCGAATATTGAATTATAAAATTGGACTTAAAATATCATTTTTTGAAACGACAGTATTTTGATTATGGCCAACACTAATTAATTTCTTTCTCGTAAAAATTCTCTTAAAAGTTTTCGAATGGATCACTTGCACGCTTGTATTATACTGATATATTAGCATGCTTTATCCCAGTGATAATTATATTATCCAGTATAAGAAATGAGAATAATCTCCCGAAACTGACAGCTGAAGAGAAATTAGCCAGAACGGGCAAAAGGAAAATGATACGTCGGGAAGATACTTCTCACGATCGGTGAAAGTAATTTTGTAAACACCTGCAATTTTCTCCAAGAGGCCTTGTCAGTTGCAATGAATAGCCTACAATGAACGAATTAATGATTTTTTTTTTACGAAAGAATGGTTCTGAAGAAATAATAGATGGAATGTGAAATTGAACATTATTTGTCTTGGAGATAGAAGGGTATTGGAGAGCACTGCTGCCAGGTGGTATTTATAATTTGGGAAATACCATATGATTCCAATTACAGGTGATGGCCTACGACCCACTTTAAGAATACAGGTGCTACACCCAAGGACTCGGCTCGGGAGCAGTGTCTTCTCGTCCTTTATTTCTTTGTGTATCCTTCGCTGTTAAGTACCTTCCTAAGCCGCTTTCCTCTCTCTCAAGTCTTGTACTTTTTGTAAAAGGCTTTTTACGACTTCAGCTGTCTTACATGCGTTTATTGGCCCCATCTACTCTCGCCACCCCTTCATCATCCAGTAGTAAACTAATGTAGGTGATATAATAAACGAGCCTTACATAACTCATAAAACGTTATTAATGGCAAACATTGGTTGAGTGCCCTTTTTTACGGCCTAAGATATTCTTCGGAAGAGTGAGGTCAGTGCCATGTTCCAATTTTTCGGTTTATTACCCGAATAATTTTACACTTCTTTTTAAGTTGCTTCTACCATAAAAGAAATATATATTTCCTTATACATATATTTCCTTATATCCATACTGTGGCACATTTAAATTTTATAAACTAAATTTTTTTACCTTAATTTTTCCATCCTATAATTTTTCTATCCTATTCTATTCTATAAATTTCACGACAGGCTGACCCTAAATTCAAAACCGCTGACTCAGAACCTATCCATTGCCACAAACCCATATAATCCACCCAGAAGGCTATGGAGGCACTGCAAGATACCTAATATACTGATAGTTATTTGTTTTTTAATCTATCCTATAGTATCTTATGCAGTTTCATAATTACATACCATTTGTTAGCATATTTGCTTAGTGCATAAGCAGATAGCAAATCTCATTGTACTGTTTATATTTTTTAGGCAATATACAATCTTAATCAAGTGCAATGTTTAATGAGTTCATTAACGCTGTATTTATAGAAAATATAAATAAATCTAGTAGCAAAATAAACACATATGCACTATCTACAGTCAGTCTGGGAGACTCTGAGGCAGCCTCGTCCTAAAGATTCCAAGACGTTCTAGCCAATGGGCAAATACTAAAAAAAAAGTACTGAGTGCTGTAATCATAATAATGCTCGCTTCGAAGTACAGTACTCAGCATTTTTTGTACTTTTGAGTACTTGATTACTTTTTTTATATGAGGTCGCCAGAGTAGAGTATATTACCTACATATATTAAGTATAGGTTTCATCCATTTTGAGGTCTATTAATAATTTATTTAGGTTTTTTTTTTTCATATTATCGATTAATTAAATCTCTTCGAAAAACATCGAAATAGTTAAAACCTCAAGTGTAAAGGATATGATCATTACCTGTTTTACATTTTTTTTAAATTTAATAATACGAAAGGTTTCATGGCCATTGTCATTTTCGACCTTTGAGGTGGGTTGTATAGATGGTTGCAGTGATTATGAATCGTGCTTAAACATTAGGATGGTGAGTAAGGTTATATTGAAATTAGGAAAATTTAATTGGAATGAGGTCTAAAAATCGATGTTTTGTATGCTAGATGTTGGTTACATAGTATGATGTATTTGGACTATTATTTAAACAACTTTAGACTGAAAGGATTGGATGTGTTTGATAATAAAAAAAAAATAACTGTCCTCCTCATTTCTGGATAGGATTATTTGGTAAATTAGCTGCTTGTTTTCATCTGAAAGCTGAGATTACTTATCTCAAACGAAAAACATATGTTTCTCCTTCTTTATGTATTTCTATGTGTATATAATTAGTCAATTTTATTATGGGCATTCTATCTTTTCAATATCATCTACTAATTTTCAAGACTGTACCATTGAGATATGTAATGTATTCTAAGACAGAGCGGCTAATGTAATACGCTATTTCATTTGCATAGCGCTGTCGTCTCTAGAAGAATTTACATAGCGTAGCCCACATCACAACAGGGACATATTTTAGTGAAGCTGAGCCATTTTAAATCTTAATGGTGATTGAAGATGGCTGATAGAGTCGTATCCTTAGCGTCCCGTTAACCATTCCTGACCACGCTGAATTATTACTAGAATCGAAATGTATAGCTGCTCGATTTATCTAATACATTTTATTTTGCGAGTAATCATATATTTCTTTTTTAGTTTTAATTTTTGCTGCAGCCTCATGAATTAGACTTTTTTTTTAAGTGGCGTTTATTTAAATTTCCTAATGATGTACTGATGGTGTAAATAATTTTTTGGAGACAGACAAAGAGCAAAATGTCCAAGAGGAGTGAAATACTTTTTAGATATAAATTGCAAATTGCAACATGATGAGAAAACATTTTATCAATGTTTCAAAAATTCAATTTAAAATTCCCATTGTGCACCATCTGGTTTGGCATTTAACCGAAGAATGACAAGGGGTCCAGATATGAAGAAAAACAAAATAATCCTAAACTCGATAACTTGATACTTCTTTACTTGTTTTTTTTCAAACACTGAAAACTAAACCGTTGACAGAAATTAAACACATACCTTACTTACTGAAACCTATTTGGACTGTATTATTAAACGCAGCTATTAGCTATCTATAATATATATATACAGCTAAAAAGACTCAAATTAACCAACTTTAAATTTTTTAGGCTAAAACTTTACATGGTGATCTTTTTTACATTTCAAGAAATACCCTAGGGTATGGAGACCCTCCTGGGGCAGACCCTACCTCTTTAAAGTGGGTACCTAAAAAAATATTGGGAAAAACCTGGCGGCTGAGCGTGATCAAGGCCTAATCACATCATTGCACGGCCGTTGGCCTAGAAACAGTACGAATAATGTAGTGCAGAATGTACTGAGCCCAAGACCCTTCATGGGTTGTAGAGGTACAGGTTGTTTTGTTTTTTTCTAACAAGTTTGAAAACATTTTTATCTAAAAGAATATTATTACCATGAAACATCTTAGTATAGACCATAATGAATACTTTCAATGATTAAATGGGACCTAGTTATTGATCGATTGATCGATTCGACGCGGGAACTAGAGAAAAGTAGACCTCGCCACTCTCTAGAGGTTAAGGAAACTGGAAGAATATTTAACAGTTAGTTGCACTTTACCACATATGGTAGTTGTTTGTTTTGAAAAAGAGCCTTTTGCTGAAATGGTTTATTTTTCATTAAGTCTAGAGGTTTCATAAAGTTGATTCGTGAGGCTAAGGGAACGGAATTTATTTTAGTTAGTTCTCGACTGAATCCAAAATTGGAATAATAACAATGTTGGGTTAGAAAGTGGTGTCGATATTTGGGACTGGTTCTGTGGACTGAGAGCTGCCTTTCCCACGACGGGACGACTTGCTGCTGCTTTTGACTCCCTATGGAGGCCTCCTTACTTTATAGTAGTGCAACTATTAATATTATCCCTTTATATAATCGCCAGCAACATAATCCACTGCCGTATTAGTCATCTTGTCACTTTACAACCTCTGTCACCTCGGCTAAGATTATAAAATTGAGTCTTTATTAGTTCACTGCCGTTTCACAACTTGTATACGGAGCGTTACTTTATTTAATTGGACCCTTTTAGAACATTGAAACGGAATCGCAGTGAAGTCGAGATGGGAAAACTGTCAATTAAATTTGCAGTTCAAGTTTCTTTAGTCAATTAAAAAAAAACATTAAAGTAGGTGTTTGTTAAACGTCAGTACTTGTATTATTTATTTATTTTCTAATTACAAGACTTATAATTGTAAATTACTCAAGACAAAATTTTAATTCGAAATATCTCCGTTTATTTATTTAATTAAACGATATTTAAGGAAAGAGAATATACTAAAGCAATATATATACCTTTTTTGTCAATTTTTAATTACTCTACTTGCCATCGACCAAACGTTATGTTTCTTATTATTCTACTTAAACTTAGTCATTTTTGATATCTCTGCATAATATTTATTATTTCATTGATTATTTTTAATCAGAATATTTTAATTTAATCATTATTTTTATTTCGTTTTATTTTTAATAAAAACTTATATTAAATCGATTTTCTACGGAAAATTGTCTGCACAAACCCTGGCTGTAGACCAAGAAATAGTACAGATCCCTTATCTGTCCAGGTTTTTGTTTTTTTTCTTACTTTTGGTAATAATAAAAATGAATTAATCTAAACTACTAAAGAAACTAATAATTAACTAAACGAGAAAAGAGGAGAAATATTTTCGCAAGTAGAAAACACATCTCCGGAAATGAGAGTAGTAATGATTTGCATACAATGTTGGAAAGTTTGAGATTTTTAAAAAAGCTGATGTTATATAACATTATAAGATGTTATAAATAGAGTGAAAAATGACTAAAACTATTTGAATGTTTTGATAATAATTTCTAATTGTATATCTATTATATTATATTTCTATATCGCGTTAAAAAAAAATTAATAGCATGTTCCTGCCAACATTTAAAGTTTCAATAGCCACCTGATTGAGTGAAATCAACTTGAAATTAAGATATTTGTTTTCAGAATTATAGTAACTTGCATAATTTTCCGATGTTTGTACTTATTGACGTGTAGTGTATCCTTTGATTTTGATCAGATAAATAAATCATATGGCGGATTTTTTTAGACAAATAAAATCTGAAAAATCAATTGAGATATTTCTTGTGTAATTATAATATAAACTCACCACAATACATACTTTTGTTTTTCTCGCTTCCAGATTTTTCTATACATTTTTGAACTACCAATAAACATAGTAAGATAGTAGTAGACTGATTTGTCCAGCGAGTATTAATACTGTAGAATGATGATAGTATTATTATCATTCTACAGTTAAACAATCGAGCAGTTGGTACCACATTTTGCTATTTTTTATGGTTTATGGGACCACAAATTATTATCAATATATTTTTGTATGTTTCAACATTGTTAGATTGGTGTAAATGAACGAACTTCAAATTTCCTAAACATATTTTTATAATTATTTTAAGGTATTAAACAGAAAATCAGTACTAGAATCGCTGTGGTATTGAATTTCGCATTAACAAGTCTTAGCCACATCTCAAACGTGATCAATTATTAAAATTAGTTCTTGTTTGTTTATTTATTTAACGTCTCTTTATGCTACTGTGATTAATCGGACGATGCTACAGTGGGAGTCCTAAATTTTGCCTATCCGGGTTTAGTTATGATCTCTATCATAACGAGTAACTAGTTAACGAGTAACTTGCAGAACTTAATAAATATCAGTATAACAAAATCATTTATACCGATGGTTCCAAAACAATTGAATCGACGTCGTACGCTGTATTAGACGGTGACCAAACTCACAAGTACAAACTTGATAGTACTTGTAGTGTTTTTACTGCCGAATTGACAGCTATTCTAAAAGCAGTTCATCTAGCTAGAACAGCATTAGAAAAGTCAGTAATCATTTGTTCTGACTCGCTCAGTACTATCAGAGCCATTTCCAATCCATTCTCAACAAACCCTATTGTATAGGAGGTCCACTTCGTAATCAAACAGTTGGAAGACTCTTAAAAAAAAAAAAAATCTATTTTGGATTCCCAGTCATTCCGGAATATCAGGGAATGAGGAAGTCGACAGAGCAGCAACAGAGGCACATTCACTAGAAGAAATAACGCCCTCTTTTATTTCATCATCTGAGCTGTTTCATCCAATAAACGCGAAGATCATAGATGAATGGCAACAGTCATGGACCGCTCTTGAAAACAACAAATTAAAAAATGTCAAACCGACCATCAGCTGCTGGGTCTCATCATCAAGAAAGTGCAGGCGTGAGGAGGTAGTTATCGCCCGCCTGAGAATAGGACACTGCCGTTTCACTCATGAGCACCTCATGGCACGAAGGGATCCCCCTCGATGTCAACTGTGTAAAGTGGCTCTCACAGTAAGTCATATTTTTGAAGAGTGTCCTCGTTACAGTAGGGAATTTGTAAAATGTTGCGTACCACGTAAAGTCTCGGAGGCATTGAGCGATAGTGATCGGGCCGTCGATGGTGTCATCCAATTGGTGAAGAACATTCGTTTATATCACCTCATTTAACACATTCAGACTATTTTATTTATTTATTATAATTTGTTTTTCTCCTCTTCATCATAGGTAAGTTAATCGTCTTCTGAAGATGTTTTGGGCAATAATAACCACTCGCAGTTTTTTTCCCTTAAAGCCAAAACAACAACGAGTAACTAGCATCGCAAAGGCTCGGTACCTCCTTTTTACGTCCCCTCCGAAGGACGACATAACTAAGGATTTTTTGCATCCATTGAAAACTCCTAGGGCCACCTGCGGGTTTGAGTCCGGGACCTTGGAGGATTAGTTCTTTATTTATGTTTTATTATCACTAAAAACTTAATATCCAATGTTTCTATCACTTTATTATGTCATATTTCATTGTTTGAAAAACAACATCGATCTGATGGTACTGATTACATGAAATACCACTGAGTTTATTCTAAGAAACAATTATTAATACATTTGGCTATTCTCTTATCATGTAATTTTTTGTTCACATTTCTTCATCGAAAATTACGACAGTCATAACTATGAGAAATGTTTCTCACGCATACTATGGCAACATGTTCTTGCGAAACTGTTAATTGGCTTATAATTAATTAATTCTATAAAAAATATTAACTATAAACATGAGTATCATCATGAATTTTACGGACGTAATGATTTCGTCTTTTATCGCCCTAAAACACCATTCCTACCCTACCTAATGAGTACCGTCATGTAATATGAATTAGTAAAGAACAAAATCACAAAAATATCATAATTTTTTTTTTTTATTATTTACAATATAAAAAAACTCCTGTTTTTTATGCTTAATTAATTTTTTTTCAAATTATATACATAATAAAAAGAGTTCACCATAAAACATTACAAAGTATAAATTACGATCGCTAATTTAAAATATATTATAAATTATAGGAGATTAACTGATATTAAAAGTGTCAAAGATTAACTGTTCCTTTAAATCCTAGAATGTTAATATGTTAGAATGAAATTCAGAGATTCCCAATTAATCAACCCAAACTTAATTACGGCGCTTAACTAACTAAAGAATTTCCAATAGAATTCTGTCATTTATTTTATGGATTCTGATGGGTAAATAGTAAAAAATACTCGCTCACCTTTCTACTTTAAGTGTCAGCATTGTTATCTCGACTTCATTTTTTTTATATCGAAAATTTATTTCTATTCTATTCTATATTATGCACTTTAATAAAATGGGACTGATCTCCGATATACCAGGAGTTCTAAGTGAAACATAATTAAATTAATTTTAATTTTTTTTTTTTTTTTTTTTTTTTTTTCCATGAATGGATGGCATTGGCATACACCATACAGCCATTTTATATATTATGTATTATTAGTGAAAACTATTACAATCACCAAATTGAAACTACCAATTAAAATTACTAAATTACAATTACCAATTACTGAACTATTACAATTATCAAATTCTTTTGTTAATCGATTGTAAATATTTATTTATACTGGAAATTTTTTTATTGTTCGTAAATTTTAATAAATTTTCATAACTAATATTCTGATTATTATTTATTTCAAAAATCATCTTTTCTCTTTGAGTTTTGTATGCCGGGCACACCAATAATATAGTTAATATAGAAAATTGCTAGCACGCAATGATTATCTTAGGCTATTTATTATTTGTTTATTTAACGTCACTGATTGCTACTGTGGCTAATCGGACGATGCTACAGGGGAGTCCTAAATTTTTCCTATTCAGGTTTTATTAGGATAGGGATCTTTAATGAGTACCTGACATCGCACAGGGTCAGACCACCTTTTAACGTCCCCTCCGAAGGATGACATAACTAAGGATATTTTACTCCCATTAAAAACTCCTAGGAACACTTGCGGGTTTGAACCCGTGATCTTAGGCGTAGGAGGCTGTCATACTAGCCACCCTGCTAAAGGTGGTCCAGATTATCTTAGGGTTTTACCCCTTAAATCCTAAACAAACAAGATGGTAGTTTGTGGTATAAGAGACTTTAACGCGTTTCTACGGGATTTGGCTTTGTTATTTGTATTTCAAAAAATAATTAATTAACTGTTGACTTCGATTGACATTCCAGCTTTCATATGTATTATTGTTTACAATTAACTTCTGGCAGATACATTTTATGCTTTTACGTCTCTTTTATTTAGTAGACCCTTGGACAGTGGAAGGGAGAAAGTTGTCAAATAATTTATTTTAATCTAAAAATCATTACATGTTCTTCATTAGCGTCATTCCAGTTCTAGAAGAATGTCAATCAACCCCATCTACAAGATGCTTCCATATAGTTTTGAGTTATGTTTGAATCTGAATGCTTCTGTATGATTGTCAGGACGAAAACTTAGATTATTCTGAAGAATGCAACGTTACGATGATATTCTAGAATCCTCTTCAGCTTGTCTCGAAATCGTTTCCTCGACTTCTTGAATGCCTTACCATCCGGAGCCCAACGGCCAGGCCATATCCTGAAAGAGATAACGTACTAACGCCCCCCGCCTGACACCTGCCCTTCGCTGGTGGGGGCCGAGGCACCTGTTGCACGGCTCAGTCAGTTCAGTGAGTGAGCCAAGTGCGATACATACGTAATCTTATCACATGCCGCCTTATCCATACCGTGAGTAGTATTCTCACCTATTATTTATGTTTATAATTTTAGTCAATTACATTGCACTCGAACGATGAGCGAATCACGTTGATTAATCTCGTCTTTGTTGACATTTATTCCTTATTTACAAAAGTACTGTTCTTTGGATGTTTTCTCGCATTATTTTCTTAATTTTTAAGAGCATGTAGTTTATTTTAGGTTAAAGACCACATAGCAGATAACATTTTTTGCTTTATTATTTTATTCATTTTTATTCATCCTCAGTGCTATTTGATAGAGAATTAAAGAAGTCTACACGAAACAAAAAAAAAGAATCATTGAAATCGGTTAAGAAATAGCAGAGATGTAGCGTTTTGAACTTGCAGTGGTGGTTGACCGATTCACTTCAATCTAAAGTGTTACTGATTTAAACAGCTATGTACTTTTTTATACTCTGATATAATTAAATGAAAATAGTAAACAATTGTGTAATAATTTACCGCGTCAGATGCTCTTTAATTCTATCGTTAAATTTCTTTGCCTTTTTTTCAAGGACATAACCTATAAAGAATGTATGATTGGATAATATCGTTAGAAAACTTGTTAACTACTTGAGATAAGTACACACCTTGTCGTTTTGTCTTCCTTCATCATAAGGGATGTTTTATTTATATTATTAATAATTTAATTGACTCAATCCTTTTAGCCGTCACTGAAGGTTTTTCCTTTGGTTTACCTTGAGAATCGTATTGTACCTGAGCCAAGATTCCTTGTTCGACTTGAAGAATTACGCATATCCGTCGGTGAGCGTTTATCCTGCTCAGCCATCCTTGCCCTCTTCATGGCCCACTCATTTCTTCAAAAAATCTGGATTATAACCAAGCATCAATGTTAAAGTTTTTGAGTATATTATTTCTATTGTTTATATTTTTCGTGTTTAAAGAACATAATCGAGAAAAGTATTTGGCAGTCTTGGTACATAGATAAAAATTATTTTAACGAACAAGATATTTTAACTCAATTTTTCGGGGGTGAATTCATCTTCATTGGAATTTCTTTTTAAAACCAGTCATTTGACCAATCTCTCCCGTTCATGCGCAATATTTTTTATTATTATATTGGGGATTTTAATGGTGTTGATGTCATATAATTTCAGTAAAAAAAAAAAAAAAAAAAATACATATATATATGTATAAAAGATCTTTAGAGTAGCCAGGAAGGGAAAAACCACTGCATCCTAGTGGATCAAATTAGTTGGGAGGGATCTTGTAGAACTTAATATTCAGCAAGATACCATCAATGATAAAAGTCGCTACCGCCTGAACGTTCAAACAAGACCTTTCCTATAGTCCATTATAGAAGTTAAGCACAACGCGTCCAAGAAATGACCCGAGAAACATAAGGTAGATCTTAGCAGAAAGATAAAAAAATGGATGAATACTGGACCAACAGAAAAGCTAAAGGTATCGGCAGAAAGCAACCACCCAACAACCAATTAGGGACCCCAGAAGTGGAAGTGAACTGATCTAGCTCTCTTTGGTTTGCCTTGAATAATATTATATATATATATATATATATATATATATATATATATATATATATATATATATTAAAAGTTTAAACACGTACAAAAATATTACTCGAAAATCGCGTGTTTCCATGTTCATATTTGGAGGTATACTACAAAGTGGGTAATTGATTGGTTTATTTCATGTGAAACAACCCAATAGTTTCTATCATTACAAATATTTGTAAGAGATTTCTTTATCTTCTAAATTTCTGTAGACATTATGAAACAAACAGTGATGACTAATAAATTAAAATTGAAGTCATTAGGTCTTTTATCTCATCTTGGATAGTTTTAAATTATTCTGCTAAATGTTAAATTATCATCATATTTACATAATTTACAAACGGACAGAAAAGGAGAAAGAACTATTGCTGCAAAGCTCCAAGATTCAGTGCGTTACTGAATGTATCATAAATTCTGGAATATTTATTATTTACTATGATATCCTGTCAGGTATTACTTGAAAAATAGAACTCTATATTAACAATCAGACAATGTTAAATATTTGTATGTGATAGATAAATTGAACGTTGTTACAAGTACCTTAATTTTCTATATCAAAGCATAGGGTCCTTGAAATTTCTTCTAACCGCGCTCGGACAGTAACCTGTAATTAAGTTTTTAAAAAGGTATGTTCAGTACTTGTTGGTTTCACTAATTAGTGATTCCACTAAATACCGATCATCATCATTCAGAACCTTGGAGAGTAATTAAGAAAAGGAATAAATCTTGTTTGGAAGGAAGAATGGAATTCGGTACCCATTGTTCCAGGTAATATTTGTGTTGTGGGCTGGATGGATTAACCCACGAATTGTATTTATACCCGTATCATCCATTCTTCTCAGCTCGCGTAGAAGCTTCGATCGTCCAATGACCCGATTTCTCCAATCCAAGGTTAGTTTCATCCATCGAAGCCTACGAAAAGAAAATCCGGAAAATCCTTTTTAACCTAGTGACATTTTGACACGGTTTTGTTTAATTGTTACAGTTTTGTTTGTGTTGGTGAAATTTCATGTTCATACTATTCCTCTGTAGTGCGATAGAATCGTTTTCCCTTTCAGAACACGTAGGAACAAATAAGTAAAGAAATGAATAAATTCTTCTCAGCTATTTCTTAATTAGCCCTGTACCTTGGGACCTTTGAGGAGTGTCTCAAAAGGAACTTGTAAGAAATTAACTGAGTTGACATTTTTCTCTGTTGTTGTCCTTCAGACTTTATTATCATTATATGCAATATGCATTAAAATTGTTTTGCTTCTGTGACTTTAGAAATAAGTTTATTGTTTCACTAGCATAAGATTTTTTTAAACATTTTATTTGTTTATGTTTGGTTAATCTAAGGAAGAAAATACAAAAATATGCAAAAAAACACCCATTAAACTTTACATCAATATAGTGAAATTAAACAAAATCGTTAAAGCCGTTTTTGAGTAAATAGTAAAGAAGTGCAAAATGCATGGTATAATGTGCCACTTCCGGTTAGCCGATTTTGTTTAAAAAGTTGCTGGAACATCTCGGGCGTGTAGTTGCCTTAAATATGAAATTTCAGTTTCGTGCAACTTTTCGTATTCGTGCTTGACTAACCACACACACAGATCTTTATTATTTTATAATAAAGAGTTGGTTATTTGGACTCAGGGGACCCTAAAACACGTATTTCTGCTAAAAACTGGAATTCGAAAATGTTCACCATCTCGATACTTACCCTTTCTATATACTTCATACATAGGTAAGTGAAATTAAAGATGGGAATGCGAAATATGGGGAAAATTGATAGCATAATGAAGGAAGAAACAGCAGAAATATTTTTTAAGTGACTCCTACTATCCACTCTCCAAGCGAATCTCTTGCAGTATAAATAAGGTCTTAGAAATTTGACATAGGTAATGTTAAAATATAAAATCCTTAATTGTGTAAGATGATTAGGATCACTCTCAAATATTCATTTGTTCAAATTAGTGTTATCAGCGAAAGTGAAGGTAATTAATATTAATACTAGCAAAATACTGTTAGCGTGATATTATAAATACAATGGATAGTGTAATGCAATAAAAAGTTAAAGTCATTGTTGGATAGTTTCGTGCAATCAACTAGGAGAATACAGAACTTGAGTAGGATCAAAACTTAGTTCTTAAAAAATTTGAAGTTTAAAACACAAAGCGATTCAATATTTTTTTGACAGTTTGTTCTTTTTCAATGGTGAGAACTAAAAAGTACGAGATTTATAACTACTTCTTATCTGTTCTTCGAAAGGATCTAATTTTTTTTTATATGCAAGAAACATGGCGCTTGTTGCTGGAGGAAGGAAGGACACTTCACGGCTTGTAGAACTAGGATGAAGAAGTGAAGTGGAAATGTCCCCTTCCCTACTTTACCTCTTTAGACTATACGTTGTTTTTCTCAGGTCATGGTGTAAAGGTGGGGAACTAATGCCAGAGTTATAAGCCACCTAGATGCGAACTCGTGATAATTTTTTCCGCACTTTCATTTATAAGGTTGCTGGAGAAAACGCGCGATAATCCTCTCAGCAACTCCGACCACCTCCATGTATTTATATGTTTGTTTCTATCTTTAAAAAGCAAAATATATTCACAAAAACCCATGAAGGGTTGGGCTCAGTACTTATAGAGATTCGTACTGTTTCTTGGCCAACGGCCGTACAATGAGGTTGTTAGGCCTTGATCACGCTTAGCCGCTGGTTTTTTCTCAATGTTTTTGGGTACCCATTTTATAGAGGCTGGGTCTACCCCAGAAGGATCTCCATACCCTAGGGTCCCACCCTCCTCCGACTGAATTAACAGAATAAACAATATTATGCCACAGCCGAGATTCGAACCCAGCATCCGGAGAACAGTAGATTAGTGCTCTATCCACTAGACCACTATTCCCTATGAAAATATTCAGTCATAATATTAAAATATTATTTCCATATTCCCAACTTGACAAGAATTAAGGCTCAAACGTTGTATAAATAATAAATATTTTGGGACTTTCAAGAGTTTAATTCTATTTATAAATGGAAATAAATAGTTTATAAATGCATTGGTTTGAATTTTAGTCTGCAAAAATCATTAATTAGTGCTTATCATTGCAATTACCACTCTACTGGATTCTTCAGTAATTAAGAAGTTGTCTTCGACAAGCCTATTAATCTCGGAAGCGAATCGGGGAAAAACTTGTCGGACCAATTGAAGCCACTGCTAAGAAATGTAGGAAATGTGTCCTTGCTAATATTTCTTGTTCTCTTGGTTTGATAAGATCTCGTGTGGATTCCCTGCAATATTTCGGTCAAAAGCACTAAGTCGCGTATATATTATAAGCAATGGAATGTATTTGACATTAATTTTAAATCTATGATTCTGGGTTTATATATCTTATGAGTAAACTCAGAATCATAGATTTAAAATTAATGTCAAATACATTCCATTGTTATAATATATACGCGACTTAGTACTGTATTATTTTTTCTTTCCAGAAGAATAAGCGCCGTCTACCGAAGACCTACGAGGTAGCGGGAATCAAAAACAAGCCGGCCAATAGGATCGTTTACCTGGGCATCACCCTTGACAGGCACCTCAAATTGTCTAATCACTGCCTCAAAAAGATTAGCTCGGCTAGGACCAAGTCCTATCGACTAAACCATTTACTAACATCACCAAATCTATCCCTCCGCCTGAAAATATTAATATATAAATCATTAATTAGACCGGCCCTCCTATACGGAGCACCGATGCTAACTAATATACCACCAACTATAGCAAGAAAGCTCCAGCAGTTTCAAAATGGAGTGCTGAGACGAATAGTGAGGCATACTTCTCTACAGAGGACGAAGACAGACCAAATTCACGACACCTTCGAACTTCCGACCGTGACAGAGTTCATCTCCCGGAGACATATCAAATTCTTTGATAGTCCCCGGTACTGCACGAACCCACTGTTTAACACACTGAATCCGACAGGACGGCCACAGCGCTGGCAAGACTATGTACGGACCCTCAGACTAGACTGAGAAACCATAACTTGACTAACTGACTCAGAAAGACTAGTGAGCCCCATCACTAGACGTGACTCCCATTCGCTCCCATATACCGAACATTTTTGTATTCTCTCTCCCCTCTTATAATGCATGTAATGCAGAAAAAAAAATCCCATATTCCTTCCTCTATTTCCGATTTTCAACCACCAACTCCCATGGGGCTTAGAAAAAAAAAAAAATGATTCTGGGTTACCTTTTGTGCGGGAAAGAAAACTAATGGATGTCCTGATATCTCTTTATTAAGTGTACCTTTGTTTGGATCCTTTTATTTATTTTTTTAATATTCACGAATAATTAAAACACTTTCTTTGTTAAAAGAAAAACAAAAAATTATGTTTATTTTATATTTTCATTAACCTTGCTTTTTTATATTTCACAAACAGAATAGCTTTCGACAAAAATAAGCTGAGAACCTAATATACTTCTTTCTTTAAAAATAAATAAAATTAAAATAAAAGGAATTCTTGTTTAATGAAAAAGAACGAAATTAAAATGAACGAATTTGAGCGTTAACACATACAAAATATGAAGAAACTAGTCACTCGGCTGTGTCAGGGTTGGGGAGGTCGAGTGAATAAATGCAATAAAGGTTAGAAACGGAGGAACCAGGGCGGGAAATAAAACTGAGAATTGAATAGAAGTCACGCTCTTCTTCCTTAGATCGTGAACCCGATGAACGTGTTGCCTAAGAACCAGTAATTTGTGAACAGATTCTTCTTCCAGGCGCCGGAATAGATTTTATTTCTCTGCTTTTTCTTATTCAATATTCTTCCGAATCGGAAATTCTTGAGATATTGATCATTTACTGTTGATACATATATAAATATCCTTTCAGATCTTGTCCGAAATTCTATGTCATTTTCTTTACTTTTGGAATAAAAGGAGTTTAATCGTGAGAATATAATATTTCCGCTGTTTTTTCATTGTTTCCGCACCCTATTTACACGTGCAACAATATCTATTTACAACTTTATTTTTAAATTAATGATCCTATTGTTGCTTCCCAAATGCTTCAGAACCATGTGTCAGCCACTGAAGAATGGTGTCACAACTGGAGAATTAAACTAAATCCTAATAAATCTCACCAAATCACCTCCACTCTACTGCGTAAAACTATGACTTCTTGTCCCGCTGTTTCCTTTAATCATACCCCACTCATCACTGGAGAACAAATACGATACCTCGGACTTCATCTTGGCAAACGTCTTACATGGAATCCTCATACAAGACTTAAACGACAAGAAACTGCTCGTAGATATCGACTATTTATAACACTTACTTGACAAACGATCAAAACTCACTTCCTCTTTACTTCAAAAAACTCATTTGCACAACCATTATCAGAGCTGTTTGGACTTATGGTAATAATCTATGGGGGTCCGCCAGACCATCGAATTCCTCCCGCATCCAATCCTTGCAATCCAAAATCCTTCGAAAAATATTTGAAGCTCCTTACTTTGTCACTAATAAACTCATCCATAGAGACCTGAATATTCCACTAGTTACAGAAATAGTCCACCTCCTTTTATACCAAATTACCCGACCATACAAACCTGTTTGTTTGTAACCTCTCATCTATATTTATTCATTATAATCCTCCGAGGCGTCTGAAAAGCCGGTGGCCTCGAGACCTGCTGATTAAATACCGCTGGGTAGGTTCTTCTTTAGACATTTTCAAGCCAATTTTCTGAGAATAGCTCATTTACTAATTGTACTATTTACAGTTGTAAATTTCAATAAAAGATTTTTTTTTTAATTTTTAATTATTTTTTAAATTAGCTGCAATGCTTTATCATAACAAATTGTTATTTCTTTATTTTTTATTTTTTTTAATGGACGAGATTTAAGAAAGTAAGACCTGTAATTTTGATAGAAAAAGAAAAATATACATTTAGTTTCTAGAAGGAAAGTCTCAGAGGATATTTATAGAGTCACTAGCAAAAAACAATTATTTTTCATTAATCGCTAATTTTATTTGAAGGAAAAACAAACCTTGACAGTTATTAACATAAATATTGTAATGACTTGGATACCATTTGTAAAATCGTGTGGAAACCTTCAGTCTTTTAACGATTCAACTTAGGCAGATGAAGAATTTTATTTATTGACTTATTTAAGTGTTTGAAAGGGATTATTAATTATTGGAATGAAATGTAATAATTACAATCATAAGCTGTGTCTCGAAGTAGGCGTCAACGGTAAAAATAGTTCTTCTATAAAAAATAATTTCAAAAAACTTTTACTTAACCAATTCAGAACAAAACTAGATAACAAGTTACCAAGCTTATGAATATTTTATTTTCATCATAAATGATTTTTTTTTTTCATAGCTTCTTCAGTATTGATGTTAAGAATAGTAATATAGATGTATAATATTCCGTTCGAAAGCAAAAGATAAAAAATTGTTAATTTACATACAAAGTTGTGTAAGGTAATGGAGAGTCTTGAAAAGAGAATAAAACTAAGTTATTGTAGTAGATAATTATTTCTATTGTTGTATTATTTAATCTAAAATAAAAGTTTCCATCGAAGCTCAATTTAATGGTTTAAACATTTTTCAAATTTTAACTATCTTGAAACGAAAGATGTCTATTCTTCGCTACTTTCGCTTATTTTTTTTATCAAACAATCTTAGAAATATTTATTTTAATTAAAATTTCATTTCTTTTCTTTTTACCATAATATAGAAGAAGACGTTAGGGTATTAAAAATAAAATTGTTATTATTATGGTTAAATTATGATCATTTACACTACATTTATGGTTACTTGTACACAAAACCTCCCAGTCTATTAATTTTATATTAACACCTAAACAACAAAACAGTCCAAGCAGAAACATTAAAAAACTAATCAGGATTTTAGTTTCTTAATTTTATTCCTATAAAAAAAACAAAAAAACAGTCCGAACTCATTTCCTGTTATTTATGCTATTCGTAAATATTATGTTTACAAATTTAATCTAACAGGTTTACAAAATACATAAGAACATTTTGGCTACTTAAAATTATGATCCGGTTTTATCAAAGCTAGATATTCCTGTTTGTAACGGTTTTGCTAGTTTAGATAATCTATTAAAAACGTTAAGAAGAACCCTCTTAAGCTACCTTTAAATAATCAAATCGTCTTGTCAGAAAATAAAGTTTGGCTACGTTGTTTTTATTTTATTTTTCGGGGCATGTGATATTTTGTTTTCAAAAGATAAATATTACAAAATAAGCCATGCTCTTTACAGCCCGAAGAGAAAAGGCCTTGATTAATTTTTTTTTTTTGTATCCGTTCTCTGAAAAAAATGCATGTATACCTCGTTAGTGCCCTTCGCTGGAGATACATTTCTCCGCCTAATGACCTACTAATTAACGTTATGGAAATTTAGTGAATGAAAAGGAGAAAGATATGTAATCAAGAGGGATAGTATTTATCTGTTTTTTTTAGGTCTAGTGTTGACATTGTCATTAGCTTTCGCAGATTCGACATTGCTTCTTTGAATTCATTAATTTGAAGTCTTCATCTTATTTAGGTATCATCTAAAATGATCATGTATATGGCCAAGAGGAAAAATAAAACTATGATAATTTAAAAGGTCCAGTCTTGTCTTTTCTACTTTTCCGAAAGGAGCGCTGATAATGGCCCACAATGTGTGTCGAAACGTTGTCAATACAATTAATATTGGGATGTTTCACATGAAATGTAGTTTATATAGTTTCTGAAATACATAAAGGATTTTTCAGGTCTCTGTTTTTTCTTCCGAATTTTACATATTTAAAGTAAACAGTTACTAATCCTCTATCATTTGTATTATAAACATTAGCTTCGAAACCAATTACCCACTTTTTAGTATACCTCCAAAAATGAACATGGAAACACGCGATTTTCGAGTAATATTTTTGTACGAGTTTAAACTCGGGCATTCAGCAGCTGCGGCCGCTAGAAATATTTGCAAGGCGTTTGGGAAGGGAGTGTTAATGAACAGACCATTCGCCGTTGGTTTGCTAAGTTTCCAGCTTGGGATACCGACTTGGAAAATTTGCCCCGAGGAGGACCTCCGTCCGTAATAGACAACGATGTCCTCAAACATACAGTAGAAGAAAACCCTACCAAACAGTTAAAGGACTCTTAGCACAACTAAATGCAAGTGCATCTACCGTTTCCAGACATTTAAAGTGTATTGGAAAAGTAAAAAAGCTCGATACATGGGTACCTCATGATCTCACTGAGCGGCAGCAAGACCCCATTTTTCAAAACATACCGTGCAAAAATTGAAAGAACTGGGCTCCTGAACTAGGAAGTTCTTCCGCACCCACCATATTCTCCCGACTTGTCTCCAACTGATTACCACCTGTTCAGGAATTTAGACAACTTCGTCAAAGGAAAACTTTTTGAAAATTATGATCAAGTGAAAAGTGCGTTTTCAGATTTTGTTTCACTTCAAAGCTCAGAGTTTTTTAGTTCGTGGATAAAAAAGTTGGTTTCACGTTGGGTAAAATGTGTATAAAAAGAAGGTAAATACTTTAATAAAAATCCTTTACCTTGAAAACGGACATTTCATGTGACACAACCCAATAGAACAATTTAGACTATGATCATTTTTTTTTAACAGTTATACTTAATTTGTAATAGTGATGCACGATTGGTAAAGCATCACATCACAATTGGACTTACGAAACAGATAAAACATCATTATATTTCACCGTCTTGGAGGGGTGTACTGCCTGGTTAGGCTGTTGATGTAAGATGTGCTATATTTGGTATTCATGAATGTGAGCTTAACTCTTTCCTAAATAGGCAAGCTTTAACTCGTTAAACTATGCTTCTAAATTAGATAGATATTCTTCTATAGGTTAGCAAAAGATAAATCCCGTACATACTTAATTTTCTTTGGTCCCCATTAACCAAACATACACTAACCACTGATAATTAAAGATAACAAACCTATATTTTATTTATTAATTGTATCTGTTGGTAAAAATAAAATAAGTGTTATTTTGAACTGCTTGGTGTAATTAATTATCCGATTCCAAAGCAGTTTTCAAGCTAGAGACCCACCGTCAACCCACTGTAGAAAACGAAAATAATTTAAATGATAGAAATAAATTTTTTCTGTTTACCTATTCAATTTAATCGCTTAGTTATTTACAGATATTTATGCCCATGTTGGAAGTACAAAGTGCGTATCCTTCAATGGATATAAAGAAACCTAAGGGTTATTTGTAAATATTTAGAGGTGCCCTATGGAGGTAGGACCTTTAAGCAACCTTATTCTAAAGGAGCTCGTTGGAATACAGGCTGTGTGTTGAAATTATTTTAGTAGAGGTTCTTACGGAATGAATCTCGAGCTTTCCCATTATGGCGAGAATAGTTTTGGAAAACCCGCTTATAAAATCCACTTAGGCATAATTAAAGTTGGGATTGTTGTTAATGAAGAAAAATAAAAATATAGTGATTCATTAAGTTTGCTGAAAGTCTGGTGATTCTTTATTAACCAGAAAATATATAATAGCCTGTGTCACAGAGAACTAGAAGCTTTATCGAATAATGGTTCTCCTGAGTTATGTACATTGTTATCAGCTCCCAACTCATATAAACCCTATTGGAATCGTATATGCTAAAGAAAGAAAGCTTGGTAGATGATCGCTATACATGATTTTGGATTCATCAGCTCATCGAGTGTGACCAATGCTATAGCTTTCTGTTAATGAAAAATTATCATTCATTACTCTACATCACAATTGTAAAATATTGCTATGTATTGAATTGTAAAATAAGTTCAGAGCGTTTTTCAATATAATCCTCTCTGTATTTATAAAATCAATAATGTTTTAAAAGAGGATTAGTTAAGGTGCTTTTATGCATTAGTTTTAACCGTGATTCTTTATCTTTAAATGGTATTCTGCTTCCTCAAAATGTATGAGAAAAAAATTTCAATGATGTTTTATTTCCGAAAAGGAAAATCGGCTGCACAAACGGTTCACAAAATTTTCCGTCTGTATGGCAATGATGGCCTAGAAGAAAGCATCGTCCGTAAGTGGTTTGTTCGGTTCAGAACCGGAAAGTTTGACTTGAAAGACGCAATGCCCTCTGGTTGTCCTTTCTTTAACTGATGACCAAATTCCAAAACTTGTCAGAAAGATGGAAACATTTAATAGATCATAATGGGTCAAATATAATTGATTAAACATATTTACAATAATCGCCTGTAAAAAACGAACTCATTTTACAACCGTATATTTATGTCTCCTCTAGGAATAACAGATTCTCGGAATGTATATCTGATAATTAATGTAAATGGTTTTATTTACACATATAATACATTTACACAAGAATTATCAACTTTTTCTATTTAATTTCTTGTCTTGAGAGCAGTAAAAAATACGAAACTAATCTAAGACTGGTAAATGAGAATTGACCAAAAGCAAAGACTGGATGCCGCCTATTGCAGAGGTTTTTCTGAAATAGCGGGCGCTGACATGAGAAATTGCCAAGATGACCGCTGCTTCATATGCACAATTTTCCGCCTCCACACACTTCCACTACAAAAGGATTCAAATTTACTTCCAACGGGAATTTCGCTACGGCATATTTTGGGTTCTGTTATGATTTATAAAGTGTGTACCTTTCATTGAAGCATTAGGAACTTTCAGAAACAAAAACTTATTTGTTTTTCTCCCTAGATCTGATATGCTAAAGCTTTTTTGGTGAACAACATGAATTGAACAGTTTCTTTAAAAAATGCCTAATCATCAGCGGTGAAAAAAACTATACATGTTCTGCGCCTGACCGAGAGAATCTAACTTTTACAAGAGATAGCTTTTCTAGTTTTCTCATTTTCCATTAAACAAAAAATATTTATTCTAAACCTTTGTTTGTTTTTCTCAAACGCATGTCTTTCATGAGATCCACGTTAAAAATAGTTTACAAAACCCAGGTTTAGATCTTATAAAACTGTTTTCGACTCTTTTAGAATATTTTTTTTTTTTTTGTTGAATGATATTGTAATCTGTCCTAATGAGGACATTTATTATAGTGATAAAGTACGACATTCATTTCAATATTTACAAAACTATAAAATAATATACAAGAAATTATTAATAAAATATTTAAAAAGTCTAGAAGTCATAAAATCCTCAAAAATACAGCAGATTGAGTGAAGAATCTAGCCAGTGCTATAACTCCAATATATATGTTTACAATAGGTCCCGTGGCCACTGCCGTTTCAACTTTCTAGGGGGTAGTAAGCATACTCGTATGTGGAGCTGGATAAGGATTGAGCTGAACGATTGGGATGATGAATAAGGTTCTGATGTAATTTGGAGAATTTTGATGGAATAAGGTCTAAAATAAATGGAATATTTAGAAAATGATTTGTAATTAAAACATTTATGATGTCAATTGCTACTTTAGTATTTAATTGTTACGTGAAGTTCGTTGTAGTTGTTTTCAAATCCATCATAAAATGTATACCATTTAAATGTATTGGAATATTTCAGAACGAATCTTGATCGAAGAATGATACCAAATCATCTTTTGTTTTTCCTTTCCTTAAAACACAGAAAGATTCGCTATTCAAAATATCTATTGTGAGCTGAGGTTGTGTTATAGTTTATATGTGTATTTTTGAGGTCAATTTCGAAAACTGCATCCTAAATAAACATTTGGTCTTTGTTTAGTTATTTTTGAATACTAAAAGAAATGCATATTTAATATTTTCTAATCCTACTGAGTTAGGAATAAATTGTATTCGGGTTATGACAAAGCGCAGATTTCAGCATAACTATACGTTAATTATAAGAATAATATTTTTGTCATTGATCTATATGTCTGTTTGTGTATATGTCAGAATTAGCTCATAAGAGAAATAATGAGCATTAACTAAGAAAGCTAATTTTACAAATAGCTAAATACCAATATTTTTATTGGACTAGTAAAGGCACTAAGGAAAATCTTTTGAGTGGTACCAGAGGTTTTTCTTAATATTTGACTAGTAGTATTACATTCTTAAAATATCGAGGCAAAAAATCATTAAAAAACAATAATTTAATATTAAATCTTTCTTTTTATGCCATGTGGCCCTGACATCGTGAATTGAGTCAGTAGATATCAAATAAAAACATCATATATTTTTAGTCAAAAAGAGTTCACCGATGATTCAGTAAATCTTCCAAGAATCTCAGAAATAAAAGGGTATTCGCAAAAAAAAAAAAAAATAATAATAAATAACCTGGAAGAAACCTAGATAGACATGGATGACAACTATGTAGAGAAAAGATCCCTTTATGTTGTGGTCTAGAACTGTGTCAACGTGTCAGGGATTCTATAACCCTTTGGATTATAAAGTGGCTTTCACGCTGCTCCGAAACGAGGAGACCATGTTGTAAAAAACATTTTTATTAGGCTGTAATTTCAGGTCGCTGCAGTCCAAAATTTGTTGAAGTTAGAGTTAGTCAAATGGTTACAACCGATTGCTTGAACTTTTGGGGTAATCACGTCGAATTGTTAAATGTTTATTGTTAAGTGTTTTTATGTTGTTTTTTTTTGTTAGTTAAAACGAGGGAAGCAACAAACTCATTGCTCAATATGGCTTAGCTTGAGTGGCGGATCCACGGGGGAGAAAGGTGGAGGAGGAAAAGAAAGGAATTTCCTGTATTCCTCTGCCTCGCTCCCAAAATGACTAGCGAAAAAAATGTATGACTGATTTTGTGTACTGAAACATATACTGAATATCTAATACCACCTCTCGTGCGTTACTATAAAACAATAAGTCCGTTTGGCAAAGTTAGGTGTAAGTGCGTTAATCCTCCTCCTCCACTTCTAAGTTACTATCGTCTAAAAGATGCGATTTTTGTCCATCTCACGGCCGGTTCTAGCGGCTTTTTTGGATACTACGTGTTCCACACTTATCCCATTTTCAAATTGAGACGTTGATTTCCAAAAGTTACTATAGGACATTTTTTTCAAAATTGATATTATTACATATTTGTATACTAATTGTTTAGTTGTATCTAAATCCTTCAACAGATTTTATCTAAAAAACATAGAAATCCTTTAAAAACGTATTTGAAAATTGCATTTCATTTTAAAAGGTACTAAAAAATATTCCTTCCGAAACGTACTATATCCCTGTAAACAGATATAACCTTTTCTTTCATTTCCTTCCAAAAGGTACTATATTTCCTACTAGACAGCAGAAGCACCTAACCCCGTAAAAATATCACCATTGATTTATTGTTTCCTTCATTTGGTGCATTTTTATTGGTTCATTTAGTACATCTTGAATCACTGCTGTTATTTTGATCAATAGTTTTAACCTAATAGTTTTTAGACAGTTTGAAACAACTTAATTGCCTCGCTTCAGTTGTCGTAGGTTTCAAATTAAATTTAATTTTTCTTCTTGTAAGCCACATAAATATTCTTCCAAAAAGTACTATGTCCACGTTTCATTCCAAAAAGTACTATATCATTATTATATTGTTATAAATTCATGGAAAACGTGCAATAATTTGGAAAAATAAGTTGTTAATAAAGTGAAAAATCAACTTTAGATTTTAATAAAAATAGAATTAAGTAAATTGGCCCAGTAATAAACAAATGACAGATTTTTGCGTTTCCTGTAAAATTATCCAAAGTGGATATAGCACCTTTTGGAAATCAATGTAACAATTACACCATTTAAATTACACTAGTGATACTAGCGACTTCTGCGCCAAATCTGGGTTCCCTTTTCTCGCGTTTTTTTTTTTCAATTAGGCGATATCCATGTTGGACGCCAAACATTGGTAATATTGCTCTTATAAAGTTGTCATATATAGATAGGTGCTTTTTAGTGTAAAACAGTATTTACTATTATTTAAACTTTATCCAAAGGTAATAGTGATCAAAAGCACTTACTATCAGCTTTAAAAGTGCTATCTTATCCGTGTTAGGCATAAATATAAACATGTAGATCGTCTGATTGAAAAAATAAGAGAGAACAGAGAACCCAGATTTTGTGTAAAAGTCGCTAGGATAACGCTAGGGCAATCTAAAAAGGATACGGAAAAGTATGGAACACGTGGTTTCGAAAAGAAGGCGCTAAATACGGATCGTAAGGGCGACAAAGCTCACAGCTTTTAGGTGCTAGTTTTAAAGTTCCCATTAAACAGTACTCCCGCAAAGTACTACCCCTGGATCCTTCTAATACACTTAATATTTCTCCAGAAAAATAAATTTTGTTGGGCAGAATTTTATATTTTGTGAAAATTATAATAAATAGTTTATGGACTATCATTTTATGAATCGTAATAGAGCAATAAAGTTTGATAAACCACATGTAACTAATTGTGTCTCCAATATCTTGTAGGTTTCTCCATTTTGTTTCCAACAATTATCTTTGCAATGCCGACGTGGCAGTAATAAAATAGCAAATTCTTTTCTATCTTTTTTTTTTTTTTTAATTTTTTAATAAATTTTCATCTACCATCTCTCGTTTAAACAAAAAAAGAACCTTTTTTTTTCAAATTCCAACTAGGAGATAGAGGCAGAGCAACCACATCAATTAGTTACTTTAAGTTATGTACCCACGACAAGGCTCGCCTTGGCCTACCAGTTTTTCTAGTTTTCCCCGGCAGGAGATGGTTCTCATCTTGAAAACACTTGGAGGAACCTGATTTTCTCTCTTAGCAGCCATTGAATGAGTCGATATTGACTGTTTCATTTACTGTAACGCTCATAGCGGCCCTTACAGTATCCAGGGAGAATTTCTTTAGTCTTACATCGGTGCTTCACCCCGTAGAAGTTGCCGCATCACTATCCCTAAAAGCTGCTCATTTCTTTTAGGCAAGAGTTTTGCGGTTGTGCATGGAAGAGGTTACATCTAGGGCGAGGGGTTAGCGCTCCACAGGCGTTCTTCCACTACTTTAAGAACATATTTCCTCACCTACTACCGTATCTGATGTTAGCGGCGTGATGGTGTGGTTTGTGTCACAACTAATGTGGTTCAACAAAAAAAGGATGAGCGGTATTAATAAAATACAAATATCAAACATCTATATGAATAAAAACATCAAAGGTGTTATAGGAATCATAAAAAAAAAACCTGTACCACTACAACCCATGAAGGGTCTTGGGCTCAGTACATTTAGAGATTCGTACTGTTTCTAGGTCAACGGCAGTGCAATGAGGTGATTAGGCCTTAATCACGCTCAGCCGCCAGGTTTTTCCCCAATTAATTTGGGTACCCACTTTATAGAGGCTGGGTCTGCCCCAGGAGGGTCTCCATACACTAGGGTCGCCCCCCGACTGAATTAACAGAATAAATGATATTTCTGCCACAGCCGGATTCGAACCCAGGACCCGGAGCACAGCAGATTAGTGCTCTATCCACTAGACCACGCCGCTCCCATAGGAATCATAATAAAATTTTAATGTAAGACTTAGTATTATAGTTATTCATAAAAATGTGGTAACACACGACTTATATTTAGGTGTATGGAAACTTTCTTGAGTATGTTATATATATATATATATATATATATATATATATATATATATATATATATATATATATTATATACCACGTTTCTGCTTCAGAGCCAAGGTTATGGGAACCCTCCTGGGGTAGACCCAGCCTCTTTAAAGTGGGTACCAAAATTGGAAAAAACGGGTGGCTAAAATTGATCAATGCCTAATCACCTCTTTGGCCTAGAAACAGTACGAATCTCTATATGTACTGAGCTCAAGACCCTTCATGGGTTATTGAGGTACAGGTTTTTTTTTGTTGCATTTCAACTTTTTTTTTAAACCTTACGCTAAGTTTACTAGTGATGTATTGAAGTGTCTATTTCGGGACAATTCTATTCTATTCAGACTTGGTTCATCTTTCAACTAAAAGGTTCATTAAACTACAATTGCCGTAAATTTATGACCGTATCCTTCCTTTCCGTTAGAATACATATCTTATATATGGTGAAGGAAGAGCGGAACTTACACAAGAGGCAAGCGGTCAGAGGCGAGGAGGAGGCTGACACACATGAGCGGTGGTGCCTGACGCTCCTGGCTGCCTCAACCTCAACCGTTCCCTCGCCAGATTCCTATAATCAGGAGAGTCATTAAATCATTAATGTAATAATAAAGCATCTTAAATGAGTTCAATATTCATTCCAAACCCAAATTTCATTCTAAAATATTTTAATTACCTATAAAAGCAATTATATCTCACTTGAAATTCACAATTAAAATATCAATTACTCTTACATTTAAACAAAAATTCTATTAATGTGCAAAAAATCCTTGGTTTTGCCATATGTCCTGTGGTTCCGAGCCTGTGCGATGTCAGGTACTCTTTAAAGATTTCTTTCCTAATTAAACCTGGAAAGGTTAAATTTAAGATTCCCACTGTAGCATCGTCCGATTAGCCACAACAGCATAAAGAAACGTTTAATAAAGTAACAAATTATATTTTATAAATTATAGATCAGTATATTAATAATCTTCTAAATCGCTGATTGTATATGACTTGATTTGATTTATCCATTCATGACTTGTGTGTAGGTGTATTGTTTGTAAGTGTTACTGGAAGTTGTATTTATTTAATTCTTAAAAAAAGAACTGATAATTCTTCTATAATAAATTTATTTTATTTTATTTGTTTACGACCCATGAACGACTAGTTAAAATAGGAATTTAATGAATAATAATATATTTTAACAACTAAACAAGTCATTAATTACCTAATTAAATTATGAACTTCGCTTAAACATCTATTCAAATCTGTAATGCTAGTCTAACACTAAATTCGATTCACTCTTTAACAGTCTGTCAAGGGAATAGAACTCTAATAATTGTAGAAATCCCTTCTTTTTTTCTAATTTTAAAGGTTATAAATTTTAATATATTTGTATTTAAATTAACGATTACTTGATAATCCTCAAGTTTATGCTGTTTTTTTACAATTTTTTTTGTACAACGGTACGAATATTCAAATCAAAGCATTAATGCAGTTGTTCAAATTTCTTTATACTCCTCTTTAATTTATGTCGTTTTTATTTGTTAAACATTGCAATATATTTGTGATATATCCATGTAGCATAACAATATGCATATCTGACTTAATAATATGAGGCACTGTTCAACGTTGATTTAATAATTTGTTTTTTCTCCAAGAAACGGCCAAAAACGTTCACAAATAACTTAAGAAGCATAATTTTGCAATGTAATTCCTACAAAGAGAAGCTTGCCTTAATGATCTTATTATCCAGGCGATGAGAATGGCCTACTTCTCACAAGGACGACTACTGAAACTGAGTATGGAAGGCCCTTAACGTTAAGGATATAATATTGTAGTCAATTACATATGGATGTATTTATGTGCGAGTGTTCATTCAATTACTGATCATTTTTCATATCTAATGGTGATGCCTACAAAGTTTAATGATAAACGAAGTATTGGCAGCGTTTGCACAGCCTCTAAATATTATTTGGAATCCTTAGAACTTATAAATTCAGAAAGACCATTTTCTAAAGCTAACAGTAAATTGTTGCTGTATCTCCTTTGAAGGGCCAATGTCCAGAATCGCCTTGAAGGTGGACGTCGCGTCGATTCCTTACATATGTTTCTCTGCAAGTTCTCGAATAGTTGTTCTGGAATTTTCTTCCACTTAAGCTCGGAGAACATCCTCATCAAGAAAAGAGGTCTTTCCACCACCTTCTTTGTCTTCCAGGATGAAGTCTTTCTCTCGAAATTTTTTGAGACACCGTTGAACGGTGCACGCACCAACAGTTCCCTCGCCCCACCCTTCGTTCCGGTCGAATTTAAACTCGTAAAATAAAAACCTGGCTTTGACATACCATTTTAATGTGGAGAGTTTTGTAAAGAAAACTTAAAATTTCATTATTTTCCGGATAACCCAATATAATTTACATAAGAAAAAATATATATAATAGAACTAATTATTTGCACATATGTAAAATATTATAGGTTATTACTTAAGAAACAGGGAACTTTTTTGTTGTAAAGGATAAATCAAACCAGAACTATCCAAGGTATGTTCTGAAGGCTCTGAAAAAAACCGTGGTACGTTCAAGAATAAATATTTATAAACTTTTTAGCCACTATGCTGTATTTTAGAGATTAATGTGGAGTTTTAGGAAGTTTTATAAGTACATATATAGGTATAAAGACCAAGGACAAGGAAGGTACGTCACGCTGGATAGTTGTGTTCGGGCATAAGTATTAGCGGAATTATGTTGGAGTTGTGGCGGCACTATCCCAAAATGATTGTTTCATAATTTTATGTTAAAATGTATAATTTTAAGTTAAGTTAAATAATAATAAATATATAATATTAAATAAACTTAATAATAATAAGTATTTGGTAAATGTTTTGTTATTAAATATGATGTTGGCATTTGTTGTTTAGTTGGGACCAACAGAGGACGTCAAAAATCTTACTTATGTGTAAAGTTCGGCCATCATGGTATTTTGTTTTCTGTCTTTAATAAATGCTACTAATGCGTTTTATTAATGAGTGAAAACGCTACAGAGTATTTGTTTTTAATAATAAAGTTAATATATCTTTGGTTAGTCAAAAATTTATAAATTAAATACAAAATATTGGAATTAATTAAAAAACTCCGTTGTAAATTCTAATTTTAGAAATAACCGTTGGAAATATAATTAAAAAAGAAAAGCAAATTGGAGGACATAACGACCGTTGGATCAGCTGCTTTAAGACTCCACCTGCTGTTTCCGGTAACAGGTTGCCAACAAACCCACCTACCTGTTACACCCGCAACTTTAAATATAGGGGCTAGTATTCTTTAGCTTTGTTCCGCCTTTTAATCTAGTAAATGTTTTGATGTTTGATTTTTCATGTAACACAATCAAACATAAAATGTAGTGATTGTGCACAATGTGAAATGTTTGAAAAAAAATCGTAAAATAAACAATAGACTAGAGAATTTTCCACAGGTTTTCTCTCGATTAAGTAGCAAATTTAATTTTATTAATTCTTTATTTTATAATCACAGATTTCAGATACTTATAATAATAACATTTACCAGGCAGATGGATGACCTCTTAACTACGAAAGGCTGATTTACATGGAGATCTTAATACCTATCTGGACTTACAGAGTTGAGCTTTAGTGCTCCATTAAACCATCGAATTGTTCTTGTATCTAATCCTTACAACCCCAAATTGTTCGTAATATCCTAAAAGTTCTTTACTATGCCACGAAAAAAATAATTCATAAAGAGCTTACGCTGCTCATTTGGACAATCTTTCTAATATAATCCATAAATATATGCATAAGCTCACTATTTTCCCAAAATAACCCACTATTTTCAATTATTGCTTTCTCTTCAATTCCTGATAACCTCTAGACATTATAATTCAGAATCCTTTTTAAGATGCTGCTAAAAGTTAGTTTCTCTATAAAAATATATGTGTTAAGAATTGAAGTAGTTATATTTTTATATTTTCCTCATATTAACAGTATGTAATTTATTTTATATGTAATTGTGATTCATAGTGTGCAAGCGCGCCAGTCTATTGTTTTACGCATTTTCGATCGTATAATCGCATCTTCTGTTGAGTGACCGCGGGGTAGAGTGTATTATGGGAGAGAGAAGAGACTCACTCGCGAGTGTAGTCTGTTTTTAGGTTGGTTGTCGCAAACTGAGTCATATTATTTTTAAATCACACGTCATCATAGAAAATAGTCACAGGAAATAGAATATTGTCGTAGGGAGAAGGAAGTCATCACGGATAGAAGAAATCACCGCTTGTACATTTATAACCAATATTTGTTGTCTTTAATTAATATACTGTATCCTACGCACTACCTATTTCCCTCTCATATGGAAACATTCAACTATCATCCTTTTCCTAAAACCAGGCAAACCTTTTCACAGCACTTCATCTTACAGACCTATTAGCCTGCTCCCGATCCTCTCCAAAATCTTCGAAAAACTCCTATTGAAACGAATCCTAGCCAAATTTCACAATTTTCCTTCACATCAGTTTGGATTTCGTCCTCAACATTCCACGGTTCACCAAGGACTCCGAATTGTAGACCACATTTCCTCCGCCCTTGAGTGCAAGGAGTATTGTTCGGGTGCCTTTCTGGACATAGCTCAAGCTTTTGACCGGGTGTGGCACCCGGGACTGCTCTTTAAGCACAAAACCCATTTACCTCAATCCTTATACCTAATCCTCCGATCCTATTTATCAAACCGCTCCTTCCGAGTTCGCAGTGGTTCCGAATTTTCCAAACATTATACTGTTGAGGCCGGTGTTCCTCAAGGCAGCGTCTTAGGACCCGTCCTCTACATCCTCTACACCGCCGATATCCCTACCGATCCCGATACCTTTCTGGCAACATTTGATGATGATACCGCCATTTTGTCATCCAATTCCGATCCTGAAGCAGCATCGCTAAATAATAATATATCTCAATAAAAAATAAATTTAATTAATATAAGTTTTTTTAAGTTCTCACTATTATTGATTTGTTCATATAATCTCAACGAAATTACATAATTCGACAGAAAATTCGGCGACTCATAATAACGACCGGGTGAGGCTGCGAGCAAATGCGCTAGTCTCCCCTCTTTCCAACACTTTTTATAAGGCCTTTCCTTAATATAAATTTTAATAAATTATACATTTTTTAAATCATTTCTTAAGAAAACTCATATATCTCTTGCAATTAATCTTTGTTTATACATAAAACACATACATTAATAGTCATATTTATCCCATAAGATATATTTTATGAGTGAAAGATAAGTGGAAAATACTTCCAATAAATACAATCTATTATGTACCAAAAATGAAATCGCAAAAGCTTAAGTGCCTAGCATTTAAAATCTTATCTGTATATTTTTTTGTTTTGTTTTTTAAGTTTTAAGAGTAAATTAATAACAAAAAAAAAGTAAAATATTAATTTATGTAAGTAAAAAGAAAAATATGTAATGGATCCTAATACAAATATCTAACGTATATCCGTGGGTGCAATTATACATTTATGTTGGATTTAGCTGGAAGCGCAGTAGCTGTGCATTCTCTGAGACAGTAAGCCAAGTTCCGCCCGAAGCCGTTGTGTTGGTTGAATACTAAACACCGTGTCCAATACTATCTCTTGGCTACGCTAGTTTTTCTACAAGGAGTCAACGATAAAAAAAAAAAAAAAATAAGGCTAACGCCGTGAATAATATACCGTATATTCAGATTAAATATATCTTTGTTGTGTCGACTTATTGTAAAAGATAAATTATTTATTTGATGAATAAAGAAGGATAAATAAAAGAAGTAACTTGGATATTGGTTTTAAGTACCCTTGTTTACGACTTTTCACTGTTAGTTTTAATGAATTAAATTGCTAATTTAATGGAGTACATCGTACATAAATATTATTAATTTACAAAAATTCAGATTTATTTTGAGATCTTGTAATATTTTATATTTGTTTGAGATTATATTTACTTTTAACAAAATGAGTTTGATATTCTACTGGTCGTGAAATATAATACGTACCGTCAGACGATGTGGAGAGATATCTTCATGTTTTCTCTCCCTTTTTTAATTGGCTTCAAAATCGAAGGTAAGGTTTGACTGAACATTAGTGGAAATAAATGAGTTGTGGCGCCGACATAAATAAATGTTAACTTAAAGTGTATTTCAAGTTAATTTGCAATTTCATCGAATTACCTTTACACTTCGTCGCCTGTACCTCTGTATCCCTTAGCAATATTTCACTTACTCCTGATAAGAAGATTCGGTACCTAGGACTCCATCTTGACAAATATCTTACTTGGAATCCTCAAGCTAGACTGAAACGACTCATATATACCATTTACTACAACACTTACTTGACAAACGCTCGAAACTTTCCGTCAACTATGAAAAATAATATATACTACCATTATTAGGCCTATGAGGACGTATGGGATTCAACTATGGTGATATACTAAACTTTATAATTCTTTCCGCATTCAATTCTTACTATCTAAGCATCCTAAATGCTCCTTGTCCACCAATTAAATCATCTATAACTACATGAATATCCCGTTAATTGCAGACTTAGCTCATAAAAAATATACTTCTTTTAATTCCAAACTACCAACTCACACAAACCCACTTGTTTGGGACCTCACAGCCCATCTATTTCCGATAAATCTCCTAGGCAAATGAAAAGACGATGGCTTCGGGATCATAATAAAAACATTGAAGAACCATCAGATAGTAGATTCTTTACACAGCTTAATCATGCACATAATTGTAATTTTTCACTCTTGCTTGTATTTTATTTAGTTTTCAATTTCAATAAATACAAATTTTACTTTTGTATTCTTATTCCTTATTGTATTTAATACTATACCTTTTTTTTGTATATGTTTAGTAAAGGGAAGGAGGATTATTTCGATTCTGTTTTTTTCTCAACAACTCAAGGGAAGAGAAGAATCACAGTTACAGTTCTAGTTACAAAAATATTTAAAGTTATACTACCTAAAATATGACAAAATCAATAATATGGCCAGCCGAATTTCTTCATAAGTAAAAAACAAAAATGGCGTTAGGTTTTACATGAAAATATTGGCATCACGGGACGTGAGTAAATTATATGTATCACACTGATTCGTTATTATTGGAATTTATGGGGAAAAAAATATTTTATTAATTCCCCGAAATGATGAGACTGAAGCTAGTCCTCGAGCAAAATGACTGTGTATAAAATTTAATCCCTTTTTTTTTATCCTATTAAAGGTAGTGATATATTGTAGTTATCAGTTGATTTTTCAAGAATCTCAAATATTTTTTTAAAACTGTAGATATTTCGAAACTGTTATCTGAACGATACTCTAAGTTCATTTGTATTATAGCTGAGAAAATGTGATATTGTTTTTTTTTACCGTTAACAAATCTAAAGTCATCTTTTATTTAAAGGTTCTTTCTTCTAATCAGCTGACACGCTAATAATTTATCATGTAATAATTTTTTATTTTTTATTTTATTATTTTTTTTTTTATTCGTATATATTACAATTTGTCATAATAGACAATAATAATAGTGCTACAGGATCTCATTCATACAATATTTACAATATAAATAAAAGGAAAGTCAAATTACATAAAATAAAATCAAAATAAATAAACGTATACAATAACAAAATTAAGTAGACAAAATAAATACAAATAAATGAAGTTAACAAATAAATAAACAAAACATGTCACATTCATACCTATGTACAATATTTACAATCAGCTCGGGAACCCCAGACGGGGCTTGTCCCCCCACTTGTGGAAGGACAAGCAGAGTCAAAAGGATCCCAGCGCCTCCCTCTCAGCCGCATCACTGGTGAGAGCCAGCGGAAGCTAAGTGAGGGCGCCACAGCCACAATCACACCGCACATGAGAGGAGAATCTGACCAGTGTCAGAACTCCAGAATAGATGTTTACAATATGTCTCGGGGCCACTGCCGTTTCAACCTTCTAGGAGGGTTGTATGGATGAGTGGAGCTGGATAGGGATTGTGCTAGAGGATTAGGATGATGAATGAGGTTCTGGTGGAATTTGGAAAATTTAGATGGAATCAGGTCTGAAATAAATGGAACATTAAGGTCGTGGTGTAAGGTATAGTTGGAGACATAATAAGGAGCATTTACTATTGTTCGGAGGACTTTGGATTGAAAGGATTGAATGCGTTTGATGTTAGAACGTTTGGCTGTCCCCCATAGTTCAAGTCCGTAGGTCCACATTGGTTTCAGTATTGTCTTGTAAAGTAATAATTTGTTGTCAACTGTAAGCTTAGATTTTCTGTTTAGTAGTCTGTATAACTGTCCGAATCGTCTGTTGAGTTCTTTTCGTTTAAGTCTTGTATGTGGGTTCCAGGTCAATCTTTTGTCTAGTAGTAAGCCAAGATACCGGACTGTGTCTGAGGAAAGAAGCGGTATGGAATTGAAATGAACCATTGGACAGGATTTGCGTCGAAGGGTGAAGGTGACGTGGGTGCATTTGCTTTCATTAACCTTAATACGCCAAGCATTACACCAGTCCTCGATAAGACAAAGGTGTCTTTGCAGGATGAAGGATGCTATTTCAGGATCGGAATTGGATGATAGGATGGCGGTGTCATCTGCAAATGTTGCCAGAAAGGTGTCAGGATGAATAGGAATATCAGCAGTGTAAAGGATGTAGAGGACGGGTCCCAAGACGCTGCCTTGAGGAACACCGGCCTCAATGGGATAAACATTAGAAAATTCTACACCACAGCGAACTCGGAAGGAGCGGTTTGAGAGATAGGATCGTAGAATGAGGTATAGAGACTGGGGTAAATGCGTTTTAAGCTTGAAGAGTAATCCGGTGTGCCATACCCGGTTAAAAGCTTGCGCTATGTCCAGAAACGCACCAGAACAATACTCTTTGCATTCAAGGGCTGAGGAAATATGGTCTACAACTCGGAGTCCTTGTTGAACAGTGGAATGATGAGCACTCACGTAATAATAAATGTATTTGTTAGACAAGTACCTAACGGTTCGTCAAGAATTAATTAAGTTGAGTTCCATAATAAGCTTTCGGGTTTAATAAACTATTAAAATTTATTAAGAGCTCATGTAAATCTTTTTAAAAAGTTTTTTCCATTAGCCCATACGACATAAATTGCCTCAATTATGGACAATTAGATATAATGCTACAGGTTTAGGTTCGTACTATTTAATTATAAATTGAGTATCATTGCTTTATTATGCCTCAATATACTTAATTATAGTAATTATTTCAAATCGAAACGTTTTGAGAGCTAGGGATATTTTAATTAACAGTATCATTGCAAACTGCAAGGATTATTTACTGGCATGAAGCCAGAAGAACTACGATTTTCTCCATAGAAACGTGAATTCTGCCGAAGAAAATTGTTGCATAACTTGAAACAGTAAAACTTTTTGATTCATCTTCAGAAGCGAAAGCTGGAATCAAGGCTGTGACGAACGCTATGAAAACAAAAGTATTGTTAGATAATAGATTTTCTTTTTTTTTTTGTTTGATACTAAAAAATGTCTAATCTAAACTAATAATAGGAATAAAATACCTTTTACTGTCTATTTTATAACCATCTAACTTTAAAAAACAATTCAACGACTCTGCAATACATATAAACAACTTTCTACATATTATCGCTACTTTTACTATCAATATACTATTTAATTAAGGGTACAGCAATTAAAATATTAGAAAAAGTGTTAAATCGAGGAATATAAGCGAGTAATGCCATATATTGTGAAAACCACTTTTATGGCGAAGTTGAAATATCTTCCATCCGAAAATGTTTCCCATCAAGTTATTTATTTTAATTTTCGAAAATTACTAATTAATTACTGTACTAAAGTACAGAACTAAGGCTATTTTTTTATAGATCTTTGGGCAGAATTTCTTTTATTATAAAGTTAAATATAAAAGAATTACTTATATTATTTTATCCTTAACTCTTATCACATTTATTATTTAGTTAACATGACTTAAAAAAAATTACATAACATTACATAAATTTGAAATCCTAAGATATGCCCTATAGCTGTTAATATAAAGATTATAACTATACCATTGCATCTTCTCACAATTTAATGAGTTTTACTCGAATAAAATACTAAATTAACGGAGGGAAAATTAGAAGAATAAAATTATTGCAAGCATATTTTCAGTTCCATAAAAACGGTGGTTATACCTGTATGGAGGAAATTCCATCTTAAGTGTATATCTAATTTCAAATTTTATTGATTTTATGTTTCTCTTCATCTGCATAACCATTTTTTTTGTTTTGTTTTTTTGTTTTACTGTATATTCATCTAACTTTGCATTGGCACAGCCGCTGTTGATTTTCCAAAACCTGTTTCTTTAAATATTTTTGTTTTATTGGCCATTATTTGTATATATTCATATGCAATACTCGAGACTTATGATCGGTAGTAATGATATATGTTTTATAAACTTTTAAATTGAGTCATATATTACCCATAATACAGTATTAAGCATTTTATTATTTTTTTTTTAATTTGAGTTCCTTTTTTTTATTTACCAGTGCACTAATAACTAAAAATACTTCCTATATTTAACTTCTGCCCTTATAGAAACTTATTTTTAGGCATATAGTTTTTATTTATCAATGTCCTGATTCCGATCATAAATTGAAGAAAACTTGATACGTAAAGCTTGCTTCAGCAAATGAAAATTTGTGAAACAAACCTTAATTCTCAATTCTCAATACCATTACTGGTAAAAACGCATATTATGATCAAAAGAAACATTAAAGACATCATTATTATATGCTCGAATCAGTGATAACTTCTCTTGAACCAGAAACGAGTTTACTTGCTAAGGTTATAGTATTGATTATCTGATCATCTGCTTCGACAATATCATCAAAATGCGCATTAAACAAAACGCGTCAAATAGTCCCGGTGCTTCCTCATTAGGATCCCTTGTGTTCAAACCTTCATCTACAAACGGAATCTGAGTATGAAGCCATAGTAAAAATATTGGCAATAAGAGAACACACAAAGTATCTGAAAGTCACAACTGCAGGAGCCTATGGAGACAGATATGAATGGTGAAGGTGCCTTGTCCTGAATCAAATTCAAAGTCCTAAAATCTCGTTTTATATTTTCTTTAGTTCCGATTCGAAGATGTGCGTTGAGCTTCATTTTCGGTGAAGAACACAGCACATTCGAAAAAGCTCGGTGCTACATCTTAAAGCACCACCCACACTAAGCCAGCCAAAGTGCCAGGAACACCATTTGCTCTGAGATAAAATTTGCCTATCTGCCGGTATTGGGACAATAAATAAATGGGATAAAAAAAAATTCAATTCTCTGGAATTTGGACATTTCTTCTGAACCCACTCAATAAATGGAGGTGGGCGTAAATGGTCGCAGTCCAAGTTTCAGGGGTTGGAGATCCTCACGTAAAACATGTTATCTTTAAAGTATATGTGTTCACAAGTAAGTTTGTTTTTATTAAGAGTAAATTTTTCTCACTATGTTTTTTTGTTAAAGTTTAGCGATCTACAACAAAACTGAAGGGAAAAAGGCATACTCTAACTTTATTTTGTGTTGAGGTGAAGCAAGTCCGTTATGGCGTGCATTAAATGACATAAATACTCATTTATTACTTTCACTTATCAGTATGAAATATATAGTAAGGGAAAGTATTGCGATCGTGAAAATTTTCGGATAGCAGTTTTCAACGGAAACACACGTTTTAGGGTCCCCTGAGTCCAAAAGTTCTGCGAAAATGAAATTTTATATTCAAGGCATCTGTACGCCCGAGATATTACAGAAACTTGTTCACCTTTTTACGATTTTCTCAGAAACAGATCTAACGATTTTGGATGAACTCTATCTATCGATGTAAAATTAGATGGGCTTTAATATGATGTAGGTTTTATTCTGATTGAAATATTCTGAGAGGCCTTAAATGCCGAAATTTGAAAATTTCTACCTCTAAAGTACCTTTAATTTTTTAGATACTAAAAAAATTACACTATAATATGGCTATCAACGATAAAAAACTGGTAAATATATAAGTTGAACGAAGTCAATCTCTAACTAAAGGAGAAAACTGCAAAAATATATTTTTAATGCAATTTTTCGTTTTCGAACATAGGAACAGTAATATAGATGTGTAATATACCGTTGGAATTCCAATGATTTTAGAAAAAATATTTTCTTTTAAAAAGGCTCTTAAAAGTTAATAAAGAGTGACGAAAAGCCGTTAAAACTAACTGATTATTATTTCACATAATAATATAATAGAATTTTTAATAAAACACGTGTTTCTATAGAAATTCAATTTGATTAATTCTTTATTAGTTTCACTCATTTTTATCTTTAACTGTATTTGAAAATTCTATGATATATTTTAACAAAGGCGGTAAGTGAAAGTCGTGTGTTGCTCGCACCAGATTTTTTTTTTTTTTTAAGGAATTAATCCTAAAGAATAATTTGCTAAGAAATTTTACCCTGTTGGAAAAAGAAGGATAAATTGGTCTATAATAAAAACTAATTATAGGAACAGCAAAATATTTCTTATTGCAGTAATGGGTGGATATTGTCAAAAGTTTCTATGTTTATTTTAACGATAACCGGACAAAAAAAAAAAGAAATTGTTGTAAAACATGTATGAAATTAGACTTGTATAGAAAAAAAACATTCCTTTACGATTCCCCCAACATTTCAAATTTCTTTTCAACAAGAAAAAAATAAATAAATAAATTAACGATTAAGTTCTTTAGAAGTTCTCATATAGTTGCTCGGTATTTATTAAGTATCTCCTCGATAGTCATGTTTATTTCTACAGAGTAATATTCTGAATGCCATTTTCTAAGAACTTTTACTGTTCTCGGGATTACTATCTGCTGTCGTGAATCACCCCAGTTCGGTCCATTCTACGACCCTTGAATTTCTCTTCCTTTCCTGCAACGGTCACAGACTGTAGATGAAGTTTATGAATCCTTAAAACCCTAACAATAATGCTTTAAATAATCATTAATAAATAAATAAAAGCAGCCTAAAGCAATCAATGATCTGCCTCGCATGTGTTCGTCAGACCATATTACAAAATATTAAGACATATCTGTTTCATAGCTCATTACATAGCCGAAGTTCAATAATGATTAATCATTTATTATTGACATTCTGGATGTAGGTCTTGCATGAGATAAGCGAAAACTAGGATTTTCGCCAGAAGAAAAGCATAATTTTGCCCATTTTTCTATCTTCTCCTTGCAATGTTTATCTTTATCCTCTTCAACAAAAGTCAGCAGTATTGTAATGACTTATTAAGCTAACCCATTTTAATGTTTAAATTAAGGTTTAAATGGTAGAAACTAGTAATATTTAAACAAATATTTTTGAAACCTTACTTTGGTTCAAACATCTAAGTAAACAACACAGTTCCTTACATGATGTCATAGATCGTTTGGAAAGAAACGATTTGGCTGTGAAAACAATTATGGAATTAATTAATTAGAGGAGGAAATGAAAATTATGAAGCAATGTATATAATAATATTAATTTAATTGTAATTTGGCATATTATTTTAAATTATTACATTCTAAGTAAAGATAAGGAAAAATATTGTTTTTAATATTAAATGTTAAAAGTGAAATAATGTATTACCTTAATCCAGTAGATAATGACAAGCAGACAATGATAGTTCAGCCTATAGGAAATATTTTTGAAATGTGACAGAATATATTTTTATATGTGCAATATAAAGAAATGATTGAAGGTATGTAAAATGTTTTATAACAATGTCAAAACAAATGTCGATTATCTGTTAATTTTAGAATAAATGATAGGATCCTTGATAATGGCATAGGCCGAAACGTAGAAAGAGAAATAAAGGCATCTTGAGGTAAAATGGATCGTTTTTTTTTGTTTTTGTTTTTTAAAGAACCTAGAAATAGATTTATTCACTCAAACAGATTTCAATCATGATAAAAAAGGTAGATAAATAAGTTTATGGACGTAGATGTGGTGCAGTACAATGTCTATTGTTTGGTGTCTTACAACGCTGAGGACTCCACTACACAACTTCTTGACCCAACACAAACTTTCCGTGTCCTCTAAAGAGTGAAGGTAGAATTGCAATTTTCTAAAAACTAATTAACCATTTTTGATCCTTAACATTTGTAAGACGGGTTGAACAATGAACCGACTCCGGCCGGATCTGAAGCTGTTGAAGGAGATGAAGTGATAAATAAGTTGGGAAGACCGCAAGATGAATCGGGTGAAAGCCTTGGGAGTTGCTTCTTTTTCCCACTGTGCTACCTATTTTTTTTTTCTCTGTTCCTTTCTGCCCTCATGACCCATCTATTTATTTTATGTTTAGATCTTATTATTTTTTTGTTAACACAAGAAAATGGGAAAAAGAAAACTTATACTATTCATTGTTGTTTCAACATATTTTAAAAGTTCTGGGAAATTGTAATCGAAGCGAAAGAATCTTCTTTGGAGTATTTTAACAGTAGTTTTATCCTTGCTTCTAAATCAGTTTCTTATATCCCTGCTTAACTAAAATTTAATAGATTCCAGCTTGTAGCTTGATTAAACAAATCGTGATTTCACGCTATTTCTGAAAATTATTCTTAATTGGGGCCAAGTAAAATAAATTATAAAAATTCTTACCTAATCCTTTAGTGAAATGATCTTTTAAAACGTAAACTATTATAAAGATTTTATTGCTGTAAAATTATTGAGTTCAAATCTGCATGTATACGCTGAACTATCCGTGGAAGAGCAGTAGTTCCAAGTGATAACTTAAATTCAGGGTGGTTCTTTCAAAGAAAATTGGTAGACTGTATAGATTTAGAAAAAATAAAATAATGAAAGTAAACAACAAGTCACAATACATTTATTTAACTAAAATTACATATAAAAACATAAGAAACAAATTAACATAATAAAACTGATATAAGAAACGAAATTAACCTAATTAAAAATATTTAACCATAGTGGATATAATTAGTTGACCGTTGAGAATACTAAAAGGAATTAGTCCGGATTGCAGTTAATGAATGAAACAATTGAGTAGTTTCAACCATTTATTTTTTTCCAACGGGCGTTTGGTAGGCGAATGGAAACTAATTTCCATACTACTAGTTTCTATCCGCCTACAATATGCCCTGATGATGACCCACAATTAGGGTCGAAAAGTTGGCAAAAAATAAATGGTTGAAACTACACAATTGTTTCATTCACTGATCGCTACCCGCACTAATTCCTTTTAGTAAACATATTTAAGAAATTATGAGAAACAAATTTAACCTAATTAAATACTTAAATATTTTACAAATATAGGAATCAAAATTAACCTCATTAAACAAATTTAAGAAATTAAATGTTTCAATAATAGTTAAAGATAGGCTTTACATACAATTTACGTATTAATTATTCGACATTATATTTACGTAAACGAAGTCCTGTCGAATGTTGAAGAAATCGAGGGCGGCTCTTCCAAGTTCCATGAGAAGAAGAAGAAATACGTTTGCAAACGTTCCGAGTTCGTTGAGAGTAGATTTGGGTCCATATATGGCATAGCCTCACCTCTCAGACGCTATCTTAACACACCCCGAGTCGTTAATAAAACAATTGAAGTCCGAAATTATTCTATTGTCTCTCTCTCTGCTATATATATATTTCTGTTCGTGGCAAAAACTTATAATTCTATTTAAAATAAGTATATTTTAAAACAAATGTAACATAATGGTAAATACAAACAACGATCTTATGATAAATATCATAAAAAAATTATGGATTTTTCTATTTTCAATTAAACAGCCATAAAAAACCTAATCAGACCATAACATATGACGTGAACACTGCATGTTTTAGAAATCTTTGTTGTTTTTTATTGAATCCAACTAGCTATTGTACAAGAACATTATGACAAGGATGCATGCGTCTTGAATTGGTAGTGGTGAGGCTGAAACGTCCGTTAAGTTGGACTTATTCCTGTACATTCTTTATTCAATCAATTGTTTCTCCTTATAGAACTTTCTAGTTTTGCTATGGAAATCTAAAATGGAGGAACATTCATAGAAGCAACCCTTCCGTTACTTTATTTTCTCAGGGCCCAATAGACTACTCTCAGTGAAGATGTAAGGCAAAGCAGTATCTTATTGCATAACCGAATTACTGGCAGGTTTCCTCAGCTATTAATCTACCAACCTCTACCTATCTGAAAAGGCCTGCGAGGAGTACCTATAATCAAGCCGAGCTGAAACCTATTAGCTCTAGCAGTCACTTGTTATTAGCCCATCACTAAGACATTCTCTCCACTCCATCTCTGAGTTTTCCCTCCTATATTCATGTGAAAACCACCTTTGCGCCAACGACCACTGAAAATTCATACAGATGTTTTTGGTATCTAGAAGGAAGTAATTCTTAACTCGCCGTTGAAAGCTAATCTGGGTGGTTTCTCGGCCTCGGGCGGTGAGGGCGAAGGAATTATAACCCTGGCACCAAGACGCGAACTCGTAATTATTTTAACTTTGTCAGTTCTGTTACCAGGTTGCTGTGCAACGCGTAGACTGTTCACGCTTGTTAACCCACTCAGCAACTCCGCTCCCCAATCATCAGTTTTTCTAATGTCTTGAATTTCTTTATTCCCATGCAGCTCGCTCTAGTTTTAATTATTAAGAAGTTATTCCAAATCTTTAGTTTTCATCCCCTCACAAGTTTGATGGTCACCTTGTTAAGAGGTTAGTATATAAGTAGGTTGCTTGTATACATCATAGTACATAGCAAGCTTTCTGAATATTATATTGCCTTCAGTATCGAATACTTCCATTTGTAATACAGTGTACTTCCAGTTGTAATACTTGCGTAATCAGATACTTACAATTATTTATTTTTCTCCTCTAAGAAGAAAAACTGGCTTTATTATCACGCTAGGTCATTTTTATTTGCCTAGTGGTTGTCAATTTCTTATGAGGTGGAACGCCCAGAAACGTTAAGTTAATATATTATACAAGTATATCAGCGGAACATTTATCTTTAAGTGTATTCATGGTTTGAAGGTCTAATCAGCTAAATAAGCTACCGTTCCAAGGTAGCTCAAATAAAATATATTGTATCAGTTTTTCAATTATAAAAAAGGAATGCCAATAACAGAAAGTTATAACAAACTTTCACAAACCATTGTCCTAAATTAGCGGTTGCCTAATAAAATAGCTAACATGTTGATATCAGATGTATCTAATTCCAAACAGTTTATGGTATGGAATACAAAGAGGGAAGCCACACGATTGCTGCTCACAGGCTAACTGCTGCCATATTGTATAACGGGGGGGTGAGTTTCTAGACCGCTGCCTTCCCAATTAAATCCAGTCACTGGATTACTGAACTTGTCTGTTAAGGACCGTTCTATTGATTGTCGAGGCTGTGACCTTATAGAGATAAATTTATTTTTATTAACCACATTTATCTTTTCTTTTTTCAACGTAGTTTTCTTATTAGGCGTTGGGAAAACACTGTATCTGGTTGTTCCCAGTTTCAAAGTCCGTTTCAGAAGTTGAAATGTGTTTTAAGCTAGAGTTTTCAACGAAGCTCTTAGCATTTTTATGGTAACAAGCTAATAATATTATTTGTACAGTATAGGTACGAAATGTTTTTCAATCATTATGATCACTTTAACTATATATTACTTTTACTTACCTATAAATGGAATACGAGTATATAGTAACGGAAAGTATTGCTATCGTGAAAATTTTCGAATTCCAGTTTTCAACGGAAATATGCGTTATAGGATCCTCTGAGTCCAAATGATCAAGCCCCGCAAAAAGGTCTGTGTGTGTGAGTGTGATAATTCTAGCAGGAAAACGAATAGTCGTACAATACTGAAATTTCATATTTAAGACAACTATACGCCCGAGATGTTACAGCAACTTTTTTATCAATATCGGCTAACCAGAAGACCCACTTTAAACTATACATTTTGCACCTATTTAGGATTTTCTCAAAAAGGGCTTTGACGATTTTGATTAAACGCGCTAAATCGATGTAAAATCGAGCGGGCGTCAATACCATGTAGGTTTCTTTCTGATTAAAATAGCCTGACAGGTCTTAAATGCCGATATTTCAAAATTTCTTCCTCTAAAGTACCTTTAATTTTATAGTTTTTATGAAATTGGCCATATCACCTGATTAGGATTGATAAAAAACTGGTAAATATATAAGTTGAACGAATTACATACCCAACTAATGGAAATAACTAAAGAAATATTTTTTTAATGCAATTTTCCGTTTTTGAACTTTAAGAACAGAAATATACTTGTATAATATACCTTTGGAATGCCAAAGATTTTAGAAAAAATATCTTATACTTACAATTGTAAAAGTTAACGGGGAGTGTTGAAAAGCTAATAAAACAAACTAATTGTGTAGGTAATAATATAATAGATTATTTAATAAAACGCATGTTTCTTTTAAAATCCAATGTAAATAATTCTTTAAAAATTTATTTTCGTTTCTAGATTTGTTTAAAAATTCTTAAATTGATATAAATTACGGAGGTAAGTGAAAGACGTGTGTTGCCCACCAGATTTTTTTTTTTTTTTTAGGTATATACTACTTTCAAGAGATCTTTTGTGGTAGAGGAGAGTTTAACATCTTTAACAATTCCGATTAAGGCAATCAGGACGAGTTATTCTACAGGTTAACAACCTATTCTATCCAGAGTGGGAAGATCAAGATTGTTTTCGTTGGTCACCATTGAGAAATGAATCTTTCTCATACTTCTGAATGTAGGATAAGATCCATCAATGGACTTTACTTTAAGCGATCCCTTTTTGAATTGTAAAGATACAAATATATATATATATATATATTTTTTTTTTTTTTTTATCATCATTTATTTAAAATTACAACTGTATTAGTTAATACATCAAGTAAATTAGCTAAATTAAAAAAGACATGAAGAGTAAATGCCGACTGGCACCACTCCGCTGGGTAATCTAAACTAGAAGGTCTCGAGGCCATCTTCTTTTCAGACGCCTCGAAGGATTATTAGGAATGGAAGAGGAAGCAAGGATTGAAACTAGTGGGTTAGAGTGGGAGTGGAGTTTTTCATGGAAGGATTGATACCTGGTTCTGACCAAATAAAAACATATGGGATATTAAGGTCTTTATGTATGAGTTTATTCGTGACAATCTAAGTGGATTGTAAGGATTGAATACGGGAAGAATTTGATGGTTTAGTTGAGTCCCAGAGCTCAACTTCGTAAGTCCAGATAGGCCTTATGATGGTGATATAGATGAGCCTTTTGTAGGTAAGTGGAAGGTTAGAGCTTCTGTCCTGTAAGTGTTGAAGTAAACGAAAACGACAGGCTGTTTCTTGTCGTTTCAGTCTTGTGTGCGGATTACATGTTAAACGTTTGTGAAGTAGGAATCCTAGATAACGAATCTGTTCAACCGGTACAAGTGGAATATTATTAAAGAATACTGTAGGTAATTATGTCATAGGTTTATGACGAATGGTAAAGGTAATTTGGTGGGATTTGTTAGAATTAATTTTGATTCTCCAATTCTGACACTATACCTCAAGTTCTCTGATGTGTGATTGAAGAGTTTGAGAAGCAATAGTAGGATCGTTATTGACTGATTACAAACAAGTGTTTTCAGCATTCACTGGAAATTTGACCTTGAAAAATATTTTTGCTTTTTAGGTCTAAGCTCTTTAAGTGTAACTTAATAAATGATCTGTATAAAATGTGTTGGATGAAGTTATTTTACTGCTTGCGACATTCGATTGTTTGGATAAAATTGTGTTGTTGTGATATATGTTACTGATATTCTTCTGTATTTCAATACCAATATCAATCATAAAATACATAAAAATGTCTAATAACGAGCGAAATACCCCTTAATACTTAATGATACTAATAGGATATGGATATATTTCTTATTGCTCAAAATTATAGCCCTATGTAATATAAAATTATGAAAATGAACATGGGGTGGTCATCAAGAGAGATAAGTGAGGACATTAAGATGGAAATGGCAATCAGTGTTTTGCAATGCTGATAGTTTTGAGTCAATTCTCGTTGGATCACCGACAGCAATTTGTCAGAACTGCTATGGACTCGCCATGTTCTGGAACGAAGAATATCCATAATAAGAAATTTATGAAGCTAATGCATTATAAGAGGTCACAAGTATTTTCATAAATTTATTCACTTTGATGAATTCATGAAGCGGACGAGTAGTGATGGTGAGCTGGTAATCGTAGTATTTGAATTTTTGCAGGCAGCTCAGAAATTATAAATGATATTTTTTTCTTTTTTATTGATCTATACTATTTATATCTATATTATATGTTATGTTATATTGTTACCATAATCCTTCGTGAATTGATGCTTTGTCTAACCGTACTCAGAATCTCGATTTGTTACGTGCCTTATAAATTAAACCGTTTTTTTTTCTATTTTTTTTTTATTACTTCATAAGCATTATTAAAATGCAAATGTTTAATATTAAAGAACAAAACAGTTGGACCTGAAATGCATTGAGTGTTTTTTTAGCCGAGATATTAAAACGTCTATTAATTTTTAATTGATGGCTTATTAATATTAAAAGTAATATTAATAAAGGTGGCAAATAAACAGTATTTTAAGAAACAGGTGATGATAAGATTAATTTAAAATTTTTGATGAACAAAGAGATGTGAAAAATCCGGGGCACTCAGCTCAGCACACGACTTTCACTTACCTCCGTTGTTATAATCAATTTATCAAATTTTAAAGAGATGAAATTACAGTTATAGATGAAAGAAAAAATGTTAAAGAATTAATTACATTGAGTTTCAATAGAAACATGTGTTTAAGTAAATAATCTATTATATTAAAAGTTATTTTTCCTACTGTCTTAAGAAAAACATTGCATTATCATTAGTTAAATCGAACGATGATTGAAACTCTAATTTCATGATAAAAGGATAACCGAAATCATGTAAGAAAACTTGTTTGTATCTATATGTACTTGTATGTATTGTGTATAAATAAAATATTCTTCTTCTATTATATTAATATCTACGACAATCAGTTAATTTTATCGACTTTTCATCACTCTCCGTAAACGTTTATAATTTTTTGTATAATATAATATTTTTCTAAAATCATTAGCTTTCCAATGCTATATTATACATCTAGCTACATTACTGTGTTTTTTTTTGTTCAAAAAAACAAAATTGCATAAACAAATATTTTTGATATTTTCTCCTTTAGTTGGATATCGAATTCATTCATTTATATATATTTATCAGTTTTTCATCAATTATAAAAAGATGATATGGTTATTTTTTATAGAATCTGCAATATTAAAGGTACTTTAGAGAAGAAAATTTTAAATATGAGCATATATTTTGATCAGACTATTTCAATCAGAATGAAACCTACATGATTGCCCATTTATGTGACATTAAATTTTACACCCTTATAGCGAGTTTAATCAAAAACGTGAACGCCGTTTTTGAGAAAAACCTAAAAAGGTGCAAAATGCATTTAATTATTTATTTACTTTTACTTTATTTATTTTTTTTTTAATTATGTTTATAACAATGAGAAAATGCTTTGGAAAGATAGCTTTCCAAAAGTTTCTAAAAAAAATATAATTAAGACATAGAATATTAAAACCGCTCGTTGATCCGATATAAATAATCTGCTGAGGACCTAGATACAGTTCCGTTATGAGGACGCTGCCGATGGATGTGCTGGAGATGTGAAGAGACAGACAGAGTTCTGAGCCGAAGAGAGTGAAGAGACAGAGTTGTGATCCGAAGAGATGGACCGGTTGGGGAAGAGCGGCCAGCGGGACCTGCTTCCAAAGCCTCACTTTCCATTACTGCCTTTCCTTCCCTCAACTCAGAATCTTTTTCTAAGTGTATCAATAGATTAGACTTGTTTTCAACAGACTCATAGTTCTTTTATGAATTTATATTCAAATTACGAGTTCTGTCCTCTCCTAAAGCCTAATATTAGCTATGTATGTCAGTGCAATAAAGCACATGAACTTTCATCTGAACTCAGAACCTATTCAGCGGCTGATCTTACACTCAATATATCACTGTGTATTTGGTTTAACCTTTTCAATAATGAACCTTTGCAATCGACCCAAAAAAAAAATACTAGGGCATCCAACGATGATCCTAACACCTAGATGTCGATATCAGCTGGTTATTTTTAAACTAGCGGCCGATTAAAAGTGATTTAATTCAAAAACCCAGTTATTTTTTAAGATAAAGAAAAAATATACTATTGTTTTTAACCAAAAAAACACGAATAATTATGAAAATAAAAAAATACACCCATAACACAGTTATTTTTACGGATAGGGAAAAATATGTAGAGAGTTTTAGAATCAGTAAAGCGCGATCAATAAAATTTTAAAAAAAGGAAAAAAAGTGAAATCTTGCCTGAATACATGCTTGTACCTTCGTTATTTTCGAAGATAAAGAAAATTGTGTAGAGTTTTAGATTCAGTAAAGCGCGATCATCATAAAATAAGAGAGAGAAAAAAGTTTATCTATATATTCGTCATGAATTATAATAGATGTAATTCCACTAAAACTATTATTGAAGATAGAGAAAAGTCGAAAAGACTATATAAGCAGTTATACCCTAATATAGTTATTTGGAAATAATAAACCATTGTGTAATAATTTGCAGCGGTTTTTTTTTTTTTTTTTTTTTTTTTTTTTTTTTTTTTTTTTTTTTTTTTTTTTTTTTTTTTTTAATAATATTAGAGGATTAAAGTATTATGAAAAAGAGACTTACCTACTATATAATACAAACAGCTAATTATGTAACATATATTTAAGCAATATTTTTAAAAAATCACTTAATAATGACAGTAGACTTTTGAAATATTTACAAATATTCACAACATTTCGCAACAAAGACCCATCCAGTGACGTTACTACCCAAATGGGCTCACTCTGGCCTCTTGAACCTATGGGCACCCTTCTTTCTATATGTTATCATTTTTTGTATTTTATTTTCGATAATAAAACATTGTAATCGACTAAGAAAAAAAACCGCCTCTTACCCTAGGCTTGGCCTTCCTTTAATAATGTTCGAGAAAGAATTAAAGTCCCAACAAAACAAGAAAAGAGTCATTGAAATCGGTTCAGAAACAGCGAAGATATAACATTTTGAAATTGACAGTCTTCATTGGCTATTTCCCTTGAATATAAATTTACAGTGTAGCTGGTTCGTCTTTCTTAAGCTCTTTGATTGGTTGATTGCTATACATATAAGTTAATTTGCTGGCACAGCCATATAAATTGTAATATAATTATTCGGAAATAATAAACCATTGCTGTTCAAATGTTTAACCAAATATTTAGACTAGTCTAGCATTTATTTTTTGTTTCTACCGAGATAAATACACTAATCTTAATCATCTCATATCCTGAAGTATCATGGGCCCCACAAAGTTAAAGAAAGTCCTGTTTACACATTTGTTACCTTGTTTTCTGTGAAAGTTTGGACAGACCAGTGAAACTTCGATGTTGTTCCTTTAAACATTTTCGTTTCTCTTAAAACAATGTACAACATACATCAGAAAACGTTGTATATGAGGAAATATTTCTGTAGTTTGACTGAAATTCTATAATTTGTTTTCTTAACGATGGCAAAAGTAACTTATTCCTAGCAGCGGAACTGCATTTAAAACCTTCTTGGTGTCAAACAGGACATTTTCATAGTTCTTGATTGAGGCTAATACATCTAGATATGTAAATAATACGGATTATCCCTTTTTATTTTACCTCAACATAAAACAAAAAAAATAAAATAATTCAGTGATTCGTAACACTGTTAAGGACTACAGATAATCAGGATCAGCCTAGCTGTCACCTGAGATGTAAACATATATGAATTTATATAGTTATCGCATCACTTAAATGAAAGGAATAATTCAACATTCTTCATTCTATAAAAGATGTAGGTCGATTTGATATAATAGATATAGATATATTATATTGCGAGATAATGAGAACTCTTGGGGTATCAGTATATCCTCTAACAAACCAACGCACCCAAACAGTAAACAGGATCAAAACAACCAGTTCTAGGCCCTCTTTCTTCCCCCTCTCTCCCCATTAGGTAGTTAGGTCTACTTTAAATCCAAGGCTCCAATTGCTTGTTTATAAAATCTTTCTCTGCCCTACTCTATTCTATGTTGTGCTACTGTTTACTAACTTGAGACAATTTGCCATCAAGGCCACCAGCAAAAGCAGAATTTATTTTATTTTTAAGACTATATCTAATACCACTTATTGTATAAACTACCTATCCAGATCTAGGTTTGTTTGGTCTAATTACTGGTATTGACATAGATAATGGTTGTATGAACAATGTATAATAATAAAAATAATAGGCTTACCGAACCCGAAGGTTCGATGCCGATACCACCAAAGTCTGCCTACACAGACTCGCCCAATTTTCACCGTTCAAGCCCAAGCCCCGAGATCAGCCTTAATTAACCCAATCCACCCATCGACGCTTCGGCCTGCCTTTCGGACGCCTACCAGTCGGTTCAGCGAGTACCAACTTTCTTGGAATCCGTTCCCCAACGAGCCCAACCACTTTTGAGTCTCCGCGATGCTATAAACTCAATTATATTCACAGGATACAAGTTATATAGGTATTTAGGTAGTATAGGTAATTATTTTTATTAGGTAATGGGAATGGCAACGAAACATTGCCTGAGCGCGACTCAATATGGCCTCGAAAAAAATAAAATCTGTCCCCCAAGAATTTTTTAATAGCTAACACTTCAACATGATATGATAGGAAATGTTCTTTCCTCTTTGCACAATACATGCCAATATTGCTTTAAAAAGTAATTAGTTCTCGTCTCCAAACCGAGAATAAGTTTATGGGAATTTAGATTGTGATGGTATACATGCCTGTACATTTCTGGTTTCCTCATAATTTGTACTTTGCTTCTCCACTTCCTTATAGCCTAAGCAGTAAATGTTTTCTCATGAGTCCAACAATTGATACAGTTATTCATTGCAGAGGCTTCAATAAAGCTAGTACATAGATATTATGTTCCCCTAAGCCACAACTATCTAACCCCTAATACTATAAGTACCGCAGGCAGTAAACACCAACCATAAATCACTCGGTAGCAATTAGCTGCGGTGGTTCGAAACAGTACTCGCTTTAATTTATTAGAAACGGCCCGGGTGACCTTAGCAGTCCAATAACTTGATCTTCGTTGGCTGCTTCGGGTATGTTTCCCTCTTCTCGATGCCTGCGGGAAATAACGGTTTTGAAAAGACTTTAATGAAACTCATTACGCATGGAAAAGTGTCTCTGATTCATAATCGGCTTACGTCTTAAAAAATTAACTTTCAAGTATTTACTATGATATAAGTTTTAAACAGGAGCCGATGTGGCTATGAAATGCTAATATGAATCCTTCATTTTATTGTTGTAGTATTAGCACTGTTTACTATCTATAATGAAAGTATAGACAAAAAAAATTACAAGAAAATAAATAAATATTGGGTTTTAAAATAAGTTCGTAGGGTTTTTTTACTGGTGATTTAAAAAAAACTTCAGATTCTTGTAAATATTTTTAATCAATTATATATGACCAATTTTTATATACTCGTATTGTATGTAGTCATCTTTTAGGTGATTTTTTAATTCCGTTCTCCTAGAACGGCGATTAAATGACGAAATACATTTTTTTATCTTCCATTTTTAGCAAACAAAATACCACTTTAAGATAAGGGATCTCGTTTGAAACTGATACATAAAAGCACCTCAACTAATCCTTTTTTAGAACATGTAAACATTATTGACCAAGTAAACATGATTTTATAAACACAGAGAGGATTAAATTGAAATATTAAAAAACGAACGTATTTTACAATCCTATATATGATTGGTGCAATACAAAAACAAAAAAATTGGTACAATACCCGTAGCCTCAATAATATATACAATAGAACCATATGAGATTAATCAACTGCTTCGTTCGATTTATCTTCGGTGTCCCTAGGTACACCTCCGTCTTCGAATTTTATAGCTAGTTGAGGTGGTTTTTCCCTTCCAATCGTCGCAAGTATTTCCTTGCATTATTCCTTTACCAAGTTATCTAATTTCGCTGTCCATCTTATATTTTCGACCTCCTACAATTCAAATCCTCTGTTATACACGTACTAGGCCTTCAAATTTATACACTACGGCCCACCGTTCTGCACAATTCGACAGATCGTTTCTTATCCGATCCTCAACCTTATGGAATTCTATTCCTCATTCTATACGTCACTCCAACTCTGTTCCTAGTTTCAATTCCCGCTTATTTACTCATCTCCTGACCAACCAGTCAGTATGTCTATTTTCTATTAGTTTTTGTTAACTTGTTTATATTACTCTATGACCCTGAAGCATCTTATATATTTTGTAAATATTACCCTAAAGGAACTTGTTCCAGGATAATAAAGAATTTATTTATGTACCAGGAGATTCGGTCTATGATTGGTTATGAAATCGATAGGGTACTATCACTACTAATGAGTAGTTATTTAAGTTGAGAGGTAGTAGCTTCGATAAAAATCGAAATTAAGATTGGGAGGAATTAGATTTTGTTTTTAACTTTGCTTAACCTATACCAATGAATTGGAATCTGGGTCCACTAGGCCTTATAATAAAAATCTGGTGCGGGCAACATACGACTTTCACTTACCTCCATTTTTAAAATCAATGAAAGAATTTTCAAATACAGTTAGAGATAAAAATACGTGGAATTAATCAAATTGAATTTATATAGGAATATGTGTTTGATTCAAAAATCTATTATATTATTATCTAAAATAATCAGTTAGTTTTATGTTCATTTCATCACTCTCTATTAACTTTTAAAAGCTTGTGTATGAGATGATAATTTTTCTAAAATCTTTAGCTTTCCAACGGTATATCATACATGTATATTACTGCTCTTATGTTTAAAAACGAAAAATTGCACTAAAAAAATATTTTTTCTGTTTTCTCCTTTAGTTGGGTATCAAATTTATTTCAATTTATATATTTACCAGTTTTTCATCAGCGTTAACAAGATAATCTAGTTATTATTATTGAACCTACAAAATTAAAGGTACTTTAGAGGAAGAAAATTTAAAATATCGGCATTTAAGCCCTGTCAGACCATTTTTATCTAAATAAAACCTACATGATATTAAAGCCATTAAATTTTACATCGATATAGCGAGTTTAATCAAAATCGTCGGAACCGTTTTTGAGAAAATCTAAAAAAGTTGCAAAATGCATGGTATAAAGTACCTCTTCTGATAGGCTCATTTTGATGAAAAAAGTTTTGTCACGTCTCGGGCGTATAGTTGTCTTAAATATGAAATTTCAGTTTCATAGGACTTACCGTTTCCGCCCGGGAGTTACCACACACACACAGACCTTTTTGCGGGACTTGGTTATTTGGACTCAGGGGACCATAAAACGTGTATTTCCGTTGAAAACTGGAATTCGAAAATTTTCACGATCGCAATACTTCCCCTTACTATATATAGTATTTGAAAGTAAAAAACAATTGTGTTATAGCCTATATACCTATCTTACCAACTTTGTTTTTCGTTTTTTCTTTTGAGGTTTATATTCGATAGAGTGGAAATACGTTTAGGCAGTAATTAAGTGATATATTGTAAAAAGGCAGTAAATTAGTGATGTTATAATATATGTTATTTTTAAGATCCATCATTAAGATCTATCCATGATGTCTCAAACCTAAGGAATGTAGAGCCATGAGATATTTATATGGTTATAACAGCTACTAATTCCATGTAACGGATAGAGACAGTTATATCGTGGAAAGACTCGTATACTAAGGATTGATAACGTTTATTCATTAATATGGTTCCCACGACAGTTGAGTGGGTGGCCACACAGTGTAACCTGTTGCTCAATGGAGGGAAGTTCCTGGAGGCATACTGCTCTCTTCCTGCCACGTCTCTTACTAGGTCTTTATTTTTTAAAGTTATCACAAACTACATTATTTTATTTTAATTACTTACATTAAGTGATTTCATCTGAGCAGTTGTCGCGTTCTTGGGAGTTAAAATGGTTTACAATGACTTCATAATAACCGAAACACCACGTAGATAGGTCAAAACGTGTAGATTAATATCACAAATTTTCAATAATTTCAACATCTAAAGAAGTAAATGTGTTACTGACATTATGGAAAGTATATAAATAAAAAATCCACTTATTCATTTTGTTTATCAAATCATGGCCTTCAGTTTTAACTAGAAAAAATTGCTGAGGTTAGAAACCAAAGAAACCTGATCAGCAATGTGAAGGTGAAGTAGTAGGAATGGTCAGTTGGAAAGAACCATCACGTTGCGTAAGCTATGTCATTCATTAATGATAAAACATTATGCGGAATTGCAATTAATATTGGCTTCGGTATTTCCTCAATACCTCGATTAATTTTTTATTATTTATGTTGTTTTTTTTTCTTACTGTTGATAGATAAATAAAGTATTGGGGACGGATCAAAGTTTTTATTCCAATGGATTCCTTCGAGTTCCAAAACGTATTTTCGATCATTGGTCTGCTTTGTCTATGTCTGGATTATCTCTTGAACGAATAAACCAATATATATTCTTTTAGGTACTCCATATCCGAAAAATATGTTTTTCTATTGAATGTAATGCATCAAAAGAATTTTAATGATTGTAATTAAACTTGCCTTACGTCGTTTTCTTAATTATTTATTTCAAAATGTCTTTAACTTATTGATAAAGAAAAAACGTCATTTGTGCCTTAAAAAAAAAATACGTTGAATTTTAATCTATTGAAAATCAAAATACCTCAACATCTAGTAATAAAATATCTTATTACCACAGCAGAAGTATAGTATTATTTCTTATAACCTTGTACAATATCAAAGTGTTTGTATTTCATGTGGCGTTTATTTGACGAAGTAATACTTATTTCATCCCATGTCTACCTTATGATAAAAAAAAGGTGTACTCTGCAGGTGCTCAGGGCAAATTATACAGACCTTTCTAATATATTAAGTGATCTTCTAATAATTATCGGGTTGAAGTAAGAAACTGCGAAGTGTTCTAAGAAATTCAGGTATCAGCATTTTTTTTCTCCATGACCTGATAATGTAGAGGTCAGGGTTTTAAAATGAAATTCAGTTTAATTTAAGTCATTATTTCCAATAATGAACCTTTGTAATTGATCAAAAAAAATTACCCTCTACCCTTTCTCGAAATTTGAAGTCTTACGTTTCAAGATACGTAGAACACGAAAAACGAATTAAAAAATCCGTCCGTTCGCCGAACTCATTTACGAATGCCAAAAATTAATAAGTTTTTCGTTAGTTATTATCGATAGTGAATTGAATTCCATACAAACAAAAAATAACATTGGTATCGGTTGAAAAAATAGCAAAGATATAGCGAATCAGACATTTAAATAAACTGATGTCACTTTGTCCATAATGAAAATAGAAACATAACATTCTTACTAATATAATTAATTAATATCTTCATCATAATAACATCTTGGACCGGAATGCTCTAGCTATAGAATTTAGGTGGTACATAGCCAAAGAGATAGTTGAGGGGATATAGAATTCGGCTAAGATCAAATGGAGGAATAGGTATTATGGGACATATGGCTTCACTTAATATCCATAATGATTGATCGTGGACCCGGGTAAGTATCCAAGTACCTTGGGTCAAAGCCTCTCGAGGCTAACCGAGATCGGCTAAGTTAGGGAGCGGCATCCTTTGTAATAGGGGAAATATTTTTATATTAATCATTGACAATTACTATACTATACTGATGAGTTAATCTCATTCCATGACTCTTGAATATAATTTTATAGTCTTGATGGTTTGTCTTTTTGAGGTATTTGATTAATTTATCGCTATACATGTAAGTTAATTACTTATGATTATTTGCAAATGATAAACCATGGGGTAATAATTTACAGATATAATAATTATTATTTAGATTTTTGATCTAATTTTCGGGTTGCAATGAGACCCTATAAATCAATACAGAGAGTCTTAAATAATTCCCTTGTAACTTAAATTGGACTGCACAGATAATTTGTTTTCTAGTAAACCCTCATGTTCATTTCTTCACCCCAAGTAGCACGGAATGTATTCTTCAGGTTGTGAACATAAAGCTACCTTCGCTGGATATTTTAAAATTATATGTCAATATTTACCATTTTAAAATAGGGGATAAAGTCCCATTAGTCACCCTTGAGGTTGAACCCGATTTCCTTCCTGCAAGAGCAGTAGGACAGGTCTGAGATCGGGATCACTTAAGTTTCACGTCATAAAATTGCTCTTGGAATTGAAGAGAAAATAGATCCAAGGACGTGGCGTGGCAAGGGACTTGCCAACCGGTCTCTGGCTATAACAGCTTCTAATTTTCTGTCCTGGGTGTGTTAGAGAAGAGAAGTGGGGACAAATACATCTCATCTATATATTTTTCGATATTACTCCCATATTTCATTTATAACACCCAGCACAGCAGTTAACTGCTTAGATTTCTCAAGATTGACAGTGAAAAAATTAGAGCCCAAAACGCTTTTTTTTTTTTTTTTTTTTTTTACCATTTTAAGTATTCTCTATGTTTTGGTGCTCTATAGAGGTATAAACAAAGATTATAATATCATTTATACATCTTTGTCGAAGCTTGTTGAAAGCATACTTTTAAGCCGCGCCAGGAAAATAAGAATATATAAATGCCTTATAAGGCCCTCTAAAGATATGCAAGACGCAGGCGAAGACCAAAAGCGCGTTGGGAGGATGGTATCCAATACTATTCGACAGTTAAGAATAGCTCCTTGGAAGTGGGCGTTTTTCTTCTCCAATCCCTTAACTCGAAAAAAAAATCGTTAAATTCTCAATAACCCCATTAATTCTTTGACTACCATATCCACGTCCTTGAAACTTGAAAAAACTCCTTTTTTGTGCAATTCAATAATTTCCTCGTTAACTCTTCATCATGCATTTCTGTTTGTGATATGCACAATAATTTGCACTGTAATAAATTACCTATGAACATTAAGAGTTAAAAAGTTAAAAAGTTAAAAAGACAACGAATCATGAACATATTTTTAAGATTGGTCCTCAGTACTCCGAAGAGGTCTCGTGTGACCCATTTTAACGACGAGATAAAGTGGTTCCTTCCCCAATTCGCAGACAATATTTCCTAGGATCATACCTTTACCAAATCATTAACTCCCTACACCCTCCATACATCCACAGTCTCTTATTTAATCTCCTATCTAACCAATTTGAATCTTCAGTCCACTCACTTGAAACAAGATTGCGCCATCCCGACCTTTACATCCCTACCCATAGGACTAACACTTTTGATCAATCCTTCCTTGTCCGCTCCTCTACTTTCTGGAATTCTCTGTCTACTCATATCCGCCATGTCGCTTCCCTCTTCTCATTCAAATCCCAACTTTTACAATACCTTTTATTATCCCAAAAAGATGCTTAGAAACTGTGATATTTATATTCCTGACATCACAATTTGAAAGAAGAGTAATATTTGTTCATTGTCTATATTTAAACGCTGTTATCTACTAATTTATTATTGATTTTATTCAACACAATATTTTCTAAGAATTGTTTTTATTTTTATTTTATCATTGTATATATTTTTTGTATACATGTGTGTATATGCGCGTGTGATATACACACTTATATTAATTCATAATTGTAATTAGTTATTAATTATGTTCCTTCTGTCTGTTGGCCAGACATGTTGTATATTTCAACTGTACAAAACTGTTATTCTTAGGGGAGCCTGTCCCAGAATAAAAATTATTTTCTATTCTATTCTATCTATTATTGGTATCGTAGAGAAATGGCTGTGATATGGAAATTTAAATCCATTGTTTGCTTTCATGGCTACTTTTTATATCCTAGAGACAATTTTTTTACATAATTTAAACCTCAATGCAATCCACATCCACCGTAAAATACGTGATGGAAATGTACTCATTTATACAGAATAAGTGTTGATAGGAAAGACTGATGGAATACAATCATCATGTGGGTTGGTGAAGTCATTTTGAATACATTTATCTTTTAAACTGCTCAACGTATATGTCGCTGAATGCAACGATGACCGAAGCGTTTTTCAAGTACGAATATTTTTCAATAACCAATCGACAATAAATTATCTCATTTTTTTTCAGAATAATTGCCGGATATCTTTAATTTCTTTAATGTCATTGGTTTGCTTTTTCACCCACTCCTCTTTTACAATTATAAACCGCTTGTTTTATTGTGACAATTTTTTTAATCATGTTTTTCACATTATGTTTTGTTTTTTAATCTCTGAGGCATTAAACATGGCAACAGTATCGAGAATAATATATCTGTACGCGCCTTGGAATACCAACTGACTTAGGTCGGTGAGGTAAATTAGCCCAGACAGAGAATAGATATTTTTAAATCTGTATATAATTATAAATACAATTGATACTCCGTAGTTACCCTCTATATTTGTTTTCAGTATTTAGTTTCAGTTTAATTTTCATATTTATTATAGGTTTATTAAAAACATTTGATCCATATTTTTCTTCACTCAACAATTTTTTTTTTTTTTTTTTTCAACGTTTCGACCTAAAACATATTCAGGGAACCTAATAAAATAATTTTTATAAATTAAAAGATAATCTACAATAAGAACTATGAACTAATAAATGATAAATACTATGGATTGTTATAAAATATTTACATACTATTAATCTGTCCAATTCATTTATTTAAATAAAAAATCATAGAAACACACCTCAGGCTGTACAAGCCTTGTCAACTTCCATTACAATACTAGATTAAGGTAATGCATCTATTTCAATTTTGATAACTAATATATTTTAAACGAGACAAAATATAAAATTGAGGGTATATGTACCTTAAACATCCAAAAAAGCATTATTATTGTTTCTTTTATAATGCTAAAACGAAGGAATATGTGCTGCATTAAAGTTACGGCCGATATATTAAAATAAACTTGTTTCGTGTTGTAACTTTTGGTTTATTTTTTCAATAATTCTTTTTAATTCCAGCTAACAACAAAATAAATAATAATAATGATTATAAATTACACCCATCATAACAAGGATTATAATTATTTCTTCCACCCCAATGACCCTCAAGGGTAGAGGCGAATAAGCAAATAAAAAAAAAAAATTGTAATCTATTGTAACCTAATACATGACCGGGATAGCTGTCCGGTTTTGAAGCTGATACACGGAAGCAAACATATGTATCTATATACAATCTTATATATATATATATATATTGTTTGGTCAGTTCTCGACTGTTGATAATTTAAGTTTCTGTTGTTCTCAGGTTTCAGTCAAAGAATAAACAATTTTCGAGAATTTATTGTTCTCATAATCATGCAATTTTGGACAAAATAGTGTCTTAAATAGACATATGTAGACCACAAACTTCTTGTGTGTTCTTTGTTGTGAAGTGTTCTTTCAAGTTTAAATATATATATATATATATATATATATATATATATATATATATATATATATATATTTTTTTTTTTTTTTTTTTTTTTTTTTTTTTTTATAACCAGACTATAAGGATTTCTTTTTGTTCATTGTCATTATTCTAATAGGGACTTGATCCCAAAATAATTTTTTTTTTTCATTTCATTTCATTTCAAATATAACGTTCAAAATCATAATAATCCGGTCTCTAATGATGACAATTCGAAATAAGGAGAATTGCCTTATTTATATTGATTCTTATTTTTTTCTAGTTATAATCCAATGTGAGCCATTTTATGATTCGTTTCCTCTCCAAGTACAATAAATAGGTGACCTATAAACATTTCACTTGATTTGTTATAATTTTATGTATCGGAGAAGATCGATTTTCGAAAGCTTCTAATCTGGCATAAGCCATGTCCGTCAGAGCAGGTCCAACTATCAGAGCGTAACTCATTAAAAGAGATGAACCGTTCTGGATATGAGCTCTTGAGAAAACCCTCGCCTCCGTTTCTCTCTTTAGGAAAATTTGTGCTTTGTTAGAACTTTTACTAAAAAATCTTGTTTAAAAATAATAATTTAATTTCTAGATTTTTAATTTTTTTATTATTATTCATCGAGTTTAATAAAACATCGCAGGAAATCACTCATTAACAGATTCAATATTTCATACCTGATAGTGAGTTTTACAATATTTTATAGACTGTTTTACATAGTGGTCGCGATAGCATTCAATATATTTTGGTTGTGTCTGTTTATCAAAACTTTGAAATAAAATTAAATTTAGCGACTAACGATAGAACTATTCCTGGGTCACTCTCGGAGAAATCGGAACTCTTAACTACATTTAATAATAAGTTTATTGTTTAGTATACAAAATGTATAAAATATTACGATATTATTATTTAATTACTATCACATAAGTAAATTATTGATAATATAAGTAGAATTTAGTGATTTTTTATCATATTTACATTTTTTTTTTTTTTTTTTTTTGCTTCTGGCAAAACTAACTCCATTATTCAATTTTCCTGCTAACCTAGACATTATTTCATCTCACAATGTGAACAACATACCTATTTATAAATAAATATACGTAATATTACTTTTTTATAGATTTAAATAGTTTGTGCATATATTTGATGAACTTACTTTTCAAGTATACGAACATATTTAAATCACTGTCAACATCGAAGCCATGAACCACAAACTTCTTTGTCCTCTTGGTGCCGCGAAGTGCATAGGTGTGGAATTGCACCTTATCATCACGACGGAATAGTTTTACTACGGCATAGTGATCGGCATCATTATCCAAGTATAACCTCGTCTCCTTTGCCGAGGTATTGGTAGTAAACTTTGTGATCTTCATTTCCAAGAGAGTCGCTCTGAGAATGGGTTGCGACAGTGGTGGCCTGATTATTACTGGTGGCGGTAACCTCTTCTTGGGCTGATCATTGCCTGACTGAGTGGGAGCAATTGGCGCAAACTGGTTAGAGACAGGTGTCGGTGGAGGCCCGGCGACTGTCCTCAGTTTTTGGGAATTTTTCTTTGAAACTTGGACAAATCCCGCTTCATCAGCTCCACTTGACGGGCGCTTCTCGCCTCTAGCCTCTTCCATTATCATGGCCGTCGAAGTCGATGGTTCACCCATATCGCTAGATGGCCGCGTATAGGGGCAAAAACTGAAGTGAAACAAAGGCTGCCAGGATTCGTGATGGCCAAGCGCCTGACCAAACGACAAGGAGAAGTAACCTACCCGATTGAAGCCATCTTGCTCATCACTGAGCCTACGGTAAAAATCGAAAATGTACAGGCTCTTCGCCATGTGAACCAGGTTAGATTTAGGGTAACCCCCTTTAAAGAAGATAAATGCCCAGCACAGTGTCGAAACTGCTTAGAGTTTGGGCACACCATGAAATACTGCGGGAGGACAGTAAAATGCCCCCGGTGCGCCCAAACTCATGAAGAAAGAAGCTGCCCACGACTTGCACCAATCAAATGTGCCAACTGTAGTGGAGCCCATCATGCCTCCTCCAAAGAGTGTCCCCGCCGGCAAGAACTGATCCAGATGAGAAAGAGGACAATTATAAATGTAGCAGCCCCTTCAAGTAAGACAAGTAGGCTAGTCAACCCTAACTTGGCTTTCACTGAACTACTTGGCGGACCCGCCGGGCAGCAACAGCAGCAGCAGCAGCTACAGAGAACATCCCCAACATCGCATCATGAAGAAGCTGAACCAATGACAGCACCCGCTCACTCCTCAACACCGCAATTCACATTAAATACACAAGCACATCCAAGCAATGCTCTATTCAACGCCCAATTCGCAGAGATGATGGCAACTGTTCGAGAAATGATGAAGATGCTGACGAAGATCATCGCTAAGCATTATGACTGAGCACTTAGTTATTTCCTATAATATTCGAGGCCTACTACTGAAGAAGGCTGAGATAGAACTCCTCCTGCAGCAGCACCGGCCATCGGTGGTGGCGCTGACCGACACTATACTACCCACCTCTGCTTCACTGTATTTTCAGGGGTATATTGCATACCGGGAGGCTTGTCAACCCGGGGCTAACGAGGCCGTAGTGATTCTGGTTCGAGGAGATATCCCATCGAGGTTGGTACCTAACCCAGTAGCTTCTACAGAGGGTACTCATATAGTCACAGTAGATGTTCGATTAAAACAACGTTTTACTTTCTGTTGTGTCTATAGGAGACCCAAGGCTATATTAACATCTATGAAGCTATTGCTGCAGCACGCCCAGGATAAGAGTCGGTTTGTCATCTTAGGGGACTTCAACGCCCGGCACACTGCCTGGCTGTGCGGTAGCAACAATCCGATGGGTACCTATATCACCAAGACCAGGATGGCTGTCTTCCACCCCGGAGTGCACACCTTTAGGCATGCGGCCCGACCTGACTGGACATCCACACTTGACCTACTCCTGACCAGGGACCTTCACACTGTTACTGAGTGCCTAGCGCTCCCATACGGACCGTCGGACCACCGGCCTGTGCTATATGCCTTTGAGGGATTATTGTTTCTTTTATAATGCTAAAACGAAGGAATATTGCAGCATTAAAGTTACGGGCCGATATATTAAAATAAACTTGTTCGTGTTGTAACTTTTGGATTATTTTTTCAATAATTATTTTTAATTCCACTAGAACAACAAAATAAATAATAATAATGATTATAAATTACACCCATTATAACAGATTATAATTATTCATTTCTACCACCCCAATGCCCTCAAGGGTAGAGGCGGATAAGCAAATAAAAAAAAAATGTTATCTATTGTAACCTAATCCAATGACCGGATAGCTGTACCGGTTTGAAAGGCTGAAACACGGAAGCCAACAAATGTATCTATATACAATCTTATATATATTATATAATATTGTTTTGGTCAGTTCTCGACTGTTGATAATTTAAGTTTCTGTGTTCTCAGGTTTCCCAGTCAAAGAATAAACAATTTTCGGAAATTTATTGTTCTCATAATCATGCAATTTTGACAAAATAGTGTCTTAAATAGACATATGTAGACCACAAACTTCTTGTGTGTTCTTTGTTGTGAAGTGTTCTTTCAAGTTTTAAATATATATATAATATAAAAAAAATATATATATATATAATATAAAAATATTATATATTTTTTTTTTTTTTTTTTTTTTTTTTTTTTTTTATACCCAGACAAAAAGGATTTCTTTTGTTCATTGTCATTATTCAAATGGGGACTTGATCCCAAAATAATTTTTTTTTTCATTTCTTTTTCATTTCAAATATAACGTTCAAAATCATAATAATCCGGTCTCTAATGATGACAATTCGAAATAAGGAGAATTGCCTTATTTATATTGATTCTTATTTTTTTCTAGTTATAATCCAATGTGAGCCATTTTATGATTCGTTTCCTCTCCAAGTACAATAAAAAAGGTGACCAATAAACATTTCACTTGATTTGTTATAATTTTATGTATCGGAGAAGATCGATTTTCGAAAGCTTCTAAATCTGGCATAAGCCATGTCCGTCAGAGCAGGTCCAACTATCAGAGCGAACTCATTAAAGAGATGAACCGTTCTGGATATGAGCTCTTGAGAAAACCCTCGCCTCCGTTTCTCTCTTTTAGGAAAATTTTGTGCTTTGTTAGAACTTTACTAAAAAATCTTGTTTAAAAATAATAATTTAATTTCTAGATTTTAATTTTTTTATTATTATTCATCGAGTTTAATAAAACATCGCAGGAAATCACTCATTAACAGATTCAATATTTCATACCTGATAGTGAGTTTTACAATATTTTATAGACTGTTTTACATAGTGGTCGCGATAGCATTCAATATATTTTGGTTGTGTCTGTTTATCAAAACTTTGAAATAAAATTAAATTTAGCGACTAACGATAGAACTATTCCTGGTTCACTCTCGGAGAAATCGGAACTCTTAACTACATTTAATAATAAGTTTATTGTTTAGTATACAAAATGTATAAAATATTACGATATTATTATTTAATTACTATCACATAAGTAAATTATTGATAATATAAGTAGAATTTAGTGATTTTTTATCATATTTACATTTTTTTTTTTTTTTTTTTTTGCTTCTGGCAAAACTAACTCCATTATTCAATTTTCCTGCTAACCTAGACATTATTTCATCTCACAATGTGAACAACATACCTATTTATAAATAAATATACGTAATATTACTTTTTTATAGATTTAAATAGTTTGTGCATATATTTGATGAACTTACTTTTCAAGTATACGAACATATTTAAATCACTGTCAACATCGAAGCCATGAACCACAAACTTCTTTGTCCTCTTGGTGCCGCGAAGTGCATAGGTGTGGAATTGCACCTTATCATCACGACGGAATAGTTTTACTACGGCATAGTGATCGGCATCATTATCCAAGTATAACCTCGTCTCCTTTGCCGAGGTATTGGTAGTAAACTTTGTGATCTTCATTTCCAAGAGAGTCGCTCTGAGAATGGGTTGCGACAGTGGTGGCCTGATTATTACTGGTGGCGGTAACCTCTTCTTGGCTGATCATTGCCTGACTGAGTGGGAGCAATTGGCGCAAACTGGTTAGAGACAGGTGTCGGTGGAGGCCCGGCGACTGTCCTCAGTTTTTGGGAATTTTTCTTTGAAACTTGGACAAATCCCGCTTCATCAGCTCCACTTGACGGGCGCTTCTCGCCTCTAGCCTCTTCCATTATCATGGCCGTTCGAAGTCGATGGTTCACCCATATCGCTAGATGGCCGCGTATAGGGGCAAAAACTGAAGTGAAACAAAGGCTGCCAGGATTCGTGATGGCCAAGCGCCTGACCAAACGACAAGGAGAAGTAACCTACCCCGATTGAAGCCATCTTGCTCATCACTGAGCCTACGGTAAAAATCGAAAATGTACAGGCTCTTCGCCATGTGAACCAGGTTAGATTTAGGGTAACCCCCTTTAAAGAAGATAAATGCCAGCACAGTGTCGAAACTGCTTAGAGTTTGGGCACACCATGAAATACTAGCGGGAGGACAGTAAAATGCCCCCGGTGCGCCCAAACTCATGAAGAAAGAAGCTGCCCACGACTTGCACCAATCAAATGTGCCAACTGTAGTGGAGCCCATCATGCCTCCTCCAAAGAGTGTCCCCGCCGGCAAGAACTGATCCAGATGAGAAAGAGGACAATATATAAATGTAGCAGCCCCTTCAAGTAAGACAAGTAGGCTAGTCAACCCTAACTTGGCTTTCACTGAACTACTTGGCGGACCCGCCGGGCAGCAACGCAGCAGCAGCAGCTACAGAGAACATCCCCAACATCGCATCATGAAGAAGCTGAACCAATGACAGCACCCCGCTCACTCCTCACAACACCGCAATTCACATTAAATACACAAGCACATCCAAGCAATGCTCTATTCAACGCCCAATTCGCAGAGATGATGGCAACTGTTCGAGAAATGATGAAGATGCTGACGAAGATCATCGCTAAGCATTATGACTGAGCACTTAGTTATTTCCTATAATATTCGAGGCCTACTACTGAAGAAGGCTGAGATAGAACTCCTCCTGCAGCAGCACCGGCCATCGGTGGTGGCGCTGACCGACACTATACTACCCACCTCTGCTTCACTGTATTTTCAGGGGTATATTGCATACCGGGAGGCTTGTCAACCCGGGGCTAACGAGGCCGTAGTGATTCTGGTTCGAGGAGATATCCCATCGAGGTTGGTACCTAACCCAGTAGCTTCTACAGAGGGTACTCATATAGTCACAGTAGATGTTCGATTAAAACAACGTTTTACTTTCTGTTGTGTCTATAGGAGACCCAAGGCTATATTAACATCTATGAAGCTATTGCTGCAGCACGCCCAGGATAAGAGTCGGTTTGTCATCTTAGGGGACTTCAACGCCCGGCACACTGCCTGGCTGTGCGGTAGCAACAATCCGATGGGTACCTATATCACCAAGACCAGGATGGCTGTCTTCCACCCCGGAGTGCACACCTTTAGGCATGCGGCCCGACCTGACTGGACATCCACACTTGACCTACTCCTGACCAGGGACCTTCACACTGTTACTGAGTGCCTAGCGCTCCCATACGGACCGTCGGACCACCGGCCTGTGCTATATGCCTTTGAGGGAACTCCAGCAACACCACCCGCGAGCAAGTTCCTCTTCCACAAGGCCGACTGGAAAGGATATAGGGCTAGTGTGGATGATACCCTACCAAAGATACAGTACTTAAGAACTGTTAAAGAGGTGCAGAAGGGGATCTCGGATATCACCACCACCGTCCATGTATCAGCCAATCTTACCATACCAAGGTTTAGTCCTCAGCCAAACGCCTTCAGGAAACCACCGAGCCACATTCTTGCTCTCATTGCACAAAGGAACAACCTGAGGAATATTTTCCACCGAACTTGTGACTACGGCTTGAAACCGGCCATCAATGCGATGACCCGGCATATAGCCAGCCTCATGCGTGAATGGAAGACTTTCCTATGGCACGAGCAACTCCGTAGGACTCATGATGATCATCGTCAGTTCTGGAGACTTGTGAGGTCACACGTCACTAAGAGGAAGAGTGTACACCTTACATCAGGTGGCACCCTATTATCCCCTGAGGAACAGGCTGAACTCTTGGCCGATTCTTATAAGGCGAGGGAAGATGATCGGCTGTTAAATGCTCCCACACTACCTGCGGGAAGACCAACGTCCCCTAATGAAAAGAGGATATTCTCCACCTTCGGACAGCTTGAGTCGGTACTACGACGCACCAAGGGTAACAAGGCTTCGGGACTGGATGATATTCCGTATGTACTATTGAAGATGCTACCTCGGAGGGGTAAAGCCTTCTTATTAAACATTTTTAACTCCTGTATGCGGATCTCATACTTCCCCGATGACTGGAAGCAAGCGATCATAGTGCCGCTACTTAAGCCTGGGAAGAATGGAGACTCACCAGAGCATTATCGGCCTATCAGTCTCCTTTCGCATATGAGCAAGGTGTTCGAGAGGCTGATCCATCACCATCTGCTAGAGCACTGCAGTGAGGAGTCCATCATTCCACCAGAACAGACCGGGTTCTCACGAGGCGTAGCCTGCGATCATCATTTAGTGAAACTTCAAAGGCACACCATAGAGCGTATGACGAAGAACAATGAAGCCACGGCGTTCATCTCGCTGGACTGCACACAGGCGTTTGATTGTGTATCCCACGAGTTACTGCTTCGCCAGTTGGAAGACTATCGTTTTCCAGCTTCATTATGCCGATTGATCAGAAGCTACTTAAGCGGGAGATCCTTCGTCGTAAGGGTAGGCGATAAATTGTCAACTTCAAAGGACACCATTTGTGGGGTTCCTCAAGGTTCTGTATTGGGACCACTATTGTTTGTGATCTTTACAGCAAAAGTGATCTCAATGAAGCACCCAATGGCACTGGTAGCAGCCTACGCCGATGACATTGGCATCTATGCTTCTAGTATGAGACCGAAAAGGGCTCTCACCCTGGCACAAGGAGCATCGACCACTATTGTAGATGAGCTGAAGGAGATTGGCATTAGGGTGAACCCGAAGAAGACAGATGCTATTGTCATGTCGTTCCAGAAGGGGAAGAGCGCTTTGCCCACTGATTTTAAAGTGAACGGAGAAACACTGCCAGTCTCTAATTCAATCCTCTACCTGGGCGTCACTCTAGATAGGCACCTCACCTTATCTAGTCACGTACGGGAACGACTCAAACTGGCCAGGAGAAAGAGCTATAGACTTAATCATCTACTCACGTCACCTCAGCTCTCACTGAGGCTGAAACTACAGATCTACAAGGCTATAATACGTCCGACTATGCTCTATGGTGCGCCCTTGATGCGGCATCTGTTTAAGTCCACTCTCAAACAATTACAGACGTTCCAGAACTCCATCCTTCGGCGGATTGTCAGAGGTACCAACTTACAGAGGGCCAGAAACCATATCCTTCATCAGGAATTAGTATTGCCAACAGTGCCTGAATATATCAGCCGGAGGCACATTAAATTTTTTGATGGGCTGAAGGCCTGTGCTAATCCATTATTTTCTGATATCACCCCACCACCCAAGCCTGGGGAGGTGGCAAGGATCACTACCTCTCGTTGACGTTGTCGCCGAGGGAAGGAGTTCGGACTATGTCTGAACTCAATTTATTGCCAAAACCCTGAAGAATGGTCCCTCCCATTTTGCAATGGATAAATAAAGGCTTAGAAGAAGCCCTTGAAAGATTACTAGTGCATCCAGCGCATATAGCAATCCTCTTTAGAATACCTCCGGGTAACAGAAGGACAAATCTGACAGCTATACATATTATATTTGTATTTGTATTTTGTTCGAAAATAAAACCAGAGGGTAAGAAAAAAAAAAAAAAAAAAAAAAAAAAAAAAAATTCAAGTATTCGAGAGATTTCGCTCCCCTCCCCTCTCCTGTCTTTCTATATAGCAAGTCAGTAAGCCTTTGACAGTATTTATAGGCTTTAAACTCGATCACATTTACAATAGGCAACTTTAGCATGTTTTCAACTAGTTTAAAATAATCTGCATTTGACGTCGGAGAAATAAATTATTTACATCATCGATGAACTTATCAGTTTCATTTAATATTATACGATCTTAAGAGAGCTAAGGCGGTGGATGTCAGTAGCTGTCTATTCAAAGCTATGGTAATTTTAATAATTACTAATAATCCCTGTCAATAGGGACTTACTTTCCTGAGTAAGTTTCATAGTCGGCTCTCTGACTCATATAAAAGGTTAAGTACTTAAAAATGGTAAACATTTCTTCATTACTACCACTAAAACTTGTTTTTTTTTCTTTTACACATCATTAAATGTCAATGTATTTTCTTACATTACTTTAAACTCCTAATGTCTAGTATAATTCATAATTATGATTATTTCGTCAGTCAATTGAAAATTTTATCTTTTTCAGTATTTTTCTCCAGCAGTACACAATACATATATTTCTGTCGCCACCACATTTTACTAATTGATTTTAAAATACTTTATTGACTTTTTATAATAACTTTTTTGACATTTTTATTTAATGTACCTATCGTTTCAAATTGACCATTAAATCGTAACATAAGTTAGCCGAAAAGCCCTATTTTATCTAAATTTGTTACGTAGTATTTTAAACACCGACTCTGATAACATGGCAAATCTTTAAAAAAACTTTTAAATCGAAGATTTTAGAAATTGAACTAATATTTTTGTATTGTTATTAGTCGCAACCACTAGTCTACCACGCTAATATCATTTAGTCTATTCGTTGTAATGTTTTTGTATTACGTATTGCATAGTTTGCGTTAGTTAAATCATTAATATTTTTTACTAGCTGACCAGGCAGACGATGTGTCCTGTCTTAACTATGTCTTAGCGAAATTGATTAAGCCGTTCACGCATGATGCATCACCAAGCGAAAAGAGGATTCATTTTTATACATATAGATAGATAATGAGAGAAAATTTAATACAAGAAACCTAAAAAAAAAAAAAAAAAGTTACTTTTCTCTATTTTTCTTTCATAACATCCTTCTCCTGACTGTTATAAACACAAAAAAAAAAAAAAGAATTGGCGAAATCGGTCAAGCCGTTCACGCGTGATGCAGATTTATATATATATATAATTGTTTTGTTTTTTCTGATAGCATAACATGCTCCAGTGCAAGGAGGTACATTGCCACTATGGACTCATTTTCTATAAACATTATATTGGGTTGTGTCACGTGAAATGTCCGTTTTCGAGGTAAAGGATTTTTATTAAAAATACGATATGAAAAGAAGATAATTTTATTCGAAGTATTTATCTTCTTTTTTTACACATTTTTCCCAATGTGCACCAATTTTTTATCCCCGAACTGAAAAGCTCTGAGCTTTGAAGTGAAACAAAATCTGAAAACGCACTTTTCACTTGATCATAATTTTTCAAAAAGTTTTCCTTTGACAAAGTTGTCTAAATTCCTGAACAAGTGGTAATCTGTTGGAGACAAGTCGAGAGAATATGGTGGGTGCGGAAAAACTTCGCAGCCCAGTTCTTTCAATTTTTGTACGGTATTTTTTGAAACATGGGGTCTTGCTGCCGCTCAGTGAGATCATAAGGTACCCATGTATCGAGCTTTTTTACTTTCCCAATACACTTAAATGTCTGGAAACGGAAGATGCACTTGCATTTAGTTGTGCTGAGAGTCCTTTAACTGTTTGGTAGGGGTTTCCTTCTACTGTATGTTTGAGGACATCGTTTTCTATTACGGACGGAGGTCTTCCTCGGGGCAAGTTTTCCAAGTCGGCATCCCCAGCTGAAAACTTAGCAAACCAACGGCGAATGGCCGTTCATTAACACTCCCTTCCCCAAACGCTTTGCAAATATTTCTAGCGGCCTCAGCTGCCTCAACCTTCCACCTACTATTATTTACTAAAATTATCGAATAATACTAATATGTGTTTTAGCGTTTGTTGTTCAAGTCTAAGCGTAGTTGTTCGCTTCTTGATTTTAAAAGTTCCCATTCAATACCAGTTTTAAGCTTTCGATAATCTTACTTGCAATGTCTTTAACAACCGACAGTGTTTCACTAAAGAACCAGATCGCAACTGACAGGAGGAATTTTATTGTGATGTAATTCAGCCGCTAGACTTCCGACCTAGTAATTTACGGTTTATTAACCGCCCCTGGCTGTAAGTATTTTATCTGCCTTTCAACTAACGGGAAACATCGGCTGGTACATTACGACCTCAAGTCTACAACTCGCTCCTCTAATCTCATTCTTCCATCTAAATTGGGGGCAAAAAACAAACAAATTTACATTTTACAAAATACTGGAGAATAACATGGTCGTTAGGAGGAAGTTATTCGTGTCTTCCAATAATATAAATTAATTTTCTTGTCTCGAAACGGAGTTTCCGACCTATTATACGTTTGGAAATTAGTAGATTAAAGTGTTGTATGACGATTCCAGTCAATATCGCTTCTTAGAACAACTTTAAAATCTTCAGGAAGTCTGTTAAATGATAAGTGAAACAAATATTTAGTTTCTGAAACCATTATTTTTTCAATCAGAAACATAAAGAACCGAATCACGTTCGACATATATGAATACTTAAAAATACATACGTTATCTAATGTCCTGTACCAAACATATGTACTTATTATCTTTTAAGACTTTTAAATTAATATATAAAATTTATTATTTACTAATTACTAATTTTAGTACCATTTATTTATTTATTCACCTTACCTTACAATATATGCAATACGGGTTATGGCAACAATAAGTTGCAGATGATGCCAGCAAGTGACCGTTGCCAATTAACTTCGTTTAAGTAGATATTATTTTATTTACTTAGCCCCTCCAATGCCTACATCCTGACTTGTCTTCTTCCGAAGTTAAAATGAGCGAGGCCCATATCCCATTTCCACCCTTACACAAAATCTTTGAAGTACGGGTAGCTTTTTTCCGTCATCAGCTGAGGAAAATCGTCCTCTAACAGGATATAGAGTCCGGTTTCCCTCAGCAGTTCGTTCTGTTAAGCTTCAAATGTCGGTACACACTAACAAAACATGTTCGGCTGACTCCAGGACACCACAGCTAGGACATAGGATTCGCTATCTATAGCAAATTCAGAAAGCTTGTCCCTGAAGCCCCCATGCCCGGGCGACCGGATTGCGAGACCCAATAGTCCGGGAGGATCCATTTTCCATTTAGACGACACTGATTTTAGTATCAATTGAATAATTTGTTGAAGTTACAAACAACAACAAAAACTAATATTTCTATTTTTTTCTTTACAGGTACCGGGGAAGTCAATCTCCCGGGGGCTCCCTCCCTTCACACACACTCTTCAAAGTTTCCGGTAAGTACAATGTTTAAGCTTTAGTTAACAAAAATTATTTTTTATAAGAACTAAACTTATATTTTACACATATATTAACATTCTCTAACAACCCATATCCGCCATGCTGCTTCTTTATCCCCATTCAAATCCCAACTTTTCCAATACCTTCTGTCATCCCAAATACACGATCATCAAATGTGATATTTCAATTTTAGATATTTTTTTTAGAATATTTTGTTTCTACATTGAAATAATGAAAATAACTGTTTTTCGACCATATTACAATTTTGTTTTAAATTCAATTTGTTAAAAATAAGATTCTTGATTTAATAAAAAAAAAAAATTACCCCCTCCACCTCAAAATTTGAGAGCTCACGTTTAAAGATGCTTAAAACCCTAATAACGAAATATTTTTTCCTAATTAATAAATAAATACCTTTGTACTACGTCGTATAGAATTAAATTCCCTTTAAAATGAAAAAAGAATCATTGAAATTGGTTCATAACTAACAGCGATGATATACCATTTTCCATTGAATTATTTATTGATTTTCATATTAGTTAATTTCCTATTAACAGCTATATAAACAGCTTTACTCTAATATAGTTATTTGGAAATAATAAATCATTGTGTAATAATTTGCTGCGTTATTTTTTATAAAACAAAATTTAGAAGTTTTTTTTTCTGTTAATTTCTTTGTTAGTTTTTGTTATAAATCATTTCACCTTATTTTACCATTGTAAATAATAATTAATCATGTTTTTTATGTCTGTATATTTCAGTTGTACTTAGCTATTATTCTTAAGGAACCCAGTCCCAGAATATTGTTTTTTCTATTCTATTGTATTTTATTTTATCTTTATTTCCACCTCAGTATTAAATAATCTCTTCGAAATCCACCTAATGAGAGCATTGCAAGTAATTATAAAAGTAATTTGTCCTATTGAGTCACGAAACGCGCTTAAAAATGAAAAAGCACTGGAAAAAAAATATCATATCAATATGTAGTCTTCAGAAAAATTCAGTACTATAAATATATAAAATGTATTCAAGATTTAATCTCTTCCATTACCATAATTATATCATTTCTATATCGTTAAAATGTTGCCTAGAGGACGCGACCTTATCTGGAAACATAAAAGGAAGAAATAAGACAACATACTATTCCACCTTGACACTGTTCAGCAATGTGTATCCATTAATAGCTCTCAAGTTTTCTTTTCCTAAAAGCAAATTGATTCTTTCTTAAACATGTGGTTTCGAACTTGCCGACAATCTCCATTTATCCCTAAGATCCATCAAGTTGGTAACCGACCAAGAAAAAAACTAATCTCTTCTCAAAATATAAGTTTCAAAATACTCAGAGTTAAACGAGAACAAAACAACAAATCTGTCAATCCACCATAAGAATTGGTAACTCCCTCTAAAATATATTGATTGGTAATTTCATTCCTTAAAAAACAAAAAGATAAATATCGAAATCGGACCAGTGATAACAAAGTTATGGTGTATTAAACTTTGTAGTCATGATTCTTAAATTATTTACATGCATACCCTGTTATGGTTACCGGATCGATGTAGTTACTGGATAGTTCGAAAAATTTGCATCTTCTTGAACATTAAACTTGCTTAATTAAAATATAATTTAGTTGTCTTGGTGCAAAGGAAAGAATTTTCACTAGGAATGAAAAATTAAAAGTGATTCAGACAAATATTTCAGAAGATTCAGTTAACATATTTTTTACTGGATTCCAACAGAGGAATTGTGAGTAATGGAGATACTTTATTTGTTTACACGACTATATTATTTATGATGAAAGCTATTTGGAAGTAATCAATTTTTTTTTATTAGTAATTAAATGTTAGTTACTAGATACGAATTTATTTTATGACAGCATTATCTATTTTACTACGAGCTAAGATATTACTTATTCTACGAAAATAAACGAACAAACTTCACTCCTCCAGCCAACATCTGCGGAGGCAACTGTTTCGACATCTCTTGTACATCAATACTGTAGTGTGGGCTTGTTCCCTTTTCTTTTGGAAATGAGATGGATGAGAAATGGGCCGACTGTCCTTCGCGGTGGAGTTATGACAGTCGAAAGCTTGTCCCGTGTCAGCCATCCTTTATCAGGCCTACCCTCGACAATAGCTGGAGTGGTTTTGAATTCGATTACCAAGTCGGAAGTAGGTAGAAAGGAGCCTTCATTAGAAAGGTCCTCACTTGCAATTATAAATATTATGTAATCTTAGAACCACATCTAAAATTAACATTTGGTGACTGAACCCCTTTAATTCTTGAAGGATTACAATTACATGTAAGACAATAAATACATGGAAATCAACATTTCTTTATCTTCCTCATGTGAATTACAGCGTGGAGGAAATTCAAACATTTGAACTTTATATACGAGATGGATATGTATGTGAATCAACAAACTGTACAATTATAAGCCGAAAGCTGATAATTTTATTTTTTACTTTAGTATGTTTGACACCAACTAGCCAACAATGGCCTTGACCTTCTGATTAATATAAATACTCTCAGGGAGGAATTAAAAGTGATAAATATGAAGGTAAACCCTGAAAAGAAGAAATGAATGCGTATCGAAGGAAACCTAATTGAGAGGATAACAACAGCTTGGAGCAGGTTGACTGTTTTAAAAACATAGGTGCTCCGCTCAGTGAAAGTGGATATGTAGGTGAGGCATCTAACAGGATCTGCACGAAGAAGTTATCAGAAGAGGATTCCTCAGTTAAAGGTAGGTTACCAAGAAGACAAAGATGGCTATTTCGGTATTTCTTCCTAATCTCGCGTACTCTTCCAAGTCTTGGACTCTCACTTCAAAACACAGAAGTCAGATCCAGTTTATAGAAATGAGATATTTGCAAAAAGTAGAAGGAAATATTAGACGAGATAGGACTCACAATACTACCATTCGAGCCAACCTCGGGTCATACTAGCAGAAACCATCCTGAAGGAGACCACAATTGTTTGAGTACCTTCTCCGGATGGATCGTTTCGTAATCGTAGTTTATCTTATGGGTCGTAGTAGGAAGACTTACATAAGGGAGGCGTTCCAGAAGCGATAATTGGACTGCAGCCAGGACCGAGAGCTGGTGCTGGAAATGTACAACTGGTTCAGACTCTATAAAGGCCTACCTCACACAGCGTAAGCGGTATAGAGAAAATGACTATGATGATGATGTATCACATTTGACATGTCTGTGAGCGAAGTTGTTTCAAGCTATCATTTCGTTAGACGGATGGTATCGTTTAAGTTTACCATTCTTAATTATACACAATAATAGATAAAAATATAGGTACGAGTGCCACATAGATCTTCTTCTTCCAGTGGCGCGATAGGTCGTGTAGGCTCTGCTGGGCTCGTGGTGAAATATCCTGATAGATTAACTCACGTTTCTGATGCATTTGCAGGGTAGGGTTATCACTTCCTACGCCTAATTTTGTGAGTGACCATCATTGGCTGACGGGTCTCACATACCCGGGGGAGAGGCTGTGAGTGAATCCCTATTTAATTACATCCTTAAAAAGCCCCGCCGGACTGGGATTCGAACTCAGAACCTTTAGAATGAGAGACTAGCGCGCTACCACTCAGCACGGGCCCCCAACCCTGATAGCAATGTTGTTTCAAGCTATCGTTTCGTTAGACCATGGTATCGTTTAAGTTTAACGTTGTTATTATACACAATAATGGATAAAAATAAGGTACGAGTGCCACATAGGATCACAATGTTTAACTACGTGCTTGCAATGCCTCTGAATACACATTCATATACAGTGAATTTGCAATAGTTAGTGAATGTAAGGATAATTATGTTCTCAGACGAAAAGAATAGTAGGACAATTTATATGAACCCTTTACAATGAAAGGAGTATTCAAATGAAATTGATGAGAAATAATGAAAATGAATTAATTTTTAAATTATTACCCAAGCCATCAAATTTCTCCAGCAACCAATCCTTGCAATCCAAAATCCTCAGAAAGATCCTATTTTTTTGTCACCATTAAAAATATCCATAAAGACCTGAATACCCCATTAGTTTTAGACTTAGCCAGAATTAGATATACCTCCTTTAATTCCAAACTACCAGCCCACTCAAACCCGTTTGTCTGTATTCTCTCATCTGCATCTATTTCTGACAACCTCTGAGGCGCCTGAGAAGACGGTGGCCTCGAGATCTGCTACTGAAATAAAAATTGAAGTGCTACCGCTGGGTAGCTTCTTCACAAGAGTTTATCAAGCCAATTGTTACTTTTTTCACATTTACTTGTCGTATTTTTTCCTATACAGTTGTAAATATCAATTAATAAATAAAAAAAATTATTACCTATGTGGTAGTGGTACTACATCTATGGAAAGCCGTATTACAGGGCAAGAAAGGCAGGACAAAATATTGAATTACACTTAAAAACATAATACAATGAATAATGTAAACAAATTTTGTATTCTCTTTAGTTTATTATATAAATTCAAAATTATGAGTAATTGTGTCATGAATCTATGCCAAAGACTAAATGTAATGAAATATAAAATATTTTTAAGCTATTTTTTTCTTAGACCTATAGGCTTATCATTTATTATTCATCATCTGCAGTTACGATTCCTTGTACATAACAGAAAAACGTATTATGTTTTAATGACGTTATCAAACAAAGATTCCATGACACGCTGTTAGATTGTGTAACACAACCCTTCCGACATAACTGATTCTATAATGAATGAGGTAAAATGTGGAAGTAAAATGCTTCCTCGGAGATTAGCCTGGACATGTAATATCATCATTGTTCACTCGACATGAAAGTGCTCAAGGTATAATGTGAGAAAATTCACAGAAGACATGTTGTACAAACGGAAAATAAAAAAAAACTTATGGACATTGTCCATTTCGTTGTCGTTATGATGTAATTTGTTTAGGAAGAAGGGAAAATTCACAAACCTATCATTTGATCACAAATGTTTAGAACTGTTTTTTATTTTCAAATGGTTAAATTAATTTACTTTTTATTATTTAATACCCTGGGAAAAAGAACATTTAACTTACTATTAAGCAGGGATTTGTGCTTCATAGTTAGTTAAATATTCTATAGTGCCTAATGTGCTATATTTGATCTTCCTTGGAATGCCATTTGTGAGGTCAGATATTATTGAGCTTATTTACCAAATGAAAACATCTAATCTCATAACCCTAAATATAAATCATTTCCGATCTTCTACACGCCAAAAATTCACCGAAGAAATGCTAGTATTTTTGATGGTATGAGGAGTTGTTTTTCTTGCCTTTGTAAGTTCTTGTTTGGAGAGGGCCACAGGAAGTCTTTATCTCAGACTTAGTTTGACTTTATTTACTTAACTGCTGCGTATATTAGTAGCATACTGTGCCCCAAACGCCAGAATGCTAATAAACCTATTATCCAGATTGCTAGAAAGCCTCAGTCCCTTTATGTTGCCTTACAAAATAGTGTCATGAACACTGATACTGCCTAGCAGAGGGTGTGTACCCTCGCATTTTTTAGCTCTCACAGAATTGTAATGGTTTGAATCCTTGTACAAAGTATATAAGACTATATAACATTTTATTTTGTCATCAAACCATTAAACTGGAGATAACGTAATATTTATAAATACACTACATACAATACTGCCTAAATTTAATTAAAGAAAATAATGTCATTTGCATATATTATATTTGTCATACAAATGTTTTTGACTGTAAGATTATTTTCTTGAGTTTTAATCGGTGTTCACATAAGCCTGAGCCCTTTGTCTTTTATGCCCTTCTTGAGTGCGGGACTATTTTTGTACATTAGTAACCAACCAATACTATAACAGAGCTGTGTACATTTCAATATCCAATTCAGACGGCATATAAATGTTAGAGGCTGTCAGAGCGTAGAATACAAATCTAGGTGGCATTGAGTCCGAAAGGCTTCACAAGGTCAGTGGTCAATGCACTCTTCCTACTGTCCTTACTCATTTATTTGAAGACATTGAGAAAAATATTATATGAGCCATTACGTTCCCTCAAACGTGCGTTAAAGTCACTGTTACTGGAAATTTTAACGACCTAATTAAAGTTATTTCTTTCTGTTAACACTAAGCCGTATGATTTTTTAGGACCGTGGCAGATATGTTTTCATACCAGTTGTTTACCAAGACTAAGTAATTGGTTGGTAAAGCCTGCCGGACGGATGAACCTCTTTACCAACTCCCGAGGTGATCTTCACATACTTAGATTAAAAGAGTCAAACCTGCATTTCTTGAGAGAGCTAAATAAATATTATCTCATACCGAACATTTTTTCAAAAATTAAAATATAACTTTCCTAGTTAAACAGGATGTAACTATATTTAAAGTTAATTAATTCTTTCTGACTTGACTTGTTTAACGAGATACATTAATATTTTTTTATACTTTCACATGAGATTTTACTATTGTTTATTATAAGCGGTGAAACTTGTAAACATTCACATCCAAGGATCAATTGTTATATTTTATATCCATTTTCTATAGCATTTGATTTATTTATTACATTATATCCAACAGTATTTATAAGTTGATACAGTTCTGATCTTGTTAGAGTAAACATATTACTGCCAGCATTTAGCTATGTCCTTATTTACATTCCTTACTACTTGAGTCGAGGTGAAATATGTTGATGTCTAGTTCTTTTGTGTCGATCTAACCATAATGTTATTTATTTAACTAACATTGGAATTAATGTAATTTTATATTTATTACTACTACTTGGAATAACTAAGCCATATAAATATAACTATATATATTTCTTTGATGGATATATTTATACATCAAAGAACATATTTCTAATAGTGCGATTTTTAAAGCAAAACTTTTCGTTCTAGTTCATTGAAGAGTGCCTATTTAGTGATGTGGGTGTTTCAGCTAAAATAATTAATACTTACGTTTATTTATAAATTTAATTTTTTTCAGAAAAACGATAAAAAGACAAATTAATAAAACTAACCGCTATTTGGTACAGACAAGAGTTGATTGATCAGAGTCGGATCCTAAAACACCGGGTATGGAAAACAGGATAAAAATTGACGGTTCGAATTATCAAAGTGCCCATTAAGTTTGAAAACTAAAATATGACAGTATTTGCCTTTGTGTTAGACATTTAAATTGAACGAAATAAATTGCTTATAAGTTCGCTATGTACGAAATAGTTGTTAATATATAAATTAATTTTAATATATATATATATTATATATATATATATATATATATATATATATATATATATATATATATATATAATATATATATATATTAATGTATGTACATATAAATAAGAGATTGATTTTATTTGATCGAATTTTCTTTCTCAACGTATACATTAAATGTATAACAAGGAAAAATTACCTTAATGTAAATTTCTTAATTGAGTTTGTTTTTAATACATCTTAAGGTCCCTCAGAGTCCACACATAACCGTTTTGAGGTTCACGTTTTAGAATCTCATCCACTCAATCGGGTTGTTTTTTGAAAAATCACCAAAAATACATGGCCAAGCCAAAATCTAGCAATAGAATGAGATTCTTACCCTCTGAAATCATCTCTCAAACACCGTTTTTTCTCTCCACGGCGCCGCCGTTCTGTAGAAAATCGGCGGTTTACTTGCTAAAAATCTATGACTCCTGATTGAATTACCATTTCTTGTTTTAGAAGCTTGGGATATACTCTATTATTTTCTACTATTTTTTACTTTATTTTAAAACCGTTTATTAGGAATTGGATCTATTAAAAGGGAGAAAGAGATGAAAACTAAAACCAAATATTATCAATTAAAATTTTTATGATACTTTATGCTTTGTTTTTCACATTTAACACAGCCATCTAAAACATAATTCTATTTATTTTTGTTGTCTTAGATTGAAAGGGAGGTGATAGTCCGCAGTGAAGAGAAACAGTGCAAGATCCCAAATTTGGCTGACTACATGCGCAGGGCGAAGCCCTCTGTCGCCCCTGATGCTCCTCAGAAGCAGTTAGCATGGACCCATCAAATCAAGGTCTGCATTCAAATCTTAGTATAGGTTTTTTTTAAAACTATATATATTAAAAATTCATTTGTATTCATATGTAAATATACAAAATTTATATGTGTATATATATAGGACAAGATAGAAGGTAATTTTGTTATTTATAATTTTACTATTTTATTGTAATTTTTGCACTAATTTCTTATAGAAAAACTATAGCAATAAGATCAGATATATTTTATTATTTGCTTATTTTAAAAAAATATTCTTTTAAGAAAAAATTAATTTATACACTTATTTACTTCATTATTATTCATTTTACTCACAGGGTATGGTATGGGTTCTTGACAATCAGGCACAAATGTTTATACAACTTTTTAATCATAATAATAACTTACAAAATAATACAAACAATATGCAGCCAGGCTAACCAAAATCCCTCTTCATGTTCAGACAGCAGCTCCTTCCTCCCTCAGGTCACCACTCAAAACTCTGACTAAACTAACTGACCCTCCAGGTATAAAGATACCTGCTAGTGACCTTTTTTCTTAGCATCCAAAATGGATGCTATGTTTGTAAACAAACAACCAAACATGGGCTGTTTTTTAATTTAAATTTCACTTTTATCCTATTGTTAGCCTGCCTATCACAATGATCAAATAATAAATGAATAAATACCATAATTATAAAAAATGGGTATATATATATATATTATATATATATTGTATATATATATTGTATGTATATATAAAACAACTCGATGCTAGTATATAGTAGGAAGTTGATTAGATTGTGTGGCCAATGAAGTGAAAAACTTATTTTAATGTGTTTCTACATTTTGACATTAATATTAATATTACTATTATTTAATATTATTATTATTTAATATTAATAAAATCCTAAACAACTTTTCTACAATTAGTTTTATGGTTGTCTATATTTACACCATTAATTATTTTGATTTTTTTAATCTTAATTATAACCCCTATTTTAGCATTCTACCTCACAGCAGCACGATACACCAGGAACTTCAGGAGCAACACAAGATATTGTAAATCACCAAGTTTACAAGGTGTGTAAAAGCTTATTGATTTCATATTTAACTATTACAATATCCAAAAAATATTTTTTCTGTTAAATTACGCTGTAATGTATCAATTAGTAGTTACGAAACAGCTATATTTTATGAGTATAGTGACTTTCTCTATCAGAAATTGTTTTCATTCTCTTAAATTTTTTTTTCTCTGGCGCGACAGGCCGTGTAGGCCCTTGGCCACATGGTGTAATATTCTGGGAGAATATACTCACCACATTTCTCGATGATATTTTATAGAGTAGGACGCTCAATCCCTACACCTATTTTTGTGAGTGGCCAACATTAGGCTGACGGGTCTCACATTCCCGGGGGAGAGGCTGTGAGTAAATCCCCATTTAATTATATGCTTGTAAAAGTCCCGCCGGGACTGGGAATTAGAACACATCACCTTTAGGGAATGAAAGAGTTCTCATGGCTGCACCCTTCATTAACTTCTATCAATATCTAACATACAACAAAACCATCCTTACATCATTAATTAGTTTTGATGGCCTTAGTTTTTAGACTATTGTGAGTTGAAAACTATTATAACTTTTTCTAGAGCTTATAATTAATTAAAGTGTTTTTTTTTTTAGGCAGTACCTGTGTTAGAATCAACTTGCATATCTGAACCTTCACCTATAAGACCTGCAGACCCCAATGCAATATCTTTGTAAGAAAATGTTTGTTGTACTATCCTCATTTAAACCACCACTTAAGTTTACTTAGATTATGATTTCTTCCAACTTGCAAATTAAAAAAAAGTAATTTTTCAGCAGTCACAGACACCTTTCATATGATATAGGTATAACATTGTTAATTTTTTGGGGATTTCAGAATATTAAGTGATTTTTTTTTTTCAGATAATGGAAGATATAATAGTATTTTTTAAAGCTATTTAAATATTTTTGTATTCTGTGTATTCTTTTTCATTTCATAAAATGCTGCAATAAGATAAAACTGTATATAAAAAATATACTTTAATTTTATGTTAATTTTTATCTCATGTAGTATGCATTAAGTTCCACCTCCAACTTATATGTATGTATTTTATCTATTTTTAACTGTTAATTAACATTTTATTTCAACAGAGACGCAGGTCCTGCTACATCAACACCTGAAGAAAATGTTAGAGGTCTCCCCTCCAGAACATACAAGTATGTTTCAGTGGTTCTATAATTATTTTGTTTTCCTTTATTTATTTATTTTTTTAATGTACATTTATGTAAAAACTTTTGCACTATTGAGGGCTATTGGTTTCATATAAAAAATGAGTCTCATAAAACAATACTGTTATAATATGGTTACTGTATATACTTTAAGTAAGGACATTCTTAATTTAAAATGTTATTAATATGAATTAAGAAGAGATTTCAAAATTTTAAACGGCACAATTAACAATTAGAGTTACCTTTAGTTAAAACCAACCTCAATCCCTGAAGATATTAATTTTTGAAAATTGAATATTTCATTTTTTTTATATTACAATTTATTTTTATAAATTTACATAGCTTACATAAAGTTCATTCAACAGAAGCTTGAAAGATATTGTAACGAGAGGATTTTCAAACAAGGGACCTGATACATCATTGAGTCCACAAAGCCAATTGAGACAAGCGGGGATATATCTTCAACCGCAACCTGTACAATACCGACTATCTCAGCAACAGCAGCACCAACAACAGCAGCAGCAACAGCAGCACCAACAACAGCAACAGCAACAACATCAACAGCAGCAACATCAACAGCAGCAACATCAACAGCATCAGGTTTGTTATGGTTCATATTCCTGGTATTCTTCAATAACTTCCTTTTATGGTTTTTAGTTCCAGGAAAAAGTTTAAAAATAGAAAAGTACTTCTGAATAATTTTTAAAGTATAGTACATACATTGAATATCAAGCTTGAATGAAGAGAGCACCACCTTGCTCTGAGCAATCTATTAAACAATTTTAATGTAATTCCACCACAATATATATCCATTTTCATTAAAAAACATTACACAAATTCTCTTGACTGAAACAAACCATAACAATCAGATTGAGATTGTATATTAAATTCTACAGAACCTTAATATCAATGGGCAAATACTTACAAGTCCATTAAAAAAAAAAAACATATCCTCTTGTATTAATTTATTTTATTTCTAAAACTTATCAATCTGAACTCTTCTTTGTATCAAAAATTATTTATGTCTTTATACACAAAAAAAATCAATACAATTATTAACCACCTCCATTGTTGAAGACTTCTATTAATTAATAATGATGGTTAATAAATTTGTAAATCTTTTAAAATTTGTATTAATTTTTTACTCTTAGGCTGAAGGTTATCGAGTTTATCCGGTTAACAGCAACTACACTGAGACTCCTAGGAGGGATTTATCTAAAGCCCAAAGTCATGACAATCTATTAGGACAAGATAACAGGTAATTTAGTTATTAATAATTTTACATATTTTATAGCAATTTTTGCACTAATATCTAATTGAAAAACTATAACAATAAGGAGATCAGATATATTAAAATAAAGAATTACTTTTATGTGAAAAAAGTGTGTTTCTTTTATCGTTTAATAATTAGAAACAATATGTATGTATTTAAATGTAGGTTTGTAAAATAAATCGCAACATAAAATCATTAAATATATTTCTGTTGATTTTCAAAGTTTTTAAAGTGTCCCTTCAGAGAAATAAAATTTATATCTTGCTGACAAAATTATTTTAAAGTAATATAAGAGTGTCTGTTGAAGAAGTGTAAAATGTTCACATAACCTGGTCAAAATATTTGAATATTGCCTTACAGAGGGATATCTGTTGGGAGAGATTTCATGGTACTTGGTTTTTTTTTTTTTTAAATCTCTATCATTTTATTGATTTTTTTGTTAGGTACAGGCAAGATGGAGTTAGTCAAAGTATTTACATGCAGCAACAAAATCAAAGGATTATTTATTCAGGTGCTGGACCTAGTCGAGTTCCATATTTCTATAACAGTCAGCAAACTGCTGAAACCCAGTTCTCTCATCAAGAAACACCAAGGTGATTAATTTAATTTTATTATTTTTTTTTTTCATATTTCTTAATTTTATTGTCTTGAAATCATATTTTTTTACTTGAATTATTTTTAACAAATATATATTAGCATAATTGTTTTATCGGTGCATTTATAATTTATTTTTTACTTTAGAAGCAGGCAGTATGGTACTAGGCACTTTGAATACAGTCCCGAACAGTTAGCATCTCAAAGGAGACATTTTGCTGAACAACAGAGGCATAATGGTTAGTTTATTAGACAATATTATCAACAGATTTATTTTCATTATATTTCTTTAACAATATTGATTAAAATAATTATCTGACCATGGTACATTGGCAAAGATATTAAATTTTAAAATAAAAAAAAATTATAACAAATTATTAATTATTTGTTACAATCAAAATGTTTAAATTTTAAAATATCTAAAATTGTATCACTTAAAAAATAAAAAGTAATATCTTTATATATTTAGTATCGATGTATATTTAATACTACTATAATAATATGAAACAAAGTATTTTATATGAGGTTATTTATTAACACATTGAGCCCAGCACCGAATTTGCTGTCCTTTCCTTTCAATCAGCAGCCGGTCAGCAATGCAATGTTGTTTGCTATCGCCAAGAGATTACTTTAGTATCAATGAGATAAGGAATTCTTCTTTGTCGCACTATTTTGGGTGTAAAACAACGTACGTACCTTCGAGAGGTGATCAGAAACAAAAGACCCACCGAAGTGAACAGATTGTTCGCGAAAAGAAAAATTTATATTTATTTATTTTAATTTTTTTGAATTCTATAAAAAATAAGGAGACGTACATAAAATCCAAAGATATTGTTCGAAGTGTTATGATAAGGATTCACAACTATTTGGATGAAAGAGAGCTACAAATATTACCAAAAAAGTTGTTACATATTGTAATATGTGTAAAGATAAGCCGCATTTTTATTTAGAATGTTTCAAAATTTCATTAAAATCATATTTGATCACATTTCATTGAGACTAATTTTATTTTTTTAACTTTAACACAATCGGTATCACGGACCGACGCCAGTAAAACTTCTAAAATTCTAGTGTTGGTCCTCAGGGACCAACACAGGCCACACGGAAAGTTTGCTGCCGGGCCCAACGTGTTAATATTGGAATCAATATAATGATGTTAGTTTTAACATGGAACAACTCGAATTGTTCCAACAATGGTTGAAACAGCTAGAATTCCTTCAGCCCTGAAATCCAATTATCCTATAATGGATGTCCGAAACTGATGGAGACATCACTAATATCTAATATACTTTTTTTAAGTAGTTGAAATTAATATTTTTTAAATGTATTTGGTGTTTCAGACTCAGTAATATGTATTTATGGGGGCATAAATATCTGTCAGTAACAACTTGAGTTACAGGTTGGAGTGAAGATCACAGGAGCCCTAAAATAATTTTCATTCCAATTATTCCAGTTGCCCCATTTTTTAAAAGGGAGTTATCGTCAGTGATCTCCTCAAGCTTAATAATAGTTTAATAAAAACCATCCAATCCAATCCAATCATAGATTAGTACCTCTCATACAGTGTTATATTTATTTACTCTAGTCTATATACCAATAAATTACAAACATTAAATAAGAATATGAAATGTCATCATGTACTGTTTTATTTCTAGAAATTCAACAACAGAGGTTGTTAAGTGAAAGATTAACTTCTGAATCTGTGAGAAATCAACAAAGATCAGGTGATGCAGGAGGAGGTGGTGGTGATGGTGGAGGTGGAGTCGATTTAGCTAAGTATCAAGATCAACAATTCCACCCTCAACAACAGGGCCTTTTTGGAGAACAACAAAGGCTTCCGGAACGGATCCAAGGTTAGTTAAATTTTCTTCATTGTTATAAAACATGTATTAATTTAAATTAATAAAAAATCTTATCCAAAAAGTAAAATTCAATAATCATATTGTAGTGCTGCCTTCATAGTTCATAGATGCCTCACGCACATTCGGATAAAGAAAACCTCTTTGAAGATAGCAATGATGTAGTCTGTTAAAGCCTTGAGGAATATATAATCATATTTTAGTTATTATCTATCATTTTATTTCATGAAATCATTGATTAATTTGTTTTCTATATAGATTTCTATAATTATTTATTTTAATTTTAAAACATCATTGAAAATTAAATTTGAGTTTTTAAATTTTTAGAGTTAATATTTTTTATTTCCATTTCTAAAATTGTAGGGTGTAGTATTAAACTACTAATCTTAAGATTCCATTTTTTTTTTTTTAATGTTATCATTATTACTGTTTGTCATTTCTGTATCTATATCATTATCAATATAATTTAATAATGTTTACATTTTTAGGACCATTTGTAGAAAATCGGCAATTGAATGATCATTGTGATGACAACCAAAGAAGATTAGGTGAAGACAAGCAAGGTGAAATAAGAAACCAAGTGAATCAGCAACCAAATGAAAACCCTTGTCTAGAGCAAACAAATAACCATCATGATGAAGATGTCAAACCAAAGATGGACCCGCCCAAACTTTGTAGTCAAGAAGATGATGATGAAGGTAATATAATCAAATACATTTAAACATTGATTTGCGATACTTTAACATTTAAAGCATAATGAATCACATACATTCATATAACTGAGTATCATAAAAAAATTTACTTGATCTTAAGTTTTGAGCCAGATATCTATTTTAACCAGGTACACATTACATTTGTCATTTTTTTGTAAATTTTTACAGTTGCATGCTCAACGACATTGTTTCTTTTTCTTGTAAAATGGATTTAAAAATATGAATCCATTGAACAAAATTTTTAAACTCAAACTTAAATATGAGTGGTCAGTTGTTTTTCGAAAGTGCCCTTTAAATGATTAACATCAAGTCATCAAGGTTCAATCAATTCATAAAAATAATCTCTGTAATTGAAATCTGGTGAGTTCTTCAGGATTATTTTTCTAAATCCTAAGATAGTTACTAAATTGTACGTTTTTTCGATGGTGTTTTCATTGTTTTTTAAAGCTTTCTATATGTAGATGGATATTTATTTGCTTATTTTTTTAGAAATCTTGGTTAAAAATTAGATTTTTAAAGGAATGTTGCAATGTCTTCAAAGCTTGATGTGCCTCATCTCATTGATACCCCGTACAGATCATAGATCTTCTCTTGCTTCCTTTTTCTCCAACTCCCACCAACCTATACTGATGCCTTTAGTGAAATTGCTCTCAATATTCCTTATTCCTTATTCTGACTATAGCAAAGCTTGGTAATATTGCTAGAAACCCTGAGCTGAGGATAATATGTGGTGTCATAAAAACCATTCAATTGCGGTTTCTGGGAATTGGTGTATATAGATACTATTTTTTTTATTTTTTTTTTTGTAATACTAAAAGGAACTAGAATAAGCAGTAGATCAGTATCTGATGATCTGAGAGTCGCCTATTTTGACTTGTTAAACATGTTGCTCAAAGCCTTTTAAATCAGCACTCTTTATATGAAAGTAGTTCTTTTATGCTACTGTGGCTAATCGGAAGATGTTACAGCGGGAGTCCTAAATTTTGCCTATCCAGGTTTTATTAGGATAGGGATCTTTAACGAGTACCTGTCATCACACAGGCTCGGGACCAATTTTTTACGTCCTCTCTGAAAGATAACTAAAGATTTTTTACTCCTATTAAAAAATCATAGGACCACCTGTGGGCTTGAAACCATGATCTTTGGCATATAAGGCTGTTATGCTAGCCACCCTGCTACAGGTGATCCTAAGCAGTTCTTTTAAGATCAAATTCAAAACAAGACTGCATATTATATTTCAAGAACAATCTATTCTGATAAGCTCATATCTATAAGTTTATTTATTATTAGTTATTTAATAGCTGTTTATGATAAATTTTTCATATTTCTTTACAGGAGGTTTTGTAAAACGTGGTGCACAAAGTGATTCTGGCAGAGGTAGTACTGTATATTCTAATGCAAAGCCTTCCATCACATCTACAGCTGGTAATCATACGATTGTTATTTTACTAATATTTTTAGCACTGTACTAAATCCATATGTGTCTTTTAATATAAAATGTTTAAAACTTAAGAGCCTTGTAAATGTTAAAAATTGTTAATTTTTTTATTAGTATGACTTGAGGAAGTTCTTCTTATTTATCCATATTAAATCAAGCATAATTTTCTTCCATCATATCATTATTATTATAATTAACTATATAATTTGTCAACATCTCAGGGCTTTGTCCCAATTATCAAGACTTTTCTGCTCATTATTTATTGATAACAGACTTTTGTAGCTGTTAGATTAGGTTAACATTTTTTTCTTCAAATAGTTATGTATCGACTCATTATTGCACAAACCACGATTTAATTTTGTGAAAATGTTTTTAGTATATTTATTTATTAATTTTCTTAGGAGATAAGGGAGGTGAGGAATGGACAGAAAGAGTAGAAACAGAACTGAGGCAGATATTAAGTGGAAGCGGCGCATCTAGTGACAGTATTTCGTCAGTATCCCCTCCTCTTCCACCTTTGTCTCCTCCAGCTTCAAGTGGAGATGACAGGCCTAAGTATGTCCTTAGATCAAACGCTTTGGGGTAAATAATCATTTAATTTATTGTTTTATGGTTGACTATTACTGTTCAAATTTATTAACTGTAAACATCATTTAAATTGGTAATAATAATGTATTTAATTTTTTTATAGGCTAGGAGGATTTAAAAATCAAAACGGGCCCCTGTGGGTATCTCGAACAGGAGAAAAGTCTACAAGAACTCATCATAAACAATCAAAATCCACTAGTAGTAAGTTCACTGCCACATTGTTTAAAAATATCTTTTCAACACCTCAAAGTATGAATAGGTTTAGTAAACATTATGGACACTAAATAATTTAGATAGGTAATGTTTTTTAAAAGTAGAAAAGAAATGTAAATTTATTATTTGTGTGATTGTTGTCGTTGCATAATATTAACTAAGTAACACTTACCACACATTAAATTTCATAGTAAAATTATAGTAGAAATATTTGTATTCTCTATTGCGTTAATCCCTCCTTTGCTTACCTTTAATAGTTCTCTTCTCTAGTAAATATCTCTTTTATTTAAAACTTTTGATCTAAATGTTACATTTTATGGAATGTATATTTTATTTTCCCAGCAAACTAAAAATGGGATGCCCTGATGTTGGTAGTCTCAAATGACTACCAGTCTCTCTGTACCTTTTTATGGTCCTTGAAACGGTAGTAGATTAGTGAATCCCCAGGCGATTCGCAATGTAACGCAATGATTTGTCTTCTTCATAGAGAGTGATCATTCTGACCGAATCATCCTGACTTAAACAATTCATTGTGAATAAAGTTAATAGTTTTAACTAGACTTAAGAGAAAAGAGAGAATAGACTTAAGACTAACAAAAGATAAACATGGACTGAAAGGAAATTTGAAACGAATGAAACAAAGTTCCATCCTTTGTTTTTAAACAGTGAATAAAAATGATATGTCTAATCCCTAATATCTATCATTTAATAAATAATATTACTATAAATATAAAAAAAAAAGTCTGGATTAAGGTCAAAACCAAGAACATCTCGAGAATTATGGGTGTTGTAATACTTTTGATGGGGAGTGTATATTTTTACATAAACACAATTACAATAGGGCTTCTGCAGGATTTTAAGGTCTATATCATTCCTGTCTTCATAGTTGTTTTCTGGTTCAGTCTGTTGTCTTAAATGTCTTCCCCATTTGACCAAACATGATGCCTTCTTCGGGGTTCTTTTAGAGACTGCTCTGAGCAGCATGTCCGAAAAAACATTAGCAAAGAAATTTAGATGAAGACATCAATTAAACTATTGTCTTTCAATTATGTAGAACATCGGATAAGAATAAATATAACCTATAAATTAAAAAAAAAATCCTTCAAAGTACACTCATGACTCTATTAAAATGAAACCACTATTATATTATAAAATATCTCATAACTCTAAATTTAAAATATATAACACTCATACAAAATATAACACTCATAACTCTATTAAAAAGAAACCACTACTCTATTACAAAATATCTCTAAAATTATTTTGTTTATTTAGGATATTATGTCTATTAAATGAAAAATTAATTTATTTACAGATTTATTATCAAGCCGTATTGAAATAGATTCAATGCTTGATGAAAATAATTCTAGCGATGATGAGGATTATGCTGACACGCGCCTTATTAGGAAACAGCTGGAAGGACTGGAAAGCATGTATGGTCAGGTAATGCCCTTTAATTTTCTACTATAGTTCCAAAAATGTCCACTTGAAAATAAGGATTTTATTTTAATACGAGTTATTGGAGTTCTTCCTAATCCATATTCTGAACCTCTTAAAGGTTCTGAAGCTGCTTAAAGCAAGGAAACAGCATGGAGGTACATACGAAGGTTTAGACCTGCGCCACAGCAGAAGAAGAACTTGTGGTAGTATAAGCTCTGTTCCCAGCTCAGTTAGTTCAAGACCAATCCGAAATAATAGAAGCCAAACAAGAGGAAAAGTAAGAGATTTCAAGGTTAGTAACTCTCAAACATTGTTATTGTTCATTTTCATCTTTATTATTATTATTATATACCATGGATTATTATTCATCTATCTATTAGACATTGCTTTCTGTAAGAATTCAAACTGGAAACAAAAATCCCTTATTACACATTTTATAACTCATTCTCTTTTCCTACCAAAAAGATTAGCATTAAAAAATTACAGATTAATTTATACATTTTCCTATTTCTATCAAAACCTTTTTAATCCATTTTTTTTTATTTGGGGATTTCGATTTCAATTTATTAATTATTCATCTTTGGTATATCCTGACAAAACCACTCATGTCTGAGATACAGCTGTTGAGTAACATCTTCTAAGTCAAAATTTCGGTTCCGAACAGAGCAAACCACTTATTGACGGTGCTTTCTCCTAAGGCATCATCGCCATACACACTTGTTACCATACATAAATTTTGTTAACTGTCTGTGCAGCAGATTTTCTTTTTTGAAAATAAAAAAAATCATTAAATGACAAAATTTTTTTTTTTCTCTTCCATTTTGAGAATCTCGGTTGACACTGGTGTCAAAAAGCACCTTAACTAAACCTTTGTTATAATATGTAAACAAAATTTTATAAACACAATGAGGATTAAATTGATATATTGAAAAATGCTGCGAACTTATTTTTCAATCCAATATTATCAACTATATTTTTCTAAATTCTGGGTTAGATACTTTTCTATGCTGAACTTTAATAAATATCTTTTGGTTAAATAAATAAATCCTATAAATTTTGTACACACTTTCAGAAAGGATTAACTTTATATAATTTTAATTAAATGAATAAATAAAATCTACCATAAAAGAAGCCTTGAGTGATGATGAAGATAGGTTTTTCAGAGAAATTCATTTGTTGAATTCAATATAACTTGTGAACCATTACCCGCTAATGACCCGAAAGGGTAGATGCGGAACAGCAATTAAATAAATCAAATAAACCTACAATATACCATTTTCATAATAAAAATTATTAATACACCATTTTATATTTACTAGTATCTACCTAGAAATATGTTGAGATGCTGTGAAAATAATGTAGTACTTGTTCAATGATTGGGTGTCATATTTATTCGTCAAAAATGTTCAAAATTAATAGCATTCGATAAATTAATGGAATACGTTATTGAAGATTTCACTACATCATCAAACATTACTTGTACTATTATTTTTAATAATAAAGACTTGATCGTGTATAAGTTAGAATGACCAATTTTTCTAAATGATCTAATGAAAAGGATGGTGGACATACAAATAATATCACAAAAATCCACTAAAATGAGCACCTGAGGTTAGCATTCAATTAATGGGGAAGTATCAAGTGACCATTAGTGCCAAAACATTGAAAACAATATTAGCTTATATACAAACAACACAGCTTATATACAAGAAAATAAAGGATTCACATTTTATGAAACATATATATTATTAGTATGGTATATAGTGGGAACCCAACCAAATCTGGCTTTTTTTTTGTAATACTTATTTATTCACCTAGTATATAAAAATAAGCGTAAGGCTATAGAACTCTTAATATGGAACTTAAATGTTTAACTTTTTTTTTTAATTTTAAGTTCTTATACTCCATATGATCTTCAATTTCTCTATGTTTGTATTTTTATTGGTATTTTTTTTTTAAATATCTATTATAATATTATTATAATATATTACAAAAATTATTATGACTTGATCAAAGTACTTTGTATTTTATGTAGAATAAAATAGTTTAATCATTGGATTTTTTTTATCATTTATTTACTGATGAGGATATCCATTTAAACATCCTTAAAACTGTATAAGAGACCATAAAAATATGCTAATGATACAGTTGTATGCCTCTAGCTTAATTGTGAGAAAATAATTCAACCTCTCAGACATGCCATCATATTCTTCAGTTCAGTGACTTTCCCCTTCCACCCATTTATAACTCTGTTTCTTCATTATCTTTTTTTGTGTCCAAGTTTCATGTCAGCTATAAGAAAAGAAAAAACAGTAATTTTTTTATTGTTTTTCCACTTTACTGTTCCATTCACATTATGTGTGTAGTTATTATTTGCAGAGAGAAAATAACTTAACATAACTTAGTTATTTAGTTTCTATATGGCAAAATATACGTAATTCCTTTTTTGAGAATTGTACAAATATGGTTAGAAGTAGTTAATTTGATATATGAATATTGTATTTATTCAGTGATTTTGTGCAGGGAATTAATAAAAGATTCCAACGTTTGGAATCTCATGTCGTTACTCTTGCAAGGAGTGTTGCTCATCTCTCATCAGAAATGAGGACCCAACACCTCATGATGCAGGTTGGTAAATATTAGTTATAATTTTGTTAATTGGTTACCTTGTTAACATTTTCCTTTTGACTGTTATTAACATCTCCTTGGTTTTGCAATGCCACTATGTTTTAAAATACCTTATATTTCTCTTTTTCGCTCTACAACTGGCATGTGTAGGAAATATTTTTAGTCTTATATAAACAATATATTTAAGTACTTTTTCTACTATCATAAAATTTTTAAAGAAATAAAGACTGATAGGAAAAAAAAAGAATGAAAAAGAGCATAATTCATTATGCTGTTATGTGGTTAATTTCATCTGAAGATATATCCCATCCAGAATGTTTATTTTATAAACCTAAGAAGAACTTAACCCATTCGAGACGATAATTTTTTTCGAACAAGGTCCCCAGGAGCGAATTTTGTTTTCTCTTTGTATTGTTCATTTTAAATTTTAAAAAAACATGTTTACTATATAAATCAACCAATTCGTAAGTGAGTTCACATAAATAAGATAATTGCACACCAGGTGTGCAGCTCGCTCCTTGGAAAATTGTTATTGTGAGGAGCGGATTGAACACCATATGTGAAATGTTAGGTAAAATGAAAATGCATTATTAAAAAATGTATAAACATTTATTTCAAAAATAGTTAGATAATATAAAATTGTTATTTTGCTTTCAGTAAGTAAGCCAACATAGCCTGCGTATCACCTTCTATTCATACAGCCTAAGCGAAACTTTTTATCTTAAGCCTTCGCTGCATGCCTGTTCATAGTATTTTTCATGTAAGAAAGGCTTCAGATAATTTTTAGTGGTACACAATAAAACCAATGCCAAATTTTGTTTTCCTGTGCTTTACAGATTTCGTTAGTTCCAGAAAAAATCTTATTTCGATGACTAGTTTACTCAGAATAACTGATAATTGCACATTACTGTTATCGCACACACGATGTGCAGGCTGTCTTATAGCCTTGGAAATCCATCGCACACAAGGTGTGCAATCGGTCTCGAATGGGTTAAACAAAAAATTTGCATCAATCCTGTTTTTGCTAAACTCTGAAAGGTAGGAATTCAAGGATATAGCTAGCATAAATTATTTCTAATTCATACTCCAAAACATTGTTTTATATTGAAGAAATTATTTTTTATAGTTTTCAAAAATGACTACTTTATTCTAAAAGTAACAAAATGGGAAAGTTTTACTTCTTTGAATGTTCATATCAAAGCAATGCATTACTTTCAGTTGGCAGTATTTCCACCTATTGCTCTGATTAACACCTATAGACATTCTAATATGCCCATAATCTAGTGTTAAGGCATCTTGGTCCAGGTTTTCCTCATTTCTTGGACATTGCTAGAACTATTTGATCGTTGTTTGACACGGCCGTGAAGCATTTCCAGACATACTCAATGGGATTCATATAGAGAAAGAATGGTAGGTAGCCAGTCCATTCTGTCAAGATTTGCCTCACGAACTTACCCTTGAATGAATTTTGCTCTTTGGGGACAAGCATTATCATTCATGAAATTATCTTCAGTTATAAGTTCAGTTTTATTGTTGTGCATAACAAAAGAAAAAAAATTAATTATTGTGCCCGCCAGTCCAAACATGACTGGGCCACCATATTGCTGGACCTGAACATTGGGATCTCTCAGACAACTTGCCCTGCCAAGGGTCCTCCACACTCTCATTCAGTTGCTACCTGGTACTTGGCACTTTATTAAATGCAAATGATCAGGCTTTCCTCCCTCAAAGTATTGTAATAATTAAATGGCATTTTCCTGGATATAAAACATTTTTGCTTACCATAAAAAAGTTCAAAATAGCACAGTTCCACTTTAAGAAGCTAAATATCAAATGAAATTTCTCAATTGCTTGCAAGCACATCTTTTAGCATTTATCTTGTTTGGCTCCTAATCGGGTGCTAATCTTGAAGTTTCTCAATGGTTATTATTACCTAATACTGAGCTACTAAGATGAAAACTGACTTTGCTTTTCAAAATAGTGATTTGGGTAAGTTTTCTTTAAAACTATGCTAAAATTTAGATTACTCTCTCTAAAAAAAGAGTTAATTATTAGAAAGTGAAAAAACAAAAAAATGCCAACATAATTTATTATTACTTTTTCCATATTCCTGTCTGCTGCTGTACACATGAAGCTGTAGAAATATGTCAGGAAAATGAAATTTTGCAAAAGTTTACAGTATTACAGGTGTTTAAGAAAAAATTGAATATATGCATTTTCTTGGTGTTATATATTCACATGGGTTTTCTCGCATGAAGCGCTGGTCCAAAAATATATTTTATATACTTGTTTTAAAATAGTTTTAGATTTGGGAGAATTTTTAAACAAATTTTGCTTCTCGATCTTCCTGATGATTGTTCAGCAAATAGAACAGAAAATAATTTTTATTCTGGGACTGGGTTCCTTAAGAATAAAAGTTTTGTACAGTTGAAATATACGATACGTCTGGCCAACAGAAAAAATGAACATAATTAACTACTATTAACAATTATGGATGAATACATATGCAACACAAAAAATAAATAAAAACAATCTTCAGAGAATAATTGTTTTGGACAAATTGAAAAATAAATGAATTGATAACAGGGTTTAAATATAAAAGAAGAAGAAAAATAAATGGTAACATTATTCTGGTACTTAGTCTTCTAGGAATAATAGTAGCTTTGAAATAATAAAGGATCTACATCTGGCCGAAAATTAATGCAAGATAAACCAATTATATAAATTTGTTGGATTATATAAAACAAAAAATAATATAATATAATAATAAGAAATTAATTCATCTATTTACAACATAAAAATTTTAAAAAATACTGTAACCAATATTGTGATTCAAAAATACTGTGATTGAACCAAAAGAAGTTTCCTAGATAAAAAAAGTTGAAATGTCATAAATAAATACTTGTGGAAAAAAAATAAAAATATTGATTAAAATCTAACTAAAATTATTTCCTTCTCAGGCAGCGTTATTTTGGGATGCTAGAAGGTATTGGAAAAGAAGGTATTTGAATGTGGAGAGAGAGAGGGAGCAAGACAGATGTTTGAAGGGAGGGAATTCCAGAAACTACAGAAACGGGCCAGGAAGTATCATTCATATTTTTTTGTCCAGTGGGAAGGGATAGATATAAAGGTTGGATATACGGGATCTCGTGACAAATGGATGAATTGAGGGTTTCAACTATAGAAGATTGTAGATATAGGGAGGGTGTTGTGAGTTGATGGTTTGGTATTGGAAGGATTCAAGAAAATATTGTCTATTGGTTTGGGGAAAGAGCCATTTTGATTCGGTATAAAGATGTGATACATGAGACTGCCTGGATATGCCAAAGACGAATCTTAAAAAACAGTTCTTAATCTGCTTCAATCGTTTCTCTATCATCATCAAGAGACCACCATATACCACACATCCATAATCAAACTGAGAGAAAATTGGAGAGGATACAAGGAGCTTACGAGTGGGCTGTTGGAGAATATGGCGGGAACAATGGAATACCTTGAGAGTTCTTATTGATCTTCAAGAAATTTGGACCACATGTGGTTTCCAGGATAAGGTTTGGTCAATATGAATGCCAAAAGTTTTTACAGAGGAGCTGAAAGTGATGTGATAGTCATTTAGTAATAAGGTAGGAAGAGAGGGAATAGATGTAGGGAGGGAATGGGATCCAATAATGATTGCCTAAGTTTTTTAAGTGTTAAACTTTAATTCGTTCTGATTTGGCCAATAACAGATCCTGAATGCTTGAATGCTGGTAAATGCTGCTAATAACTCAGTGGGAGGAAATCTGAAAGTCGTCGGCATATAGGTGATAGGAGCAGTGATAAATTGAATTGGGAAGTTTGCTTATGAAGGCATTGAAAAGGATAGGATGAACCATGGGCCACCCCAAAGGAAAGGGTAAGAAAAGAAGATAAAGTTTGGTTGGGAATGTGAACTGCTGTGTAGTCTGAAAGAAAATACTGGAACCAGAGAATAGAGCTGTAGGAAAAGGAAAGAGATTTTAATCTGGAGTAAAGGATAGAATGATTCAGAGTGTCAAACGCTTTATAAAAGTCAAGGAGTATTAGTACGCTTAGCTGTTTGTTGTCCATTGCAGTTTATATGTCATTGGTGATTTTAGTAAGAACAGGTGGGGTGAAGAAACCAGATCAGAAACTGGATTGAAGAAGATTGGTTGATTTGGATTCTTCAAAAAAATTTGACATTTGAAATAGTACTAATCTCTCTAAAAGCTAAGAAAGGTTAGATAAGATGTAGATCCGGCAGAAGTCTTTCGGAGTAGTAGGATTGGAATTTTTGTTAATGGGGTGGACTATGGGTTTTTCCAAGAGGTAGGGAATACTGAATTTTGAAGAGAAAAAATATAGATGAAAAGAAGCACTAGTAAAATTTCTGGGGCACAGAGTATTATAATTTAACAGAAATACCTCTAATTCAACCAGTTATTGCACTTTTTTTGTTATTAATATTTATTATTATGCTAATTATGATCCTACTAGTTGTGATTTGAAAATAGCATAATTTTAACAATTTTATGTTTGATTTTTTCATAGGAAATGGAAGTAATGCGCGGAGAACTGGCTGCTTTGAGAATTCAGACAAATGTACAACATCAACAACAACAGCAACAACAACAACCTGGGTTAATGAATGCAGCAAGGGGGGAAGGTCAAGGAAATTCGACAACTCCTGCAAAAGTGAAACGTCTCACAAAGTTTTTTGGTGATGAACCTCCTTTGCTGCGACTTTTTCTGAGGGGTCTAGGATATGAGGTGAGATTTTGTACCCTTGCCATATATCATATTTTTTCTTTTTAAACAGGTTTAGTGATTACCTCTCCATGGTTACCATTTTTGAGTGAAGAAAATTATATTTATTCCTCAACCAGTTGATGAAAATACTTAAGAGTTTTAGAAACGTACATGACTCTTCAAAAACTTCAAAATAATAAATTAAAAAAAAAAAGATTCTCTCTTGGAAAAATTAAGTTTATTGTTTGCATTGTCTTTATTTTTAAATTTATTATCAATAACATCGAAGAAGGCAATGTTTAAAGTTAATGATACAATGCATGCATAAGCAGAAAACTGATTAAGAATAATGCAGTTTTTATTCAAATTCAGTTTAAACATTGTATAGGTGTCTATAATTAAGAAATCGAAATAATTCTAGACTATGAGTATTAATGTATTTGAACACTAAGTATGAGCTATAGATGATTTTAACAATCTACTACTAATAATCGGGAAAACAATTCTATTAAAATTTATGTCATCTGTTAAAATTTAATGATTTTCTTTTACAGAAATATGCCAGTTTATTTGAGAAAGAACGAATTGGTCTCCTGGAACTGCCATATTTAACAGAAGACAGGCTTCACAAACTTGGTATTCCATTGGGTCCAAGACTGAGGATACTCCAACAAGCTCACCTTGCAAACCCAAACACTTTAGCAGTGCTTTAAATACACCAAATATTTTTTGTATTATTTGTTTTATATTGTTTATTTTATTATTTAAAAACAAAAAAAGAAGAATATTTGTATAAATGTTTCATAGAAATGATGATCTCTTATGGAACTTATTTTGAGACCAATATAATTGTTTTCTTAACTTTAGAATTTTTTAATAGAGAATTGCTAATGGAGCTTTTTACATGGGTTTTAAACATTCATTTAAATTCTATCTTTTATTGACTGAGTTATGGCTATAGTGGTCATTCTCAAATAAACTATTACTTTCAAAGTCATAAAAAAAAAAATAAATAAATAAATGTAACGAAAAATTGAATTCCAAGGAAACCAATCTAGGCCCTAAATTATGTCACACAACTGCCGAAGATTGCAAAATTCAACCTGGGTTTTTGAATATTAAGATTTTTGATTTTATGGGAATTTTCAAAAATGAAAAACACTTCTTCAATTCTCTGAATATTTGCTCCTTACCACAGCCAGTGGCTGATCCATAACCAGAGGGGTAGAAAGAAATGAAACTTCCTTCTCTAATGACCACAGAGAAAAAAAACGAACAATAATGGCTAAATTAATTTTCTACAAAATATACTAAACTCTTGACAGTACCAATACTCATTAATTATTCTTTTATAAAAAAACTGTTTAGCTTAATTGAAGTGTTTAAGTATATTGAACTATCACTTTCTCTTCCTCCAAAATAACCTCTCCTCCCAAAAATGCCACTGGACCCATCACTGGTCAGGTCACAAATTCAGACCTCTCCCTTATTTTTTTAAATTCGATCCCTTTTATTCAAAATATTTATTAAAAACTTTCGATATGCAATCAGCATAGTAACTTCTACAAAAATTTATTTGACTTAATCTATCTAAAATGTATTTATTACATTTAATAGTTACAAGCACATTTAGTAGCTAATAGTTATTACAATTAGCTCTCAGTAAACTAAATTTTAATTGATATAATTAAAATAATACTAAAACTGCATGTTGCTCATGAAGACAGCAAAGTGACATTTTATTTGAGAACGACCTATTGCCAATAAATTAAAGTGGAACAAACCAGCAAGATAACATTCTCTACTTTTCATGTGATAAATGTTGACGGAAAATGGTTTAATTGATTGAAGGATTAATCAATTGCACTAAAAATAACTAAAACTATCAATCAGAAGTTTCTGGTATTTATAAAATATTATAACTACAGAAAGAATAAAAAAGAGATATTTAACTAAGATATTTTCTATTAGAGATTTAGTGTGTAGGTTCAGAGGTTAAAAGACAAAAACAAAAAGAGAACCTATATAAAAAGAAACTGATGTCATTGTTTCATAAACACTTTTTTATGTCATTTGTCTTAGACTTTATTGTTAAATCTGTATCCATAGATTTATATCTATACATGTCCGTAATTACCAATATATGTGTCTTTCGATTCTAAGAAACTCAATGAAAGAGCCATTTATTTGAAGCTATCCACATAATAAAAACAATTTCCATTAGGAAATTTTAAATTATATAGGCTATATATCTTTTTCTAGTCCCAGTTGTAAGCAACTGCAGATTTAAATAAACTATCTATCAAACAATACATTTTTCCTCCTTGATTCGGTAAAGTTGAATGATTTTCAGTCATACACATAATCTATACAAGCCAATTTACCATATTAATATATTAAATTTCATTCATCCTTATTAATTTAACTGGATACATAATAGATTCAGAAAAGTAACACAAGATATTAATATAATTTTTATTAATACTTGTTTTGAAATTTCTTGAATTATCCTGAGCAAGGAATGGTTTTTATGGTTTAATGAAGATATTGCCCTGATGGTTAACAGTTTCAAAAATCTCTTTTTCAACTGTAATTTTTTATAATCACTCATATTATATCTTACAATAATAAGTGTCACCTTAATGGATAATAATAAAAAATATTCAAAATGAAAACATATCTTAACACTAAATTCATGACACATTAACGGAATTAGATTAAACGTAATTTAGGTTAAATTGGAAGGAATCCATCAATCAATGTGAAATGAGGGGAACAATTAAATAAAGGGACAGCTAACACCAAGTTCTTACCCTTTTATTATAAGACTATGATTTCACATGAGGTGATTAATAACCAATTATTTAATTGATTGAGTGTGCTAGCTTTTAAGCCAAAGGTTGTGAGATTGAATCCCAATCCCAGCTGAACTTTTTCAAGCATTTAATAGAAAAATAATTCATTCACAGCAACTCTTTGATGATGAGAGGCCCCTTTTGAATAGTTAGGAAAGTGTTTTTTTAGCTGTTTTTAATCTAGTAATAGCAAAGCCCAAGATTTGGAAACTTTGTTCGACAATTTTTGCATCTCTTTTATAGCCCAAAATAAGCAGGCATGCCTAACCCAACACCTTGTTGCAAAGTTCATCTGCCTCACACTCTTCTCGTATTCCTATAACACTTTTAACATTGTCACATGGTCTCTTAACAATTGAGACGTTGATTTCCAAAAGGTACTATATCCATTCTGGGGAATTTTACAGGAAGCGCGAAAATCTCTCATCACTATATTATTAAACCAGCTAATTTGATTCTTTTCGCATCAAAATCTAGAATTATTTCTTTACTATATTAATAAAACCATATTAAAGTTATGAAATGAAATGTTCTTTTATGATTTGGAATGAAACTAAATGTGTAATAATTATCTTAAGAAATTAATAGCATTTCTAAATCACGTTATTAAAGGACATGAGTGTTCATTAAATACAATCAAATTTAAGATTTAGATAAAACTAAATAATAAGAATAAAAATATGTAAAAATATCAATTTAGAAAAAAATGTCCTTTAGTACCTTTTGGAAATCAACGTCTCAATTCTTTATAAACCGTCATAAAATTATACCTTGTTAGACTGAATTAACACAGTAAATAGCAGCCAAAAACTGTGGTGAGCATATCATAAAAAACCAAACCTGTCTGTTTCTGCTCAAGAAAATTTGACAAGTTTTTAACTAATAAAAAAAAGTGACACATTGTTACTAATAAACGAAGTAGTAGCTCAAATGTCATTTTTTTCAGGACCTCAAATTTTCAGGAATATTAAAACTAAACCTAAACCTTCTTTCTTATCAATCAAGAAAGAAGGGGTTTCAATAATAAGTTCACAAATAGATGCTCTTTCATTATAATAGATACATTCTGTGTTATTTTATATTACTATATTTTTCAATACACTGATTTACAACCAGAATCAATACATAGCTCTATTTAATTTTTTTTAAATATATTATGGATTTTAAAGACAAATGTATTTATGGACACCAAAGATTACTATTACTACTATATTCATTTTATATAGGATTATTTTTATATAGAAAATGTAAATAAGAAATATATAACGACAAATTGTATATTTATATTGTTCTGATACATGTTTATTTTGTAAATAAAAAAATTTAACAGATTTTTCTACAATAAATCACAATATATCCTCTATCTATGTACAAATATAAACTTATAAACAAAAATGAATATAAACAACATATATTTTTACAAAACAAAATTTTATTTGGAAATATGAAAATATAATGTTTATATCTTTATAAAATTATCTTCCTAAATGCCAATCTTATCATGGTCCCTAATTTCTGATTTAAAGTTTCTTCTCAAAACTATACAGCAACTTTCAACTAAAATGAAAAAAAAAAATTAAAATGAATAAAAAAAAACATTAAAACATTTAGCAAACATAACAGGGATCACTGACGATGAATCTCCTCCAACCAACTTATTAATCTGGCTGATCATAAGCATGTAAGAATGAAGAAACTGTACAACTTTTTGGCTTTACTATAAAAGTAAAAATGCAAATTGATAGCCAATAGATACGTTATGATTAAAATTTACAATCTTCTTGTGTAGTGCAAGTTACAAAAATACTCACAGAAATACTTTAATATTTTTACATTTTGGTATATTACATTCAATAGAGAGCATAGACAAAAAATAGCCCTCTTTCATTATATAAGGTTTCACTTATCAAGATAAATAGAATCCAATAATCGAATAAAACTGAATTATAATTATAGTTATTACTGTACAATAGATAATTACATTACCTAAAGAAATAAGAATTATTGAAATTGGATAAGTATAAGCCGAAATATGGTGATTTAAACTTAAATGTTCATGATTCCTAACTTATTATTCTCCAAAAAATTACATAGTTACTGGTTCGCCTTTCTTTAGTTCTTTGATTACTTGAAAAGTATACATATTCCTATCATATACCTGACCCTAAATTAAAAGATCAGTAAATTGCCAAAACAGCTAAATACAAAAAAATCTTAAGTGAATAGAAATGTGGCGTGAATACTGACACTTATAATTTTGATATAAATGTAACTATTTGGAAACAATAAACCAATATGTAATAATTAGCACCACTGCAGCAATTTATACTATTAATTATTTTAGAGATTAGTAAATAAGAATAAACATTTTTTAAGGGATGGGTTCAGAATAGTTTATTTAATGTTATTGGTGTTATAGAGTCACCATTTTATTTGTTTCTGTGAGCATTAACAGCTACCCATTGATAAAAATGGAACAATGGAGTACAGTCATCGTCAGTGACCATGCCTTAAGATAATCAAGTCAAGAGTTATTATTAACGCACAACCTTTTGGCTGATTATAAATAACTTATAAAGAAATATTTTATACTACATATATATTAGTATATACAAAGCACTTTTTAACATTAAGGGAATAAAGGAAACACAAATATAAAGAACAAATAATTAGGAAAATAATTGCTTGATATGTAAAATCTCAAGGGGAAAAATGCGGCTTTTTTAATATATACTATAAATGAACTTTGTTTGAGGTGATATATAAAAAATAAAAATGAAGAGTAGTTAGCATTATAGGTCATTTGCAAGTAAATTAGGGAACTACCACTGAAAACAAATAAAAGGTATGAGATATAAATAGTGTCCTGTGAAGTAAACCAAATGAAAAAGTATTTGGATAAGACAAGATAGCATGTAATACCACTTTATATTGTAAGTAGATCAGTGACCCAATTGCAACATATGGTCATAGAAAACTGATGATCAAAGCAAGAGAATAACAAATCATTCAGGAGGGAAAAACATGCTCAACCATTCAATATTTAACAATATAATTAAATTAAAAGTATGCTTTTGAACGATGAAAGTAATTATTAAAAAAATGAAAATACAAAACCAATTTTTCAAGAATATACTGTTCGGTACAACAGTTCTTGTCAGACAAAGGTTACAATTAAAGAAACAAGTATATCTATCCCTAATAACTTCAATCCTTCAAAATCAAATGTACTCTCATAAACCAATGACTTAACTGAACAATTGATAAAAAATATTTTTATAAAAACAGATCTATAAACTTTATTGTAGATTTCAAAAAACTCAAATAAAAATTACACATTTAAGTTATAAATATTAGTAAATAACTAAAATATCAATAAATAAAATAATTTGAAATTTAAGCTATAAGTGTTCTAAAATAAGCTGGACTTACTTGTATTTCCCCTGGATCTTTTCCTTTCCAAAATCTGAATTATTAAATTAATCTTCTTAACAAAGTTTAGGAAAGCGGGTTCTATTATAAAGAAAATAATAGAATGGTAACATCAGGAGTCACTAATAAAAAAAAATATTACTGCATGGTATTCATTTTGACAATAACCTAATAAAAATAAACAATAAAATAAAAGATTTGTTCCCTTATTTAATGGCTTCTTATTGGAAATAAAATATTTTCCCCACATCAATTATAAAAAGACAACATAAAACTAAACTAAACCCCAAGAAATGAAAGTGCTTATTTTGTGCATGTTTTAAACATGCCTAAGCTTGAGAACATATTTTAAAACAAATATAAAAATAAACTCTATACATTATATACATTTAATATATATATAATTTTTAAATATTTTTAAAAAAAATTATAAATGTGTTTTCACAAGTATAAACACATAAAAACTTGAACTCTGAGAATAGTCATAAATTAATTAACCTGCATCCAATGTAGAAAACAACTTAAAAATAACAATTGACAACTTTTAAAATAATTTTACAAAATATCAAAGTTAAAATTTGTTCCAGTATCAAGTGAACTAAAAAGTTCCTGGTCGGAGAAATTTGTAGCATCAGAATGGGGCAGTTGTTCTAGAAAATCAAGACTAAATTCTGGAGCAAGAGAGTTCTGTTGAGTAAAATTCTGATGCATATTGAAATTTGACTGAGCATAGTTAGTATTTGTATTGGTGTAAGCTGAAGAAAATGGTATAGTACCAGAACGGCTAAGTGCTGACATACTCTGATGGACACGAACTTGATTCATTTGAATTTGTTGCTGCATACGTGACATTTGTAACTGATTTATGTGAGCCTCCGAAATAAAATCTTGTTGAGGTCTCTGAATCATCCATGTTGGTTCTTGCTGTGGAAGACGAGGGGCTTTAGTATAACTAGCTCTGGGAATAGAGAGATTATACCTAGGCAAATACTGAGGCTGGGGTGCCCGTAACATTGGGCCAGAAGGTGGCATAGGCTGTAACATACCAGCTTGTGAAAAGGTAATCATGGACTGATGAGAGAGTTGATTCTTTGAATAATCTAATTTTACTGGTTGTTGAGGTCTATACTGAGGCTGGGGACTCATTTGTCCACTGAATTGATAAACTTGTTTATATTGGTTATTAATTCGTTGAGGGGAAGGTGTTTTACCACTAGGGCTACCAGTATAAGCCACGGGTGAATTTTGAGCAGAAAAACTCTCTTGCTTAATACCATCAGTAGGATAGGAAGATGATACCTTAAAGTTGTTTTGATTTACAGCTTGATTAATAAATTCAGTAGTTCCGCTGTACTGAAACTCATAAGGTTTTTGATTTATGCGGGGGTTGAAACCAATACCCATTTGCGCTTTGTGTTGGTGTTGCTCAGCCATATTCTTTAATGTCTGAGCTGCAGGGCTAAGTTCAGGTTTTGCCATTTCAAGATTACTTCCACACAATCGCTGTTGACTCAATACTGTTTGCACATTAGCTCCTGATACCTGAGGTTGGTTTTTCATGACATCCATCTTCTGCTGTTCTTCATTTCTTTTAGCCTCTCCTCCATCAAAATCAAAATCTTTCATGAATTCAGGATTATACTCAGATATTTCTGAAATAAGATCTTTAAAAGCATCAGAGCTAATGGCATCATTTGTATCATCGCCAATAAGGTCTGAAAGTCCTGGAAATGAGTTACCTCCATTGGCAGCAGCATCTTTCTCTAGCGCTGCAGCACATTGCTCCAAGTCGACGAATTCGATGTTCTCTGGCTCCTGTTTACATTCAATGATATTTAAATTTCTAGGTGACTGAGGAGAATTAGGAACATCACCTTTGACTGATGTATTAAGAGCTTTGACAGTAACATTTGTGGAAATTTGAGAATTGGTAGATGTTGTAGTGAATTCTAATTGCTGAACTATTTCAACAGAAAATTTGGTCATATTTTCATGTTTTTGTTGTGATTTAGAGGCATCTGAAAAATTATCAGAGTTATCATCTGGAGCACTACATTTTGGATATTTTGACAATGATAAATTATTTTGTATTGAATTTTCAGCAGGCTTCTTTTCTGATTTTTTAACAGGCCTTTTAGGCTTATTTTCAAGGAATCGCTGTTTGAGCACAAGAGTATCTTGCAAATTTTGTTCAACAACACCATTAAAGGAATGATCAAATCGGGGCATACAATTATTCTGGTGACGGCGATAACCTTCAATTCGTCTTCTCAACCTCTCAACAACTGCCTGACGTTTAGGAGGTAGTGGTTCATTGGTAGGCTGCACAGGGCAACCACTACCATCCAAAACACGATCAGTTAAAGACGCCAGTTTTATCACAGGATATAAAGACACCTACTTAAATAATTCCCTGCAGTATTAATCACAATCAATCATCATTTTGGAGATATTATCTTCTGGTTTCAACCGTCTTCTTGTTTAAAAATGTGATAATTTACATTTTCATTCATCTTTCCACTCATTTGTAATAAAAAGAAATTGCATCATGAAGATAAATGTTTATCAACCTTCAAAGACTTAGGACATAATAACACAATGCAACAACACCAAACATACATAAAAGTCATGATCACTGAAGAAATGAAGTCATGGATATTTTCGGCTTAAAACATCAACCATACATTGCACTTATCAATATTTTACACAATTTGAACGGCGCAAAACTTTATATACGTGATGATTTATATATTAAACCTGAATTAACACAACACAACAAAGAATTCCACCTAACCTTCTAAGCCATTTTAGTAACCTCCATACTTCATTGCCATTATAATAGGTTTCATAATTTTGAGAATTACGATATCCATAGATGACTCAAATGATAGTTTCATCAAGTTTTATATAGACTAAGATTTTTTTTTAAAGGAAAAAAGCACAATTTATTCATGATATAGGCATACAAAATTGTCATTGTACATAAGATAAAGTACATAAATTAGCTTTTAGTGATATGAAGATAGCTTATTTTTTGGCACAGCATTTGCAATATTAACAATAAAAAATGACAGGGTACATAAAAGTAACATTTCAGAAAAATTGGATTTACTATCTGCTTAGCAATATCATTTTTACTCTTTTCTGATTTTGTAGAAAGGGGAGGAAAATTGAATCGAATTCAACATTGTTTAAATAAAAAGCATAAATTAAAATTTAGTCCTAAATTGTATAAATATCAAGCATTAATAACATGTAAACAAAAATATTTGAGTAAACTGCAATTTATACAAGAAAAAAATGGCAATAAATTTGACTCAGATCACGACAAACTTAGAATTTTAATAAGTTATTAAATTTAATAAAATTACAACTAAATCTACTAGGTCCTGAAGATCCAAAGTAGTTTTAAAAGAAAAGCTTCATCTGTCCCTATAGCACCATCACTATAATAGGTGCAATATAATTATTATGGTACCTCTCACACGTATCTATAGTATTGTGTTAGTCAGTTACGATCTTGCTTTCTTTCTTATTTCCTGAATAGAAATGAATATGATAATGATTTTCTTCATCGTATTTCTATCTGTGCAGGGTGAACTTCTTTGATTAAGAAGATATTCTCACATCCATATTTCCCCTTATTTCTGTGTTTGTAGACCCATCTCTTTTTTTTTCTGTCCTACCCTTCTGAGGTATGAAGGAATCTCATCTTCATAGGTAGTTGTATCTTTAAGTTAGAATTAAGTCCCATTATTCGAGTTAATATGTTTGTATTAGGAGGAAGACCTGCTTGTAGAATGGACTTTGTCGAATGAAAAGGGTTTATCATAATATTTATTTTACTTTGCATAGTTCGTGCATAGTAGTTGAGTTGTTGGAGAACCTCACGCTGCCTCTGTTCGATTGGTATAGACTATAAACTTCCATTACTAGACCCTTCTCAGTGCCCTTTTCTTCAAATTTCTTGATTACATCCATCTTTATGATTTGGTCTATGGTTTTTCGAATTTTATATAGTATACTGATAATTGTTTTGGTTATTTTCAGGTAATTCTTGAATTTCGTCAGTATAATTGAGTTGATAGCATCGCGGCGCTCAAATGGACGTTAAAAGTTGTTAGGCTGGGCGAAGAACGACTTCCCAAAAAGTTAATGTACATTGAACCACTGGTAGACATCCAGTATGTCGGCCCGTAGGGTACGTGGGAGGATTAAGTTAAGTATGATTTCGGAATCTTGGGCTTGGATGGAGGTCATAGGAGGATTTTGTGAGGAACGAATTGGTGGTTTCAGTATGAGCCTTTGGCTTAGATAAGCCTATTATTATTATTTTCAAGTAATGGCAAACAGGATCCAATAAATAATCAATATGCCAAATAATCAAGACAGAAAATATAGAAGTTATGATTATCTGTAGATAAAGGCGGAGTTACAGAAGAACCATTATTATTAATTACAGGATCAGCAAATTTTTATGTTTAGACACATTTCCCTTAAGGCAAATATACTATGAATCATCCAATTCAGTAATATCATACTAGAGCAAAGGAACTTCAGTGAAATAGGTTTATGGCTGAGTAACTTAAATTCAGTTTATTGGTCTACAAAAGGTATTATCCAAGTAGAACATATAGACTGTTAACTGTTACATTAAAAACAAAAAAAGAATAGTAAAGAATGTAATGTACTTGGAAATCATATTTTATGTACACTGATAAACAAACAAATAAAGATCACGCAGTGACCAATTTAAGGATCATTGCATTCAAAAAATTGATCCAATCAATGTGAATTTTTTAATGTCTAACACAATACTACATAATAACTGAAGAATCAAAACTGTAGAGGACTGTACTGTGCTTGCTTCAGTGGTCAAATGGTGTTGGAAAGAATTTAACTTATACCCATTTCATAAAAACTGATGTTTCTGTGTAACTAAATGTTATTTAAATGGAAAATTTAAAAAAATTAATTTCAAATAGTTGTGTGTGAAACAGTTGAAAAACTGAAATATCAAATAGTAAGTGAAAGTTGTAATACCCCTCAAAGCTTAGCAGGAATGAGGATGTTCAGAATGAATTTTATTTTATTAGCTAGCTACTCACAATATATGTGATTAAACCTTAACAAGTACCACAACTACAACCTAAAAAGCTTTAATCCTAAGGGCAGTGCTATTTATAGGCCCAGGGTTAGGCAAGGTGATTTGACCAATGCTCAGCTACCAGGTTCTCCATCATTTAATTGTGCCCACTTAGAGAGGCTCGGTGAGAAACAGAGGGATCCCCAAACCCTCAGGTTGACCCATAGTTAAAATAATCATCTGCCTCAGGCAGACAGAGAGATAATCAACACAGTCTGTGCCTAAGAAGAGCTGTGCTACTTTCTATATGCATTCTTGAGTGTAAAAAAAAATCAAAAGATCATCTAGACATGGTCAATAACTGTACCGAAAAAATAATTCTAAATGACTGTTTCAGTATTGTTATATGATGACTTGAATTTTGTTGGTTACTGAATCATTGGCTCTACAAACCCCTTATTAAACTTAAATAACAATTGTAAAGAATAATTGAACCCATAATTCAAGTATATTTTATTTCAATAAGAGGCTAAGATACAATAATTAAACTGGCATGCGAAAAAGTTAATATATTTGGTTTGTGATAAGTGAAATAGATAACAATCCTATTATAATAAATGTGAAAATTTTCTTGTGATTTAAAATATAAAACATGCATTTTTAACCATAATAGTACAGAAGTTGGACATTAATATGCGCTGTATTCATCAATAAAATATAGTATTTATTTTTTAAAAATGTACTAACACTAAGAGGCAACATGACAATGGCATAGTACAATTAATTCTTTCAGTTTTTTTATTTTTCAGCTCTGGTGGTCAATTATGTACATAAATTACAGCAGACCGTTGGACTGGAGTTAAGTTAATAGCACAGTTCAAGAGCTAAAATAAGTTAAATTCCATGGGAAAATATTAATTTATAAGAATTCATTTTTGTTTGCATCTTAATAATTTCAATACCACCATTTTGAATTTAAGTCCAAATATAGCTACTTATAATATTTAAAAAAAAAGACTGAAAGTGTGATACATTTAACATCCTCATGAGGAACATTTTTTTATCTCTGCATATTTTTACTATTTTTATACCTAATGAACATTATATCACTGTGTCTATAAATCACATATTAAATTCCAACTTCAATATTATCTTCTCTTAACTTCAATAATAATGCATACAAATAACAATTTTGAATATATATTATTTCTAATTCAAATTCCAATGCCAAAATTGTAAAAAGATAGGTAGAAAAAAGTTACTCTTAGAAAGCAAAAAGTAGTTAAATTTAAAAAGATACAATTCCTGGATATACTATAAGTCAATAAAACATCACCCTTATGTTTAAAACATAAATTAAATGAATGACATCACTAAATATTTAATACAAAAGACTGGACATATATATTATTTTTTCAATTGCACAATTTCTTTAGAGAATCTTTTGATACTTGAATTACTGTATAATCTCCTATTTAATAATAAAACAATGTTAAGCTGTACCATGTGAGATAAATAATAACGTAAATAGTCCGTCCAACTAGTATTAAATATATATCTTAATTAAATTAGTACATATAATTTATATATATATTTATAAACATTGGTAACATTACAAAAGAATGTATAATATTGATTAATAGATTGAAATATTAATCATATCATCTAATATGTTAAGCTTTGATAAGGAACATTAGAATACCACAAAAATAAGCATTGATAATTACTTTACTATCAAAATCAATTCATGCATAAACTAATTACATTGAACCCAAGTAAACCAGAAAAATGTTTAGCAAGTACATGTATCACAGCAAATGTTTATAGTGAAATATGCAGTAGTATTTGGTCTTAAAAATTCAACATAACATTTGAAATCCCATTTACTTTTTTTTTTTAATTAATCACTAACCAACAATCAACATTAAATTGCTGAACACTGAATCATGATTAAAAAGGTGGAACAGAAAGTTTTTGGGCCAAACAATCAGAAAAAATTTAAAAGGAAGTGGTTTTCCGATGATGGCCAGAAAATTATTTTAGCAGCTAATGTTTCAATATAATTGATAAATGAGTTCAGTTCTAATGTAATCAGTCGAGTAATTTAGAAAACTCAAAATCAAGTCTTTAATCAAAGAATGTATATGTACATACATATACAAACATATATATTTGTTTTTCTCAGTTAATCTTTCATAACCCAAAGGCAAACATTTAATAAATGAAGGCCTTTTCTGGAGTTGCTATTTAATTTCAAGAAATTATAATTGGCTGAATCTTTACTGACACATTTAAATCTGATATATGATACACTTAAAAATAGTTCATAAGGCACTTCAAAGTTATTACTCCTTCAAAAATTTCCTTAATGTTTTAAACAATCAAAGTCATCATAACATTAAAATATAAATGTCAACAGGGATTTACTAATGCATGAACAATAATTCTTATTTAGAGGTGAAATATAATTCACATTTCAGGGAAAATACAGCAAATCTTTGGCATATAAATTGTACGAGAAATCACAATTTGAAGAAAGGTACCCTAATCATTCCTTTAACAATGATGATTGTTCTGATGTTGAACAAATAAGTTGGTAATAACTATGCAATGATAACTGCCACAATAATTCTGGTTACAAAAATTTACTATGTACAGAACTAAACATTAGTTATTTTTACATTCAATAAAAATAATAATAATAAAAGCAACAATTGGCATCAAACATTCTTAGTTAAGAGAAATGTTAGATTACTTAATTTAATTACATTAAAAAGAAATCCTAACATCTCTAAATATCACTGCATCCTTTTTGTGGTGCCACTATGTTCCTCACAACCATCTACTGTTATTTGTACAAAACTGAATTTTTTTTAGATGTGTATTTATATATACAAGCACACATCAATAAATTACATTAACATATATTCAATAAATATGTATAATATATATATTAGTAATTAACACAAAAATTTAACAATAACAACAAATACAAAATAAAACAAAACTAATTTAATCAAGTGCTCGTTAAAACATGCAAAGGCCATATGATTTTTTTTTTTTCATTTCATTCTTTATCATGGAAGAAGAATCAATATACAAATCAAATTTATACAAATAATTTTTTAAGTACATAAAATACCAATGAGATGTGTTATGGTATATAATAGTTTTGGAAGATGTAAAAAAGAGATAACAATGGCTAAAAGATAGGACTTAAAACATTTAAAACAGACTTCATCAGGTCATCCCACTTTCCTTTTAACTAATCAGTTTCCTTCCATCCATGAGATCCCTTCCTCCCCATCCTTCTTTTTTGATGAGGCTCAAACATCAACAACCATTTTCTTATGGATATCAGTGTTTCCAACAACCTTAACAAAACAAATTAATGGTAAATAAAAATAAAACATTTTTAGCTTGCACACAATCAAGTGGCAGCTTGAGGATGAACTCATGCAGAACTAAGTCAAATCTAACAACATTGTTCATTAATGTCCATTTATATTTTCCAAGTATTCATAAATATATATATATAAATAACATAAAATGCCATAGCACAATAACATTAAATATTACGAGCATTTTTAAATTAGTATAGAAGAGGATAAGAAAAAAACAAAAGTTTCTAGAGAGATCATTGGCCAATTAATTGTCATAACTAGAGCCCGGATTACCATGATTTTTAACATTTTATTTCCTTACGTGTATCAGCTTCAAACACAGACATCTATGACGTTCGTGTATTAGGAAATAATATATTGCACATTTTCCCCTTTTTGCGCTAAATTGCAGATTTTTATTGAATTTTTTTGCACTTTTGGGTTAAACTTGATTATTATATTTTAATATCACAATTGACCGAACCAAATTTCGGTAATAAAAATACATAAATATACAAATAAACGTTAAACATTTTATTTTATCATCTTTTTCTGGTTAAATCTACAATTAAATTATTAGTTAAGAAGAGAAAAATGACGAGAAATATTAGGATTACTACTGACTTTAGTAAACAAACACATCCAACTAACAATGTGTTTCATTGTTTTTATTTGTTTGTCACTTTCGAATTAGCACTTCTTGGAAGGACTAATTCTTTCATTGTTCATTGTACTGAATCCTCTGTTTACTACTCTCCAGAATTCTCTGTGAGTATTTGAAGAGCGATTTCAAATCTCAGATTTTCTTTAGAATTTGTATAGCTTAAAAAAGTTAAATATCAATGTTTAAATAATACCGAAAGGATAACAAGTGTTTTATCAAAAATTAAAACCTCATTATCGAAGTGTCCTGAGCTTAGATCTGATGGGAAAAACTGATTTGGATTGCTTGTGATCAGTCAGAATCAATGGGGTGTGAAAACCAGTCCCAAACAGATGCTCATTATAAACAGTAAACAAAAAATTATTCCTTATTATAATTTAGGATGTAATTTATAAATATTATTATTATTTATTTAGTTGTTAGCTGAAAACAAGCATATATTGAAGCAGAAAAAATAGTTTTATAGAAAAACAGCAGTAAATTACCATTGAATATTATTTAAAATTAAAATTATATATATTTAATTAATTACCCTAGTCTAAATAACAGAGCTCTATTTATTATTCAAAAGCATTTCTGACCAATTCATCAAACTGTTTTCAGTGAGTTATTCTAGATTGACTTTTTACATGTTTTGTAAATTCACAATCTAATTTAACTATTAAAGGTATGAACCAGATAAATATTTGATTCGTGATCAATTATTTAATTTTTTTTATTTTTAACTATAGGGAAGTAATTTCTCAATGAAACAACTTTTAAAGGTTAAGCTCCTCCTCCATATAGAATTAGGTTAATTTTTTTGAAGTTCAAAAGGTGTATATTCCCTCAATTTTGTAATTTGGAGTTTTGCTGTACTATTTCGCACATTTCGAGATTTTTACTGCACGATATTGCAGGTTTTGAGGTTTTTACTGCACGTTTTTTCGGCTTTTTACTGCACATGCATAAAACTACATAATTACTTACAGAGCAGAACTCCTCAAAATTGATACGACCATCTTCATCCTTATCAGCAAAGAGTATTGTTTTGTCCACAATTTGTTGAAGCTGTGTATCTTTTAAATTATTCCCTACCATCATTTTCAATACCTAGAAAACAATAGAAATATCTGTAACTTTCATGAGCTGGTTTAGAACAAAGATTTAGGTATTACTAAACTTTTATATGCTTCTCTACTTGAAATAAATTTTCAAAGTTATATATTAAATAGGAAAATTAGTCTTAAAAGTTTTATAAAGTTTTCAATTAGTTTTCATGAAATGGCCTGTATCAATCTAAAAGAAGAAATCTATATAAAAATGAATCTCCTTTTCCCTTCGTCATCGCATCACATGTGAACGCCTTGACCGATTTCTCATTTTTTTATTTTAATTTTCTAAGATAATCTCTTTATCTACATATATAAAAATGAATCCCCCTTTATCTTGGTCATCGCATCACATTTGAGCGCCTTGACCAATTTCGCTAAGACATAGTTCAGACAGGACATCGTCAGTCAGGTCAGCTAATTATTAATAACAATTACTTAATTTCAAGGATTTTCCATCACTCTGGAATTTTATTTGTTATATAATTTTTCTGAAAACACTAGCTTTCCAAATATAGATTAAATTCACACTGAGAGCACATCAATTAGTTCAAATGATAAAAAATTTAAGGTACAAGGGAACCAATTTTGAAAAAATAGCATTTAGACCATATAAAATTATTTCAATAAGGATTAAACCTACCAGATATTCAAACTATTTAACAGTAAATTGATATATATATAAACTAGTTTAACCAAAATAGAGCAATTTTTTAGAAAATGGTAAAAATACGTAAAATCAATGGTAAAAAATAGTATTTTGATGAAAATTTGGCTGTAACATTTATAGAATGCTTAAATCTTAAATAATGAAATTTTAGTTTTGTCAGAATTTTTATTAAGATTTGAAATATACACAACACATGCACATGTGTTGTGCAGTCTTAAATCTGAGAATGCACATTAATTTTTATAAACAAAGATAAAATAAAATTTATTTACTTTAACTCTACCTTAATCTATTTATTTGATAATACATTGTTACTATGAAATTTAAGTTTACATTCATTGAAGCTTAATAAACCAAATAAGTCAAAGTAGTTTAAAATAATAAAAAACTATTACCTGAAAAAGTTCTCCATTAGAGATATAACCATCATTATCCATATCATAAATTCTAAATGCGAACCTCAGCTTAGATTCTTTGTCACCTTTTACACTGAATTGAGACACTCCTTGAATAAATTCTAAAAAAAACAAAACAAAGAAAAATAAGTAATCCTATGTATTAAAACACAAATATTCAAAATATTTCAAGTATTAATAGTCAAAATTGATAAAAATGGTATTCCTGCTTATATAATAATAATAATAAATCTTTATTTATTTTGGGACTAGTCCCTTTAGAATAACATGACAAGAAAATTAAAATAAAAACTTTAAGGTCTTAGAGTATAAAAAACAAAACAAAGAAACAATAGAAATTACAAATAATGGATTAAAAAGCAGCCTCAAATAATAATATTGAAAATTAAACTAGATAATAAACATAATAAGAAATATGTACATATATACAATTTTCATTAAAAAATCATTAGTGTTTTTTTAAACAATATACTAATAATATAATAAGTGCAAAACACAACATAACATAAAATATAATAGGTATATAAACGTTTCTATCTGTTTTGTTATTAATTTTAATTGAAATTAGAAAACTAATTAGGATTTTTTGGAAATTAGAGGGACAGGAGATGATTGAACAGGCAAGACTTGAATGTCGGAAGAGTATTGGAGTCACGGATATAAGAAGGAATAGAGTTCCATAAGGATGAAGATCGAATTAGAAAAGATCTGTCGAAAGCTGCAGTTTGATGGGGCGTTATAAACATGTCCGAAGGCTGTGAGGAAATATATATTAGATAATAGGCCTGAAAACAGTATATATTCATTTATTACAAATATTTTTACTTTCACTTACAATATATAGTAAGGGAAAGTATTGCGATCGTGATAATGTTGGAATTCCAGTTTTCAATGGAAATACACATTTTAGGGTCCCCTGAGTCCAAATAACCAAGTCCCGCAAAAAGGTCTGTGTGTGCATGGCAACTCCCGGGCGGAAACGTTAAGTCCTGTGAAACTGAAATGTCATATTTAAGACAAATATATGCCCGAGACTTACCAAATCTTTTTAATCAAAATGAGCTTACCAGAAGAGCAACTTTATACCATGCATTTTGCACCTTTTTTCAATTTTCTCGAAAACGGTTCTGACAATTTTGATTAAACTCACTATATCAATGTAAAATTTAATGGGCTTTAATATCATTTAGGTTTTATTCGGATTAAAATGGTGTGACAGGGCTTAAATGCAGATATTTTAAATTTTCTTCCTCTAAAGTACCTTTAATTTTGTTGATTCTATAAAAATAACTATATTATTATGTTACCACTGATGAAAAACAGTTAATATATAAATTGAAATGAATTCGATACCCAACTAAAGGAGAAAACAGAAAAAATATTTTTTTAATACAATTTTTAGTTTTTGAACATAACAACAGTAATATACATGTATGATATAACGTTGGAAAGCTAAAGATTTTAGGAAAAATATCATCTTATACACAAGCTTGTAAAAGTTAATAAAGAGTGATAAAAAGCCGATAAACTAACTGATTATTTTAGATAATAATATTGAGTTTTTAATAAAACACATGTTTCTATAGAAATTCCATTTAATAAATTCTATAATGGTTTCACTAATTTTTATGTCTGAGTGTATTTGAAAATGTTTTAATCGATTTTTTAAACGGAGGAAAGTGAAAGTCGTGTGTTGCCCGCACCAAATTTTTACTTATAAAATATTTATTTATGTATTGAGTAAGTGTAAACTATAAATAATTTTATCAAGCAAGCACAAAATACTTTTAATATTTAGAACGCAGATATGAAATGAGGGGAATCAGACCTAGGGGATTGTTGACTAATATATTAATCGAGAATTCACTTTGATCTGGTAATAGAGGTCCTCATAAACAACAGAATGCTCAGTGATGACTCTATCCTCAAACTATCTAGTGAACTTTCTATAAGACAATAGGTAAGTTTCCTGTGGCTGAAAGTAAAAGGCATTTTTCTTTTACCTCAGTTTTCGCCTACGACTTTTTATACCTGTTATTTCTCCCTTAAAATATTTAAGGCACTAAGAACTCATCTATGTGAAAAATTTCTGACTGATCAGATGTCCCTTTTACTAGTATAAAAAATCAATGGCTTACATCATGTTGTGAAAAAAACATTTCAATTTTTAAATACAATTTTCAGGAACAGTCTTTTCCTTTTAACATTGTTAATTTATTGAAGAAGAGACTGTTCCTGAAGATTTTATTTAAATGTATATACTCTTCATGATTGGAAAGTGAATCTAACTTTTCAATTGTATATAAGCAACAAAAAAAAAAAAAATAAAATAAAATATTTCATAAGCAAAAATTCTAATGTTGTCAGTTGATAAGATGAAAAGTATACCATTATAGGGACATAAAGAAGTGTCAAACAATGCCACCATTAGGCTGCTTCACCCTTCCTTCTTATCATCTAGAGAGGGACAAATACACAAATTAAAAGTATGGAGTATTTTACTCAAATATTAGACAGCTGAAGCACTGAAGCAGTCGAGTATGTCCTTCAGTTCAGAATGTGAAGTATGAAAAATGCTCAGCTTGGAGAATTAAGTTTAGGGTACTATCACCAAGAAAACACACCAATAAGAAAAATGTAGGTGTTTTCAATTTCATTTATGTAGGTGTCTGGCACCCATGACTGCTTTACAAACTCTGAAAATTCTTCCCTCCAACATACTTCCTCTTCATACAGTCCTATCTCACTGACAGATCCTTCAAAATAAATCACAATAGTTCCTATTTATCCCTCTTTGTTCAGTCCGCTGGTGTCCCATAAGGCAGTATCCTCGGACCCATTCTCTTCACAGTCTATACAGCTGACATCCCAACCAATCCTAACACTTTCCTTTCCAGGTATGCTGATGACACTTGTGTGTTATCAGTCAATAACGATCCTACTATTTCCTCTCAAATCATACAGTCCCACAACAGAGACCTCCAGATATGGTGTCAGCATTGGAGAATGAAAATCAATTCAGACAAATCCTACCAAATCATCTTTACCCTCCCTCGTAAACCAATGATATCCTGTCCTATAGTATCCTTTAGTAATATCCCACTTGTCGAACAGATCTGCTACCTAGGTCTCCTCCTTGACAAACGTCTCACATGGAATCTGCATACTAGACTGAAACGACAAGAAACTGCTCGCCGATTTCGTCTGAAATGAAGATGGCCTCGAAACTTTCTAGTTTAGAATAGTGACAGGAGTGCTACCATGGGGTAGTTCTCCTACAAGTCTTTTTCATGTAATTTTTCTTTTATCATATTTTTTTTTTTTTTTTTTTTTTTTTTTCCAAATGACCGTCAAGACTTGAATCCAAATCCTATATGGTCAGTACTTGTTTGCTATAATTTAATAGAAACATAGGTTACGGAACCAAGTATAATAGAAAAAGATCAATAAATTAATTAAATAGAGTATAAAATAAGATTATGTAAATGAGACAGGAAGGTGACTCAAAATAACTAGAAGAAATGAAATAATATTAAAATTAAATTAAGCTCTGTGAAGTGCCTCATTTTTATTTTTTTTTTTAATTTTTATTTTTTTTTTTTTATTTATTTTTTTTTTAGATTTTACATTGAGCGTTAATGAAAAATTTCTTGATGATCATGAACTTTTCTTTGTCCAACTTATGTAAAAACATTGCTTCTGTTTCTGGGGGAACCACTACTTCCCTTTGCTTTCTATATTTTTTGCATTGAAATAGAATATGGCGCGGGTCTTCAGGGACTTTGCATGTTAGGCAATTGCCATCTTTTTCTATTTTCATCAAACTGAGAAATTTTTTTGTGCAGCCATGGTTAGTCCGTAGTCTTACTAATTGTGAAATTTCTTTTCTATCAAGTTGTCGGTTATTGGAGAACCATGGTATAAGGCTAATGGTTGGCTGGGTTTGATAGTAATCTTTGCCTTTAAATTGTGACTCCCAGTCATATTTCTCCTGCCATTCCTGGACTGCTTCTTTCTGTAGACATTTTAAAAGGTCTTGGAGAGGTACTTTGGCATTTTCTATCGTAATTTGTTTTTCCCCGGCGGCTCTATCTGCCCGCTTCATTTCCTGACAGTCCTATATGACTTGGTATCCATTGGAAGCTATAACTGTTGCTGCCGGTTTGTATATTCCGGATAATGTCTAGAGCTATATAGGTTGTTAATTTGTTTTTATAAACATTTTCCAATAGTTTGCACGAGGATGCCGAGTCTGTGAATATGACTATATTGGTGTTAGAGTATTCACGTTGACTGTAACAAACTGCTTTGAGAATGGCATACAGTTCAGCACTAAGAATACTGAATTTCGAAGGTAGAGCAACCGAAATTGTGTAATCCTTGACTGTATCAATAACAGCTATTGCAGTTTGGTGGGAGGATTTGGAGGCATCCGTGAAGATATGAACATGGTTTGGGTAATCGTGTACTATTGTGTTTAAAGCCAATTGTTTCAATACGGTTGGGTTATATGACGATTTCCTTCCGTGTGTGGTAGGTAATTTAGGATTGCTATTGATTTGCAGCATTTTAATCGGAAGCGGCGTATTGCAATCTAAGGGACGTTTAGCTGTTTTTGTTGCCTGAAGTAGGTGTTGCATTTCTGTAATCAGACTTTTCATGTGGGGGCAATAAATGTTATTAGAGGTTATTGCTTTTCTTACTGGGTGCCTTTGATCGGAAAAACTTTTTATGATGTACTTCTTGGTAAGCCAGGCTCTCCTCAAGGGTAGCGGCATCTCTCCTGCTTCATTCAGCAGTGCATTTAACGGAGTAGTTTTAAATGCCCCAATGCATATTTTTATTGCACAATTCTGAACGGTATTTAATTTTTTAATAAGAGGAGATTTCGTTTCGTTGTAAATCAAGCAGCAGTAGTCAAAAATGGATCGGACAATAGATTTATAAAGCATGAGCATATTATGGGGGTGGGAACCCCAGTAAACCCCTGCTAAGAGTTTTAATAAATCGACATTTTTTTGAGCTTGATTCTTTATATTCGTCAAGTGCGTTTTGAAATGAAGCTTACGATCAAAAGTCATTCCCAGGAATTTTATTTGTTCTTGCGCAACGAGGTTATAGTTAGGAGTGATGATGTTAAAGCTTGTTAAGTCGAATTTTCGTTTTCTTGTAAATGGTATCAATTTGCTTTTTCTAGGATTGATTTCTAATCCGATTTTTTTGAACCCTTCCATTAAGCTTTCATAAGCACTTTTTAGTAGCTGTATTCCTTTCTCTGGGGTTTCTACTATGGCGAAAATAAGGAAATCGTCTGCAAATTGTATGATTTCGCAGTCATCTGGTGGGTTATTAGTGATGTGCTCAGTGTATAAATTAAATAGTATGGGACTGAGGACGTCTCCTTGGGGTAAACCATTATATGAATCAAATGTCACTGGGCCTTCATCGGTTTGAATCAGGTAGGTGCGCACTGAAAGGTAACTAGATATCCAGTTGGTTATGAGTGATGTAACACCATGTTCTTTCAATTTGTCTATGAGTATTGCCGGTTTGACATTGTCGTATGCTCTTTCTACGTCTATTGTTACTGCAAGTAGAATCTTTTTTTGGTTGAAGGCTTTGTAGATGTTGTTTGTTAAGTACCAAATTGAGTCAGTAGTGGATCTATTTTTGCGAAAACCAAAACAGTATGGGCTAAGTATTTCTTTTTGTTCTAGAAACCATTCTAACCTGTGTTTGACTATCAGGTTGAAAACTTTGGCTAGACAAGGTATTAGTGCTATGGGTCTGTAAGATGATATGAGGGAAGGATCCTTACCTGGTTTAGAAATTGGTACAATCTGAATTATTCTCCATTCATTCGGGACTTGGGACTTGTACCATACTTGGTTTAAAGTCTTTATTAATTGGTCTTTCCAGAGCGGTGGTAGGAGCTGAATCATGGTATAGTTGATTTCGTCTACACCTGGGGCAGTACCTTTCTTTCCTTTCAATACTGCTTCTAGTTCAGTCAATTGTAGAGGCATAGTCAGAGGATCATTGTTGCTACATGAGATGGGTTGTTCAAAAGAAACTCTATGTCTTGGTTCAAATATGTTGCAGAACTGTTGGAGGAACATTACAGCAGTTTCTAACTTTGAGGATACTACGTTTTCTTTTTTGGCTGATTTTCCTTTTAATGCTGTTACTTTGTTCCACATGTTGCTAATATGCTGGGGATTTATGGTTTCAACGTACTTTTTCCACGATTCTTTTTTTGCTTTCTTAATTAGAGTTTTCATTTTATTTATTTTTTTCCGCATTAGATTGTAGTTTTCGACGGTCATATTGTGTTTATAATCCTTTATGGCTCGTAATTTTTCATTGTTAGCGATGCTTAACGCGTTATTCCACCAACTTTTTGGATGAAAATTCGGTTTATAGAGATTCTTTGTTCGTGGGATAGCAGATTCTGCAGCTTGGTTAAGTAGATTGCATATACTGGTAACTGAAAGATTTTTTTCGCGGTTGTTACCCCATAATTGGTTTAAGGTAGCTATATAGAGATCTTTATCCATTTTCTTAAAATTTCTTCTAGCGTAAAATTTCCTTCGGTCAATGATAGCATCACTCAATTCTATTATGATTTGAAAATGGTCACTGCCAAGGTTTTCGGAAGATACGATCCATGATAATTTATGACCTATATCAGGTGTTGAGAAGGTGAGGTCTAGTATAGATGGTTTTACTCTTGGTGTGGTGATTCTCGTCGAAACGTCAGGTTCGTTCAATAGTAGGAAGGAAGACTGTAGCAATTCATGAATCAGAACATCTCCTCTTTGTGAATCCGTTTCATTAACCCCAAAGTATGACGAGTGAGCATTAAAATCTCCTCCAATGATAATGCCGCATTCCGGAAAACTTTCAGAAATAGAGAATAAATTTTTAAAATTTGAGGAACTAGGCTTGCTGCTAGGAGAGATATAAACCGAAATTAAAATTAATTGTGGTTTTATATTCGTAATTTTAATGCCTAGCGCTTCGATTGGACCGATATTTCGAAGTTCAACTTTTTCAAATTTAAAATTACTGTGAAGAAATATTCCAACGCCACCATATCGATCTCTCCTATTTTTTTGTAATATATAATAATTTTTGGCCTTATATTCTCTATTTCGATTAAACCAGGTTTCTTGAAGTAAAGCTACATGTACTTTGTGAACGTTTAATTGGTTAATGAGTTCTTGAAATTTATTATTTACGCTACGACAATTATGTTGTAAGATTTTAAGATTAAAACAATGTAAATTATTTAGATCCATTGAATAGAAAAATGAGATTAATAATAGAAAGTAAATATAAATATAATATAAATACTAGAAAGATAATAGAAAGTAAATATAAAAATAATATAATATAATAGAAAGATAAATTCCAAAAAGTATTGTATTAGATTAATCCGTGGCCATGTTATTATTTTCAGGTTTATTGTTTATAGTAATATTGGAAATGATTTCTTGGTTTTCATGAACGAAATTGTAAAAAGTTTGACCAATGATATTCACCGTATCTTTTTCATTATCTATTGACTTAATTTTGTTAATAAGCGCATTTAACATATTCACATATTTAGAGTCGCTTGTCGATTTGTGAGGATTTTCATGTATGTAAGCTTTTTTAGTTTGATTATTCTCGTGTTGTAAGTCCGTAGAGTGAAATGTGTCGTTTGTAAATTCGGTTTTTCGTTTTTTCTCATTGTGCGTTTGTGGCCTGGCTTGATAGAACTTTTTCCTGGGATTTCTATAATTCAAGATATTGAATTCGTTTGTATTATCATCGATTTCAGGAAAATCTAAAAGAGAAAATCGATTGTTTGTATAAGTAGGGAAGAGTTCAGAGGCCTGTTTATAGCTTAATGGTTTTTTCCGCCATTATTTGTTTAATTTTTTCTTGCCTTTTCTTTTCTGAACAATTTATGTCATTTGTTTTATGGGATAATTTACAATGAACACATTTTATTTGGTTGGTGCAGTCACTATTAGTGTGCTCGTAATCGCCACAATTTTGACACCTTTGTTTACCTCGGCATTTTTCCTTGAGGTGTCCATAACGGAGACACTTTTCACAGAATCTCGGTTTAGAAATATAAGGCACGACTTTTCGAAGAGCTAAATATAAAGTAACGCTGTCAGGAAGTTTCTGGGAGTGAAAAGTAATTTGAATGGTTCCGGTTGGCATCTTATTTATTTCCCCGGAATCATTTTTTATAGTTCTATTAAATCGTCTAACCTTTAAAACTTTTTCATTCGAATTAAGATTTTTTAAAATTTCATCTTCGGTTATAGAAGTGTGAACATCTCTTATTATTCCGAACTTTAATACGTATTGTAAAGGTATAAATGCTTTGAGGTTATTGCTAGTGATAAAAGGATTTTCTAGGAACCGGTTGGCGATGTCATACGTTCGAAAGTCGATTTCAATTTGATTTTTGTTTTTTCTTTTGACACTGTTTACCTGAGTGTTACTTAAGCCTAAGAATTTCCCTAATTTCATATCATGGAAAAAAATTGGATTAGTGTCGTCTTTTTTTTCAACAATCACTATGTATGGTCCTTTGAAATAATGTAAATATTTTATATTTTGAAAAATTAAAGAGTTATTATGATTAAATTCGTTGGTAGCTGTAATAGGAGGTGGTTTGTCCCCCCCATCACTATCGGGCCCCATAGTGGGACCTTTCTACTGGTTATTGTCAATTATTCAACTTATCGAATAATTTCCGTTTAATTAAGTAATATATAATCAAACAGAGCCAATATGTGGAGTGAAATTTTTAGTTAGTAACAAAGAAAAGTAAAAGTAAATATAAAGTAAGGTTCTTATCTGACAAAGTACTGCTAATCCCTCGGAGCGGAGCTGTCCTCTCTCTAGGATTACTCAGAGCAAACTGTTTTATCATATTTACTTATTGTATTATGTAGTACAGTTGTAAATTTCAATAAATATGTTTAAAAAAAAAAAAAAAAAAAATATATATATATATATATATATATATATATATATAAAAATATATATATATATATATATATATATATATATATATATATATATATATATTTAGGCACGAAAATAAAATAAGTTTTTCTTATTGGTGTGTTTTTTTTGGTGATCGCACCCAACCAACTTCTCCATCATATAGCCTCAATGGTCAACAACTCCATTATTAGAGTAGTTCATAAGGCTACCACACCAGGGTGGAGTTCACTACCTACATGTAATACTTATTTAGGATTTCACCACTTTTTGGTCCATTAATAAGTTCAATAACAGTTTAAAAGGACAACGGTAAAAGTTAACATTTAGGTTACCAAGGAAAAAAAAATTTAAACTTACAATATAATATTACAAATTAAAATTTTATGATTGTCATCAACAAAATCAGGTATTCAGATCGAATTTAAATATAACTCTGTTATATCTGCCATATATTTTCTATTGTGTTTCCATTCTATTACAGGAAAGGAAATAGTAAGCATACATGTCAGATAAATCAAACCAAAGGGAACAACCACAAAAATATCTATACCTAAAGTCATTTATAAGTTATAAATACAAAAATTATTTTTTGAAATTATTTAAATTTAACAATTTGTAGATTTACTTCATTATTTATTTATTTTCTATACAGATTCAATCCATATTTTATTAATTTTCTATAGTAGCTCTACAGATAAGACGAAATATATGATTAGTAATAGAAACCATGATGATCTTGGTGATACTGATTTATCAGGACATACATGCAAACACATTGAAAAATTTAAGTAATTAGGTTAAATGATAACAAGAAAAAAACTAAATCAAGAAGGAAATAAAGTCGTGATTAAAGGCAGGAATCGCGTGTTATTATTCAGTTGTGAAATTACTTAGCTCGCAGCTTCTATTGGGTTGATGCGAAATTAATGCAGGTTTCCTCTATTGCAATATCTTAATTCCAATTGTGTAAACAAAGCTAATCCTAACATTGATCATTATTATACCAAAACAAACCTTATCTAATACCCTCTCTTTCACCATGAATTTGTTTAGTAAAATCGTTTTGTTCAGTGTGTTCAAAGGTCTTGAATCGAAAATGTCAAAGTGCGATTTTCGTCAAATTTATTTTTACGAATTTAAATTAGGGCGCAGCGCTGCGCAAACGGCTCGTAATATTAATGAAGTGTGGGGTCAGGGGGCTATTAATGAGTGCACGGTGCAGCGTTGGTTCCAGAAGTTTCGCAGAGGAGATTTCAACCTCGAAGACAAGGAAGGTCGGGGCCGTCATCTTGCTCTGGACAACGACCAGCTGAGGTCAAAGCTTTCTCAATCGAGGTGAGACTATAACTGCTGACAAGTACTGTCAAGAAATTGACAGCATGAATCAAAAATTGCAACGTCTTTGCCCAGCATTGATGAATCGGAAGGGGCCGATCCTGCTCCACGATAACGCCAGACCACACGTTGCACAACCAACGCTTCGACGACTGCACGAGTTGGGCTACGAAGTTCTCCAACATCCGCCTTATTCACCTGACCTCTCTCCTACAGACTTCCACTTTTTCAGGCATCTGGACAACTTTTTGAGGGAGAAAAATTTTCAAAACCAGGACGACATTGAAAATTCTTTTCGTGATTTCATTGAGTCCAGGCATTCGGATTTTTTTTCTGGTGGAATAAGAAAGCTTGTTGAACGTTGGCAAAAGTGCATTGATTCAGATGGAAATTATTTTGATTAAATATATATGGTTAAAGTAAAGATATGGCGTATTTACAATACCTACAAAAAACCTGCATTAATTTTGCATCAACCCAATATCAAGAAACTTAAAGGTCAGAATTTATAAAAATATTTTTATCTAATGGCTCTATACAGATGTGAAACAGGGTCACTTACTTTGAAGGATGAAAAGCATTTAAAGGTTTTCAATAATAAAGTACTGCACATAATAATTGGTCCTAAGAGAGACAAAGCCACTGGGGAATTGCACAATGCCACATTGCGGAGCTTGAACCCCATGACTATAAAGGAGTTGATAGCATCGAAGAGACTCAAATGGGACTGTAAAGTTGCTAGGTTCCGTGAAGAAGGAATTCTAAAAAATTTGGAAGGTGTTGAACCTACTGGTAGGCTTCCAATAGGTCTGACCTTGATGACTTGAGCTTGAACGGTGATCATTGGACGAGTCAAATAGGAAGCATTTGGTAGTATCAGCAAGCCTACATTTTAATTAAAATTATAATCGTAACTATATATATATATATATATATATATATATATATATATATATATATATATATATATATATATATGTATTGGTGAGTGAAAGTAAAATTCACCAATTTAAAGAACAATTTAATACACTATAATCTGAAACTTCATTTTACTCTTCTTCAAAATATCACTTACAAAAGTTATTAACAACTTACCAATTTATGTAATAGATTAGAAAAGGTGTATTAAACTTTAGCTTCTACAAATATTACTTAATGTAAATAATAAAAATTGGATCAAATGAAGTTTTAGTCTTGATATAAACCTAGGGTTTGTGTGAAATTATTGGTGTAGCATGTGTAAATAAAAAACGACTAAAGTAAAATAAACCAGTGAGAGGAATAAAAAATACAAATGAATGATAATAAGAAAGTTAACCTTAATGTTGTTTAATGTGTAAAAGCTAATTGGATAAATAAAACGCTATACAAACATAAAAAACATATGTTTAAATGGTGCTAGGATGTTATAGGGTAGATAGTGAAGGAAAGGAATAATGTTTTATTTAAATATCTGATAACAGTTTTCAACAATATATTAACTTATAAACTTGGGCGAATCACTCGGCTGTAAAAGAATCCAAATAAGCATTTTAATCTTAAAGTAGGTACCGTATATATAAAGATGTGGGCTGGCATAACACAAATAGCTAAGTTTGTAATTTAGGAATAAAGGGGACAGATTTTACATGATATACCAATTACTTGATTCAATTCTATTCAATACATGATAAAGAAGCTAATAAGGATAATTCTTCATAATTATGTCAACATCTAAGTAATTTAGAGCAAGAGAGAATATTATAAGAAATAGTTACATATAAAAATTTGATAAAATACCTTTGAAATCAACTTCACCATTTCCATCTTCATCGAATATATCAATAACACGTTGAACTAACGGATTCTGTTGCAGTTCAGGAAGAGACATAAATTCATCAATACTTAAAGCGCCAGAATTATCTAAATCTAACTTTCTAAACCTTTTACCAAGCCTTCTAATTTCATCTGCATCAACTAAAAAAAAGAAATATAGAGTTTTTAAAAAGTCAAAAAATTACTAAATCCAATGCAAAACAGTAGCCTACTTACAATTTGAGCAGAGCTCCATAGGAAGAGAACTTTCATTACCCTACAAACAAAGTACTATATTATTACAACGCTATGTAAAGTAAATTAAGAAAATTCATAAAAGAAACTTTACCATTTTTCAATAAAACTGAAAGATTTTAATTTTCTAGACCACGAGATTAAAGGCTAATACCAAAACGAAAATAGAAGACATTCGTTCTAACCATGCATGTTAAACTATCGTTAAAAAAACAGGCAAATTACATAAGAAACAGAATCTGTAATATTATTTAATAATAAAGGGCTAAACGTAAAAAAATACATTACAGTTTACTAACCATGGTAGAGAGATAAAAATTTGAGACTGGATAGATCAAAATAAATGTTTACAGCTGAGGGACAATGTTTACTTAATCAAATAGAAATGATAAGAGCTGAATCGATTAGGTGAGCAGTGGCAAATCGTAGACTCAAAAGGTGTTCATTATCAAGTGAACTCGGTGAGGGAGAGGATAACTAACATCAGGTGTTATTTTTAATTTTATGTAAAGTGTCAATTTTCCATTGACATGGAGTTGTACTCCTCAGAAAGTAGCGATAGCGATGGTTTTCCGTCTGTGAAGACTGTTGACTATTCCTACATGATGATCAACAACCAGATATTAAAGAAAAATATCGAAGTTCTTGAACAAGAAAAACAGCGTGATAGAAAACCAGATGTAGTTCAAAAGCTTCATGTCAACAACAATCAATTAACTGAATTACCCCAGAATCTATCACTCTTTCACAATCTCAGGCACATTGATGTTAGTAATAATCGTTTAAGAAGTATACCTGAAACTTTGACTAGATTTCCACTTGTGACATTAAATGCAAAGAATAATCTTATCACTAACGACAATCTTCCCAAGTCATTTCAGCCATGGGCTTCAACTTTGCTAAAGTTAAATCTAGGGGGCAACAGTTTAACCCATTTTCCCCCTCAAGTATTGGATGTACTACAACTGAAAAGTCTTTACTTAGGAAGTAATCACATTGAAGAATTACCCAGAAATATCAATAAGTTATCAAGGTATTAATAATATATCTATTTTATGCCCTATTATTTAATATAGATGTAATCATAGTAATAAATACCATTCTATTTTTACAGTTTAAGTCTGCTGTGCGTTGGAGGAAATCGTCTCATTGAGGTGCCTGATAGTGTTGGTGAATTGAATAATCTTGAAGTACTAATCGTTAGTGATAATAAGCTTGAAAACTTACCTCCAAGTATTGCAAGTTTGAAGAAATTGAAGACGTTACAGCTTCACAAGAATAGGCTACGCACTCTTCCCACTGAAATCATAAAGTTGAAGTGTCTATCAGAGGTAATAATTCTTCTGTAATGATTTATTTTTCTATAATATAGTAGAGATGATAGATGTGGTTTATGTTTAGGTCACAATTTTTTTATCACCAAAAAAAAACAATAAGATTTTTGTGTTTAATATTTAATTGATTAATCATCCATGAACTCTCTGACCAGTCTTGCCTGCTCCCACTATTCTATTACCTATTTACTTAATCTGAAATATTGTCTTTCATTGAAACACTTTTATATTTTTAATTAATTAATACTGAACGAAAAAATGAAAATCAGAAACTATTTAATAGTCCAGCCATTATCACTTTGAATTTTCGTTAAGATATATATAAGACATCTAGTTAATAGTTTCGTTGGTTCTATAGAAACAAGAGTCAGACAAGATTTTTGCGTAAGGCTTAGAATAGTGTGCTATCATTTTATGTTTTACTACTTCTAGATATTTTATCTTTGGTGTTCATAAATTTTTGTGCTTGATCTATTTTTTAGTTTAATGCCCCAATTTATATAAATCAGTATGATTCACATTTGATATATTAATATTATTCTGAAAATTCTAAATGAGGTATGTTGAAACTCAAGATCCAACTTTTCTTCTAGAGCTCTTTCAATTGCTAGATTAAATTAAATTTTTAATATTAGCATTATGGTGTTAAAAAAAAAAAAAAAAAAAAACTTCATCCAATCATTTTAGCATTGTTTCTCTTTCAATTTTTTTTTTGTTTTTTGTCTACTTTTAATGTCTGCTTTTAAAAATTAGATATCTCTGTTGTGTAAAAAATTGCTTAGACATTTTTTTCTAAATATTAATTAGTTTATAAATGAATATATAACTTTAAACAATTTATTCTAGATGTCTGGTGATGTATCACTACAGTTGTTATCACTACAGTTGCTTATTATTTGTTTTTTAATATAGAATTTTTATTTTATAAATTTTACTACTTATCTTTAAAAGTCTTGGCAATGTTTTTTTTACTTTGTTTGACTATTTATAGATAGCTAAATTGATAATGGTAGTGCATTGATATGAATAATATTTTTCAAATAAGAGGTTGGGGTTTATCCTATCAACTATTTTGTGAAAAAAAGTAAAATTATTTTTAAAATGCTTATTAAAATTGACTTGAAGTTCATTATTCACTGAAAGTTGGTTGACAATAACACCTAAATTTAAAATTCCTGATAAGAGCTATTCAATATAATTGCTGCATTCAATTTTTTTAAGCATTCTAAAGACAAGGGAAATAAGAGCAGACTCTAGCAGCAGAAATGAGGTTGATTGGAGGAAGTATAAATAGAACTTTTTAAATAGTTTAGATTATTTCTCAAAAACTGTTGTACATGGAAGAGTTTTGGTGCATTCAATTGAAGCTGTGAAAATATATCGATTTATTATCAAGGACTAATAGTGGACCGAAAAAGAAACACATGCTAAAAAATAAGATTATTTACATATCATTGTTACTCACAATGGATATTTATTATATTATTCATGTTAATGATATTATAAAATGGAAGAATTGTAGTTATAATAGAGAGTAGAAAAATGGGCTTTATTAATTTTTTTTTTCTCCAAAAATTTATTATAAAAACTTTAATAAATATACCCCAATTATATTATTTATTTTTTAAATTCTCCTCATTCAACCTGAGTGACAATGTTGAAGCATTGATTTCACCATAGGTGTGGTTATGATAGTTCAGCAATTAACGTTTCTTAGTATTGGGCAAAGTAAAGTCGAATTCATTAGTATTATTAGTAGAAATCATAACTAGGGAACTAAAGTCTGCTATCTTGGTGGGGATGTAGAAACAAAGATCATTGATTTTGGAGTGAACAAAAAATCAGCATCCAAAGAAAATATAGCTGGAGTAGGCTAAGATTTACATTAGGTTCTCTTACTGACAGTATAAGCTCCACCTCTCAGGAACATTCTGTTTGATGAGTTGCCAGAGGGATTGTGAAAATCAGAAATTACTTCTTAGAGTTGCGAAACTTTAACTTTATTGAAAATTCAAGTCATTCTCTATATCCATGGTCCCAGTGGTTATTGGATATCTACCTTCTTTGTCTTCCTGATAGAATACCAGAATAGTCAGTTATTATTTCATTGTTCATCTTCAAAGATATAACCGGTTCATTAACCCTCATCGACAACAAAGAAGATTCCTAAATCTTTTTCTAAGAGGAAATTTATTCCTTTATTTTAACCTTCTAATCCAGTTTATACACAGATTGTGGTGTTCTGTGCCGGGTAATTCTTCAGTCTCCCTTGGGTAGGATGCAAAATATTTAAAACAGGGTTCCTGTTAAGGCACATTGTTGTGGAATAAACATTTTTGAGCCAAAAAATATACCTCGGGATAATGTTTATTTAAATGTAAAATGTGCCACTTTCCTTACCCGGCTCCAGAGACAGTTTGTTTTTTGAGAGGATGGAACTTAAGTTTTTATTGGTGTTTATGTTTATGAAGGGTTTATGTACTCACTGACTACAATGAAGTTGAAATAATGTTACTCATGAGTATTAATACTAGTTGGTATTTTGTTTATTTAGTAGTATAGAGTAATCTGTGGGTTAATGTTGCCACAACCATGTTGCCTATTAGTAGGGTTAACAAATGAATAAATAAATAAAATGTTTATTTAGTAATCTTAGTGCACTAATTATTTAAAGTCTAACTTAAAGACTACTACTTATGGAAAATACCTACTAGTAACAATAATGTGGCTTCAACATTTTTTTTCTTGGTGGTTATTTCGGGATGGAGAATTCCTCCCATTCTCCTACCTGTGGATTCGCCAATGTTTGTTACATCTTTTGATGCAAAGTATAGCATAGACCATTTGGTTAGCTAAATGGCACTATAGCCCAAGTTGGACCGTGGCCTCAGACACAGTTGACTTCTGTCGGCTTTTCTTTGCCATCCACACACTTCCCACCACTTCAGATTGTATTATAGTATGAAATGTCATAAAGCTTCCTGATGAAAATTTTTCGTGTGTTAAAAAAATCGTTTAATTTATTTTGGCGATTTATTCTATACAAAATAGTAGGAATAAAAAAAAAAAAAAATTTTTTTTCTGCATAAAACGGACATCGAGGGAGGAAACATTGAAAAAAAGAGCAATAACTGAATCGGTTTTTGCTTATATGAATTAATATCTAGAAAGGCCTGTAATTTTTGCGATTTTTTTTCCTCTTGTTGGTTCATCAGTTCTTTCCTCTATTTCTTCATCACTTTACTCCTCAGTGTTAAGCCTCAACTCTCCGAACTTGATGAAAGCATGTACCATTGTATATTTAAAGACTGTTGGAAAGTTTCTAAATGAACCTTTGTTTTGTCTATCATATTGTCGTTTTAAGCGTTTACAATGTACATGTCATAAATATCTTTAACTTTCTTGCTATACTGGTTGTCCACTCGCCTTCTTTTTATTCTTTTAATCATTTCTTCGTGTATTGTTTATTCTTTATGCTACTGTAGCTAATCAGGCGATGCAAGAGGTCTTTACCGAGTACCTGACATCGCACAGGCTCGGAACCATTTTACTTTTTACTAATTTTAGGCTTTCGAAGGATGGCATAACCAAGAATTTTTTATCCATTTGAAGTTTTTTAACGCACTTAAAATTAATTATGTAATAAATTATTGGAAGAAAATCGTTCTCGCCACGTATAACAACCCATTGGAATATTTTTAATTTTACTTAGGACGAAACAAATCTTTACACCTCTCTTGTGACTTCTCCATTACGAAGTTAAAAAAAAAAATTAACTTTTCTGCCACATTACCCTCATTCTTGTAGCGACAACAACATATTCATACCATGATCTTGTCAAAGATAAACCACTTGTTTACATTTGTTATACTGATAAGAGATACACATGTTAAAATATTGATTTAGATAACAACCCAGTTACACTTATATAAATCATTTTAGACCCTTTTGACCCCAAGTTCAGAAATGATCGAGTGAATTGTCGTATTCCACAATTAAGTAGCACACTAAACCACGGCACGTTCAATCTGAACTTACGAAGTTTTAAGATAGTTGCATGTTTACTACTTAAAAAATTGAATAAGAATGTTAACGTAACGCAGTAACTATGAATTTTTTCATTTTGTTCCTCAATATTGTATTTTTCTGTTATTAATTACATTTAGGGGGGTTCTCTGTAGTGCAGTGGCTAGCATAACATTGTTCTATGCCCGTAGTCACGTCTACAAACCCAGCAGATGCCCTAGAATTTTCTAAAGGTATTAAAAAAAAACTTGGTTGAGCCGTACTTCAGAGAGAACGTAAAATGCTGGTATCGAGCCTGTGCGATCACGTACTCGCTAAAGATTCTTATAGTTCAGTCTTGATAGGCATAATTTAGGAGTTCCATTGTAGGAATTGTCCGATTGGCCACAGTAGTATTAAGTGACGTTAAATGAATAAATAATTACGTTTGTAATTTCCTGGGCGTACATTATTGGAGAAAATAAGAAACGACTTAAAATGAATAGTTTTAAAAATAAAAAGTGTAATTAGAGACTTGCCTTTCATTCCTAGTTACTTATTAATTTCCAAATTGATTAAGCTATTTATAAGGCATTTTAAAAAAATATTAATATGTCACATTAACTTGTACTAATTTGGCCATAATTAGTACGAATCGATGTATTCAAAACCATACTACTAAGTTATTCCATTTAGTTAATTGTTACTGATGCTACGTCTGAATATACCAGGAATGCGCGCAATTTTCTTCATAATCTTTGAAGTTAAATGATTTATTTCCGATAAAGTCAAAATTATGTACATATTTTCATTCACTGCAATGAACATTCATAAATATGGATTTTATGAATGTTCATTACGATGTCTTCTAAGGATTTCCAATATTCGAAAAAAAAGTATAAAACCTACATAAGACATACATCCCTGAAGAAAACCCTAGTAACGTAGTCTTGAATAAATACTTTTTGTTTATTATTTTCAAGAATGAACCTTTGTAATGGACAAAAAAATTGTATCCCCATCAAAATTTGAGGGCTTACGTTTCAAGATGCGTAGAACCCGATTTTCGAATTTAAAAAAAAAAAAAAAAAAAAACCGTTTCTCCGAATTAATAAATAAATACTAAACATTTTTTGCTTTTAGTGCTATTTCATGAAGAATTAAATTTTCTGCAAAATGAAAAAGTATCATTGAAATTGGTTAAGAACTAGCAGAGATATAGCGTTTTGAAATCAGCAGTGGTAATATGCCATTTTCCTTTGAATTATTTATTGCTTTTCATATTACTTAATTGCCTATCTAAATCTTTATAAACATTTATACCCTAATATTGTTATTTGGAAATAATAAACCGTTGTGTAATAATTTGCAGCGTTTTTTTTTTTTTTTTTTTTTTTTTTTTTATTTCGTTTGTTTTAAATGTAGACCGTAAACGAAAAGTACTCAATTATTTTATTTAAGTATTTGTTAGTAATCTAGTGAATTTTAATCTGTAGATTATAATGGTCGGAGAGTTTTTGCCAATTCAAGTTATATCTTTTTATATTAATTCGCTGAGTTATGTAATGAGAACGGCAAGTGTAGGGATGCATACATTGTGGCCACACGTGCCTAATTGCATAAAGGATAATCGCCTCAGAATGGATGCAGTCCCTCCCTTGGCCGATGTCCTTCACTTCTTATTTATGTTTTGCATAACTTGTTGAAACTACTTTGTAGTCTTCTTTAAGAAGCTACTTCCTCAAACGTCTCGTACTTCCAATAAATTGACTTTTATTAAATTACTTTGTCATTTATTCATTGTCCAGAATATGTGACCGTTGTGTGTCATTTCATCGTTTTCTGCCTACCGACAATTATTATGGGAAACGGAAACTAGTATGATTTATTATTTTATTCGTATTATATTCGAGGTAAAATTTACTGCTCACTATAAATGATATTCTATTTTGACCATTAAATTTTATCTCGTTAGTATCAACTCTATAGTGATTATCTGTAATTAGTTTTGGAGTAAAAATGTTATCTATGTTTATATGTTATAAGTTGTCACCCAATAGTTACCATATACTTCGTGAAGGATAGCTACTAATTTATAACAAAAAGGATATGATATCGAAAATTGGATAAAAGAGCTGTTTCGAATTCAGTATTCGTATCCTTCAAATACGATGCCTTGGACTTCATCTTGACAAATGTTTTACATGTAATCCTCGACAATCGTTTTACATAGAATTGGGATCACTTGTAGCTGGGTGGCTAGCATAACATCCTTCTATGCCAAAAGTCACGGGTTCAAACCCTCAGGTGGTCCTAGGATTTTTTAATTGGAGTAAAAATCCTAAGTTATTCCGTCCTTCGGAGGGGACGTTAAAAGGTGCGATGTCAGGTACTCGTTAAAGATCCCTATCCTAATAAAACCTGAATAGGAAAAATTTTGGACCCCCACTGTAGCATCGTCCGATTAGCCTTAGTAGTATAAAGTGACGTTAAATAAATAAACAAACATGAAATCCTCATACAAGACTTTAACTATCCAATATCGACTATTAAAACACTTACTTGACAAACGATCAAAACTCCCTCTTTACTTAAAAAAAAAATCTTTTTCACAACCATTATCAGACCTATTTGGCTGAGAGTGAACCAATAGACGAAAATTTAAAAGAACATGAAGCAGTAAGATACGAAAAAAATGTAAATTAATAGATAATGAAAATAAAAGTCTTGGAAATGGGGAAAAACCCCAGAAACGTCGGAGAATAGTAGCGAGTTGTATTGTTGGATATATGAATAAAGATATGATGGAAGAAATTAATGCTTAGACAAATATGTAAAAATATGTATGTGTACTGAAAAAAATGGATCTTACCATGAATAATTACAACATGAAATTATTCTTCAAAATATTTTTTTTTAATGAAGAAATGTCTCCTCGCCGCAATATCAGATTAAACTTTTCTGATCGGATAATAATCTATAATTTGTCTAAAAAAAAACTATCAATCGTTTATAAAATGGTTGTTTTAGACGAAATATTATAAATTAACGGAATCATAAAACTGAAAATTATATTGCTTCACTTTTTCAAAATCAACCCTTTTAAGGTAGGAATTCATAACGGTAATAATTCATGTATCCATAAAATAATTTTAGTCAATTTTAATAGATAATAATTAGGCTCAGTGGTGATAACACCACAAATTTCCAATTCAAAGTCCTGAATGAATTTTGTCAAAATCCAAATTGTTGGTAACACAATCCTCCCATCTACGTTTCGGCCAGCTTCCCAGAATTTCGTCCGTAATTGCTGCAGTAGGTGACTCCTTGCCTTAATCGTGGACGCCAATATGATCGATACCTTTTAGCCTAATATTGTTTTCACGTCTGCTAATAAATATTCTTAATGGCAATAAAGGAATTCGTAAGGTATTTTATTTAGGTACTGCCGGTGCATCCTGAATCACGATCTCCTGCAGACGACTGATTTTTGTTCAATTTTCGACTCGGAAGTGGATCTCATTTTCCTGCTGCATCTAGCGGATAAAATGGTTTACTGTTTCTCTTTACTCTTACACGGGACTCTTTCTGAATCAATTAATATCCATGATTAATGCAAATTTTGCTTTTCTATCTTTAAAAAAAATTCTCTTCACAATACATGTTTCGTCCAACTATTAAAAAACTAATATCAGTTGAGACTTGATAAGTTATATAAGTCTGTCTTCAAATTTCTGTTTTGATTCTTTTCGTGTCAAAGCAATGATGTTATAGGCTTTGGTTTGAAAACTGGTTCTTTTTAAGAAAAAAATATTGAAATTTCTGATGCGTGCTGGTATCCGTTAAGATGTTGAGATTACAGAATGGACAGGTTCTTTGACCACCTATATCTATCTGCATTTTGCGATCTACTGACTTTCATATTTTTTATTTTAAGATATTTCAAAAAAAAAAAAATTATATTTATGTATTGAAATACTATCCTTCCATTACAAAGTGTAAAAGTAGGATCTAAAAATTTCAACTTTTATTTTATTTTATTTAATCAACAGATATGCATTAAAATTAATTCGGCTTCCAAGGACATCAGTTTATTTTCTGTAAATTAGCAGTTTAGCTGGTAAACATTCAGATTAAAATTTCCTTGCTAAGGCTTTCATTACCCCTGATTAATTGCATTTGATAAATGATCTTTTTCATACAAATTTTACATAACTAAGCTTTCTTCAATCAATCTTTGTTTCTTCTGTTTAATTGCAAAATTCTTATTATTTTATATTAAGATAATGCAATAAGACAAAAAAGAGTTATTCAAAATTAACAGCTCTCTGCTACTTTTTTCTGGACCAATTTATTAATTTTCCATATCAAAATCTATAACTTAGTCTTAATGGAAAATAATTGAAAGATTATTGAATTTACCATCTTTTTTAACATATGTGGTAAATATATAATTTATGTATTATCAGATATATTCTGTATTCACATGTTCAAAGTATGTATATATGTAAAATATTATCTTGTGTGTGTGTGTGTGTTTTGATGAATTTTCAGAATTTTTTACAGGAAACGCAAAATTGGTTATTGAACCCTATTTATTTGAATCTTTTCACATTAAAATCTACATTTTTTAACTCATATTAATAACTTTATTTTTACGTAATAAAAATGTTTCGATATGATTGAAACACAAAATAACTATTGGAAAGAAATTCAATTTTCAAGGTTTTTTAAAGGTCATGAGTAATTATTTAATGAAATCGGATGTTGGATTAGAGTATGAATATGCCAAGTATTAATTTCGTGAAATATGTCCTATAGTATCTTTTAGAAATTGGCGTTTAATATTGGTCCTTCATAAACTGTAAGAATTCATTCCCTTTTTCGCACTCCGGAGAGTTCATTTTAAGAATTATCAATAATTGCATACACATCGAATTAACATCGACATCGACTTTAAAGAAAAAAAGTAACAATCCTCTCCAAGCTTCTAAGATGCTTGTAATCTGACGTAAGAACCTGTTGATATAAATAATAATGAAACAATTTCAGAAAAAAAAAAAAAATTGAAAAATGGAAGGTTAAGCCAGATAAAAATCCTTAAGAACAAGAACAAAATGGAGCAAAGAAAGAAGAGTCAAATTATCGCAAAGAATTAAAAACTGGTGGGACAAATAAACAGAACAAGTAGCCCCAGAAATGAACCCATTTTTACTTAACGTCATTCACTTTAGGAGGTTTACGGCTAATAATATTAATAATAAAACAAAAGTTGATTTGTTTGTTTATTCATTTAACGTCACTTTTAGCTACTGTGGCTAATCAGACGATGTCACAGTGGGAGTCCTAATTTTTGCCTAGCCAGGTTTAATTAAGCTAGGGATCTTAATTAGTCCCTAGCATCGCACAGGCTCGGGACCATAATATTAGGTCCCCTCAGAAGGACGACATAACCAAGGATTTTTTTCCTCCCATTAAAAAATCCTAGGGCCACCTGCTAGGTTTGAACCTGCGACATTGGGCATAGAAGGCTATTATGCTAATCATTACACCAGAGGTGCCCCCATAAAAAGAAAGTTATAAAATCCTGTCAAGTACATTTTGATTGACTTGTGCGAGTAACATATGCTCGGATACAATAAACAAGGTTTATCTTGTCACTTGAAGGATGAGACGGACTCCACGTGTGGATTGTTTTGTTTTAATCAGTTACTTTACAGTTACAGTTACTTTATTAAAATAAATCAATTGGAAATTCTCGGGACCTATCCATTTATTTGTTTTAATACGACATATGTTATTTTATTTATAATCCCATATTCAAAACAGGCGAATAGTGACGTTTATTGCGCATTAACCTTGAACTTCACCTTTGTTTGAAGGTGACAACATTCCATGCATATGCTGTCGTAATCCGAGTTTGTAAAAAATAAAAACTAATTTCGCCCTGTCCTCACTATGTAAAGATATATTTTATCAATTTTATTGAAAAAGATCAGTTTTTGAAATCGTTTTGTTTCTTGGATTTGTTTTTTAACTGTGTATCAATTAGATATGGTTGATGTTCCATGTTTTGTAAAATCTTACTAGGCATTTTCTTTATCTTCAAGATTATACACCGGTATTATCTTATTCACATTTAATATTATATATGCACCATATTACAATACTTCTCCCTCCCACCCTCTATAAAGTGTTTTATAAATTATTGGGCTGTCCGGCAAATAACGCAGGACTTAGGGTTATCTTTATATATGTAAGAAAAAAGTTTACGCTGGATCATTCATTTGTATGATTGTCAACACTTATTAACCCACTTCTTTGCTATGTTTGTTTACCTCTGTAGTCTTTCGCTGATTTGAAGTAATTCAGTCTTTACTACGTGTCAACGCTTAATATCCGTATGATTTTGTTTTACTGGTTTTAACTCCGCCAGAACTGGACACAGACCGCCAGAAACACCAATCAAGTCAGGAGTGAGGGATGGTTTTGGAGTGCACTGTTCAACGGTGTTTTGACAAAGATCGGTAGGGAGACTTCAATCTCCTAGACAAGAAGATCGCGGAAGGATTTCCTCACTTGATGGCGTTTATTGGTGAAAGAATACAAATCGACCATTTTGATATTCGACCGTCGATGACCACCTGAAGGTGATTGGATAGGTATTAAAGCTTGAAAGTTGGGATCCCAACACACATTAAAAGACCGGAAAAAAACAACTATAAAAAACAAAGTTATGAAGTTTGTGCTACACTTCTTTGCCGAAACAAGAACGATTCTTTTCTGTTCTGAACTGTTATTTCTGATTAAAATTGGATACTTTGCGATAACAGTACACGTTCTGCACATTTTCTAGTCCTTAACTCATCAAAAGAAGTTGATGGTTTCTGTTTGTTAGGCCTAATTGTTTTGGTTAACAGCTTCTCAAATCCGAGAAAAAGCATCAATGCCGAATCATATTGTAACCGAATTAATGAAGTGAATCAGAAGTTAGCGATAATGAAAGCATCTTGTTCTTTGATCTTTCCGAAATGCTGTTGTTAGATTTTTATGCTGAAATGTAACATTTTCATTACAGATGTTTATTTAAATCACAAAAAACTATATGGTTAGAAAAACAAGTAGACATTCGTTGGAGATACACATCCCAGTCCTTCATGTGGTCTGTGCATGTTTTGTTTTTTCAATGTCTTTTATCCTTTCTCGCTATTTTTATCAGCAGTAAGGCGTCAACACTGCTTGCTTCTCGAGTCACCACACATCTCTCAAGGGAGTGGACAGGAAATTTATTATTGAGCGGAAATAGGAACGTCATAGTGAAATAGACCATTGTTCATTACTACAGTCTTAAGGAATTAAATTAATTTTTTTTAAATATTTTTTAAAACTGCATAAATTTATAATGTAACACATTAGATTATGATGCGTTTGTAATACATACGTACTGGGTTGTAACATTTTAAAAATATTAATCTTTACAAGGGATTAAACGTTGTCAGATGATCCCCAGCAAAATGTTTACTATCTGTAACTAACACTTGTTGATTCTCTATTTGTAAACTATGTTTGTTTTTTTCGCAAGTCGGCATACAGATTTTAGTATAATTTTCCGAACGATTTTAATTTTTTTATGTGTTCACACTTGGTCATTCCGGCTGCAAAGTAGCAAAAAATATTAATCTTGCGTTTGATAAAGGAAGTCCTAAGAAAAGAGCCATCCGTCGTTGTTTTACTAAATTTTATTCAGGTGTTACGATGCTACAAAATCTGCATTGTGTACGGCCTCAAACATCTATGGAGGATGGAAATCATAAGATAGCTGTTGAAGAAGATCCTCATGAAAACAGTCTGAAAACGTGTTCCAGAGACTAGGCACTAGTTATATGTCAGTTTCCAGGCATTTAAAATTGACCGAAATGACAATAAAGCTCTATTCCTGGGTCCGGGGACCTGACTCAACGAACGTCAGTAGTTGAAATATCCAGAGAGGTGTGTTTCTTTGTTTGCTCGTCAAAGAAATGGGACATTTGACTAGTGACGAACAGTGTAAAATATATGACTATCAATTCAATCAATGATCAGGTCAATCATTGGTTAGATGCCGATCAGCCTCTGGTCACATCCCACAACGGAATCTCCATTCCAAAAAGTTAATGGTTTACTGTATGCTGGTCTATGACTATGACGAGGTCATTCATTTTTCTTTTCTACCTAAAGAAAAAACAATTGCAATTACAATGCTATATTATCAGCTATATATCGTGCTCTCCTATCAATAGAACCTACAATATTTCGACGTGTGGTAATTTACTCAGCTTCAGAGTCTGCTATCACAGCACTGCAAAACACCTTTTCTCAAAACTGGTTGGTGAATGAAACCATGGAAACAATGAAATCATTGGAAATGGCTGGATGTGTGATTCATCTGTTATGGTTGCCAAGCCATATCGGTTTTAAAGTTAATGAGCTAGCAGTGTTGCTATAAGAGCTGTTACCGACGGCCAATTGATCAATACCAACCAACCAAGTGAAGTGATCTCTTTGATAAAGGAAAAGACGTGGCAGCCATAGCAACAGATCTGGACGACAACGAGGGAAAATAAGCTGAGGATAGTAGAGCCCTATGTTCGCAGGACAAAGCCGAATATTCAGCTGACGCGAAAGGAAGAAGTCGTGTTGGCTCATTTAAGAATTGGGCATTCTCGTCCCACCCATCAAAATTTAGTGGGAAACAAGCCCCCGCTTAGTGTATCTCTTGTGGAGTACCACTTACAGTCACTCATATTATCAGTGAATGCTATGCTTACGAGACTGAACGACAAAAACATTTGTCTGGAAAGGCACATGAAGAACTATTTCAGGTAGAAAACTAAATTAAGAAGTTAATGATATTTTTAAATTCAACAAACCTCTTTCAAAAAATTTGAATTACAACTTTTAGTTAGGAATGGAAATTGTAACATAGGGTGCAAATGATCCTTGTGGTTAAAAAGCTAATGAATAAGTAAAATAATGCCAAGAAATATACCAAATGCATCTAGATTTGATCGAGGAGTAGCCGGTGCTGATAAACAGGAAAGGATCTATTTTCCATCATGATTCCGCTCGACCTCATGTATCAATACTGAGAGTGGATTGATTAAAGTAGTCGGACTATAAAGTCCTACCATACTCCACATTTATCTGATCTATCCCTTAAAATGTCTTTTTTTTTTCGGAGTTTGGGCAACTTTTTTGCGAGGAAAACTGTTATATTGTTGACATTAAAAATACGCTTTCTGAATTTCTTTGAACAGGGGACTCACAGTTTTTCAGATCTGGGCTAAAAAAATTGGTAAGTCCTTGGCGGGCGTGTATTAAAAATGGTAATAAATACTTTGGTTCAAAAATATGTTAGATTTTATCTCTATTATTTATTTTAACCCTTATTCTAAAAACGCCCATTTTATGTGTTACAACTGAAGACATATATATTTATTTTTAAATTTTAAAAACAAGTTTTTATAAGAGATTGTTATATTATACTCACTGTTGATTAGACAGCTAAAACGGAATGTGGTGATTCAACAAAGCTTCTCCGATTTCTGCTGATAATGCTGAAGAAGGCAAAAAAGACTAGCTACAATATAGTTACGTGAAACTAACTATTCTTGTATATTGTTCTAGATCAGGGATTCGAGTAAAATAAATTACAATTTTATTTTCACTTTATTTATTTTTTATCTTTTTCGCATCATGCCAATATATTGGTAATATTTTTTTAAATTTTTTATTTAATCTTAACTATCCATGGTATTTTTCAAAGGTCCAAATTTAACCCTAAATAGTCTTTTTATTTTGTCTTGCTCTATTTTAGCATTGTAACGAACTGAAAATTTAATTATTTCTGTAAAAAGTTCAGATCCACGGAGTAGTCTCCCACCAACCTCTCGGATGCCTACCAATCGGTCCAGCGGATATTTAACTTTTCTGTATTCGTTCCTTTCTGAGCCCAACTTTACACGCCCATTTGATTCGCCGCGATGCTATCAACTCAGTTATACTGACAGGGTGGAAGCTCCGTAACTCCGCATTGTATAACCTAAATTCCCCGGTGGCCTCATATCTCTTTGGACCAAATATTTCACGTAGTACGTTATTCTTGAAAACGCTACTTTTTTTTTTACATCCTTTAAATTAAGTGACCACGTTTCACATCCTTATAGAACTGTTTGGATAACATTGGTTTTATAAATATTGAGAGAATTAAAATATATTTTGATTTAGATTTTGTGGTGATTAAGGTTTTTTGATAGATAAATTAATAAAAAAAGATTGCTTCACACGTATACCAGAACAGTTATAATATCCTATTACCCTTCAAAAAATTGATGTTTTAAGAAATTGATTTTTTTAAATATTGAACTGATTCTGTAAAGGATAATATGATATATCTGCTCTGGAATATGTTTGAAGCAATATTTATTATTAATCGTTCAGAATTTTTCATGTGGATTCGCATAGTGGAGCAAATTTATGAGTAAATTATTTTTTCTCTAATAATTAGTGCCCTATTTTTTTAGAAGCTTTTTAGAATCCCAAGTTTATTTTGTCGGATATTGGACTTTCCCGGATAAGAAAAGGTTAATATTTTTCGGAGTTGTTGCGGAAAAAATCTATTGTGCGGTGACGGGCTTTAGCGGTTGTGTATGAACCGACCTTCGATTTGTTCATGATATTGGGTAGCAATGAAGGGGTTCCCGAACATTTTTTGTTGGGAACCACTGCTCTAAGAAATAGCACTAAGAGCAAACAATTTGGTATTTATTTAATTATGAATTAAGGGATCACTTGTAGCTGGGTGGCTAGCGTAACAGCCTCCCATGCTAAAGGTCACAGGTTCAAACCCGCAAGTGGACCTAGGATTTTTTAATGGGAGTAAAAAATCCTTAGTTACGCCGTCCTTCGGAGGGGACGTTAAAAGGTGGTCCCGAGCCTGTGCGATGTCAGGTACTCGTTAAAGATCCCTATCCTAATAAAACCTGGATAGGCAAAATTTAGGACTCCCACTGTAGCATCGTCCAATTAGCCATAGTAGCATAAAGTGACGTTAAATAAATAAATAATTATGAATTAAGAAAAACGGATTGTTTTTAATCTGTTACATATTTCGGCTATTTGTACCTTGAAACGTAAGCCCTCAAATTGTTAGGGGAAGGTAATATTTGAAGTGAAAAAGGCGCGTTATGTTTTTTTTTTTTGGCAGGGGTTAAAGCTTTGATTTCATAACCATGGTCACGTCACCCACATGCTACAGACTAACGCATGCGCTCTGTGTATACCTGTCTATTAGAGATAGGATAACGATATCAATTTCTGTGAACGTTATCGATACCGGTGTAATATCGGCACAAAAATATCGATATTTATAATACTTTACTTCAGTACGTAATTGAATTAAAGTCAGTTGAATGAGTAAAGCCATGGTAGGATAGACTGTGGCTTAGAACTGACCTCTTACTGTATATAAAATTAATGTAATGAATATCGATATTTGTTAATATTATTAAAACATTACTTTGCATGAAAGCATTCTAACATACGGAGCAAAATCATGATGGTTTTACTGTCATTAGTTAAATCGTAGTAAGGCGAAATCGAAAAGAATATCTTGATCATTTTTGTTTACTTGGGAGAGAAACTGAGATTATCTCTGTGAAACAACCATAAATCTTATTCCTAAATGTCAGAATTTCCTGAATACAAATTGCAGGTCTATAAAAAAAAATGTGCTATGTGTACCACTAACTCAGTCTAAAGTCACATTCAGATTATGATGACATACTTCAAGATGGTATATCTCTACAGGGTGATGATGTTTTAGAATTAAATGAAACACTAATTAAAAAAAACAAAAACATGTATTCTCAACATAATCTACTTTAACGAACTTACTCTTCTTTCCAACATTCCAGCGAAAATCGAGAATTAAAAAAAAAACGTTTTCTCTTCTATCCCTATAATGTAGTCCCTATGACTGCCTGAATTTTTTTTTTCGATTCCAAAGGTCAGTTATTGAAAATAATAAACCAAAACAAGTCAATTAATTTTTTTAGGTTTATTTCCATTGGCAAATACTACACTTCAATAACAAGTTATTAGCTAAACGCCTAGTCCTAGTCCTTGGACGCTGTGGTCGTAGAGAGGAAGTTAAAGATGAATGAACCTGGGAAGGAGTTTTGCTCTCTCAACATGTTCCAGATAGCCGTGTTATTGACCCTCACCACACTTCTATGGAGTTTATCCAATTCTAATTTAATAACAGGAATGGGGCAATTTTTCTATTAGACCAGAGCTTCAATGGTCATTGATTGAGTATTCGCCGGCTTATAACTTATTAGAACTATTAATCTAGGAGAATTGATTACATTATATTGAGAATTGATGAAAAATAAATACCTACAATTTGCTACTTCCAATCCGAATAATTTTCTGACTAGCTTATAATTCATGTTATAGATAAATATTAAATTGATTTTAACAAGAGTTTGGAGTTCTCAACCAGCCTTCTCATACGGTTTTGATCACATTTTTTCTTTTGTACTGTTTTCTTTTGACGAACTAATCGTTTATTACTGCCTAATTATTTTCATATTGAAATTTTATTTATTTCTTTAGTCATATCAGAATAAATAAGAAAATGCTAGATATTACACATTAAAAAATAAGGAACATTAACAAAATCGTGTCATCTCACAATTAATAATATAATTATTATTAACCCAAACAAGGGCTAGAAAATGGGATTTAATTGGTCACTTTATAATACTAATTAGCTGCTTAGTAAGAGTTTTAAGACCGCAAGAAATGCATTTTTGTAATAAGTATGGTAGAAAGAAATTAAAAAAAATATATTTCTAGATGTATGTTCGATGAGGTCAACCATGCATCTGGCTTATGGACTATTTACTAACTCATCTGTGTTACACTATCGAATTTTTTGTCAGAATCCAATTCATTCAACGTCAAAATTAGACTCACATTATAATAGGACAATCCAGTCTCATTGCATGTTGATTGCCGCCATACCCGTGCAAGGAGGTGATTCGTCCTAAATCACGCTCGGCCACCGGGTTTTCTCCCCAACTTTGGGTACCTACTTTATTTAGATACAGCTAGGTGTGCCCCAGGAGGTTCTACATACCCCAGGGCCGCTCCACAGCTAAAATAATAGACTAAAAAAACGAAAATATGACGACTGCTACCTAAGAGACTAATTTGGTCCAAGCAATGCCATTTTTATTTATTTTTTTTTATTTTAATGTTTTGCCATTCGTTGCTTGGGCCACTTCGTTATATGTTTTTTTGTTTAACTCGTAGATGCTTCTTATTAAATAAAACTAAGGTTACTATAATTATCATATTTTCATTTTTTTTATTCTTAGAAAAGAGAAAGTGTTGAGGATCTGAATGTAATTTAGTTATGTAAGGTTTATGGTGTTTATTGCAAGACCGAGTGCACGTGTCATAATTTATTTATTTTTTAAAAACCTCTTCTGAAAATTTTACAGTCAAACAAGACTAACGTTATTTTATGGTCTGCATACTAAAATTATTTTTTACATCATAAACTATCAATGATAGCTGTCACCTAATTATCCATATAAAAGTATTAAAATATTTAAAATTTAATTTTTTAAAACCTAATAAATAAATTAAATTTACTATTTTATTACCATTCGTTTGGATGTTTCTAAAACTATTACATATAATGCTGGCTGAATAATCTGATGATTATTTTTCTTAAACCAAAATTCGTTTACTGGGAGTAAAAGGACCGAAGGTTATTGATCAAAAATAAATAATTAATTATTTTACTGGAAGGAATTAGTCCGGGCGCATGGTGGGAGAATGGAAAATCAGTTTCCATTCTCCCACCATGCGCCCTGATGATGACCCACAAAGGGGGTCGAAACGTTGGCAAACAATAAAATAGTTGAACTATTTGTTATGGAATGAAACAGGACCCAATTCTTAGTGATCAATAATAATTACATAAATTAATTATTTTAATTCGTCGATCTTGATCTATCAGTTCCATAAATTTGATCTTTTTCCTAGCATATAATGAAGATGTACTCATCGTAATGTAACATTATCTTTCTGTTTCGAGACAATGGAAGATGCACTTGACACAATCATTCAATTTATCGCTTTATAATACTTGTCGTAATCTACTGATAACTGTCTGGCATTTAGCATCCAGGCGCGCTAGACGTCTTATTGACTTTGATTTTATATCGCTTTTATTTAATCCTTTCATATCTTTTTTATTTATTTTTTCTATCCTCTGGTAATGATATTAAATTTTTCTTTTGAAGTAGCCAGGAATATAAATTTGTATCATTCCAACATTCTTTAAATAAAATTTAATGTAGGTGGAAGCGTTTGTCAGCCATAAAAATAAAATCTTATTGGACATTGGTCTATTTGGCTATTATATATATATTTTATTTTAATTTTATTAAACTATTACTGTTAGTTTCTTAACCTTTCGAAAAAAAATATTAATCAGTTCGGTGTAAAAATATTGAGATGCCAAATTTTTTTTGGAAAGACGTACATTATTTTTCAAATAACTGTATTCTAGTATAACGGTTTATTTAGCTGTTTAAAGGCGATTAACTAATATTAAAAGCTTTCTTTTCGGGTTCTACGTATCTTGACATTTAAGACCTCAAATTATGAGGGGGTTAATTTTTTTTTGATCGATTACAAAGGTCCACTATTTAAAAATAATAAACCAAAAATGCTTAAGTGTGATCCTTAAAATAATGAAACTAGTAAATATTCACATTTCAATGATAGTTCAAGTTGTCTGCCCACCTAAAAACATGTCTAAAACTTAATTTTTTTAAAATTTGTTTTATACTTTTCTCAACCCTCGATGCAAAATGCTTTGTGAATATAATGAACCTTTGTTGTTGATTTTTCTCTGGCGCGACAGGCCGTAAGGCCCTTGCCCTCGTGGTGTAATCACTTGGGAGAATATACCCACGATTCACGATAAGATTTTACAGGGTAGGGTCATCACTCCTTACCCTATTCTTGTGAGTGGCCACATTTAGCTGACGGGTCTTACATATTCGGAGGAGAGGCTGTGAGTGAATCCCATTTAATTTATAACCTCATAAAAGCTCCGCCGGGTCTGGGAATCGATTCAAACTCCAAACCAAAGAATTTACGACAAACAAACAGAAAACAATTACCTCCTCGCCCCCCTATAATTTGTGGACTTGTGTTTTAAGATACGTAAAATCCGAATAACGATAATTTTAATTAATTTTTTGTAATAAATTTCCTACAAAACGAAAAAAGAATCATTGAAATCGGTTCAGAAATAGCAGAGATATATCGTTTTGAAATTGGCAGTTGTGATAGACCATAACTATATTTATTGCTTTTCAGATTTGTTATTTGCTTGTAAACATTTATACCCTAATATAGTTATTAGGAAATATAAAACCGTTGTGTAATAATTTGCAGCGTTTTTTTCCTGTTTATTGTTTATTTTTCACAATCGATCGTTCCGAACTGTAAATTGATCTTTTAGTCGATCTGTAAGAAGTGGTAGACGGATATCCATTATTTAGGGAGATGAATGTACCGTAGTGCCAATAACCGCTGTTGGCTTTTAGTTTTGATGAATGGTATCTATTGTCAATGGTCATGGACCAATCTCAGTATTAAATATAAAGTGGGCTATCTAATGAGCATTGATCCTATGAGGCTGAAGAAAAAAAAAAAAACAATTAAAGAAATTATTACACCAAAAGCCTTGTCAATATTTTTTATATAAACACACATACACATTGAAAATACATATAAATGATATATCATGTCTCTAAGATTCATGAGGTGTTATAAAAGATTTTTAAATGGGGAATCGTGTAAATCCTTTAATTTTTCCAATGCGGTTTTGTAGGACATTTCACAACTTTTTAATGATTTATTGTAGTTGATCTTGTTTTGTTTGTATATTCTACTTAGACCCTCCGAATCGTCCTATGAAAAATGAGGTATAAAAGAAATACTAAATTATCTTGGATTCTTATGTTAAGCTTAAGACATATTCACAAAACGAATAAAATGGAAGATCAACAACGAAAAATCATTAAAAAGTTGTGAAATGTCCTACTGGTGGCTCACAAGTTTGAGACGAAATGTTGGAAAATTTCAAATACTTTTAGACTGACTCCTGATTATATCTGCCTTTGAAAATTTCAACAGTCGACTACACATCTTTAATAAAAGGTATAATCTATTATGGACTCAGAATATATCTTGGCCTCTTTTAGCCTTAATTAGCTTTGTAAATTTTATAATTTTCAAAAAAATCCATGATTCTTTATATCAGTGATTTCATGATTAAAATAATTCATGATTCGAAAAAGGAGAATGAGCTTGTGGAAGAAGTTAAGGGGGCAAGAGTGGATCTGCTTGGAATGACCGAGACCAAAAAGAAAGGAAAGGGAGAATTTAAAATCCAAGACTACACACTATTATATTCGGGGGTTAACAGGAATGAAAGAGCAGCTGGTGGAGTCGGGTTCTTGTTCCATAATGACCTTGCTTCAGTAATAAAGGCATGGAAATTCGTGAACGACCGAATCATGGTATTGGACATTGTGGAGGGAGAAAAGATTCATTCATACATTGTCGCCTACGGACCTAACGAGAATGCAAGAATGGAAGAAAAGGATTCCTTTTTTAATTCCCTTCAAAAGGAATTGGATGACTGCGAGGGCACACCTACGGTCTTGGGAGACCTGAACGGCCGAGTTGGCTGCGAACATGAGAAGTGGTATGGAACGTTAGGAAGATATGGAGAAAGCTTTCTAAACGACAATGGAGAGAGAATCCTAAATTTCTGTGTGGCAAACGACCTTACAATAGCTAATACACTGTTCCCACATAAAGAAAAGCATAGATACACCAGAGAGGAACCGGGCAGAAATGAAAGATCCTTAATAGACTATGTTCTGGTGAAGAGAGAAGATGTCAGGGACCTGTGTGATGCGAGAGTCAAAAGGGGCTATGAAATCGGAAGTGACCATTATCTACTACTGGTAAACAGGCTCTGGAAGGAAGTGAAAACCAAAAAGAAACACAGGAATCCTAAGAAAAGAATAATCAAATCTTACCGCTTAAAAGAAGAGGAAATGGCTGCATATTACCAAGAGGAAATTGAAAGAATGTCACTAGACTGTAACAGACCCTGGGACAACGACGACATATAGAAGAGCTGGGCAGCTTTTAGAAAAATCGTCCTAGATGCATCGAAATTGGTCTGCGGAGAGAAAAGCATTGGATCCGGTCTTAAGAGAACAGATTGGTGGAATGAGGACGTGAAAAAGGCGATCCAAGAAAAGAAGACAGCTTGGAAGAATTACCTCAGTCAAAAAACCCCAACAGCTTACCAGACATACAAAACTCGGAGAAGGGAAGCCAAATTATTAGTAATTCAGGAGAAGAGAAGATCCTGGGAGGATTTTGGTCGGAAGCTGGAAGAAAATGCAAGGGAAAACCAGAAAATCTTTTACCGAGTGCTCAAAGGAATGAGGGAGGACCGGCCAACTACCCTGAAAGGAATAAGAGATAAAAACGGGAACATCATTTGGCAAGAGGAGTGCATCATGGAAAGATGGAGAGAATATTTTAAAGATCTGTTAGAGGGGAGAGACGTTGAGGCGTGCGTAACTCTGAACGATGCAGAGGACGTTTGGGATGAGGAAGACTACATCAGCGAAGAAGAGCTCCAAGATGCAATCGAAAAGATAAGACTTGGCAAGGCAGCTGGACTTGATGAAATCACCCCGGAAATGATCAAGTACATGGGCAGCAAAGGTCAGGAGATGTTTCTCCATCTTTTAAATCTCATCTGGAAGAAGAAGGAGATTCCCAGAGACTGGGAAATAGCGGTAGTTGTGCCCATTCACAAAAAGGGGGACAATCGAGAGTGCAGTAACCATAGGGGAATATCACTCCTCAGTGTGCCGGCAAAAGTCTACTCTAGAATTCTAGAATCAAGATTGAGGAAAATAGTAGATTGCCAACTAGGAGAAGAACAGTATGGCTTTAGGAATCAGAGAAGCACGCAGGATCTCATCTTCACGATGAGACAAATAACAGAAAAGACTGTTGAGAAGGACAAAGAGCTCTCCGTCTGTTTCGTTGATCTCCAGAAGGCTTTTGACAGAGTGAAGAAAGAAGATATAGAGAGGGCACTGTCTGAGCGAGGTGTAGACCGTGGAACAACCTTGGCAGTGATGAGTCTCTATAAAAAGATGAGGAATGTGATTAGGACCAGAAATCACATTTCAAAAGAATTTGAGACTACACTGGGTATCCGACAGGGCTGTAGCCTGAGTCCTTTGCTCTTCATCATGGTTCTGGACTTGGCACTAAGGAGAACTAAGCCTATAATGAGGAAATTCCAGCTGGGGCACAGGAACTTGCACCCTACCAGATATTCCCTGATGGCCTTCGCTGACGACATTGTCTTGCTGGCTGCCAACGATCGAGACCTCCAACACAACATAAATGTCCTCCAAGAGGAATTATCCGCAATAAATATGAAGATCAATCCGGGGAAGACGAAATGCATGCGTATTGGAAAGAAACCCCGAAGGATAATGAGAGTAATATACGGGTTGGAGGAGAGAGATTAGAGCAGGTTGACAGTTTTAAATATCTGGGAGCTCATCTCAATGAGAGTGGCTACATAGACGAGGAAGTGGCCCAAAGAATTGGAGCAGCAGGCAAGATGTTCTGTATGGTCAGACGAGGTTTCCTTGGGAGAAGAGAAGTGACAAAGCGGACCAAGCTGGCAGTCTATAAATCGACATTCCTCCCTATTCTATCGTACTCCTCAGAATCGTGGACCCTCACCACAAAACACAGGAGTCAGATACAAGCGATGGAAATGAGGTATCTACGAAAAATAGAGAGGAAAACAAGAAGAGATAGAATAAGGAACGCCACCATACGGGCTAATCTCGATGTCAAACCGGCAGAGACCATACTGGAGGAGCAAAAACTGAGGTGGTTTGGACATCTTCTTAGGATGGATCCAGACAGAAATGCCAGGAAGACCTACGAGACCCGCACGGAAGGAAAAAGACCCAGAGGAAGGCCGCGCATCTCCTGGAAGGATAGTGTAAAGGAAGCATTCAGGAAACGAGGAATAAATTGGGACAGGAGAGCAGAGTTGGTGCAGGAGAGAGACAACTGGACCAGGCTCTATAAGCAGGACCCTCACACCGAACAGCGGTAGAAGGGGGAATGATTATGATGATGATGATGATGATTCGAAAAAAAAGTATGTATATATTTCGTATCTACGTGTATTATTTTCTACAGAATTATATCTTATTCTTGGTCCCGATTGTGATGCTACATCCTAATTTATAATCTATGCTACTTATGTCAGGTTATCCTTCATTTTTGGTTGGTTACAGAGGTAGAAATCTTGATAAAATTATATTAGTTTACTCGGTCTCAAAAGCTCTCACCAGGTTGTGAAAGGATGGTTTCAAACGAGATGTCAAATTAACTTTGTAACGAGACACGTGTTAAAATAAGTTGTTTGTCTCGACCGTGTGCTCATAGCAGTCGTTCTTTCTTACCTCCTGTTTGTTGCGGCTTTACAGATAATATTGTATGACATAGAAGTTAGCATTTAAGTTGTGTCAGATCTCTCCGAATTGCTTGTTGTTGACTGTACTCAGTTTTTATATTTGAGTTGTTGCATATTTTATGACAGTCGTACCTTATTTGCGTTATTTATAATCGTAAAATATGGCGTGAATAATGAAAACACGATAATGAAATCAAAGCTAGCCAAATTTTATGTACGATAGTTACCTCTGACGTAGAGAGTTTTAAATACGGTTTATCTTATGATAAAGTTCAATTACACTGTGCATTTGACATTGTGATGTCAGTTGTATCTCTTTGCTCTAAGATTAATTTCTTATCTTGAAAACAGGAATAATTGCATTTAATCATTTTAAGATGAATAAATACTTAAGTCTTAAATATTGCCACAACATAGCGAAACTAAACCCACCTGCTGGCGTGTTCATTGAACAGATTAGCATTAATGTTGAAGATTAAATAGTTTACCGCGTGTCGAATGTGATGAGGTGGAATGATTCGAGTGGCGGTCATAAAATAATTGAAAATAGTAAAAAATATATATAAATTTATTTACCAACTCTTCGACTTACATGAGCATCAGTGCTTCTCTCCGCAAATTAACGATCTCCGTAATGAATACCGCTACTTGGGTCGAAAGATTGGTAAATAAATATTTTTTTACTATTATCTTATATTTTGTGACCTTCGTCTAACTCCTGCGTGCCGCTAAGAATGGAGCTGCCGTCTCCGACCACCGAACTCATTGGTCTCTGTCCCTAGCAATTCTTTTCGCCCCTGAGATGGCGAGTCCTCTTGCTGCACCTAGTTTCCCAATGTAGTCAGTATACTGTATATGTGTATGTATACATAGGTATGTTACTCAGGTGGGTCTGCCACGAGGACGCCTTCCTTCCGGTCTGGCTTTCGGGTATCATTGATTCGGCAGACATGCCCAAATCACTTCAATTGCCGCTTTTCAGGATGTCACGCACTGATTGTACCACCTAACTCGAGAATCCCGTAATTTCTTATACGGTCTCTCCTGGTCTTGCCAACTATTCTTCGTAGGAATCTCATTTCACCCGCTGTCATCCTGCTTCCATGTTTATCAATGGATGTCCATCTTTCAGCTCCATATAAAAGTACTGGAAAGAAAACCGATTTAAATATCCTAATTTTAGCATATCTACTAACTTCATTTTTTCCAATGATAGTTTAGGATATCTGGTAATACAGTCCATTGGTCTTCATCACCCGACTTAAAACCTGCTGGTCTATTTTACCATCTCTCCTCATGACTGCCCCAAGATATGTGTAGGTGTCCGTTGTTCAAGTGACTGCCTTTTGTGACAGCCACCCCAACCATCCTTCATTAGCTGTAGTAGTACTTTCTGATTGAAATCAATTGTACAGAAACTGGTTAGGAATGGCGTGTCTATTCATGAGAGAGAAATCCCCAATTGAATCGGCTGCTCACTTTGCGGAATAGCTATAAATAAACAGCATACTGAATCAATCCTGAGGACTAACTTAAAGAAAAATAGAGAAGATACTGCCAAATAAAAATAAATAGCCATATTGCTTCGTCGTATTCGTCGACTCATTAATCCGTTTAGACTAGATTGGTACCTAAAATTCACTGAATTTGAATGCAACAGACTATTGACTACTTATTATCTATTGACGTCTGTTTTGTAACCAACATCCTGCCTTATTAACATGCTGGCTATCTAACTCCCTACTTTCTATTTATACAGTTTCTCATATATCAAGTCTTAAGATTGGATGGTGTGTGTAAGATTAGAGTATTGCAGTCTCTTAAGGAAATAAGTTGGTAAATATTCACATCAAACAGTACAGCCAAAAACAAATAACCATAGCCATGTTCAAATTACTGGATGTGAGCCTGAAAGTTGTGAAATAACGAACTACTAAAAAAATAAATACCCTTATTAAAAAAAATGATAATTGTTATAAAGACAGGATTAGTAGGCAGGATCCTCCCTGTCCCCATATAATTGATAAAGCAAGTAAAAATTGTTCATATAAAAAAAATATAAATTCTGGTGCGCGCAACACACGACTTTTTTTCACTTACCTCCGTTGTTAAAATCAATTTAGATAGTTTTTAAATACATTTAGAGATGAAAGTAAATTGTTACAGAATTAATTACATTGAATTTCAAGTAGAAACATTTGTTTTATTAAATAATCTATTGTATTATTATCTGTGACAATCACTCATTTTTTTTCGGCTTTTTATCACTCTCCATTAACATTTACAATTCCGTGTATTAGATAATATTTTTTCTAAAATCTTTAGCTATCCAACAGTATTTTATACATCTATAGAACTATTCTTATGTTCAAAAATACACAAAAATTGCAACAACAAAAAATATTTTTGCACTTTTCTCCTTCAGTTGGATATCATATTCGTTCAAATTATATATTTATCCGTTTTTTATCAGTGCTAAAAATATGATATAGTTATTTTTATAGGATCTACAAAATTAAACGTACTTTAGAGGAAAAAAAATATAAATATCAGCATTTAAGCCCTTTCAGACTATTTCAATCAGAATAAAACCTACAAGATTTTAAAGCCCGTTAAAATTTACATCGATATAGCGAGTTTAATCAAAATCCTTAGAGCCGTTAAAAAAAAAAAAAAAAACCGTGAAAAGGTGCAAAATGTTTGGTATAAAGCGGCTCTTCTGATTAACCGATTTTGATGAAAAAGTTGCTGTAACATTTTGGGCGAACAGTTGTGTTAGATATGAAATTTCAGTTTCATACGACACATCGCTCACACAGACCTTTCGGGACTTGGCCATTTGGACTCAGGAGACCCAAAAACTTGTATTTCCGTCGAAAACTCAAATCCGAAAAATTTCACGATCGCAATACTTTCCCTTACTATATATTTCATGTGAAAGTAATTAGTTACCAGGATGAAGTTGTGCTTATAAACTGTTTATAACTTGTTTTTACTTTAAGCCATAAACTAAATTTATGTGAATATAAATTATAGTTAAGCGTAATTAAACTATATTTCCACACTCCTGTAATGTCTGATTTTTTTTTTTTTAATTTCTAAATAATAAAATGTTATATTAAATAAAAATCCCTTAATGCAGTCGCTCCACTGTTGTGATATCTAGCTGCAATGGAAGTAAGGCTGATAATGAAAGTAAAATAAATTTTAAGAAAAATTTACATACTGATTTTTTGTGAATGCAGAACCTTTCATGAATTTTTCTCTCAATGCCAAATGTTCTTTTAATAATCTTTATTATAGAGTTATATGATCTTTATTAAAAAATACATTGGAAGAGGGGTATGTACCTTTCCTCAACAAAATAATATTTACAATGCCAGTCCTAATTTAATTGCGATATTACGTCATTTATAAAAATTAGGACGTGTCTTAATTAATTGCAAACATTTCTTTCGTTTTATTTTTTTTTTTTTTCACGCTATCGGGCCGGAGCACATAGGTAAATCAGAACTTGAAAAATTCGATTATACGTTTGTAAACATTTTTCTTAACTAGAAAAACTTTTTATTTAATTAACCCATCCCTCATTTCTCTAACTAGCTTAACAGTATTACATTCAGTATACACCTTTTTTTTCGTCATTTCGAGAAAAAAATTTAACAATTCAAAGCGCGGCCAAGTCAAAAAAGTCTCCGATGGCACAAAAATAATAATAATACTTAACAAAATATTGAAGACATCAAAGGGCATGTTTAATGTTCCGTTTTCACCGAGTTTGCTCATCATTTATAAGTTCCTTTTTCCTATAAAAAAACATTTACATTATCGTGCACCTTTTTTTTTTCTCTTGCCACGCGCGCTTTTTTCTGTTCAAATAAAAAATTAAAAAAAAAAAAAACACTTATGCTTCTGATATAATTGGTTTTCAGAAAGATCCCGTTTAATCCCGTTAGACATGAGTATTCTTACCAATATATAGCTGTTGTTATGTCATACATAAATCTTATATTTTTACCTGAACTTTTTTTTTTAATATCTTGTTTAAACAATAGTAATAATTAAAATAATTGTAAAAATAAAGGTTTGAAAATAAAAAAATAAAGCGTCGGTAAGAGAAAAGAACTGTTGTCACTTTTATTTTTATAAATGAATCACAATGATTTTCCCCATTCGTTAGAGTGCGGTAAACCCCTTTGTGTTTTAGTTATCCTGTATAGAGAAAACGTCACCCGTTAACCTTACTTGATTACCATGTTTTTGTTTTTTCCACATCCAGGCGTCCTGGAAAAATGTATTTTTGTTCTTTAAAAAAAAAATGAATTAATAAAAACAAAAAATAAAAATCTGGTGGTATGCACAACACACGGCTTTCACTTACCTCCGTTGTTAAAATCAATTTAGGATTTTTTAAACACATTTAGAGATAAAAATAATTTGTTAAATAATTAATTAAATTGAATTTCAATAGAAACAATTATATTTTTATCTACAACAATCAGCTAGTTTCATCCGCTTTTCATCACTCTCCATTAACTTTTACAATTCCGTGTATTACATATTTTTTTCTAAAATCTTTAGCTATCTCGGTATATTATGCATCTATATTTACTATTATTGTGTTTAAAAACACAAAAATTGCATAAAAATATGTTTGCACTTTTTTCTTTTAGTTGTTTATCAAATTCGCTTAACGTGCATATTAGCTGTTTTATTCATCAAATCTAACAAGATGATGTGCCTAATTTTTTTAAATCTACAAAATTAAAGATACTTTAAATAAAATATCGGTCTATTAGCCCTGTCAGACTATTTTATTCATAATGAAACCTGCATCATATTAAATCCGATTAAATTTAACATCAATATAGCGAGGTTAATCAAAATCGTTAAGAGCCGTTTTTCAGAAAATCGTAAAAAGGTCCAAAATGCATTGTATAAAGTGGTTCTTCTGGTTAGCTGATTTTGATGAAAAAGTTGATGTAACGTCTTGGGCGTATAGTTGTATTAAATATAAAATTTCAGTTTCGTACGACTTTTAGTTTTTGCGGAACTTGTACATTTGGACTCAGGGTACCCTAAAACGTGTATTTCCTGTGAAAACTGGAATTAAAAAATGTTCACGATCGCAATACTTTTCCTGACTTTATACTTCATATATCCTAACAAATCCCACCAAATTACCTTTACCCTTCGTCGCAAACCGATGACTTCCTGCCCCACTGTATCCTTTAATAATACCCCACTCATACCTGTTGAACAAATCCGTTACCTAGGACTCCATCTTGACAAACGTCTTACATGGAATCCCCATACTCGACTTAAACGACAAGAAACCGCCCGTAGATACCGACTACTACAACACTTACTAGACAAACGTTCAAAACTTCCAATTTATTACAAAAAGCTCATTTATGTTACCATCATCAGACCCATCTGGACATATGGAATCGAGCTTTGGGGCTCAACTAAACCATCTAATTCCTCTCGCATTCAATCGTTACAATCCAAAATCCTTCGTAAAATCCTAAATGCTCCTTATTTCGTTACGAATAAAATCATCCATAAAGACCTAAATATCCCATTTGTCGCAGAACTAGCCCGAAACAGATATGCTTCTTTTCATTCCAAACTCCCAACCCACACGAATCCTCTTGTACGCAACTTATCATTCCCATCTATTCCTGACAACCCTCCGAGGCGATTGAAAAGACGATGGCCTCGAGACCTACTGTAATTAAATTGACATTGAAGTGCTACCACTGGGTAGTTTCTTCACTAGACATTATCACGCCCATAAGTGTCAATTAGCCCATTTACTTGTTGTATATATTATATGTACAGTTGTAAATATCAATAAAATGTTTAAAAAAAAAAATAAAAAAAAAATACTTCATATATAGGTAAGTGAAAGTAATAAAACATGTTTTTTCCTTTCATAGCAGAATTTGTTTGACTCTTCATAGGTGATTCTTTTATCTCAGGATTTATCGTTGGCTATATGTCTTGGACACAGGCTCTAGCCTTAGCATTAATAATGATCAAAAATTGACACCATCACCTCGGAGTCAATCCAAAATATTTAGAAATATTTTTGATACAATTTTATAATCATTCTAATGGGGTAATATAACTTTTATGGCAGTAATAATTTATCTCAGGTGTTTCTCTTTATTATTATTTAGTGAGATAAGGCCTACAAATTGACTTGTAATGATTATTTCTTGAAAATACAGTAAACCCTCTTTTTAAAGAACACGGTTATAACGAACTATCGTTGCGGTCTCTTGAAAAATGAATAGAAAACTATGCTGTCTCCTCGTTTATAACGACAAATTCTCTTATAACGAATTAACGAACTACTTTTGTGGACCTCAGAATTGAATTTGTTCGTTTATTATGAAAAATAAAGAAGAAACCTTTACCTCCTTACCTCTTCCATCTATTCAGCTCAATTCTGTGACAGTGATTCATAATCTGTGACAGCTTCTGGTTTCTAGAGTTTCAGCTAGTTTTTCTGTTTTTATTGTTTTTATTACTTGCTTTAATTCGAGTTTCCTACGAGGTCAAGAGAAAATCCATTGATTTAAATACAAGGTTAACGATTCGCCAAGAAGTGGATAAAAAAATTGAGTCGAAATCGAAAATTGCGGAAAAAATACGGGATATCATAATCCCCTCTATCAACGATTATCGCTAATAAAGATAAAATCGATGCCTCCATTGCATCTTCATCGGGATGTAGGAAAAAAAAAAAAAAAAAGGTTTTTATTAGTTCAATTTTTATGAACTGCTACTATTTTGACATTATAAGTTCCTTTTTAAGTTTTGTATTTTGAATGATAGTTTATGTTAATCTTAAAGTATTATGTAAAATGTAAATAAGATAGATATATGTACATAGTGCATAGTGTTAACTGCTTTTGTAGTTTCTGAATAAACATGTGCCTGAAAGCGAATGCTGTATTGAAAATATTTCTTTTTAACCACCTGAATTTATACAAAGACGTATAATACACATACAATATATTTTTCGGTTATAACGAATACTTTTATAAGGAAAAGATAATTTTTTGATCCCTTGGAGTTCGTTAAAACGAGGGTTTACTGTAGTAGCTTTATTACGTTTGGTAGAAAGTTTATTATAATTTTCCTTATCTTCTACCTAACAGGCTCAGTAAAATATTTTAAAATAAATTTCTCTATTCAAGTTTTCTTTTTCGAGAATGATTAGTAAGGATAATGGTGACAATTGTTTAAGAAAAATACGTTTCTTTTCATATTTGCTTTAAAAAAAAAACAGTACTTCAGTACTGTATCAAATGTCATCGAAGAGGAGATATGGCTGTTTTTGAAATCCGAAATTATTTTTTGGAGGCTATCTGATATATGTGTTGTTTCTCGCCATTAAGCGTGGTGGGATTTATATCAAGTGTGCTGAAATATATTTTATTTATTTATTTTTTTTTTTTTTAACTGAAAAAATACTATCCATAACTTGGAGTGAGTTCCAGTATTCCCTATTTAATTTTCTGACGATATCGACATCTCTTATGAATGAAGTCAGGAATTAAAAACTTGAATTCGAATTGACTCGCTTAAGAAGTGAATTTTGGATTTCAACTATTTTCCGCGTCACCCTATCTTTTTAATGTTATTAATTTTCTTTTCTTTTATTTTTTTTTTAAACACAACCTTAGTGACAGAACTCAGTTCATAACGTTTATTCATTTATTCCTCTATTCATCCGCTGTTATATATTGTTGTTTTGTTTTTTTTGATTCGCGATTTTTTTTTAATTTAGTTTAACGCTCTTGTTTGCTGCTTCTCGTATGTCGTATGCATATCTTCGATTCTTTAATTTCATATCCTCCTCAAAGAAAAAACATCACTACCTGGGCTATTCCATCTCGTTCTCGCTTTCTGTTTATTCGTGGTCTATTGATTGTTGAGAAAATTCTGTTTGCAATTACACAAAGTGCGAAGTGAGTTGAAAAAACTGTATGTGTTTTTTAAAACATTTATCGGTATTATACTAAAATCAATCATTGGATATTGACATTACGCTATCGGTCATCCAACCCTTAATAGCGTAGCGAGGGTTGCAAAAGCACGCACCGGAATGATGAAGTTTAGTTTTTACACATTTAGAAAATAATATGTCAAAGATCAATGTATTGAAATCTAGAATAAATCTTCATATAGGTCTTGAAAACAATTAAAATCATCCTCACAATTTCATATGATTCGAAAGAAATGTTTACACCTCAAAAAGGTGTGTGTGTGTGATAAGTCTAGCGCAAAAACGGTAAGTCGTACGAAACTGAAATTTCATATTATATGCCTGAGATGTTTCAGCAACTTTTGCTTTAAAATCGACTTACCGGAAGATCTACTTTATAACATACATTTTGCACCTTTTTACGATTTTCTCAAAAACGGCTTTAGCGATTTTGATTAAACTTGCTACATCGATGTAAAATTTATTGGGCTTAAACATCATGTAGATTTTTTCATTCTGATTGAAATAGGCTGACAGGGCTTAAATACGGATATTTCAAATTTTCTCTGAAGAACTTTTAATTTTGTAGATTCTATAAAAATAACCATATCATCTTGTTATCATTGATAAAAAAAAAAAAAACAGGTAAATACATAAGTTGGACGAATTCGATATCCAACTAAAGGAAGAAAATGAAAAAAAAATTGTTTAATGCAATATTTTGTTTTGTTTTTTAACATAAGAACAGTAATATACGTGTATAATATACCGTTGGAAAGCTAAAGATTTAAAAAAAAAAGATTATCTAATACTCAAGCTTGTAAAATTTAATAAAGAGTGACTAAAAGCAGATAAAACTAACTGATTATTTTAGATAATAATAAAATAGATTTATAATCAATTTAATTAATTATTTAATGGTTTCAATCATTTTTATCTCTAACTGTATTTGACAATTTTTTAATAGGTTTTAAAAACGGAAGTAAGTGAAAGTCGTGTGTTGTGCGCATCAGATTTTTCAACTTGATTGGCAAACCAGAAGAGGCTCTTTATACCATACTTTTTGCACCTTCTTACGATATATATATATATATGTATGTGTGTGTGTGTGTGTGTGTGTGTGTGTGTGTGTGTGTGTGTGTGTAAGTTGGTTTTAACAGATTTTATTATATCACAAGAATAATTAAATTACAAGTAAATAATCCTTAACTGTACAACACAAACTCTTTAAACAAAACAATTGAACATATTTTCAGAAATATGTTTTTACACAAACAAATAATTAAAATATTATTTTATATCAATTACTATTATAGAAGAGTAATTTAGGATATGATTATATCAATTGGAGCATTCTCTTCTAATTATGTTTATATGTATTTATTTATCAAAACATGTCAAAGATTATTCTTATTACGTTTCGAGGTACCCTATGCCTCATCTTCAGATTTTCAATATTATTTCCTTATGTCCATTTAAAATTATTTCTAGTTCCACTTTTAATGTTCTTCTTGCTCTTTTCATATGGTGTTCCATTTCCATATTAATATTATTTTATATCAATTACTATTATAGAAGAGTAATTTAGGATATGATTAAATTAAATTAGGACATAATTAGAAGAGAATGTTCCAATTGATATAATCATATCCTAAATTACTCTTCTATAATAGTAATTGATATAAAATAATATTAATATGGAAATGGAACACCATATGAAAAGAGCAAGAAGAACATTAAAAGTGGAATTAGAAATAATTTTAAATGGACATAAGGAAGCAAGTATAAATATATTTAAATTATGTAATAAGAATAATCTTTGACATGTTTTGATAAATAAATATATATAAACATAATAAGAAGAGAATGTTCCAATTGATATAATCATAAAATAATTATCTACACAAACACACACATATAATATATATGTGTGTGTTTGTGTAGATAATTTTGCATGTACATTTTGCTGTTAGGAATTAAAAGATGATATTTCTTTAAAACAAAAAAAAAATTAAAATACTTTTTTCCAGGTGAAATTTTACACTCCCAAGTAGGATCAATTTTTAAAAGCTAAGACGTTTTGAGTAATTTTGGGTATGCTACTGTAAATCTTACAGAATAGAATTAGGATCTGCCTCTTAACAATCACTTGATTTGTTGAATATATAAATAGTTATTGTATATATAAATATATAAGTAGTCAAGACTAAATGCTTGAATAGCATTATGTGTATATTGCATAGAAGTATATGTATATAATAGTTACTCTCTAGGCATATATGTTTATGTTAACACAACGCAAAATGAAATATTCGCCACTGAATCCGTGGGTTATAGCTAGTTAATTATATTATTGTATAAATATCTTTTCTTTCTTTGACTGTTGCTGTCCCTCGAAGAATATTTTTATCACTATTGCAGGTAATGTTTAAAAAAAAAAAAATATGTTTCCCAATCGCCTCCTGAATTTCATCTTTGGTAAACAACGTGCACATCATTATAAATATTATTTGATTTCGAAGCTTTGCTCACGTTCAGAGATTTTGAGGCAGTTTGGCATGTAGCTTTGGGGTGAACCCCCTCAGTGTTGACATTGATAGGTGTAAATTAAATAATTGTTAGCCTGCCAATTAAGGACATAAGTTTCCTCGATCGTCAGCCGGGTTTCAAATTAATGCTGATGAATTGCTGACGCAGTTGAGCGACGTAAATTTCTAACAGTTCTCTTTCTTTTAAAGTAAACGTGTTACAAAAAAAAAAAAAAAGTTCATAGTCCATTTTTTTTTGTCTGTCAAAATTGTTTTTCTACTATTTATTTATTTAATAAGGTCATAAAATTAATGTAAATTTTCTCAGTACCAAAACCTGTACCAATGCTTCCGACAGTTTGATGACATCAAAACAGAACTGTTACCCTCTCTACAAATAATTCTTTTTATTCAAAAGAAACATTCTTCTATCTTAATGTAACGTGTACAAGAACCAAGTTTAAACTACGATATTAAATTTATGGACCATTACCATTCTCGAAATATCACATATCTGTACAGATCCACATCGTTTATTAATTTCACTTACCTATATATGAAATATATTGTAAGGGAAAGTATTTTGATTGTGAACAATTTCGAAGTTCATTTTTCGAACGTAAATACACGTTTTAGGGTCCCCTGAGCCCAAATAACCAAGCCCCGCAAAAAGGTCTGTGTATGTGTGTGTGTGTGTGTGTGTGTGTGTGTGTGGTAAGTATAGTGTAAAAACGATAAGTTGTATGAAACTGAAATTTTATATTTTAGCAGCGTCTATGCCTAACATGTTACAACAACTTTACCATCAAAATCGGCCAAGCAGAAGAGCCACATTATACCTTGCGTTTTTAACCTTTTTACGATTTTCACAAAAACGACCGTAACGATTTTGATTAAACTCGCTATATCGATGTAAAATTTAATGGGCTTTAATATCATTTAGGTTTCATTCTGATTTAAATAGTCTGACAGAGCTTAAAACCCGATTGTTTAAATTTTCTTCCTCTAAAGTACCTAAAATATTTTGGATTTTATAATTGCCATATTATCTTTTTCACATTGATAAAAAACGGATAATAATATAAATTGAACAAATATACAAGTAAAGGAGAAATGAGAAAAAAAAAGATTGTTTTTTTTTAACATAAAAACAGTAATATAGATGTATAATATACCGTTGGAAAGCTAAAGATTTTTGAAAAAATATTATCTAATACACGGAATTGTAAAAGTTAATGGAGAGTGATGAAAATCCGATATAAATAAATGATTGTCGTAGATAATATTTAATAAAACACATTTTTCTATTCAACTCAATTGATTCTTGATCATTGAACTCAATTGAACAAAATTGATTCTTTAACAATTTATTTTCATCTCTAAATGTATTTAAAATTCTTAAATTGATTTTAACAACGGAGGTAAGTGAAAGTCGTGAGTTGCGCGCACCATATATTACTTTCACTTACTACAATATAAATAGTAAGGGAAAGTATTGCGATCTTGAAAATTTTTGAATTCCTGTTTTCGACGGAAATACACGTTTTAGGGTCTTCTGAGTCCAAATTACCAAGTCCCGAAAAAAAATGTTTGTGTGTGTGTGGTAAGTCTAGCGCAAAAATCATTAGTCGTACGGAACTGAAAATTCATATTTAAGACTACTATACGTCCGAGATGTTACAGCAACTTTTTCACTAAAATTGGCTGACCGGAAGTCGTACTTTATCCCATGCATTTAGCACCTTTTTACGATTTTCTCAAAAACTGCTCTAAGGATTTTGATTAAACTCCCCATATCGATGTAAACTTTAATGGGCTTTAATGTCATGTAGGTTTTATTCTGATTGAAATAGTCTGATGGGGCGTAAATGAAGATTTTTAAATTTTCTTCCTTTAAAGTATCTTTAATTTTGTGTATTTAAAAAATCAAGGCACGTCATCTTATTAGAATTGATAAATAACGCCTAAATATGTAAGTTGAGCAAATTTGATTTACAACTAAAGGGGAAAAGACCTAAAATAATTCTTTACGCAATTCTTTCACCGCTTGGCCGCTTGATAGCGCTGTCATCGCTGTAACCAGACGTCCCGCTTTTGGCGGGACAGTTCCGATTTTTTAAAATGTGTCCCGCGTACCGCGACGTTTTCTAATAAAAGTCCCGTCTTTTACAATTAAGTTAAATTCTATATTTATGATAATCATTGTTTTGCGTTCTAAGAATCCTTCAAATCGTTTTGCGTTCTAAGAATCCTACGGGCTACGACGACTAACATATTGCTTTTGCTACCCAGTTACATTGTATTTGTCTCTCAGATGATACACTTCGTGTTCGTACTGCATGCTAGCAAGCTAATTAAACAAATAAATATTACAAATATGCTACTTACCATAGAAAATTAAGGTAATTAATTGATTTATATATTTCATAAATACATTAATTGTCTTAAACTCAGCTTAAAATACTCGTAGTCTTCATATTTTATATTTATGACAAACATTATATCACCGACCTTAACCTTAAAAGAAATTTTAGAAAGAAATATACGAATAAAATTCTGCCAATATTTAAAGTCAATCAAACTAATTTCGTTATAAACAACAATAAAATATATTCATGTAAATTATGTTTAAGGCAAATGAATTCGGCTCAACTTTGCAGATGTGAAACGTATATTTGTACTGTATGTGTTTATAACATTTTAGTCATTTTTTAAATTCTCGTAGACATATGTATAGTAATTTACTAAAGAACAGTTAGATAATCACTAATTAATTTAAAAATTGAATTTATCTTTTAGAATCGAAGCATATAATTATAAGTTTTTCTACAGTAAATCAAATGTGGACATCATGGATATTAATAACAGAGGTAAGTGAAAGTCATGTGTTGCGCGCACCAGATTTTTATATTTCTGTTAGTATTTCCTTTCAATAATACGACACATCCATTACCTTAATTCGTCATCTTTTTTTTTTTTTTTTTTTTTTTTTTTTTTTTTTTTTTTTTTTTTTTATGAGTTGACGTATTTCTCCGAAAAGAGAAGAGTATGTAAACTTCTACAGAAAATACGTGTCACGTGTAGTGTAGTGGTTCGCGTAACAGCCTTCTATGCCCAAGGTCAGGGTTTCAAAGCTGGCGGGTGACCCTAGGTTTTTATTATGGGAGTGGAAAATCAGTTATGCCTTCGGATGAGACGTAAAATGAAAATGGTGGTCCCGGACCTGCGCTATGCCTATTACTCGTTATAAGATTGTTATCCTGTATACGCAAAATTTAGGACTCCCACTATAGCATCGACCAAGTAGCTACAGTAGCTAACAGTGACGTTAAATGAATAAACAAACAGAAATTGAATATTTATACTCCTACAGAAATAATAATAAATCAACGCGGTGTTTGTTAATAAGAAATGAAGAAGATCAAAAACACAAACAGGAATATGATAAAGGGCGTAGATCTTGAAATAGATAAATAACATTTTGAGCATTGACTTTATTTATATTGACTGGAACGTTAATAGAAAAATCTGGTATGCGCAACACACAACATTTACTTTCCTCCGATCTTATAATCAATTTAAGAATTTTTAAATACATTTAGAGATGAAAATAAATCGTTAAAGAATTAAGTACATTGAGTTTTAATAGAAACATGTGTTTTATTAAATAATCTATTCTGTTATCTACGTTAATCAGTTATTTTTATCGTTTTTTCATCACTCTCCGTTAACTTTTACAATTATGTGTATAAGATAATATTTTTCCTAAAATTTTTAGCTTTCCAACGGTATATTATACAACTATATTACTATTTTTATGTTCAGAAACAAATGTATAAAAAATACGATAAGACATTGCAGGTCTTCTTTCAGCTGCTTCCGCAAAGTAGACCTCTGGACACCTGCAATACAGGCCCAAAGTTTATTTTCACAATAGAAAGTTTGTCTATTTTTTGAAAAATTGTTTATTTATCGTCATTTTCTAACTACCTCCACCATACTTTATAGTATTTTAGAACCTATTTAAAAGTTAAAAAAAAGTTTTAGAACTTTGCTAGCTTAATTCTATAATGATAATGACAGGCAATTATGTCATTTAATTTTATTTTTTTATTATCCTGATTGAGATTTATAGAAAGCCATTTTATGTTGTGTGAGTCATGTCTTTCTCTTGAATATCAGCTCTAATAATTTCTCAAGATCGAATCCATCATTAAATAATCTTAATTATTTAAAGTTTGAAAAGTACATATCAATTGAAAAAAAGTTCAGACAAATAATAGCTGTGACAGGTACATAAGGAAGCTCATAAGCAAAGGATTTTTTTTTTAATAAAAAAAAAAATCATATTTACTCTTATATATTAAAGCAATTTATCTCTAGAAAATTATTATCAACAGATAAGATATCAGAAATGTAGAACAAAAAATGGAGTTCGATGCAAGAATAAAGTGTTTTCTAGAATCACAATTTCATTTATCAGTTTGACCTTCAATTTTATACTTACATGGGAGTGCATGGAATCCGTCGCCGATTTTCTTTAAACTTTTTGGTTGATTTACATTGAAAAAAAATCGACTAATTTAGGTCCTTTTTAATGAATGGAACTTAAGCTCAGAAAAAAAATGAAGCGCACAAAAGTAGTTAATTTTATATATTTTGTTTCTTAAATATTTTACTTTCACCTATATAGGACACTTACTCAAAAAAGTTTCCATACACCCTAAATAAATTCTTAATTTTTAAAGCTGAGGTTGATTCCCTTCACACTTTTGACATTCTATCTGGCCCAAAAATATTAAATTTTGATTCCTTAGAGAATATGAACCTTTACCAGAAAGTTTTGGGCTTATTTACAAATTCCTTAGCAAATTACAGCCGCTTCGTCTGATTAACTTACTGAAGAAGGGCTTTCTTCTTGTGACTCGACCATTGTATCCTTCCATGTTCAAAATACTTTAGACTGTTTCTGGATGGACTTGAATCCCACAGTACCGGTTTATTATGATGGCGATTGAGGTGTCGGTCGTGTGAAGATTTCCATGCAAATTCAGCAAGGATGGCTCGCCCCTGGCGATTGTCCAGTCTCCTGCCTTCCAACACGTGTTCTATCCTCAATAAATTTTAACTCTCTATGTCTTTGTAGTCCATACTGCACAGTAGCATGTGACTTATTCAGGAGATGTTCAATTTTTCTTATAGATAAGCCCTGCGAACCATGTACGCTTTCAAATCATGAGAAACGCGAATATTGAAAAGTTCAATTTAATTAATTCTTTATTAGTTTTACTTTTTTTTACCTCTAATTGTAAGTGAAAGTCGTGGTGTGTTGCTCGTTCGAGATTTTTTTTTTTCTCTGCAAAATAGTTTACCCTTCAGAGAATAATAATCAATCATCGGCACAACAACTCATAACTGATCTAAGGCTTCCTGGTTAAGCCTGCGCCATGTGTCCCGTTCCTGTGCAGCCACCATCCAGTTCCGCACTCCAACGCCATCTCGCCAGCACAGCTTCGGTCTTTCTTTTCGCCTAGGTCCATGAATTTCTTCTAAGACATTTTTTTTAGGTATTGAATCTTCTTCCATCCTCGCCAGATGCCTAGTCCAGCTTAATCTTTTTACTCGGCTCCTGAGTACAGAGTTAAGAGTTAATAGAGAGTACAGTTCCTGATTGGTCTTCCGAGGCCATTCCGGCTCTTCCATTTTTCCACTGTAGATTGGTTGAAGTATCTTCCTCTCGTGGATTTGAATCGCTAACTCACCCGACTTGCTTAGTGTCCATGTCTCAGAGCCATAGCTGGGGACTGGGCGAATTAAGGTTTTATAAAGGTGTACCTTCCTTTCTCTTGAAAGCAGGTGACTACGTAGACCATAAAACAATTTATTGGACTTCCTGATACGAAACCTAATTTCTTTGGAGACATCATTTTCCACATTTACCTAGAAGCCAAGATTTACAAATTCGTTGACTTTCTCAAATTTGTACTTACTTTCATGCCTTGCACTGCTTGCTCATCGAATACCATGTATTTTATCTTGGTCCCATTAATTATAAAACCCATTTTCTGAGCTGCTTCAGCAAGGACTAATATAGTATCGCTGGGAATAAAATAAACATTATTGATTTCGATCGAAAACATTATAAATACGTTTGAATTAAAGTAATCCAGGTGTATAGGTTTTTTTTTTTTCATCACCAAAAATTATAGGTTTTGATTCAATGCTCCGAAAAATTTTGGTTAAAAATATTATTGAAAAATAAAGTCAGTTCCGAAGAGGCTCCAAAATTAACTATTAAAGCTACGAAATGGGGTTCCGATGTGGAAACTCTGAATCTCATCTGTTTATCCGAATTCGACATTACTGGATTCTTTTGTAAGAGAAAAGTGTCTTCTTTCCATAAATATAAATATATATTTTATTTTCAAAACAGTCTCGTGTTAACAAATATGATTACGAAACAAAAGAAAATAGACGGGAGGGGGGTAATATTGGTTCAGAAACACTACAGTTCTCAAAGGATGTATTTTTAAGGTCTTACCTGACGATCGTGGAAATTTCGAATTCGAGTTTTGACCGGAAATACGCGTTTTAGGTTCCCCTTGATTCCAAGTAATCCCTTCCAAGTCCCGCAAAATGGTCTCTGTGTGTATGTGGCCAGTCAGGCTCGAAAACAATAAATTGTATAAAACTTAAATTTCATATTTTACGAGTGTATATGCCTGAGATATTACAGCACCTTTTTTTCCATATAGAATCGCCCAAAAAGAGATCAGTCCAAATCGGCGACGGACATACCTGTCTATTTGGTAAAGATAAAGTATGGCTAATTAAAAATGATATACTCTTATTTTTTCTCATTCCAAGAAAATCAATAGAAACCTATTTTACCTCCATGTTGAACCAAACCTTCTGGTTTCCTTAATGTAATTATGATTAAACATTGCTTAAAATGAGTCTTTTCTGTCAGGTTCCAAACCCTATCTCAGAACCATTATCAGGTTACTACATTACAATAACCAACCCATCACTTTTTGTTTCTCTTTTAAAAGCTTGTGTATTATCATTGGCCGAGCCTTCCCGTGGGTTCATTGTCCATTTTTTCTCTTCAAACTAATCTTTTGTTTCTGCGTCTGAATCTACTTCTAGAATCTTGATATCCTCCCCGGTCTTCTTTGTTGGAACTGCATTGCGGATGGTGGTTTCACCATGATGTTTGTCAGGGAATATGCCGAGGGGCCTGACAAACCCACAGGGAGCACCAGTTTTCCACCTATATGTATATCTGTATATAATTAAAATAAAAATGAAATCACAGTTATGTTTGACTTTTCCGTACTAGACTTACCTTACACTCACACCTTTTTGTGAGACTATGGACTGAGTGGACCCTTAAGCATGTTGATTAATCAAATCGAAAATCCCCATTATTGTAATACTTTACCTTACTCTATATTTCATTTATAGTTAAGCAAAAGTAAAAATATTTGTTTACTTATAACCAGTTTGATAGGAATGAACGAAATTTAGGTTTATAGTGTGAGGAAATATTACCTCATGCAAATGAATAGTTTTTATGAGACATTTTGTGATTTATTCATATATTTTTCAATGATTTTAATTTATCATGTCATTTCTATTTTTTAGTTGAGTTTGAGAGATAACCCTCTGGTTGTGAAGTTTGTTAATGACATGACATATAATCCTGCTACACTGCTTGAGATTGCCGCTAGAGTTGTCAAAGTGAATGATATAACTCACACCCCTGAAGACTTGCCAAGATGTCTCAGGGAATACCTCAACTCAGCGCATTATTGTGTTAATCCGAGGTGTAATGGTAAATATCTTAATTTTTTATAAAAATATGACCAATTACTTTAAATTTTAAATCAAGTAATGCTTAAGGGAATCTATTTGTATAAAAATGAATCCCCTATTCCCTTGGTGATGGCATCACGCAATTCTTTTTTTGTTGTGTTTATAATAGTCTGGAGAAGGATCTTATGAAAGAAAAAATAAATAAAAGTTACTTTGGTCATTAGGTTTTTTATTTAATTTTTTTTTTCTAATGCAATAACAGTCTATATATATATATATATATATATATATATATATATATATATTATATATATAATATATAAATGAATCCCCTTTTCCTTGGTGATCGCATAACATATAAACGGCTTGACCGATTTCGCCTTAACATAGTTAAGACAGGACACATTGTCTGTCGGATCAGCTGGTATATAATAATGATTAAGGAATCAAATGGGGACAGAAGAGAGAACTCAATGTAAAAAAATGAAGGAACGCAGATAGAAGAGAAAGACTTTTCCGAAGAGTGGATATGAGCCCAGTGGTCCTCAGTAGACCCAAACGATTTTTTTATAAAAATTGTTTAGAAAGTCACTTTGATGAAATTATGGAATAATAGATGGTGCTGTACTATTGATATTTATGGTGCAGTATAGCTAACTCAGTGGGTGTAATATTGAGCCACTAATTTCAAGCTTTCAGGTTCAGCAGATGAAGTACAAGGCATCTGTGATATATCACTGGAAAATAATTTTAAATTACCTTGAGGTAAAATATTTGTGAAGCTTTGGGTTTTAATAAGAATCAGACATGCTCTACACAGACAAATTAAACATTATAACTGATATAAATAGCATGAGTTATGATATGATATAATTAACAGATGGTGATCACTGACAAGTGTTGCTACTGCACAGTAACAACCTTAAAATCGGTCATTTTCTATCATTTTGAAAATAATGAGAAGATATACCTATCCTATATTAGTTTTAAATTTTAGTAATTGGTTCATGGATTGAAGTAAACTCCTAGAGCCGGGTTTTTTTTCTCTCAGTTCCATTTCCCTAACAAGAATATATAGTTTCAGTAGTGGTATTTGGCACGCAATGTACGAGATACTGTGTAGCCCACTAAAAATGTGAAGATTTAATTTGATTTTTAGAACTTAAGGGGTCTGTGCCATTGAAATGATTGGTGGAAGGTGTACACAGAAAATGTTTGTTGGGAATCACTGGCCTATAAAAGAGTATGGATCTTTACAAGGTTCTGAGCTAAAGGACCTTTGTGGGTTGTAGAAGTACAGGAAAAATTTATGTTTATCTGACTGGCTTTAAAAAGTAGTAATCCCAAAGCATTCAATGTTCTACTACCATCCTGTAACATTTTATTCTTGTTTACTATATTTATCAAATAGTTTTGTTCTTCACTTTGTGATTAAAGGATTTTGAATCTAAAAATGCAATACTTGTACCAGTTTTTAGCTTTAAACAATTACAAAAGATTTATTTTTATTTTTAGAGATTTAACAAACCCATATTTTTGTTATTTTTATAAATAATGGCATGATTATGTTCATGAATTCTACAATTTGTTTGTAATTTTTCAGGTGTGTTTTTTGATAATCGTGTGGAGCATATAAAATTTGTTGATTTTTGTGGCAAGTATCGTGTTCCGTTACTACAATATTTGTGTTCTTCAAAATGTGTCGTCGATAATTCTGCTCTTCATGAAGGAGGAGGTGGCCATTCCTACCGAACCGATATCATGAGGAAAGTTCTGCTTGGATAGCCCTTGGTCAGCCCCTATCTTGTCTTCTTAGGGGGAGCTTCATCAATTAATGAGACAATTGCTTCACATTCGTCTCTTATGTTATGAAGTGGAATAATGAAGAAGATATTATAATATTCATCTGTCTTACAATTACAAATATATTCTTAAACACAATTGTTAGGGCCTATTTCTAACGATAGAAGATGAGTGAAATTATATCACTTAATCTAAGGACACATTCCAAAATATTCATTAACAATTCCTTACTGAATATATATGTATGTATATCCATAACTGAGATTCACATCCTCAATTTATTAACCACAATTAAATGTTAATATTTCTTCAAGGTAATCAATCATTTGGTTTAGCGATAATATTCTGTAGAGATAATAATTTTGTTGTTAAATAGAAATATTCCATATTAAATGTTGTAAAACATCAGAGAATGTTTTTACTTACTTGTAAGAGTAGGAATGTAGTTTTTCATCTGTATTAGATTATGTATCACCATATTATAGTTCACATTCCATTTATTTCTTTAATATGTATGTGATAAATTGAAAAAAAAAAAAATTATGAAACGATTTAAGAATTATATAGATTGATGATATGTCAATGAAGGTATATTTTTATTGAAAAAGAAAGTCTTATTATGCTTTTTGATATCATATTATATTAATAACTGTCGTGTTAAGTTTATTTTTCTTTGAAGTTTAATTAGTCCTAAGGATAAGTTACCATTGTGAAGTTTTGTTGGCATGTTATAGAAGTTTTTTTTTTCTTTTTTTGTAAGTGAAACAAATATTGATTATTCTGTTGAGAAAAGAAAAATATAATTTTCATTATAATAACTTTTTTGACCTAATGAGTATTTCTTAAATTGTGCAACCCTCATTCAAATAAGAACATTACTTCTTGAAATAACGTTTGCTATGAAGACACCAAGTTCATAACATTTCGTTCTGGATATTCTCAAGATTATCGTCTTTGCTACTAGTAGAACTATCTAAAGCCATGTTGACTGTTTCATTAAAAAAACAATAACTGTTCATGGATTTCTACTCTCTTACATTGTTAAACTTTTTCGATCAATGCTAAAAAATTTTGATCATAAATGTTACCTAGCTTTATTGATTAACTTGAGATAATTTTTTAGTAATCAAAATTTAATTGAAAACCCTTGACACCTAGAAATTTCTCTTTATGTGGATATAATTAATATTTAAATTATTCCAGTTGCTAAATGTGTTTATGATAGTTACCATAATATTTTAAGAAATTTGAAATATTAGTATTTGTCAAGTTATTATTGTGAAATAAAACATTATTTCATTGCCTTGCTCATTTTCTTTTTATCACTTCAAATCACACATTTAGAATGAAAGTCAGAACTCAATATTGTAATTTTAATGGTTGAATAACTATTACACAAAAAGCAGTCAGCAATCAAATGTCAAGCTCTGACAATTGACAAAATAGTTGACTTAAAAGTAAAATGTGTTTTAATCCAAGAATCAAGGTGAAATTGTGAGTCCTATTGTAAAAACATTATATTAAGAAATAATGTACTCATCTTCAGCATCCAATTCGTACTTGTCTCAGAGCAGTTTTTCAATTCGGATTCATCAAGAGAGAGAAAAGAGAGTAGACTTGGGATTACTTGTAGCTGGGTGGCTAGCATAACATCCCTCCTATGCCAAAGGTCATGGGTTCAAACCCGCAGGTGGTCCTAGGATTTTTAATGGGAGTAAAAAATCCTTAGTTAGGCCGTCTTTCGGAGGGATGTTAAAAGGTGGTCCTGAGCCTGTGCGATGTCAGGTACTAGTTAAAGATCCCTATTCTAATAAAAACTGGATAGGCAAAATTTTGGACTCCCAGTGTAGCATCGTCCGATTGGCCATAGTAGCATAAAGTGACGTTAAATAAATAAACAAACAACAAGAGAGTAGACATTGTATTATCTGAAGATTCATTTTAAACACATATGAAAACTACACATCTCGAAAGATGCTAAATAACATTTTGTATTCTATTTATCTAACCTGCTCCATTATCATCCATCCTAACTATCCAGATGTCCATATTCAATAGGATCATCTGAGATGGAATTTTGTTCCTATTTGACAAACATATCACTCGTTTTTAATATTAAAAAATCTTAATTTCACAAGCATCTGAAGTCAGACTTCATGAAAAACATTAACAATTTTTAAACCCAATTCACTCTTACCTATGCTTGACTGTACCTTTGGCTTACTAAGAAATAAAAGTTCTCCAGTTTTAGGTAGTATAATGAATAATGGGATGATAATCAGATGAATTAAATTCCTACTTTGCTGAACCTCTTTCCACATCTCCCCATATTACCTCCATTTCCCCAACCACCCGTAAAAATTTTTTAGTAGGCCCTTCAAATCAATTCTCTGTAACCCCCAGTAGTTTTCTCACTTATCTACATCTTATCCCAACCACTCATAAGAATAGTCCAATTCATGATTAAATTTAAGAAGTAAAAATGTTAATAATCTATAAGATTAACGTTAAATTCCTAAACATAGATAAAAACAATTTTAAGGGATCACTTGTAGCTGGGTGGCTAGCGTAACAGCCTACCATGCTTAAGGTCACGGGTTCAACCCGCAGGTGGTCCTAGGATTTTTTAATGGGAGTAAAAAATCCTTAGTTACGCCGTCCTTCGGAGGGGACGTTAAAAGGTGTTCCCGAGCCTGTGCGATGTCAGGTACCCGTAAAAGATCCCTATCCTAATAAAACCTGGATAGGCAAAATTTAGAATTCCCACTGTAGCATCATCCGATTAGCCATAGTAGCATAAAGTGACGTTAAATAAATAAACAAACAAAAACAATTTAAAAAATTTTAAATTGTATTAAATTAAAAAAAAATTTAATTATTTTAATATATTTCTAGGAATTTAATGTTAATAGTCTCTAAGATTAACATTAAATTCCTTAACATAGATAAAAACAATTTAAAAATTTTTAAATTGTATTAAATTAAAAAAAAAATTAATTATTTTAATCTATTTTTAGGACTTTAACGTTAATAGTCTCTAAGATTAACGTTAAATTCCTAAAAATGGATAAAAACAATTTTAAAAATGTTAGCCGAAACATTGTGCCTTAATATTGAATAAAAGAGTGGTTTAGTTACATATCAGCCTCCAGTTTTATTCATAGAATTTGACTTTCACCTTAAAGAATCTACACCTAATAATAATTTAATAATTTTGTTCATAATGAAACTGACCGTAGCCTTTTAAAGATATTAACTGTTAGCCAGTGTTTCTAACCACTATGTATGCTTACAAGACAACAGGAGCAAAAAAATAAAAGGAAGTATGCAGCCACAGAATACAGATGAAAGTTTTTCAATTCAATTTGAACTCTTCACTTTTAATGTTTTTGCCCAGCACATATTCCTAAACTATGATATATTTTATACTGAGCATTCTTTGACCCATCATCCATTTTGCATATTACTTTGGGGTCATAATACATTGATGTCTTTCAGTGACTATATTTGAGCAGCCCGAGTAACCTGCACATCTCAGAACATTAGTTCCCTCCTGCTCAGAATATTGATAAATTTTCTAAAAATAACAGCACACTCATACATAAATGTAACCTTATAATACTCAATATAGCTGGTGTGCTTTTAAATCATTCTTTAGAAATAAATACTGAGAAAAAAAAGTTAATCAAGTTACAGTATATTACCATAGCCCCTTCAAAACCGATATAAAAGTAAATTGCTAACAGTTATGTCTTTACAAATAGTTAAGAATACCTTACCACATTTCATGGTAAAATTTAAAAAATATAAATATATCAACAAGGATAATTGGGAAAGGTATACCAAAACTGTGGCCAAGTTATTTATTTTTTTCGCTTTTCATATCTCTTAACACAACTATCATGTAAAGATTATTATTAATTCTTAAAATGTAGTAAGTATTTACTGTTATATTATAATAATTTTTGGTATTTTTTAAATTTTTTTATTTATTTTTTTTTAAATTGCCAGTTAAAAATATGATAAGACAGAAGATTACAGTAAAATTTTATTTTTCCTGTTATAATTTATATGTATATACATTTGTGTGTGTATGTGTATAATTTACCAGCACATACACACACCCATATACATACAGAAAACATCTAATACAATAAAACACAGTTATTTACATAGCTCAATTAAAAAATAAAATAAAATATATGATAAAGACAAAAGCGCTCCACACAATAAGGTACTGGGTGTAGAGGAGTCGGAGCGCACTATTGTGAAAAATTTATAAAGCTTTATACACAAAAGTTGTGCTAAAAATCACAACAAAACAAGTTTATAGAAAATTATAAACACAATGTCTATTCTTCAGTCTACTGGAAAGGATAGAAAATAAAAGTGAAAAAAAAATTAAAGAAATACCTGAAATAGCATACGTATATACACATCGATTGCATTGTTAGATATTTTTCTGTTTTAATACTATATACATGTATATAGTATAATAGTTTAATATATATACATGTGCCCAAATACACACACACCCATACAAATACACATCAATATACTATTTTAAACTCTGATATCATATAATACAATATGTATCATACATCGTTAAGAATAATGAAATACATCGATACTAATTAATTTTTACATTTAAAACCTCATAACTGTAATAAATATGAATAGAAATTACAATTTTCTTTGCATATTTTTTGTATCATTTCATTTTACATAAATAATTGACCAAGTAACATTTCAAGCAGAACAAGGATATTATTGAAATTGAAAGCACTTCAGATGTACTTATTGGTTATTGAAAACACATGCAGCTATTATGCATGTCAAAGCATGCTTATGTGTATGTGTTTGGGTGTGTGTGTCTATGTGCGTACGCAACAGATACTGTTGCTTTTACTACTGAAATATAATCATATACAATAATATATATATTTATTTATATATATTAGTACTTGAGTTGGTCAGCCATCATGCGGGTGTGTCCCTTCGATAAAGGTGGCACTATGTTGAATGACTACAGTGAAAAACTACAAACATTGAAACATGAGAGAGAAATGAAGGCCGACGACGCTATATATTAAAATTATCACTAGCATTTTTTTTTTTATATTTATATAAAAACCACTTTTTATACTACATTTTTGTTTTACAACTGTGACAGAAGTGATTAAAATAGTGTATTAAGGGTTAAAAAACCTGCATAACAGTCATTGTCCACCTGCTACCTAATAGAATATTATTTAGAATTTTAAATAATTAATTCAGACAAATTAAAAGGATACAGTTGACAAAAAATATATAAACTCATATATGAGTAAAATATATGGGTCTATACCTATGTATGAGGATGTAAGAACTGTCAATATTTTCTTCAAATAGCAGGCTGACAAGACGAAAGCAAATTAGCTATGTATTTTTTTCGTCTAAGCAGAACATTAAATTGATAGTATTGCATAACAATGTAATAAAATAACTTTTATTACATTAAGTCAGAAACACAATTTCAGACTAGGGCTCTGAGATCTGTCTGTGATTGTACAACACACACTACAGGCTTTTTATTCAGACTTATTAAATCTGCTATGAAGATGAGAAAAATGAAATCAAGAAAAAAAAAAAGAATTAATTCTACTTTTTTAGGGCAGGAACAATAAATGATTTATTAAAATTATGGGAACATATAATAATAAGAAATCCATACATGCTATTTAAAAACATGTTTCAAATAAAATTTGGTTCCATGAGACATTAAAACTGTCTCAATAACAAGCTGAAAACATTTTTTTTATTTTTTCAAATATATTCATTTCTCATTAATGTTTATATACTTAATTTATTTTAATATAATTATTTATATATTTATATGTATACATTATAACTTCACTATATATTTTGTACAATTTACGGAAATGGCAATTTGGGCTTTAATGTGTACCTGCTAGTCATAAAACAAAAGCAGCACTCACCGATAAGGCCATTCTAAATTGAATATAATAAAACAATTGAACACAAACACTGTACAACCTCTAATAAGAGGGAGTAGAGAGACAGCGAACCTCTGATCTTATAACAAGGCCATTTAAACATTTACAAGCAAAACAATGTCCATAAAATACATTAAAAATCTGCTCTTCAGTTATTAAAAAAAATAATAATAAAACAATTCAAATAAATTATAAACACCTAACTTATGATTTAATCACTTCGATTTCATCAACCAATTAAAATTCCATCCAATGCCACAATTCAATGGATTCTTAATCCATCCTTTCGGCGTGTTTACTAATTTGTAAAATAAATATTAATTATGATTTATTCTAACAATTCATAATCACAAAAATATGAATACATGTACGAGGAGTATATGTATGCATATAATTGTATGCACATCTATATACCAAAAAGGTTTTCATGTAAATAGAGAAGGTTTGTGTGTAGAAAGTACATAACAATATGGGCTCTCCATTTTCAGATTTAAAGTATACAAGCGAATTTAACAGATACGCTATTCAATTTTAGTTTACTCTTCTGTGATAGCCTAATCTTCAATTACATCATGTAGTCAGCACCTTTAATAAAAAAAAAAATTAATTAAAATAAAAATTCACAAGTCTTAACTAGTATAAATAAATATAAATAACATAAAGCAAAAATTTAGAGGAATTTTATCATCAAATAAATCATTCAACTTCATCAAAAATGATTAAAAATCTTGGAAAGTCACCTGGGTTTTTTTGGAAAGTCATCCTCTAAAGGCATTGGTGACTTTTCTTTAAAGCATCTTCACAATTTTTTATCGTACATCCTCTATCTATGTGCCCTTATTTTTTAGCTCATGAAATCTTGAATTTCTTGTTACGGCATATCGGGTGCCATAACAAAACATATTTTATTTCTCATTAACTCTTACAAGAAAGTAGTTCAAGACCACATTTGCTCATCTGTAGAACCTATTTTTCGAAGAATGTCTTCAACTAACTTATTGGTTTTTATACCCATTAATGTCCCATATTCCTTTGTAGATATTTTGGTGGAGGAATTACAATAGTTAGTGTTAACCTTTTATTATCTATCAAATTATGATTCTCTACTGATAATTCCTACTTAAAGATATTTATATTTTAAAACAAAAAAATCTGGTGCGAGCAACACACGACTTTCACTTAGTTCGTCACTTTGTATTACCTTTTACAACTTGGTGTATAAGATAATATTTTTTCTAAAATCTTTTCGTTTCCTACGGTATATTATACGTCTATGTTATTGTTCTTTATGTCAAAAAAACAATAATTACACTAAAAAATAGTTTTACTCTTTCATCGTTTATTTGGTCATTAAATTTGTTTAACTTGTATATTTAGCTGTCCTTCATCAATCTCATTAAGATGATATGGTTAATCTTTTGGAATGTACAAAATTAAAGGTAGTTTAGGGGAAGAAAATTTAAGATAACAACATTTAAGTTCTTCCATAACATTTCAATCAGAATGAAACCTACGTAATATTAAAGCCCATTAAATTTTACATCAATATAGCGAGTTTAATCAAAATAGTAGATAAATAAATATAAGATAAATAATAGTAAAAAAAATTGTTTTTAGAAAATCATAAAAAGGTGTAAAATGAATGGTATAAATAAAGTGGCTCCTCTGGTTAGCTGAATTTGATGAAAAAGTTGCCGTAACATCTCAGGCATAGAAGCTCTTAAAATATTAATTTTCAGATTTATACAACATTTGTTTCCATGCTAGACTTACCACATATACACACACACACACACACAGATCTTTTTGCGGGAATAGGTTATTTGGACTCAGGGGACCCTAAAACGTGTATTTCCGTTGAAAACTGGAATTAGAACATTTTCACGATCGCAATACCTTCCCTTACTTTATACATTTCATAAATAGGTAAGTGAAAGTAAAAATTATCTGTCAAATATTATTTCTTAAAACTGATACACTAATATTTGACAGACAATTTTTTTTTGCGTACGAATTATCAGTAGAGAATTATAACTTGATAGTGCTATGTATTGAGGATATTGAAAGGAATTAATTCATTATTAGATTATTTTAATATTAGTCAAATGATTATTAATATTCCTTTGTCAATAAAACTCAAAGGGCGTTTACCTGCCCCCCTTGGATTCTCGAATGGGCCCCCTCTCCCCTGCGATACAGGCTGGACTGCTGACTTCGGGCACTTCCCATATCAGCCATGCCTCCCTTTGTCATGTCATCGGCAATTTCCAAAAAATACAAAAAATAGTATTTTTGTAAAGAAGAGGGGATAGAGATGACAAAAGCTGAAAATCGAGAAGCAGAACAAGTCAGTCGTGTTCTATCCACAAGAAGAGGTCAGTGGTATTCCATCTACGAGAAGAGGGCAGTCTTATTGGAAAGACAGAAGAGTTCAAGTCCATCTAGAGAAGTCCGTCAGGGGTCAGAATTCCACCTTCGCCAACCACCTAAGTGTTTGTAACGTACCTTTTTGTTGTGATATTGTTTGACAAAGTTAACTATAATAAATCCCTCAGTATTCTCAGGAATAGTGTAAATAGATTGTATATGTGTAAGTTAATTTTAAATAATGTAATTTATTGAAACCTGGTTAATTTAATCTTACCCTGCATGCACGACTGGGATCGGTAAACACGATACCTATGGAAAAGAACTCCAATGGTTCCAAAAAATATAATATATAAACTACATTAAATATATTGATTAATACTGTTTTGAAGATGCCGCTGCCTTAGAAAAGCAATCGGTCAAAAATATAAAATAAAAGAATAACACTAATATAGGAAGCCTTTAATCTATATCTATTAAATGTAGATAGATTACTACTTAGCTTTCTCACCTAGGCCATATCTTGAGATGACCTCTCTTGCTGTGAAGTAGAACTGTCCCTGTTGTACTGGTGCCAGCTCCCTCAGGCGTGCTGCTCTGGACATTTGTGCTTCCTCTCGGCACCAAGATACTGTTCAAACTTGGCTCTATGCTTAACTCTAAACAAATAATAATATGAATTAAAATGGAAATCATATAATGAAAATCGATTAAAGATCTTAATTGGTAACTCATTGACAATTTTTTTTGTCATGATTCAACTGAACTCGGCGTCTGTTTCTTTTAATAATTTAAGAAAAAATGTAACGGGAAGAAAAGCGATAAACACAGAAATTAAATAAAAACTTATAAATATATACATAATGTAGAAATATTCGCCGGCAGAGGTTGTTCATAGACAAGTATTCAATTATTATTTATATCTCTATAAGGCAAGGTGTTTCTACAGATTTGAATGGTATTATTTTCTTCTAGATAACAAGTCCTTATATTTCTTTAAATGAAACACTATATATTAAAAAGAAAAATGTCTATAATATTAAATTAATTCAGTAAGCAATAGTACATTTTCTCAAAACCAAATAATATTTACTTCAAATTATAATGTCCTTAATTTAGTGGATGATACATTTAAAAACGAATTTAATTTTAAATAAACTTATGATTTTACAATCATGAGAGGAAGTTTTCACATGAATTACATATTCCTACAAAGGTCCGTCTTTTTCCAATTTCACTTAAAATATAAAATAGGCTAACATGTGACTAATATAAAAGTATTAAGTCTGAAACTTAAGCATACTTAACTTTAGATAAAAATTGAGTATCTTACTTCGTTTTTCTTAAATACTCTACATCATAATTTTTTAACACATTTTTGACAAAGCAAATAAGAAATGAATCAGGTGTATGCAGACACTAAGGATACAAAATGTTTTTGCGATCCAGACATTTAAAATCTTTAATAAAATGAATTTCTATTATTGTTTAATACTACAAACAATTTCTTAAATTTAATTAAATATTTGAGACATGTTTGAAATATTAAAGACATGTTCAGGTAATGCTTCTAAAAAAGTTTAAATCAAACAGAAACTTCATTAGTTAACAGAATTTTGATAATATTTTTTAGAATAATAATACTAATTAACACAAAGATTTTTGTATCCTGAGACACACAAAAGTTTTGGTTCACACATAATTGTTTATTTCCAGCCAGAGCTAAAACTATTAATGGCTTAATAAAAAAAAATTAAACTCAAGGTTTTGTATAGTACATTTTTTTTTTCTATAAAATTAAATCACTTTTTAGTAAGAAAAAGAAGTTTTGGTTTACAGTTCTGTATTTCCAAGATTGAGGAAAAACTTAAGGTAACTGTAGCATCCATCTGTCAGATTGAAGACATTTTATTTGTGAGTTAAGTGTCAAGTTGGATCAAAATAATTTTTTTCAAACAAGTTTCTTCTTCCTTATTTGTTAAATTAAACATAAGTTGCAGTTCAGGAGGAAAGTTGATTTAAGATTTGAAAAAAAATGTTTTCACAATAAAATCATCCCTGTGTCATAGCCAAGATTGTGCTAACAGATTTAACTTCAGATACAAAATACTTCAAGTGCAAACAGAAGATAAGAGTTATCATTATATCTAGATCTTTTAAAGCTTAATTTTTTTTATTTCTTGGATGCTATGCACAATATAAATTGAAACATTTAACATAGGAAATAATAAAGTGAACTATAATTTGTAACTTTTTTAAAACAAAATTGATAAAATAAAGATATCTCCTACAAGAGATGCTTGGAAACAGAGTACTTTGGGTGAACAACAGGTAAGGATTGTTATAAGAAACCCGGGGTTTCCCAACAGATAAGACACAAAATATGAAATAAATTCAGAATGTCTACGGACATGATTATTTGAAAAAGCAGGGTCTCAGCAACATAGTTACTGATCGATATGGCTTATCTTCATTCCTGTTCTGCTCTGGCTGTAATATATATATATATACAATCACATACTTCATAAAATAAAATTTATCAGGCTGCTAGAAAGTTAACGGAGAGAAAGAAAAGAAAATATGATTGAAAGATCACAATATACTGTTTAATGATTGATGATAATTTTTTTAATATCTTAAATTTAACACATACACTTAACTTGAATCTTATTTAAACACATCTTAGGTGGTCAAAACAAAATTTCTCCAATACTTCACTAAAATAAACCCTACTCGAAGAGGTGGAGACAAGAACTTTATTTCCATAGTCAGTGGGAAAAAAAGTTCTTAATTAAAATTAAAAAATAAATAAAATATTTTGCACATAAAGAATTATAATTAATTAGAGATAAAGAAACTGGTCGTAATTATCTAAATAAAAAATCACAATTTGTAAAGTTTTATATTAATTTTTGGGGTTAAGACCATCTGTATTTTTCTGTTAAGCATTCCACACACCTTTCCAACATAACTAACACAATATTATATACGACCACCTTCAACATTTTTACATCTTCACACACAGCAACAAAGCTTTAACGTTAATTTCATATTTCAGCTTTGTTAGACTCATATTGTCTAATAATAAGGTACCTAAGATTAAGTTATCATTGATTTGTTTATATAAATGCAATAATCCTTCTATTAATTTTGTTAAGGTTTCAGCTTGAAAACTTTCTTTGAATTCCTTGAAGTATGAAAAATGTCACACGATCATCAACTCGAACCACGTGTGTTGCCATTAAAGAACAGTAGGGCCTGAAATTTCGTAAATATCTGTCGCTCCACTTCCTATGGCCAAACATTTGACCTACTCCACACAGTCAAGAGATAACTTCATTTTACACATGTCAGTAAATGATGGAAGGAAAGTTAAATATTTGAAATAAACAAAATGAAAGATACTTTAAGGGCCACAACAAGATGACTGCATTACTACTATCAGTGTGTAGCATGTCCATTAGAGAAAGAAATAAGTAGAAGACTTGGCATTCAAGCTTATAATATCTTAATGAGGTAACCTAGTTGATATTACAGAACATTTAATTGTATAACAGAAAGTAAAACGTATATTTCCTTTTATAACTTACATTTAAAAATTTTCATAATCACAATATTTTTCCTTACCACATATTTTATATAGGTAAGCAAAGTAAAAACAAACATAAATTTTGACCATAAAAATTACTTTTTTATTATTGATATTGTCTCTTTCTTTTTTATTGCTATAACTAGACCTAATAAATATCAATAGATTTACAAATAATTATAATACATCTATAAATATTTATCACTTCAGAAATATGGATCTTCAACTACTACAATCGTTGAGAGGCCAGAGAAATACCAACTATCTAAGAAATGTAAACTGAAAATTAGGTCGATATGAAGTTAATAACGTTTAATTCATCTACCGCATATCACAAAACAAATTAAGAGCAGTCAAGCCATTAATAAACTAATAATTTAAAGCATCAATTTCCAGAAGAAAATTGGTCTATAGGTCGCATTTTGATAACGATGAATAAAATGGTACATTTCATGGCGGTAAAATTATGAAACTTATAATCTATATAATTGTATGTCGAAAAGTAACGAAGCAATGATGGACAACATGAATTTAAATATAAAACTTTCAATCATTAATTTTTTTTTTTTTTATTTGCAGTTAGAAAAGAGAAAAATAAATTAAAAAAACATACAAAAAAAACCTGTGCCTCCATAGTAAGCAAACTTGACATGTAAGCAGTATAAACATAATGTAAAAAAGTATTTAAAAATACATTTTTACATCTAATTTATGCGGCTTATATACTGACTTTTAAAAACACTGGAAACGTTGATCTTTTGGAGAAAAAAAAAAATTGTCAGATCTACTAGGAGGCATTAAAATTCATTAATATATCAAAAATATTATACCAGTAAACATTAAAACAAGCATGATTTTCAGTTAAAATAACGACAATCAATGGAACCATTGAATGTATTATATATTTAAATTTAACAGTACAAGCACAATCATACATCATATTATGTTCTAGTGATTTTTATTCCGTAAAAATAATTCAAAATAAATCCACAACTAAAATTAATCAACTATCATTTATATTCCATTATTATACAAATACATTATTAACATTGATATTATTATAGAAAACTTCCTGTTATCAATTATTAAATTACTGACAAATAAAAATATAAGCTGAAATAAGCATTTATTTTTCACTTTCATAAAAATATATACAAATTTCCACAGCCGAGATGTTATTTTTAAAAAAATGATTTAATTCACAAACATTTGTCCAAAGTTTTAGGTTTTATTTTAAAACAATTAGAAATCCTTCATGTGCCTTTGAAGTTCAACAACTGAAATCTCCAGGGTATGAGAGATGTTTGATCAATTCTTTTTCTAAAATGAATGAAATAAGTTAGTAATTCAAGTGCAACTTAGAGATAAAGATTATAAAAACCTTAAGACATTTATAAAATTTGAAATAAATTTCCAATTATTCTAAAATACTGTAGTTCATTAAAATATAGTAAATATATGTCACAGGGTAAAACAATAACAGGTCTGAAAAGTTTCAATGAAATGCTATTTATACAGAAAGTTAAAACTTCAATAAGAACAATAAAAATCACCACAATAATAAACAAAAAAATCGATCCTAATAACAGTAATCCATGAACCCACTAATAAAATAAAATGACTAAAACAGGTTTTTACAATTAACTATCACAAAAAGCCACAAGAAATAATTCCTATTTTTTTAAGTAGTTTTTTTTTCCATTTTCTCAAGCTGTGAACAAAAAATATGTTAAAATTCAATTAAAAGGTTTTCTGTCTCTTCCAAAAGATAGGCTTGTGGTCTTGGAACATAACCCGAAATAAAAGTTCATATTTAGGGACTGAAGCCATCCCATCTTCAAGAAATAATTACAATTTATGGTTACCAAAAAGAGAAACTAAAATTCATTTCTTTAAATTACTGTTAATCAACTTCTTGAAAGCCTTAAAATATTATTTGAGATTTATTAAACAGTTTGAAATTGTTCAAATATAACGGAACTAGCTGATTCGGCAAACGTTGTTCTGCCATATGTTCTGATCATGTGTTTCCCGCACCAGATTTTTTTAATACGAAAGACATTTAAATTATTTGGTTATTGGTAACAAACAGCGTGACAAATGATTTTTATAAAATAGATATAATTTAATCTATCCTATACCCAAGGTCCCGGGTTCAAACCCGCAGGTGGTCCTAGGATTTTTTAATGGGAGTAAAAAATCCTTAGCTATGCTGTCCTTCGGAGGGGAAGTTAAAAAGTGTTCCCGAGCTTCTGCGATGTCAGGTAATCGTTAAATATCCCTATCCTAATTAAACCTGGATAGGCAAAATTTAGGACTCCCACTGTAGTATCATCCAATTAGCCATAGCAGCATAATTGGACCTTAAATAAAATAAATAATTTAATCTGAAGCTTATCCTTCGAAATAGTATATTAGTCTTTTTCGGATGTAACCCACCTAACCAACCCTAATATAGACAGTTAGACTTAAGTTATTTTGGACCGCTTCTTGCATCGGGAAGAGAGTTTCTATATAAAAAAGTGTCCTTTTTAGTGTGGTAATCCTAGTTACCAGTGAATTATTTCGAATCGCATCCTTTTAAAAGGAGAATCGAGTCAAAAACGGAGGTTCTCTTCCATTTTGAACCGTATCCTGGTTACAATAAATGTCAATTGTTAAGAATCCTTTTAACGAGAATGGCGACTTTAACTTAGAATAAAAAAAATACAATTAAAACAGTCCTTAAAATATGAAAATTGGGCATATCCTTCGAAATAGTAAATTAGTCCTTTTCGGGCGTTTTCTTTGTTGTTTCTAACGAAAATGAATAAACATTTAATTTAAATTAACTTTTAACTTTTTTTCAGCTATAAGTTTTTTTAATAGTTCTTGAATTGATAGCCAAGGTAAAGTAGTTAAATCAATTGCCGAGGTAAGTGAAAGTAAGTGTTGTCAGCACCAGATTTTCGTAATACAAACAACAGTTAAATGATTTAGATATTGGTCATACAATAATACTAAAATCGCGACTAAAAAAAAATGCAAGGGTGGAAGAAGGAAGGTAATTTTTTTTTTTTTTTTTTTTTTTAATCCCAAAAAAATAATACAGAAAACATTTTCATGAAAAAAATATTTTTTTGTATGGGACACCCGAATCACCTAGTGATATTAAATATACTTTATGACTGATTCTCAAACCTAACAAATATACATTAATTTTTTTTTTTTAAATCCTTTTGGAGGAGTACAACAACAAATATATATATTAGATGTAGAAACAAAAAAAAAAATCACATATTCTAATAAAAATGCACAATTCATTCATTTATTTAAAGTTATAAGTGTCATTAAAAAATTAATAACTGATTTTTCCGTTTACCTTACTTTGAAAGTATCTGAATACTTAATAACTGACTATTATTATTATCATCATTATCATAACGCATAACTAACAAAGAAAGAATCTTTAAGAGGTTTGAAAAGATTTGAAATTGAAATTACCTTGCTCAGTGAAATTGAAGAGAGGAGGAAGCGGCCTGCCCAAGGGCAAACAAGTTGTGGGGTCCCGAAGTTCATCAAAGAAGGGGTGAGCGCAAGCCTGGAGTGGGGAGATACGGGAGCTTGGGGTGTACTCCAGCAATCGGGAAACAAGTTCGATTGCTTCTGGGGGTGTCCTGGCTCTGAAGACCTGCAACAAAATTATATTGTACATCCAATCACTTCAAGTTGAGTTAGTTTATATATTTATACATCTTTTTATACCTCATCAGTTTATAGGATAAAGAAAAAACAAAACTTAAATCTTATATAACTGACTATTAAAATAAACATTGCTAAAAATAATTCAATTTTCATAGTATTAAGTAGAATTGAACATGCATTAAGAGTAGATGAAGATCACACATTTTCGATTCTTGTCCAGAACACGCTATTGGCCAGCAAATGCAATTTGACATAAATGAATGTGGTATATTTTAGCAGAACAGGAGTTGATAAACCGCAATGCGGTGCATTTGGTCTTATCCAGACTATTGAGCATTGTAGCATTATATTTTGTTCTAAATCGTTGATAAATCAATGCTGAGAAATTGTATTCATAGTATATTTTTCATATCAAGTCCGCAATCATGCAATAGTTCCGTTGAGTGTCTCCGAAGCAAGTCAATCACCACTCCTTTTTCTAATTTGATTAAATAGGAGAATATTATTACAAGCAACTCCCTTAATTTATAGATATTTACACAATCATAATCTACTTAAAATTTTCAAGTAAGGATGCCTATTTTAATTGCATAATCATACTTTTGTTAGATTTCATAGAGAATTAACACCTTCGTTAACGATTATATTAATTATGAAAAAAAGGAAAAATTAAAATCTAACAAAAAAATTTCACTATAACATATATACTGTTATGATTCCTTTTCATTCAAAGGCTGAGAAAGCCACATTGTGGTATTACTATTTTTCTTCCCCAGCCTTAATCAAACACATCCCTAGGCATAAAAATGCAGTTTGTCATCAGTAGGACTGCCCTGAAAAAAACAAAACAAAAAAAAAAAAAGCATTTTTTTTTTTTTTTTACTCTTAACACACTCAACACCTGGACTAAATGCTTAAAAACATAACATTGAACATAAATATTTTTAATCAATTGTATTCTGTGATACTCCGTGTTGTAGATTGTCTATGACCAATGCTTAAATTTGGTTAACAACAGTTGCAGGACGACCCGAGCGCTTGGCATCTTCCAAGTCAAAATTTCCAGTTCAGAACCAAGCAAACCACTTACGGATGGTGCTTTCCTATAAGGCATGATCGCCTAACACACTGCAAATTTTGTCAACTGTCTGTGCAGCAGATTTTCTTTTTCGCAAATAAAAAATCATTAAATGACGAAAATGAGTTTTTTCTTCTCTTCCATTTTGAGCAAGCAAAATACCACTTAAAGGTAAGGAATCTGGGTTGAAACTGGAGCATAAAAAACACTTGAATTAATCCTTATTTAGAATATGTTGACATTATTGACCAAGTAAACATGATTTTATAAAAACAGAGAGAATTAAATTGGAATATTAAAAAAGTCTATGAACATATTTTACAACCCAATACTTTAATACTAACGCAAAAACATTCTATATTTCTTAAATAAGAACTCTTGATTTGAGAGGTTAATAAATCACAAAAACCAATCTTCAATGGCTTATATTCATGTACTTAATATAAATCAAACAACCAAACACTATCCCGAATTGCAATCAACAAAGGAAAGGTTAATAACACCAATGAAATTATAATACTTAGGTTGTATTTTTTGAAACAAATATTATCAACTGTATTTTTGCAAGCAGAGAAACTTGAAACAGATAGTATTTTGATGACTATTATAAGAAGCCACATTTTTTTTTTTTTTTTTTTTTTTCATCAAGAAACTGTGGAGGATTTATAGCTATTAAAAAGAAAGTTAAGGGTAGGGATCCGATTCCTTTAAATGAAAAATTATTTTAATCAAAAAGGGTAACTTCTTGTTCTGGATGACAGAAAAAAATTAAGAAACACTGGAATGAAGAGGGATTCAATACTCCAAGCTAATGATTCAAAAAGACACCATCCTATAGATAAATTCTTTGTATTAAATTTAAAAGAATTAAACAATTAAAATTAAATAAGTCAATAATTAAAAAAAAAAATAGGTACAAAAATAAATGGTACAATGTAAATGAATAGAGAAAAGTATAATATTATAAATATGAACTAAGAACAAAGGAACCTATATAATGTCATGTTTCATAAAATAACTTTATAAATCTTATTTTAAAGCTCATCAGTGAGGGAAAAAACAACTAAGATTAATAGTACAGTAAAATTAGGTTTTAACCCGAACATCTAAAAAACTAAAAATCAAAGTCGTAATTTGTCATAAATGGTCTAGTATCCTCTCTTTATCAACTGGTAAAAAGTCCCATTAAATTAACATTGCTCTATATAAAATTAAAGAGCATTAAAATATCTTCAAAAATGATTATATAAATATTTTAGCTAAAATGAATGGTTGTGGAGATATTGAAGGGATAATATATGGCAAAATAATGTAACTAAATATTGATTTCTTATACTGAAATGGTTCAATATTTAGTTGGAAAGGACGCAGACAGGGCAAAGTGTAAATACAAATTTATGAGAATGGGAAAAAATGTATATTTACACCTCAGTAAGACCAAAAACAGAAAATAAGGATCTTATAATGGGTATATTATGTACTTCTTAGTATAAGCTATGTGATTTTAAGCTTAACTCACTAGTGTATAGTGCCAATGGTTAATTATGTTTTTTGGTCATAATTTAATGAGAAGTTACTCGCATGTTAATTATGATTGATCATATCTACGATAAGAAATGTTTAACAATAAAATTGGGTCTGGCAGTTGCCGATGAACACCCATATTTCGTGGAGTCTGAAGACATTTTTACTATTTTTGTGCATTTTACTGTATAGTAAGTACCTCTTCATTAACTCCACAACTATAGATTTTAGCATAAACATTTATATGAACTTTTTTGAAGATATTTTAATTTTGTATCGACTAAAGTTTTCAATAAGGATAATCCTTTTTGAGATATTCACAAAAAAAAAAGATTAAAAAAAAAAAATTCTGATTCTCCTCCTGGCCATACCAAACTTGATGCAGAAAACTTCGGGGCTTTTTACCAGTTAATAAGGGAAGGGTACTGAACAATTTCTGACTGATTTCAGCTATTTTTTTTTCTTTTTTTTTTTCTGCGTTTGGGTATTCTTCCAAATTTTATTGTACTATAAAGAAAATATTTAAAATTGTGCATGTGTATTCAAAATCCTGTCTAAATAAAGAGTACACAAACACTTTCCTTTTATCTAACAAAAAAAGTGGATGAAAGTAACCGTTAAAGTTGTACATGACGACTGTATGCTTCACCATAAAAAATAAACCCATAATTCTGCCCTCACAATTTTATCATTTTTGAACAAAATCAATTAAGAATTTTTTAAAGTATACTAGCAACAATATCTAATAAAATTGTTAGCTTTCTTAAATTTTCAATAAGAAACATAATGTTTAATAACTGAAAGTTAACGAAGGCAGAAGGAACAGCAAAAATTAGAAAATGAGTCATAATAAACTGAAACTAATAAGAAATCATTCCAACTAGTTTTCAAAATTGTAGATAGTTCTAAAAAAAATTGGCCAACCATGCATTCTACAAATAATGGATACCATCATAATTTAAAAAATTGTTTAACAGTTTAATTTTTTTAAAAATCATATGAGAAAACCAGACCAGATTACTTCCTGAAAACAATATTATACCGGCATTTTACCCTCATTTAGCTAAGGTAAATAAACTATAATAATTCAATGACACAAAATCAATTTACAACTAATTACTTAATCAACCAAAAATGTAATTAATAAATTGATGATGTTAATTATTAACTACTTTTGAAAAATATAGTTAGGAGTGTTGTCTTAATAGATTAAGTAAGCATGTGTAGGTACAGAATACCTTTACTACCTGATCTCAATAAAAAATTATAATACATAAAAATCACAAAACACTCAATAATAATGCTGGGGGAGGGAGGATCTATTTTTTAAGGAAAAACTAAAAACAATCATGGGTAAATGGAAAAATGAAAAAAGAAATTTTGAATATTTTTTGTTTTTTATCTAATCATGCTGTCAGTATATCTGCTTCGTTTTGCTACTGGTGAATATTGTTAAAGTAATCTTAAAGAAATAATTTTATAATTATTTGAAGTAACAACAAATATAAACTAACTTTTTACCGATGATGATAATCTAACAACAGATATAAACCCTAATAATTTTAAAGAAAAGTATAAAAATAATTCTAGTAAATAATTGTACCTAAACACACTATAACAATAATATAAAACCAATTATTAAGGAACATAAAAACATTTAAAAGTCATCAACAGATTGTCTGTCATCATTATTATAATTTTATGATCTCTATGATTAATTCAGCTGGTCGAGAAAATATTTGCCTATTCCTGGGTAGATATCATGATCAAACTTTAAATTTGTCTCGAAGATTTTAAGGTAATAACCTCTACAAATAGGATATGCAATGGACAGAGGAAAAGTTAGAACATCAAGGAGGCAGACAAACAATTTTACAAAAATGTGCAGACATCAATAGACTTCAAATATTCAAAAAACAATTTAAGAGAGAGAGAGAGAGAGAGAAAAAAAAATGTTTTATATAATCCAAAAAGCAAAAAATAATTTGTTTCTTTGAATATTACTTAAGATGGACAAAATTCTGCTAGTTAACTCTAAATTCTTCACTTTAATTTCAAATGCATATATTATTTAAAAAAAAAAAAAAAAAGCTTAGATGGTTAATTAAAAATGAAAAAAAAAAAAAAAAAAAAAAAGAGATGAATAAATCTGAAAATCTTAAAAATGCATTCACAACTTTTTTAATATACGGAGTTACGTTTACGTTAGCAGTATGCAAAAGAAATACTTAAGCATATAACGGCCTTAAGTCCCAAATGACCAAAATTTGTTTCAAGTTCAATGTTAACAACATCTTCATTTTTCTACATAAATTATTTGATTAAATTAATAAAAATAAAAAAAATCAGAACCAAATTTTAAATAAAAATTAAAGAGAGAATAACAAAACTGAGTTTGTTATTACAAGAAACAAGGCAACAAACAAATAACGAGCACTGAGGAACCAAAGCGAAACAGTTAATTAGATAAATCTGGATCTGGAGTGGATAGGTCATTTTCTCTGTTCAACTTGACTTACTCTAATTTTTTGGTGATTTGTGCTAGACTTAGGCGCTGACTTTTGCTGAAGTAACAACTGTAAAAGTTTACATCAATAAATAAAACCAAAATTATTAAACAACTTAAAAGAGCCATAACATCCATTTAACAAAAGTTTTATTTGATAACTTACGAACTAAGAATCCCAAAATGAATGTTATAAAACTTGATAGGGAATCATCGAAATTAACAAAACATTTATTGGAAATAGTTGTTTGTTTATTTATTTTAAGTCACTTTGTGCTACTATGGCTAATCGGACAATGCTACAGTGGGAGTCCTAAATTTTGCCTATCCAGGTTTTATTAGGATAGGGATCTTTAACGAGTACCTGACATCGCACAGGCTCTGGAACACCTTTTAATGTCCCCTCCGAAGGACAGCATAACTAAGGATTTTTAACTACCATTAAAAAATCCTAGGAGCACCTGCGGGTCTGAACCCGTGACCTTTGGCATAGGAGGCTGTTATGCTAGCCACCCAGTGGATCCCATTGGCAATAGTTTTGTGGTTTCTTTAAGTAATAATTAAATCTATTAAAGTATCTGATAATAATAAGCTTGGTGAACCAAAAGAGTCAATGTCGATACCACCAAATGTTGCCTAGCCTATACAAATTTGTCCCAAATTAAATATATTAATTTATTTTAAACCGCTGTCATCTTATTTTATAAGAATACTTATGTATTGAATTATTTTAAAGTTACACAATAGAATAATTTTGTCACTCTTAAGTCAAGGCTAAAAGAAATGACTTTTAGAATGAGGATACTTGTACTAATATCATCAACCTGTAATACCCATTGCCCCAGAAGGTGGCAGATTGTATTATCATTTAATAAAAAAAAAATTTAAATTAAAAAAAAAAATATCATCAAATTTACATATGCTTGGCACATGAAAATGAAATATCAATTATGAGGATGACAAGATAATACATCATAATTTTATTTCACATTATTTTAAATCCTTATTTTCCAAATGTTAATTTCCCCATTAAACACTTACCATTTTAAATAAATTTATTGATTAGCAAATTAATTTTAAGCTACTTATTTGAGCAGAACTTAATTTTAGTCAGTAAATATCAGCCAATCCTAATACACAATTAAGTATTATTCATTCTAAGCCACAAGGTAGATCTGCTAAGTTAAAAAAATGTACATTTCATCATTAGTCATAAAAAATATTAATTTTGTTGATATCGGTTATTTGTTTCAGGCTAACAGAAAAAATGGTCATTAAATCAATAACGGAATGGGGTATTACTTTTTCTTGCTCCAGCAAGGCAGCTGTTTAAGACTTAACATTTAAGCATGGTAATAAGATTACTTTAGTTAAGCAAATCAATTTTATTAAAATTAGCAGCATACATACATGCACAAAAACTAATTATGACTCTGTCATGTCTCAAGAAACAAAGTTGATAAACAGATTATGGATGTGTATATTAGCAAACAAAGAAATAAAGAATATCATGAAACATAATAATACACTTTATTGATTTTAAAATGCCCCAAGTTCTATTGGAGATTTTTGGAATCCAGTTTTAAGATTTTGATGTTTCAGCACTCCTTCTGATTAAGAAACATAGTTTCAATCCTAGATTTCCATTTCTATTAGTGCATCTTACCATGACTAACTCATGAAATAATGTATCGATTCGATTACTCTATTTTTCAAAAGTTCGTTTGGTCAAAACCCTTATGTCTAGAGAAGCAAACTTAACAACATCAATAGAATAGGAGGAAAACAAAACTTGTATTTAATATTATAAACTTGATATAAATATTCAGTGAAGTAGATTTTGAACCCAACTTTAGTTTTTCGAATAATTTCAAAACTACACTTTTTTTGGACCATTCTAGATATTATTTCAGATCTATATTTTATATTATAGCTTTTTAAAAAGCTAAAGAAATGGAAAATATCTAAATTGGAGCGATATTAGCAAAAATACAGCAAATAATTTTTCTGTTAGGCTTGAGATCTAAAATGAAAGAACCGACACTATAAATACTATATTATATCACAGTACTATGTAGCATAAATGTCTGTTATATGGGAATTATGCTATATAGCAGAACGTGTTATTATTAATTTAATACTACCATCTATTAAGTACAAATCTACATATGTTTTAATTCCCAATTATAAATAAAATAAAATAAACTTTATTTACTTATTTACAAATCGGCAAAATGTTTACAAACGATTTCTGATGAATCATCCTTACAATCAGCAAAAACAATTTTTTTTTGTAATTATAGTCCATTAGCCTAAATCACTAACATATGATAGAATTAAATTTAGATTATAGTACGATTCTATGAAAAATTATACAAAAAAACCTACACATAATTCTCAATTATTTTCCTAAATCCACTATACAGTTGTATAATTCATGGAAAACATGAAGATTTTAATAATAAACTATTATTAATATTATAACAAATTGTTATAGTGCCAGATATACACATTACGCTAACTCGATACAACCTTTTTTTCCATTGTAGCTATTCCTTTTTCTAATGTTGTTAAGTTTTAATAGCTCACTAAGGCACTAAAACATATTACTAATATATAAAATAAGTTGATCAACTGTTAACACAGTAGATAAACAACTAATTGTGTTTCTTATTCAATATTAATAACGTAGATATTACAAGAATATGCACCAAGTAGTAAATAAACCATGTTACTGAAAAGAACGTTGAACTATCGTAAAAATGAGGAAATTAATACCAACAGGAGGAATTCAGAAATTAATTACAAAGTAACTGTGAGAATAGATATGGCTGAATATGTAAGTTCAACAAGCTTTATATTTAAAAAAATAATTTGATGAAGTTCCCTGAAAATATAATAGAATAAAATATCTGAAAATACAAATAACAAAATGTATCAGTATTTACTTATTACATATGTAATAGCTGTGGTATAGTAAGAATATTCACAGGAAGAGTTTAATTAAAAATGCACATTGCATAATAAATGTAGTCTATAATTACTGCTGGAATAACATTGTAATAAAAATCTGTAAACTCAAAACAACACTGATCAACTAACAGGGTATTTTAGGAATGCTCTTTTCAACACGTAATAACGGTAGTAATAGGGTATTTGGAGGGCAGTTTTAATCACCTACACATTTTAATATAAAATCACAACTTTTAATATTTATGTTTTTATTTAGAAATAATTTTATAATCCCGATAATTTTATACTAACCTAATTACTAATAAGATTTAACACACACTGAAAGTCGGAGGGTAAGAAAAAAAAATTTGAAGCCTCAAGCTCTATATACATTGATTTAACACGCTTATATAATATAATATAATATAAGCCCAAATATAGACAACCTAGTTTCCAACTAAATCTTTTCTCTGAAATACACCTCTCTCCTAATTTTAGACACCTATAATCCTAAAATTACCTGTAATCTGAAAACCTTGGTTGTCAAATTGAACTTTGAAGTGAAACGGGAGACAACTGAGATAAAATTAAAGAAATTTCATGCCACACAAATTAAATTAAATCGAAAGATTCATAATTCAGTACTAATTAAATAGAAATATCTCTAAAATATACTATTGACTCAAATAATTAATTAGACCAATCACTTCTTTTTTCTAAACTATTAATTTGGAAATCATTGACAATGAATTTAATGTTTTAAATTCAAGCAAGACATGTTTAATAGCATTCAACATCTTTCCTGCTGTTATAAATTCAAATATCAAAAATCATTTACAATTTTTAATATTAAAATAATGATTCAAAAACTTCAAGTATTTTCCACTATATTAACCAATTATTAGTGCACACAAATGAAAAAACCCAGATAAACTTAACCAAAATAGATCAGGGCACTCTAAACTTTTTGGACTGCAGACCGCACTGAAATCTCCGGTCACGTGGTTCACATTGATACCTCCCCTAACATAAGTCCTGTTACTATTGATAGATTCAGGGGCCTACTATCTTAAATTTTAAAATGTAACCAAAATAAACCTAGATCAGAAGACAGGAGTGGCATTGGAGGTCCTCACAGCCTGGATTTGGCCCATGGACTACATTTCGTTCGAAGACACTTCCTTAAGATAATACTTGATGTAGATAATATGAAGTGTGTAAAAGCAAGATGTAGATATAGTTACCATAACATTTACTTTTTTTTCTATAATAATTTAATAAGCTATACTTTTCAAAAGAAAGAACTGATAAAGTATGGATTTTTGAAAATATAATTTATGTTTATTGATAATAGAAAATGCTATATCATACATATAAAAAAACACAGCTTAATTATAATCTATGAAAATTAACTATCTAATTTTACCTTTTGCCAAGGATGAGATTTGATCTGGGGGAACTTGAATTCCGTATAGTTGGGATTCATTTCCCGAATCTGTTCCCTTGTTGGAGTTCCAAGAACTTTAATTATTTCTACCAACTGGTCGACTCCTGAATCTCCAGGAAATATTGGCTGGCCAAGTAACAATTCAGCAAGAACACATCCCGCACTCCAAACATCTATGACACAAGTTAAAAACCCTAATAAGAACCTTTTTACATTATTTATTTTTGTAAAATCTATGAAAATATACGCTTCTTCATAGTAAAATTCAACATAAAATATATATATATATATATATATATATATATATATATATATATATATATATATATATTGATTCTAAAACAAACTGTTAAACATAGCTGTTACAGTAATAAAATAATACAGCGTACAGGCAATAAAATAATATTTATAGTGATAAATTAACCAAACGATAATGGGCAATCACCGCTGTTAAGTTTAGAACTCTATATCTCAGCTATTTCTTAACCGATTTCAAGGATTCCTTTTTTATTAGAAGGGAATTTGATTCTTTATTTTAAATTTAATTTTTGGGATTCATAAATTAGTATTGCATATATATATTATATATTATATATATATATATATATATATATATATATATATATATATATATATATATATATATATATATATATATATACACATATATATATACACATATATATATATACATATAGATAGATAGATAAAACTAAATTTCAATTCCTCAATTCCAACCCCCTCCTATCGCAGTGTTCTGATCCTACTAAAACTCATACATATTTTTCTCCATCTTCAAAAACAACAACTGAGTTATTGAATCAATACATTTTTAATTTGCTGCCATTTAAAAACTTTTTAGCTGATATCAATGTAGAGATGTTAAGATCATCGCTGGATGCACTGGTATTTTTTTTATGGCAAATTTTGAAAGAATCGGTACAGTAGTTTCGCAGAAAAGCCATGTCTGGTGTAGAGACTGATGGATTTTTTTTTTAATTCTCTATTCAGGTTCTACATATCTTTCAATAAAACCTCTAATTTTGAGAGGGGATATTTCTTGGGTAGATTACAAAGGTTCAGTATTAAAAATAATAAACCGAAATTGACAACAGACAAGCGAATAATTAGGATAAGCAGAATGAGACGGAAAGAATTTTGTATTAAAATTTATAAACCAAATTAAGAAAAAAAAATCAACAATAATAAATAATATCATTTAAACTTTTTTAAAAAGTTCATTAGGAAAACAAAATTCAAATATATTTACCAATTTTTGTGGTGTAGTCAATCGCTCCAAAAATAAGTTCAGGAGCCCTGTAATATCTCGAACAAATGTAAGACACATTTGGTTCTCCCTTAACTAAGTGTTTTGCAGATCCAAAGTCACAGAGTTTAAGAACTCCTGATTCTGGATGGAGAAGAAGATTTTGAGGTTTAATGTCCCTATGGCAGATGCCTAATGAATGGATGTAGCCTAAGCTCCTCATCACCTGGTACATGTATAACTGAAAAATAAATAATAATAATATTAATACAAATAACTTTATTCTGGGACTATATTCCTTAAGAATAACAATGTAGTACAGTAAATATACACTTCAATATATATATATGTCTGGCGGAGGGACCAATAAATAAATTTTTATTCAGAAATGTATAAAAAAACCTATTTATATAGATATATACAAAATATATGGAATACAAACAAATGGAAAAAATCTGCTATAAAAAAAGCTGAACAATTTCCAAATTAATGAATTATTCCACAACTCTAGGATTATGATAAAACAAATAATTTTGACGTATGTTGTAGGATAGTGGATTTACCATTTTACATTTAGGGTGCGTCTCATTGGGATGCTAGAAGGTGTTGGATAAGATGGGATTTGAACGAGAGAAGGGAAGAAGTATGGAGAATGTGATTAGGGAGGGAATTCCAGAGAGAAGCAGAGCGGATATAGAAGGAATTATCAAAAGATTTAGTTCTATGGGGAGGAATGTAAAGGTCAGAATGGCGTGATCTGGATTCAAGCGAGTGAATTGAGGATTTGAAGTGAAGGATACTGTGAATGCATGGAGGATCTTGAGATTTAATGGCTTGGTAGAGGTATGTTCTGATGAAGTATTGTCTATGTATGGAAGGTAGGATCCACATCAATTGACTGGCAATATAAAGCAATTAAGAAACTGCCTTACTTCACAAATGATATAATAGGTCTATTCTCAGATGATGATTTTTCCTTTTGCACAAGCTCACTCTTGACTACCCTGTTTATGCATGCGCAATACAGTATTAGAACAGAAAAACTTTACTAAACTAGAGTGAATAGATGTATTATGCTTGCGCAGCAGGTAAAATAGTCGTGTGGGAACTGGACTGGTATAACATTATAACATAATAAATTATAAGTTATCCTCAATTTGTTAGTTCTTGTTGTGTTTTTAAGATTTGAACCATTTACTTTAATTCACAGTTATTAGAAAGGACAGGTATTTTATTTCCACTCATTACTGTTATCATAAGTAGAGACGGATTTCCATGATTTCGCACGTTCTATTTGCTTGCATGTATCAGCTTCAAACCCAAACACCTATCCTGTTAATGCATTAGGGAATAACATATTACAATTTATGAAATTGCATTTTTTGGGCTAAATTGCAAGTTTTTATTTAAATTGCATTTTTTTACCTTTTCATTTAAATTTGGTTATTAAATTTTCATAGCACAATTGAAAGAATCAAATTTTCAGTTATAAAAATACATAGATATCACTATTAAATATTTCAAATTTTGCTTTTATATTTTTCTTTGGGTTTTTATATAGTGAAATTATTCGTTAAAAAGTGGAACGGAAGTCGGTAATTTCGGGTAAGAAAACACAACCGTCCGACATAAGGTATTTCAGGGTTTTAAAGACATTCATAGTCTTTATTCATTTAAGGTCATTTTCGAATTCGCCACTTTAGCCGCTAATATTAAGATATTCATTGTTATTGTTGTTGTACTGAATCCCCACTCTGTTTACAACTTTTTAATATTCTTTTTGAGTATGTTTTTTTGTAAATGAGTTTTCAAATCTCAGAGTTTCTTCAGAATTTATAGTGGTTGGACAATGCCAAAAGTAGAAAAAAGGGTCTCATCGAAAAGTAAATCCTGGATACTTAATTACTAAAGGCTTAAATCTGATGGGAAAACTTTGTTTTGAATTACTTTTGATAAATCAAAATCAATCGGGTGTAAAAGAAAATCTTCATCAGACACAAAAAAACAAAACAGGTAACAAAAATGTTTTCCTAGTTATGATTTAGGGTGTAATTTATAAAAAAAATTATTATTTATTTTGTTATTAGTTGGACATGGACATCTATTGAATTGAAGCTAAAAAAAAAAAAGGCATATTGAAAAGCAGTGGTCAATTACCATTGAATATTTTTTTAAAATTAATTACCCTGTTCTACATTACATACCTTTATTTATTATTCATTCCCATTTCTTATGAATCCTTCAAACCGTTTTCAGTTAGTTTTTTTAGATTCACTTACTAACGTTAGTAAATTCACAATTTAATTAACAAATGAAGGGACGAATCAGACTAACATTTGATTGATTATCAATTAGTTGATTAAATTAGTCACTGATTTAGATGATTTTACATAGTTGATGAAATGTCCTATATAAATATTTTCTTTACATGATTTGTGTTTTTGTTTTTTCAACTATAGGTAAGTAATATATAGATTTAGGTTAATTTAAATTTAATCGCTGCACAGTAAAATAGTCACAATTGAATTAGATTAAAAATTTAAATATAAAAAATACTTATAAAAATAAATTTAAATTACAATTAATTTTCTAAAACTTTTAATGCATTGTTTAGAAGAAAAAAGAGAAAAAAATAGAATAAAAATGAATACAGCCTGAAGTAATCTTATTATTTTATTTTTAACGTCACTTTATGCTACTATGGCTAATCGGACGATGCTACAGTGGAAGTCCTAAATTTTGCCTATCCAGGTTTTATTAGGATAGGGATCTTTAACGAGTACCTGACATCGCACAGGCTCGGGACCACCTTTTAACGTCCCCTCCGAAGGACGGCGTAACTAAGGATTTTTTACTCCCATTAAAAAATCCTAGGACCACCTGCGGATTTGAACCCGTGACCTTTGCCATGGGAGGCTGTTACGCTAGCCACCCAGCTACAAGTGAACCCAGAAGTTAATCTTAATTAACTACATGAGTAGCAGGAATAATATACTGACTTACTTTTTTGTTATCATAAACTTCATAATGATGCTCAATTAATTATTAACAATGAATTACAATTATTTTTTGATACTTGATTAATAACAAAAATTAGTACTTCATACTATAATTAAAATATAAAAATGGTGGTAAAATATGAACCATATTCCTAAATATAATTTTTAGTTCTTATGAAAACTGCAAACAAAATATTTGTTTACCAATTATTTTGAGCTCTGTAGTTTAAATAATATGAGTACATTGGTTACAACTAAATTGGAAACTTGGAAATAATTTTAGAATAAATGAAACAATGGTAAAAAATGCTTACCTTAATAAAACTAATGGGTATGGTTTGTTTAGACTTGCTATAGTGTCTGGCGACTTTGTACACTGTTTCAGGAATATACTCCAATACTAAATTTAAATACACCTCATCTTTCTGAAATAGAAAAAAACATTATGAGCAAAATACATAACATATTTTTTAACTAAAATGTTATTATTACTTGAGTGCTGAAATGATTCAGTTATACAAAACTATATCCAAATTAATATAGTTTCTAAAAGTTTATCACCTTATAGCTTGTCTATTAAATTTGCAATGTCATGAACATTGTTTTAACCGCCTATTTCAATTTTTGAGCATCGCAAATAAATTATGCTCTTCCTCACAAGATAATATTAACTTCAGTAAAATGTGATTATGAACAAATAGCACTCTGTTATAACCAATCATGGTTTTTAAGGTTTAAATTTTTGTTCAATCTCCAACACCTTCCTTTCTATCTATGCTGATGACACTTGTGTGTTATCAGTAAATAACAATCCTACTGTTGCCTCTCAAACTCTTCAATCCTATCTCAGAGACCTAGAGGTATGGTATCAGAATTGGAGAATTAAAACCAATTCCAAGAAATCCCACCAAATTACCTTTACCCTTCATCGTAAACCTATGACATCCTGCCCAACAGTGTCCTTTAATAATATTCTACTTGAGCCGGTAGTTAAACAGAATTGCTACCTAGGACTCCTACTTGACAAACGTCTTACATGGAATTCGCACATAGGACTGAAACGATAAGAAACTGCCCGTCACTTTCTCTTACTTCAACACTTACTATACTGACGCTCTACCCTTCCACTTATCAACGAAAGGCCCATCTATATCATCATCATAATACCTCTCTTGACTTATGGTGTTGAGCTTTGGGCTCTACTAAACCATCTAATTCTTCCCATACTCAATCCTTACAATCCAAAATTATAAAAATAAACTCATACAGTCCTTAATGTTGATTTGGCCCAAACCAGGTATCAATCCTTGCATGACAAACTCCACTCCCACTTTAACTAGATTCAATCCTTGGTTTCTCTTCTCTTTCTGACAATCCCCCGAAATATCTGAAAAGATGATGGCCTCGAGACCTTCTAGTTCAGATTACTTTGTGTAGTACTGCCAATGGGCATTTTCTCTTCATGTATTTTTCATATATTTTGTCTAATAGCTTATTAAATTGATGTATACTAATACAGTTGGAAATTTCAATAAATATTTGTATTAAATAAAATAGACAAATGCTTTGATCAGCCATGAGATGTAAACAAGACATTACTTTTAAAATTTATATAAATGTGTGGTTATTTATTTAGTTGAGAACACACTGATATATTTGGGTAAAGTAGGATTTAAGAATCCTATAGCTAGAACCATTTGTCAAAGTTTTATCATCAAATACAGAGACCAAAACAGAAGGACAGGATGGATCAATAAAGCCAGGGGCAAAGTTATTAGGTGATTCCAACACAGTTTGTGGTAAAAGTAAAAGAAGGGTGAGCCTTAAACAGAGGATGAACAGCAAAACTCTGAGTGGTTTTTTCAGTATTTTTTTTTTTTTACTATGTGTACAATTTTTACCAAAAATAATAAAAACCTTCAATAAATTTTTTAACTGACTAAAAAGTAGACATGTTAAAATATTCTGAAATTCAAAATGACTTATAAACAAAATAAAAACTCTTCCTATGATGGTCAGTCAAAAGTTAAATAGATAAGTAGGAAACTTTCATTTAATGTTTTAAATAATATTAATTAAAAATAATAATTTCAGGAAAGAGGCATTTGATAATTTTTCTCATGATAAATGTCTTGATTGTAATGAAGTAGTAATTATATTAAAGCAACTTTTTTTTTTTTTTTAAATCATAGGGATAGATAAGAATCTGACCAAAACAAGCTCAGAGACAAAAATATATAAAGAATAATGAAAAATAATATATAAAATATAATTTTAGAGAGCTAAGAAATAAAATTTTAGAGCCTGCTTCAAGAGGACTGAACAGTCATCACTGAGCACCAAAGAGCAAATCAGAATCATAACAAGTTTTTACAGAGATTCAAATTTGGAGATACAGAAAAAGAGAGGAAAATCACAAAAAATTAAATACAAGTTTGCTGTTATTTCTACTTTAAAAAAATAAGTTCACATTTAGTAGCATAATAGACATTTTTCTGATAAAATAAACTGTTTGTGTACAAAAAACATAGCAAGCATTTAAGATAAAGAAGCATGATTAAACTTTATAAATAATTATTTAAACAAACTATTAAAATTATAAATTGGTTGTGATAAGATATGCCAAAAACTAAAGGCAGATGCTGGAATATAACGACTCTTTACTAACAAACTAGAATTAGAGTAACCAGCTTACCACATTGCGAATATTTTTAATACCCTATGAAAAAAGGAATTCTAAGGAACACCATTGATATTTTATCAGAAAATATTAACACGGATTCTCCACCTTATAAGCACAAGAGTTTTTAGGCATTGTTACTCAATAGGACAAAAATCATTACAAAGATGGCAAAACTTTGTAGAAAGCTTATAATGATCTTTATCTGTCTTCTGGTCCACATTAGTGACTTTTTTTTTACAATTAGTGCTATGATAAGGCTGTTGAAGAAAACAAAATTAAGTGTAACAATTATTTTTAACCTTCCTATTTATATAGCACGCTATATGTTACAGTTGATGTAAATATTCATAATTTTTTTTAACCATTTTCTTGACTACTTGTATTATTATATAATTGGTAATGTATTGTAAGGACAAAAAAAGATAGTACTCTCATAATTATTCTAATTTTTATTTTGTTCTGAAATATGCAAAATTACAGGAGTTAATAATATTTCAGGAAAACATCATTTTAACATTTAAGGGAATTTTATAACTCCGAATTAAAAATAAAGATGGATTGATAGTAACTAGAGACAAAAAGATACTGGAGGAATGGAGGAAACACTATCAGGAAAAATTTGCTGAAAGATCTGCTCCTAATGGTGACCAAGGAAGAGTAAGTCAAACAGGTGTGAAGGATATGGATGACTGTATCACCGAAGAGGAGATGGAACTAGCAATACAGAGACTAAAACTGGGTAAAACCTCAGGAAGAAACATCATGCCTGAATTTATAAAGTATGGAGGCAAAGAAATAACCAAGACACTCCAAGTGCTGTTTCAAAAGATATGGGATGAGAAGAAGATACCCCAGATTGTGAGAACAATATTATTGTACCTAATCATAAAAAAGGAGCTCAAACCCAACATGAAAACTATCGGCCTATATGGCTCTCACCCGTTGTGTGTAAAATATATGCCAGAATTGTGGAACAATGGCTGAGGAAACTCATAGAAGAAGGCCTGGAAGAAGAAGAACAGGCAGCGTTCAGACACGGTAGACAAACACAGAACTATATATTCTCTCACAAAATGATAACTGAAAAGACAGGGGAAATAGAGAAGGATATTTATTTGGCCTTTATAGACCTCAAAGCTGCATTCCATTCAGTGCCAAGAGATGAAGTATGGGCAGCTTTGCAGTATAAAAATGTTCCCTCAAACCTTGTTGCAGCTAAGCAAGTCCATTCATCAGAGACCAAAAGGAGTAATACGCCTAAATGGAAAAGAATCCCAGCCTTTCTATTTCCAGTTGGGGTCAAACAGAGGAACAGCCTTAGTCCCTTGCTATTTATAACCTTGTGGCGAAATATAAATCTGTAGAGAAGACTACACGAACCTAATTGGTATAAAACTTGATGCCTGTATCAGCGAGCCATGATTTATATAGCAAACTATATGTTACAGTTGATGTAAATATTCATAAATTTTTTTAACCATTTTCTTGACTACTTAGGTAATGTGTTGTAATGACAAAAAAGATAGTACTCTTATCATTACTCTAGTTTTATTTTGTTCTGAAATATGCAAGATTACAGGAGTTAATAATATTTCAGGAAAACGTCATTTTAACATTTAAGGGAATTTTATAACTCTGAAATGTCTTAATCACCAAATTTATGTCACTTATATCCATCATATAGATGTGTACACTGTATTAGTTTCATATTTTTTCACTTAGTCCATTGTGAGATATTTTCATGTAAACATACGGAATAACAAGTTTCTGCCATTTTTGTAAGTTTGTATACAAAAAAGGACTTTGTTCCCAGGATACAAAAAAAGAAGAAAAGTTTCTTAGTCCTTAGTAAGTAGTTTTAACTACCACCAGAATAAAATTTTTAATTATGTCGAATTTTAAGCATGTTGCAATCAGAAGCAATTAACATTGTGAGATAACATGAAGCAGAACAATTTTAATTTTCACGGAAAACGAAAACAGCAGTGACACAAATCAACAGTGGTCATAGTTTTGAAAATTAATATTATTATTCATTTTACGAGAGATTTTTATGTGCTTTTCTTTAAATTTTAATATGTTAATTAAATTAAATAAACATATAATATTATTTTTTGTGTAATATACATTTTTTAATGAGGTTATGTTTAACTTTGGAAACATTTTTCTAATTGAGTGATGCAATTTCTATGAACACTGTATTATATTGTATGAACTGTATTATATTGTCAATAGTTAATAACAAATCTCCTGCTTGGTGGGATTGGTTATTGGAAAATTACTGAATGCCCTTAAAACAAAGATAAAAAAGTAAGAATGATTGAACTATGGTATAACTACAGTGTTGCTAAAACGGATTTACGCATTATATATTGTTTTTATATCCCACTAAGTGGATAAAGTTTCTATATAAAGAAACAATAAGGTAAAATACTGGATTATCCAACTTAACCATTGTAAAAAGCAAAAGGGGGCAACACAAAACTTTGGCCTTGACATTCAGATTTTGAAATTGGCCTAGAAAGAATTTATAATTGACACCTGCAGAATATTGCAGAAATATATTAATAAATTATCAGAAGGAAAAATAACCTACATTCCCTTGATCTTTCCGGGATGTAGATGTAACTCCATACATCTGAGAGAAGAAAAGAAAAATATATAATAAATACAATTTAAATAAAGGAATCTCACATATAACTTAAAAATATAAAATTTGAGTAGATTGAAAAATTTACTGTACCTTATCTCCACTAGAATAGAAGAAGTATTTCAGTTTTACTATGTTACAATGTTCTAGGCGCCTCATTATTTGCAATTCCCGGTTCTGAAAAATATAAGTACCAATAAAAAGAAATTGCCACAAAATATCTTACATTGTATAATAATTTCAAAAAAAACAGATTAAAAAAAAAAGGAAGTTTAAAATTGGTAGATTTCAAAATAATAATGAGCTGATAGCATGTTATCAACTCACTAAATAAAATATTTATAATAAATAATTTAAACTTCTACAAAGCTAACTTAAATAATCTTCAAAATGAGAGTATTTATAATGTTTTATAAATGTATAGTTCTAGAGTAATTAAAAATTGAATCAGCTTTAACATGAGCAGGTGGAAAAAAATACTTTATAAAACAAGGGTAATAAGTTCAAAGCTATATCTCTCCTAATACAGGTTTCCTAAGACTTCACAGATACAAGTATTTTCTGTTTACCTATTTTCCAAACAAAAATTTTTCTTTACCTATACAGATGGCCAAGTTATGAGTAAAACATCTCAAATTAATTAGATTTATTTTAATCTGATCTGATCTTTAATTTTTTCTCGATCTTATAAATAATTCAATAACAATGAATAACATTAACATACCTAATGGCATTATTTATAATATCTCAAAGAACTGATTAAAAAAAATTATGATAGAGTAATAGAGGTATAAAATCTGGAACCAAAATACTTTTGCTAATGTAACATTGTGAGGATCATTGAGGATTGACCTGTGACATCTGTTCTTAATTTAAAAAAACAAACTAATAGTCTCGGGAAAAAAGCAAATAATGCATGAACTTTGATCATAGGATTCTAATATCTTAAGAGATTAAACCTAAAGTTTTAATGAGGATTGAAATTTCTTATCTGGGTGATCACAAAGGTTCACTGCTAAAAATAATAAACCAAAAATTCTGAGTGCAGCATATCTAAAATAAAAAAAGAAATACCAAAAAAAGACTGATACATACAACAAGAGACTTGCCAGCTTACTATTAAAAACTTATCATTCAATACCATTATCAGCCTATTAGACTAGTTGTTACTAATATTGAGAAACTAGGAGCTCAAAAGAACCATTAAACTCCTATCTTGAATCATTACAATCGAAAATCCTTCCAAGAATCCAAAATGCTACTTATATTTTCGTAAACAATACTATCCATAAACAAATGTTATTTCAGCCGTGGAACGACCCTGGGGTATGGAGATCCTCTAAGAGCACATGCAGCCTCTATCTATAAAGTGGGTACCCAAAATTGGGGGGAAAAGCTGGCTGCTGAGTGTGATTTAGGTCTAATCACGTCCTACCATGGAATCTCTATAAGTACTGAACCCGAGACCATTCATGAATTGTAGAGGTAAGTGTATATATATATAATTTTTTTTAATATATAGAGGCTTAAAGCACTATCTATTAGTTCATAGCACTAGTTCATCCTCATTTTGCAAATTGTTTTTTCTCCTCTAAATAGGCATACTGATTTTAGTATAATTTTAACCATGCCCATGAAAACAGATGATCCTTAAACTTTTTTTTTTTGTCAGGAGTACCAACTCGGTCATTCTGCCAGGCAGCAGGGAATGTTAATTACACATTTTTTGAAGGAAGATATAAATGAAAGAACCATCAGTCGTTTGTTTACAAAATTTTCTTCAGGTGATAAGACATATGAAAATCTGCCCTTCTGGACAGCCTCAAACATCAATGGAATAAGAAGATCTTCAGAAAGCTGTGGAAGAAGAGCCCTATAAAACAGTCAGATAATGTGCACCAAAACTTGTCACAAGTCATATGATGGTTTCCAGGCATTCAAAATTGATTAGACAGGCAAAAAAGCTTGATTCCTGTGTCCCACATGAGATTAACCAACGTCAGCGTTGAACTGTCGAGGGACGTATGTTTCTTTGCTTGATCATCAAAGAAACAAACCATTGGGGAAAAGTGGATTATGTATGACAATAGTTCAGGTCAATAGTTAGATGGCGATCAATGTCCTGGGCACATCCCATAACAGAATCTCTAGCCGAAAAACTTAATGGTTACTGTGTGTTGGTCTATTGGCAATTTGATCAAGCAACAGCTGGCACTGGTAAACAGGAAATGATCTATTCTTCTACATAATAATGCCTGATTTCATGTTACAATACAGACAGTGAATGAATTAAAGGAGTTGGAATATGAAGGTCTACCACATCTTTCAACATGTGACTTAAAGTTTTTCAATTCTGGAATAGGAAACATGGTAAGCCATTGGCAGAAGTATATCGAAAATGAAGGTAAAACATTTGAATAAAATTTATGTTAGATTTTTTATTTTCTTCTTAGCTCTAAAAAATGCCATTTCATGTGTTACAACCCAATAGATAGAATAATCCACAAACAATAAAAGTTGCTTATCACGGAGTAATCCACTAACAATGACTGTTGGTTATCACCAAGTGCAGAATAATCCCCAAAGAATGACTTTTGTTATTCAAGAAGAAATGAATATACAACAATCGATATCTTTCAGTCCTCAGTTTATCACCAACCCTGAAGTAGTCAATATGAATTCAAAAGAAATGGAAATACCCCTTTTTGATAACGGAAAAATATCAGTTCAATATCATTGAAAAGCAAGTAAGAGGGTAGGGTAGCTGAGCGGGTTAGAGTGCGTTGCTTTAAACGCGTGTTGCCTAGCAACACAAGAGGACCAAATAATTACGAGTTTGAGACTACGTGCTTGGGAGGGCTTTAAATTCAGCATTTATCCTCTGCCATCACCCTCTGGCACGAGAAACCCTGTAAAGCCTTCAAAGGCGAGGTGGAAAAAACTAAGCGGTACACCAAACATAAGTATTGGAATTTTTATTTTAAAAAAATAATTATTATAAAAATAATACTGGGAAGAAACAAATTTAGATTTCAAGAAAGTAAATTTGTGAAGATAAAATACATAATTTATAAGATATAAAGCAAAGTGTTGAGGTTATAACAACAAACAAGGAAGAGGACCCTAAAGATGCATCACCGATTTTGGTGAATTTTTTTTTTAGGTGAAACCATTAGACTGAACAAAATATTAGAGACCAACGCTTCCCGGGAGTGACATGAAAAAATCGGAAAGCAGAATAACAGATTTTATTTCTCTTGTAAAATCAAATCAATTTCAACATTTCTTTTTTTTCTGTTGGATAGTAATAACAACAAAATTTGGTATTCCTCAATTCACAAGGCAGAAAACAGATTAAAAAAAATGATATTTGGATTCTCATATCTTGAAAAGTGAAACCTCAAATATTGAAGGATGTTTTTTTTCCTTCTTAACCGATTAATATAGTTCATGACTGTTTTATATATATATATATATATATATATATATATATATATATATATATATATATATATATACACACACACACATAGAAATAAAGAAAAAATGTTATATGTAAGAACTTGCCTTAAACCTTTTGTCCTGGAGAACTTTTTTAATAGCCACCATTTCATTGGTGTCGCAAAGCTTTGCTTGGTAGACAACACCAAAACTTCCATTGCCAATTACTTTTGTATCAGTATAGGATACTTCTAAAGGCCGATCTGGTCCTTGGCCAGGCGTCGCCACAACTGTAGTCACCTTATTTCCATCTTTACCTGTCAGAATAAAAAAAATAGTTACAAAAACAAGTTCACACATAAGTTATCCCTCCATGGGTAAGGTGAATTTCAGACTCATACAGGGTAAGGTGGGGTCAGATACGACTACTATGCTACTTTTAGAAATAAGTTTAAAACTTTTTTTGAGGGTTAATAATAGTACTGCATATTATTTTATATAATCAACCAAAATAACAGTAATAACAGAAAAATAAACAATTGGATTCGTGCAATTGTTAATAAATTAATTAATATTGCTTAGGAGTAAATAATGTTCAACGGCTGAGGAATAAAGAAAATATAAAGGGTAAACAAATTTATTTAAGGTATTATAATAACCAAAAGTCATTAAAATAGTTAAAACAAAAAAACTTGTGAACAAAAAAATTGTAAATGAACAAACAAAACTAGTGAAATACTATCTTTAAAAAAACCTATTGATTTATAAACTTAAATATCAGCTTGTTCAGATGATATTTCTTCGGAAAATTGTGTTAAAAATTACTCTTTTATGCTCACTCAACAACCCTCGAAAAACACGTTTTCCTCTCCATAGCAGTTTAACTACAATAAGATCAAAACGTTTAAAAATAGTTTTAAGATTCAATTAAAAATAATTAAACAAATAATTGACGAATTTAATGTCTATGCCTGATAGAAATTTGTTACATACTGAGTAAGCTATGACCCACCAAGAGAGTGAACAAGCTAAAGGTAAGATAGTTGTTACTAGGAAGTGACTTGGAAAACCAGCTCCAGTAAAATGGGAAATAAGAATGACTTCATAGGGAGCTTGAAATGCAGTGGTCTTCAAAGCTATTGCACGACTGCTTTTTAAAAAAACAGACTCTAGCATTGGATCTGACCCCAACCTTACTTATAAGCGTTATAAGAAGCATCTAAAATTGACAGTTTGAGAAAATTAAAATCAATTTTCAGGGGACAATTTTTTTGAAGAGTATTTGTTATTAGGTACTGCGAATATTTAATTCAGAACTTCTAGTTTATAAAACATTAGCAAATACCATAGTAAATAATAAGTTATCCTAGAATTACCATTTATAATCCCCTGATAGAGAACCATAGCATTTAAATCATACATTAATAATAATCAAAGCGATTTAAAGAATATGAAATAAATTGTTATGTCCTCAGTGGGTTATTAACCATTTTGGAAGTGCACTATGCGTTTAGTCTCTTGTTACATACTTTAAACAGCTAATAATAAACATCACCCAAGAAAGAACACTCACTGAAAGTAAACCAATCAGGTCCTCTGCTATCACAATCAACCATTTTTCCAGAGAAAAAATTAATTAAATACTCAATGGGTGTTGTGGAAAATCTTAAATTGCAAAACTTTTAATACTTTCTTATCAACAATTTTTAAATCATCAAACTAACAATTTATATATAAAGCCTTCATATCAAAGCTACTACTAATCTGCCCCTTAATGATACAGCTAAATTTACATCAACTTGGAGGTATAACCTAAATTCTACTTACACTTTTAAACATTCCAAGTAAACATATGGTGTAATGATAACTTTACTGATAAGTAGAATCCAACATTTCTCAAATTTTAAACTTACGAAACAATTAAAGGGTATAGCGGGTAAGAATAAGATATCTGCCCCCCGCGGCTTTTTTGATTCACAAATCGGGGATCGACTAGATGTCAATACAAATTATTCACCTAATTGTTTAACTCTTTAACACAAACTGTTTTCGAGATTTTTACAAAATCCTCCTTTGTCGATTAAATTATTTTGGTTTACTATTTTTAATGATGAACCTAGTAATCAACCAAAAAAAAAATCATCTCCCCACCCTCAAAATTTGAGGGCTTACGTTTCAAGATACGAAGAACCCGAATAACGAATAAAAAAAACTCCGTTAATCCGCCATCCGCGGCATTTCTCCGAAACTTTTGGATAAACGTTTTTTAAATTCGCCACAAAAATACTAGGGCATGCAATGATGATCATAACACCTAGACGTTGATATCAGCTGATTATTTTTAAAATGGCGGCCGGTTAAAAGTGATTTAATTCAATAGTTCGGTTATTTTTGAAGATAGAGAAAACATTTAGTATTTTTTTTTAGCCAAATAAAAAACGCGAATAATTATACTTAAAAAACTTGTTATTTTTGAAGATAGAGAAAAACATGTACATAATTTATAACTTTTCAGGTAAATATCACATGTCATCAAGATTGATAAGTACGCTGAGTATGATAGCAACACAATACAGCTGGGCAGCACTGTTTGTTTTATAGTAATTTTGATAAATAAAGCATTTCTCTCTAGAATCAGTAAAGCGCGATAAGAACAAAAACAAAAACAGAGAAAAACAAAATAAGAAAAATTTAAATTTTGTCTATATATATATATATGTACGCTTGTAACTCAATCAAATCAAAAATCTATCACCGAATTTAGTCAGAAAATGTCTTTTATACTCCTATATTCTCAGGAATTTTTTCGTATTTTTGAAGTTGTGGAACAATGTAAACAATTAATTAATTTATTTATTTTATTTTTTTTTTTTTGTGAAATTTATGCATGAAAAAATAAGTTTATAATTTTTTTCATAATGTTCCACAACTTCAAAAAATTGGACAAACATAAAATAAGTGATTCTAACAAGTAAAGTTATAAGCGATTCCGACACATCCATCAAAGCCTTTTGTGGTAAAATGTTTAATAAGTAATGTAATTCTAAATTTTTGATAAATAAATAATTTTCTATAACAAAAAAATATAAGTTTGTTTAAACGCAAAATTTCAGAAAGAATGTAGTTTTTATTTTTTTTTCATTTTGTCCCATCACTTGGAAAATATTCTTGATTATTATAAAAGACATTTTCTGACAAAATTTGGTGATTGACACATTTAAGAAAGGTTTTAAAAAAAACATGTTTTGATTTTCTTCCTTTCGCTAAAAATTGGCTCTTCTTTTAAGAATCATGATCGTAACAGTTTTTTTTACGCTTTTGACTCCTAAGAATCAGAGAAAAAACATCATTAATTAATTTCGAATTTGAATATTAAAGAAATAATAAAATCGAAAATTGAGGTTTTTGTAAAAATCTCGAAAACCGTGGGATTTTAAGAGCTGAAAAATTGGGTCAATCGTTTTTATTCGACATTAAACCGATTTCCCATTTTTAGCCAGCTATACCCTTCGTAGTTAACTTCACTCATTTGAAATTTAATTCGTGAATCTAAGGAAGCACAATTCAACTTTGCTAAAAAAATAAAATAAAAATGGGCAAAACTATTGATCTCATAAATAATGAGGTCAGGAAGCCAAGTAATAAAATTATAATATTGACTCATTTCTACAAGTATACACTCATTATTTCAAATATTTTTTACACAAAAACAAAATCTAGAACTGTAAGATGCCTAATTTATGCATCCAAGAATAACAAACAATGGCAGATAAAAAAATATATGTAAATACATCATATAGTAAATTTTTTTGGAGTAAAATTACTTAAAATAAATGTAACTCTATATTTCAATTTTATTCTAAACACCTCATACTCAGTGAAAGAGGTTGAACCAAACCGTTAACAGTTTATTAAATTGAAAAGTTTATACAATTAAATACTAATTTATAAAAAATGTGTTTAAAATTAATTACCAAAACACACACACACACGCAAAGATCATTAGTTAGTTCTATAATTATTTAATACAGAAATCTTTGATTTTAACTACAAAACTAAAATATTAAATCAATGTTTTATGATGTTATTAGTTGTGAAACAGAAGTTGATACTGATAGGACAGTTCCCTCATTGCTCATTAAATAAATAGCAGATCATAGTAAGTACATTTCTTTTTGTTCTTGCCGGGACCTGTTGAAACAGAAGAAATATACTTACTATGATCTGCCTAATCTCCAAGCGATGAGGGAATAGATCACATAAACACTAACAGAACAATGTAACATATGTTTTGTTTTACACATAACATTTTTTTCCCAATAAAATATAAGATTTGTTCACTACAGCATCATCTGTGTTTTTACTTAGTACCATTATCTGGTATTTAGGCTAAAACATCACATCTCTCAAACAACATGATAAGTGGTTTTGATCTTGGAGGAAAATCTGACAACAGTGACCTGATCCCAGTCCTGTCAGACTCCTCAGGTTATAATTGTCCATTGAAAGAAGATTAAAAATTCTCTATGATTCTCCTAGAAGTGGCGTGTTGTTTAGTTTAACTTGTTGCCTAGATCTGCCTTCATTTTTTCTTAGCTAAGGCTAATACCACAGACAGGCTATTATCTCTGTTTTGAGCCTTTTCAAGAGAGGTCATCTGTCTTCGCATTAGTTAATAAGGCTCAATGTTTAGAAACATATTTGACCTGAACCTTAATGGTTAGAGAGAAAATGGTTTTGCTTTTGAATTTCTCCACAGATTCGCGCTGAATTGTATAAGCATCTTGAGATTAACCTATCTTGCATAAACTCTCATTAAAATTAAGCCACATATGGGATGTAAAAAGGTGTATTAGCCGATGCAATATCAGGTACTCACCCCTATCCTAATTAATTCTAAATAGGCAAAATTTAGTTAATTGCCATAACTTCATCTATAAGAGAGCGTGATTTTGCTTAGAACCAAAACTATTCCCAACTAAATTATTTTAATTTTTTGTGCAATAGAACGCACAGGTAATAAACCATCAACAGCATTAGAAAAATGATCTACAGCTGATGTAACAGAATAAATCATCATCCTGCCACAGACATATCAAACCCAGAAATAGGTCAGTAGTCTAGAAGTATACTCATATTGAAGTACTCTGGTTTCATACTTTCGGTTATAAAGAAAGTTAAATAATTAATTTTACTGCCCCCCCCCTCTAAGATAAATAACCTTTAGGATTAAACTTTTTGAAAACTCATTTATTTATATATAATTTCATTTAGTTTGTCTACATTTTTGAAGTGGGCATCATAGGGACTTCGACAAAGGTTAAATGGGTAGAGAAGATGTACAAAATTGGTCTGGATAGGAAATGGATTATCAGAACCACTTACACACTTCCAATGAGCCAGGGATGATAGTGATTTAAATTTAAATGGGAAAAATAAATAGCTAATGGCTCACTTAAACCAGTGATTCTGTTCACTTAGTCGCAACTCTTTATGTTTATCTTATTCACTCATTCACTGGAGTTCCACCACTTTTAAAAAGTCTGTGAGCAGTTCACCCCTCTTACAGGGAACAAATGTTCTTCACATTCACATACAATAATTTTTTTTTTTACTTTTGTTCATATTTAAATATCTTTTGGCAGAAATGCAACCCCATAAAATGACCTTAACTCTATTTTCTGTTTTTAAACTCGCAATTTGAACAATCCTAAATAAATTCTTTGAATTTCATCACATTCAACCATAATCAATTTTTCTGGCCCAGCTAAGAATAACTTCATTAATATGAGTACTAATACTGGATAATTTCATAATATTAGTATCATTATTTATTATAATATTAGATTTTACAAACTAAATAATTAGCTAACAACTCGTTATGTTAAAGAATAGGTGTTTTAACTTCTTTTCTACTACAAATTTTTTCACTTACCTTGTCTTGTATCAAGATGTAAAACTTTTACTTGAATCAGAAGAAAAATCTCATTTCAGATCAATAATTTAAAAAATATAAAGCAATTAATTCAAGAAAATAATTATAATCAGTTAAAAATTACTAAATAGTTAATTTCTTTGTACAGTTAAAAAGGAGTTCATAAACTATTAAGTTTTTATTAAAAATTTCATAAAGAGAATCTATATAGCTTTCAATGAAATAGTTGAGGAAATGATCCCATTTCACAGGGGAATGAAATCGAAGTGTACAAACACTAAGTAGTTTTAACTTCAAGTATATTTCAACACAAAAAAACTTATATATAAAAAAAGTTATATATAAAATTATTTAATTTAGGTTAACTTTCTATAATGTATTTATATGAGATATATGAAGTTAATCTATTCATATATCTCATATATTCATGTCTTTTTATAAGACAGTTGGTCATATTTGCCTCATTTAAGAATAGGCAAAAAAAAAAAAAAAAAAAATTTAAAAATACTGCAGGTTTTTGCTTCTAAGGAACTCCGAAATGTTGGAGGCGGGGGAGAGAGGAGGGGAGAGGAAATGTTACCTGGATCAACCTGTACAGTGCGCTAATAGTAGTTGAAAGGGGTTCCATATACCTCACCTTTCATTTTATTTTTGGCTGTACTTAAATTATGACAATTTTTTTGCCATGATTGTACAAGTATTGTTTAATCTAATATAAGGCTAATAAGTTTCAGAAACAAACTAGGGATAGCATGATTTTTTCTGTTCAATTTCATTTATAGCATATAACAATAGACTAATGATATAATATATATTTGATTTTTTTATTGACTTATAATTTGTTTTACTTTAACGAGAATGATAAAGGTTTTCATACTTGGAATAAGTATGGAACTTTTTTTTTTTTTACATTTGATTAAGAGTTCATAAATGTGAACGTCATTTTAACAATCATCTTGGTGAATCATTATCGTTTATATCTTTGATAGATCTAAAAAAAAAAAAAAAAAAAAAAAAAAAAAAAAAAAAAAAAAAAAAAAAAAAAAAAAAAAAAAAAAAAAAAAAAAAAAACTGACCCAGTTAAAAGTGATAAATTACATTATTCAAGAAATACGATGCAGTATTTTTGTATTCCAAAACTTGAACAAATTACAACTCAATTTAAATTTAAAAAATTGAATTAATAATTATATACATATATATATTCATAAAATAATAATAAATATTACTTAATTTAAGAAAACTAATACTATGTTTTTAATTCATTGTAACAAAAATATAATTTTTTTTAAACACAAACATGTTCATATATGTGTGTGTGTGGTGTGTTTCAAATGAAAATAATTTTATAAACAATAAAAAATAATTTTTCTAATTTCAACCTCAAGTAAACGTCCACATTTAAAATGGAATTATAAAATGTAAACTAAAATTCAAACAGTATACCTGCAAAATTCAGTGATAATGAAATCAATAGACAGGAATCAGGTTTTCAGGTATACTGTCTGTCAAATTCTTAAAAGTAAAATATTAATTCATTAAAATTCAATTATCATTAGTAAAAAATAACACTTTACACCTAAATTAACCTAATTGTATATAATTATAAAATGGGGCATGGATGAAAGCAGTAAGTACAGAATGTTAAGCGAGTTCTAAAATAACCCATTTTATATGTCTGAAACTTTAAACTTTTCAAAATATCATTTACCTTTACAACCGAAAAGAAAAAATTAAAATATTGTTAATTTTAATAATTGTATGATTAGAAAGGTTAGTCATAGAGAACACTAAACAAACAATTTTAAAGCAAGGAGGAATTATCAGACGTTACAATTCAGGGTTTATAAAAAATTGTGATCCAAAACATGGATAAAATTCTTATTTGGATGGATAGAATTCCCATCATTCTTATCTACATCTAGGAATCATGCAGGTGAATGAAAATATAATATGTGCATGTCCTGATAAACCAGTGCATACAAAACATAAATTAGGTCAGTGGTATAATACAAAATAGAAAAGGGACAATCAGACAAAAGATTGTATCAAAGGACACAACTGACTAATTTATTAAGATAATAAAATCAAAAGAATGTGTAGTAATTTTATTTTTAGAAACAAAAAATCATCAACACCCCATGACACGCCATTAAGGAAAAAGGGCTTCAACATACATATAAATATGAAATATTTTATATTAACATAACTGAGTGCTGCAAAACTAACACAAGTTTCTAGGTTAAATTAAAATCCTGAGTAGGATATAAAAATAAAATTAAAAAAATTCTTATCTGTAAGTATATATAAAATGGCTTTTTAGTGACAGTATTTAATGTGTTTAAAAACTATGGCAAATAAGTGAATGTTGTTGCATATACACTGATCAAGACATTCGTGAAAGTTATCCATCACTCAACTGCCTATTTTCTTTCGGATTGTTTTAGTCAGTCATAAGTGAACAATGAACTTATACCTTTGATTTGAGTTATCAAAGAAAAAAAAACTTCAAGACTGCAAGTCAGGTGAACTTACAGGTCAACTGCAGTCATCCCACTGAAAAGTTGTTTTAAGAATGAACAATGAAAACCACAACTCCTAACTATTGCAGTTCATGATGAGGACTGGTAACAGCATTTTACTTCCTCTTCAATCTTATCTTCCTCTCCCATTCATTACTCCCCACTACAATACAGCCTACCCTAAAATGTGTCATTTATTTATTTATGAAAGTCATTACACCCTGTACTTGACTAAAAAACGTTGCCAAACAAAAAAATAAAGGTTAGATGGTATTTAATCAAATTTCATCCATATACATGCATGTTTACTACCCTAGAATTATTCTAGATAAATATAAAATGGATTATCCTCTCATCCTTTAAGAAAAAAAGTTTCGCCCCTTCATTTGATTGGAAATGAAAGTTACAAAATATTATTCAGGTAGAATCGAAAGTTATCATTCATAAACTTAGGATAATGAACACACTGACTAAAAGATGTCAAGAAGAAAATGACTAAAAAATTTAACAATGATGGATAGTCAACAACGGATGCCATCGGAACAATCAAGTAAATGAGAAATATAAAAAGATTGGGACCTACATATATAAAAAATTAAAGAGTAATCTGAAAAGGTACTCCCGCTAACTTATCACATAAATCAAAGCTTGGAAAGCAACCTACAATTATTAGAATATCAATTAATAAGCATTGTTTATATTTGTCGGCTTAATAGAAAATTACACTTTTTTTTATATAATATTCCTAAAAACTGTTTGTCGATTTTCATAATTACTTATGGAGACATAAATTATTTTTAATGAGTAAAGGTCTTCTAATTAACTTGACATATGTTATATACAGAATATTTCTAAAACATGTAAAATATTTTACAATTATAAACAAATATATTTTGTATAAAAAGAAATATTCTGTCAGTGAGTCAGTCAATTAATCCTAACCTAACCTATAACACTACATAACATGTTCTAATAACATAATACTTTCCTCTGAACATAAATAACTAGTCAGCAATGGCGGAAGGATGGAAACTCCTTCATATTTGAAAATAATTAATATTATTTACAAAATTAGGATAATCTAGAACAAAATTTATTTTATATTATTATTTAAACCTGTACGATGGTAAGGTCTGTTTCATTATTAATTTCTATCATTGCCAATAAACTTAAATAATGTCATGGATTTAATTGAAACAAGCCAAATTAAAAGAAGTGTGAATCGGAGTTTAACTAAGATTTATGTTTTATTTAAATCAAACTTCAATAAAATTAGGTAAAAACTGAATGTTTATTTGAATAATTAAATAACATTTAAAGAAATAATTCATATAAAACCAAAATATAAAATCTTAAATGCATATGACTAACATCATGCCCTAGTTAGATTCAAGTTTATAAAAAAGTCTCAGTGAAATGATAACTAAATATCCTATATATGAAAATGGTGTATCCAAAAATGTGTTGTCAGTACAATCATGAGATATACCTCAATATTGTACTGCCATTTCAAAAAATAGGAAAAGAGATAACCTATACACCTGAGGTAGATCGTGTTAGCGGATTATTAATTTTATACACAAGTAAGTTATGATTGTTAGTTTTTAACAATAACAAATTATACAGAATTATTAAGATATGAAATTTTCAATTTAGAATTAAAAGTAGAATATAATAATTTGCAAATTTCAAGTGAAGAATTTTTAAGTAAATAATTTGTTTTTACAAACATTTATCTTGCCCTGAATCAACATGCTTTCAGAAATATTACAATTCTATATATATTTGAAACTAAATTTTGCTGCCTTGATAATCTTATTACGGTATACATATAAAAAAAAAAAAAAAAAAAAAAAAGGAAAAGAAAATTGTTTAACATAAAATAAACAATTCTTGATCCTTTAGGATGCTAAACAACTTGTTATTGTAAGCACCTATTTATAAGTGTTTAATTCTATCTGACAATTCAATCTCTTTTTTTTTCTCATAATATTATTAACATTGTAAATCATTTTTGTTTCAGGAATCGAGTAATCTATTTAAAATAAATCATGAGACTAGAAAAAACAATTTTCTCATGAAATTTTATATTGTTAGTTATTTATACAGAGTATTTTTTTAAGGTTTTTAACGTTTATTGTTGGTTTGTTTGGGTGAACTAAAAATATATAAACCAATAAAACTAACCAAACCAAAACCTTTCTTAAATAAACTAATCTAATCATTAAATTAAACTGCTGTTTTTATATTTAAACCAATGAAAACAGCTAAAAAATGAAGGCAAATGGACCCAAAATAATTTTAAAAAATAAGCAATAAATGTAGGTTTGACCAGCTTGATATATATATGGCTACTGGAAGAGTATTTTAGCTACACTGAGATTGAAGATTTCATTTTTAGATGAATGAAATATAATAATTCTAGGTGAAACTAAAATAAATACTGATTAAAACCTCAAAAAATCAGACAAAAGAGATTATCTCTCTAATGCAACAGCAAGGATACAGTACAACAGTACTTGAGAAACATTGCTCAGTAAATGTTTCTGGTACATTTCAATCCAATTATTTCAAGCCAAAATAACAACAATAGAGGCAGTTTTAAGAGTATTCAAACACCAGATTTTCAATTTTACTAGAGAATGCTATTACATAAGCAAACTGAATGTTTACAATTTTAGTGTTAAGGACGAAGATCGGCCATAATGCCTATATTATTACTTTAAACCCTACTAAATGCTTTAGGAATAATGTTTTCATCTTCAGATAATATATGTTTCTTTCTTTAAAATATTAAATCTAAAATTTGTTGTTTGTTCATTTGATGTCACATTTATGCTCTTGTGGCTAATCAGACAATGCTACAGTGGGCATCCTAAATTTTGCCTATTCAGGTTTAATTAGGACAGTGATCTTCAAAGAGTTCTTGACATTCCAAAGGCTTGGGACCTCCATTATATATCTCCTTTAAAGTACGGCATAATCAAGAATTTTTTATTTCTCATTTCTTTATATTTTAAGCATACAAGGAAGGCTGCTTTGCTATCCACTACACCACAAGTGACCCAAATCAAGAGTTTAATAAAAACCCATGAATAAAATTTTAAATCAAATATTAAGCAAAAATCTATATAAAAAATAAATGTTAACTTTAAATTCATAAAAAACATTCTAATTATGGACTGTAAGACATCAATTTTAGAATAATTTGTATTTTAAAAAACTTCTTCTAAATATGGTGGAAGTTCAAACAAAAGGTTTTTGATATAAGTGAAAAAAAAAACCTGTACTACAGCAATCCAAGAAGGATCATAATATTTTAAGGTTCGCAATAAGGATTCATATTCCTTTGTCAGCGGTTTCGATTTGATTAGTAAAAATATTCATTTCAAAAATAAATTTGCAAAATATTTGTAAGGCCTTTGAATGAAAAAATAATAAGAAATTATTTTTTCAAGGAGATTAATTATTCTTTTAAGTATTGCTTATTAAAAAAGCACTTAAATTAGATAATTCCATAATGAAAAAACACACAGCACTTTAACAGATACAAACATCAAACAGATTATAATAAATACAACATTGAACTAGGATTAAAAAAATAGTAAATACAAGCATTTAGTGTGAACTTTTTTATTTATTCCTGATTCATAGATTGAATTATTTGGCAGAATAAACACATCACATCAGGTGCCATTTTCAAGGTTGTGTGGAATAAAGAAACATTCCACTGGGATAAATCTAATTAATTTTCTCTCAGGGGCTAATTAGTTATACTCAATAAACATGAACTGAACCAGGATTCAAACTTGGCTCAATAGAATCTGAACTCAGTGCTAAACTCAAGGTAAATTTTTCACTAAATATATCAAGAACAATTGGATAACAAATTTTTGCGGAAATAAATTTCTAAAGCGCCTTCTGGTAACAACAAGATACTGTTTAATTATTGATCTATCAATGAAAGATCTTTTGGATTTCTAGGATGTAATTTTTATTTTCATAATAGATTTATATTCAAAGTTAATAAGATCATTTTTTTCTCAAATTCTACATTTTGATTTGTTTTTTATTAAAAAAATTGTTTTTTCTTGATGAAAAAAGGACGGAAGTATAAGTAGTTTTATTGAGTGTTGAAGGTGAAGGCTGAAATATCAAATAGATAAACAAAACAAGACTGTCTATGGACTCCACCATCTCATCAAAAATATTTTAAACCATTTCTTATGAGCTTACGTCATCCTCAGAAAACAAATTTTTCTCAAATATTTATATCTTCTATTCCAAATATGTCCTTTGGGAAATCATGCTATAGGTCTTTTTTTTTTCCAGTCAGCTTGATACCATTGGAGGATGGCATGGAGATGAAACATATGATTTAAAATATTTAAATAAAGTGGTTGTGTACATTAAAATCCTTATTTTGTTTGTCTAATAATAGTTGTACCTACAAATCTCATAAATAATTACAGTTGGAAACAACTAATAGATAGTATATTCCGAATATCATAGTTTTCTGAACGATTCTTGATTCCAATTAATTAAACAAAGTTTTTCATAAACTTTAAGATATTTAAAGTTCTATCAAGAGGTGACTTAGACTTTCCTACAGCACAGCTTTGTCAATAAATAAAATGTATTATTCAAAATTATTTGTTCCTAAGGCTATGAGAGGTACTAAATACACTTGATCTAAAATTCCAGAAGTATTAATCTAGGCCTTTTTAAGTTTTAAGCACTGTGAGAATTTCTTTACATAAACGAAGTTCCGATAAAGAAATCTGAAGAAGTATAAAATTATATGGTTTATGCAGCCTTTCTAAGCGAATTGTAAGTGAAGTTTAAGCCCATGTTATGTGTTGTATATCTAAAAACGCAAAGGATGACGACAGACAGTCTTTGAATTCCAAGTTTTTGTTAATTTCCCCTTATAATTTACACATCAAGGACATCCAAAAAGCCAAAATAAATTGATACTTTCAGCACTATTTTAAAATTAATCATATTTTCATAAAAAGCAAGATGATTCGATGATGGAGGCCTAAATATTGAAAAAATCCAAAAAGTTGAAATAGTTAGTAGGTGAGCAGTGATTAAATTATATTAATGTGTGATTCGCCCTTGCTTCGCACGGGTGCAATTTAAATGTGGTGTAATTTGTTTGTAAAATTTCAGTTTGACCAATTAATAGTTTAGTTTATTACTTTTCGATTCTGAGTTCATCATAACGAAAAGTGCACTTAGCAAGAAAATCTTATGTTTATTATATAACATCAATTAATTATTATATTTAATCATTGGTAAAAATTGGAAATATAAATTAGTCAAAATTGGTTCAGTTTATTTATTAGCTAACGGTTCCTATTTTATTCGGTTTATTAAAATTTGAAATCTCATAAGAACTTTTTCTAAATACATTTTGATGTATTAAAAATTAATTTAGTTACCATGTGCATCCCATTTAGTTTACTTGGCATTACTATTTTTGTGTAATGATCAAAATGTAGAAATAATTTTTAACATATTAGTTTATAAAATTTTCCTTTATTTTAGCAACTTACGTACAATTTGGTACATAATATTTTTTTTTTTTAAATCTTGACTACTGTATGAACTATATAACCTGAACGATCACCATGAATCACCATAACCTCCTTAACCCACATTACAAACATTTGCTTATAAGTTTATGCGCTTATAACACCTTTCTGTTAAAATTTAAGACTTATTTTATTACATATTAACTTTTCTAAAAGCTTGCGCTTTCCCAAACCCGGTATATTATACGTCTATGTACTATTATATTTCAGGAATATTTTTTTACGACTTTTCACAGAAAATTTATTTTTCCCGTTTAAAGAAAAGCTAAATTGCAATGGATTTTACTGATAGACCTTCAGAAACAATGCCCTAAATGTTTGGTGAAAACCGTATCAAAACCGTCCAGTGGTTTAGAAGGAGTTAGCGGAAACCAAAATCCCGTTGTCATTTTATTAATATTATAATTAATAGCAACCTAATAATGGACCTCAATACCGAGGATGTCCGAAAGGTTAAAATTAATCTTCTATTTTAAAGTACCTTTAATTCTAAATTATCGTTGTTAATTAGACGCAACTATAATTTTGTTAGACGCAATAATAAATATATAAACATAGATTATATTTAATAAACGAACGGACGAAAAATTAAAAATGCTTTACTGACACCATAATTATAACAGAATCCTTTGAATTAAAAACTAAACGATGAAAGAGGATAGGATGGGGCTTGGTCGACCACCCCGGCAACCGCCCCCGCGACCATTCTCTGCACAAGAGATCGATCGTGCGGCAAAGTCTCCTCGCTTCATAGCTGCCTTATGTAACAAAATTAATTACAACAGCATATTTATTATAGTCACCATATAATGTATTTGGATTAACCTTTAACTGGTGAGGTGGTATCTACTGGGCCCCAGGGCATCTTTAAAGTTTTGTGAATCCCATTATCTCGATCCGATCGGCTTGTGAAAACCTGACAGTTTCCTGTCTTTAACATGATTGTAATAAAGCATCCTTTTGTAGTCAGTTTTTATCCGGCATTGCTTTAGGACGGTGTTATTGGGGTCCTTTAGACCCCACCTCACCATTACTGTTCGGATTTATTAAAAGTGTGTTTTCCAATTTTTTAAAGAAATGTCTCGTGATCGAATGATTTTACGCACCTTTTCAATTTTATTAAGAACTGGGATCATCTTTGTTAAAGGATCACATGACCAGACGGTCAGAAAATCCCAGACTTCCCCGGGAGCTTCGGTTTAAAGTTCTATCATTATTGGGGAAATAACCCAGAAGAATCTAACACATATAGTCAGGAGGCCCCTTCGAAGAATAAGAGATGATATTTTTGTCCAAGAAAAAAAGATAGGAAGTCATCTATAGTTAATAAATGTGAACAAAATATCTGTGGACAATGTTTGGTTTCCTACAGCAAAAACTGTTTCTAATTTTTGCTGTGCATACATATTTTACAATATAGAAGTTTCATTTTTTTAATAATTTTCCAGTTTTAAAATATAATAAACTTCAAGATAAGTACTTCTTTATATATTATTTTACAAATGTTTTCATTATTTAGGGAGCGGCGTGGTCTAGTGGATAGAGGGCTAGTCTGCTGTGCTTCGTGACCTGGGTTCGAATCCCAGCCGTGGCAGAATATTATTTATTCTGTTAATTCGGTGGGGGAGGGGGAGGGGAGAGGGTTATCCTAGGGTATGGAGACCCTCCTGGGGCAGACCCAGCCTCAATAAAGTGGGTAACCAAATTAATTGGGGAAAAACCTGGCGGCTGAGCGCGATAAAGGCCTAATCACCTCATTGCACTGCCGTTGGCCTTGAAACAGTACGAATATCTATATGTACTGAGCCCAAGACCCTCCATGGGTTGTAGTGGTACAGGTTTTTTTTCATTATTTAGAATATAACATTAAAAAAATAAATAAAATGTATTCGATAATATCAAACATTTATTCAATTTTATAAACATCCTTTCGTATTGTACCTATCGAAAATAGGTTGAATTAGCGTATTTTACAAGAATAAAGAATTCTAGATGTTTCAGATTTAAAAAAAAAAAAAAAAATGAGGTCTGGGGTCTGAGAGACCCCACCTTGCCAATTTTGACTATAAATTTCACCTCACCAGTTAAAGGTTAAATAACATAAAACAACGGATTTAAGTAGGCACTTCTCTTTTCAAGATAACATAGGGTTCAAAAGTGAAATACAGTCATGAAATCTTCAAAAGTGTTTTCTCACACCGATAAATCGGATGTAGAACATCAGATATTTCGAGGGGACGCCCATCAGCATAAAATACAATATCTGACTCAGATACTAACCGGACCGTGTGAAAGGAACGCATGCTTTCTGCGTAGCGTAACCTTAATCCGAATCTAGCCCCATTCAGATACCTATCGGTCCATTTCAAAACGCTCCAAAAGTTTTTTCGTTAAGTTACTATCATTATTTTTATTAGTTATTCAATTGTGAATAAATCAACAAATTTATTCTTCTTAATCCCTTTCATTCTCCTACAATTATAATATACAGCTCAATTCTCCCACGTAAGAACTTTCAAAATACAGTAAACCTATCCACAAATAAAATAATTGCAATGTTTCTTTTGAAACTAAATGTACAGAAGACATTACTTTAAACTTCGCTAGGCACCATCTCCCAAGGATAAACAAAGCTTTGCTTTTATAAACCTTTGAAGGTCCGATAATCTAGTATGGTTCTAAAACCTGCACATTCTAGAAGAACAGTGAGCATGGATTAAGATATTTAAAGATAAGTCCTCTAAAGGAACGAGAAAAGGTTATGAGGACGAGCAACCAGAAGCTCTTAGACATCGACATTTAGCAACATTAGGATTAAGATTTATAAATTTTTAACTCTAGGTTTAAATTAAGTCTTTATTTAGCAACATAAATAAATCGATAAATATAAACTAGATTATAATTTCATAAATAATAACAGGAAACAAAAGAAGAAAATATTTGTAAGATATATATTTGGCCGTTTCAAAATTGAAGTTTTTGATATATTTTTTTTATTTATTTACTTTTACACATCACAACGTTTCAGCCTCTAGGGTCATTCTCAAGCATCAAGCATATATAAAAAAAAAAAAAAAAAAAAAAAAAAAAAAAATATATATATATATATATATATATATATATATATATATATATATATATATATATATCACTTCATCTGCAGTCTCGTCCTAATTATAAGCTGTGTCAAATCAACATTTATCGGCCGTAGGGATTCTATGAGCGACTGGCCAAAAGAAAACTCAGGACAACGATGAGAAAAGGAAAAAAAGAAGAAAATATTGTATTTTTCAGGTAGGAAATTGTATCTCGAAAATAAGAGTAATACACGGTTAGAAAGCTTAAGGTTTGAAAAAAAATGAAATTGTATAATGTAATAAGAGAGCCAATAAAAACTGATAAATTAAAGTGATTGATTGTTGCAGATAAAAATTTCAATTGGTTTATTACTTAACCAACTAAATATTATTATTGAAATTTATTGTTTTTTAAAAATTAAAAGTAAAATTTATACTAGGGAGGTAAAACAAAATTGTGTGGTGCAAGCATCATATTTTTCACCATAGGTTTCATATTTGTTGACTATCTACAAGATAATACAACTATGTTCATATAATATGTATATAATTATATACATACATATAAAAATGAAAAGGTTTTTGAATATATCCGCAATAATAATTTTAGAAAGCCAACGTTCCTAAAACGAACGAGGCATTCTTTCCCCCCTATAGATGTAAGTGGGGTAGGTCAGTGAGGACATTGAGCTGTCAGTGACCTAGCATCTGGATGTGACTCCATGCAGAACAGCTCATCTCATGTTCCCGTCCTAATATCCTTCTATAACAGGGTGCTCTAAATAATATGCAGTTTTGCAAAGATATCGTAACCATTATAACAAGTAAAGAAAAACTGAAACTTAGACATAGACTGAGAAAAAATGGAAAATGAAGTCGCTAATACATACTCAAGGATATTTCTATAAATAACATAGGGACATGTGATGCCATAGGTTACTTTTAACAAGTCACTTTTAGTATCATTCCTATTTCCAAAAATACCACAACGAACTGGATTCACGCCCGCGCATCAAGCATACTATTTACGTTAAGCGATGATGACTTCATTCATTCGGGACAGATACGTTTAAGGAAATGACAAGTAAAAATATCAGATCCAAAAAGAGAGACAACGGAAATTGAAAAGCGAGATCTGAAATTGTAAAACAAAGGTTACGTAACGTTAGGAACAGGAAAAAGCGTGTTATAATTCATTTTATGATTTAAGTATACACTATACCAGACGAAAATCCTATTCCTGAAAAAACCAAACAAGGTGAACTATTTTAAACGGGATAACAACCGTAATGTAACAAATGCCTCTCTCTGACTCGAAAAACTTGCTCATGTTTAAGTTACACCAATAACGCAATCATTAAAGCCTTTTAGAAAGGTCAATTTATGCCTATTATATTCTAAAATGCTTATTAATTAACAGACAATTAAGAGTGTTTAAAAAATATAGATAATCGTCATTAAATCCTCTGAAAAATGGAGTTATATACAGAATATTAACTAAGATGTAATACATATTATCATGTACAATTTGTATTGAGTATCTTTAGCAGCATAAAGGTCTGCCAAATAAGTAACTTAAATTGCGTCAAGACGAAGATCATTAATTCAAGGCATAGAGGGGCAGCTGTTCGACCTTGAATTCTTGAATAAATTCAATTTTCTTGAGTTAAATAGAAGATCAAAACTTCACTTACATCGGAAAAGAAATTCAATTGTAAACCAAAATCAATTAAAGATGAAGAAAAGGAATGGATTCCAAGCAAAGCATGCGTTATATCTTAGTTATCAAAATTTGATATCTTCAAATATAAAACGTAGCACAATACTATCACTTCTGAGATAAAATTCAGCATTTCAAGGAGGTCAATGACCTATCCAAAATGATTTATTTCAAACTTAAATATATGATTTTGGTTTATTCCAATTAATAATTATATATTTTATCATTTTAGAAACATTCTAAACATTAGTAAATAGATATGAGTTCTTAATTAAAAAAAGAAGCCATAACAAAAACTGTATATATATTAATTAACATTTTGGAACGACTCTAATAAAGCAGGCTGATTACTTCGAGGCGTAGTGGAAAAGATAGGGAACAACGCCTCATCGATTATCGAATCATAATTGTATAGAATTACTTAGATTCTAATTTGGTCATATTTTAAGAAGCGATTCTCCGAAACAAGAGAACTTTATTATGTGTACATTATCTTATCTATCGGAAAAGATCTGACCCAGTTCTATAAAAACTTTGCAATTGCAGTTTATCAATATCGTCTTACAAATGGCCTTTTTGGATCTTCATGCATGGCCAATGTGATTAGTATCATATGAATATATTATCCGTATCTTATCATGTTTGATATTTCGCAATGCAGTACTGTACTTTTTTTTTCATAAATGATTTTAAATACTGAACCTCAGTAATCGCCTAAATTTAAATTCATAACACACTCTTAAAACTCGGTTACATTTAATTTAAGATTTAACATGAAAAAAGTGCCCTCCTTTTTAGCAGGGTTTAGAAAATACAAATCTAAAATTGATCTATTTATGCCCAAGTTCTGAAAGAATAATGTTAATTTATTAATCTGAACTTTGTTAATTTAAAAAAAAAAAAAATGTCTTCAAAAGCATTAAGGATATATATTCACGAAAAGAAATCAAGAATAAAAAACATATTTTTCAAAACAATATATAATTTTAACTACATTATAAGGAATAATAGAAGTAGATTCGAAGAAAATATATTCCTGGAGGTAAATGTTATCTGACAGACATAAATCGCAAAGCATTTTTACTTTCACTTGCCTATATATAAAATACATAGGGCGGAAAAGTATAGCAAGGGTGATAATTCTCGAATTCCAGTTTTCAACAGAAATACACGCTGTAGGATACCCTGGATCAAAATAACCGATTCGCGCGAAAACATAAAGTCATACGAAACTGTAATTTCTAGTTTGAGACAACTATACACCCGAAATGTTACAGTAACTGTTTCATCAAAATCGGCGTACCTAAAGAGAGACTTTATACTATGCATTTGGACCTTTTAACGATTTTCACAAAAAGGGTTATAACGATTCCGATCAAACTCGCTATATCGATGGAAAATACAATGGGCTTTCACATGATGTAGGCATTACTCTGATTGAAATAGTGACAGGACCTAAATAGCGATATTTAATTTTCTTTTCCTCTTAAGTGCCTTTAATTTTTTAGATTAAAAAAAAAATAACCATTTCAGCTTGTTAGATTTGATAAAAAAAAAAAAGTCTAAAGTTATAGAAGTTGAACGAATTTTATATCAATTAAAGGAGAAAGGAGAAAAAAAAAAATATTTTTTTAAGATAATTATTTGTTTTTTCAAACACAAGATTATATACACTCGTATATATATCGTTGGATAGCTAAATATTTGATAAAAAAACGTTATCTTATATACGAAGTTGTAAAACCGGAAGCGCTATACGCAGCGGAAACAATAACCTTGGGAAAGAGAAAACTGGAAGACTTGGGAACAAACGAGAGAAAAATCTTAAGGAAAATTACGGGACCAGCCAAGAACAGTGAAGGAGAATACAGACTAAGAAGTAACAAAGAAATTTACCGTAACAATGATCCAATAGATGAAACCATTAGAAAGAGAAGATTAAAATATTTCGGACACGTTTGGAGGATAGAAGGAAACAGGATGGTTAAGAAATTAGCCCACAAACTGTTTGAAATGAAAACGGCTATGACCTAAGGGGTTAATGAAGTAAAACAAGATCTTGAATCAGAATAGGAGAAATAACGAACAGAAAAATATTTGGAAAAACAGTCATGAAGGGTTGTTTCCAAGACGAACACAAGAAGGTAAGAACGGGAACCAAGTGGACGGAAGAACGAAAACAGCTGTTTTCTGAGCTTCATGGGAGAGGAGAACAAGTAAGAAATTAAAATGTGCTTCAAATTATTCTTGCATCATGATCTCCAAATGGTCTAATCGAATAAATAATAATAATAATACAAAGTTGTAATAGGTAATGTGAAGTGACGAATAAGGCATAAATTTGGTTGATTGTTGAACATACAATTTTATATTATTTAATCCAAGACATGTTTACCCAACGTAACTTTATATAATTCTTTAAACATAGTTTAACTCTAACTTTATTTAGTAGTTCTTAAATTGACTTTACCGACCGAGGTTAGTGAATGTCATGTGTTGCCCGCACCAGATTTTTATGAAAAAGAATGAGAATTTATAAAATAGTATATGGGGGAAATAAAATAATTTCATTTTATGGAATTTTATTTGATTTATTAATAGTTGAAGAAGAGGCAAGTCTGACAAGGGGTTTATTATAAAAATAAACAATCAGAAAGAAACGAATGAGACTTGTGATGACGCTAGAGCAAATTAATGAAAACTGATATGTAATTACTTAATAAAACTGACAGTTGGACAAGAAAGACGCGTCTTCAAAGGAATCCCGACCGGATCTAGGATCAAGGCTGATGAACCAAGAAATCAGTGGTAAGTTCTCCTTAAATGATACAAAGGAAATTGAGGAAAAGCAAAATCTATTTCTCACTCCTTGAGGTTATGCAAGTTTTCGTTCCAATGGTCCTAATGGGAAAGGTCAATGAGGAAATATACTTAATAAGCATTGATTATATGGAACAAAAGATAAATTAATGTTATCGCGATATTTTATCCAATTTTAATCAATAGCTAACAAAATGATGTTAATTTATTCAAATCTACAAAATCAAAGGTACTTCAGAGGAAGAAAAATTAAGATATCGGCATTTATACCCTGTCAGACTATTTCAATCATAATGAAACCTACATCGTATTAAAGCCCATTAAATATTACATCGATATAGCGAGTTTAATCAAAATCGTCAGGGCCGTTTTAGAGAAAATCGTAAAAAGGTGCAAAATGCATAATATAAAGTAGATCATTCGGTCAGCCGACAAAGTTATAACATCCCGGCCGGGCGTATAGTTGTCGCAAATATGAAATTTCAATTTCATACGACTTTTAATTTTTGCGCTTGACTAACAAAATCAGATTCCGTTGAAAACAGGAATTCGAAAATTTTCACGAACGCAATACTTTTCCTAAATATATATTTTATGAGTAGGAAAGCGAAAGCAAAAATATATGATCGCCAGAAAGGGAGTTTATTTAATTTATTTTTCCACTTTGAACGAATATAATATCCCAAGAGTCGGAAGTAACATTGAGAATGAAGTGAAATGTATCCTTTGTGTAGATTTTGAATTAAAAAGTTACTTAACATTAAAGGATGGATGTCAGAAAACCCACTTAATGAAAAATTAGGGATGTCTTCTCAGTTCAACAACCTCTTTGAATGAATTGAAGTATTTTAAAATTAAAATAGGTGTAAAATAGGTAATAACCGATGGAAATTTTAGAAAGAACCAGACCGTTAATTATATCATTACAATAGATATAACAAGAGCTAATGAGTACTTGGAAGTAATTGAATAACATTACAATTGTATGATAATAGTTTTTTCGTGGGAATAAATCGCAATAAAAGTTGACGATACTGATGATGATGATCAGAATCTTTTGTTTGATTCAGGTACACTCCATTAAATACTTGTTTTACAGTTTGGGAGGGATCGTGTTAATTTATGTTAGTCAGTGCATTGTTTGAACTGATACATAATGTGAAGATAAACCTGACGTACCCAAGTGTTTAATATAGATCAAGATAGAGTGTATATCAATTTACACTTAAACCGTTTAAGTCAAACTAGAACCGATGACTTCCTGCCCCCCAGTATCCTTTAATAACATCACCCTTATTTCTGTAGAACAAATCCGATACCTAGGTCTCCATCTTGACAAGCGCCTTACTTGGAATCCTCACACAAGACTGAAACGACAAGAAACTGCTCGAAGATATCGATTACTACGACACTTACTAGACAAACGTTCAAAACTTCCAGTACATTACAAAAGACTCATCTACATCACAATTATCAGACCTATTTGGACATATGGAATCGACCTTTGGGGCTCTACGAAACCATCTAATTCCTCCCGCATCCAGTCCTTACAATCCAAAATCCTGAATGCTCCTTATTTTGTCACAAATCAATTCCTCCATAATGACCTAAACATCCCATTTGTTGCAGACATAGCCCGTGATAGATACTCCTCTTTCCATTCTTAACTCCCTGCCCATACAAACCCACTTGTCCGTAATTTATCTTCCTCAGATATCCCTGATAACCCTCCAAGGCGACTGAAAAGAAGGTGGCCTCGGTACCTACTGTATTAATATAGTTAGTGAAGTGCTACCACTGGGTGGTTCTTTCTCAAGACATTTTCATTACTTTTTATATTCATTCTACATATTTACTTATTGTATTCTTTAGTACAGTTGTAAATTACTATAAATAAAAAAAAAAAAAAAAAAAGAAAAAAAAAAGAAGCCAAATTAGAAAAAAAAAATTCTTTTTTGAAAAACTTGTCATTATCTTTTATTTATTATTCGTCATTAACAGTGAAGATTATCTTCAAAATGATGGCTGGATCGATGAGCTGTTACAAATGATAAGACGTAACGAAAAAAAGAAAAAAAAAAATGAAAAAACTCTAAGAAATAATATTTAACGATGACTAAATGGAAAGAACACTTGATTTTATATCAGCTTACCTATTAGATATTTTATTTCAAAATCTTGTATACTTTACTGCTACTAAGGGGTTTTTATGGTATCAATAACGAATCATTAACTTTTTGTTTGATTAAGGTATCTAGTAAATTAAGGTATATTAAATAATCATCGCTACTGATAGATTATTTAGAAAATATTGAACTTTTAAAAATAAAGTAAGATAAGAATGCCGATAAGAACTTAAACTTTGCAGTGTGATAACGAGAACATGTTAGAAAACGATTATGATCCTTTTTTCGTTTCTTAAATTTTTTAATTTCAAGACGCAAGGTAATGTAAATAAAGTAATTCTAAACAAAAATAATTTTAAAAAACTCCTGATTGATTAATACAACATAACTTAATTCTTTTATTAATATTAAATGAACATGTCATGTGTTGCAATAGATAGCATTGGTCTTTAATAAGGTATATGAGATCAAATTTAAACAAAACAACAGATACGATCTTTTGTTCAACTAATGCTTTGCTTGTTTGTTTATATATTTAACGTCACTTTATGCTACTATGGCTAATCGGACGAAGCTACAGTGGGAGTCCTAAATTTTGCCTATCCAGGTTTTATTAGGATAGGGATCTTTAACAAGTACCTGACATTGTACAGGCTCCGGACCACCTGTTAACGTCCCCTCCGAAGGACGGCATAACTAAGGATTTTTTACTCCCATTAAAAAGTCCGAGGACCACCTGAGGGTTTGAACTCGTGACCTTTGTCATACGAGACTGTTATGCTAGCCACCCAGCTACAAGTGATCCCCCTAATGCTTTGCTAACATGCTTCCCCAATTTTTTTTTATTTTTTTTAATATGTATATACACACAAATACATACACATACACCTAGAGATATATAAATATATACTACTTACGTACATATAAGTGATTAAATCAAAGTACTTTTTAATTTGAGTATACAGAGGAGACGGACTAGATGAACGAGATAGCTAAGGCATAATGGTTAAGAAATGTCAATGTGATTGGTACTTTGACTTTTTAAGATATGCCGAGCAGTCAGAGAATTTCTTAAAGTTTACCCCCTTACTCTCTCTCGGCGGAGAAATGAGGCTCGTCGGACAATTGGAGCCAACTCACAGCGACCGGGCAAAGAAATGAGAACAAAACCCCTGTGTTGCATTATGATCTTCATAATCATACAAAAAAAAAAAATGGAGGTCCTCATGCGACTACTGACCACACACACAGGCATAATCCCCCCCCTTTTTTTTTTATTTCTTTTTTTTTTTAACTACATATCACTGCCTAGTTAGTAAGTAGGCGAGGACACTGCAAGATCGGCTCCAAAGGGACTGGTCTATGGATAGTTTGTCTACGAAATGAAAACCATGGTTTGTAGCAACGTGAGGTTAGGGTTAGTTGACCCAAATCCAAGCTCACCAGTGTCAAGAGGGGAGAAAATACACTACAAATACATAGAAAGATGATAACTTAAAGCTTAATATCGTTTAACGTGATTTTAAATTAAAAAGGCTATGAATATATATTCTGAAATGTAACAAATTCCACAGTTAAAATTCTCTCAGAAAATGATACAAATGATTTTGATTAAACCTCATTATATTACATGGTCTTATCATGAGTCAGGTTTATCTTCATTGGAATAGTCTGACAAGCTTTAATTGATTAATACTCAAAATGGCTTCCACAGAAATACATTATTTTAAGTTTTTACAATTATTAAAAGTTAGTTGATTGATGCATTAAAAATAATTTCACTGTGCGTAAACCATACTTTTAATATTATTTTTACATTTGACACCAACAAAAGGTAAAATCATCTTCATAACAAATGAGACAATCTATCACTCGGTTTCAACATGACAGCTGATTAGAAGGTTCCACATACCCATATCTCAGCGACTTATGAAAATAGAAGAAATACAAAAAAAAAAAAAATTTATAACTGAAAACATTTAGATATAAATAATATTAAGACAATTACACACAAAGCTCGATTTAAAAAAATTACAATCATTATTTAAAACAAAAATACTTTTTTTTAAAAATGTAAATTAAATAAAAATGGTTTAAACAAGATTTTAAATCAATCGATACATAGCGCATACGAATAATTTTAAAATCGAACATATATATGTTGAATGTCAAGTTTTAAGAGTTACTGCTGAGACAGGTTTTCGAAATAGCAATAGTCTATCTTGCAAAACATTTCAGCATTCCTTCTGGCTTTTTCGTCATAATGGTTTCTTTAAGAACGTCTAAAAATAAAGGGTCGGCATTCCAACAAACACCTTTCCCGCATCGAGTAAATTAGTAAAAAGACGTAAGAAGTACATTGAGCACATGAAGAATGCATTGCTACAACCCCTTAACGATTCGAACAACTGTAATTATTTTTTTTTAAATAAATAAAATTGATAATAATATCGGAAAACAAAATAAAATTAAAGCCCTGAATATCCAATAAAGAGATTAACCCAATTGAATGACACTTCCTGTAAGACTCATATGGATAACTAGAAAAACATTGTGAAGACCTAGAGTACCCAATGATACTTCGAATTAAAAGAAAATATTTAATGAAACAATGTTTTATATTATACCAATGAGGTGGATAAGAAAAAAATATATCGAGTTAATTAATTCTGTTGAACTTCAGAGACAATAACATGACATTTCCTACTGACATGACTGATGCATAAGCTTGAAATATTGACATGAACTATTGCCGGGTTAAATATTATAATGAACAGACAGATAATTAAACAAGGGTAACGGAAAAAAAGCGTCAATTAAATTCTTAGTGGATTGATAATTAGCTATACTCATAGAACTATAAGCAATACTATCTCTGAACACTAATCCGGAAAAGTTAGGATGGTCGTGAATGTGTGTAGTGGTCTCAATGAAGGCAGGAGGCGGTGGGAGACGAAGGGGGGAACCTCTCTACTGAGAATAGCTCAGCGACCAGGACCCAGCCCAAATCCCAACCCATACCACCCTCTCCACAACTGTATACATCAACCTGTCATAGGGCTTGGACTCCAGGCATCTCAGGGCTTATTCCTTCTAAACTAAGAGGTTTTCTGTTTTCCAGAAGATGAATCCTAATATACATCAAAATCAATTATGTTCTATCGAAGCAATAATTTGAACAAGAAGCAACAACATGATATAAAGCAATCATATGGCATGCATGAGGTAATAACTGCTAAGGCTGAGAGAAATACTGAATCATAACAATACGATTGCCTTAGGCCAGAGGGAAGGGGCTTTTGATGGAGAGATGATCGAGGAAGGAGGTATTGTAATATGTGGGACCTTTTGCTAATTAAAATAGCTGACTCGACAGACGATGTCCTGCCTGAACTATGTCTTAGCGAAATCAGTCAAGCCGTTCACGCGTGATTCGATGACCAATTAAAACGGGGATTCATTTTTATACATGTAGATAAAGATATTACCTTAGGAAATAAAAAAAAACTATTCACCCAAGTAATGTTTATTTTTTTTTCTTTCATAAGATCCTTCTCCTGACTGAATATAATAAAAAAAAAAAAAAAAAAAAAAAAAAAAAAAATTAGAGAAATCGGTCAAGCCGTAGAGCTTTTTGGTCCATCCTTTTTTTTTTGTCCCCATATATGAAATCTGATCTGATGTAGCACTCAGCAGAGCTTGATTTGGTGTAATTATCAAAATAATTAACTAAAAGAATTAATCATTACAGAAAGTAGCTAAAGACGATAGTGGTGACAATGATGAGTGGTGAGCCAATGATTTTTGAAATGATCTCCGGAAGGTTTTTGAACAAATTAAGATAGTCCTCGCCTCTTTATCTGTAAAATATTTTTTATAAATCGCTCCCATATACCACGTTGAAGTTGACATAGTCCCGATTTGGACAGGGTGAGCCAATGACGTTTCGGACATTTATTCAAATTGTTCATACAGGAATAATTCATTTATCTGAACTTATGAATACGCCCCAAGTAGAGCAGAAAAATATCTACCAGAAAAAAAAAAGTTGGAAAATAACCAGTTTTAGTAGGAGGGAAATCATTTGGAAAGCGTTTATACGTTTCGTTGAGAATGGCCCATATATAGATAGAGCTATTATTATTACCTTTAAAATATTAGAAAAAATATATATATCTACCAAGGTATAAACTAACTTCTCTCTTTTTTTCTTTCATAAGATCCTTCTTCTGACTGATATAAACATAACAAAATAAGAATTAAAGAAATCGGTAAAGCAGTTCATGCGTTATGCGAAGACCAAGGGAAAAGGCAATTCATTTATATATACATAGATTTACTTATATATGTTTTATATTATGGTTTGACCTAGAGCATATTGGTTAGCATAACAGCTTTCTATGGCAAAGGTAGCGGGCTCAAGCCTGCAGGTGGCCCTAGGATTTTTTAATGGGAGTAAAAATCCTTAGTAATGCCGTCCTTGATAGGGAACGTAAGAAGATGGTCCTGAGCCAGTGCGATGTCAGATACTCGATTAAAACCAATATTCTAATAAAACCTGGATAGGCACAATTTAGGATTCCCACTGAAGCATCGTCCGATTAGCCATAGTAGCATAAAGTCGCGTTAAATGAATAAACGTACACACGACTATGTTTTTAGTACAAACACATAACGACCACACTTTCATGATTAAATTAATTCTTATGTTTTAAAGGTACCATATATTACAATATAACTGTTATTCATAGGGGACTGAAAGTCCCGGGAAAAAAAAAATTGATTTTCCTTCTTTCTCTTCGTAGTCTAGTGTATAGAACTGTTCTCTTGGTCCTGGGTTTGAATCCCGGCTGTGGTAATATATTAATTATTCTGCTAATTCAGCCGGGGAGCGAACCTAGGATATGGAGACCCTCCTGGAGCTAACCCAGCCTCTTTCAAGGGGGTACCCAAAAAAAAAAAAAAATTGTGGAAAATCTGGCGGCTGAGTGTTATCTCGGCCTAATCACATCATTGCACAGCCGCTGGCCTAGAAACAGTACGAATTTCTATATGTACTTAGCCCAAGACCTTTCATGAGTTGTAGAGGTACGGTAATTTTTATTTAATTTTATCTTTATTTCTTAAAGTCCTTAACAAAAAATAAAATAAATAAATTTAAAAAAGTACTAAATGCTACCAATCATTCTAGCTAGAGTGAGCAGTTAGATAGTCGTTCTGCGGGACCGCTATATTAATTTCAACATACCAGGCCGAATATACTAGTAAACGGGTGCTGAATGACTGAGACAATATTTATACAAGTAATAAATGCAAATATGTAGTAAATTTAAATTAGTAACTTATTTTTCTGAGATCTGATTATTGTGAAAAAAGCGAATTTCTTCTTTTTTCCCTCCTTAGTACTACCAAAGAAATCCTCAAGTCTTTCAAAAAACTAACCAATAACCAATCTATTTCGGGCATCATCATGGCAAAATATAACTTGAAAATAATTTTATTGTTAATTTGATTTTTCTTTCATATTCATTTAAAACAATGTTAAGGATTTTAACTTAGTAAAATAGTAACTCACTAATTAAATATCTAGTGCGCGCAACACACTACTTTCACTTACCTCCGTTGCTAAAATCAATTCAACAATTTTTAAATACATTTAGACATGAAAATAAATTGTTAAAGAATTAATGACGTTGGGTTTTAATATAAATTTGTGTTTTATTTAATAACCAATTGTACCTTATCTACAACAATCAGTTAGTTTTATCGGCTTTTCCCAACTTTCCGTTAACTGTAACAATTTAGTGTAAAAGATAAAAAAATTTCTAAAATGTTTAGCTTTCTAACGGTATAATATACATCTATACAACTGTTCTTATGGTCAAAAGCACCAAAATTCCATATGAAATATTTTTGCTCTTTTCTCTTTAAATTTGATATCAAATTCGTTCAACTTGTATTACTAAAGACTTTTTTATATCAATGCCAACACTATTTTTTATAAATGCTAACAAGCTGAACTGGTTAATATTTTCGTATCTAAAAAATAATGGTACTTTAGAGGAAGAAAATTTAAAATATCGGCATTTATGCCTGTCAGACTATTTCAATCGGAATGAAACCAACATGATATTAAAGCCCATTAAATAACAAATCGGGATCACTTGTAGCTGGGTGGCTAGCGTAACAGCCTCCCATGCCAAAGGTCACGGGTTCAAACCCGCAGGTGGTCCTAGGATTTTTTAATGGGAGTAAAAAATCTTTAGTTAGCCGTCCTTCGGAGGGGACGTTAAAAGGTGGTCCCGAGCCTGTGAGATGTCAGGTACTCGTTAAAGATCCTTATCCTAATAAAACCTGGATAGGCAAAATTTAGGACTCTCACTGTAGCATCGTCCGATTAGCCTTAGTAGCATAAAGTGACGTTAAATAATAAATAAATAATAAAATAACAAATCGATATAGGGAGTTTATACAAAATCGTTAGAGCCGTTTTTGAGAAATCGTAAAAATGTGCAAAATGCATGTTATCAAGTATATTTCCGGGCAGTCGAGTTTGAAGAAAAGGTAGCTGTAACATACCGGGCGTATGGTTGTCTCAAATATGAAATTTCAGTTTCGTACGACTTTTCGTTTTTGCACCAGATTTACCACACGCATACCTTTTTCAGGACTTGGTCATTTGGACTCAGGGGACCCTAAAACGTGTATTCCCGGTGAAAACGATCGAATATTTTGACAATCGCAATACTTTCCCTTACTATATATTTCATTAATATGTATGTTGAATTAAAAATCGTGATAGTATTGTTTTCTCAAACCAAATCTCAATGCTATATCAATAAGCTTAGAATAAAATGAAAATAATAATATGCGGTTTGGACATATACTTTAGTTGTACTGGTTTTTACATTGATGTTTCACTGGCACATGTTTAAAAAACAAAACAAAAAAAAAAAAAAACGCAAGTTTTTAAACAAAAACACTTTTCATCAGGTTTCATTCGCTTTTAGTTTGTTTACATTAAAACATGACTTAGTATTCAATCGTTTTCAGCCTATGTATTCACAGTTTAAGCCAATTTAATTTTTTTTTTTAAATTTAAATAGCCTAGTTTCGACCAAAGCTAGATAGTATTATGCATTAAATTTGAATTGTATGACGGACAGGAATATTAATTTTTCAAAATCCATATTTATCTATCAGAGAGCATGAATGTAAAACTGTCCATCTTTTGTAATTGTTATGAATAATTTCAAACATAAGAAAAAAATGTCTATATAGCTTAATAAGTTCCTCCCTACAGTGAAGTTTATGTTTACAATAACATGTAGGAGGCAGAAAATTAAGCAACTGCCTCGGGGAACAGAAGCCTACGCTATGGCACTGGGTACAGGAATGAGAATTCGTCGTTCTAGTTTCTTTAACAACACCCATTTCTTCCGAACTATTTTTTCGATATTTAAAACTGTTAAACCCTATTAAGGCTTCTATATATAACCTAATTTCATGAACAACAACCCTCTAACTTAATTAGGAAGTGTAGAGGTGCTTTAAAAAAACAAAAATAATATCACTTATAACTGCGATAAACTTGTTCGTTGAAATTTTGAACCTTACTTTATTTCTATGAAATTGTTAAGCTTAGAATATGAGCATAAATAAAATTAGCATATAACATATGTGATATATATATATAATTTATAAATTAAGAGACATCGAAATCCAATTGTGGACCTAGGCGTAATAAAAGGGATTTAAAACCTTCCTCCTACTTTAAAATCCCCACCACCCGACTCTCGATTATTTTCGGGGAAAATGAGCCTAAAAGGCGTTTGACATCATGATTTTCAAAAGTTCTTAGTATCGATTCAATTACTCTGTTCTAATAACTATTATTCGCTTCTTGGTAGCACATCAGATTCGTTTATCAGCAAATAATCTAGAACATCGCGTTTTAAAATGTTAAACGAATTCAGATCCTGTAAAAAGTTCGTACCTTATATATAATTAAATTTTTTTCAATGAGCCAAAATATCAGGAGAAACATTGATTGAATAAAAAAAAATTTATCATTTAATATTTTTCTAAGTATTAAAATGTAAATGTCAATATATTGAAATATTCGTAACTCCTTAAAATAACAACACATTTTACATACCGCGCCAGCTTCTAAGCGATTTGCACAAAAAATAAAAATCTTTTTTTTACAGAATAAATGTGAAAATATAATGCAGAAAATTAACAAAAACTCACACCGACTATGTTCTTACAGGTTTTACAACTTTTTAAAGTTGCGCTGATGGGAGGAAGAAAGAGAAAATGTCAGATTTCTTAACAACCCCAATCAATGCATCGAGGCTTCAGAATCTTAAAACCTCCACAGAACATATTTAATAACATTAAAATAAGGATAATTGGTGGAAACAAATCTTAGGAAGGAGATCGTTTTATTTGACGTCAAAGAATAGTATGCAGGTTTTCACGGTTCCACGAGGTCCTTGCGTCAAGGAAAAAAAAAAAGAAATTTCCGGGTTGGTTTTTTTTCAGTTATCGGTTTATGGCTTTTAAACATTGTTTCGACGAGAAAACATAACTATTTCAAGAATTAAAAAAAAGGATGTGTAGATTTCGTTAGTATGCACCGTTTTAGATTTATAAATAAAATACTAAAAAAGTCACTATTTCGTACTTTGTTCTAACGCTTTAATGTAAGCTCATGTCATGAGACTCTTCAAACGTGACACATCGTGAGTTGACGTGGAATAGAGATCATAAGGATCTTCTGCTTTCCAACATTTATTTAGTTTAATGGTTTGCACAGGACTTGACTTTACTAGTCTAAATGATACAGTGCGCAATAGACAACCCATGACAGGAGGATTATGAATGAAACCAAACAAGTACAGATATGGCTCAAATTATCATAATAGGTTTAGGTTAGATTTTCGAGGTGATAAAATACTGGAAATAAAATGAATCCCAACTCTAAAGCAGCAATGTTTGACAAACCAGAAACAAAATGCAACATTGGTATAGATAACATTAACAGTACATCTTCAAAAACCTGGGTTAAAATATTGTACGGACCATAATATGTTTCAGGAGATTTAGAAATAACAGATTTGCGTTGAACATATTGCATTGTCGCTTAGACAAATTTATAAACCTAATTCAATTACTTCACCATGCTCGCAAACATCATTTCATAGGTTATTACATTTTTAAGGTTATTTTATATTTAAATAAGAAGTATAATTACAACAATAATTACATTACCATGATGTTTTTTAAATGCCAAAGGTTCACTACGAACGGAATCCAATGAACTCTCCTTAATAAGAGGACCAGATGGGATGAACTGAGGCATTGTTGGTCACCTTCAAGAATTCCAACGTTTCCTATGTTATTTTATACTTTATTTATTTATCATTTTTATATTTTTAGTTCCATTGTATCTAATGATATGTTGCAGCTTTTGTTTTCTGCGATCTGATTCCCATGTTTACATAGCAATGAAATGAAAAGATAAAAAGCTGTATTAAGAGTCACCCAAACACCGACCCAAAAGAATGTCTCCATTACTTAAATCCGTGTTGGGATAGAATTCGACTAACTGCAATTTTAAAACACGAGGACAGCCAGGTCTTGCAACTGAGGCGTTTATGTAAGTAGATCCTTCATCTATCTTCTCAGTATATCTCTACTATTCTCAGGCCTTAAAAAAGTAGCTATTTCAACTTTAAATCCAGTTAAAATTTCATGAGAGCATTAGTACTAAATTCATAAGCACATTTAATCAATAAGTTTTGTTATTTTAAGTCATTATGTGAAGGTCTCTAGCTCATACTACGGTATTCATTTAATTATCAGTCATAGATTGATAAGTCTAGATCTTTTCTTGATTGTTTTGTTTGGTAGGCTATTGGTCACCAAAGCCTGTGAACCGAATAGAGTTCTCTGTGCAAAAAAGGTGAAACCTATAGGCAGTAATAGTCGCATGAGTGGATTTGATATTTATAATGAATATAAAATAACTATCTAACCTATTTTTTTTGTGGATCTCATTAAAAAACAAAAAAAAAAGTCCAACATGAAAGCCAGTTAAAACTGAGCTTAAGGTACACATAATTTTGTATCAAATTTAGAAGAAATTTCAAATGAGTAGTTAGAAATATAAATGTATTTTGTTTTATATTCCTTATTCATCATATGACGATAGTTCCATATATTAGCTTCAACTAAATAGTTCCAACACTAAATATAGATTTCTTATCCCGAAAAAGAAAAATGTTTTATTTAAAACAAAACGTTTTAGGGATTCGGCTTATTTTCACGATATATATATTTTTTTTTCTCAACACTTCGTTAATATTTTTGTTAACCTTTCGCTGACATCGTATGGCATTCGATAGATTATGACATCGTGCAATTCGATAGAGAATTAAATTTCCTACAAAACAAAAAAAGAATAATTGTTGAAACCAGTAAAAAAAATAGCTGATATAAAGAGTTTTTTAATTAACAGTGGTGACAAGTCATTTCCTTTGATTTATTTATCGCTTTCCATATTAGTTAATGGCCTGAGCTACAGCTATATGAACTGTTTCAACCTAATATAGTTATTTGGAAATAATAAACCATTGTGTAATATTTGTAGCGTTTATATTTAAAAACAAATAGAGGTTCAAACAAAAACTCTTGCGCACTAACAGTTCTATACTTTTTCTGGGCAAAGGAAGCTACGGCAGAGGAGCCCAAGCTAGGGGGTCAAAGCTGTGACCTCATTCCATGGGGAGGGATACGCCCACACCCAGCAGGTGGAGTTCTCATCACATTTTATTCTGTTATTTAAGGCAGAAAATAAAATAAAATGTTTAAATATAATAAATGTATACATATAATGCACATCAGTCGTAAGAAAGGAACGAGGGCTAATATTTTTATCTCTAAGTGATTTAGTAATCCAAATAGGAGAATTAAGATTAGATAAAACGACTTCATACAGTTTATTTCGCCTATATCTCTCAGGCATGTCAATTTATTAAGTAAATTGAAAAAAATGTGCTACAAAAAGAAATGAAAATAATTCCATAATTAGGAAGTAAAAATCCATCTAGATGAATATTTTATTCCCCTACAAAAATTCCATTCCTATATTATCACTATAAACATGTCCCAATCAGATCTTGGAGTTTTTCAAATTGTATATTTGTGAGTCTTTTAGGAAACAAATGAGCACAATTTGTTCAAGTCAATCTTAAGAGATTAGACAACGTAACTAACTAAATGTTGAAACTATTATCACCGAGAGGATTGGAGTTACGTAATTATCATTACAAAGAATGATAAGTATTTTCCATATCAAGGGAGGTCCGAACAGCAGGAAACAGGAACCTCTAGCTTACAACTGACGGGCTCGTATCTTCTGATAAGTTCAGAAAAATCATAACATTATAAAAACAGCTTTGTTTTGGAAAATTCGGAAAACGATGCACTGGTTTTAATTTTTAATCGTCATTACAACGAAGGCAATTATGAAAGTTTGAGCATCAATGTTTATTACGTAATTGGTAATTTAATGTATGTTTGAAATTATATCAAATAATTTCTAAGATAAAGTGGGAATACCGCAAACAAATATGAGTCCAGAAATAATACATAATGAACATCAAAAACAATTGCTAAAGATACTAAGAATATTATTTTTGCCACCTAGTCAACCAAGTTCAGATGAAGAGCTATTTTGATTATTTTAACACTTATAATATATTAAGATAGTAAGCTACTAAGAAAGGAAATGAGCTATGTTAAAATAAAAATAAATTATCATGATAATATCACGTGAAAACAATTAATACGAAATTGGGTGATTTGTATGCCGATTTAAAAATCAAAACACAAGTATCAAAATTGTGTGCCGTAAATATAGTAGTATAAATGCACTAAAAAAACTAATTTCTTAGAAGTGGAAATTTACTTTTCAATTCCATTGGATTGGAAAGAATGTGGTACACTAAATTATGTAAGCCATTTTAAATTAAATTAGTTGATATTTAAGTTTTTATAAAAAGAGCTTCACATAAAATAATCAATAAAAACTAATTCGAAATACAGGTATCGATAACATTTAAAATTCAAATAGCATATACAAAGAAACTGCTTTTCGCATAAATTCTAAAAATCATACAAAAATCTAATACTAATTTACCAATGATGGTAATCAATCTTTCCTAGTACCTGTACACCACAGCAATTCTAAACAGCGAAGAAGAAACAACCTAAAGTCTTTACGAGTCATTCACAACACCAATTGAAACTTTCTTTACCTTATCACACTGTGCTAAGATAAGATAGCCCCAAATAACAAGTATATCTATATATACATACATCTATTTGGTTTGGTTTAGAGTCATTATATTCCAGTAAAAAAAGTGATGTAGGTAAGAAAATAAATTACTACATCTAACTTATGTCGAACCTATTGATAGTTAACAATAGGTTAATTTTAAAACTCTGAGAATCTTTATGTTTCGAAAACGATCTTCATTTACAATAAATATGACAACAGCTTTAGCTTATGAAGTTAACATTAAACCAATGTAGTTCTCTTGGTTATTATAAATGATAATAAATATTTTTCCTACAAGACTCGTTTCAGAGTAACCTTGAGTAACATAGATATCAACACTTATTAAATAAAACAGGGCTTAATTACGAAAATAATGTAATGTAATGCACAAAAAAAAAAAAAAAAAAAAAAAAAAATTGGATGAAACGTGGTTAAAAGATGGTTTGCGATAGTAAATTCAGGGAGGGCAGAGAAGCTCGACATCCAAAAGGCGCATGCGCTACCAACCAAAGACAATCACTGCAGTAAATTAACCTCATGGCCTCTTTCCTATACTGAATAATTATAATGAACAATTGCAACTCAGGTACAGACTACGAAACAATTATTCGTATCCCACATAAACAAACACTATGTCATCCGTAAGTATTCGCCGAGACGTAATAGAGAACATAGGAGTGTAATCTATGTAGTGGCGAAAAGCTTATCTCAGTCCAAAATAACTATTCGCCTAAAACGATACATCACTATCACGCAATTCGTTCCACTATATACAATAAACCATGTATTTGGACAAAATTTTAGCGGAAAAGTACATATACATTAATTATATTAAGAAAATTAAATCACTATTATTATTAAGTTAAAAAAAAATAATAGTTTAATTAGCGGAAATATCGAAACGAACTAGTCAGATAAACATGTATTTAATCCACAAATGAGAATTATACAAAATTTCCCAACTCCACTAATTTAAAGACTTTTTTTTTTAATGAGTTTTGAAAGAATCAGGTATTCTACATCCAAGTAAAAATATATTAACCTGATAAGAACTGGTGACTAAAAAATAAATAAAAGAATGACATTGTTTATATTATAAATGAAAACTTATGGTTTGAAAAATTATTCTCGTTATTAGGTTGAAAGATATGTCATAATCAAAAATAATAACTGAATATATGATGAATATTTCGACATATCAACCTAAAGATAACATTTAAAAAACATGATCAATGTGCATTAATATTGCATTTTTAATTTAACAAAGGGGTAAATTACAAAAAAAAAAAAAAAATACAAAAATCAGAACAACAGAACTTTAAACTAGACAGACACTTGAAAAAAACATAATGGTTAAAATAGAAAATTAACTAAGATGCCAGGTGATTTTAAATGAAGCATCATAATAAAAGTAGAACATTATAAAGAGATAAATTAACATCAATCAAATTCTATCACTAGTGGGTATATAATAAGCACAAAGAAACTTAGGTTAAAATTGATCATAGAAGTTTTCAAACCTATGGCATACTATAGTCAATAGCATCTTATTCGCATGTCAAAAATAGATAAGTACATTTTTTGTATTGATTCTATTTATGACAAAGCTTAAACAAACTGAAATTTCTACGCGTTTTGTTACATAAAAATTATTTTAAAAGAAAAACATTTAAAGAACAGATACCAACATTTGTTATTTTAACCAGCAGTAACAACACATTATTCATAAAGGGGGTGTACATAAATTAAACCATAAATAACCTAAATGTGTCAAGATTGACATAACTTTACACTGGAAAATAGAGGTTCACCTGAATGAACTAAAACAATATCCATCAATGTGTATAATTGTATAAAATAATTTAAAAAACCTAAAAGAAATTAGTCAATCTATTTTGATACTCTAAGATGTCTGCGAACAGTCAAAAATTTAAATTAAATAATACTACGAATTTTCAACACAATAAATCTGAATATCTTAACTATATAAAATTCAAGTATTATGCTTTGAAATGACTACTAATAAGAGATAGCCAGACACATATAACTCACACCTAACCAATTCCAGATATCATTAAGTAGGTTAAATAAAACAAGAAACTGTATTATCAAACTAGACATTTATTAGATAAGATGTAAAATTAATTCTTAATAAACATATGTTTTAAATTTAGAAGAAATATATGTTAATTCTATAAAACTGATTTAGAATTGAGAAATTAGTTTTATCATGGTTCAATAAATGGAAGGTTAGGAATGTTTTAAAGTAATTCTGATAATCACTTCCAACAGTAACGCGTTTAAAATAATCCATATTTAAAAAAAAACTAAATTAAAGCGCTAACAGGGTTTAATAGGAGAAGTAGAGGAAAAGAAAGAAACATTTAGTGAGAAAAAAAGAAAAAGGTTGATCACTTTTCTTTGAAGAATCAATATTTGTACTTGTATCGAGCGAGGACCAGGGAAGCTTCCTATTGAGCCCACAGGAGCGCAGCACCTCCCCAACAACGGATATTCTATCCTAGTTCTCACAAAAAGATTTCAGAAATTTTACTAGATAGGTGGCTAACTAAACTACTACTTAATCAAAACCAATATCTTAATAAATCAATCAATAATAGGCCTCTCAAAAGAGATGAATGTTAACTGGATCAAGATATGAAATCATCAACTTAAAAAATATACATGAAGTAAATTGAAAAATGTTAGCAAAATCAAGGATCTGACAACCATCATACTTGCAATGATATCAAAATGCTATGATAGGAATATGATTTTACTATTCCTATCATATTAACAGAGAGAAATTTCATTAATTAACTGATGTACACTTATAATGGATGTTGGTAAACAATTCAACGACAGTAGAAATTCAATACTAGGAGCTAAATTAAAGTTGTTGATATTTTGTTTTTCTCTAATAAAAAAAAATCGGGTAGTTATCATTTCACTAAGGTCAGGGATGACACAATACCTATATCTTACACATTTCCTATTGAACAAAGATGTAAGAGCGAATTAATAAACACTATATTTGGTAAGGAACAATAATGTGATATTAAAGTACTATCAAGGTTCAAAATTTCAGTACTAAAATACAATAAACAATAATTGCTACTCATGCAATATACTAAGGGACCAGATAGAACTGAGATTAGATAAAAAGGTTTATACAATGGTGCATTACTAACATAAATAAAAAGGTTTAAAACAAGAAACTAAGGTTAGGATTAGAAGATGGAGCAGAGACCTCCATATTTAATGGTAAGAACTACAAATCATAATTGTTAAAATATATGATTTAAAATAGCACAAAATTAAAATTCCATGAATAAGGTAAATGAATATAAAATTCAATTATAATTATCAGTAACGTTTCTCGCTTTGAAATAAAATAACGTCATATTTGAGCTCAGTTGAATAACTGCACTTACTACTTATTCTCATGCCCGGTAATGGTGGATTTGGAGGTTGCTTGTTACCCTCAGCAAAGGACGTAGTCCTGGGACGTCCACTCATTTCTGTCTTCGTAGATAAATAGTAAAAATATTGACGCACGTCATAGATTTATCACATTTCTTCCCTACAGCCTCCACACTGAATCGGACAGGAGCTCCCTGCCTTAGTCACTTACAAAACCGTGCCTTAAACGTCCTTAATTCGAAACCTACACTTGCTATAGGTATTCTCCATTCAACACTAATTATCACTCACTAAAATACGAATTAAAGGGCCATTTTAAAACCAGGCAGGGTTACTGCAAATCGGAAAAACCACCCATTATCCACTGGACTAACAAAATTTTAGATCCTGAGACATTGACCTGTTCGGATAAGCTCGGAACCAATCAGAACCCAGCTCCAAACGACGAGCTCGCCCGAAAATGACGTCACAAACACCTTTTACGTCTCAGTCAATGGTGCTTAAATCCAACCTACTTTTTGTTTTTACGCTTTAGTTATTATTTTATAATAAAAAACAATTAAAATAGCAATTGTAACATTGAATATTTTTTTTAGATTTCTTTTATGTATTACGTCATTAAGTGAAAATCATATGTTTTGAAAGAGCCCGCGAAAAATATTCAAATTAAAATTTGCCTTGTTATTAAAAGTTTTATACATCAATACAAAAGGTTCAAGTGTTGGACCATATTTATTACAACGATATTAATTAGAAAAACTATTAAATAATAATAACTGTCAGCATATGTTCCCACTGTTTTTAAAAAAAAGTTAATTTATCAAAATATGTAAAAATTTTAGTATGTTGTTAAATAATCATATATTGGAAGGAATTTTGCTAAATGGTGATAAGAACATACATAATGTTACAGAAAAGTATAAAGAAAAAAAAAGTAGCTTTACGAAATCGATTTTTTTTAAATCTATATATTTATATTTATATCCAAATTTTGTCCAGGTTTCGGTTTACTCTCCTCTTGTGTTTCTAATTTTATGGAACTGTTCCAAATTATTAGACGGAATAGAGAACTAATTATTTTCCATAAAACATTTTATAATTTTAGAAGGGTATTCGCAGAATAAATTATATCGTTGCTATCTTAATAAATGACTAATAAACCTGGAAAAAAGTTTGTATTTTCTAATAAGCCATTAAATTTTCCGCGTTTAATGTTATATAACGTTTTGTAGTTATCGATAAAGGAGTGACTGCACGGCATTGCGGAGATGCAAATCATGCCATTGGGACATAGCCATTGGAATTGAAAAGAGATAACAGTGAAAGACTTTTGGACTGATTATTAATTTTTAGTAGCTAATTAAATGTATATGTTTCTATAATTTAGTTTTATTTCTTTTAATAAAGTCATTATTTATGTTTTTGACATATCGTTGTTTAAAAATCTCCTAGACAACAAGTGTACATGACAACTCAATCAGTAATACTAAGATATTGAACATAATTGGAAATATTATATATAAGAAGAAACGACAAAAAAAAATCAACTAATCTAAATATTCTCATCAGTTTTCTGACTAACGTGCAAAATAAATTCATTTTAGAAATTACGATTTTAACAAATATTTTGCTCCAAGGATAAAAAAAAAGTTAAAAAACATTTATGTAGAAAATATTATAAAACCCCCCAAAAAATTCACGTTATTAGTAAAAACATAAATATAATTTTAATATATCATCTATAGTACTTTTAACAAATGTATTATTTTTTCATATAGTTTTGTAATTATAATCATTATTGGTTTATTAAGTTATTTTTATTATTATTAAGTTTTTATATATATATATATATAATATATATATATATATATATATATATATATATATATATATATATATTTTGAGAGAGAGAGAGAGAGAGAGAAAGAGAGTGTGAGGGGGGGAAAGGAAGGGAAAGAATTTTTTCTCGATTCTTCCCTTATGTAGCTGTGTTGTGAAACACCAATGTTTTAATATTATTATTAATACAAACTTACATCTGAAAATTAATTGTTTAATTTCATCTTGATTTAAAAATAATTTCATGAGACCGTGTCTCAAAATAATTGCGCAATCAATATTTCAATATCGTGACTGGTGAATGTACATTTCGAGTGCAAGTTCTAGGCTACTTCTTGACTAAAACATACATATATATATATATATATATATTATATATATATATATATATATATATATATATATATAACTTATTTCTATGATATATATATATATATATATATATATATATAACTTATTTCTACCGAGAAAAATATCTTAAAAAGGGAAATGGAGAGAAGAAATAAAACCCACGCTTACTTGATAACATATGATTTATTATCACTTATATATTAAAAAGGTTTCATAAATTCAGGTGTTGTTTACATTTACATCAAAGAGATTAAAGTTAATATTAACACTCTTCCCATCTTAGCTCCCCCCTGCCAGTTTACGAACACTCTTTGTAAACTACCTAAATGGATACAAAAATAAATTACATAACTAGAATAATAAACTAAAATAACTAAACAAGAAATAACCTACATTGAAGCGGACTTAAATTTAACTTACGAACTAAACACAAGATAGAACAAAAATTGCAGCCCTTTAAACTTGGGGAAGAAAGAATGAACATACAAAGCATTACAAAAATGATACTACCACATAAAACAAAAAGCCAAGTCCCCACTAAACCCCAGGTCTGAAGCAGAGGATAACTAGGAATTCTCAATTGTTCAATATGAAGTGTCCGCCGTTTACCGTCACCACGTTTGTGTTCGCGAATCACAACCACCCTAAACGGACCCTCATGCCGAACAACTTCCTTACCTCTGTTCGAACTGATCCGCCGATACACTATGGTACCAATGCGAATGTCCCCCATCTGATCACGGACACGAAGATTTTCTTTAGCAACGCGCCGACTCTTCTCCGCGACCAGCCTCCCGCGCACCTTCCTCCATAATTTGACAAGAGCCTCCGGTTACTGACCAGCACGTCGGATAAGTTCACCGCCACCGCTGTGCCCCTGTAATCCCTGCGCCGATCCCGCAGGCCAAAGAGAATTTCAAACGGCGAGAATCCCGTCGCTGCATGAATTGAGTGGTTATACGCCGCCACCGCACCCACAACCTCCGTGATAGTCTGCCTCATACCCCACCAAAAATACCGTCGCTTCAAAGCGTTTCCGGTTCCCCGAGGTGGTTCGTTTTCCCTTGTTGGTACGCTAGCGTAACTTCCCGCTGTCCTCCCTCGTCCGAGATCGTCTCGACCGACAGAGTGCACCGCACAAATATCCTATCGATTCCAATAAGCTCACGTTTCCAGAGCCGCTTAATCTTCTCCCATATCGTCGCGTTTCTCACGTATAGATAAAGGGTCTTCCCCGGCTCGGACGCATCCTGAAGCGTCCTGCAAATCTGATCCTCCCTAACACCCGGTTGCGACCATACGGTGGTAATACGCGACTTGTCGTACCGCATTTGCTACAACTTCAGCGGACCCGAGGTTCTGGTCTTCCACACGATTTGCATAAGTTTGATAATCTCCTCTCTCTCCTCAACAGCTCCCAGCGTGTACTCACTCGCGTCCGTGGTGACTGAAAACGGTCGCGCAAAGTCCGGAAACGCTAAGATAGTCTCTTCCTATAATCGCGCCATACACCATCGGATGTTCTCCTCCATAACGGGCGTTACCACAACCGCACGACCCTTCTTTGGCAGGTTATTAAGGGGCACGAGATATTTCGCCATGTCCGGCACGAACCGCCTATAATAGTTTAGCGTTCCCAGTAACCGCCTAATCCCTTTAATAGCTCTCGGAATAGCCATGTTCCGTATAGCTGCCACCTTCTGCACGTGGGGTTTCACATCAACATCTTTAGATATTATGTGGCCTAAAAAATTAATTTCGGTTTGTCCCAACGACGATTTCTCCCTCGAGAGTTTTAGCCCGAACTGACGGATCCGATTAAAACACTGCGCAGGTGGGTTATATGATCTTCCTCAGATTTACTAAAAATCAAAAAGTCGTCCACATAAACTTGACATACCGCCTCGTCAATCCCCCTCAAAAATTCGTCCATCATGCGCTGAAACGTAATAGGGGCGTTTTTCAGTCCGAAAGGCATCCGTGTAAACTCGTAGTGGCCCCGTTCAAATGAAAATGCTGTCTTTTGTTGGTCCCTCGGATGCATTGTGATTTGGTGATAGCCTGCCTTTAGATCCGTGACTCCGTTGAGGCGGTCCAGAATGTCTTCGAACCGAGGTATGGGGTATTTTTCGTCCACCGTGTTCTCATTTAGCTTCCTGAAATCGACTACAACCCTGTATTTTTCCGGCTTCCCGTCTCCAGTCCTCTTTTTCTTCACCGCCCAAAGGGGACTATTATAAGGGGACGTGCTTTTCACTATTATGCCTTGTCGCCTAAGGTCATCCAATGCTTCCCGAATGTGCCAACGAAACGCTTGCGGGTACCGACGTTCTTTAACGTACGTCACTCGCTCTTGTTTTAATGGGATTTCATGAGCCGTTTTCCCCGTAACGCCCCATAGACCCTGATAGAAAATATCGTAATATTGCCGGTATAGGATTTTTCTCCAGTCTTCCACCTGGTTTATCGCGCCTATTTGACCTAGTCCATCCCTCTGAGTCTTTCTTTCCCTGTAGGACTTTTTCCCTATCTGTATAGCCCACTGTCCGGCCTTGTATCTTATTTTGATTCCTAATTTCTCCAATAGATCACACCCGATTATCCCTTCATATTCTCGCGGCATATTTTCTACCACGTGAACCACCAATTTTCCTCCCTCTATTCCCTATCGACTTAATTCGATCTCAACTTCCCCTTCCACTCTACACGGGTCGCTCAGAGTAATTAACACACATTGACACTCCCTCGGCATCCTCTTTTCTTTCTATAAAAACTCTATCATTTTCTGTGACATTATTGTGTTAGAGCTACCCGTGTCCACTAAACACTATACTCCTCTCGCAACCCTTATAATAGGCAACCTACTGCACATCCCCCTGATGTTATTCACTAATGCGCGGTTGCCTCCCTGCCCGCACTCACCTCATTCATCATGTCTTCTGCTCCCAACCGCTCCTCGTCGCCCTTCGCTCCTCCTCGTGCTTTTTGCTTCTTCTTCTCTGCTGCCTCCTGGTTCGCTCCTATCCTCCTCCGTCTCCGATGACCCTGACGAACGCACTGACTCAGATGTGGATCTGTCCCTTCTCCACACCCTTTGCGCGTTTATGACAACCAGACTTATAAGTAACATGAAGCACTATTTACTAAAGGTATGCAAGAACCAATAAGAGGACTGCCGAGCAACTGAATTTTGAACAGTAACTGCAGTATATCTAAACTGCCATCAATGATATCTGGATAACTAAATGTTAGTAGGAATAGAAGAAACAACAAAAACTCAGGAGATCTCGCTATAAGCACAACGCTATCTTAAAATTCTCATGTCTAAATTCGAACCACAACACCCTTCTCCCTCCTTCCCTCAATAAATGGTCTTGTACACGATGATTTAGATTTATTCTTTCAAAAATTGTTATAATTTTTTCCTTGTTCCTGGCTTTTGAGTTATCAATCTCTACCTCCAACAAACCCTTAAATATAATCATCAAGTCCCTCCTCATTTTCCTTTTAGGTGCGGTAACAAAAATATTTACCTAATCCTAATTACCGAAACCGATTATAACAATTGTTCCAAATGTCTGACTACTTACATTAATAGAAATGAGCACTCAGAATGAACAGTTTATGCATTGCTATAAGTCTATCAATATCTATTACATAAGTTTCTCTCCTTACCGACCCATAATTTCCTCGAACCGCTGTCATATTGGCTCAATGAAAGAGCAGTTTTGTGTAGTAGATTTTTTTTTATTTGAGTGGGCTTTTTTTTATTTTGTGGGTGGGAAAGTAAACAGGCTCATAATATTTCAGATGCTCGTGTGTACTAGTACGAGTAGATATAAAGGATATGTTGGATTACTTTAATTAGCCATTACATATTTTTTTTTATTAGTGGTCATGTTGGGGTAATTATTACTCTCCCTCTCTTGCTTTTCTACCCCACGGTTTCCCTGTATATCTACCCCTGCTGCCAAATTAAGACGTGTAACAGATTATCCTATGAGTTACCAACCTTTTATAGTCTACGTGGGAGGGTCGAGAGGTGATAACTGATGTGTTCCACTGCCAAATAAACATATAGCCCAGTAGAAATAGGATTTTGGCTAGAAAAAGGTGGGGTAACTTTGATTTTTTAGGTATTATTGTATGAATGATAGGTCTCGGTGGCCAGGTATCTACTTGATAACCTCGAGTGTGAAGCGGGATCTGTTCAAATCCGTTCAGAATGGGTAAATAGAACTTTCAATAAAATATCTTAAACAAAGATATCGATGTCCCTTATATTCTAGGCTTGGCTCAATCTAAAATTTCAAACACTTACTGGAAATGTAACCATCCTTATACGACACAGATCCTATTTCGTTTCGCATCGGAATTGAAATGGGGATGAGATTAAAAAAGTGTAGATTTACTACATTTATTGTCATATTAAGAGAATCTAGCTAACAGCTATAGCTGTAAGTTTTGAACTAACACAATTTAAATATGAAATTAACCGTTAAAATTAAACATGTTTACTTCTCGTTGCCATACACTCCATGCATCTACGCAAAATTATAAAATTGAAAAAAAGTGATGATTGAGACTTTTTTTTAGTAAGTAGTTTATCGCCTTATGGCTTATTATCCAGATTTTGAAGAAAAAAATCAAGTTTTTTTTTTTTTTTTTTGCTTTATGTACACGGATGAATGAATATTGACCAAACTTGCTTAGGAGTATGCCCTTGACCTGAACTCGAAATATTCCAAATACTTTTTTTTTTTTTTTTTTTTTTTTTTTTTTATTGAGAAATATTACAATCTGTTTCAGAATGAACAATAGTAATAGAGATATAGGACCACACTCATACAATATATACAGAAAATAACGATAAAGTCAAATTACATAAAATAGAAAAAAAAAATCATTTATATGTACAATAAAGTATAACAAAATAAAAAAAACAAACAAAAAAAAAAACAAAACAACAACAACCTATAATTGAAATAAATACAGAGTTGGCAAATAAATAAAAATCATACAAACAAACATAACTATATACAATATTTACAACTGCTAAGGGGACCCCAGACTGGGCTTTTCCCTCCACTTGTGGAGGAAAAAAGCGGAATCCAAGAGATCCCAGCGCCTCTCTCTCAGCCGCATCACTGGTCTTAGCCAGTAGAGGCTGAGTTAGGGCGCAATAGCCACAAACATACAGTACATGAGTGGAGGATCTGACCAGTGTCAGAACTCCAGTATAAATGTTATAGAACGTCGCGGGGCCACTGCCGTTTCAATCTTCGTGGAGGATTGTAGGGGTGGGTGGAGCTGGAGAGGGATTGAGCTAAAGGATTAGGATGATGAAGGAGGTTCCGATGGAAATTAGAAAATTTGGATGGTACCAGATCTAAAATGAATGGAATATTGAGGTCGTGGTGTAAGGTACAGTTGGAAACATAATAGGGAGCATTAACTATTGTTCGTAGGACTTTGGATTGGAAGGATTGGATGCGTTTGATGTTAGAGTATTTAGCTGTCCCCCACAGTTCAAGTCCGTAGGTCCATATAGGTTTCAGTACTGTCTTGTATATTAGTAATTTGTTGTCAACTGTAAGATCAGATTTTCTGTTTAATAGTCTGTATAACTGGCCGAATCTGCGGTTGAGTTCTTTTCTTTTAAGTCTTGTATGTGGGTTCCACGTTACTCTTTTGTCTAGTAAAAAGCCCAGATACCGGACTGTGTCTGAGGAAGGAAGCGGTATGGAATTGAGTTTAACTGTTGGGCAGGATTTGCGTCGAAGGGTGAAGGTGACGTGTGTGCATTTTCTTTCGTTCACCTTAATACGCCAAGCATTACACCAGTCTTCGACAAGGGAAAGGTGCCTTTGGAGATTTAGCGATGCTGCTTCAGGATCGGAATCGGATGATAAAATGGCTGTGTCATCAGCAAATGTTGCCAGAAAGGTATCGGGATCGGTAGGGATATCGGCGGTATAGAGGATGTAGAGGACGGGTCCTAAGACGCTGCCTTGAGGAACACCGGCCTCAACAGTATAATGTTTGGAAAACTCTAAACCACAGCGAACTCGGAAGGAGCGGTTTGATAAATAGGACCGGAGGACTAGGTATAAGGATTGGGGTAAATGGGTTTTGAGCTTAAAGAGCAATCCCGTGTGCCACACCCGGTCAAAAGCTTGCGCTATGTCCAGAAAGGCACCCGAACAATACTCCTTGCACTCAAGGGCGGAGGAAATGTGGTCTACAACTCGGAGTCCTTGCTGAACCGTGGAATGTTGAGGACGGAATCCAAACTGGTGTGAAGGAAAATTGTGAAATTTGGCTAGGATTCGTTTTAATAGGAGTTTTTCGAAGATTTTGGAGAGGATCGGAAGAAGGCTAATAGGTCTGTAGGATGATGTACAGTTGGAGGGTTTACCTGGTTTTGGGAAAAGGATGATAGTCGAGTGTTTCCACAACAGAGGGAAATAGGTAGTGCGTAGGATACAGTTATAGATATATGTAAGGAATGTAATGGCTTTAGGTGGAAGTTGTCTTAGAATTTGAGGAGTAAGGAGATCGTATCCAGGGGATTTACGGAAAGGAAGCTTTTTAAGAAGATATTTGACCTCAGAGGGATTGATTGCTTTAGGTGGTAAGGAAATTGGTATCGGTGACGTAAGGAACTCTTCAACTATTGCGGTATGGGTTGGATTGAGATCAGAATGAGGAGTGAATACCTTGGAAAGGTGTAGTGCAAATTCCTGGGCCCTATCTTTGTCAGAAGCAGCCCAGGAATTATCACTACGCCGGAGAGGATGGGATATCAGGGGTGATTTTAGGATTCTCTTCGTGACATTCCACAAGGAATTGTCACGAGTCGAGAGAGAGGAGAGGTAGGAATTGTAGGATTGAGAACGGAAGATCGCCAACTCCCGCTTTAATTGTCTACAATAAAAGTTATAGGAGTGGCGATCTGCTGGGTGGCGGGTGCGTTGCCATAATGTTCTGGTTCGGCGTTTGGTGTGGATTAGGTCTAGGAGGTGTTGTGGTAAATGGTTTTTGTAAGGATTTATTTGGGAGTGCTTGGGAACGGAGGCAGTCCAGGCGGCTTGTTGAATCGAGGTTGTAAAGGAATAGACGACATCGTCAAGGTCAGTTTGGGTTTTGAGAGTCACTCTGAGGTCAATATCATTGGTGAGGATTTCGCGGAAGAGGTTCCAGTTGATAGGGCCTCTGATGAATGACGGTGGGACAGGTTTAGGCATAGGTGTTAAGGATACATTTAGGATCAGTGGACTATGGTCAGAGGATAGTTCATCAAGGCGAGTTACGGAATAGTTCAGGGAGCCTAATCCGCTGTGGATGAAGAAGTCGAGGATGTCTGGATTACGGTTAGGATCTGTTGGCCAGTAGGTAGGGGAATTGGGAGGCCAAATACTAGAGATGCTAAGTCTAGTAGTACCTGAAGTCTAACTAAAAACCTACAAATTTTGATCTCCTATTCAATTTTTTACCCTTGATTATTATTGTTCGCTTAGTGATGAAATTATTTCAAAGTAGATTTCCTTTAAGGAGCATACATTTCCTTTACGGTACAAAACATTCTTTCACTGAAATAGCTGTAATTTTATTAATAAAAATAATTCAGATTTTCTTTGTACTGTAAAAATAATATCAATCATTTAACTGTAAGATTTAAAACTTACAAATTCGTTATAAAAACTAAATCGGTAAACATACACTGTATTAAGACAAAGATAATGTAATGCACTTGTTTTGAGAAATTTTTTAGATATTCAATATATTTTACAAGTCGTTTAATCCGATTTTATTCAATAATACAATATAATATGAAATACAATTTAGAATAAGCTCTTTTTTTAATAAAATATTTATACACCTCCAGATCTGTTATGCCTCGCTAGTCTGGAGCTCAATTTTAACCTGTAATACTAATTACAAAAAAAAAAACAAAAAAAAAAAACAAAGCCCGTATATGCGAATTATCTATAGGGGTACTCACTAAGATTGCTATAGCATGCTATTTGTGTTATTTTGCTAAACCCGTCGAGTTTCTACAGTTATTTCCTGTATAAAATTGATGGGTTTAGCACAATAGCACAAATAGCATGCTATAGCAAACATAGTGAGTACCCCTTATAACTACCAATTATATTTTCCCACATACAGTAGTTTATTCATATAGAAACCAAAAAATATTTTGGCAAAACCACAAATTTTGAAACCCCATTGAAACACGAAATTGGTATTGCAATATAACTTTATTTATGCGATACACTCATAAAATAACCAAACATATCCTATAAAATTAATCTTGTATTTTTTTTTTTTGTGTAGTTGTTTGTCTTTTTTCTATTATCTTTCCTTCTGCATGAAATAATATTATAAGTATTATCTTCAGCAAATTCGAATGATGATCCAAACTCTCTTATCGTGAAAAAAGGACAACCGAAACCATGATCACAAATCAAATTTGTATTCAGTGTATATTATAAAATAATAAATATTATTATTATAATTACAAGATTTACCCCAAGCCTGAAATTAAAGTAATTTCCCTTTGTCCCTTACCAGTTCATATTTTTTTTATTGTCGATGACTTTTGTATTTTTTTTTTTTTTTTTTTTTCAGGAGTTTAAATAGATTCTTCAGATTTTAGAAGTTTTATTTTATTTGACAATTTTGCGAGTAGCCATTGATTATTATGTTATCGACGATATTTATTCTACGATATTCCAATAATTATTCTGTCAGAAAAAAATGAATAACTCTTTTATACTTCATCACTATTTTTAGTTTTATTTTACAAACGGGGACATTTGAGGCCTTATTTCTTGCTCATTTAATTTCTTCTTTTTTTTGGAACCCCGTGTTTATTTATGACATTGTACATAGGTAGTACATTTTGATAAACTTCGAATGGTCTTTTTCTGTAGCGTGCTAAATTATAAGAAGTTGTTGCTATTTGTTGTCTAATAAAAGGATGTTTCTAGATGCTGGTGCACACCGTATTTTGGATTTTCCCGTGGAGTTATTTAACCTTTATATTTTTTTAATAAGTTTTTTTTTCTCATCCTCAAAATTTATTACACAAACCACAAATACATAGGAATATGTGAGCAAAAATGTTCTTTTATTGCCCGAAAGTATAAAATTAAGATTTAACAGCGCGCTGAATGCACTATTCCATCAGGGCTTCTTGGCCAATAATAACACAATATAAGTGGAAAAAACTTTATGCTGGATTATAGAGGAGTTATGAGTTCAGAATTCAGAACTGCTTCCCTAGGCGACTACGTCAACGAGGGCGTTGCCTCCCAGACATGGGTAGTAGGGTCATATCATTAAAGAGTGGGTTAGTACAGGCTTTTAGTCCATCAAAAATTTTTATGTGCCACCAGCAGATGTATTCTGGGACTGTTTGGAGCTGGAATTATTGGTGGATGATATCACCCTTCTCCCTCTGAGGATTGGTTCACTTGACAATCCGCCGAAGTATGGAGTCCTGGAACCTCTGAAGCTGTTTTAATGTCGTCTTATAAAGGTGACGCAGGAAAGGCGCACCTCAGAGCATAGTCTGTCTTATAAGTTTTTTACCTTGCAATTTTGTAGCTTAAGCCTCAAAGATAACTGCGACGACATCAGCAGGTGGTAGAGTCTGTCCAGCTTCATTTTCCGCCTGGCCAGCTTGTGTCTCTCCCCGACGTGACTGAAGAAGGTAAGATACCTCACTAGAGTCACGCACATGTAAAGGATTGAGTTCGAGTCAGGCAGATCTTCACATTCCACTTTGAAGTGAGTGGAGAAGGCGCTCTTTCCTTGCTGAGGAGACATGACAATGGCATTCGTCTTCTTCAGGTTCACTCTGATCACAATCTTCTTCAGCTCTTCAACGATGGTAGTTGAGGCTCCTTGCCCAGGGTGAGGGCCCGTTTGGGTTGTATGCTTGAAGCGCAAATGCCAATGTCTTCGGCGTAGGCCTTCACCACTGTTTCTAGATGCTTGATTGAGAACACACCAGCTTTGAAGATGACGAAAAATCGTGGTCTGAATATTAACCCTTAAGGTTCACCACAGTTCGTATCCTTGGATGATGATAGGTTATCTCCAACTCGTAGGGCAAAGGATCTTCCACTGAAGTAGATCAATTCGCATAGAGGGACAGAGAAATGATAATCCTCCAGTCGATGGAGCAGTAAATCGTGCGATTCACAGTCATGGGTCCGTGTTCAGTTCAGAGATACGAACGCCGTAGCTTCGTTGTTCTTTGTCATACGCTCTATGGTGTGCCCCTGTAGCTTTGCCAAGTGTTGATCCTAGGCGACACTTCGTTGGAACCCAATCGGTTCTTGAGGTACGATGGTCCTCTCTATAGTGCTTTAACGATTGTTGACGAATCAATCGCTCAAACACTTTGCTCATGTACGAGAGGAGACTGATCTGCCGATAGTGCTGAGGTAAATCCCCTTTCTTCCTCGGTCTGAGCTGTGGCAAGACGATAGCTTGCTTCCAGTCATCGGGGAAGTCAGAGATCCGCATGCAGCTGTTAAATTTGTTCAGTTAGAAGGGTTTACAGAGCTAAAGGAGCACATAGGGAGCATCTTCAGCAGCTGTAATTAAATCTTTGTTTGGAAGATTATTTATACTAGCTCTGTTAGAATATTTCAATGAGAATAAAAGGTGCGCGATACTAAATCATATTTAATTTTAAATCAGTTTTTAATAGCGATTAAAGAACCTCATACCATATGGATTTGGTCAATTGGACGCAAGGGACCCTATAACGAGTATTTCCGTAGAATTTCAGTTTCACAATCGCAATACGTTCTTTTACTATAAGTTTCATAAATATACAAGTAAAAACGAAGAAGTATTTTGAGATGATTAAACGAGTTTTTTTTTAATATTATAACAATTGGGTTTTCCGAAAATGTTTTTATTTGATTTATTCATTTATTTATAGTAATTTACAACTGCATTAAAGAACACAATAAGTAAATATGTAGAATGGAAAAGTCATGAAAATGTTTTGAAAAAGAACTACCCAGTGGTAGCACTTCACTAACTATTTTAAGGCAGTAGGTCCCAAGGCCACCTTCTTTTCAGTCACGTTGGAGGTTTATCAGAGATATCTAATTAAGATAAATTACGGACAAGTGGGTTTTTATGGGCAGAGAGTTTAGAATGAAAGGAGGAGTATCTATCACGTGCTATGTCTGCAACAAATGGGATGTTTAGGTCATTATGGAGGAGTTGATTTGTGACAATATAAGGGGCAGTCAGGATTTTGCGAAGGATTTTGGATTGTAAGGAATGGATGCGGGAGGAATTAGATTGTTTCGTAGACCCCCAAAGCTCGATTCCATATGTCCAAATAGGTCTGATAAGAGTGATGTAAATGAGTCTTTTCTAATATACTGGAAGTTTTGAACGTTTGTTTAGTGAGTGTTGTAGTAATCGATATCTTCGAGCAGTTTCTTGTCGTTTCAGTCTTGTGTGAGGATTCCAAGTAAGGCGCTTATCAAGATGGAGACCTAGTTATTGGATTTTTTTCAACAGGCATAAGGGTAAAGTTATTAAAGGATGCTGGGAAGCAGGAAGTCATCGGTTTGCGGCGAAGGATAAAGGTGATTTGGTGGGATTTGTTGGGATTTATTTTAATCCTACGATTTTGACACCATTCTTTAATGGCTGTAATGTAAGACTGTAGGGTTTGGGATGCAGTTTTTGGATCATTATGGACGGATAAGACACACTTGTCATCAGCACAAGTATTAAAGACAGTTTGAGGATGGAGTGGAATGTCAGCTGTATAAAGGGAGTAGAGGATAGGACCTAAGTACTACCTTGAGCCACTCCAGCAGATTGGAAAATATGGATGAATAGGAAAAGTTATGGTTTACCTTAAAGGCTCTACCAGTAATGTAGTAACACATTAATAGGAAATATGTAGGGGTTAGGAGTTGGCGGAGTTTGTAAAGCTGTCCCTGGTGCCAGAATCGGTCAAAAGCGAGTTCTACATCAAGAAAGGCTCCAGTGCAGGACATTCCGTGCTCCAATGTTTAGGACACTACATCCACCACGCGGTGACATTGCTGTATTGTAGAATGGGATGTTCGAAATCCAAACTAGTGGTCAGGGATAACGTAATTCATTTCTAGGATCGGATAAAGGCGTTTTAGAAGAAGTTTTTCTAGTATTTTGAGAGAAAGGGAGATAAAATAACGGATTTTCAGGAGGCTTATTGGGTTTTTGTACCATTTTTATTATTGAGAGCTTCCAAGAAGTACGAAAATACGTGGATCTGAGAGTGGCATTGTATATATAGGTAAGGAAAAGTACGGCTTTGCGAGGAAGTTGTTTTAGGATGTGAGATGTGATGAGATCATGGCCAGGGGCTTTTTTGGATCGTAATTTTTTAATTATGTTTATGACTTCAGATGGATGAAAGGCTTTAGGAGGAAGGGACATTTGGAGTGGGATGTTCAATGTGGGTTGGATTTAGGATATCTGGATGGGTCACTGTGAGTGCACTGTTTAACGGTTGTTCGAAAATTTCGGGAGGGCGAGTTCAGTCCTGTAGACAAAGAAGGTCTTTGAAGGTCTTCCCCCCATAGTTACGATGTACGCTGGGAGAAAACTCAACTGTTCGATAATTTGCAGGAAAACTTAACCTAAGTAAATCGGCCGCCGATCACAACTCCAGGACCATTTGAAAGGCAAAAAAGCTTGAAAGTTGGATTCAGCACAGATTAAACGATCGCCCCCAAAAAATCAGCTCTATGAAGTTTGTGCTACATTTCTTTGCCGAAATTATTATCAAATGGAGAAAGTATTATCAAGTAGTAGAGAGTATTTTGATTAAAAATAATCTGATGCGCGCAACCCACTACTTTCACTTACCTCCGTTGTTATCTAAATTAAATTACATTAAATTCCAATAGAAACATGTGTTTTATTAAATAATATATTATTGTGTACGGCAATCAGTTAGTTTTATCGGCTTTTCATCACACTCCATTATTATTTACAATTTTGTGTATAAGATGATATTTTTTTTCTAAAATCTTTAGCTTTTCAACGGTATATTATTCACCTAAATTACTGTTTTTATGTTCAAAAACACAAGAATCGCATGACATAATATTTTTGCTCCTTTCTCCTTTAGTTGGATTTCGAATTCGCTCAAATTATGTATTTATCTCTTTTTTATCAGTGCTAAAAATATGATATAGTTATTTTTATATAATCTAAAAAATTAGAAGTACTTTAGAGGAAGGAAATTTAAAATATCGACATTTCAGTCTTGTCAGGTTATTTCAATAAAAATGAAACCCGCGTGATATTAAAATCCATTGCATTTTACATTAATATAGGACGTTCAATGACAATCGTTAAAGCCAGTTTTAAGAAAATCGTAAAAAGGTGCAAAATGCAAGGTATAAAGTAGCCCTTCTGGTTAGCTGATTATGATGAAAAAGTTGCTGCACCATCTCGGGCGTATTATTGTCTTTAATATGATATTTCAGTATTGTACGACTTTTCGTTTTCGTGCTAGACTTACCACACACACACGGACGGACACACAGACTCATAGACACACAGACCTTTTTGTGAGACTTGGTCAAAAACGCGTATTTCTGGTGAAAACTGGAATTCGAAAATTTTCACGACCGCAATACTTTCCCTTACTATATATTTCACATATTGGTAAGTGGAATAAATAGTTGCAAATCTTTCTCTTTTCTTTTTAAACCAAAATCCTGCATTATTATCCTACCCGATAGTTGAAATCAGTACCTAACAGAAATTATCAAATAAAAAAAAAAATCTTACCCAACTTCTGAAAAGTGAGTACGCGAAAATTTTAGGAAAAACCAAGCAGCTAGGTCTAATCACCTCCTTGCACGGCAGAGACGTCATAGGTTGAAGAGTTTTTTTTATTTATAAAAATAATATTTATGAATTAATTCAAGTTGGCGTTGGTACGGTGATTATAATATCCATTGGCATTAGGTGGTGAGGGTAGTAGACGGAAAAATATGTTGTACTTGGTATTAAGAAAAATTAACACTATTTTTTGTCCTATTCAGCAAAATCAATAAGTAATAAAAGATTTTTATATCCAAAAAAATTTAGGTATAAAATGAAATTGGAAACTTCGAAAACGTAATAAATGATCATCAAATATTTGAAAGTAAACACCAGCTCCAAAACAATTTACAGACTAAAAAGTAAATTACAAATTAGATAAAACATACTTAGGCTTTAACCTAAATTAATGTTCAAAAATAGAACTTCAGATCTATGTAAGATTGATTGATCGCATTGGATCGATCTAATTTTAATATGGTCTCTTATCATACAACATTTTATCCCTGTCCGAATAAACTATAATGTAAATTTTTATGCTTATTTTTAATGTTTTATAACCTTAGTGTGATTGTTAACATTTTAAGGACTAAAATTGGAAATCTTTAAATACTTATAATATAAATTAATCATAGCAATGATTAATAACGGGCAACTAACAATAAATGCCTACTATGGATTACGAAAACCAAATGTAATGTGGTATATAAAATAAAAAAATGCTGCAAAATTACTACTCAATAATTTATTATTTCCAAATAATTATATTAGGGTATAACTGTTTATGGAGCTGTTTATAGGCAGTTGACTAATGTGAAAAGCAAAAATAATTCAAACGAAAATGGCCTATCATCACTGCTAATTTCAAAAGCAATATCTCTGATATTTCAGAACCGATTTCAATGATTCTTTTTTCGTAAAGAAAACAACTGAGTTATTAAAATTATTTATAATCTCTTAATTAATTTAATTTTGAAACTAATCGGCTGATATCAACGTCTAGATGTCAGGATCATCTTTGGATGCCCTTGTATTTTTGTGCCAAATTAAACAAAAAATTGGTCCAATAGTTTCGAAGAAAAGCCGCGGACGGCACACAGTGGTTCAAAATCTTTTTGGATCCACTGTAAATTTGACTTAAGGCTTTTTTTTTTTTGTTTATTTTATGGTTAATTCAGCAGAGTTATATTCAAAAAAATAATTTTTAGAACCATTAACACATACAACTTACTCTTCTTTAAAAAAACATTTCAATAATTTTACCTCAATTGTTTTTGGTTTTTTGGTTAGGATTTTTATAAACAATTTTTAATTTTTAAGCAAAAAAAATTAAGGTAAACTTATAGTGTGTGTATATATACTTAACTTTACTTTTGCAGGCTTGATCCCTCAATGGGTTGCCTGATTAAGCAGTTCCTCCACTTCTCTCGATCTAACCAATCTTCCTCCTCCAGTCCCCACCGGCCATGTCCTCCTCCACGCCGTCCTTCCACCGGGTTCGGGCTCTTCCTCTCCTTCTTCTTCCTGGCTGTTCTCACAGGAGAAGCCTCTTCGGCCTCCTACGTTCTGGCATCCGTTGGCAGTGCCCATACCACCGCAGCCTGCTCTTACCGATCCTCTCCGGAACTCCTTCAGTCACCTCTAGCCTGCTCCTAATCTTCTCATTACTGACTTTATCTAGGCGGGTAATCCTAAGGCACCTTCTCCAGAAATCCATCTCTGCAGCTTGTATTTTGGAGTTGAGTACTGAGTATAGAGTCCATGTTTCTGCTGCTTAGCTTAGGGTGGGCTCGACAATACTCCTAAAAATGTGCCTTTAGGTCTCCGTTGATATGGCCGCTTTCCAGAGGACTGGGTGCAACATTCTAGTCACCCTTCTCGCCAGAGCTACTCTCCTTCTAACGTCGGGTTCCAAAGCACCATTCCTATCTATCGTTGACCCCAGGTATTTGAAGGAGTCTACTTTTTTACAAATGCTTCCATCAATCTGAAGATCAGCTGCCTCTTTGCAGTTTACCGGCAGGTACTAGGTCTTATCAAAATTTATTTGTAGACCCCACTGGCTGTATTCTTTTTCAGGGCTTTCAGAGCTTCTTCCATGCCACCTCTGCTATATGAGAACACTGCGTCTTCAAAGAAAAGGGAGAACAGCATATATCCGTTGATGTCAATGACCATTCTTTTCCATTTCGCGTTCCTCTTCTTCACTGCCTGTTATAAATAAATTTTAAACAGGGTTGGGGACATACTGCATCCCTGCTTAAGACCATTGATGCGGAAAAAGGCTCAGACAAATAAGAGCCTAGCTTCACCCTGTATTCATTTTCTCCATACAGACTCCTTACTGCATTAATTAAGGCATTACTAACACCCGCACTCTTAAGGGATTCCCTCATCTTATGCCTTGGTACACTGTCATAAGCCTGTTCTAGGTCTATAAACGCTATGTGTACAGCTCTTCCTTTCTTAAACAGAACAATAAAGTAACAAAACAAAGTTGACCAAACTTTGTGACCCAATTAAATCGTTCAGTTACCCAAAAATATAGTTTGATCCAAAGGATACATTTAATTTTTTTCAAAATTTCTAAGCTTAAATTGAGAAATTTGCGGACTTTTTTATTCGAATTACTAAGGTTTTGAACCATTTACGTGCGGCTTACGGCAAAAAACGGATTTTTTATCATTCCTTTTTCGGGTATTACGTATCTTGTAACGTAAGCCCTTTTATACCTTTCTTCTGCTTTACTATGTAAACGCACGAGCTTGAAATTTTGTGGAAATGTTTTAGGAAGAATTTAACTTCTTTTAAGATCAGTAGAAATACTCATATTTTTGCTAAAGCTACAATCTTGGTTTTTATATTTTAACGGGTTCTTTAGTATGAAATGTTAGTCCAAAAATATTTCCTTAAATTGTTTCTGTATAATGTTTCAAACATTTATTTAACTTTGAAATCCGTTTGCTTGTTTAAAATGTATACTTAAAAATAATTAGTTTTTGAAAAATAAATATGACAGGAACTATTCCGCAATTAAAAAAAAAAATATTGTCTGAAAATAGTTATCACAAAATATAAATAGAAAAAATATACTTCTCATATTCAGTTAATGATTAAGCATGCATAAATGTAAGTTCATTAGTATTAGTAACTCAAATTTAAGGTAAACTATGACCTATTATTTACTAATTATAAAAACAAAATAGCAGAAGAAAATATATAATTCCGATTATGTTACCTTTGTTTTTCCCTCTTTCTTTTCAAGAATTATGTTATATCATAACCGCAATAAACAAAATTGTTGATTTTTTTTTTTTTTCACAATCCAATATACAATACATAGACCCGTCAAAAAAAATAAATAAATAAACTCGGAAAAAGGCATGTGACAAATGTGGGGCCTCTCTTTGTTATATAATAGTACAAAATAATTTATTTAAATAAATTTTTGAAGACATATTAACTGATGATTATAATTAATAATAACTCTTCCAAATTAATATTAAAATTAATCTAGCGACAATAAGCTTTAGGAAACAGTTGCTTCCTAGTTTGCTGTCAAGTTATGGTTTGATATAACAGGAAATAGCTTGCCAGTGGTGTTCATAATGACAATGCAATAAAAATTCCCCAAAAAAACATCACTTTTCTTTATATAAAATAAGAGCTCAATAAATATAAAAGTTTTCCTATAAAGTAAAGTGTGATTTAAAGAAAAATCATTTTTGGTCTATGTCAGAGTGTGATTTAAAAAAAAAAAAAAACTCTTTTGGTCCATCCAAAAATCTCCAAAAGATAGATTTATTATTTACCTTTTTTTCTTTTGATTTGACTCTAGTGGCGCCTTAAGCTGCTCTTGCCTCTCACAACTGCCTTTATTCCAGTCACCAGGATTAAATTAACAGTTTTTACTTTATTCCTTATAATCTTTTTCTTTACCCCCAAGCGTTACTACAAATAGAGAAGAAATTCGAAAGTTGGAATCCAAGCATACAATGTTTATAAACCAAAATTCTCCAGGATTAAATTAACAGTGATACTTAACCTTACTGAGTGTTAATCTCATGATACATATTGAAAGACCATAAATATGACTAGTATGCAAAGGAACACTAAAAGAATAAATATAAGGTACAATTTGTAAAACCCATTAATATTTATAATAAAGCGCCCAAGTGTGAATCAGAGGAATGCAGGATGTAAAAATAAAGAAAATTAAGGTGTAGGTAAAACATCTTAGTAATTTGCACATATTGCCATCAATCACACCCACAATGTCAAAATGTATATAATTGTTATATGTATATTATTTCTTAAGGGTGTATTTTACTGAGCTATTGTTTTGAAAATTATGTTCTCTGTTAATAATAAGCAACGACATTGACAGCTAATAAAAAGACAGAATAGAGCACCTGGTTTTTTAGATGTTTCTTCAAGATTCTTTTTGAAGTCATTTATTTTATTCTTTTTTTGCACTGCTTCTACCATACTTTTTCTTGCTTTCTTTTACTTTTAAGCTCATATTTACTTTGATCCCTCACTAGTCATGGAATGCTGTTCCACAGTATTTCTTTCTCCACCAAAGGTTAATGTGAAAATAAAAAAATGCCATCACTCTTAGGATTTTAATTGAAGAAAATCTGGTGCTCGTAACATAACACTTTCAATTACCACATTTGTTAAAATCAATTTAAGAACTTTTAAATAAAGGTAGAGATGAGAAAATGTTGAAGAATTGCATTGAATATCGATAGAAACATGTGTTTCATTAAATAATTTATTATATTAAATTAAATACTTTTTGTATTAATTTATTATCTACAACAATCTGTTAGTTTTATCTGCTTTTCATCACTCTCCATTACTTTTTACAATTTTGTATGTAAGATAATAATCTAAAATCTTCTACTTTCCAAAGGTATATTTTACATCAATATAAAAATTAAAATTAAAGGTACTTTACTACATATTTTACTGGGATCACTTGTAGCTGGGTGGCTAGCATAACAGCCTCCTATGCCAAAGGTCACGGGTTCAAGCCCGCAGGTGGTCCTAGGATTTTAATGGGAGTAAGAAATCCTGAGTTATGCCGTCCTTCAGAGGGGACATTAAAAGGTGGTCCCGAGCCTGTGCGATGTCAGGTACTCGTTAAAGATCCCTATCTTTATTTATTAAATAAATAAACATATATATTTTACTCCAAATTTAGCCTTCTATAATGTTTTGTTTCCTTGTATTAGGATTAAAAAGTAGGATTGTTCTTTATCATCACTATTTCAAAAATAATTTTTTCTCTCAAATAGGAAGTCTAAGGGAGGTCAACACTATTACTATGAGGAGTGATGACTATATCTATAGTCCATCTATTAAATGCATCATTTTCTAAACCGATGATGGTATAATAAGATTCTACAAATGAAACATGGTCCAAGAGGTGTTGCACACACACACAATCTTTATAAAGTATGCTGGACAGCCTATATGACAAAGTATATGCATACAAATAAGGAGTGGCGTGGATAGAGCACAGGTCTACTGATCTCCAGGTCCCAGGAATAATATTATTCTGTAATGAATAATTAGGAGTATGAAGACCCTCCTGGAGCATACCCAGCCTCCATAAAGTGGGTAATTAATAAAAATTGGGAGAATGTGATCTGGAATCATCCAAAATCACGGACGTTGGCCTAAAACAGTACGAATCTCAAAATACACTGAATCCAAGACCCTTCATGGGTTGTACAGGTTTAATGCAAGCAAATAGGAAAACTACCATCTATCGTGGCTATACAATTAGTATGATCCTGAAGTCTGCAGTTTGGTCTGTCGTGTGTATTCTAATGTTTGGTGGTACTCCCCAGTTGCAGATCTATACGACAAACTTTGCTGGATTTCTCATGCTATAGATCTTTTCATATAGGATCATCCTCCGAACCTGACGGAGAGTTCTCCTATATGTCCTACTCACTTTTACTACTCTGGTTCTTACTGCTGCACACCACTGCACACTACAGACAAAGGTCACCTACATTACATGCTTTAGGGTTACCTCCACTAGAGGCAACCCCCTCCAGCTTACTCAGGGGCAGTAGGCTGATAACCTGTTCCCCTCATAATCCTAAGTATTATGAAACCTCAACGAGACATAGCCAGATTGATCAGACGGAAACAATATGGACTTAAATTTTGGACAATAGAATATTTTATCCATGCATAGACTGGGGTTGCAGCGGCAGCTCCTACAACAATGGGACATTTATGCAATAGACTTGGTCACTCTACAGGAGGTGAGATGGAAGGCTGTCTATTATAGCTGCCATGAGATAAAACATATCTCTGGTACCGGTTTTGTCTTATTTATCTATTAAGAATAAGGGATCTCGTCATAAGATTCACCCCATTTATCCAAGGATCTATGTTTTAAGGCTGACGAGAAAATTCTACAACTTCAGTGTCTTTAGTTTCTACGCCCCCACAGAGGTGTCACCTGAGGAAGAGAAGGAAGCTTTCTATGATCAACTAGATAGAGCTTTGGACAACTGCCCACGGAGGGATATCAAGGTAATCATGGGTGACTTCAATGCTAAAATTGGCAAGGAGGAAGTATTTAGGCCAGCTATTGGAATGCATGGTCTACATGAAGAAACAAATGAAAATGGGCGCCTATTGATTAATTTGCCGCCTCTAAGAACTTAGTAGTAGGTAGTACTCTATTCCCTGGGAAGAGGATCCACAAGAGTACTTGGCATTCCCCGGATGATACAACAGTGAACAAAATAGACCACATCCTCATCAGCAGGAGGCATAGATCTAATCTGTGAGCTACAGGACTTACTGTGGTACGAACATGGATACTGATCAATTCTTTGTGGTGGTCAAGATCAGGGCAAGGATATCCAATGTTCGGAAGGTCTGGGGAAAAAAGAATAAAAAAGGTTGATGTAGCAAAGCTTAAAGACTCCAGAGCAACAGTAGGCTCAGTACAAGAGCAATGGAGCTTAATTTCATTGACTGTTAAGGATGTAGCCAATGAAGCTATGGATTTGGAGGCAAGGGTAGCGAGGTCACCGTGGTCCGATGATGAGTGTGCAGTGGTTATGGAGGAAAAGAATTGGGCCTACACAAACATGTTTCAGAAGAGGCACACAATGCTCCTCTGAGCTTCAGAGGAGTACAAGAACTAAAAAAGGCAAGAGAAAAGAGTCCATCGGAGGAAGAAAAGGGAATATGAGCAAAAGCAATTCAAATAGATGGAAGTCCATAGGTATGGTAATGAGACATGAGTCTTCTATAAGAAAATAAATGAGATCAGGGCGATATTTAAACCAAGAATCAAAGCCTGTAGGAAGGAAGACGGCTCGCTACTGTCCAGAAAGGAAGAAATTCTTAATAGATGGTCTGGACAATTCAGCACTTTAAGCCGGAGACTTTAGAAGCTTATGACATGCAGGACGATTTGCATCTCCCTGATCCACCAATATTTGATGATGTCCTGGATGCTCTCAGTCCCCTCAATAACAATAAAGCACCAGGAGAAGATGGAATACCGGCTGAGCTACTCAGGTTTGGCAGCAAGGAACTTTATAAAGCTCTGTATGACATTATCCTATCCATTTGGATAGAGGAAAGGATTGCGGAAGAATGGAAGATGGGCACTATAACTCCGCTTCAAAAGAAAGGCGATATTCTGGAATGCATCAACTACTGTGGGATAACCCTTCTCCAGTGCACCTATAAGGTTTTTTCCAACATTCTTTACATGAAGCTACCTCCATTAGATGAAAGAGAAGTAGGAAGATACCAGGCAGCAGGATTTAGGGGAGGAAGATTGACAGTCGACCACATGTTCAGCCTGAGAACTATTCTGGAGAAATCCATGGAGTACAGGATGGACAACACATCATCTGTTTGTCGATTTCAAGAGTGCCTATGATAGTATTAACAGGTTTAAGCTATACGAAGCGCTGTACGGTCTTGGTATTCCCCCAAACTGGTGCACCTTGTAAAGATCACAATAAATGAGGTGAAATGCTCAGTTCAGATTCAGGGAGAACTCACATCGGAATTTGAGTCCAGAAGGGGTTGAGGCAGGGTGATGGCCTCATGTGTCTCTTGTTTAATCTGGACCTCAAAAAGGTAATAAGAGATTCTGGAATACAAACCTCTGGAACAATCATCGACAGGCTGGTACAGGTGCTGGGATATGCCGATGACTTGGACCTGATGGCGAGATCCATTCAAGCGCTGGTGGAGGCATTTCTGAGGTTAGCTGAAGTAGCAGAAGCAATGGGCATGAACCAAGGAAAAACTAAATACATGTAAGCTGGACATGGTGCAGTGGCTAATGTTGGAAGTGAAGTGAAGATGGGTCCATTTTCTTTTGAATGTGTAGACCAGTTCACCTATTTAGGCTCAGTGGTCAGCAGCAACAGGATCACCCTGAAAACCAGTCAGTGTCTTTTCAAGGCCAACAAATGCTATTTGCCAGCTCTACAAGACACTTATCCAGCAAGTCCTCACTTACGGATTGGAAGCCTGGACCCTGACAAACACTGAAGAAAAGGAGATCTTGGTCTTCGAAAGAAAAATTCTGTGCCGATTATTTGGTGGTGTCAAAGTAGGCGAGAATTGAAGGAGGCGAACCAACAGGGAGGTTTACGAGCAGTACGGTGAGGGAGACGTGATGCGGCACATAAGGCTGGGAAGACTGCGCTGGGCTGGCCATGTCGTCAGGTTGCCAGTGGATAAGAACCTGAGAAATTTACTGGACTGTAGGCTACATCGGACCAAATAAAGAGACAGGCCAAGGCTTGGATGGGAGGATGGCGTCATTAAGGATTACATGAAACTTCTGAATGTCCGCAACTAGAGAGAGGCCGCACAAGACCGAGCTACATGGCGAAGGCTCACTGAGGAGGCAAAGGTCCAACCTCAACAGTAGCGCCTCGAATGATGATGATGATTCTTAAAAAGCCCAGTTGATTCAGCATTTGAGCTAATGTCCCAAGTTTTATTTGGGTAAACTAGGCCATAAAGTCTTCATGGTATTCTCCTCACAAACTTCAGAGGGACCTCCTCCGCATTAGACAACTTCCAATATTTAGAGGCATAAACAGTAAGGACTAGTCTTATCAGGGCCGTGTAAATTGCATTTTTGTTTTTCAAGAGAATCCTTTTGCTCAAATTTTTTGCATCCAAAATATCATTTATTCGCTGACATACAGCTGGATGTCTGCTTCTATATCATTACAAATAATGATTAAACTGAAAAGTTTACAAGTGAACTAAGGTAAATAAACTATTTCACCTTTTCAAATAAATAACACCAGCTACTGAGTACGATTTGTGCACATCCAGTTGTGGGCATGCATGCATGTATTTCGTTTTAGATATTAGCATTTTCAAGTATGTTTGTGCTCTTCCAGAAATATCTAAATTATAGGTGAAGAGCAGAACATAGTTTATCTATCGAATATAGTTCCCAAACTTGGATTACATGTTATCTTAGGGCACTTTTAAGGACCAAATTAAAGAGGAGCAATATTTAGCATTAATTGTCAACCCAGGACACATCGTGGATAGGCCTATGAAATTAAGCACAGTAACCATCAGTTCTTCCATGGTTTCCTTACACTTTTGATCCGTTATCAGAATGATTAACATTTTTAACACTGGGATAATTTTGTCATTAAAGAGTTAACTAACCTTCAGATTTTTGGTGTTGGTCTGAGACTATCATGCTCCATGTTGATTACAGAAGTTTGAGATCCTTGCTCTTGTTAGGTAATGTTCAGAATCAAGATTAGTACCTCTGAATGCTCCTATGTGCATCAAACTAGTGGCTACTTATTATTCATGTGACTTCACCTTTCGGGTAATATAGGTAGATTCTTTAATGGGGAACATTGTGCTACTGACCTCAAGTCTTATGGAAACAGAAACATTAACCATCCTCATCCCATTATCAATTGTCTGGTCATGAATAGAGAGTCAACCAATAGTGGCAAGAAACTGGAAAATGTTAATTTATTATTATGAAAATACTCCATAAGTCTGGCACAAGAATTGCATCCAACAATAAAACACTATACCTAATTAACAAATATTCATAACTTCAAAAGATTAGAGATATCTTAATAAATTGTTATGAGGTGCACATGACTATCGCTGTAAATTTGATCATTTCAATTGTAATCAATTCCTGTCATTCCCGTTCTAATTTACCTGTTAAAATTAAATTCCTTGGGCTAGACTCTTAACATTAATCAAGTCTTTAATCAATAAAATGAATTTTGGTTTATTATTTACAATAATGAACCTGTGTAATCGACCTAAAAAAATAAATAAATAAATAACTCTCCCTCAACAGCTATATAAACAGTTATACCCTAATATTGTTATTTGTAAATAATAAACCATTGTGTAATAATTTTCAGCGTTTTTAAATATTAGTAAGGTTGGGAATAGTTTTTATAACAAATTGTTATCAAATTTTAATCTCAACAGCTCTCTATAACTTATTATCACCAATTAAGGGAAAATAATAAGTAGGAAATAAACAATAATAAACAAGGCGAGAACTAAAAAAACCTAAGTCTATTAAAATAAACAAATATGTTATTTCTAAAGAATGTTATCATTCCTAACCAACTGTTAAATATATTTAGCAAAATTAGTATCCCTACAACCAATGAAGAGTCTTGGGTTCAATACATAGTAGGGTTTGAACTGTCACTAGACAAACAAATGTATAAGGCCGTGATTAGACCGAGATAACGCTTAACAACCAGGTCTTTCCTTATTTTTGTGTGCCTGCTTTACAGAGGCTGGGTGAGCCCTAGAGGTCTCTAGGTCCCAGGATCTACCATGGCTGATACAACAGAATAAATCCTTCTACAGCTGGGTTCATCCAGGACTTGGAGATTATTAGGCATGTGCCCTGTCCCTACTCCACTTCCTGTTAGGTAAATAACAATGATTATTTTTTCTTTGATCAAATCAATCCATATCAACAAGAAACATAAGTCTACATTACTTTAGCAGTTCAGAAGACAATTTACTTAGATATTGGAAATAATATGGTCATATTATTGGAACATATGTCGATAGGAAACAGTGGTTCTCCTATATTATGTAATTTCATGAAAATTACTTCAGAAAATAGACAGTTGACTTATGGATGAGAAAAATGATGAAAAAAATAAGACAATAAACAAATAAAAAAAGCATTACGTTTCATTCTTTATTTTAAAAAATACATATATTCTGGAATAAATTATTTACTTAAATGTTTAATAACAAACCTTAGAACCAATAAAGAAGGCTTATACATTAAAAATGGTGGGAAACATTCTACAGACATCTTTACAAGGTAGGTAAAATAAAATTCAAGAACATTTTGATAAAGATATTTATTTTATACATATATATTCTTAATCTCTTTATAATCTATATTGAAAGCCAATTAATGATGAAAGTAATGAAGTGAGGCTAACTAGCAGCCAGAAATAGGTAGAGTCAAAATTTGTAAATAGTTTTAGAAAAAGTAAGATAAAAATATCTTACTTTCTTCAATTCAACTATCTACACAATTTCCAAGTTTACAAAATCTTGTATTTTTAAAAGTTTTATTAGTTTACTATTTTTTTTTTTATTGATTTTTTTAATTTTTTAAAAATACATTTCCAGTCTATAAACCATGCATTTATTTTTTAATATTAAATAAATATGGAAGTTTAGAACATCCATCATAAATATTAAAATAAACAATATAGCTTCGAAAAGTGATTTATTTATAAAATGATGAGTAAAATTAAAAACTTCTAATTCTGTCTATTTTTTTTTTTTTTTTTACTTTGTCTTAATTCAAAGTCAATTATTGGAAACACTGCTATAACCTCAGGATTTTTATCATAAATAAAGCAGGATAAAATGATAAAATATATTACATATGAAAAAGTATAATTAAAATATGATAAAATTTATAAAATAAATGAAAACTAAATCAGTGATGCTTAAGTGCCTGAAGGAGGCAGAAAGCAAAGACTGTGCCCAAGGCAAAAAAGCAAAGCAATATTCGTAACAATATGGGAAGGTATTGTTCTCAATAATAATATTAATGGCTATATCACTTAATAAAATATTTTTTCTTTGTTTTAAATAGATAGGGTTACAGTTACAGTAGTATATGGGACTCATATACAGGACTTAGTCCAAAATTTGTGTGACAGACTCACCAAGGCAACCTGCTATTCAGATAAATACAATTTCAGTGTTATCTTAAAAGCAAATAACCATACTCCTTCCTAGCCTCCTAATAAATCATATATATACATATTTATGCGTGTGTTTTTTAAAATATAAATATGTATCTATACGAATATAGGGTGATTCATTTTAACATGCACCATTCAAAATCAACCTTATTTTATAAAGGTGGTAAGAAAGTGATCCATATTATAAATGTATATGCATTTATTTTCGAAAGGTATAAAATGAATCATCCTTAACATATATAAATATATTCAGTTGAAATGGCTCATTACATTAATAGTTCTTTTTTTAAATATATTCTATAAAAATAAAACAACTCAAAATGGCAGTATTTATTCCTTTATAAGAAACTAATAAATAAAATTTTGTGTATTTTCATTTAAAATAATAATCTAAAAAACTTTAAATAATCTATTTTCAATTATATTTATATTTATATATATATATATATTTATAAGAATAACAAAACCGGTGGCTTTTCTTATTGCCCCAACCTAGTATGTTGCACCACATTTGTTAATTCCTGAAATGTAAAACAAAAATTAAATAAAGTAAAGAATATAGCACAAATTACTTTATGAAATAATTGAAGTTAATATCAAAATTGACTTTCTGGAATGTGCATAAACGAGGGAGAATCAAATATGAACTGGACTTCCTAATGGAGACCAGGCGGCCAAAAGGAGAGAGTTGAGACTTTTAGCGTGACAATCTGTAAGTCTGCCTGTGTTGTGCATTCCATTTTTTTAATCAGCTTCATGATGAGTGAGCTTGAAGTCACACCCTGTTAGGGCAATGTATCATCAAATTCCTCACTAATGAAGATGAAAAATAGGCGAAACCCATTTAAGACTTGAAACACAGTTCAGAGGAACATCCCTGAAAATCCAAGTGTACGATTGGCACAGAAAGTTTTAGGAAGGATGAGCAGAGATTGAAAATAAAACAACACACACTCGCTGTCCTCGAACAAGTTTGATCATCAAAAATGTTGCCAAGATTTCAAAGGCTTTTGCACATCCACTTTAAACCTTGATGCTATCAGTTTTTGAATGTAACAAAACTTTCATATTGGCAGAAAAATATGTCAATTCTGCTTCATGACAATGCCATATAGCCAACCTGACAAGAGAAAATTTAGAGGAAATACATTGGAAAACACAAGAACACCCTCCCTATAGTCCAGATTTATTCACCTGTAATTGATCAGATGATTCAGGCATTGAAAGAAGCATTAGGGAGTAAGCAATTCGTGGATACTGCCCTCGAGGCCTTTGTGCGCAATTGGCTGGAAACCCACTACTTTGCTGGAGACACTTTCTATTATGACGGGATCAAAAAATTGCTGATCTGTTAGAAAAATGCACTTCTAAAGGAGAAAATTATCTAGAAAAATTATACATAACTTTCTGATTTGTATCTAGTACCAATGATTTTGTATAAAATAATTCTGGTTCACATTTGATTTACCCTCGTACTAATCGTAAATGGTAATTATATGACAATCATGCACATGTAAAAAAAAAATAAACAAAATATTTACAATAATTAGAAATTTCAAAGTGTTTTAGTGCACTAGGGAATACAAGGAAGTCTCAAATAGGCAATATAGGGCATGCATTTCTGATAAGTTTTCTTTAATTAAAAATGATCTAGGGTGGCAGACATTTACGTTCAGATTACTTTTGGCTTATAGATGAAAATTTGTCGTTAAATTGACGTTTTTAGACCTTACTTCTCAGACGCAATCAATCTGGTTAAGAAAACTTTTACCAACATCCATTATGGCTAGTGACAGTCTTTGCGATTACCATAACCATACAAAACCTTTAAGGTATCAAGATGATTCAACACTCTGGTAACTTCAAGATCGTTATACTTAAACTAGAAGGGCAGAGTGTAGATTTATTTTTCTGTAGCATGTATACAATATTAAAAGATTGTACAATATATTATGTGAATAAAAACAAAATTAGTATATGATAAAGCATAATGTAGCTTTATTTGTGGTTTAATGTAGCATTATTGATCTAATTCTGTCTTCAAATTCACAGTTAAACTTGAACTGACAAAAATGGCTACTAAGGGTGAATAAAATTCATTATAGAAATTTTTATTATCAATTTCAAGACCACTATATACATAATTTAAACAAATCTTTTATCCTTCTGAGTATACTTATATTACACAATTTTAATGAAGATACAATTAATACAATAGCTTAACAATTTACTATTGTATCCTATATTTAAATGTCATCCATGAACTACAGATTTTAATGCAACAATATTGTATTGTATGGGGTGCATAGTGATAGTATTATGAAACATATTTATGAGTATCCACTTGGGGCCACTTCAATGAATTAAATAAATATGTTTGTCCTACTAGACAATCACATAAATTAATTATCATTATTAACAGCCACCCTTTGATTTGAAAAATTAATTCATTCCTCTCTTTAAAAAACTAAATTATTTGAAAGTGATTTATTCATCAGCATTCGATGATTCCATATTATTTAGATTCAAATAAATAAACATTACTGACTTAAATCAAAAGTGAGTCCACCTCAACAGGAGAAGGTCTGTAACCATAAAACTTAGTTTCTCATTATAATCTGAAAACTCAAAATGGACTATACAAATAGCAGTTATCTTTTACATTTGAATAAGTGTTAATCAAAAAGCTTGAATCCTATGGATTTTATTCAACTTATATCGTTTTAAAAATATTGTGCCGTAATCATATTATTGTAAGCCACCAAATTTCTTTTTAATATTCGGTAATCTTTACATTATCAAAACCACTCCATAGCCACATCGCTATACTGCCTCTTCCTTCTCTCCCCTATTAAATTATTAATACAAAAATTAAAGTACAGGTTAGATTTATTATAAGTGACAGGTGTAGATTATAATAAATACAGTAAAAAAAAAAATTATTATTAGTATTACCTTCATGTTCTCTTAAGAGTGAAGAAACTTCTTTTTTTTGTTTCCTGCTGACTTGACTGGCCTGCAGGAAGCGTTTGTGCCTTTGTGCCGGGTCCAGATGCTTCACAAGCTGGCCTTAACGTTGATGTCCACCTTCTCATGTCATCATCATCCTTTGCTTGGAAGAGATACTCCGAACCATTGGAAAGTCTGTTATATCAGCAAATAAATGTGTGAAAAAATATTGAGAAATGATTTTCTTTTAACAAAGAATACAAGAAATAGTAAAATTTGTAAAAGGGATAAAATAATGAGTAACACATAAGTAATAACTATTCAGAGTGAGTAGCTATTAAATTTCTGAGAGTTGAAGGATTTATAAAAAATACAAATGAAATTTTATAAAAATCTTGTTTAAGTCAAGTTTTATTGAGAGAAGAAACACCAGAAGAATAAAGAAATTAAATCTCCAACAAAAATAATTAGATGTAATTACTTCAGGAAGACATAAAGATTATGTTAATTCACACTTTATGTTTGCTTGAAGGTCTTGAGGTAATCGATTAAATTTGTTTAATTTTCAATGTAAAACGCAATCATTATATAATTCTGACTGATTTTGTTTGACTTCATTATAATATTGATTAGATTAACCAAAAGTTAATCATGCTGTTCATAAGACTAAAATATTTTTAACCAACTTCTTGATAATATTTGCAATTAAAGACATCTTTACCATAAAAGTTATTTTATAAGTAGAAAGGAAGCAAAATATATATACAGCGCATCTTCTTATTGTCGTGGAAAAGTTACAGGTGTAAAAAAAAAATCAATTGAAATAACAGCAAGTTATTCTATTACAATTGTTATGTATTGTTTAACATTTAAACAATTATTTTTTTCAGAATGAGATAGATCCCTCAAGCAAATGAAGATTTTTAATGTTAGTTTGACCTCATTTTAAAAGTAATAAAAAACTTTTTGAAAATTGGCTGTTTCAATAAAACATAAATATGTGTAATAAATAATAGTAGTATAATAAAATTTCACGAAGTGGGTGTATGCACATATTTTAAATTTTAATTTCTATTGAAATAACAACAAAAAATTATAAATATTATGTATTGTTTAACATTTAAAAAATAACTTGTTTGGGAATGAGATAGATCCCTTAAGCAAATAAAGATTTTTAATATTGCAACCAAACTTAAAGAACTTTATGCAACCGTAAAGAGTTTCTTTCCTTCATTAATAATAATCTTATAATAATAATCTCATAATTGAAAATTGAGCAAGAAAGGAGAACTGAAGCCAAACAAAAACTGACTTTAAGAAATTAAAAAAACACAAAAAGACGATGAGGGCAAGAACTTGGTAAAAATTATAAGCTGAAATCTGCAAAACCATGTTTTCCTTTTTAATAAATCACATATTCTGTCATTCTTTCTTTCACATTTCTTCAAGGGCCCTTTTTCCTTTCAAAATTCTATTTTATATGTTTCTTATCACCCGACTGCATTTAATTAATTTTAAATAGAATTAATATTTAACGAAATGATTCTTTTAAGGATCCCTTTAAGTCCTGCTGATGCCTCTTATAAAATAAAACTTCACAATTTAATCATTAAATTATTTTAATTCATACACAATCAAAACCAAATGATAAATAAAAAAACACATTTTTCCAGGGAGAATACTAATAATTATCCTAGCAGTATAAGAGGGCTTTTGATTTATACATGACTGAAATTGTTACAAGAAAATCAGAACATGATGTTATATATTCTTGTATTTCATTAATACATAAACATTAAAAATTTATTTAAATGTTTATCGTTTCTAATTCCCTTGCAACATGAACAATTTTTATTTCATCTCTGTGCTTCAATTTATAATATATGATTAGATTAACCAAAAGTTAATCATGCTGTTCATAAGACTAAAATAATTTTAACCAACTTCTTGATAATATTTGCAATTAAAGACATCTTTACCATAAAAGTTATTTTATAAGTAGAAAGGAAGCCACCTCACTATAGTTGTGATTATGATTATAACATTAAATTAATAACTTACTTGACCCGGAATACATGTTTCTTTTTAGTGTAGTCCGTTGCGATGTCAACAGATGCACCACTGAGGTCTATTGGTGCTTCTCCTTTATAATAAGAATCTGGAGAACTCTTAGCTGACTTGGCATCTTTATATGCCAATAACTGATGACCTCTTACAACTACATAGACTTCATTCCATGACCTGCATATTAAAAATAAAAATTGAAAATACTGATAAAATAAAAGGACTAGATTTAAAATTTAATAAACTGATTAAATATTCTAAACATTTACAGGAGTTTATATATTTCAACAATGCATAGCTATTACGTGAAGTTCTGCTCTTCTTATAGAAACTTTCGTTTTAATTAGATTCAACATACAGTGTGGCAGGGGCAGAAAGAGCCTATAAAGAATGAGGATACCAAGATTTACTTTATTGAGTCAACCATGTAATATAAGTCAACCCTCACACACTGCAATTCAAGTTGTTGACCCTCCTCATTTCAGGATGTTGCTCCAACACACAAGTTCATTACAACATAAAATATATTGTTAATATTAATTTCAAGATGAAGTGAAGCAGTACTACAGACAGAACACAAAAGTTCAAGGCTGAATGACATGGATCTATTAAATCCGGACTGGGCACACTAAATGGCAGAAAAATAGCAACATATATTACAATGTGAATTAAAGGCATGCAATTCTGGGTCTACTCAACCTGGAATTAGTCAGGAGTAATAGAGCAGGAGTAATTAGATTATTTAAAAATAATGAAGTTGTCAGTAATAAGAAGTCTCTATCAGTCTCTACCATTGACTGGTATGCTGCAGTGGTACACAGTCATTTATATATATAGTTTTGTATTGGAAAATCTCAACAAAAAAACAAATTTTAACTTTGCCATAAGTATTATGAAACTTCTCATTTGACACACATTTTAATTAAAATCACATTATAGATGAACTAAAAAAAAAAAAATCTATATTTTCTTAATTTTTTGTTAGTTATTGAAAGAGAATAAAAATCCTTTTCCAAATTCCACTCATAAAATTTTAAGGGCAGTATTAAGAGAGGCAGATAAGCTATAATGTCCCAGAAGTTGGAAAAAGATAATGTATATCTTAACTATATTTATTTACTGGCTCATCAATAAATATTTTATACGATTCATAATTATTCAGAAAAATATTGATCAGCAAGATTCCAAAATAAAGTAATCATCTCTTAACTTGGTGAATTTGAAGAAAATTAATACAATATCAAAACTGAAATAAAACTAGTGATCAAATAGGATTTTAAATAATAGATCTTATGTACACAGAAGTATTAATGATACAAGTGATCAAATGGAATCTGTGAGGGAATCAAAAGTGATCTGAAAAGATCTAAGGGAATGATAATAGCTGATAGGACTGGGAAAGTTAGCTCTTCTCCGTGTAACTTGAAATGAAAATTGTAATTATTTTCATATAAACTCGATTTCATGTAATAGTATGATTTCATTGTTGATTTTAACAAGTTATCACTCATATAATAAGTAATTTAATCATATTTACTTCATTAAGATTAAATTATGTAATTATCAATGAAGCTTACCTGTTGGAAGCTTTTTTAAGAGCCTCCCAGACATGTTTTCTGCTTAATGTATCCTCTATGAGGCATTCATCGGCAGAAGGACTAGGTCTCTCTGTAACACATTAATAATAACATTAAACTTATTTTAATAACAAACAGAACATACTTACATAAGTGTCGGATCGATATAAAATATTTGCCTGAGTTTAAAAATTATAAATTAAAACAAGGCATCTAAAAAATATCACAAAGGATTTAACTGAAGAAAATGAAAGAATTCCATATGAAAAAGTTAAAAAAGGTTAAATACATTCTTAAATATATTTCAAATAGTTGAATCAAAAGGAAAAATTGAAATAATCCAGGTAAGAAAAAAAGGTTTTTTTTTTTTCTTTCAAATTCAACCTTATGTTACTTGATTTCTAATACAAAAGAATCGTGTAAATAAATACGAAGTAATAAAACAAATAGAATGGAATAAATAACATAGAATAATCTTGATACTCACATACAATTTTAATAACTGTCATATTAATATTGATAATAGAATAAAATTATACATAACTATTACCTAGGCAGTGAAGTTAAAGACAATTCACAAAAAGCGAAAAAATTCAAATTACAAAATACTACAGAAAGCAATTAACAAAAAAATATTTAACATATAAAAATAGAAGATAAAAGAAAATACATGTGTACGAAAATTGTAAATATCAATGTGAAAAATAGAATAAAAAATACATACTGATGCTCAATTCTCTGAAAGAGTATGCACGGCATGCCATTTAAACAGGATGTATGACTGATACACTTGAACAAAATAAACTGACACTAAAATCTGTCCATTAACTCCCTTGGCACAGCACAGAACAGAAGAAATAATCAGATTTATTTTTAGCCTATGGATTCAGGTTATAAAAGCTTGAGTATTAGAATTGCAGGCAGTCAATGTGTTTCAAGGGTAAATATTAGCACAGTTAATGAAGAAACAATCAAAGCTCACCTAATAAGGAATATTCAGGAGGCAGGGGAAACAAAAAGAAAAAACATCTGACAACTATAAATACTACCGTAATCCTTTGTCAAATTTTAAGGATCTCATTTGTATTCACATCTGACAGGCGTTAGTAAAGAAACATATTGATTATTTTCCTTGATCATCTCTCAGCCATGAGATCAATTGAAACATTTAACTAACTGATTCAAAGAGCAACAATATTCTCTTTATAAATCGCTGTAATCAGACAATCACTGATACCCTCGTATATCTAGCAAAGGCATCAGATATATTGCGAAACTAATAAATTATTCATGGCTTTCCAGAATACAAGAAATGGAAATAAATTTGTTTTGTTTTTGCAGACTTAATTTATTAGAATCAGCAGAATTAATTAATATTTCAGATCTCAGTTTATTTCACTTATAGGTATTAACAAATATTATATAAATAATTTTTTAAAATTTTAAATGAAAAAGAAAGGATCTGTCCTAAAAAAAAAAAAAAAAAAGAAAAAAAGAAAGAGAATTGTGCCTTTTAATAAAATAAAGGAAAGGCACAAAAATAATTTCCCTAGCCTAGCACTCTCTCAAGAGCAATCAATATCTCAGTACATAAATGTCATGTTACATAAATAATGGAGGAGGTGGGGACGTAATTCTCTCAGCAGTCCTTCACAAGATCCTTACAACTGATGAGCCACCATTAATTCAAAACAAAAATATTAGCTATCACTTAATAGCCATCCAATATTCTATCTGATGATGTTAAACATCACCAAGTCAACAGAGGATATTTCATTTCATTCAATTTTCATTGTATTTTAAACACATTGTTTTTCATATTTTAAGAAATTAGAAATGATAGAAATTAAATCATTAATAGTTCGGCCATTATTTATTTATTTCTTAAGACCATTTCATAAATACATGGATAAGGAAAAAAAAAATCTATGGATATTATCTATAACACATATATAATTATGGTTGATAGTACTATAGCAGTACAATGGGAAAAAACAACACATGATTCACACTTCACTGAATGGGTAACACAACCTCGATGAACTGACTAATTAAAGAATGGTAAATAAAATGTATCATGGTGTATCAGCATGCTTAAGTAAAAAATTTTGAAATTAATTTTATTAAACATCTTCAATCATCAACATCTGTTTAAAATGACGAGTGTGCATTGATGTAAATTATAGAATTAATAATATGTAGAAATAGAAAATTTGCTTCCATTGATAATATTTACAAACATACTTTCTGTTTTTACAGGAAATAAACATAAATTCAATCAAGAGCACACTTAGTAATTAAAAAAAAAAAAAAGAAAAAAAAAAGTGAATTATGACAGTATAAAGTAAGGAGTTGGTTACAAGTAGCAAACATAATGGAATTCAATGATCTATAATATACTACTACTAAATGCACACATATAAAAACAAAAGCAGGCAGAAAAGGAAAGAGCTTGTGATACTTATAAAGAATCAACACTGCAATTCACAAACATTCTACTATATGATTACACCACTTGATGCCGAGAGGAGTTCTTCATGATAACAATAATTATTAATCCATTAGACACCACTATGCAAAAAAAGCACATAAAAAAAAAAAAAAAAAAAAAAAAAAAAAAAAAAAAAAAAACTTTAAACATTCTATGGTAAAACCTTGATTATAACATATTTGTCAACTGATCAAGCCTGTCACTAAGCTGAAAAGGAAAAAAAAATATGTTGGAGTTCAAACTTTAATTCAATCAAACTATAACTAAGTTAATGTTTTCTAGATAATAGATAAAAAGTTCGGAGAAGAAAATTTCAATCTATCATTTATCCTTTAGTCATTATTCCAAGTTAATTTATTTTTAAAAGGAGTAAAAAAAAACATTATCATACTAATATATGTTGTTTTCTAATAATGTTGTTTGTTTAATCCTCAGAGAATCTTAACTTGTTTAGGCTTTGTTTTTTATAAGTGCTGATTTTTAAGGCAAAGGTTGAAATATAAATAGTTGATAAATAAATGAGGCGGTCACAAGCTGCCCCAGTCAGAGCATACAAAGATTTTAACTGTTTGAAGTTTGAAATACACGACGCACACTGACAACAGTACCCCAGTGCCTGAACCACTGGACCATATTGTTTCGTTACTTAATATAAAAAGCAATCCAATTTTTAATTTGACATTCTCTGATTTCCATGAACTAATTAATATAAATCATACTTATATATTTTTTTAATTACTTTTTTTAATAACAAATGACCCTCAAGATTTGTTAGCAAATACTATTTGGTCAGCGTGCAATTTGTTTTCATATTATATAATATTTCCTCGATAGTGAGATATATCATTGGATTATTAAAGAACACTATCAACTTTAAAATTCCTAGCCCAGATTTAATTTTATAAATTTAAGAATTGGACCTGATGTCCATTACTAAGTCATTAGAAGCACTTTTCAAAAGAATAAAATTGATTCTATCGTGTGCAACATACATATTGTTTTTAATAGATGTAGTTTTTTTATTTCTTTCGATTTATATACTAAATTCCATTACTGTTGAATTACATAAAATAATACCCTGAGTAGAAAATTATTTTCTACCATTTTATCAGTATAATTATGATGTGTAGCATAATTATGTGAAATATTGTAAGTACATATCTTAATAAATATTTATGAACAAATTATTCGATTAAACATGTGTTTCAATTATTCAATTCAAGATATCTTTATATGTTTATACTGATCAACCAAGGTTTTACTAGGTGTAATTGATTTGTCAATAATAATATCAAATGTTTTTTTTAGTATCTCTAATTATAGTTAAAAACCTACTTGCAGCTTCAGCAAGATTATCTTCATCGTCACTGACAGCAGAAGATTTAGCTCCGCTGCTACCACCTGATTTCTTCCATCTGAAAGACCTGAATGGACTCTTGGAGCGAGACCTCTTCACCTTTCTACCCGGTGATAGTGTAGCATCCTTGTCTTTCAGAGCTAAGCATCACACACAACACACACATACAATACTCACATGGTTCTCCTTAGTAATATTTCCCTGATAGCAAGTAAATTGTTTTCAAATGCTGCCTTTTTCTAATTTTAACAGCATCTTGTGATTGTGATAAATAAAAATCAAAACTTAAAGCCTAATAAATAAAACAGTCAGACCCTATGCTCATGGTTTATTTGTAAAATATAGAGTATAAACATTAAGTTCTCAATTACTGTAACCATAACAGACAGCAAAAAGCACCATTTTCAACCAGATATACTGCATTTTAATTGTATTACTTGTAATTAGCAACATTTAATACCAGATTTGATCAATAAGGAGGGGGGGGTTGAGGATAATAATAAAATATTTAAAAAACATAAATATAAATTGGACTAAATGCAATAAATCAAACAATTTAATAATAAAACAAAATGTATTTTAAACATACATGAATTTGCATGTTTTCAAGTGCATACCAACGTGTTTCTTTCTCAATTACTATAACCTAACCACTAAAGCAAAAACCAAAATGATGAATCAATCGAAGTAAAAAAGTAGCATCTGCCATTTTAATTATAATTATTATCTCATTAAATAATAATTTATTAATGGATGTTTTAAAATTCACAATTGAGTAAAAATAAGTTTAAAAGGGTATACCTTGGTGGGGTGAATGAAGACATTGATACTAGGGAAGGGTTAACAATAAAATAAACATCCAAATTTACTTATCAATTAAAAAGACTACTTGAAAATAAATCATTGTGGTTGTACATTATAAATTACCTACCTAATTCCTTCGACTTCATCTCTTTCTTGTCTTCCCCTCCATTTGGATAAACACATTTTCCAGTATAGCAAAGCTATTGATTTGTGATAATAATTGGAAATACATATACATATTTGGTGTATATGTACTTTTAGATACATATTTAATAAATTAGACAGAAAATTGAGCGAATTATATGTAGCTGGTTAAAACATTTAAATTTTTAATTTGACCTATTCAAAGTCCAGAAACCAATGCTAGTTGAGAAACCCAGGTATACACCAAACGAAACTTGTGATGCAGTTAAAAATAAAATTTATTATCATTTTATAAATCACTAACTAATACACCATAAAATTATGTTGTTGGAGATGAATGAAAAAAAAAAGTTAACTACTAATGAATTACAAAGAAAGAAAAACACCATCAATGCAGTATATCATGGAGGTGCAAACTGAACCTATTATTATTTATCTATTATGGCATTAAATTAAGAAATTTAATTTTCTGATTTTTTTTTTAATAAGAAACTTTTTTAGATAAATGTATCAAAAACATTTGGTAAAAATTTAAGATTATCATTAAAACATATAGAGCCTAACATTGTAACTATATCAAATTAAAAGAAAACAAACAAAAAAAAACAACCTAAATACCTTAAATTATTTCTGTACTAGTAAGGTAATTATATGTTAATTAAATGGCCTCCACCTTAAAATGAAAATATGTTCATCGATTCCTCCCAATGTAGCTTAGAAATGCAAACCAACACCTTCTAAAATTCATTGTACAACTTGCAACTGAAGTAGGACTTGTCTTACTGTCATTATAAGACAGTATTTCATAGTGGAAGACTATGACAATCGGATATTTAATAAAGCGTAAAATTACTGAAAATTATGAATGCAGTGGGCACACTAAAATTAACAGTATAAAAGAGTTAAAGTCAATTTAAAACTTGGAGTTCTAAGTTTATGGAAATTGAAAATGAAAGATAAAAGGTATAAATAAAATTTTTAAAATGAAATAAAACAAAAACTAAAGAAAAAATATGAAAAAGAATATCTAGAAATATTTTAAGCAACTAAAATGTTTTAAAACAGTTTATTACTCTGTTTTATGTTCTGTAATTATCTAAAAAATAAAACGATTTGAGACAAATTAAAATTAACAGCATATTAAGTTGTATTTTTATATACAAATATATTTTATAAAGACAGAACTCCATTCAAATAATCATACAGTTACTGTTTTTTATTTTTTTTTTTTAATTTGGCATGATGAAGTTTCTCTTACCTTCTGACAAAATCATGCTTTAAAGTGGTGTGAACATTTTAAGGTTTTTAATTTTAAATTTTCAGGATTCAAGGCTTACAAAATAGTATTTAAAAAAAAGTTATTTCTAGCAGCTTTCTTGATTCTCTAAAACTACGGAACTGTTTTTTTTTTTAAAGAGAATTTTTAATATTTCATAACTGCCATTGATTTTTTCATTTTTATTCCATATCTAATTTTATGTTAGGTTTTAATTTACCATAAAATCTGTACTTTAGATAAATTTTTATTTGTTAGAACAGTAAAACTTTGGTTAATCATCACCTCAGTGACCAAGAACATAACAGTTGAGAAAAAAAACAGATAAATAAAACACCCTATTAGAAAAATATCTTAACCTATAAATAGATTATAAACACAAATTAAAAATTGGATTTACAGTAGAAAAAAAAACATAATGTATTTTAGTGATAGGCAAGTTATTCCATATTGTATATAGTGGTTATAAAAAGGCTATAGAGATAAAAAGTAATCTGTCATATTATCAATAATTTATCACTTTGTAATTTTCTTAGAACCCCCATTTCTTTTTTTTTTCATTTACTTCCTGTTAAACAATAATTTTAAGTTGTGAGCCTATCAACTTTATATGCTCAACACTTATATGTGTATGTTTTGGTATTTAAAAAAAATCATAATGAATTTCTCAATATTTGTATTATTAAGTATGATGCATATGTTATACAATTATCATTTAATTATTTATTTACTTTTCCTTAAAATACTACAGTACGAGTAAAATCCCTTTACATTTGGAGCTCTACAGTACTGACAGTTGACAGTAACTGGCAGATTAAGAAGTGATGGTTTATCAAAGTTTTACTGAACATACATTACAGAGAGATGTTATATATCTCTAATGCACTATTGATAAAGAATTTTTGTTTTAACTGATTTTTGTGAGCATAGTTAAGAAAACAGACTAACGATCAGTTTTTAACAAAATAAGTAATTTTTCCTGTTTTATTTTTTACTTGAAATATTTCTTTATTTCTGTTAGTACATGTCAACTAAAGCAAATGTAGTATGTGTAGTAAGAAAGCAATATGTATGAAGTACAGTATTGTTTTGATTATTTGGTAAACATGCTTCGGACATCAATGAGCATTATCAGTTATTATTTTAATTGATGGTTCCAGCATTGAAAAAAAAAAAAAAAAAAAAAGAAAAAAGAAGTAAACTTATATATGATTAAAATACTGATGTTATCTTTGTAAGCTAATGAAATGAAGATGATAATTAATTTATTTGTGTCAATTTAAGTGTGAGAAATTACCTTGTATTGGCTGGACTCGCTGTGGTTTTGGAGGAGAAGGCGGGTACGTAGCCTGTGCGACAGGCACACCTTTAGGCGCTTCATCGTCCTTAACTTCCTCTACTGAACATGCACAATCTTCATGCAAATATCTATCTACTTCATAACCCAATGCTTGGAATGAATTATTCTTAATTTATCTTAAAAATAGAAATGGTATTATACCTACTTCAAAGGTAGTGGGCATAACAGTGATACAAATGATTTGGAAAGGAACAATATAAAAACATGCACACAAACTTACCTTCACCCGGGATTAGGTTACCTTCACCATATCATGTGTAATATGAGGCAATTAAGCTTAATTGCTAAAACGATTAATTTAATAAACAAATAACGAGCATTGACTCTTCATAATATTTTTTTTTTCTTTTGGTCCAAAATAAGCTTAAGCTATAAGTGGTTTGCCATGCATACTGCAGCTTTGCTGTGCCTGACTACGCTTTTTGTTTGTTAACACAAAACAAGTTATGAGCAAAATTGATTATAAACAAGAAAATAAAAGTTACAGTTACAACATCACCAACGCACATAGGTTAATATTTAATATAGAAAGATGCTCAAGGCAAGGAGAACAAACGAAGCAATGTTTATTCATTGAATAATGATGAATTTTGTTGAATCCCAAAGAAAAACATTGATGCTGTTTAAAATATTGTTTTTACATATTAAGAAACTCCCAACATTTATTTATTAATTTTTTCTGGTTGATGATTTAACGATTATGAAATAAATAAAATGAAGCTATGGCCAATTAGTGCAGTGGTGTTTTACAACAAAATAAATATACCAAAAATTGTCCTATTCATGGATTTGTTTTACCCATGACTAACCTGATGGTTTATCAATCGGTGTGATGGAAAGCTGGGTCGGAGGGGGCTTGCGAACTGAGGCTTGAAACACAATACATCAATGTACATACACAAAAGCTAACACATTTAGCCTAAGAGGGCATATTCTTGAACATTATATAAATGGTAGAACCTCCAATGTCCTACTAAGGATTAAAAATTGAAAATGAAAAACAAAAAGTTTAGAAGAGGTATAATGAAATATGTTCATGAGCACAGTTTATTTTAGAACTATTAATTACCATGTAATGAACAAATTTTATATTTATAGTAAAGAGGTAGTTTTGGTAAAAATGAAATTATGATACACAAGCAAAGTATTTATACTTGATATTTTTTTTTTTTTTTATTATTATTTACAATAATGAATCTTAGTAATCACCAGGAAAAAATAAAAAAATTACCCCACTGAAAATTAGAGGGTTCATGTTTCAAGATACGTAAAACCCGAATAACCAATAAAAAAAACATCTGTTTGTCCATTTTCCGCAGTGTATCTCCAAAACAACAGGACCAATTCTTTTGAAATTTGGCACAAAAATACCAAGGCATCCAATGATGATCCTAACACCTAAATGTTGATATCAGTTTTAAAATGGCAGCCAATTAAAAGTGATCTAATTTAATAACTGTTATTTTTAAAGGTAGAAATAAAAAAAAAAAATTATTGGTCTTTTTTAATCAAGAAATTGCAAATAATTATAAAAAAAAAAAAAAAAGTGTATTTTATTCATAAATACGCTCTTAAAAAAAAATGAATAAATAATAATTAAAGCTTGTTTATATATACACTAGTAACTCTGCTATTTTACGAATTAGTTGAACAAACAAATTTTAAAAAATCTGCTATTAGTGCAATTTCATAAAATTAAATTTCCAACGAAACGAAGAAAGAATCATCGAAATCAGTTAAGAAATAGCGGAGATATAGCATTTTGAAATTATCAGTGGTAATAGACCATTTTATGCCATTTACCTTTTAATTATTTATTGCTTTTCATATCAGTTAACTGCCTATAAATATCTTTATAAACAGTTATACCCAATTATAGTTATTTGGAACTAATTACCTATTGTGTAATAATTTGCACTTTTTTTTTATTTGGTAGCTGAACAAAGTAACCCATCATGATAGCAGTAAATTTTTTCTTCTGTGAGTGTTTATATATATATTTTTATTTATCTTAAGAAGAAACAAAACTAAATTAAATAAAAAATACTAATTAATAAGTCGGAAACGCTTATTAAAAATTGAAATGAGACTTTTAAATACGAATTTTGATGACCCTAAACCTTTAACGAGGTAGTTAACTAAATTAAAAATACAGAGAACTCTAGAATTCGAAACTAGAACAGTTTTAGCCTAATTTCTAGAAAATAAAGATGAGTTGAATGTTTTCAATGGAAGTCAACAGAATAAGCTAAATGAACTTGACCTCTTGAAATGAATATGAATTGGTTGTTATTTCTACTTTAGACATAGTTTTATATCGTTTACCAGAACTAAAATATTGTTATAAAGATATTGATGATAAAATTTACAAAAGTAATAAATGTATAATATATGAAGATGAACTATCAATTCTGATGCACGAGTAATGAAATACACTGAAAAAAATTAAAAGTATACACATAGTTCATTTTCTTGATAAATATCTTAAATAATAAAGTGTTAAATATGAACATATTTCACTATGAGGTTCAAAAAGCACGATTCTCAATTCACTGAATGTGCTAAGGATATGTAACAGGGAATACAACAAAGACAAAAGGATAAACAGACAAATAAGGGACTCAAAAATAAATTTACAGTTATGTTAAGTTTTCATGCTTTAAGTGGTTAGTATATAAACATTTAATAAAATTTACAAAAGAGAAGTTTTAAAAATGAAATAGGTATAAACTATAAAAAAATAAATAGAAATTAGAAAAAAAAAAAAGGAATAAACTTCATACAGCAATAATATGAAAACTTACATCTTAATTTATAATAATTTCCTAGAGAGAAAGAAAACATTCTTACAACCATGAAGGTAAATAAGCTTAAAAATTAAACTGTTATTTGATTATATTTATTTAATGGAATTTACAACTGTATAATGGAATACAACAAGTAAATTGGAATGAAATGTAAAAAGGCATAAACCCATGTAGAGAAGCTTCCCAATGGAAGCACTCTAAAAAAAAATTTAATTTTAATAACATAAAATTATTATTACCGATGATATCAGTAATAATGAAACAAATTTATAGAATTCATAGGTAAAAATAATTGGGAGTCTGTCGTTTAAAATTGTTTAAATTTTGCCGACGTTTCGGCTCGAACTTGTAAACCATCATCAGGACATCCGAGATTATGGTAACTAAAAACTGAGTTAATACTTGTCATTGCTCACGGATGTCTTAATGATGGTTCACAAGTTTGAGCCAAAACGATGGCAAAATTAAAATATTTTGAAATGATCAACTCCTGAATATTCTACTCATGAAAATATCAACAGTCAACTATACATCCTCAATATAGTTCAAATTTAAAGAATAATCTTAGTCTGTATTTTCACTGTAAATCTGTAATTCAATTAAGAATTGACACCTTGATCTGATACAACATTTTTTATGTGATAAAATATATCCTAATAAATAAAAGATTTATATAAAAAATATATATATATATATATATATATATATATATATATATATATATGAAAAATTAAAAAGTTTGTCACTATTTACTTCAAATATATATATATATATAAAAAAAAAAATTGAAATATTTATTCCATAATAAGAGACCGATTTGTTCTTTATGGCCTTAGATAAGCAATTTTAACTTCATATATACATTGAAGGAGTCTTACTTAAAAAAGATAAAATAAATGTAATCGTAGTTTTTAAAGTTATATAAATTTATATTAAATAATAAGTTTTCTTTCTCTCTTAAGTTTTTGAATAAAATAAAAGATTTATTAAAATGAATTCAAAGTTAAAATTAAGCTGCTTACCCTTCCTGGGCTCTGGTTCAGAAGTGGATGCACCGTTCTGTTGGCCAGTATCTCCTTCAGCACCATCTCCCCTAAAAAAATAAGTGATAGATATAATTAGTAACCTAGATGAGGCTTTATTTAATATAAATTCAAGTGTATAAATATTAAATATATACAAGTATATAGTTACCATCTGTTTAAAAATAAAATAAAAACTCACCGATCTACAGATTGTTGTTTAGAAGCAGCGGCCTGAGCTGCTTGCCTTGCTGCAGCCTCTTCAGCTTTTCTCCTTTCTTCTTCTTCCTCTTTTTTCTTCAGCTCTTTTAGTTCAAACTAAAATTATAAATAAACGTTAATAATATTAGTTGTTGTTTTTGAAGTTGTGTTTATAATATTAAATTGTATTTTAGATAATTTTTGAATAATCTAAAGATGAGGCAAAGAAATTATCTCAAAACCTTGTAATAAAGTTGTATTTATGTTATAATAAATAAAAATATAAAGAAAGAGAAGGATAGTTCCAATTATTACAATCATAACAAATAATGGGTTAATTTTTCAGGGATAAATATATTTATTTTATTATATTGAGGATGTATAGTCGACTGTAGAAACTATTATAGGTGAAATAATCAGGAATCAGTCATTTTTTGAAATTTTTTGAATTTTTCCAACGTTTTGGCTCAAGTTTGTGAGCCATCATCAGGGCATTACTGAGCCATGTCCAAGCATAAACTGAGTTTTCAAATAGAGAGTAATTCACCATTGCTTACAGTGAATCCTGAATCAAAAATTGTGCTACCTATTCATTGCAGTAGGGCATTGTGAGACCTCATTTTTAGTAAAAGAAAGTTTTCTTTATTATAATAAGATAATAAAATGAAGACAAGAATATTTTAAAAGAAGCTGATAATTTATGTAGATAAATCCATTAAGACTCACCGTTGTTAATCGTTCTAATGCTGAGAACCTTTCCTCTTGTGCTGTTGCTGATTTCTCAAATGATTCATGTTTCTTTATGAGATTTTCAACATCATCTATAGTATGCTAGAAAAGCAAAAACCAAAATGTATACAGATGCACTAATATGTAAAGGTCATAATAACCAACGTCATTATAATTCATATGGATATCATGGTGTCAGCCTTTATGTTGTTTACTGACATCATGCATATAAGTATACTTCTATTAACAGATTATGGAACTAAATTAATCATAGTTAAATTAAAAAAGTATACAATAAAATTAAATTCAAAATCTTACCCCTAATTCGTGTGACATAAGATATGGTTCCTGAGCCAAAAGCCATGTTTCTGCTACTGCAGCATCTCTCGCAAATTGGTATACCTCGAGTACTATAAAATAATAATTTGTTATAACAATATTATTTTTATTTAAAAAAATAATTTTTCATTTTAATTACCAATAATACGAAATATTACATATAAATAGTAGAATACCAAAACTTACTTAATTGTAGGTTCTCCCACCTTTCTTCCCATCGGTGAAGTAAAGCATTGCGTTGATTATTTAGTGAAAGAAGCTTTTCTTTGATCTTAAATTAAAAAAAAAAAAAATTAGTTTGGAACAGAACAGAAGGAAACAGTTATTGAAATATATAAAACATAACAAATGTATAAATTTAAAACCTCATTTGACGCATAATGGTTTCTTGAAAGTAATTCTTTTCCAAGGGAAATACATGAAGTAAAATTATCCTCTCTGGTGTCGATTTCGGCTTTTAAACTTTGGTGATTATTCATCAGTAATTCAACACCACTCACATCCCTATAACACATTAATAACGTCTCATTAATATTAAATTAGAAAAATTATATTAGGACATAATTATGTAACTGAATGATAATGTAGTTGACAGTGAGATTGATTATTAAAGAAGGTTCCAATTCAGTTATTTGAGAAAAGATTCAGCCTTTAAGGATCCAGAAGGTTCATAAGAGATCAAAGCTTATGGAAATCGCCGGAGCAAGTAGAGCTTCAGCCCAAGTCAGCAAAAGTTTATAGTAAGAGTAAAATAATTCTTTTAATAAAAATTCATGATTTTAAGCACTGTTGTTGCACTTAGTAGTCAATTAATGAACTTGTTCATAAACTAAGAGATATAATTTAGGCCTTATCATCAAAAGAAATTATTTACCTTGGTTTTTCAGTAGTGTTCATTTGCCTGATGACATCATCCATCCAGAGTATAAGTGTCCTGACCATAATAAAGAACCTGAATAGATCACCGGTATCGTCTAATTTTGCTTTTCTAGCTTCACATAAACCTTGGAGGCCAGCCCAGGCTGACACTACCTCTGTTTCTCGATTGGTTATCTCCCTTGCCTTGTCTCCAGCATATGAAGCTTGCAATTTATTTGACTCATCACAAATTGCATTCACCTGCAAAGCAAAGATAAGTAATGCCAATTTCTTACATTCATATAAATTAAATATCACCTCATTAATGCCACTTTTGACCAATTGAGTCATTAAAATTAAAGCCATCTTTGAAATATATAGCCAATTTACCATATATATATATATAATATATATATATATAGATATAATATAATTGGTTATACTATCACCTATATACCTGTGGAATCTGTTTATTAAAATAATCATGAACATATTTAATAATGTAATTCACAACCGATTTGCTAATTTTAAGTGCATATAAAAAAATACGTATTTTAAATGTCTTCCATATAAATAATCCATAATAATCATCTTAGACACGTCTAATACAATAAAATAAAATTTATACTAATAAATAACATTACCTGAGACTGCAGCGTTTGGAGATCTTGCATAAAACCTTGGTGTTTACGTTGAAGAACAGAGACACTTCCAGCATCCCTGCCGAGTTCTTCAGACATTCCATGCTGTTTTTCAGATATACGACCAAGAACATCTTTGCAGTCATGGAAGAACTTGTGCAGTTCTCGAGAAGCCTCAAGCATCTACAATTATATAAAAAAAAGAAAATATTGAAATATTTTTTAGTGAAAAGATGGTCATCAATATTTTTTAATAATTATCATAATTAGAACTGATAATTACACCGTGATACGAATCCAATGACATTGAACAGGCAAATAAAGTGGAATGGGAAAAAGAGAGAAATCTAAGTAAAAATGTATCCCTCTCCTAAAGGAAAAGTTCCACGAAGGCTTCAGTGAGAGACGCTTCAACGTGAAACGCCTATGGTTCGGAGCTCCCGGAACTGTACCTAGTTCAACAAGGAGCTTCATGGAGGATATAGGTATTGATGTCAAGGACAGTGCTTGACCCCCTGGGAATTATACACCATCAGATTTACTCATAGCGGTTGAACAGGGATTGCTGGAAGGACATGGGTGTGCATATTTTTATTTATATTTTAATCTTTTCATGTTTTATTTTGTTAATATTATTATATCTTACTTTGTTATTTTTATTATATATGCTAGAGATTCGATATTGAAGCGGAGTGTAATATGGTTGCTGATTATTGATGAATCTTATTAATATATTTTTTTATACATATACATCAATATACATATTTAAATTGTTAAGAGAAATAAGCGAGAAAAGGAAAGCATAGAAAAGAATAAAAGGAGTTAAATAACTTTAAAAAATGTTAAAAGAAAAAAAATGTTAAAAAGAAGAAAAAGTTAAAGGGGAAAAAAATATATTAATCTAATTTTTTTTTTGTTCATTGTATGTTAAGATTTATATTATATTATTACTAAAAATTGTCCAATAAGGAAAAAAAAAGTAGGCTGTGTGAATAGCAATCCAATAAGTTGGGCAGCGTCGCTTGTTTGTTTAATAAAGTGTATCTCTCTATTTTAGCAAATTTCTTCTCCGTATAATAACAATAAATTATCAAGATCAACTCCTGAAGAAATATTGATGTATTTAATTTTATAAAAAAATTAATTATGAACAAAACTTATAGCATTATAATTGGAGTTTTAATTAAAACAATATAATTAATAGTAACGAAGACATTAATAGACACAGACCTGAGTCCTGGTGGTGATAAGCTCAAGTAAATCTTGCCAAGCTTCGATAAGGCCATCTTTCCATTCGGCAATGGTAGCAGAGTCACTGTGACCGGCGGCAATCAGATTATCAGCCATGTTATTAACTACAGCAACCCTTTCTCCTCCAGTTGCCTCAGTGTCACGAGCGAATTCTTTAAACCTTTCCCACAGTAACTAAAAAAAACAAATCAGTCTAATGAGTCTATAAATCATAATAATGTGAACTCAAATAAATAAATACTCATTATTGTTAAAAAGTATGACCTGTCAAGACATTCAATTTTTTTAATTATAACTAATTATGATTGGAGTAAAGAAAAAAAAATACAAAATATGGATACCTTATTTAATGAAAAACAGGTAAAAATATAGATTAGATTTAGTTTGAAAAATTATGCTTACCGTTACATGATCATAATCCTGGCCAAGCTCATGGGACCCTGCAACTACCTCCCTCTCAGCGATCCATTGTTCAAGATCATCCACTTCCCTATTCAATGTGAACAGCCGAAGGGCCTCATCTAGCTTGGCTCTCCTCTCACCTGCTAAGTCCTTCAGTCCAGCATACAACTTGTCGACTTGGGACTGCTTTACACAGATCTGATCGCTGTTAATAATGATAATAAAACATACAATAATGATTGTACTACCATTACCTATATTTTAATATGAGTTCAATTTAAAAAAAAATAGATAATTGAAAGATCTTAAGCCACAACACTCTTATAATTAAATCTGCTATAATATTTATAATTAAATAAAGCTTTCAAACATGAATAATTCGAAATCATATCTCTAATGATTTCAGAATTTGCTTTATGAGATCAGCGCCAGAATAGCGAACAATAACTATTATAGTAACTACTAGAAGGAATTAGTCTGGATGGCGGTCATTAAATGAAACAACTAAGTAGTTTCAACTCAAACAATAAATAGTTGAAACTACTTAGTTGTTTCATTTACTGACCACCACCTGGACGGATACCTTCCAGTAATTCTCAAACGATCAACTAATTATATCCACTACAATAACTATTATAAGAAAGATTTTTGGGGAAAAAGAAAGAAAACAAAGGTTACAAAATTAAGGAATTGGATCAGGGAGAACTAAACTTCCCGATTCGGTAAAAGAAGCAATTCCAATAGGTCCTGGATTCACTAGTAGGTTGTGTGTGCTACCGGGATCACCGGTAGTAGGGAGGCTACACAGCCTCCTATGCCAAAGGTCACGAATTCAAACCCGCTAGTGGTCCTAGGATTTTTTAATGGGAGTAAAAAATCCTTAGTTATGCCATCCTTCGGAGGGGATGTTGTAAGACGGTCCTGATCCTGTGCGATGTCAGGTACTCGTTAAAGATCCCTATCCTAATAAAATCTGGATAGGCAAAATTTAGGACTCCCACTGTAGCATCGTCTGATTAGCCTCAGTAGCATAAAGTGACGCTAAATAAATAAACAAACAACAACTGTTAGGTTATAACACCTCACAAGATGGAAGGATAATAATTGATGATTTTTTTTTATTAGAGATGTTGATTCCCAAAAAGTACTAAGGACATTTTTTTACAAAGTTGATACTTTGACATATTTATAATCTGATGTTTTGGTTTTATCAAAATCCAATTACATCAAAAAACCCACTATATCTTTTAAAAATGTTCTTGAAAATTACAGTTCTTTCCATAACGTGAAAATAAAGTTATTAATATAGTAAAAAAATATAGTTTCTAATGAAAAAATTACATACAAAAAGAATCAAATAAATTGGAATTGATATAATACCTCAAGAAATGAGTGTCTCATTAGGTCAACCCTCATATTTTACAGAATGTGTACTTGCCTTAGAGGATTTCCTTGGGCTGTGAGCGTTCTAGCAGTTTCTCCTAGCTGCCTGATGGTATCAGCATAATGATCAACAGCTAACTCTAAGGATTCGTGTTTCTTCATCAAATTCTCTGCTGAGATCTCATCCTTTCCTCTATCCTCAACCATCATGTACAACTCTTGTTCTGACATCCAACTCTCAGCTTCACTTGCATCAAACAAGTACTGAAAAAAATTTAAAATAATAATAAGTTAGAAAAAATTAGGCCATTTAAATGGCTTAAAATTGAGAATAAGCTCTAAATACATTGAGTAAAAAAAAAATAAATAAATAAAAAATAAAAAAAATGAAAATTTAAAATGGAAGAAAATGAGTAAATTAGAGAGATAAAAGATTTACTAATGAAATTTTATAGTATTAAATCAAGCAATCATGGACGCTTCAAATAAAAATAAAAATGATATTGATTATAAAAAAAAAGTTATGAACATGAAAATATCCACCTGTTGTACGAGTTCTGATTGAGTGAGCTTATTTTTCCTCTCTTCTACAGCTTCCTTAAGCCTCTCCCATTTCTCAAGAAGTTCCTCAATTAATCGCCTGAATTCTGGGCCTTCTTCATGACCTTCTTCCACCAACTTTTCTCCATTTCGGAGGACAGAGTGGAGACGAGGTTCATGGCCATCAATTTCCGTTCTCAAAGACTTGAATAAAAATGTTTTTTATTATTCCCAAAACATATACTATTTAATATACTGATAATTGATATTGAGAAAGTGAGTAATAATAAGCATTGAAATAATTCATTTCAACATACCTGATTTTTCTTCTTCAAAGTATGGACATTAAACAAACTGTTGCCATAGTCTGTTGAAGTAGCAAGAGGCATTTTTTCTGCAATCCACAACTTTTCATCCTCCACGTCTCGTCGGAACTGTTATATTAAATGGAAAAAAAATATTACATAGAAAAAATCCTTTAATAGTATAAATAATTAAATAGCCAATAGTTAAGTACCTGGAAAGCTTCTTTGTTCTTCTCCAACTGCCTTTGGCGCATTAAAAGAGGATCTTTCAACTTCTGGAACCTTGCTTCAACAGCAGATTTCTTCTCTTTAATTTCATCAATTTTCTCGGGCACAGTTTTTTCAAGATGTTTAGCTTGGGTTTCAAGTTCAGTGACCTGTCTCGCCTTGACTGCCATTTGGGTCTCAATCATCTAAAACATCAACATGAATTTAATAATAATCATACCATGAAATAACTACTATGAACATATTTAAAGAGTTTCATAAGAGCTCTAAATAACCAATATGTACAACAAATCTTATTAAAAGCTATAAAGACTTTGTAGAGGAGCAGTTTGACAACTTAATAGAATGACAATGAGCAATTAACAGTAACCTAAACTTCCTGAATAACTAAAAGATGGGGCTAGTGATATCTTAACTAACTTATTGAGGAAGGAATATCATATGTATCTGTGATGTTGGTTATAATCACTGAGTCATAGAGAGATTACAGTTCTATTATGTACATTCTCTCCCTCTATCCTTAGGATCAATATGCAAAATAAATTCAGTATTAATCACATAATAGTGACTGTAATCAAGATAATTGTGGTATAAACGAAAATAAATAAAATAGAGGGTCAACCTAAAACTGATAGATTTTAGAATAAAAGAGCACTATTCTAGAAACATGGAAAATTTTAAATATATGAACTCAAAAAAACAAAAATCATATATTCAATTTAAAATTCAAATAAAATATATATTACAAAGAAGACCTATTAATAAACAAAGTGCAAGAAAATTAGAAAGAAAAAAAATGTTTCATTAACACAAAATGGTTCAATATAAATAAAAAAAATGGTTAGGTAGTTTTATACAACTTGAACCTTTAATAAAAACACAGTATGAGTAGCCTAAATACTAACTACGTATTCATCGAAGTTAAAATAAAGTAATTATTTTGTTGAAAATATCATTGTTTTCCTGATTTTCAGCCAAGTAGGATAAATACTTTCAAGGTTCATTTTAAACTTAAAAATAATTATAAGTTACATAGGAACACTATATTACATAACATATTCATGATCTATGGCTATAACTATTTGTTTTCATGAAAATCAATTCACAAACAACAAGAACTAACACGGACAAGGTGAAAGAAATAAAACAATAGTCACCTGTTGTTTCTGCATCAGAATATTGACGGAGGCTAGATCAGTACCAAGATCTTCATTCTCAATCTGTTTCTCCAAATCATTCATCCAAGAATCAATATCATCGCAAGTTTGGTGTAGAAGAACCTCTCGGTTGGCATCAAAGAGCCTTTCGCCCTTCTCATGTGTCATTGTCTCGAGGTCATCGAATTGAGTTGTTAAGTCTTGAATCTTTGGCTCTATTATCTCACCAAGCTCAGGTTTCTCCTTCATAAGTTCTTCTCCTGCCTAAAATGTTAACACTTGAATTAGCCCACTATCTTAAGACTCAGATATTGACAGATGACTGAATGATATTACCTGTTGTACACGGATAAGTCTATCTTTGTTTGAAGCTATTTCAGCTTCGAAAGCTTGATGACGAGTCCATTTCGAATGAACAGTCTTGGCTGATCTATATGATTCATCTTGGGATATAAATTTCTTTTCTTGAATCCATTCACTCAATTCTTCACAATCCTAATAATACAACAAAGTTTAATAACAAAGAAACAAAATTCAAATAAATATATATATTTTTAGACTGATAGATAATAAAAACCTGTAAGAATTGATGAAGTTGTAATTGATCCTTGAGTTTCTCCATATTTTCTTGTGCTTTCTGCCTGTTAGAGTTTCTACGTTCTTCGATACTCTTAGCCTTCTTAAGGACTTTATCTCCTTTAAAATAAAAAGTAAATAAATTTTAACAATAAGAAGAAAAACAATTAGTATTTTTCGTCTTATTCTTTAATGTTAACTACCTTAATCAGTGAACAAAAATGGTATTCAAACATTATTTGAAGTTTATAACATAATATTTATTGATTTTTGTAAACAACTCAAATTGAGTTGAATTAATTATTAATTTCAATACTACAATATTTGATCTAAAATTTATGGTAGTTGGGGAAAGGTTGCATGGAATATAAAGAATTTTATGGAACACCCATATTTTAAGTTCTATTACATTAATAAACACCATAATTATTTTTACTGATACCTGCAAAATGGCCCTCATTACTAAGCTGTTCAGCGAATTGTACCACAGCGTTGATTTTTTCATCGTTGGCTTCCATAGTCGTCAGGAATGCCTCGTGTCGTTTTATCAAGTTTTCTGCTTGCTCCAAGTTGACCTGTTATAGAAAATATAATAATTAACAAAATTATAATTCAAGAAAATTATAAGTAAAAACAAGAAATTTACAAGATGTCACATGTCACATTTACACTGACAGTGGATGTGAGTAGTCCCTTAATGAACATTAAAAAAATGTAAGAGCTTTGATATTAGGCAACAAATTTATATTAATGTTTGTAACTAAAAGGAAGAGTCAAATATTAAACTTTATGGCACTATATTGCAGAATCTAAGGGCACTTAAACGTTATAATTTGTAATGATTTTATAGAACAAAATTAAAGAGGGAAGAGTTTTCACTAATAATTAACAAATTTAACTAATCTTCCAACACATAAAAGATCTAAGTAAGAAAAGTTTAAATATTTTATAAACAAGGTAACTTACAGGTGTATCATCTTTCGATAGCACATGCTCTTGGTGGGATAAAAGAACTTCAGCCTGTCGAGCGTCCCTGTTGAACATTTGCAAATTAAGCCAGTGAGATAGAAGTTCTTGCCTATTTTCCCACATTTGATGTAATTCTTCCCAGCCATCTCGTAGTGCCTTCAGTCTTTCTCTCAAGAACATATACTGAGGATCAGATTGCGTAGAGGGTTCCTAAAATTCATAAACAGAAAAAAAAATAGTTAACCTAGATTTGCTAAAAATAAAAAATAAATTTTAAAGTATTTTTGTTCCAGACACGGCTTTGTAAGAGCTTAAGTCAAGAGTCAACAAATTCAAAAGTAAATTATTTGTACATACTAATTTTATTGTCTTTAGTATTTACAAGAAACCGAGGTTTTTGAAAGTAAAAAAATAATTTTTTATTTCACACTTAAAATCTAGTTCATATTTTATTGCATACAGTGGTGTATTTAATTTTTTAAAATTTATATTTATATCATTATATTAGTAACGATTTTTGGTAATAGTCAACTTGGTTTTGCTTGGAGGTTTGAAAAATTTAGATTTTGTATAAAGTTCACTTTTTTTGAATTGCCTTTGTTCGAACTTTCACTATTCATTTCCTCTCATGCGATAATTGCTAATTCACTTACAAATTGCAATAATGACATCTGAAACCAGTATTAATATTGAACTAATCATGGATTAAAAAAAGAATTTATAAAAACGATAAAGAAAGTATTACAAATTTATTTTGGTGCTATTTATAAACAATCTACAATTTTTAGCTGTCAAATAGATGAGCTGAAATAGCATGGGTCAGATCAGACTTCACCTTACTGAACACATTCCTAAATTTCACCTTACTGTTTAACAGTTAATGGTAAGTTAAAGAGAATATTGTAGTGAAAATATACAAGTTTTAAGTAGTTTAACCTTAACTATTGCAATTAATCTGGTTTCTATTAATAGGATACACACATTCAACAGTTCAACTCATTCATTTCATTTAATGAATATTTGTTTCAGTATTAAAACGCAGCAAATTATTACACAATGGTTTATTATTTCCAAATAACAATATTAGGGTATAACTGTTTATATGTCTGTTTATAGGCAATTAAGTAATATGAAAAGCACTAATTCAAAGCATCATATCATAACACTACCACTGATTTCAAAATGCAATATCTAAGCTAGTTGTTAACCAAATTCAATGATTCTTTTTTCATTTAGTCCAAAATTTAATTCTCTATCAAATGGCACTATTTTGGTATTTATTCATTTATTTATTAGGACAAACGGATTTTTTTTTTTATTCGTTACTCGGATTCTACGCATCTTGAAACGTAAGCTCTCAAATTTTGAGCAGGGGTAATTTTTTTTTGGTCGATCACAAAGGTTGATTATTGAAAATAATAAACCATAAACATTTATACAGGACTGCGTTACTATTGGGTTGATGCAAAATTAATGCAGGTTTCCTCTATTGCAATATCTTAATTCCAATTGTGTAAACAAAGCTAATCCTAACATTGATCATTATTATACCAAAACAAACCTTATCTAATACCCTCTCTTTCACCATGAATTTGTTTAGTAAAATCGTTTTGTTCAGTGTGTTCAAAGGTCTTGAATCGAAAATGTCAAAGTGCGATTTTCGTCAAATTTATTTTTACGAATTTAAATTAGGGCGCAGCGCTGCGCAAACGGCTCGTAATATTAATGAAGTGTGGGGTCAGGGGGCTATTAATGAGTGCACGGTGCAGCGTTGGTTCCAGAAGTTTCGCAGAGGATATTTCGACCTCGAAGACAAGGAAGGTCGGGGCCGTCATCTTGCTCTGGACAACGACCAGCTGAGGTCAAAAGTGGAAGAAGACCCAACCAAAACCACACGAGAAATGGCGGCGGAACTCGGAACTCAAAAATTGCAACGTCTTTGCCCAGCATTGATGAATCGGAAGGGGCCGATCCTGCTCCACGATAACGCCAGACCACACGTTGCACAACCAACGCTTCGACGACTGCACGAGTTGGGCTACGAAGTTCTCCAACATCCGCCTTATTCATCTGACCTCTCTCCTACAGACTTCCACTTTTTCAGGCATCTGGACAACTTTTTGAGGGAGAAAAATTTTCAAAACCAGGACGACATTGAAAATTCTTTTCGTGATTTCATTGAGTCCAGGGATTCGGATTTTTTTTCTGGTGGAATAAGAAAGCTTCTTGAACGTTGGCAAAAGTGCATTGATTCAGATGGAAATTATTTTGATTAAATATATATGGTTAAAGTAAAGATATGGCGTATTTACAATACCTACTAAAAACCTGCATTAATTTTGCATCAACCCAATATTTACTTTTCTTTTCATTCAAATAAAATTTCTTGATTCCAGAAAACCTTACATTTTATTTTTATCATCAATAATAACCGAGTTGTCAGGGAATCACATCTCTAATAAGTTGTGATTTGAACAAAATGATTTTTTTAATGTTTATTTTATTTTTGCACTTTGTTCATCCCATTGTCTTGATCATAAAAATCTTTTCCATTTTTCTCTATCTTCAATAATAACTGATTTTTCAGTGTGATTACATCTATAACAATCTGTTACTTGATTAAACATATAATTTTTTTTTTAATTTTTATTTATCGCACTTTACTGATTCTAAAACGCTTTACACACTTTTCTTTATCTTCAAAAATAACTGAGTTATAAGCGTATTTATGTAAACAATTTCAATTTTTGGTTTATTTTATTTTCTTTTTTCTCATTTATATAATTATTCACGGTTTTATTGGTTAAAAAAACAACAATGAATTTTGTTTCTTTCTCGAAAATAACGTAGTTACAAGCGTATCTATAGGCGAGAATTAATTTTTTTTTTGTTTTGTTTATCGCGCTCTACTGATTCTAAAACTATATACATACTTTTCTTTATCGTAAAAAAGAACTGAGTTATGAGCATATTTCTTTTTTCACATTTATAAAATTATTCGCGGTTTTTTGGTTAAAAAACACTAATAATTTTTTTTTTCCGTCTTCAAAAATAACTGAGTTATTGAATAAAATCCTTTTAGTCAGCCGCCATTTTAAAACTAACCAACTGATAACAATGTCTAGGTGTTAGGATCATCGTTAAATGGACTAGTATTTTTCTGGCGAATTTCGAAAAAATTGGCCAGTAATTTCGGGGAAATGCCGCGGATGGCGGACAAACAGATTTTTTTTTTATTCGTTATTCGGATTCTACACATCTTGAACGTAAGCTCTCAAATTTTGAGCAGGGGTAATTTTTTTTTTTTTTTTTTTTTTTTTTTGGTCGATTACAAAGATTGATTATTGAAAGTAATAAACCAAAAATTAAACCAAATAAATTAAAAATAAAATACTAACAGCTGTAATTTTCTCTCCATAATCCATCATCTTCTTGTAATCCTCAGTGTAGTTATCGATTTCTTCCCGGATAACTTGATGTTGAGAGAGAAGTTTTTCTGCCTCAGCAAGTGAGGACGGAATATCTTCTGAAGCAACGTCTGTTTGAGTTTTCTGCAGCCAAGACTGGAAATGGTCCAAGTCACGAAGGAACCGATGAAGATCACCAGCTTCTTCCAACTTTGCATCTCTTTCTTTCAACTATAACCAAAGAAAACATATGATAAATATATTTAAAAAATTAATGACCACCCATCGTTGGGCATAATCTCTGGTGAAGAACAAGTCATAAATAAATAATGAATGTGCATACCATCATTGTCAAATCCTGCCATATGGTAGTGATTTGAGAAATTCTTTCTTTTATAAGAGCTGCTTCTTCTGGATGAGTCTCACTGATGGCTTCAGACTCGGCCTGCAGAGAATCAAGTTTGGCCTGTATAGCAGCCAGATCCCTTTCCATTCCACTCAGCCTCCTCTGTAAAAGTAATTGAACTCAATTAATTAAAAAAAATATAATATTGATTTATTTCTTCAATAAAATATTTTAAGAACTAAATTTATTGTATCAGTTTACCTGCAGAGTCATGATACCAGTGAGATCCATTTCCAAACTATCAGTTGCTTGTAGGATTCGTTTCTTATCTTCAATCCATGATATAGTTTCACGACATTCGATAAAGTAGGTTTGCACTCCATGGGCAGAGTTAAGCTCCTCTCTTTTGGTTTCAGCCTTTTCTCTAAGTTGAGCCCATTCATGATTCAACTACAAAAAAAAAAAATAGTCATTGATGAAATATGATAGGAAAAAAAAATTGTTGAAACATAATGGGTAGTTTAATAACACATTTTAATTTTTACTTCCCAAAGTTTAACTAACCCAAGATAAACAACATTAACACAAACTTTTTAGTTTATGTAAAAAAAAAATCCAAATTATCTAATATCATAAGACTATGGATAGAAGTGATTAGATATTAAAAGAAACAACTGATTATTTCTGATCAAATGAGGATAAATATTATCCAGTATTGTGGTTGAAATTCCACGTCTATAAATAGTTTGAAAATTAAAACTTGGAATAAGTAATCCATTATCTAAGCCCCAGTTTAAGCAAAATAATTAATTCACAATGAGAACATATTCCCAGAGAATAAGCTATTAAGTTTACAGTTGGCCTCACTGTGATATATATTTAATCATTTTCTTCTAAGCCAACAATACACTCTGAAATAGTTGGTAACATAGCCCTAAATCTTAACAATTAACAGAAGAGATATACTGTTGTTAAAGAAAACGATAGATACCTTATTCTGCCTGGCAACTATTTGTTCAGAATTAGGATGTTCAACATGTAAAAGTTGGCGAGCTAACTGATTGACAACTGCCACTCTTGAAGCATTAGCATTCATCTCCTTATCAAAACCATCATAACGGTGTTTCATGATCTCAACATCTTCAATTTCCTTGCCTGGTACCATAGTCTCAAGCATACGGTCCTATAAAAACATAATTCGGTTAGACATACAAAAAAAAGAGAAGGGTGATCTCCATATAAGATTTTCAATAGATTATTAAGATTGAAATGTCTTTTCATTTTAATACTATTAAAATAAATAAATTTTAACAGTTCATGAGACAATAACATGTAATCATAAGTAAAAAGTTAACCTTTTCTCCAATCCATTGTTGAACACCATCAGCTTCACTAAACAATTTATATAATGACAGAGCATCCAAAAGTCGCTGCTTCCTCAATTTAGCAAGTTCTAGTAGCTCCTTGTACCTGAAATTAATTTATTATTAATTATTCATCTATATCAGAACTGATTCATAGTAAAATTGAAGACTTCACTAGTTTAACTGTTATCAGATAATTAAATTACAATGATTATGTTAAGTAAATTTAAATACTTTGTTCTTATTAAATTGCTTATCACAAAATAATTTTTTTGCTATCAATAAAATGTATTTGTTTTCTTGTTGTTTGGAGCTGAAGAAATTCCAGGAGATGGAAAAATTAATTTTTGTCAATTTGGAACTGGTATGTATGTCTAAACTGACAACTCTAATATGGTGTCAGTGACAGTGAACCCTCAGCAAAAATCAAGAGTATCTGAAAGTTAAATAACATTTAAAGAAGTTATCTTTCGGCTCAAAACTTCTTTCAACACCATTAGAAAGAACAGACCTTCAAAGAATGATGTTGCTGACTCCAACAAAATTTTTATATTGCAGTTTGTATTAACAGAAAATAATTTTTAATAAAGCCAAAACATTTGATCTAGTTTGATCGTTTGGCAGATTTAGATACAGTTATTAACGGATATAATGATATGTTTTAAGGCTAGTTTCATTACCTTTAAAATGAGCAGTTTACAGATAATATTTATTTATTTTAACAATCTTAGTTAAAAATAAAATGTTTGTAAAAAATAAAATAAAAATAATGCAATCATTTCTCTTCAATTAAGGAATTATTAAAAAAAAAAAAAAACGGATCTATGGTTGATTTTTAATTTTTTTTTTTTTTAATCGATTAGAAAAATTATGATCCAATTGAAAAAATGAAATATTTTAGACTTCTTCAACATGTACAACTGGTTATAAAGAACTGTGGTTTTAAATTCATGATGCCTGCAATATTTTAGCTTTATTCCAGTTCTTTAAAATTAATACAATTTTTGAGCTGTGATAACTTTTGACATTTGTTTATTTTTGTTCACCCCTACCTCGCCTTTGAAGGCTATATGGGGTATATATGTTAAGATAAAAGCCCCTCTCCCCCCAAGCACTGAGACTCATCTTGTAATTATTTTGGTCCTCTGTGGTAGCTAGGCAATGCACGTTTGAAGCAACACAATCAGGCATCCCGACCCCTAACTTTTGACAAGTTATTAAACTTTCCGCCAATTAAACATTCCGATTATTGCTAAAGGCAGAAGAAAGAAGGGTGAAGAGAGTATTAACACAAACCCAATACATCTATGATGTAAGATGCTAAGTATATTCAAGATAGAAATAGTAGCATGTTACCTATTTTCAATAGAAGTGATCCTATTAATAACATCAGGTGACTCCCTATCTTGTTCACCAAGTGCACTAGCTTGGGATTTAAGCGCTTCAATGGTAGCAGAATATGCTTTGAGTTCTTCAGTAGCTTCTTTGTGTTTCTTAAGCAATGACTGGACATTAGCTTCATCACGCCCAACATCTTCAGATGAAACAAGGCGAAGAGTATCCAGCATCCATATGTCGACATCATCTGCATCTGCAAAGAACTAGAGAAGAACAAAAATTAAAGTAGAGTTTTTCCGATTAGCCTCAGTAGGATAAAGTGACGTTAAATAAATAAACAAAAATTAGTTTATCATAGGTAGAAATAATCAGGAGTCAGTCTTCATTAATATTTTAATTTTGCCGACATTTCGGCTCAAACTTGTGAGCCATCATCAGGGCATTACTGAGTCATGTCAAGCATAAACTAGTTTATTTAGAGATATTTGGTATCATGCATCATTTATTATTTTTGTACCACTGATCCAATATGGAATGGAAATGTAAACGTAAGAATAATTTCTAGTTTAAATAAATGTTTTTGTTGTAATAGTTCTAAAGATAATTAAATTATTTTTGAGTTCCCACAATGAAATACTGAAAAGTTGAAGACAACATGCTTATTACTCAATAAAAATTTGAAAAACACGGTCCAGAGATTGAGATGATTGAGGTTTTATTGTAGTAAGAAAAAAATATAACTGATTTTTTTAAAAAGTGTATCATTTAATTTTTTCTGAAAATAATATAAATGAAATAAAGTTGTACTAAAAACAGACAATAAGAAATAATTTACTTTTTAACTTTAATTGAAGGTGATAACATTACTATAAAAGTAGTAATAGCAATAATATATTTACCTGATGAAAATCAACAGCTTCTTCAAGCCTCTTCCTCCTATAAGCAACAAGTTCTTCTAAATGATTCCACATTCCTAGGGTTTCATCCAGTCGATTTTGTATTCTTTCAGCACCAAAATGCCCTTGTGAGACTAAATCTTTTCCAACAGCAACAACTGAAGCCAATTGAGGTTCATGTGATGATATTTCATTTTCAAGGGCCTGCAATTAATGAAAGTTTGTACAATATAAACAATGGGAACATATGAACATGAGTATGTTTTATTTTTCAAAAAATTCTAAATATTTAGAATAGTACTTGAATGCAGCACAGATCAAAGAGTACAATAAGAAAAAAAATAAAACAACATTAGGAACAAAATTTAAAGGAACATTCAACTTATCATTACCTTATGTTTGGAAAGGAGAAGATTAATTGTAATCAAATCATGACCAATATCTCCTTGGGAGACAATTTGTTCTTTTTCTTTGATCCAGTTTTCTTCGTCAGCCATATCCCAGTAGAACTGCCACAGTTTACGACTTTCTTCCAACCTTGCACGTCTTTCAAGAGCTAATTTCACTAACTCACTATAAGCGTCCTAAATAAACAAAAATCTATGTTATGAGACAGCAAAATAAAGCACACAACCAAGCAGGTAACATTTTTCATATTCATTTTTTACTTATTTTCTCAGGTTAAATCTTATTAAGAAGTTTAAAGCATATCCTAAAAAAAAAACAACTATTATTTGATGTTTGTATTACCTCCAGTTGTTGGACCCTTTCAATGATGACTGATGGATCACAAGGCCTGTAGCCCTCTGTAGCTTCATCATCAAGGAACCTCTGGGATTGCTGTACAACTCCTTTAACTCTTTCACCGAGTACATTGATGTCGGCCTCAACTAAACTATGCTTCTGAAGAAGATCTTCTACTCCCATCAAGTGTTTACCTGAAAAATGAACATTAATCAATGTTTAATTTTTGTAAGTAAAATATTAATTATTAACAATAATTATAGCTTTTTTCAGTCAAATTCATAATTTTTTCAGCCAAATTCATAATTTTTTCAGTCAAATTCATAATTTTTTCTGTCAAATTCATAATTTTTTCAATCAAATTCATAATTTTTTCAGTCAATTTCATAATTACTTGTACCCATTTTATACAGTCAATTTAATGAGGTTTTGCTACCAAGAACTTAACATTTTTATTAAATCTTGTTGTTGTTTATCCATTTAACGTCACTTTATGCTACTGTGCTTAATCCAACGGTGCAGCGGGAGTCTTAAGTTTTGCCTATCCAGGTTTTCTTAAGATAGGGATCTTTTACGAAATCCACTTTTTAAATCTTTTAAGAGTCACCTGTGGTGCACAAATATAGGGCGATCTGCTGGTTTTGGACTTGCGACCTTAAGCATAGAAGACTGTTATGCTAGCCACTACTCCACAGGTGACCCTCAATGAATTCAACAAGGTGTTTGAATAAGCCGGGTTTGAACCTGTGACCTTGGACATATTAATCTTTAATGCACCTTGGACAGAATGCATAAAGGTTCACCTGTGGATTAGTGGCTAGGCATAACAGCTCTCTATGCTTAAGGTCACACGTTCAAAACCAGTAAATGGCCCTATAAAGCAAATATACGAACGTGCAACCTTAAGCATAGAGAGCTGTTATGCCTAGCCACTAATCCACAGGTGAACCTTTATTAATTCTAAAAGGTGATAAGGACTAATATGTCCAAGGTCAAGGGCTCAAACCCGGCAGATTCAAACACCTTCTTGAATGCTTTGAGGGTCAGCTGTGGCGCAGTGGCTAGCATAAAATCCTTCCATCCACTAGATAGCGAGTTCATACCTGGCAGATGGCCCTATATTTGCTTTTAGGGAGTAAAAGTCCTTGGTTATTTCGTCCTTTAAAAGAGGCTGTTATGCTAAGCACTACTCCACAGGTGACCCTGGATGCATTCAGCAAGGTGTTAAAGATTAATATGCCCAAGGTCACGGGTTCAAACCCGGCTGATTCAAACACCTTGTTGAATTCATTGAGGGTCACCAGTGGAGTAGTGGCTAGCATAACAGTCTTCTATGCTTAAGGTCGCAAGTCCAAAACCAGCAGATCGCCCTATGTTTGTGCACCACAGGTGACTCTTAAAAGATTTAAAAAGTGGATTTCGTAAAAGATCCCTATCTTAAGTAAACCTGGATAGGCAAAACTTAAGACTCCCGTTGCACCGTTGGATTAAGCACAGTAGCATAAAGTGACGTTAAATGGATAAACAACAACAAGATTTAATAAAAATGTTAAGTTCTTGGTAGCAAAACCTCATTAAATTGACTGTATAAAATGGGTACAAGAAATTATGAAATTGATTGAAAAAATTATGAATTTGATTGAAAAAATTATGAATTTGACTGAAAAAATTATGAATTTGACTGATAAAATTATGAATTTAACTGAAAAAATTATGAATTCGATTGAAAAAAATTATGAATTTGACTGAAAAAATTATAAATTTGACTGAAAAAAGCTATAAACATTTTTCACAAACATCATAATTATATTCCACAATAAGATCATACCGTAATCATCTGACAAAAGTCTCATCTTCAGCTCTTCCATAGAATCTAATATGTATATCATTTCTTGGAAGTTTTGTTGAAGCTGAAGAGATAACTCTAATCTCATTCTTCTGGATCTCAGAAGTTCAAGGAGGTAATTCCAAAGTCTCAGAACATTATCCTTCCTGAAAATTAGAAACAGTAGAAATAGAACATAAGAGAAATAATAAAAGTAGTTATTAATGGTATGTCATTTGAAAAATACAATGAAGGAGATTAATTTAGATTTAGAAAAGAGTATAATTGACTATAAAGTTTTCATAATTGTATTTTTTACAAACTGTTGAATTATTTAAAAAAATTATTTATATTTTATATGTTGTTTTTTCATGTAATTAAAAGGGCCTAAAGTTGAGGAATCCATGACGGATATAAGGCTAGTTTCACTGTTTTGACTAGAAAGTTAACTGATACTTTTAATCCTTATATAATTTATAAAGATGTAAACTATTTTTTTTTAAAAGTTTATATGTACTTATATCTTACATTTTATTTCTTAATCATTTAATTGTATAAATAATAGAGTTTAATAATTATTTGTAGTTGTTAAGTTTTTACTCAACACAGCTTTTTACATATGTTACGAGCTAATTAAATTAAGATCTAAATCCTTAATTTCGTTTATGGCCGGAGGATGGTCAATCGACACTCTGTATTTTTTATTTTTTACATTAACTTCTCACACCTGTACTTAGTTTTTAAGTAATCATCTAGTAAATATTGTAACCGTATGGTACACCTTGTTTATGTTTATATTTTTTAATTTATGTTTTTATTTTCTAAACATACCACATCTACCCGAGTTAATTAATGCCAGTTCATACCTTCATTAATGTAAATTGTTAGTTAATTATAACTGTTATTATATTTATTATGAAATTGTAAACACTTGATTATTATTTATTTATAATATGTTATTATTAAGAAACTTAGGAATATTTATACAATTTAATAATTTTTTAAGTAATTGCTTCAAAGTATAAAAATGAAAATACCTTGCATTAATCCTCTCGATATCATGGTAATTTTCAGCTTCCAATTCTTGACTAACAGTCACAACTGCTTGTACTCGTTCTTCATATGCGAAAATATCAGTTTCAATTGCTTCATGTTTCTTAGCGGCAGCTTCAACAGCTCCAAGATCAAAACCAAAATTATCCTGAAGATTAAAATAAAAAATTAGCAACATAAAGGCACTAAACGTCACTTCAAAATAATTGGATCTGATTTAAATTACCTGTGAAACAAGTCTCTGGTTTTCTGAAAGCCAAGTTTCCCTCATTTGTGCCTTCCTGTTAAACCTTGCAGCAAGTTGTTCAAGTTTTTCTTGTCTTATCAATTCTTCTCTCAAAGCAAGTTCTCTGTACAAGAAGAGATAACAAATTAATATTACATAGATAATAGTAAATAATTTGTAAGATTTTCAGCATCATCAAAATTTTTTTATAAAAACTAACAATGGTTTTTCACAAAAATCTTAAAACAATCCATCCTTATCAGGTCTATAATGATAATTATAAAATATAATAAACATAAAATATAAAGCAATACCTTTCATGTTCAGCTTTTTCGAGTCTCTCCCAAGCTTTGTTGATATCTGAAATCATTTTACCTTCCTTTGGAGTATATGGTTTCTGGTTATTAGCTCGCATTTTAGATTGCAGTGTAAATAGTAATACCTCCAAGTTGCCCTTTTCCACAAACCTAAAATTGTACGATAAATAGACTTCAATATAATAAATTGAATATAAAATAGTAATATTAACCATAATAATATTTTTCATTAATTCAAGGAGAAATAAAAAAACAATTTTTACAAATTTCAAAGTAAATTTGTATCTTACTTTGGTGGTTTTTCAACAGTTCTATAATTGTTGAACTGAGACAACTGTTGCTGAACACCAACAAGAGAATTGGCAAAATGTCGGTCCCCAAGCTGAGCAATAGTTGCTTCAATCCACCTCAGCAAATCGGAAGTGAGTCCCTCGTATTCAAGGATCATTCGGTCGTTGTCCATAGCAATACCGACAACTTTTCCTATTCTTTTACCGATTACTGTTGCTTCCTTCATTTTTGAGAAGTAATGATAATATGTGACAACATAGGTAATGATAGACTTTTCATCAGGCTGCTCGACAAAAACATCTAAATAAAGAATAATTAAAAGATATTAATAAAATATTTAATTTGCTCAACACTAAACACGTAAGTGATTTAAATAATATTTACCTTCAGGATCAAGAAGTTTTGTAAGCCCTAATTTATCTTCGGCAACTGTGAATGCATTGTTCAGATTATACATAGCATTTGATTTTGATAATCGTTCAAAAGCAATAAGATCTGGTCTATGCTTATGAATAATGGCGTTAAAGGCCAAACCATCTTTCCAAGAAGTTGTAAAGTTACGGACATTAACGTTATGATAGCCAGCAGTTTTCATTTGGCACCATAAGAGAAGGGCATCTTTCGCAGATTTTGTTTCTCTATTGTCAGTCTCTTCAATTGTAATATCTTGAATCTAAAAACCAAAATAGTTTATATTAAGTATGTTACAGGACAGGTTGGTTCAACCTGAATGGTTTTGTGAACTACTTTGGTAGTGCACAATGTTGCAGCTGACTACTTTATAAGTAGACATGCTATTAAAAATGCATTAATAACATGAAAAACATTAAAATTTAAGACTGTTGTCCCATAAAATTTTCTCTAAGTTTTTTTTTAATCAGATATTTGTTATCCTTGATTTTTCAGTAACTATTGGCAAATTGTACTAGTCATAATCTAAATGAAATACAAAATCTCTATCTATATGAATTTAAAATGATAATGCGATTTTGGTTTTCGCAAACTCCTTCTAAACCAGAAGACGGATTTTGATAGTTTTCACCACCATTTAGGGCATTCTTTCCTGAAGGTTTATTGGTCAAATACATTTCAGCTTTTCTTTAAATGGGAAAAAATTATTTTCTATAACCAAGTCATCAAAAAATTATTCTTAAAATATAAGTAAGTAGTAAACAAAGACGTACAATATACCATAGGAAAGCATAAGATTTTAGAAAAGTTAATATGCAATTAAAGTAATCATACAAGATAATATTGAGTTGTTGTAAGCCCATGAACTTATAAACATATGTTATTGGTAAATAGGAAGGAATAAATCATGCAAATGATATTGTTCCATTTTTTAAGCAAGATTTAAGAAACAATATCATATACTGACAATTCAGTATATGATGTTGTTGACTAAGTTGTTAACATAAATGGTAAGTTGATATAAATCTATAAGCTAACATTGTAAATAATTATTTCAAATTTAATACTATTTCATGAAAACAGATGTTTCACTGTAAACCAAATGGGATTCCTATCGAAACTTAATTCAACTTTTAAAATGTAATTTAAATAGTGCATTTGAAATATAAAATAGAAATAAACCGAATAAAATAATTTGAAATATAAAATAGAAATAAACCGAATAAAATAGGAACAGTAGTTATTTCTGTAGTTTTTGAATACATACATAGCAACAGTTTTCTTTATATGGGAAAAATGAAATTTTCAGTTATCTGTACTTCACTTTAAAATAAAAAACAATTAACTTATATACATATAAAATTATATATTATACATACATATAAAATATGTTTATTTTATAACGTCTATTCTTTATTATATTCAATCATTAGCAGAATTGAAAAAAATAAATCAAAAATGGTTATGTTAGCTTTTCTAATTTTAATTTTCAATATGATGAGCTAAAACTCCTAAAGTGATAAATGATAAATCGGTCAAAAAGAACTTTTCTGAACATAAATGACACCTCATTCAAATTGCACGCATGCGAAGCAGTGGCGAATCCACTAGTAATAGATAAAATAAAAGTAGAAGGAGATATATAACTCACCTGGAACCTGAGAATAATGGTCCAAATAAGACCTAGTGATAATCTAGCATTTCCATCTACAATATCGTGTGATCCCATATTTTCTAGATGTACTCTCTGCTCACGAAGGAATTGTAAAGCCTTGTCTACATTTTCAAGACAATGTATTCTCATTTTTCCTTTAGTTGGTCGTGGCTAAACAACAAACAAAAAAGCATTGAGGTAAAATCAGAAGTGATTTGGATGTTTAATGACTAAGGAAATAACACTTAAATAACAAAACTCATTTTATTGTGGCACGATGTTTCAGTCTGAATTTAAGGCCTTCTTCAGGACAACTGAATTTAGCTTACTTTTCTATTTTGAGAGTGACTAAGGTTGTTTATTTATTATAATATTATTGTTCACTTTATTGTATTTTACATCTAGAACATTCTCACAATTCTAGGCACCAACTAATGACAACACTAAGATTACAGTAACATCAATTAAAAAAGTTATTCATTACATCAGAGAAATCAAACCATACTTTTTTACTATAGTGAGAATGTAAAGTCGACTGTGGAAATTATCGTAGGTAGAAATAATTTGGAGTCAGTCTTTTTTAATATTTTAATTTTGCCGACGTTTCGGCTCATACTTGTGAGCCATCATCAGGGCATTTGTGAGCCATGTCAAGTATAAACCATCCAATTTTGTCTAAAAAAATCACTCCTTAATTGAGAATGTATAGCCGACTGTAGAAATGATGGTAGGTAGAAATAATCGGGAGTCAGTCTTTTTAATATTTTAATTTTGATATTTCAGCTCAAACTTGTGAGCCATGTCAAGCATGAACTGTTGATTTTATGCTTGACATAGCTCAGTAATGCCCTGATGATGGCCCACAAGTTTGAGCCGAAATGTCGGCCAAATTAAAAAAGACAGCTCCCGCTTATTTCTACCTATCATACCTTTTTTACTTTATTAAAACATTCAACTTATTCTGTTTCATACTCCTGTTCCTCCATTATCAAATAAATATTGTTATATTTAAGATTTTTTCTTATCTTAATTTTTATTTTTATAACTTTTGCTTATCCAATTCGTTGAAGATAAAATAACTGACAATGTGATTAATATGAAGGTTGGAATGGTTCGGTTGGGCGTCAGAATGATGATAAAATAGAGTAAAACTATTTTCTAATCATTTTTGAACCACCTCATCCTTATGTCCAATTCATATTTACCCTTTAAGTAACAGATTGAAGTTTATTCTGGAGGTTATACCTCTTTTTATTTTGTTGAATAAAACAAACTTAAATAGTTATATTTATAGAGATTTGTTGCAACGCAGTTGTGAATATAATTATTAATACTAATATACGTGGAAAATTTAGTTTAACTCAAATTATTGATAAAAATAAAAAACTATTACAATAGCTTAATAATTGATACTCACCAGTCTTTCACCAGACAAAACTTCTAGTAATTGAAGAAGCATTTTTCCATCTCTAAGATCTACATATAAGTCACTAATTCGACAATTAACACGAACTAAGTGGGAATTGACCCATTTTTGGAAAGTCTTTTTCTGTACACTCTCTCTTTCATCTGTAAAATAAAAATAGTGAAGTTAAAAATTAAAAAGGACATAAAAGTTATTGTTTATATATTTAGCTTTGAATAAAACTAAACTAAAGAACTGAACTTGAATAATGTCACAGATATAAGGGAACTCCTCAACCTTCATTTGAATATATGCATGTATAAAGGTATATAATAATTTATGTAGATGTAATGAATAATATTTTTTTATTTTGAGGATTATTCACGCCACAGATGATGCTTATGGAAAGTCTAAATAGTCTATAATATAATTGTGATGATGAACTAATAGAACTGATTTACTGTTTACATTTCCTAAAGATGGATCTTAGTGGAAATGTTATGACTGGTAAATGACCTATTTAAGTGTCTCTAATGGATTGGTAAAATTTCAGTTTTAAAAATGTTCTGGATCCCTTTTGTCCAGCACATTCTGCTTTTTCAGCCTATTCCTAAAGTTTCATCTTGTAGTATCCCCTTCACAGACAGCCAAGTTAAGCTGTCAACTGACCTCAATGGGGTTAGAAATACATTGTTAGAGAGAAGAAAGAAAAAATGTTCAGTTGAAACAAATATCTTTATTGACCTTTAGCTCCTTATTGTTTATAAATCTTTATTTTGAGTTTCTCTTTATTTATAGAAACTAATATGTAAATATAATTATGTTATTTCTACACCAGTGCTAATTTTAGCTTGTTTCATACACACAATTCTCAAGGAATTGTTCTGTCTTATTTTAAGATATTATTACAAATAAGAGTACTCTTGAATATGTAAATAAATATGAAATGAATTAAGAAAATTGAAAAATCATAACACCAGTTTTAGTCGTTTGTGTTTAAGTTGTGCCTGAGAGACACCACAATGGGTGTGATTCGAAAACGGGGAGACAAATCGAGTGAGTATAGCTTGATGGGTCTACCTCTTATTTATTTGTTAGTAATATTATGATATAAGGGCTACAAAGATGTCTTATCTCATAAGCAATCATGATAGCAGGCCGGACACAGTATTCAACGTTAGTTCGAGTCAACATTCTTGGCAATCAAAATATTTCTTTCAAACTTTTTAAGTCCAATAAGCATAGAACTAGAAATTAATTAGTTGAAGTAAAGACAAATTCAACTTACCATACTACATCTATACATAGTGTGATTAATATTTGACAAATGTCTTTCTTTACACTCTTAAGATATGTAAAATGTAATTATATACAAGTTTAAGTGTTATTATATCTGTGGCGGTCGTGAATAAGAGGTTAAGTCAAAATCTTTTATTTTACAGGTGAGGGACTTAAACTTTACGTTTTACCCAAAATAGAGTTATAACATACAGCTTTCCTTCCCCCTGAAATTTCTTCCACCAAGAAATTTCTTTAACCAATTTATCCCGACGTGGGAGACAGTCTGAGGGAGGGATACGTGGAGTTAACTCATTTTTGATATAACTCAAATTATCCAGTTTTCAAGACTGCCACAGATATTTTGTCTGAAATAATTTTGGGCAAATTGTTAAAAAAATCATGAAATAAGCGAGAATGACTAACCCCTCTCAAATTGCTGGGTTGCTCCACTAAATAATACTTTAAGCGCAAAGGGTTAAAAATAAGCTTGGGTTGGGATCCGGACACTTAATGGTAAACAGACCTCACCAAAGATCATAATGTTGCCCCTTTGAACATTAAGGAAATGTTATCAAAAACTCTAAATCTTCCCTCAAGTTAATCAATTTTAATTAATATCTCCCCTCTTCACTAATTTCAAATTGCTGAAGGAATTAGTCCGGGTGGCGGTCATTAAATGAAACAACTGAATAGTTTCAACTATTTTATTGTTTGCCAACGTTTCGACCCCCATTGTGGGTCATCATCAGGGCGTCTGGTAGGCGAGTGGAAACTGAGTTTCCACTCGCCTACCAGACGCCCTGATGATGACCCACAATGGGGGTCGAAACGTTGGCAAACAATAAAATAGTTGAAACTATTCAGTTGTTTCATTTAATGACCGCCACCCGGACTAATTCCTTCAGTAATTCTCAACGGTCAACTATTTATATCCACAATAATTTCAAATTGATTTAGCCATTTAGGGTTTACCTATAGCATGGTGGTCAGCATAACAGCCTCTTATGTCTATAGTCCCGGGTTCGAAACCACAGGTGGCCCTAGGATTTTTTAATGGGAGTAAAAATCCTTAATTATCCCGTCCTTCGGAGGAGACGTTAAAATGTGGTACCGAGCCTGTGCGATGTCAGGTACTCGTTAAAGATCCCTATCCTAATTAAACCTGGATAGGCAAAAATTAAGACTCCCATTATAAAAGTGACGTTAAATAAACAAACAAACAAGATAGACATTTGATATAATAATAATAATTTATCTAAATGCTACAAAAACACAAGCCTTTGTCAAAGGTTCCAATTCCCTCATCAGACAAATACAAACTTCCCTTGTCTAATCCAAAATAATTACCTAATCACCATCAGTTCCACAGCCAAAAACCTAGGAGACAACATTGACGAAAACCTTTCCTGGAAACCCTATTTTGCCCAAATCTCTCAAAGAATAATAAGTACAATTAAATTATCCATCATTCTTATTCCATCTCCTTTCACTATCCACTCATAAGCTCCTTGTATTCTCACTTATTTTCCTCCACTGTGACTACTGCTGCGTGGTATATTGGTGGTCTCTTTAGAACAGACTTAAGTGAATCATGAACATTTTTTAAAGATTTGTCTTCGGCCCTTCAAAGAGGTCTCATGTTATCCACTTATATGATGACTGTTCAAGTGGTTCCTCCCCTCTACTCGCAGACAATATTTCTTAGGATCATACCATCACCAAAACATTAACTTCCAAGCATCTTTCCTACATTCACAGTTTCTATTAATTTAAATCCTCAATCCACTCACATGAAAGAAGGTTGGGCCATTTTGACCTTTACATCCCTACTCACAGAACTAAAACTTTTGATCGTTCCTTTATTGTCCGCTCTTATAACCTCTGTAATTCTTTACCAACTCATATCTGCCATGCTGCTTCTTTATCCTCATTCAAATCCCAACTTTTCAAATACCTTCTGTCATCCCAAACAGATGATCAGCAATTATGATATTTCAATTATAGATATTTAACATTGAAAGAATGAAAATAGTTGCTTAAAGTCCAAATTGAAATTTTATTTTCAATTCATTTAATTTTAATTTTGTTGAATACAATTGTCTTCAGAAGAATTTTAGTTTTTTTGTATAATATTTCTTCTTCTTTAGTTTTCCTCTTTAGTGCCTTTCTCTGTTTCTAGCCAGGTTCCTGGCTTGTCAAAGTCCTTCTCCCTCACCCTACTGAGTCAATCAATGTAATCAAGATGGGACGTCCTGGGGCCGACCCATAGGTCTTATGCCATTCAGGACATATTCCAAGATCTTAAGATGATTGTGAATTGTCTCTCCTCATTTTTCAAATCGTTTTTTGCAGGAATTTCATTTCGGCAGCAGTGATTCTGCTTTTCTGTCAGTTTGTTAATATCTAACTCTCCACTCCACACTAAAGTATGGGTAGATATACTGCTTTGAATATGTAGAGCTTGATATTCTTGCCTACTTCTCTCTTCCCTACAACACTGTTAAATATCTGGTAGTGAACTGCATTTGCAGTATTTATTATTAATTTTGGTGCAGCTCTTTATATTATTCCACAATATTTCTTCTTTCATCAGTGTAATAATAATTAATTATGTTTATTTTGTCTGTTGGTCAGACATATTATATATTTCAATTGTAGATTTTATACTTAAGGAACAACCCAGTCCTAGAATTATTTTTTTTTTTTTATGTATACTATGTGTATATAAGTTATATTATATTATATATTATATGTATGTATGTATAATATATATATATTATATATATATATATATATATAATATTAATATATATATATAGTATACATATATATATATATATATTAATACAATATATACATATATATATATAGTATACATATATTAATAGTATATGTACTACTATAGCATAATCATGAGTATGGTTTCCTTCAAGAACAGTAAAGGTGGGCAAATGGGTCCCTCCCTTAAGAATAAAATAATTAATTATTATTAACAAAAGTGAGAAAAAGAGAAAAAAGATATACAGCAAAAACAAAATAAAATAAATAACTTCAGGTAGATAAATGTGTTTAAAAAAAAAGGAATAAAACTAAATAAAATTATTAACTAAACTAAGTTGAATTTGAGCAATAAATTTTCTTTCACTCAAAGTCTATTGGATTTGAAATATCAGAATTTGCAGGCATGTGTTTGAGAAGACAGAAGGTATTGCATCACTTGGACTTGAAGAAGCATTGACAAAACTTGTTTTCATTTGTTCATAGTTTGATATTAACACTTGGGAACTTTTCCTTGTATTACCTACAGAGAAAATCAAAGTTATTGGTAAAATAATTATTTGCCAAGAAACTCAGGACTTTACAGGAATTTAAAAATGATAAAAACGGCCATTTACTGACCACCACCCGGACTAATTCCCTCTTAAGTAATTCTCAACGGTCAACTAATTATATCAACTATGATGAAAAGAAATTTAAAAACTTTATTGATTTGTCCTACCTTAATCCATAAAATACATAACTTAGCATTAATCACGCTTATATTGCAAATTTGGTATTAAAAGAAAGAAGAAAAAAACAAACCAAGTTTTTACATGGACATTTTTTTTTTAAAAAAACTACATACATTTTGTTTTTACTTAAGACTCAACAGACTAAAATGAAAAAAAAAAATCATAATGGCAGGACTGCCAATATTTAGGTATTCTGCTCAGCTGAGGTAGACCTATGCCTTGTTAATATTAATATATTGTCGGTTTTAAGGTTTCTAATAAATATCTATTGTGTAAGTTCTGGGTCAGTCTATTCAATTAGTAGCTAGATTTTAACATATAATTTTTGTGGTTTTAGGCTTCAGAAGAAGTTATAAATAAATTAGAATGTTAATAAAATTGTATACTGTATTTTCTTAATAGTAAATACACATTAACTATTTACTATTTTGGGTAAGTTATGTAATATGATAAGTAACAGTTTAAACTATATTTATCCTGAAATATTACAAGGAAAATATGGAGCTTATCACTTGAAGAGTTGAGTGTCACATGCTTGCATTGAAGATAGATAAAAAGCCAAGCAATATTTAATCTACTTTTATGATTCTAATAACATATTTAATAATTAATTAAAGTTATATAATAACTGTTTGAATTAATTATTTAGGAATGCTGAGTACTGAGGATTCATTATATATAGTTACGGTATTGTTCAGACATTTTGGAATGAGTTAATAGAGGAGAAAGGGTCAGGGGTTAAAAAGTGTTCCATTTCAAGAACCTCTGGAAATATATGACCAATCTAGTAAAGGGGTCAGACATAGATGTATTTAACGATCCTTGTCCAACTAAGGAGGAACATGGATACATGTTTAGCAATTTAAAAGATTAAAATTTGCTTTTTAAATAACAGCAAATTGCAATAAGAAATAAATATTTGTTTATTTTTTCTTAAGTCTCTCTCTCTTTTTTTTTATTTATTAATTTTTTTTATTGATCAGTCAACATTTTAGGGTTCCTTCTTCATCCTCAGTACTGACTGTTAACAAATTTAAAACACCAATCCTCCTTATTCACAATCCATTAACAATTGCATGAAAAATAAAAGTCATACAAATAAATAAATATAAGGGGAGGAGGCAAAGAATATTAGGTAATAGTTCAATCATGCTTTTTGATTTATTTATTTTTATAACTTTCATTTTTTATCAAATTGTTAAGGAATATTGGACAATGGAGGATAATTATCATAGGATCATCTTATTAATGTTAAATGTTGATATAGTTTTTTTTCCAAAGTAATCATGTTTCAATTCCAAGTCAGATGCATGTCCATTTTAAGTCCTGAACTAACTGAAAGTTTAAAAGCGTGAGTAGAAGACCAGCATGAGTGTAAATGTCACATGGCTTGATTTTTATATGTTTATTTTAGTATGCTATTTATCAAGTCAATCTTGTAGTAAATTGAGGGAAGTATTACAGTGTCTTTTGAAAAAGCTGTGAGTAGCTCTATGAATGTCAGAAGTGTATAGACTTTACAGAACTAGATCCAAAATACTGCACTCCAATACTCACACGACGTGACAGTCAAAAACAAATCAATAATAAAAATATGCTTGTCGTAAACCTCTTTAATTTAAAAAACAATAAATACTAAATTAAAAAAAAAGTATAATATAAATTGAAATTACCTGCTAAAGCTTTTATTCTGCTTCTCTCAAATAGGCGGGATGAGGAGTTTCCCCCATCATATTCATAATCATCAACGATCTCCTGTTGGAGGGAAGGATCCCACCTGACCACCGAAATATCGGTCGTCATCTGAAAAAATAAATCATATTGAATAAACAGAGTTGTCGATTGCCAAATAAACTGTAGATTTCAAAAAAATTCACATTAAAATGTAAAAAGTAAGAATATAAAAAATGCAATTTCATTTACAAAAATAAAATTAGTTAAATAACTAGAATACAAAACAAATTCAGTGGGGAATGTACAAGGAATGAGGGGAAACATGACCAAAATGACCACTAAGGAGAAAAAAAAAAATAAACAATGCTGAACACCTTGAGTTTCTGAATTTAAGTATTATTTATAAGGCTTCACACCAGTAACGTGAAACAGGGGGAAAAAAGTGATTTATTTAACTTTTGATCAAATAAAGGTAAATGAAAAAAAAAAAAAACTTTATTAATGAGAGTAAAAAAAAGACAACCTTGTGTCTCTGGATCTTCGAAATTGTATATTTTAGGATCTGATAATGACCCTTTTTATGCATTTACTATCAATATAAGACTTAAAACAAATGATTATTTGAATACAAGAAAATAAACTTAACAAAATAATATTTTCTTTACACCTATCAAATAAATAATATGTACATGTATATATACATAAAAAAAAATTATATATATATTTGGCAGGTCGATGTAAAAAGTAACAACGGTTTCACAGAATATTTATTGAACAAATGTATCAACAATAAAAAGTATTTTCATTGAAATCACAGGTTAACCTCTATTATTTTTTATTAACAACATCAAAACATGTTTTTATGATATAACATTTTACAAAATCGATTATATCAGAATTGGTAGACTGCTTTGCAACGAAGAGGGGGCTCTTTTGCTACACACACACACACACACACACACATATATATATATATATAATATATTTTTTATATTTATTTTATTTTTTTTTTTTTTTTTTTTTTAATTCCAATAGAACTTATAAATAAAATAATTAAACTTGATGCATATTATAGGCTTTTGCCTAAATAATTGTTAAGAAATAAGACTAGGAATCTATAGACCAATATAGTTCTAATCAACTGCATTTAATCAATTTGTTTCTTGGTATTTTAGAACTATACACTCTCCAACACATTAAGAAAAAATAAAATAAAAACTAAACGTTTCCAATAAAAAGTATAATGCTAATTTGATTATTTTTTTATACTGGTATTTATGAAAGTAGAAATTACTTCTATATTTTTATTCAATGGTTTTGAATTATTTTAGGTGCAATTAATTCAAAATATAGTAAGATCAAATTTTTTTTGTTTTAATTTTATTGTAGCCAGCTAAAATAATAATAATTAAAAGAATATAAGCAGTTCATAAAGCAAATAATTTCAAAGATCTAGAGACAAGATGGATGTAATTTTTTTTTACTCTCACTGATGAAGGACACCGATACTGATAAGAGAAAAAAGATTTTTTCACTATAGTTGATCATAAGTAATACAATTTTGGCTTTTAAATCGCATTTTCTCTCACTATACATCAAGTCATAAGACACCAGTTCGAGTCAGGCGGGTCAAAATATTATGAATGAATTTCAACCTATCACTCTATCTAGAGCAGATAGACAATTGATATGGTAACCGATCCTGTTTCGGCTTAGTAGTAGTAGTTAAGAATGGTAAAACCTCCACCTTACCTCCCCATTTCCAAAAAAAAATTACTAATGGTTTCACCCTTGCACTAATGTATGTATTATGATTAATGATCATTCAGAAGCTGAGTGTCAATAAATTTATTAAATACATACATATAAAGAGGGGTTTATTTTATCAGTACGGGTGGTCGGGTATGGATCATTGAAATGCAAGAGGGAGAGGAACATCGGCGCAAGGAAGCAGCTATCGCTTCCTTAAAGGTCAGTCCAGTTATGCCCGTACCGTTCCATCGAAAGGAAATCACTGAAACATTGCTTTCACACTATAATAATCGGGAAATCTTCAGAACAAAAGAAAAATAATTAATATTAACGTTAATTATATAGAGATATGATTATTTAAAGATCAACTAGGTACATTTTATATATTATGTTTTTACTTTTTACTTACCTATATGTGAAATATACAGTAAGGAAGTGTATTGCAATCGTGAAAATTTTCGAATTCCAGTTTTCAACGGAAATACACATTTTAGGGTCCCCTAAGTCCAAATTACCAAGACCCGCAAAAATGTCCCTGTTTTAAGTCTAGCATGAAAACGAAAAGTCGTATAAAATTGAAATTTCATATTGAAGACAACTATACGCCCGACGTGTTACAGGAACTTTTGAATAAAAATCGGCTGCCCTGAAGAGCTACTTTATACCATTCATTTAGCACATTTTTACGATTTTCTCGAAAAAACGATTTCGATTAAACTCCGCTGGACCGATGTGAAATTTAACGGACTTAAATGCCAATATTGGTAATTTTCTTCCTCTATTGTATCTTTAATTTTGTAGTTTTAAAAAAATCAACCATATCATCTTAGAGTTGCTTAAAAACCCCCCAGCTAAATATACAAGTTCAACGAATTTGATAACCAACTAAAGGAGAAAAGAGCAAAAATATTTGTTTAGGTAATTTTATTTCTTCCAAACATAACAATAGTAATATAGATGCAAGTAATAAAACACCGTAAGAATATATATTTTGGCTGTAGATTTTAAAATTAAATGTAATGCAGATGAAAAGGGCAAAAGTTAAAGTGATTATTGTTTATTTACATCGTTATACTAAAAAAAATATGTTTCCAACGAAACTGAATCTCATTCTTTAAACTTGTTTCAACTCCATATTTATTTAATAATTCTTGAATTGATTTTACCAACTGTGGTCAGTAAAAGTCGTGTGTTGCCCGCGGCAGATTTTTTAAATAATCAAAAACAGATTTAAAGGAAGATTGCAAATGATATAAATAAAATAGTAGGTTTATATTGCTTCCAAAAAAAAAAAAGAAAGAAAAAAAAAAAAAGAAGGTTTATCACAGTAAAACTTTAACGAGTCAACGTTTCGGGGGCCTCCCCATCATCAGGGCTCATTTGACATTAAATTTTTATATATCTGTTAATTTGTCCACAAAAATTCTTCTTATTTTCTTCATATGGTTGAAACCATCTTCCATATTTAAATTCATAATCAAAAACAGGTTTAAAGGAAGATTGCAAATGATATAAATAAAATAGTAGGTTTTTATTTCTTCCAAAAAAAAAAAAAAAATTTATCACAGTAAAACTTTAACGAGTCAACGTTTCGGGGACCTTCCCCGTATTTTTTTTGGAAGAAATAGAAATATATTATTTCATTTAGATTTTTAAAATTTTATTTCCGAAGTACAAATAATAAGATTAAGAATGCGCGAAGGGTTGAAATATTTAATTAATATTAATATTATTTAAATATAATAATAATGTTTAATATTCTTGTAGGCCAAGAAGTATAAATGAAAAATATTTTGTGAAGTGAAGAAATTTTAAGGTTGAACGGAAATGACAAGCTGTTAAGAAACTCGTCAGAATGAAGCAATTAAAGCAATGAGATAAGATATGAACAGAACCCATTGACTAAGAAACCAGCAAACATTGATCAACCAAAGACAACTAAAATCAATTAAATAAATATAAGGCTATTCATATATTCTCACTAAAAATAATTTATTTTACTTAAGTTGGAAGTAGCTGATAAACTTATTATCTTATAATATTTACCAATTAAAATTTAGATCTTACAAAAAATTTTTTTTTTTTTAAATTCAACAATTGAGTTTAGATGATTCATTTTCATCAGATGTACTTCGATATTCCTTACTCAAAAAACGATTTAATCATAATAAAATAGGGAGGAATGTGAGTAAAGTAAAATTGATATTGATGATAACCATCTAACTGAATATGAGTTAATAAATAGTAACTTACAGACATCTGTTAAAATTGCTTTAAAGATACCTTCGAAAACGATTAAAACGACCAACAAAATTGAAATAAAGACATAATATTAATCACCAAATTGTATATACGGTTCATATTGGCACAGAAAATATTCGGCACGAATAAATTTGTAACTAAAATCTTGAAATTTAAATACTTTAAGATAATTTAATTAGTTATTAAACGACATTAAACCTAAAGAAAATTATTGTTATACAATTTAATTACAATCCAAATGAATTTACAAAACTTTCTTATCAATTTACCATATATATATTGTGTATCTTAAACTAATATTTTATCCGCGGGCGCTCCAAGACAGGGTCAAACAATTAAATCTAGGCCTACGTACTCATTGGAATGCGAATTTGTATTTGTGTTAGCTATCATTCCATTGAGAGTAAAGAGAGAAGTTTAATGAAGGCCTCGTTTTATGATGATTCGTAATATTTCCTTTAAAGCCAAAAAGGTCAATATTAAAAAAAAAAAGACATAATATCAACAAAGCAAAAGTAAGACCCCCTCCACTTCAAAATTTTTCATAATTTTTTTCTTCCGACAGAAACATTATCTAGAAAAGTTTTCAGTTAGGAATCTTGTTATATTCCTTCAGAGATATTAAATAAGACATATCTCGATATATTTTCATTATTAAAAGTATGTGTTATTATAAATTAATTTAAAGTTATAGCTACTGTATCATACAATTCAATTTGTATTAAAATTATCAATTATACTAAAATAGACAACTTAAAAAAAAAAAAAAAATATTAACATTGTTAAGAGACGAAGTTGAAGTGCCCGGTCAACTAAGTCTCATTTAATATTATCAGATTATTCTTTAATAACGTCAAAATTTAAAACATTACATTATTGAAAAAACACATCATATTCTATTCGATAAGATAGAGTACCTCAGAAAGGATTATAAATAAAATAGCTATTGTATAATACAACATTTTGTTTAAATCACTATTCTAATAAGAATACCAAAGAAAGCTGTTATTCTGTTATCATGGATATGCATTATGTAAAATTAAATTTATTGTATCTTCATTCTCATCGAAAAAAATAATCCTTCAAGTTAAAAAGAATAAAATACAGAACAAAAAAAATCTTACACGTCAAGAGGTGAATTCATTAACCAATAAATCGTTGAGACTTGCAATGTTTATAAGAGAGATGGAATATAGTCAGGCGAAATATTTTTAGAAACATCCCTGATCATGGCCAACAGTTCTCACACAATTTCAGTTTTTTAACATCATTATAAATAGCTGTTCTTCCTCGTGGGGAGATAAAATAGTGAAAGGAAGAAAGGATATCAGTAGGAGATAAAAATAACGAACTTGAACGAGAAGAGCAGTAGAACGAAGGTTTAATTATGCTCCTGTTCACTACTACCACAGCATCCGAATGAGAAAAAAAAAGTTTAAATTGTTTTTGTTTTTTTACCTTTTCTTTTCTATTTTTTTATTTTCTACAATCTTATTAAGTTAGAAAAATATATTAACAAAACATGGATAAAGAAATAATGATTCAGAAAAAATAGATACGCCAGGGTGAGGACTTCAACAAATTCGAACCAGGCGACGATGATAAGAAAAGAAATATCGAAGCACTAAAAAGGTCATAAATTCAAAAAAGTTCTAGGGGAACGGAGTTTTCTTAACACTTCACGGTTAAGATAAGCTACCTTATAGTTCATCCTCTCTTTGGGATATTTCAGTATAGACCTACCCAGCAAGAATTGAGATAATTTTTCCCTTAACCCACGCGTTATCAGTAGTGTCTAGAGATCGGCCTTGCTGTTTAACATTAACTACCTCTAGAGCCATTCTACTAACTACATGCATCCGTTTTTATACTTTTTTTAAAAATAGGTTATGTTCTATGTCCTTTTTGCACTGTTAAAATGTTTCACCCCTCTCTGCTTGATTATTCTTTATATTTTAATTAATGATAAAAGAATGAAAAAGTATTACCAAATAAGAATGGAAATTGATCTGATTAATGTAGAATAATTTAAATTACTGTAAGGACGCAACAGTCGATAATAGTTTCAGTTTTCTTAGATAATTTTAAAATTAGAACAGTAAGTATAAAAAAAAATGATGTGAAAATATTTGAAGATTATAGTGAGAAATCAAGAAATAAATAGAAGGTATGCTAATCAGGTAAATAATATAGTAAAGGTCGAAATTATATGTGGAACTAATATATTTAAATTAAAAAACATTAAGATTGAGAAGTGAGATGACGGTTTTGTAAGATGAAAAAATATACAAAAAGTATAAAAAGTACTATACAAATAATTTTGTACTTATGTATTATAAAACCGTCATCTCGTTTTCACTATAATCTTTAAATATTTTCATTCAACAATTATCATTTATATTACAGTTTGTTTCCATATTTTATTACTATTATCTTATTACTTTACTTTTAACTTATTATAATTTTTCTTCAAATTGTATTGGCTGTTGTCTTCTTGTTTCTTCTTGGCCCTGATAAAAGCCTACAATATAAGCCGAATTTTCGGCACAATGAATTAATAAACCTTATTGCAGCCTTTCTATGGCTGCACCACTTATATTTTATCTACATTCAACTATTATTCGATTATTAAAAATTTTAAATGATATTTGGGTACCTACTTTTTAAAGACTAGGTAGACTTACTATGTCTCATATAAATGTGTATATTTGAGATACAAACGGAAGATTTTTCATAATATCTTTTCCAGATGAATAAATAGTACCTTAATAAGAGAATATTTTCTCTAAAACTGGGTTCTGGACGACCATCTGTCGCCAGAAAAAATAAGTTCTCTGTAGCATACTGGATAAAAATTAAATATGGATGTTTACGATGTATCAGGTGATAGAAACTCAATAATAAATGTTTACTTTTACTTACCTATATATCAAACATATAGTAAGGGAAAGTATTGCGAACTTGAAAATTTTCTAATTCCAGTTTTTACACTTTTTAGGGTCTCCTGAGTCCAAATGACAGGGGTCTCGCAAAAAATCTGTGTTGTGTGTGTGTGTGTCCGTATGTGGTAAGTCTAGCGCTAAAACTAAAAGTTGTACGAAACTGAAATTTCATATTTAAACGCCCAAGATGTTACAGCAACTTTTCAATCAAAATCAGCTAACCAGAGGAACCACTTTATACCATGAAATTCGGACCTTTATAAAAAATTTTCAAAACCGGCTCTAACGATTTTGATTAAACTCGCTATATGGATGTTAAATTTCATGAGCTTCAATATTATGTAGGTTTTATTACGATTGAAATAGTCTGGCAGGGCTCAAATGGCAATATTTTAAATTTTCTTCCTTTAAAGTATCTTTAATTTTGTAGATTATTACAAAATAACCATGGCATCTTGTTGGCATTGATAAAAACTGGCTAAATATATAAGTTGAACCAATTCGATATTGAACTGAAGGAGAAAAGAGCAGAAATGTTTTTTTTATGCACCCTTTGAGTTTTTGAAAACAAGAATAGTTATATGGATGTATAATAAACCGTAGGATAGCTAAAGACTTTAGAAAAAAATATTATCTAATACACGGAATTGTAAATGTTAATGGAGAGTGAGGAAAAGCCGATGAAACTAAGTGATTATCGTAGATACAAGTATAATAGATTATTTGATAAAACACATGTTTTAATTGAAATTAGATTTTATTAATTCATTAACAATATATTTTTATTTCTAAATATATTTAAAAATCTGGTGCGGGCGACATACGACTTTCACTTTCCTCAATTTTTACAATTGACTAAAGAAATTTCAAATACAGTTAGAGATACAAATCAGTGAAACCATTAAAGAATTAATTAAATTGAATTTCTATAGAAACACGTGTTTTATTAAAAAAATCTATTATATCATTATCTAAAATAATCAGTTAGTTTTATCGGCTTATCATCACTCTTTATTAAATTTTACAAGCTTGCGTATAAGATAATTTGTTTTCTAAATTTTTTAGCTTTCCAACGGTATATTATACATGAATATTACTGTCCATGCTAGACTTAAAACACGGACCTTTTTGCGGGACTTGGTTATTGGGACTCAGGAAACCCTAAAACGTGTATTTCCGTTGAAAACTGGAATTCGAAAATTTTCACGATCGCAATACTTTCCTTTACTATATATTTCAAATACAGGTAAGTAAAATTAAAAATTCTTAAATTGATTTTAACAACAGAGGTAAGTGAAAGTCGTGTGCTGAGCTTACTAGATTTTAATATATTTTTTTTTTTTTATGATCATAACTTTCGTTTTATCATGATTATTTTAAATATATATTAAGATACAAGTTAACATTTATATCTGGTTATAATTAAGCAACATTCTGATTATAAGGATCACTCTTAAAAAACATAAAGATACTTCACAGTATTACTACGTATACAATTTTTAAGGGGTGCTGTTATATGCTGTTGATAGTTTTTTGGCAAAGGATGATTTTATAAGGAAAATGGCTCGTGAGCCGGTGTTCCAAAGGCCTGACAAGGTTGACCTGATTATTGGATGACAAAAGGAGAGGCACGGGAGATAGGCGCCATGCTTCCTTTATTCACCTCACATCTCCACAGCTTGCCAAACAATTCTATAAACCGCTGTTACAATACCATAATAATTTACTTTCAATAATTAAACAGAAAGATATCGTAAGCAATAATTGAGATAATTAACAACAATGAGAGACAGGAGGTTTAAAGAAAACTTTAACAAGGCTTAAATAAAAAGTATAGATTAATTAAAGATACAGAGATGAAAAAGGGTTAAACAATGAGTTTCGATAGAAATATGTGTTTAATAATCTATTATATTATAATATACAACAAACAGTTAGTTTTATCGGCTTTTCACGACACTCTTCATTAAACTTTACAATTTTATGTATAAGATGATATTTTTTCTTAAATCCTTAGCTTTCCAACGATATAATGTACATCTATATTGATGTTCTCATGTCCAAATGAATAAAAATTACTTACAAAAATATTTTGCTTTTTTATCCTTTAGTTAAATATAGAATTCGTTCATCTTATATATTTACCCGTTTTTTATCAATGCTAACAAGATGACATGGTTATGTTTTTCGAATCTATGAAATTAAAGATACTTAAGAGGAAGAAAAATTAAAATATTGTCATTTAAGCCCTGGCAGACTATTTCAATCACAATAAAACCTACAAAATATTGAAGTTCATTAAATTTAACATCTATATAGGAGTTATAATCAAAATCGTCAAAGCCGTTTTTGGGAAAATCGTAAAAATGAGCAAAATGCATGGTACTAAGGAGTTCTTTGCAGTCAGCAGATTTTGATGCAAAGGTTTTAGTTACATTTCAGGCGTACAGTCGTCTTAAATATGAAATTTCAGTTTCTTAAGATTTTTCGTTTTCGCGCGACTAGGTTATTTGAACTCGGAGGATCCTAAAACGTGTATTGAAAATACAATTCGAAAATTTTTAAGCTCTCAATACTTTCCGTATATATTCAAATTTATATAAAGGTAAGTGAAAGTAAATGTTTGATAATTATTCTAAAGTATCATCTGCAAAATTTTGGGCTTCATTTTTTTAAATCCTTTGCTTAGAACAAGAACAATGTAAGTTTCGATGAATAATCAACAACTTAGGTTAAATATATCAGAAATAATTAATACTTCTTCATTTGGGTAGAATTAAAATGTAACAAATTTATATTTAAATAAAATTGTACTAAATTATTAAATATATGAGGTTTAAAAATAAAAATACCTGTTCATATACTCTCAGAAAATAAGATCTGTATAATTCCAACGAATAATCTGAGCATTTACAGAAAATCTGAGAAATATTTTTTTTTTATTACAAACAAATAACTCAAGTACAGACACAACTCCAAAAAAATATTATTTAATGTTATACTATGATGATGAACTAGAAGAGAAGTATAACTAAGCCCAAATGAAAACGTCTCAGAAGAAAATCAATAAAATAGCAAGCGGACCAGACATGCCTAGAACATCCAAAAAGTATAAAATATTCCTATTCATGGTCAATTTGTTTTTAATCACAATCAAAACAAGAAAACAAACAACAGAAGGTCATAAGCTTATAAAACGAATAAGGTCAAGCCTCTTATATTTCTATTAATGAATGCAATACAAATAAATGTTTCAAGTAAAATGGCAGATGCAGTTTAACCAGAACTCGGCAAAATTTATTTTACCTGTAAAATGATAGCAATTCGTTGGACATAAATTTATCCGACATAACACAATAATAATAAAATGGAAATTGCAAAGCTGGGAACGATACGGAAGCAGGGAGTTCGTGACCGTTGGCGTTGGGGTATCGTATCGATTGAGACAGAGCGGCGGCGACTGTGTTACCGATTACGTCTCAGCCAGAATCTTTCTTCATTCACTATCTCATCTAGACTAATATAAAATAATAAAATAAACAAAGTAGATTATCAAAAAATAGCACAGAAAGCAGTCAGTTTTAAATTTAAATCACTTTTGATTTTTATTATTTTATTTTTTAATACACCAGCAATGCCATGATCAAACCGCACAGAACACGTCTGTGGATTGATTTATACTTTATTAATAATTAGTGAGTTTTTTTTTTTGTTTTGTTTTTAATTATTCCATATTAAGGGCATAATAGAAAAATTAGCGGAAATTACATGCTAGGAAAGTTACTCAGAAATATATATGTTTTAAAACAGGCATGTATACATTTAAACATGGCAATAATCATAAAGCGTCAATTTTATGACCTCTTTACAAATGTTGAAAAGGGCGCTTGCGCGGGCACCCTAGTTCAGGCGATGGATTTTAACACCCCAACCGCCCGCACAAATACATTGCTATTCAAAACGGAGTAGTATTTTTGTTAATAATACGAAAAAATCACTATATTAAGTGACCTCTCAGCTTTGCAAAAACACGGGGAAATATCTTAACTATTTTAAAATAAACTAATGGATATTAACTGTTTTGAAAGAAAGCAAATACTCATGGATTGATAGAAAAAGAATAAGTAAACCAAATCCCAATTATGACTGTTTTAACCTGTGAACTAACCGAGTAATTTACAAGATATCTAATAGACTTCTACATTTTAAAAATGTCATTAAGGTTTACCTTTGTTTATAATTTTAGAAAACATTCAGTTCAAGTTATTTATTAAGGGCTGATTGAGAAGAACGTTGGCATCTTTGAATGTATATAATCCAATTATACAACATATATTCAGAAAAATGGTAAGTCTAGATGTACATATATTCTTTTTACTTTCACTTACTATATATAGTAAGGGAAATATTGCGATCGTGAAAATTTTCGAATTCCAGTTTTCAACGGAAATACACGTTTTAGGGCCCACCTGTGTCCAAATAACTAAGTCCCGCAAAAAGGTCTATGTGTGTGTGTGGTAACTCCCGGGTGGAAACGGTTAGTCCTATGAAACTGAAATTTCATATTTAGACAACTATACGCCCGAGACGTAGCAAAACATTTTTCATCAAAATGCGCTCACCAGAAGAGCCACTTTATACCGTGCATTTTGCACGTTTTTTTCGTTTTTCTCGAAAACGGTTCCGACCATTTTGATTAAACTCGCTATAACGATGTAGAATTTAATGGACTTTAATATCATGTAGCTTTTATTCTGATTAAAATGGTCTGACAGGGCTTAAATGCTGATATTTTAAATTTTCTTTCTCTTAATTACCTTTAATTTTGTAGATTAAATAAAAATAACTATATTATCTTGTTAACGCTGATGAAAAACAGGTAAATATATAAATTGAATAAATTCGATAACCCAACTAAAGGAGAAAACAGAAAAAATATTTTTTTAATCCAATTTTTCGTTTTTGAACATAAGAGCAGTAATATACATGTATGATATACCGTTGGAAAGCTAAAGATTTTAGAAAAAATATTATCTCATACAAAAGCTTTTAAACTTTATCTCTAACTGTTTTTGAAAATTATTTCATTGATTTTAAAAATGGAGGTAAGTGAAAGTCGTGTGTTGCCCGCACCAGATTTTTTAAGTTGTTGTCTTGCTTTAGGTCTTCAGATAAATATGATAAATAACCTCATCGAATTTTTTATGTTTGTTATAATGAGTAAATTGCAAAGTGATAATTGAAAAAAAAGTGAAGAATTTTCAATTTTAGATATTTTCACACTGTTATTTTAGCTAAGGTTTTATATCATCATTTAAAATTATTGGATAAATAATTATTTTGTTGAAATACTATTTTTTAACAAATTTAAAGAAAAGTGAATATTTTTCATAACTAATCGGAGTTTTGTCAGAAATTCTGTTGGTCCAGGCATACTGTGTTATAGATTAAAATGTACAAACGATATCCACTATTTTTTTATTTCATTGGTAGTGAAAGATAAAATGGAATATAACTTAACCATAAACTCATTATACTGTCAATACTTCTGCCATTACAACTTAAGATATTCATCAATCATGTGCTAAGAGGAAAACATACATAGCATAACATCAAAAGAATGAAGATTTCAATAAATACAGAACTGATATCCTATATTATGAATTGAAACATTGATTCGTTTTGTGAGAAAAAAAAAAAAACTTCAAATGTCGATATATGGTACTTAACTTAATAATCACTAATATGATAAAATTAGTTTGAAATATTGCTTATTCCTTTCAATATAATGAAACGGCATATTATGGTTTTAGATTTTTTTAAGCAATAAATATGGCCAAAATTTGATTTTAAAAAGTCATAAGATTTTAAAATTTTATTTACCAAATACATTGCTTGTGAAATCGCATTACAAGTGAATTGAGACAATAATACTGATAAACGGATGGATACATAAAAATAAAGTGAAGGAAAGTTCTCTTTGAGAAATAAGTTCGGTGGTGGAAGGTCTTATAAGACCAGTGAACCAATAACGGCTGAAAGCACCTTTCAAGTTTCTATAAAAAGGATCTTGGGTCAACCTTATACTCACTTTCTTTTGAACCTTAATTCTGTCAAGAAGAACCCTTTCTGAGGTGAAAACGAAGCCATTGTAATATGATAAAGATTCATTTGGACAATTTTTTCTTACAACTTATCTATTATAGCTTTATTCAAATTAAAAAAAAAACTGACATGAAAGGTATGTACAGAAAAGAAATGCTAAGAATAATACATCAAACAACACGCATATGAAGAAAATACCAATAATCCTAGAAAAAATTTGATTTAACTATTTGTTATCAATATGCTAGGAAAAAACCTAGCAGCATGATTTAAGGTTCGGTTTAAAACACAACTTTGTACCCAATAAGTATACATCGCGTAACAGAATGCTTGTTATTTGAAGCTAATAATAATTTCATCCTCTGCAATGCATACATAAATACATTTGTGGCGCTACAGACCGATGTGGTCCTAGGCCTCCTGAATAAGTCTTCGCCAGGTGGTTCAATCTTGTGAGGCCGCTCGCTCGGTTGTTAAGTTGGCGACGGGCATCCCTGGCAACGGTGTCCTCCTATCTAAGCCGAGGTCTTCCTCTTCCCCTTGTCCGGTGGAGCTTCCCATCCAGCAGCTTTTTGAAGTTGATCGTTCTCATCACACCTGCTTCGCCATAAATCTGGTAGATTTCCCAATTTATCCTCCGCCTCAGCTTTTCCCGATATTTTCCGGCCCAAATATCTTTCTTAGGATCTTCCTTTCAAATATGAGGATTTCCCTCTCCTCTTTACAAGGGCGGGCCCATGTCTCAGGTCCGTAGGTTAAGACGGGCCTAATAAGGGTCTTTTACAATAGACACTTCGGCGGGTGAGGTAGGAACTTCTCAGGTGCTTTCTTAGGACAAAATAGCACCTGTTGACTTTAACCAGACGCTGAATTGTTTCTCCGGAGATCCTGTTTGCACAATTCACTAGTGATCCCAGTTACACAAATTGATCTACGTTCTGAAACGTGAATGGGTCCATCCCCAAAGGATGTCGGTCTGCTGTCTTTGTTCCCGGCTCTGAGACTCTAAATCGTGTATTTCCGTTTAAAAACTAGAATCGAAAATTGTCACGATCGCAATACTTCCCCTTGCTATATATTTCATATATCGATAAGTGAAAGTAAACATTTGATAATTGCTTCTGGAATGTCACTGGTATAAAAGAATAGCATATATGCCCAAGGTCGTGGTTCAAACCCGGCAGATAGCTCTACCATTTTTTATAGGGAATAAAAAATCCTTGGTTATACCATCTTTAGGAGGGAAATAAATATGGTGGTCACGAGACTGTGTATAACTGAATAGTTTATTAGACGTTACTGTAGCCTCGTCCGATTAGCCACAGAAGCATTAAGTAACGTTTAATGAATAAACAAAAAACAAAACAAAAAAACAGCATAAACAAAAAAAATTAATGAAAGTGAAATAATACTTCTATAATCACACTTACTCCCTAAAATTTCATATGATCTAACACTTCTCTTATGAATTTATAATAAATACAACTATTTAATGACGTATGAAATTATCTTATAAGTTATATCTTATAATGTTAGCAGATGAAGAACAATTGCCCTTATCAATGGGTATCTCTTTTAGTCAAATAAGTTGCAGTCATAAATAACATAACCTGTTCTTGCCTATTATGTAAATGTTTGTTTAAACCATCTGTGGCTGTGAAATATATCAGAACATATGGCATACAACATTTTTAGATATATTGCTCTAGTACTCAAGATTCAGTCATTAATTATACCTTCTGTAATGCCAAAGTTTCGAAATTTCATTTTTCTCTCATTCGCAGAGTTAAATGAAATTTTTTTTTTAAATACATTTTTAGAGAAACATAGACAAATAAAAAAAAATACGAAAAGAGAAAAATTAAAACTTATGTAGAAATAACCAAATAACGTCTATTATTTTACCATTCTACTTATTACAACCAAACTAGTTAATGCTATTAATCAATGAATAGATAATTAATTTTAAACTATTTCCATATTCTAATACCTAATATTTTACCATTCTCTGGATATCTTTAGCGTGCCAGGCGGTATCAATAGCTTTTTCCAAATCCAGTCAAACACACCGGCGTGCTTACGTTTGTTGAAAGCCTTAGGGCCTGTTTATGTTGCACACGTTTCGGTGGCTGAAGCGGTAGAGGGTTTCTAGAAGGATATAGAACCCGCTACCGCTCCAGCCCCCTTAGACCCAGAACAAACTTTCCCACCTTTTCACTAATACTAAAGACCCGATAAATCCTCTCTACCGCTCAAATATTGTGTATAAAATACCTTGTTTAGATTGCGACGTGTCCTATGTGGGTGAAACAAAAAACTACTTAAAAACCCGCATATCTCAACATAAATCCTCCATATCCTCTCGAAACCTTCTAGCCTCAAAACTCTCCGAACACTCCATAACTTTTAATCATTCATTTAACTTTCAAGATTGTTCCATTTTAGATTCTGTTCCCAACCATAAAAAAAGACTCATCGCTGAATCCGTCCACATCCATCTCCAATCTAATCCTGTCAATCATAAAACTGATAAACAGTGCATCTCCTCCACCTATAGCCATATATTAAACTCTCTTAAGTAATACAGCTTCCCATGTCCATCCCACTGTATACCTTTTGTTTATTTATTGGTTTATTTTTTACTTATTTATGTATACATTTATTTTATATATGTATCTATTTCATTTGTTTCTGCACTTAATAAATTCTTAATGGTTTTACAATTCAATTTATTCCTATTTGTAATTATTTTACTATTTTGTATCCACTATATGATCTGTCAATGATTGTTACTTATTATTATTTTTTGTCATAATATTTTCACTTGGTTAATTTTAATGTCTTAATATATGTACAATAATTATTAAAACGTTGGTTGGGAGGTAGTCAGTTTTTACTATATATAGTTTATACATTATTATTCTTACTATTGTATTATATTGTTTTTACTTCAACAATCTTGTTAAAACATCTTCTAATACCGTTATGATGTTATTAATATTGTAGGTTTAATCTGAACACTTCCTTTTATGTTAATATTACAATTTTACTCATTGTTGTCAGATCCCGTCTAGAAATATGGTACGTATTTTCCATTTTACCCAACCTTTTGTACGTACTTTCCTATCTACCTGCCTATATTCCTTATAACCAAATTGAACCTAGTTTCCACTCACCTACCAGACGGTACGTATCTCCACTGTACTCCATTTTGTTAATGGTTTTTATTTCATGTAATTTTTTCTTATATATTTGTACATTATCTTTAGTCATTATCTGGTCTGTATAGCTCTCATTAGTATACCTTTATCATTGTAATTTAATTAATTGATTTCTTTACACATCTATTTTCTTTTATGTTATAATATTGACATTCTCTAGTGAAATTGTTAAATTTTTTTAAAATAGTATTTGTAATCTTATTTTAAATGTATCCTTTTTGTATCTTTTTAGCCCTGATGATGACCCACAATGGGGGTCGAAACGTTGGCAAACAATAAAATAGTTGAAACTATTCAGTTGTTTCATTTAATGACCGCCACCCGGACTAATTCCTTCAGTAATTCTCAACGGTCAACTAATTATATCCACAATAATAAAACGAATTCCCCTATGCACTCTGTGAGGCTATAGAATATGCCACGAAACAATAACACCGTCGTATAATATATTAACACAATCAACATCGTTGAAAATTTATCACGAAGGCAAAAAATATGTTGAAATGGGTTCCTGTCATCTAAGCATTGATTTAAAATTAAATAACACCGGTTTCGATCGCAACAGTTAAATGTTATTTTTACTTTCACTTATCTATATATGAAATATATAGTAAGAGTATAAATATATATAGTAAGTATTGCGATCCTGAAAATTTTCGAATTCTAGTTTTTAACGGAAATACGTTTTAGGGTTCCGTGAGTACAAATAACCAAGTCACAAAAACAGGTCTGTGTGTGTGTGAATGGTAAGTTATCGCAAAAAAACATAAAGTACGGAACTGAAATTTCATATTTAAGACTATACGATTGGCACTGGTGATATACAAGTTGGACGAATTCTATGACCAACTAAAGGATAAAAGAGAAAAATCTATTTTTTTATGAAATTTGTTTTTTTTTAATAATAAAAATAGTAATATAGACGTGTAATATACCATTGGAAAGGGAAAGATTTTAGGGAAAACATTATATGAGATACGAAGTTGTAAAAGGTAATATACAGTAACGAATAGGGAATAAACTTATTACCGATTAACAACAAGTTATGTTATTTAATCTAAATCATATAAAATAAATAAAATAAACTTTATTCACATATTTACATTTACATTGACAAAATGTTAACAATGATTTTGGATGAGTCATCCTTACAATCAGAAAATATTTTTTTTTTTTTTTGTGATTATAGTACATTAGCCTAAATGGCAAACATGTGGTGAAATAAAATTGAGGTTATATTGCGATTGTAGGAAAAATTATACAAAAAACCTACGCATAAAAACTACACATAAAATAATTGAGAATACATAAAATATTTGAAGATACATAAAATATTTGAAGATACATAAAATAATTGAAAATACATAAAATAATTGAAAATACATAAAATAATTGAAAATACATGAAATAATTGAAAATACAAAAATTAATAGAAAATACAAAATATGATAGAAAATTATAAAATTTGGAAATTTATAACATAAGAAAGTAAGTTAATTTAATAATACATGTTTTGTTCTCTTATGAGTATATCGTTTTAGTGAAAATTTATTGTAATTACCGATTTCTTTTATTAATGGGTTTTTAGAGACTGGAGTTTTACTGAAGTAAGAAGCTGTTTGTGAATGGACAAGTTGTTTGATTGTAGGAAGCTGCAAGTCTTGGAGCATTGATGATATTTTCGTGTATCGGGGGAAATTATTAATTATCCGCATTGACAAGTTTTGAATTCTCTCGAGTTTTTTTAAATTAGTCGAGCAGGATGAGCTCCAGACTGGAGAGGCGTATGTGATTAACGGGCGGATGACTGATTTATATATTGTTAATTTGTTTTGAGGACTTAAACGGGATTTTCTATTAAAGTAATGAAACATTTTGTATATTATTTTTTTCGCTTTATCAATTTTTCTGTTGATGTGGTCTGTGAAAGTAAGTGATTTGTCTAAAGTCAGGCCTAAGTACTGTACAGATTTTGACCATGGGATGAGAGCTGAATTTAACTTAATTTGGTGGTCTAAATTATATATGTTTCCAACGAAAATGAATACATGTTTTATTAAAATCAACTTAAAAAATATTTTTCAAATTGAAGTATATTTAATAGTTTTAAATTGCTTTTAACTGGCGAAGTAAGTGAAAGTCGGGTATTGCCCACACCAGATTTTTCTTCATTGCATTGTTGTTCATCACAATAGCTGGTTGTCATCGGCATGAGGACAGTTTTAAATTTCAAATTGTTTGAAAACAAAACTAAATTCTATGAAGAACCTATATTATTACGGTACAATCGGCATTAAGGAAAATCCACCAATTAAAGTCGAGTTCTCCTCATCATTACGAGACTTTCTTTACTAAATACGACCGTTTCGAACTCACAAAGGAATACAAATTTTAATTATAACGTTGTCAAAATAGAGAATTAATGCAAACTAAACCAACTAACTGACGAAACTTATTCCCTAACAATCAAAGATAGTCCGAGATATACTTAATTAAAAGTATATTGACAGTAAGGGAAGTGGGATGAGATCTAGGGAATGTAATCTACTCAAGGTATCAGGTTACTCGACCAACACCGAGCTAAGGTAGTGTAGGAGTTTTATAATGAATGACGTCACCTAAACAAGGAACATCCCCTCTATATTCATGACTACCTGTATATTTAAAAGGATCTTAATTAACTCGCTCATCCTGTACCCTACTCAAACTGAGTAGCTTAAATATACTACATTTTAAAGATAATTATAAAATACATTTCTCGGCTTAAACAAAATTAATAATTTATTACTCCCTTTTTCAAATGAATTGGCATATGGTTTCACCTAATCTTTTCCAATATTTTTTCTTTAACCATTTTACAGTGTTCCTATAATATATATATATATATATAATATATATATATATAAAAAAATAATAAAAACATAAATGTAACGATACAGTAACTAACATTTTATTTAAAAATAATATTACACATTTTTCGTTAATTTAGGAAACAATATAATTTATTGTATTACATAAAGCATAACTGTAATATATCTGAATTTTTATCTAGTTTATTTAAAAAATGGTGTAGAGGCTAGTATAACTGCCTTCTATGCCCAAGATCGCGGGATCAAAGCCGACAGTTAACCATGGGATTTTTTTAAAGAAAGTAAAAAACCCTTGGTTATGTCGTCCTTAAATAGTGGCCCCGAGCTTGTGCGATGTCAGATACACGTTAAAGATCCTTATCCTAATTATAGGCAAAAATTAGCATCCTCACAGCAGCATAGTACAATTGGACAGAGTAGTATAAAAGTTACGTTAAAAGGATAAAAAACTTGGCCGCTTACTTTGAAGGATGAACAATGGCTGAATGTTTTCAAAAATTTGGTACTGCGTAAAATTATTGGTCCGAATAGAGATGAGGCCACTGAGGAGTTTAAAAGGTTGCACAACGCGGATTTGCGGAGCTTGTACCCTATGAATATAATTTAGTTGATAGCATCGTGGAGACTCAAATGGGCGAGTAAGGAACGGATTCCGAGAAAGTTGTTATTCGCCTAACAAACTGATAGGCGTCCGAGACGTAGGCCGAAGCGTCAATGGGAGGAGGATTGTGTTAAGGCTGATCTCGGGGGTTTTGCACTTGAACGGTGATCATTGGACGAGTCTGTGTAGACAGTATTTAGTGGTATCGGCATCTTCGGGTTCGGTAGGCCTGTTATTATATTTTTAAATGGGTAACAAATAAATAATTACAAGGATATTATTTATAAGGGTCTTCAGTATAATAATAAAACTCCGTATTGTTTCTAGACCAACGGCTGTGCAAGCTAAGTGATTTGGCTAAGATCACACATAACCTATAGGTTTACCCTTTCCCTAAATGCTAATCATAGAGGTATAGTGAGCTTCACGAGGGTCTCGCGACCCCAGAGGCAATCCACTCCTTATATAACAAAATAATCATTCTGTCATAGCCGACCTCGAATCAGAGACTAGTATGTAACAATAGTACCGCAGTGCCTCTACACAACTGCTTTGGAAGGAGAACCTCCGAGATTCGGTAAAATATTTTCCTTAGAAAGTTACCTCGACTATCCCGTTTCCTCAAAACAGTACAAATCCTTAACATGTACTGCAATGGGGGGCGGGGTAGCCGAGTGGGTTAGCGCGCGTTGCTTTGACGCGCGTTGCCTAGCAACCACAGAGAACCAAAAATTGGAAACCATAAAATTACGAGTTCAAGTCTCGTACCGGGAGGACTTTTATCACGGCATTTATACCCCGCCTTCACTCCTGGTCCGAGAAACCACCGTAAAGCCTTCAAAGGCAAGGTAGGGGTGAAAAAAAAAATAAATAAACGTACTGCAATCAAGGTTTTAGTCATAATACAAAAAATAATGTTAATTAATTGTAACTACGTAAAATATTTCCTTATTATTACATATGTAAATGGACAACAAATACGCCTATGAAGGCCACTTCAACTCTTCAAAAAGGATATTAAATCAAGTCCTTGACACGGGAACCATTACGTACTTTAACTGATAATCACTTTCTCCCCGCCAGTCACACATCCATTATCTTCCTCCGTCAGCTTCCCTTCCAAGGCCAAAGTTAGGAGTTACGCATACAAATAAGGATTATAACTAAAAATCGATTGCAGAATGCCAGTTAAAAAGTACTGATAAAACGAAAAACATTCATTGTTGAAATCAGCCAAATTTTTTAATATCAAACGCATTAAATCCTTCCAATCTAAAGTCCTCCGAACAATAGTTAATACTCCGCATTATGTATCCAACCATACCTTACACCGCGAACTAAATATTCCATTTATTTTAGACCTTATACCAACAAAATTCTCTAAATTCCATCAGAACCTTATCTATTACCCAAATCCTCTAGCTCAATCCCTATCCAGCTCCACACACCCTTACCACCCCCTAGAAGGTTGAAACGGCAGTGGCCTCGAGATCTCATGTAACATGTATATTGGAGTTCTAGCATTGGCTAGATTCACTAATCAATGTGCTGTATGCTTGAGAATTGTATATAGGTATGAGTGACTTTTTTATATATTTTTATTGGTTTGGTTTGGTATATATATTGTATTATTATTATATAAATTTATTGTTTTGTATATATCGTTTGAATGTATTGGGTTGTGTCACATCAAATGTCCGTTTTCAAGGTAAAGGATTTTTATTAAAAATACGATATGAAAACAAGATAATTTTATTCGAAGTATTTACATTCTTTTTCTACACATTTTTCCCAACGTGACACCAACTTTTTTATCCCCGAACTGAAAAACCTGAGCTTCGAAGTGAAACAAAATCTGAAAACGCGCTTTTCACTTGATCATCATTTTCAAAAAGGTTTTCTTTGACGAAGTTGTCTAAATTCCTGAACAGGTGGTAATCTGTTGGAGACAAGTCGGAAGAATATGGTGGGTGCGGAAGAACTTCGTAGCCCAATTCTTTCAACTTTTGCACGGTATGTTTTGAAACATGGGGACTTGCTGCCGCTCAGTGAGATCATGAGGTACCCATGTATCGAGCTTTTTTACTTTTCCAATACACTTAAAATGTCAGGAAAGGGTAGATGCACTTGCATTTAGTTCTGCTGAGAGCCCTTCAACTGTTTGGTAGGGGTTTCCTTCTACTCTATGTTTGAGGACATCGTTGTCTATTACGGACGGAGGTCTTCCTCGGGGCAAGTTTTCCAAGTCGCTATCCCCAGCTGGAAACTTAGCAAACCAACGGCGAATGGTACATTCATTAACACTCCATTTCCCAAACGCCTTGCAAATATTTCTAGCGGCCTCAGCTGCTGAATGGCCGAGTTTAAACTCGTACGAAAATATTACTCGAAAATCGCGTGTTTCCATGTTCATATTTGGAGGCATATTAAACAGTGGGTAATTGATTGGGAAGGTAATGTTTATAATACAAAGGTAGAGGATTAGTAACTGTTTACTATAAATATGTAAACATTCGGAAGAAAACAACAGAGACCTGCAAAATCCTTTATGTATTTCAGAAAACATAAAAACGGACATTTCATGTGGAACAACCCAATAGTACGAATGTTGTATTTTATAACTATTAAAAATGGCCTAAATTATGCTGATTGTAATATTACTCAATAAAGAATTGTTTCTGTTGAAATCATATGATAATTAGCCTCGCATGTTTTAAAGATTATTAAACAATTATCCATAATCCATCTTTAATAAACATATAAAACAATGATTTCATTGAAGTTACAATAGAGTTATTTTGATTGCATATATTTTTTTTTTTTTTATCTTTACGATTCTACAATTAAATTTATGTAACAGATAATGGTGCCGATAGAAGATAACCTCTGATGAATTAATGTATAGTGGAAATAGAGGGTTATATTATAATCATCACGATTAAAATAGCTTTCTGTTTAACTCTATAAAAAATGCTATCAGAAATATAATGACTTCCAAAATATATTTTTTATATTACTAGCTATAACCCGCATATGCTAAGGAATATTTTATTTTGTATTGGATTCTAGGTAAGAGTGACTATAATACATGTAAGCAATCAAATCTTAAACTATATTTATATCCTATAAATAAAGAGTAATTATTTAGAGCTAGATCTTGATTTCATTCTGTCAAATTTACTATAGCAATCTAGTGGATGTAGGCATTCTCATTGTTACTCGATAAATTTTAGCTTTTATATGAACATAATCGTTGCATATTGTCACAACTCATTTTTCAATCATAATTTTTGAAATTTACAACTGTATTAGTTAATACATCAAGTAAATTAGCTAACAGAGAAAATACATGAAAAAGAAATGAAGAGAAAATGACCATTGGTAGCACTCCACTAAAAGGTCTCGAGGCCATCTTCTTTTCGGATGCCTCGGAGGATCGCCAGGAATGGAAGAGGAAGCAAGGATTGAAACTAGTGGGTTAGAGTGAGAGTGGATTTTGTCATGGAAGGATTGATACCTGTTTCGGGCCAAAGATTTCCAAGATAAATGTGAATTATGCCAATTCGTGGGTAAATCCTTCCACCTGTATAATTTTCATTTTATATAAGATTCAGCAATTAGTTCTTATTTGTTCTTAAAAAATAAAGTTTTTAAACAGCTTTAATTTATTTTTAAAAACCGATAAGAATTGAATATGTTTATAAGGGCATAAGAAGCATCTATAGGATGCCAAAATGCTTAAATTTATTTGTTATAAATTTAGTACCTTTGTTAATACACGTCAGATCAAGACGAATTTGCTTCCATGTGGTTAGTAATTTCATCATCTTTCATAAGTACTTATAATTTTTCAAAAAATGTATAGTTTTTGAATTATTTTGTTTATTATTCGAACATCGATTTTGTAAAAGGTTTATGAAATATTTTTTTTTTTTTACCACTTAAATGAAGTTTTCCAAATCCAGTCTTATCGCACATCGAAGGCGAACCTTCAGGAAAAATTACAGCTTCACAATCATAGTAATTTTTAACATACTGGATGAGCACAAAAGTGAGTGAAATGGCACTTTCTTATATAAATATAGATTTATTAGATATTAGAAATAAAATAAATATTGATTATTTATAACAACGTAAGCTATCATAGAGAAACATTTTCCAAATCAAAAGGTCTAGGCTAGTGTAAAAGGAAGCGAGGTAAAACAAAAATACTAGAAGGAATTAGTCCGGGTGGCGGTCATTAAATGAAACAACTAAATAGTTTCAACTATTTTATTGTTTGCCAACGTTTCGACCCCCTTTGTGGGTCATCATCAGGGCGCATGGTGGGAGAATGGAAAAATTGAGTTTCCATTCTCCCCCCATGCGCCCTGATGATGACCCACAAAGGGGGTCGAAACGTTGGCAAACAATAAAATAGTTGAAACTATTTAGTTGTTTCATTTAATGACCGCCACCCGGACTAATTCCTTCTAGTAATTCTCAACGGTCAACTAATTACATCCACAATGATAAAACAAAAATATATTTTAAAAAGGAGTTAAAGCTGTTGCTGAAGTTAACCAAAAGACAATACCAATAATATTTTGTTTTGACGTGACATTATCATAATCATATATACATTTATTTGTAAATTTTATGTGATAAATATTATCACTATGAACTTAAAAATCTCATTTTTATTATCAATAGTGCTATTGCAAAAAAATATATGTACAATTCGTAAAGTTATTGTAGATTAAATATATTTGTTCTACTATAATTGCATAAGTTATTTTCTGCTATTTTATATCTAGTATTGATAATATTTTTTGGTTTATTTCATTATATGCATTTAATTAATTCGAAAAAAAATAATTGCATACGGAATTTTGAATAAACACTTATAATAAATAGAAATACTTTAAAGCCGGAATACCGAAGCAAGTAAATAATTTATATAACACAAATAGAAAATATACATACATTGGTAATTAGTTTCCAGCAGCTAAATCATGTGATGTAACAATCTTCTTACCTGTAATAAGAAATAAAAAAATAAATAAATTGAATATACGTATAAAATTTATTTTTAACATAGTTACCATACATTGAAAAAAAAAATGAAATAAAAAAACAAATGATAATGTTTCACCATGCAATTTCTTTTTCTATTAGAAATCCAACACACATTCTACAGCCATTAAATGAAAAGTAAAACTCTTCAAATATATTGACCATCAATAAAACAGAAACAACCTTCCGAAGAGGGATGTAGAAACAACGTACCAAAAATGGTCAAAGCTTCTGACCTCTTTTAAAACTTTCTGTCCTATAGCTTGAAAGGTTGAAATTCGAAACTAATAAGCAACTGACTTTAAGCAAATGTTTTCATGCCTATTTTTTAAAACTTTTCCCTTTTAATTATAAATATATAAGGTTTTTTTTTAATATTGATAGTATAAGAATTAAATATACACTGCAGACTGTAAAATTATCAATAACAAATTTAGGTAGTGAAATCTTATCGATTTAACATTAAAAAAAATTATAATATTTATAAATAGCAATCTTGAGAACAGTGACTGCTTATACGTCATAAAGGTATTTACTTGACGAAATATATTTCTTTAAAACATTTTTATTTATTTTTCTACCCAAGTTATAACAGTAATTCTTCCGAGTAATATAAGATATGATAACATTAGTTATAAATGGATAATGGCGGCAACCATATGAAGAGGATCAATACTATTTTTAGTAGAAACGTAAAGGAATTACTCATCATCATCATCATTATCATGATCATCAATATATCATCATGATCCATGGCGCTACAGCTCCAGTTGAGCCAAGGCATCCACCAGATTGGTCCGCCAGTCTACTCTTTTGGTTCAATTGAGAGATAGATTTCCAAAAGGTACTAAAAGACATTTTTTTCGAAATAGATATTTTGGCATATTTGTATACTATTTGTTTAGTTTTATTTTAATCCGTCATCATATTTTATCTAAAAACATAGAAATCCTTTATAAACGTATTTGAAAATTGCATTTCATTTCGTTCCAAAAGGTGCTAAAAACATTTACTTCCAAAACGTATTATATCCTCTGTAAACAGATATATTCTTTCCTTAGATTTTCTCTGAAAAGGTACTATATTTCCTCTGAGACAGCACAAACACCTAACCCCGTAATATATCACCATTAAATTATTGTTTTCTTCCTTTCGTGCATTTTTATTGGTACATTTAGCTCATATTGAATCACTGCTATTATTTTGATCAACCTAATAATCAGTTTTTAGGCTGATTTAAACAGTTTTTAAACTGATTTAAATGCGTCGCTTCGGTTCTAGTAGGTCCTCAATTAAATTAAGTTTTTTCATAGTTTTTCTTCTAGCAGCCACATAAATTAGATATAAAATTTTTTAGAAACTTACATTTAAATATAATAATGGTATTCGGTCCAGGAAATAGTTAGAATTACAATTCCACGAACTTGCTAAATATCAGAAGAAAATCTTTGCCTGATCTAACCTAGTAGTTTTTTTATGTAAAATAAAAGCTCAAAAGTTAGTTATTTATCAGTCTCTATAGTTAAATATTGTTTACACGTAGTTAATAATGAATATAAATATTATAGTGACATAAATAAGTAAATGCTTTGAATATTCACTTTCTTTATGAAGAACAGATAATCAATGTAATTAACCAACAAAAAAGATATTTCTCAGAGAGGAATTACGAAATATACATTACTTAGTAATTAACATAATAAAGACGATAGTTATCGGTAATACTGTATCATTATCAGAAGGTTATAGGGAATGTTACGAACATATCGCACGCTCTCTTCCAAAAAGTACTATATCCATGTTTCATTGCAAAAAGTGGATGTAGTACCTTTTGGAAATCTCAATTGCGGATTTTAAAGATGGCTTTGGCATCCGCTGTCATTTCATAGATCCTTTTCATGATCGGTCTTCCCACTCTTCTTGCCCTTAAATATTTTCGTCTACGACCATCCTAGGACTCTGATCCAGGACTGTTCTCCTTATAGCACCAAGACATCGAAGCAGGAAGCCTACTTAGATCACCCTTACTACGATGAATGCGCTCTTGTAAGGTCATGTTAGCTCTGCATTCGTCCTTATCCTCCAGACAAATGAATTAATGCAGAATTATATTGTGGAAAGTAAAGGATCTTAAAAAATCTGGTGCAGGCAACACACGACGTTCACTTATCTCCATTTTTAAAGTCAATTAAAGAATTAATTAAATTGAATTTATATAGAGACATGTGTTTTATTAAAAAATCTATTATATTGTTATCTCTAAAAATCAGTTAGTTTTATCTTCTTTTCATCACTCTCTATTAACTTTTAAATGCTTGAGTATAAGATAACATTTTTTCTAAAATCTTTAGCTTTCCAACGGTATATCATACATGTATATTTCTGTTCTTATGTTAAAAAACAAAAAATTTCATTAAAAATATATTTTTTCAGTTTTTCCTTTAGTTGGGTCTCAAATCTATTCAATTTATATATTTTCCTGTTTTTTATCAGTGGTAACAAGATAATATAGTTATTTTTATAGAATCAACAAAATTAAAGGTACTTTAAAAGAAGAAAATTTAAAATATCGACATTTAAGCCCTGTAAAACCATTTTTATCCGAATGAAACCTAACTGATATAAGCCCATTTAATTTTTCATCTATATAGCGAGTTTAATTAAAATCGTCGGAACCGTTTTCTAGAAAATCGAAAAAAGGTGCAAATTGCATGGTATAAAGTGGCTCTTCTGGTAAGCTCATTTTGATGAAAAAGGTTTTGTAACGTCTCGGGCTCTATATTTGTCTTAAATATGAAATTTCAGTTGCATTTGGCTTACCGTTTCCGCCCGGGAGTTACCACAGACACACACAGACACACACACACACACACACACACACACACACAGACCTTTTTAGGGGACTTGGTTATTTGGACTCAAGGGACCCTAAAATGTGTATTTCTGTTAAAAACTGAATTTCGAAATTTTTCACGATCGCAATACTTTCCCTTACTATATATAGTAAGCGAAAGTAAAATTAAGGGAATAACTCTAAAAGTTGATCGATGGTTTTTACTTTAAATAAAAATGTTGTTTTATTTAGGGTGAAGGTTCAATTATAATAAGCAAATTTTATTTGGCGATGCTACATTTCAAAACACCGTACACAGTTCCAGGAATTCCGTCATTGATTTATTTTATATAAAAGATTCAAACCGTGTGGGCAGCGGATTATTAATCGGATTTAAAATGCTTTTATTCTGCATATCCCCTCTATGCCTCCAATTAACTTTGATGCAGTGAAAAGCTCAATATACAGAAATAGGATCACACCATTTTTCTTTCATTAGCAAAGTATGTACATTCAAACAAGAATTAAAAACAAAATTAATAACAGACAGAACCCATAAGAAATAGCTGATAAACAGGATTAAGTTTTGTGGATATGACTATTGTATTATTAAAATATCTACAAAGACCTTAAGTAGTAAAAACAAAGGAGATTTTTTTATCATAAAAAAATGCATTATGTAGATGGAATAACATTGATATCTAGCAACTAAAATTAGAGCCATGCATTGATTTTTAAGGAATAATAGTCAGTGACTGCAGGCACAGGCACACAATTCAATGCCGTGACTGAGACACCATTAACCTTCACAGGACCTAATAACTTTTATTCATGTTAAAATACTATTATCAAGGTCAGAGCTTTTTTATTTTAGTTTTAAATAAAATAAATGTTAAAAAAGTTTAAATCAATTTATCAAATTTAAAAAAAATTCTGGTGCGGACAACACGCGACTCTCACTAACCTCGACTGTTGAAATCAATTTAAAAACCTGTTAAACTTAAGATAATATTTTTTGAAAAATCTTTAGCTTTTTAACGGTATATTAAACATCTATGTCACAATTCATATATTCAAAAAACAAAACTTACATTAAAAAAATATGTTTGTTCTTTTCTCCTTTAGATGGTTATCAAATTCGTTTAAACAGTATATTAAGCCCCTATTAATCAACCCCAAAAAGATTACTTAATTTTTATGGAATCTACAAAACTTTACTTAGATACAGCGAGTTTAATAAAAATCGTTAAAGGTGCGAAATGCATGGTATAAACAGGTTCCTCTGGTTGGCCTATTTGGATGATAAAGTTGCTGTACCATCTCGTACGTATAGTTGTCTCAAATATTACATTTCAGTTTCGTACGATGTTTCGTTTTTGTGCAGACACACCAAGACATTTTGCTGGACTTTGTTATTTGGACTCAGGGGATCCTAAAACTTGTATTTCCGTTGAAAACTGGAATTAGAAAATGTTCACGATAGCAATTCTTTCCCTTACTATATATTTTATATATAGATAGGTGAAAATAAAAATTTGAGCTATTACTGGTACTTCTATAAGATGTCGTGATGAACCGAATTTCGTGTTTGTATTTATATCTAAATTAAAATTAAGTTAAGAAATGTTTAAGAATTTTAGGGAAAGAAAACTGTAAGAATAAATACCATATACAAGAATCTGTTCTGTAGCAAATAGAATTTTACTACTAGTCATAAAAAAAGGAAATGAAAAAAAATATATATAATCTAATAATGGTCTTAGGTAGACTTGCAATGGAGCAATATAAATTAATGTATTTAAGTAGCATCTAAATAAATTTAAGCATTTCTCCCTACATATATACTGTCATTCTCTCACAATAATTTATAGAAAGTCGACTATATTAATTATTAAATAAATCCGTTTGACATGGACATCCAACGAGATAAAAGTAATGTATAGTTATTATACGCTGCTAATCAATCCTAGTTAGTCACATACTGACGAAAGCATGACATTCTCTATTTTTAAATACATACTAAGTTCTTTCGCAAAATCAACTGAATTAGTATCTGGGGCAATTTAACCTGCTTTAAATACCAATGACTGAGTGCTTACGCACCGCCATTAGTATTAGCCGAGTGTTGGAAGACCGGATGAAGCCAACCGACCTAAATGAATATGTAACTAGAGCCGGAAGCGGCCCACCGTTGCCTACAGTTTCCATCACGCTGGAGTCCTACGTCCGCTGAACAATATTTTCTGGGTAAAAATCACTATAATAAAACAAAAACACCTTTTACCGAGGAAAAAATAAAATAAAATAACGGTAAATCTGCATCGTTTTTACAACTTAGACCCCTAGCAAATATTTTAATATAAAATAGTAACATTCACAAATAATCAAAAGGTGTATTCAGATAATTAACTTTACAAATTCTGTCTCTTATACTAAATGGTCTTTTTTTTTTTTTTTTTTTTTTTTTTTAAGGAAACAATATACTTTTGTCTATTAAAAAAAACAGCACGGATAATTAACAATGTTTTCATTTGAATTTTAACTTACGTATTTTGCGTTTCAAACAGAAAACATATTATTGAGGTCATGTTATTTTATTTATTTTTTTTATTTTTAACTCATATGTTTTTTCCTCTATGAAAAAAATTATGTTTTGCACCGTATACAAAGTTCAACAGAGGCATTGGGATAAAATCATTTTGAATATACTCAATGGACTGTTTTTCATACGAAGCGAAAACCTGAAAAAATAGAATAAACATAGACAATGCGACAATACTGCAAAACATCCAGAAGTCGGCCAGACAACTGCTATCTTACATAAAAGAAATATTTTTTACAAAAAAAAAAAAAAAAAAAAAAAAAAAAAAAAAAAAGGGAAAAGTTTTGGAGCTTTATTTCCTAACATATGTTTCCTTTTTATTTTCTTACTTTGTAATTTAATCGTCTAAACCTTGAATTATATTCTATTTACTTTTCTAAAATTTTTGTGTTCTGAATTTAGGACTAAAACAACCCTATCAGAGAGAGAGAACATGGTAATAAATAATAAATCCGTTTCATAACCCGCTGGTCCTTTGGAGTTTGGTACTTCGGTATAAAATAAATCAATTTCTTCATGCATTTTTGGTACATTTGGCCAAACGCAACTGCTAGATCCTGATTCATGAACATATTGATTGACAAAAAAATGCATAAAATTGTTTTCAACCAGAATTGTTCACAGAATGATTTATTTTAGATTTTTGTTTTTTACTTGAAAATAAATAGGTAATTAATTAACAACTTATTGTTGTAAATAAATATAAATTTAGGTGTGTAAAACGGTATTAACATTTCATTAGAAATGTCACCAAAAAATGGGGGAGATTCCTAAAAAGCAATTTGGAAATACAATATACCTATATTCTTTATATTTTTAGTGCTACTATTTGTAAATCTATGATTAATTAATTGTCATAAAAATATTAATCAGAAATTCTTTATTAGTCAACACTTGCGGGCTTGCCGATAAAAGATCCGCTGGTGGCGGTATTAATAAAACGTATTTTCTTCAGCCTTGAAGAATAAAAAAAAAATCTGGTGCGGGCAACACACGACTTTCACTTACCTCCATTTTTAAAATCAATGAAAGAATTTTTAAATACAGTTAGAGATAAAAATACGTGAAACTATTAAAGAATTAATTGTTTGTTTATTCGTTTAACGTCACTTTTATGCTGCTATGGCTAATCGGACGATACTACAGTGGGAGTTCTAAATTTTGCTATCCAGGTTTTATTAGGATAGGGGATCTTTAACGAGTACCTGACATCACACAGGTTCGGGACCACCTTTTAACGTCCCCTCCGAAGGATGGTACAACTAAGGATTTTTTACTCCCATTAAAAAATCCTAGGGCCGACCGCGGATTTGAACCCGCGACCTTTGGCATAGAAAGCTGTTATGCTAACCACTACACTATGGGTGGCCCCAAAGAATTAATTAAATTGAATTTATATAGAAACATGTGTTTTATCAAAAAATCTATTCAGTTATTTGTTTGTTTGTTTGTTTAATCGTTTAACGTCACTTTATGCTACTATGGCTAATCGGACGATGCTACAGCGGAAGTCCTAAATTTTGCTTATCCAGGTTTTATTAGGATAGGGATCTTTAACGAGTACCTGACATAGCACAGGCTCGGGACCACCTTTTAACGTCCCCTCCGAAGGACGGCATAACTAAGGATTTTTTACTCCCATTAAAAAATCCAAGGGCCACCCGCAGGTTTGAACCCGCGACCTTTGGCATAGAAAGCGGTTATGCTAGCAACTAGCTATTGGTGACACCTATTCAGTTATTTTTTTCTTCTTTTCATCACTCTCTATTAGCTTTTAAAAGCTTGAGTATAGGATAATATTTTTTTCTAAAATCTTAAGCTTTCCAACGGTATATCATACATGTGTATTACTGCTCTTATGTTCAAAAACTAAAAATTGCATTAAACAAATATTTTTTCTGTTTTCTCCTTTAGTTGGGTATCGAATTCATTCAATTTATATATTTACCTGTTTTTTATCAGTGGTAACAAGATAATATAGTTATTTTTATACAATCAACAAAATTAAAGGTACTTTAGACAAAGAAAATTTAAAATATCGGCATTTAAGCACTGTCAGACCATTTTAATCCGAATGAAACCTAAATTATATTAAAGTCCATTAAATTTTCCATCGGTATAGCAAGTTTAATCTAAATCGTCGGAACCGTTTTCGAGAAAATCGAAAAAAAGGCGCAAAATGCATGGTATAAAGTGGCACTTCTGGTAAGCTCATTTTCATGAAAAAGGTTTTGTCTCGGGCGTATATTTGTCTTTAATATGAAATTTCAGTTTCAAAGGACTTACCGTTTTCGCCCGAGAGTTACCACACACACACACACACACACACCTTTTTGTGGGACTTGGTTATTTGGACACAGGGGACCCTAAAATGTGTATTTCCATTGAAAACTGGAATGCGGAAATTTTCACGATCGCAATACTTTCTATACATACTATACATAGTAAGTGAAAGTAATATATTTCTGACAATGACCTAATACATATGGAACTTGTTTCTTTCCAATGGAAAATATAAATCGTTAAAAGTTATTTTTCTCTTTGTGTTGTAAAGCTTCCGAAATGACCTGTTACCCCTCCATTTCCAGCTCCAAGGTGAATCGGATGTAACAGTACATCAGGGGAAAAGAGAAAGGTCACAGTAGGGTTGGTTGATGAGCCCTAGCCTAGCAGGTAACGGACACTGCTATATACACCTTTAGCAACTGTTCCTAGCAGGTTTATTGGTTCATGGTGAACTAATGACTTCCAATAGGGTGAAATAGAAATAAGAGTTTGTTTCGTGTGCATTCATTTAAAAATATACTCACCGATATTAATTCACAATCTATTATCTCAATAAAAAAATATAAATCATGCCGTCCTCTTCCCTATTAAGGATCAAACATAATACTAGATTTTCATAATACCAGTTTTCAACGATAATATACACTTTAGGGTTTCCTGACTCTAAATGACCAAGTCCCGCAAAACAGTCTGTGGGTGTGTGTGGAGTAAGTTTAGCGCAAAAACGAAAAGTCGTACGAAACTTAAATTTCATATTTAAAACAACTATACGCCCGAGATGTTACAGCAGCTTTTTCATCAAAAACGGCTCAAATGATTTTGATTAAACTCGCTATAATGATCTAAAATCTAATGGGCTTTAATATCATGTAGGTTTCATTCTGATTAAAATAGTCTGACAGGGCTTAAATGCCCATATTTTAAATGTTCTTCCTTTAAAGTACCATTAAATTTGTACATTCCAAAAAAATTAACTTAACTAATGATCAACTTAATTATTGAAAAACGAATTTGATGAATAACTAAAGGATAAAAGAGCAAAACTATTTTTTAATGAAATTTTTGTTTTTTTTTTTATAATAAGAACTGTAATATGGACGTATAAAATACCGTTGGAAAGAGAAAAATTTTAGCAAAAATATTATCCGATATAAAAAGTTAATATAAAGTGACGAATAGGGAATAAACTTATTACAGATAAACAATTTAATATAGTTATATTATTTAATCTAAATCGTATATTTCCAACGAAAATGAATACACGTTTTAGGGTTAGGGTTAGGGTATTGTAGGTGCTCAACCTCTTGGTTATTAGCACCGAATAAATTTGTAGTAACAGATTTGTTTTACTCTTTTTTTTCTTCTTTTATTTATTTATTTTTCCTTCTATTTTTGTTTTGTTTTTTTTATTATTTTTGTTTATTGTTTATTTATTTATTTTTATTATTCTTTTGTTGACACATTCTGAATTAGTGAATTTATTCCAATTTTGTCTTTAATTATTTATTATTTTTATATATATATATATTTTTATTACTACTATTATTTATTTATTTATTTTTTTCTTTCTTTAATATTTTTTTTCTTATATTTCCGGGAGCAGAGAACATTCTTTGACGAACCTAATCAGTGAACTAACTGTTTCACTAGAGTCCTTCAAGCTCTCACTCAACGATCTAGCTAGGTTAAGTTTATCCATTTGTACATGGAATTTGGGGCAGTTCTCAATTATGTGTTTTATTGAGAGAGGCACTCTACACAAGTCACACATTGGTACGGGCTGCCTGAGGATGAGATGGAGATGTGTGAGCCAGCTATGTCCTATGCGAAGTCTCGCCAAAGCAGTTTCCTCGCGGCGATTACTTCGCAATGATGTATTCCATGGATCAGGCGATTGCTTGATATTTCTTAATTTATTGGTGTTGTCAAGTTCCGACCACATCTGTTCCCATGCCTGATATATTTTGACCTTAAGGTAATTTTTTACGTCTTCCTTGATGTAAGTTGGGTGGATTTGGACGTTTGACAATGCAGCTTCTTTAGCAGCCCGATCCGCTTCCTCATTTCCATCAATGCCTACGTGGGATGGAATCCACAAGAACACAAGTTCTTTTTTCAGTATTTTTAAATCTCCCACATATTTTCTGATCTTATTAATTAGTGGGTTATCAATGCAAATATTATGATATGCAAATAATAAACAATACACGTTTTATTGAAATCAAATTAAAATATTTTTCAAATTAAAGTATATTTAATAGTTTTTAAATTTATTTTAACAGTCGAGGTAAGCGAAAGTCATGTGTCGCTAGAACCAGATTTTTATTCTAAATTTTTAAAATCGTCATTTTTATTTTTACTAAACAGTACAGTAAAATTATGTTTTAACCCGAACATTGAAAAAAACACCTCAGAAATTATTCGATATCCTTCCTTACCTAACTAGTAAAATTACTAAAAAAATGTTTGTAAAATCTCATCAATAAAAACACATAATTAACCATTACCGCAATTAAGTCATACTTGACTGTTATTTCCACCTGAGACTTTGCTATGAACACATTAGGCCAAGAATTTCAACTCGAATTAAACTATGCCTAGCTTTATAATTAACCATAGCTGATTTTCAAAATTAAATTAATCATAATTAAAAAAAAGGATTAAATAGGCTATATACATTTTTCGAAACCTTTGAATATATGGTTTTGAAATCATGAATAACATCACAGTTAATGCCCCTCTAGCCATTCATAATTGGAATCCACAAGGCTATTGACGTCATGGGTTCCATCTGGTATGAAGCTATCCTCAGTTTTAGACGTTCCCTTATCCGATAGTAAAACTTATATCTAGCGAAGCGTTCCAACATTCTTGAAATTACAGTTATTTTTGGTACATAACTGAAACTATTGTAAAGCTGTATTAAATATTTTGATTTTAACTACATCCACAATAGATGAGGATATCTTCGGAAGGGTAAGAGCAAGGTGAGCTTCAAAAAAGCCGAATTCGGCCCATCCCTTGATTTCCTCGCAATTAGTCGGTTGAAGAAAAAAATCTTCTTTTCATTAAAAATAGAAAAATGCTAGAAGTTCATTAAACTTAGACTAGTGAAACTGGCTTAGGTCCAACTTTAGTTCGACAGAAAAGTAATTCGCTGGATTTAATACCTATTTTATTTTATTAATTTTCGAAAACCTGAAGAGAATTATACTATTATTTTGATAAACAAAACCGTTATGAATATTGTAAAAATATTTTATTATATTGTAAAAATAACATTTAATACAAGTCCGTTCACTAATTTATTTTTTATTTTATTATTTTGCTGTGAAAAAAGTTTAGAAGCTACACGAACGTTTAGGAACCTTTACATCATGAATTTACTTTTATTCAATTTAGTGTTTATTTAGCCCAATATATGACGAGCACATTCTTATTTACCCGAAACACGTTATACAATGCTGAACGATAACTGTCCTAGTTTGAAACCTCAGTAATATAGCTTCCCTCAATCTAATTGAGCAAACTCCTCCACAAAGGCCAAAATCATTATACTGTCCCAAAAATCAAAATTCCCCAGAAATTCTTCGGCAGAATATATATATACCGATATAAGTAACACCCCTTTGAAATTAAATTAGAACGTACACCCAAACAGAAATTGTCATACAAAATCTTAAAAACTGGATTTGAACATTTCACAATTAATGTTTTTGATTAAAAAAAAATTACAATATATGCAGTCATAGGGACTGCCGATAGAAGTGAAAACGTTTTTTTTTTAATTCTCGATTTGCGCTGGAATTTTGTTTGAAAGAAGAGTATGTTAAAGTAGATTATGTTGAGAATGCATGTGTTTTTTTATTAGTGTTTCATTTAATTGTAAAACATCATCACCCTGTAGAGATATATCATCTAGAAGTATGTCATCGTAATCTGAATGTGACTGTAGAGTTGGTGGTACACATAGCACTTTTTTTTTTTTTTTTATGTACCTGCTATTTGTATCAAGGAAATTCATACATTTGGGAATAAGCTTTACAGTTGTTTGACAGTGACAACCTCAGTTTCTCTCCCAAGTAAACAAAAAAAAAAAAATGTTTTAATTATTAATGAAATATACATTGTGCTAAATTTAAATCTATGCTATTAAAATGAATTTAATTTTAAAATGTCATATTTCTATGCTTATATTATCAAAATATTCTTTTCGATTTCTCTTTATATGTTCGAATGTTTTCATGCAAAGTAATGTTTAAAAATATGGATATTTTAGAGTCAAGAAAAGTGATATATTCATTATATTAACTTGATATACAGTAAGAGGTAAGTTCTAAGACATAGTTTATCTACCATGTTTTTACTGGTTCATTTGCAACCGACTTTAATTCAATTAAATACTGAAATAAAGTATTATAAATATCTATATTTTTTTGCCGATATTTCACCGGTATCGATAACGTTCACGGATTTTGATTTCGTTATCTTATCTCTAATAAACAGGTATACACAGAGCGCATGCTCCAGTCTAGAGCATGCTGGTGACGTTACAATGGTTACGAAATCAAAGCTTTTACCCCTGCCGAAAATCGCATAACGCGCCTAAAGAAGTTTTCACTTCAATAATGCACACAAATATGGTCAACTGCTAAAGACTGTGTTAATTGATCAGTTCTAGAACTAGACATTAACGAAGAATGTGAAAATGAATTACGGAAAAGTCATATCCACGTTGCCTCCTCTTAAAATAGGTTTGGTCCAGTATATTATAAAAAAACAACAATATGTATAAATACATTTTTATTAATTCACGAAATTCTACTCACAATTAGGAAGTTTCAAGGTTTAGGCAAACGTTAACCTGGTAGGCCGTCTAGTATTAATGTCTGACAGTTTGGTTTGCCCTTGGCCTAATAATATACTCTATGTGACCACTCGATCCTCCTATTTACATCCAACTCATCATATGTGAGGTGCTATGTTTCGAAATAGGATGTCGACAAAGTAAATATGGTTTTTTTTTTTCAGAAAATATTTAATCATACAATGTTAACAAGAAAGATGATTTTGATCTATTTTTATAGCAGTCAGTAATACAATTCGTTCTTTGGCCTTATTTTTAGAATCCTTTGAATCACATACATCAAACGACAGTGTTTTAGAAAATAATGAACTAAATTTAAAATCTTCCCAGTTTCGTTTTTTGAATCAGCTAAGACCAATAATTTACTTTTTTCAAACTAAATTAATACACTTTTTTTTTTTTTTTTTTTTAATCAATTCTTTTCATAATTTAGTTATAAAATTAAAAATTTTGTTGGTAAGAACGAAAAGTTTTTGAAATGAGAGAAAGAGGTTGGAGCTTTATACCTCTCACGTTATGTATGGTATGATATTGATTAAGCAAAAAAACCTTTGATACCAAAAGTAATATTTTTAAGAAATGATCAACACATGATTGATTCTCCATATAATAAAATCTGAGAAAAATTACTTTTTCTAGTGGTAAGGTTAATTTGTGTATAAAATATATACCATATTTTATTTTTTATTTATTTATTTATTTTTTTATACTTCAATCTTAACGTAATCCCAACATTTTCTATTAAGTTTTTTCTTAATGTATAAATACGAATGTTTTACAGCTATGTTTGTTAAAATTAGCTTTCACCTGAAAAAAATTTACTAACCCAGTTTTTTAAAAATATTTTTCTACGCGTAAATGTTTACTTAAGTACCATATTTTTCTAGAATGAGAAAAAATAGATCAAGACTCAAGTTTTTTTTACATAAACCAATTTTTAACATAATTAGTTTTAAAGTTGCATTAGTTGATTTTAAAATACTAGTTATTCAAATTTATTCCGCATTTGCTTAATGACAGACATACATTGACCTATTATGGAGTCTATAATTAATTTAAAGATCGTGAGAGGTGAAAAACACGAGTATTAAAATTATCATTATCCTTCCAGTTAATGTGAATAATAAACAGCCGATAAAACTTTCTAAGGAACCACGAGGATGCGATCTCGTGATTTAAGGTTCCGAACGTGGCCACCATCAATAACTAATTAACCAGCTATTTCAATTAAGGAGTAGCCGAATTAAGGTTTCTATAAAGTCACGAATAACTTTCATATACTAACTACCCAACGTCCACTTTTCTACTTAGTTTCTAAAACCAAGACTCTGAAATGTAAAATACATCTATATCTATCTAAAAGTAAAACGTTAAACAATATTACGAATTATTATTTGAAGAATGGATTCAATATGGCACTACAGAACGAAGTGTAACATAATAAACCAGAAGCCAGGAAACTTCAAGCTGGTTAGACAAGCAATTCCAATCACACTAAGTGGGAGTCGAAGTGGTTTTCAAATTGTCAAAGAATCTCTTGTGTGTCAAGAGAAACGTTCCTCACATTAGTAAAAGGATGCGTCATTCCATTAAATCATCGCTATTTAATTCCCAACATGCATAAGTTTATCCCAGCAATCCTTACTTAGTCCCAAAGAATAAATATTATTGAAATACCTATTAATTTATTATTAATAAATATATATATATATATATATATATATATATATATATATATATTTTTTTTTTTTTTTTTTTTTTTTTTTTTTTTTTTTTTTGTCTCCACACTGAAGAGTCATACGAGACTGGGGTTTATTATATTTGTTGTAGGATTTGATGTATTTTAAATAGTTTAACATTTTCACTACATTATAACTTTCACTTACCTACTTATATGAAATATATAGTAAGGGAAAGTATTGCAATCGTGAACATTTTTTAAGTCCAGTTTTCAACGGAAATACAAGTTTTAGAGCCCCCTGAGTCCAAACAACCAAGTCCAGCAAAAAGGTCTTGATGTGTCTAGTAAAAAACCGAATATCGTACAAAACTGAAATTTACACACTGCTATACACCCGAGATGTTACAGAAACTTTTTCGTCGAAATCAGCTAACCAGAAGAGCCACTTAATACCATGCACCTTTTTACGATTATCTCAATAACGGCTTTAACGATTTCGATTAAACTCCCTATATCAATGTAAAATTGAATGGAATTTAATAACACATAGGTATCATTCTGATTAAAATAGTATGGCAAGATTTAAATGCCGATAATTTACATTTTGTTTCCCTAAAGTAACTAGTAGATTCCATAAAATTAATCATATCACCTTTTTAGGATTAATATAATGGTGGATGGAAATTGATCATAGTATTGACTGGCGGAAACTAGAGCACGAGAAACTAGATATTTAAAAGACACAAGATTCCAAATCTCTTCTTGATCCACAATGAAGATTATGCATATCAGACAAGGAAGTATTCAGACACGAGAATTGACCATAACCCATACACCCAAAAGGTTTTTAATTTATTGATTTATTTTTATTTAGGACACAAATTAAAGTAAAAGTGAGGGCCAAACAAAAAATCCATAGCATTTTAGCATTTCTTCAATCCAACAAACTTTCACCAGATTTATGCAAGAGTCTCATTCAACCAGTTCTTAACTATAGGTCAGAGGCCTGGACCTCGACCAAGAATAATTCGAACACGGAATTTTGCTCTGGCAAAGATAGGAGGTAGAACTGAAAATTTAACTGAAAGGTACGGTAGAATTTGTAAAGATTTGAAAACTTCTTATGGCAATAAGTAACAATGAGAATAACTATAATAGAATAAGATAAACATGACTTTAATCCTTAAAAAAAGTAATGATGGAGGAGTTCGAGTACACCGTCAAAAAATCAATAAATTGCGCCAAAGATTTTTGTATGAAATTTCTTAGTTTTGACATTTTAAAGAGCTTTCAGCTTCGATATATTCGGCCCCTGGGGGTCCTCTTGCCGGTCTAGACTCGAAGAGGTTGTGCTCGCGCGACTCAGTATAGGACACTCTCCGTTGACCCAGGGTTATCTCATGGCCCGTGCATCTCCGCCTCTCTGCAGATCCAGCCAGATCTCCTCTCTCAATACTCCACATCCTCCCAGAATTCTACAATACATACAACCTCCCCACTGATCTGTGTCTTCTCCTCGCCGATTCCTCTCCTCATATAACTAACATTATTCGCTTCCTTAAATCACACCATCTTTATTCCCAGATCTGAACTATACTCACCTTCTACTTCAATAATCATCTAACCTTCTTCTAACGGTGTAAAGGCGAATATGACCCTGGTGGTAGTGAGCTTTTATTTCAAGCTAAGTCAGGTAAATGAAGAGCTAACAATGGGTAGTTGTTTCATAAGACATTTTCACGTCTAGTATTGTTTCTAAACATTTACTTAATGTATTTGTGTAGTACAGAAGTAAATTACTTAGATAAAAAAGTCAGATTATTGAGAGATAAACCAAAAGAAAACGAGATAACACAAAACTGATTTATCGTTCAAGTTAATAATTAAATATAACAATAAACGTGTTTTAAGTTAAAACCTTGGCAGTAATTGATAACGAAGAGGTGTCGCTAAAAAAGCAAATGGTTCCATAAAGAGCATGTGGATTATCCGCCTCAATAAGCAGATCACTAATAAATGGATTAAATAGCTAGTGGATATCGAAGTTTTAATTAAGTATCCGAATTGCTAAAAGGTTTAATTTATCAAAGGAAGGGAGCGTCCCACAACCGATGGAGGGAATTGCATCGTAGTATACGCTGGTAGGATACAGTTTTGCATTTCAGATTGTCGTGTTTATAAGGCTTCTCGGCCAAACCGGTTTTGTACCGCTCGCTGAGTCATATTACTACCGGCGAGCTCAAAAGCTTCGGGACCGAGTTTTTCGTTAGGGACCGGATGCACGGAGAGGAGGGTCGCGAACAGAAGAGAAAAACATAAATATATTTCCAAGTGAATAGTCCATACAAATGCAAATCATTATCAACGTACGTTTAAATAAATACGACATACACTTGAATAGTACATCTCGAGCATTCTGATGCGACAGTTCAAAATCATAAAAATTAGTTAACATTTTCATAAAGGTTTAGAAAAAAAACAACAGATCAGTATTGGAAATAATACAATCACAAACTTTAAATACTCTTTTAAGTACTTGTGACTACTTGATTTCTTACACTACTCCAGGTAGGTTGTGCTAGTACAGTAATATAATTGTATGTAACAATAAATAATGATAGCAAGATGCTTGTCTCGTACAAAAAAAATATTAATACATACTAACATGTGCAGATTTGTTATTTTCGCAAGGAGGTTGAAGATTAATGGGGGCTTATAAAAAAATATAAGTTGATTTTTGTTTTCGGAACACAACCTATTATAGGTATACTAATACGTAAGCGATTTTTATTTATGTGATTCCATGGATTTCTAAAAAACAATTAGTTATGCTATAATCTTAAATTGTGATTGATTGATACCAGGAGTCAGCCTTAACAATTTATTTATAAAATTTGCGTGACAAAAACTTGAGTACAATTATATTCATTTATTATAAGTTATTCATTCTTACTTTAATAAAGTATTAATAAAACACTAAACATTAAAACAAAATTGTTATTTATTAATGACATGTTAGAAATCATTATGTTATCATTATTCTGTAATCGTTACACTCCCTATATGAACTATTATTGAGAACAGCAAATGTAGGTGGTCTATTCAACATATTTAAATAATAAAACAAAGAAGAGGATTATACCGAATAATATGTACACACAATATAACAAGAATGTTTATATTTGTAACATAGCAAGAGGAAAACATATATAAATAATATAACGCTGATAGAAATAAGAAATGTAAAAATTATATATACCACATATAAAAAGGAATAAGCTGAATTACCGACACAAATTTAAAAAAAAATCTCAGGTGAGTGCACTCTCTATTACTTTTGGTGCAAATTCCAAATAACTTAGTCCAATTAAATCCGCAACGCCATGCAAAAAACAAAGCAAGTTTTTCAGGTATAACGCACGATTTACCCGATTTGGTATAAAGGAGTTGAAGGCCAAAACAATACACACACAAAACCTGAACCACTACAACCCATGAAGGGTCTTGGGCTCAGTACATATAGAGATTCGTACTGTTTCTAGGCCAACGGCAATGAGGTGATTAGGCCTTGATCACGCTCTCCCGCCAGGTTTTTCCCCAATTAATTTGGGTACCCACTTTATAGAGGCTGGGTCTGCCCCAGGAGGGTCTCCCTACCCTAGGGTCGCCCCCCG